>OY728135.1:1820369611-1822869611 GCA_963277665.1 Viscum album | reverse complement strand
TGGATAACATTGAATAGTGAACGGGTTAGAAAGGAGCGTATTTCTAACTGGGCCCCTGGAACGAAAAGGACAATATCTCTCTGACCGAGCATCCGATTGAAGCGCCGTCTCCGCGTTGAGGAGTGGACCTTCCTGGAATCAGGCACGCTGTGTGTGGGAACCCTAGAGCTGGATGCGCCTGCGAAGACTACCGTGTTGGGATCCTCCGTGGGTTCGACAATGATGACGACTGTACTTGGATCCTCCGTGGGTTTGAGAGCAAGGACGACTGTACTTGGATCCTCTGTTTGTTCGGCAACGATGACTACTGTACTTGTATCCTATATGGGTTCAATAGCGATGGTTACTATACTTGGATCCCTCGTGGGTTCGGCAGTGACGACTTCTGTACTTGGATCCTACGTGGGTTCGACAGAGGAGATGATTCAGAGGCTACATCTTATCATCTCCACCCCTCTTCGTAAGTTGTATACCCGTGTGAGCTGAGTCTTGAGTATTCAATCATTACCATTGGTGTTATTTACTTCTTTCCTGTGTGTACTGGGATGTTCATGGGCTCGAGAGTTGGAGGTGAACTGGAATTTATGACTTAGGAATATGTATGGGCATATACCTAAGTAGATTCAGTTGATACTTCGTGATTGTATCTTTCCTTTGTGTTTTATCTTTTGTGGATTATGGGAGACCTTCAGGGGTCTCAGGGTCCCTATTGAGTATTTTATACTCACCCCTGCATGGGCTATGCCTGTACTACGTTGTGTTAGATGCAGACGATGGACAACACTGATCGAGGTGGAGGCTTGTGGAGCTGGACGATACCCGGAGGTGGACAACTAGATGGGACGTAAACAGAGGGGACGACCGGACCTGAGGGGCTAAGGAGACCATCTGTAACCACCATTCAGGTGGGATATCTGGAGGACAACTCGGTGGTTGCTGATTTACTTTACTGCTATTGTACTTTCTTTTCTGTTGTATTGTGCTTTCAGTTGGGTTTGTATACTGGCCCATTTACTTTTCAGCACTTACTTTTGTACTCAGTTTACTTACTTCTTACTTCAGTTGTGTAATTTATTGTGTTTGATTACTTTATTAAAGGTAATTCCTTCCCTTTTATCAGGATTTACGCCTTTGGTGCTCGTCGCCAGCCCCTGGCCTATGGAAGGCGGGCTTGGGGTAGTCACGGAACGGGCCCTGAGGATGGGTCGTGACAATATAACCATTTTTAGATTTATTTTTTCTTTATTACATCATTACCATGTCATAAAAAAGTTGGGGTTCGAAATTTTTTTCATACTATTCGCATAAAAATTAAGGGTTTTTAGAAATTTTTTAAAAATCACTCTTAGAAAATTTCAACGTGAATATTTAAAAAATGGATTTCAATTTATTCAAATAATTTTCTAATATATAAATTTTTTATTATTAACATAAAAATTATGGTTTTTACAAAATACATTAAAATACATTTTATTAAAAATGAACTTATACTTTCTTTGAGTTTCTAATTTGAATATTTTTGTGTTGAATTAAAATATATATATGTTTAAAATTTATTCTTGGTTAATTTTATTTAAATGTATTTTTAATATTATAATTTTCAGTTTATTATTCTAACTATAATGATACTATTATTAATTTCCAGGTTATTATTCCTAATAGTAAGTTTTACTATTCCAATAGCCACTTTAGCTTTGTAATTATTATAAAAATCTTGTATTTTCTTCACTAAACATTCAATTAAATTCCTATTAAGGTTCTACATACTTAATTTTCAAAAATCTTGGTTGCATTACTAATGTTTTTTTATTTTTTACAGTGCTCTCAAGTGTGATAATTATAGGAGATCAAAATGATACAATTTTTTTGTTTCTAGTAGTCTTATTTTTGTGTGTGTTTATTATCCATTTAATCTTTTTTAATTTTATGGATAATATTCCTACTTGGCATGAACTATTTTTATATTGACGAAATAAAATGGTGTTGGTTTATTTTATAGGTGTTTTATTCTATATGATTTACTTAAATTATATATATATATATATACATGAAAAATATCATATAGGAAATTATGGGTTATTAAATTCAAGTTATGACTCTAGCTTCATCATTAAACCTAGAACTGAGGTTGATCATTTCTTTTGTGTCCTAAAATGAAGACTTCAAAAATACTTCTAAATTCAAGACTTTGATAACTATGAAGAAATAGTATGATGCTCCCATCAGGTGGAGATAAATAAAGGTAAATCACAATGGTCCCATGTTATTTGAGAAAATAATAGACATATGGTGTAAAACTATAGGGTTTTAATTGATAAACCTCACAGAGGAAAATATATTCAATAATGCACTTATAAAAAGTGAGGAAAGAGACTTCTTGGAAACTGCCTCAAAGTAATGGGGAAATACTTCAAGTGTAGAAAATAAAGAAATAATGCTCTTTAATTATGAAGGGAGATGAAGAAGTCAATTAGTATAATATAATAGTGGAATGTTCCTCTAAACCCTACCTTCATGGTCCATGTCACAAACTGACCCAATGGGGCTTGATCCACAAATCCCCAAGCTCGCCTCATATAGGTCAGGGGATGGCGTCTAGTGTCAAGTAGGCTATCACACACATGGTAGGCCTTATCTTAACATACCTATACACACACACCCACATAAACCTTAATACAATAATGGAGAGATGTCTAAAAACTAAAAAGAAATGCATGCATACATCTATCCCACAACCAGAGTACAACAACAATACTAAAATGGAAAATACAAGGTCCACCAAAGAAAACTATAAAAGCATCTGACCTGCTCAGAAGAAGGGAGTCATTGTCAAGTGCACCCGTTGGAAAGCTCCTCGGTGAAGCTCCGATCAACACCTCTGTCAGTCTAGCTATTTATACTCTACCTACTATGGGTCCTCTAGGGACTTTGTCAAAAATCTAGTGGTCTGTAGAAGTCGCAATAAATGTGCTGAAAAGGTCCATGTAGTGGTGAGTATAAAGATACTCAGTAGGCACCCCAAAAATGCCCAAAGGAAAGGAGAAATTGAAAGGAATCAGTCAGCTCATCCTAGCTAGGGGGAACCCAAACAAGATAGAAAATCCATCTTGATACCATCTTCATCTAAACATGACTAGTCTGATCGAACCATTTGGTGTGTTGATGAAGAAGTGACAACAACACAAGGGAAACCTAGAAAGAACAATAGATAGAATCATCTCGGTCACCAAACCTTATGATGTTCTGACCTCATCACCAGAGACATGTTCCTACTCAAGGATCTACTGGTAACAATGCATTAATCTCAGCTCTATCACCCAAAACAAGAGATCATGATATCACTGAATTTTTCCCAGTGCAAGGTTGGAAGAACTACGAAGAGTCATGCACCTCGCCACTTCCCCACAATCAAGGGAGTACTAGATCCTAAACCAACCCACGAAACCTCTGTCACTTCTGTATGGAGGGGGGGGGGAACTCTATACGTCGAGGGATCACTAACTACTAACCATAAATTCACATGTAACAAGTGGAGGGGAACACTCCCCGAAGTAACTCGAACATGGGGGAGCACTACTCCGTAGGTGTGAACCTGCGCCTTGGTGCGATAGGGGTGTAACAACCTGAGAAACGTGAGATCACACCCTAACATGGTAAGGGTTAATCAGCCCTTAAAACGTGGTCCTACACCCACGGTAGGGGAGCACCAAACATAGGCTAGAGGGCCTGCATCCTGATATGCTAGTGGAGTACTGACTCTACCAACCAACAAGATTGGAGAGCCCACACCATGTCACGACAAGGGAGTAATCTAACTACACGACCATCATGGGGAACCCGCACCCTGGTCCAGGGGAGTGAAAACCCTAGAGGAAAAATACCCAATGGTAATGAACCCATACCCACATCATGGAGATTCCTACCTTTACCTAAATAGAGAGTTATGGGAAAACCACACCCTAGCCATAGAGGAGCCCCTGACCCAACGTCACTCTTCATGAACCACTGATCGCAATCATCGACCTAGCACTCATCCACAAGAGTCTTACTCAATTCAAGTGACCTTGTATCCCAAAATCTGTAACAGAGTCAACTATAATATTCTACATGAAAAAACACATTGGATATGCAATTTAGTTTCCAAAAATGGAAAATCAGTGAAAAAGAAACTTTTCATCGCAACCTCCCAAACCGAGCCATGTGGGACTCATGACTCACTTTTAGTTTAAGCACATGAAATTAGTCTTGATAAATTCACAATAAATTAAGGGTCTTAACACTGCTTATAGCACATCTATAAGACATCAGATTCATGATATACACCTGATACAAGATTCATCAAATAATTTTTATTATATTATTATTATTAAAATTAGATGTTTCATGTCTCCAAGCCTCAAGATCCAGACATAAAGTCCCCAAAATTGTCTCAAAATATAATCCTCAATGTTATGAATGCATGGCGTAAAACATCATGCAAATAAGACACCCATTTTAAGAGAAACTGGGGACTAAACACCCCAGACGATTCTGGCTGGACCGGCCTACACTGGCCAGTCCACTCTGCCTGGGCTGGCCCGGTCCACCCCACTGTTCTGCGGCTCAGCCATGGGCTAGGCCTATCGAACAACATCTCATGACCTAGCTGCATCTAGCCCACCGACCTGTGCCAAACCTAGCCTAGATCCCCATCGACGCATCCCGCTCCGGCCACAACCACCACGCAACCTAGCGGCTCAGTCACCCCAGCCACCCCCAATGACTTCCCCCACCACACCGCCTCTACCTTTAACCCATCACGCCACCTTTTGGTGGCCCACACCTCACCGAAAAGCTTCCGAAGCACCACTGGATCTTCCGAAGACCACTGGGTACACTTTAGTGGTTTGAAAAATGCAAAAAAAAACAGATTTGGGATCCTCAAATCCCTATATACATTGATTTGGTGACAAAATGCAGAAAAAAACAAATAAAAAACAAAGAAAAAACAAGGGGAATAGGATCAAAACTCAAATTCACCTACCTCATGGTGAAACGCTGACACTTGTGGGTTAGATCCATGATATGAAGATGCCGCTGCATGATCTGGGAGTGATCACTTTCAAGATCAGTGCTCGATGACAATTCATTTTCACAATTTCGGCTGATCGTTCATCCCGAAGAGGAGGAGGAGGGTTTGGTTCCATATGTAACCAAGGGGAAGGAGCAAGAGTATTTTATATTTAATTAAATCCTCCCTAATTAGCAGCCTGAATCCCAAATCACCTCTGACCCAACACCCTCCACAGACAATGTTTATGTCGTGCTTAGGGTAGTCACTACACTCTTGACTCAACCACGGTCTCAGAAATTTGATCTCAGACTCCGTTCCGAAGTTATTGGAGATGGTGTCCAAAATAAATCAATTTAATTTATTTATTGAACTTGCCTTGTTAACTTTTTCTATAGAAAGCCTACTCTGATAAAACTTATACCCCACATAGGGTAAACACTATGCTCCAGATGCAACCGTGTCCTCATATTTTTGATTTGGTATACCATTTAACGGAAAAATCATTTCCTTCACATGCATAGTATAAAAATAGTTAATATTTTTATAAAATTCATTATAGGAACACAAGGCCAAGTAATCAAACGTTTTCTTAGTGTCTAGATATGGAATTATATGTAGAAATATTCTAATGTTTGATAGGGCCAAACCCAACTCTTAACATCCTCCCCACCTTCAGTCTTTTGTCCCTAAAAATAAAAATTCTTGGAATAGGGGAATTGTAACATCCTAGGTATTTATAGAATAATACATTTTCATGTGTATTTTTTTTATTTTATATTAATGTTATTTTTAATGGGACACTATATACGATAGCATACAAGAAACACAACAACGAGTTTCTCCAAAATCTAACATTTCACACAACATTGAGTTATACCAAAAAATAATACAATAATAATATTATAATTTTAAATGGTAGTTAACTCCTGGCCGTTTTATTGGAGGGAATGAACATAATTAACTATATTATTATTTTACATATTTTTTAAATGTTTTTAAATTTATCCAACAAATTTTAGAGTCTTAAAATGAGAATGAATCCATTTTTAAGCATAAAATACTCTAATATTTTTAAAAGGTTCTTTTATCACCTTTTGATGGAGAACTTTTTTAAAAAATATTTTTGTCACTTTTATATATTATATTTGATAAAATAAACTTATTCTTTTGAAGTGAGACATCATAATTTAATTTGGTTAAAATTTTGGTAATTTTCTGATAAAATCCATATTTTTATGAATAGTGAAAATACTACATTTTAATTCAAAACATCATTTTCATCTAATTGATTTATATAGTTATATTTTAATTTTAATTAGTTTTAAATTTTAATTGGATTATGTTTTCATAATTTAATATAATTATTTTCATTGGAAGTAATTTCACAATGAAATTAGACATAAACACATGTCAATATTTTGATAGTTTTTACTTCTTAAAAACCTGTTATTTGGTTTTCACAACATGAATTAATTTTAAATTAATTTGTGATAATTATATGCTTTGAATTTGGAGAAATTGATTACATATTTAGAATCATAAGGACCCAATTTTATAAATAGGCCACCTTTATTTTTGGACATTTTGAATACTATCTTAAGTAATTATTTCTTTTTTACCTTGGTTAAAGGGTAAATTAGATAAATAAGGGTATAAAATAGTATAATAATAATATAAAAATACCCTAAAATGTGTTATAATCCTATTAGATGATATATTTCTGACCATGATCATCTATGGGTTGATTTTAGGACCCCATGGAGCCACGTGGGTGTGATAATGACCTTTTATAATATTTATTTTATGGGAAAGGGAAATATAACATAAACATGTATCTCCTAACTAAATTTTTTTTAATTTGATTAATATAAATGATATATTAAACTATAAATATTAATTAGAAATATAAAAATATTTCCTACATTATGGTATTTTATTTATAATTTTTAGACATTAAATAAATAAATTTATTTATGACACAATGATGATGCTTGGATTATCATATTAATGAAAGATTCAAATAAATGATATTATAAATATTAAAATAAATGTAATTTGAACATTTTTATTCCATAAATTATTTTTTTGGACGAAATTGGCATGTGATGGATGATTTAATGCCCTTGGTTCGAAGGAATCAAGTTTTTTATTACTTAAAAAAAGCAATTACTAAATAGTGTCAAAATTGACATAAATGAAATTTAAAAAGAAATACTATTTTATTAAATGGTATTATAGTCCTAAAAATATAAGATCAATACAACTGAATTATATAATCTAAAAAAATTCATTAATGATCCACTTGTGATTCTATTTTCATTTTATAGTAACTATAGTAACCATATATGATGAAAATACAAGAAGACTTGGTAAGAGTTAGCGTCTTCTCTCAAGATCCTTTTGTTTATTTTCCTTCTCCAAACACTAACCTATATTTATTACATCATTTTATAGAAAACCAAGTATTATCAGTATAATATTATTTTTTTATGCTAATGGTTTTACCTACACTTACAAACACCTCCATCTAATGGATTTATAACATACTGTTTTTGTGTACTGCGAACTACTGCCCCACGAAACGATGATTGTTCAATTTTATCCTACCACTTATCATGGTGTCCATTATGATGGAACTATATTTATTTATGATATAAATGATATTTATATTTTCTACATGCTTTTGTAATTTTCATTTACAACATACCATTATACTTTTCATGTTTTATAAATACGATAATTTCATTTGAGGAAGTGTGGACAACTGCCCCCTAAAAGTGATATGACTCATTCATGCTATATATAGAATGTTTAAAGTATTTATTTAATGAAACTATGTAACATATATAAAATTGATATTATAATGGAATTATAATATACATATTTATCAATTAGTTTTCATTCTTTTAATATGACAAAGAAATGAAAGTAGCGTTCATGCGTACGTACGACCTACCGTGTCCATGAACGGTGTATTTGATTTCTAATCTCCAAATATTATGTATTATCATAAATACATATATATATATATATATGATATTTATATGTTATTTAAATCATTAATATAATTTTTGATATTATGGAATTAAAACCATATGGACAATTTGTAATCATAAGTACCAAATATCGACTAAACGTCCGATATAAACATAAATCATTAAGTAATAGTTATAACAAGGTAATAAGTGATATAAAAGGAATAAAAAACATGAAAAATGTTCTCAAACGAGTATAAATTATATTATATTTATTATTCAGGATGATAAATAATGAACGAGACAAGTCAGACTCAAGGTAAGGGACTTCATCTTAATCTCTTTTCTTTGGGGAATATCTTGATGTTATGCACCTTTATTTTCCTATTAGGTGTATATAAAACACTTTGAATCATTATATAATTAATTATTACATTATAATGATATTTAAAGCTTTGTACAATGTAATTCCTAAATGATATGTATTCAAGTGTTCCTTATGTGGTAAGGGAATTCTCAAACTTCTCTTTTCCTTTCAATTTTCCTTTTATGTGGTATGAATTTCAAATTTACATACCATGTTCTTATTTTAATTTTATTCTATATCTATACTTTATTTTGAGTAATTTATGAATTGTAGACCCTTTCCCCCTCTATTTTTAATTTTTTCTAAAACCATGTTTTGTAGCCGTTATGCTGCAGAATTTTTGTCTCAAAATCTATATTTTTCTCAAGAAATTATATTTTTTTATTTTTTTAAATAACAATACCTAGTTCATTTCTAGGGATATTTATAAATAAATAAAAATTATTTATTTTATTCGGGAATAGACACACATAAAACCCTCATTCTATTTTCATGGGTTATAAATGGTATAATGATCCGGTTTTAAGCTCTTTTTCAAATGTCACTATTTTGATATGAAGCCCATTTATTTTATTCTATTTTGGTTATTTATGAAATTTTGGATTATGATCTATGTATATCACATGAAAATAATGAAATATTAATGGTGAACCCTAATAGTGCTCCAATGTATTGGGTAAAGAAATTAATCTCTAGAGATGACAAGTTTTATGATACCATGGTGAATAAACATGGTAAATTTTATGAAACCATGGGGATGGACCTTGGTGGTAATAAACCTTGGGGATAGACTTCGGTGATATGGTTATTATTTTCTAAATTAAATATTATTTCCATAATTTCACTTTATGATCCAAGTTCTTATTATTATGATATTCCTCTTTCTCATGCCTTTGTGAAAGTCCTCTTTTTGCGCACATCCAAAGTATTTAAATGTTTTTCATAGGTCTTATTATTGGTAAGAAAAAATAAGATGTTATTATGAATGTATTTGAATATTTTTCTTGAAAAGGAATCATGTTTCATTTTAATAGTTTTTGTTTTATAAAAAAAATTGATGGTGTGTAGACTTATCTACTTTATAATATTGAATGTTTATGTAATATGTTTTTCTTCTAATTCTATAAAACTCTTGAACTAAAAGATATTTGGTAATGAATGAAAATATATTCTAGTCAAAAGTCACTTGAATAAGTTATGTTTAAGGTCGAGTCCTTAGAGTTGGTATCAAAGTAGAGTTTAGACAACTTTGGATATTAGGATGTCACCTTATGGGTTTATAAGTTTATGGTTGATCCTAATTTTATTTTCTTCGAAACCCTTTTTAGGCTTATGTTATAAAATTTCAAGGTTATTAACAATATTTCTCTATACATTTATTTTTTTTAGGTAGTTCCGAGTTATTAATTTTTGAATATCAAATGAAAGGTATGAAATAAAAAACGTGGTTAAAAAACTGTATGGTTATTTTTGAGGATGTTATAATACATTTGAAATATTATAATAATTATATAGTTTTATAAAAAAGGACAAAATGAAGACCGTGTGACAAACAGTCGCGTCGAACAAGGATATTGGAATCAAACCCACAACTGAAGTGCGATAAGCCTTCATTTCCTACCACTGACTTATGTGATGTCCCAAGTTAGTATAACTTCATTATTTTTAGTAAAATGAGTTGATAAAATAAGAATAATTTGATTTCAGATACATATATTTTATTGAATAGATAATGATGGGATTGGAAAATGATTTATGGATTAAGTGATAAATGTTATTTTGGAAGATGTTCACTATTTTGGGGAAATTATATGATTAAGGTAAATAGAATACTATGGAGTTTTATTTGAGGATTAAAGGTTGAATTATTTAATTTTGGACTAATGGGAATTAATAAATGACTTGAAATTTTTGGAGAACATGTGACTAGGTTAATTAATTTTTGGTATGATACATTAATAGTGGTTGATGTTATTTTTAGATAAATGTTAAACTTTATCTTGGAAGATTATGTGATCAAATCATCATGAATTTTGGGTTTTAATCTTATTTTGGATTATTTTGATGAATTTTGAGGACAATTGTTTATTGAATGTTCTTTTCTGAACTTTGGGTATTGTTTGTTGAATTTTGGATATTAATAGCAGTATTTCTTTTTATAAAGGATTATTCTTTTTGGGGATTATCTGATCTTGTACTACCTTTTTTTGTTTTGGTTAATGTCTAATGATAGGGGAAATATATAGTTCATCTTATATGGATTATGTGATTCTATAGAAGTTAATTCTAGTACTTCATGTGTGACAAAGTCATATTGAATACTCATTGTTTGGAGAAAAGATGAGTTAGTGGTAGATATTTATTAAAGGATGAAACTCAACATGATAAGTAAGTATGTTTCTTTACGTTCTTAGTCAAGCTCATAAATAAATACCTCATATTTATGAAAAGGAAATTAAAAAAAGTTGTTCATTTAATTTTCCTAATGTGAAATGAATTACTATTTAACCCATCACAAGTTTGTGGATTTCTGGTTGTTAACTTTCTCTTGATCATGTTTTCTATCACTCTACATCAGAACAAGATGATTGGTTTTTCTTCCATATCCATGTTTTCTTTCAGGGAATCCAAGTATGTGTTATCTCAGGTGACCTTTGTACTTCAATTTAATTATTTTAAAGTGACAGTTTTATTGACTATTTTTCCGATGTGAGATTTTCAATAAAATATCTGAGCCCAATTTTAAAATTGTGAGGACACAATTTCCAAAAGGGGGAATTCTATAACATCCGAGTTATTTATAGAATAATACATTTTCATATCTATTAATATTTTTGAACATAATATTAATTTTATTTTAAAGGGGAAACTATGTCTGATATCCTACCTGACACGCAACAATAGGTTTCTCCTAAATCTTATATTGCACACAACACTAAGTTATACCGAAAAATAATACAACGATAATTTTATTATTTTAAATGGTAGTTAATGCCTCACAGTTGTATTAGAGGGGATGAAAAAAATTAACTATATTATAATTTTACATATTTGTTAAATGTTTTTACATTTATCCAATGAATTTTAGATGTTTAAAATGATAATTAATCCAATTTTATGCATAAAATACTTTAATATTTTTAAAAAGTCATTTTATTTCCTGTTGATGGATTACATTTTTTTGATTTTTTTTTCCATTTTATATGTTATATTTGATAAAATAAACTTCTTATTTATAACTAGGACATCAAAATTTACTTCGGTTGAAATTTTAGTATTAATCTGATAAAATCTATATTTTTATTAATAGTAAAAAATACAACATTTTAATTAAAAACTACCATTTCATCTAATCTATTTATATAGGCAGATTGTCCATTTAATCGATTTTAAAGTTTCATTGGATCATGTTTTTATCATTTAATCCAATTTTGGTTATTGTAAGTAAATTTCATATTGGAATTGGGTTAAAACACATGTCAATCTTTTGATAGTTTTTACTTCTCAAAAATCCACTTTCTGGTTTTGACAACGAGAATTAATTTTAAATTAATTTCTGTCAATTATATGAATTGAATTAGAAAAAAGGGATTCCATACTTGGAATCATAAGGCCCAAATTGGTTAAATTGGTACCCTTTATATTTTTAAATCATGAATAGCAACTTCAGTAATTATTTCTTTTTTACCTTGGCTAAAGGGTAAATCAGGTAAATAAGGGTAAAAAAATATAATAATATAAAACTACCCTAAAACATGTCCTAATACTCTTGGATGATATATTTACAACCATGAGAATCCTTGTGTTTATTTTATTACCCAATAGAGATACTTTAGTGTGATTATGACCTTTTATAATATTTATTTTAAAGTAAAGGGAAATATAACATAAACATGTATCTCCTAACTAAAACAATTTTAATTTGGTTTATATAAATTATATCATAGAATATAAATATTAATTATAAAGATAAAAATATTTCCTACATCATGGTATTTTATTTATAATTTTATACATTAGATTAAATAATTTATTTATAACACAATGATGATACATTGATTACCTTATTAATGAAAGATTCAAATAAATGATATTATAAATATTAAAATAAATGTAATTTTAATATTTTAATTCCATCCAAGAATATTATGGATGAAATTGAAATTTTAGGGATTAGTTAATTCCTTTGTTTTTAAGGAATAAAATTTTTATTACTTTAACAAAAATCAATTACTAAATACTGTCAAATTTGACATAAATGAGTTTGTAAAACAAATATTATTTTATTAAATGATATAATAAAACTAAAAATTTAATATTCATAAAAAAGAAATATATAATGTTAAAAATATTATAAATTATTCACTATTTGTTTATTTACATTTTATAGTAACTATAGTGACCATATATTATGAAAATACAAGAAGACATGGTAAGTGTTAATGTTTTTAACTAAGGGTTAAAGTTAAAAGATAAGGTTACTTTTATGACCTAAACATCTATAAAACCTATTGGTTGAGATGATTTAGAAACATAATCACTTTATAATCTAAATTTATTTCTTTTTAACTATTATAATTAGAAAATCAATTTGGAATAAAATAATATTTCATGAATTTTTTAAGGTGCTCCTCCTCCCTCTTATAAAAGTCGACCACCTATACCCACTTACTCACACATATAAATCCACTTTAATCTTCAGAATTATGATCAAATAATATCCCAAAATCCCTAAATTACTCATATAATCCTTACCTTGGGAATAAGGAAACTCAAATAAACTTTTTGACTCAAATCAAAAGGAGTTACCTGATTTAGAGGTTACATCTTCTCTCAAGATCCTTTCCTTTATTTTCATTATCCAACCCCCAAAACTCTCTTTATTAAATTAATTTATAAAAAAACCAGTATTATAAATATAATATTTTTATGCTAATGGTTCAACCTACACTTACACAAACCTCCATCTAATGGATTTAGAACATACTACTATTTGAACGATGAACTATTGCCTCACGAAATGATGATTGCACAATTTTCTCCTACTACCCTCATGGTGGAAATTATGATGGAAATATATTTATTTATGATATTTATGATATTTATATTAGTTTTATGCTTCTTTAATTTTCATTTAGAACATAACTTTATGATTTTTAGGTTGTATAAATATGATAATTTCATTTGTGGAAGTGTGGACTACGACCCCCTCAAAGTGATATGACTCGTTCATTCTATACATGGAATATTTAAAGGATGGATTTATTGAACCTATGTAAAATATATAACATATATATTATACTTTAATTATAATATACATATGTATTAATTATTTTTCATTCTTTTAATATGACAACGAAATGAAAGTAGCATTCATGTGTACGTATGGATTATCGTCTCCATGAATGGTGTATTTCATTTATTATCTCCAAATATTATGGATTATAATAAATAAATATATATATGATATTTATATTTTAATTAAATAATTAATATAATTCTTTAGATTATGGAATTATGACCATATGGACAATTTTTAATCATAACAAGTTAAAGTTTTGACTCATGTACCGAATATTGACTAAACGTCCGAAATGAACTTAAATCATTAATTAATTTTTATAACGGGATAATAAGTTATATAAAAGGAATAAAAAGCATGATTTTTTTTAAAACAAGTATAAATTAACTTAATCTTATTATTTATTAATATAAAGAACGAATGATACAAGTCAGACTCAAGGTAAGGGACTTCATCTCAATCTTCTTTCTTTGGGGCATATCTTGATGTTATGCACCTTTATTTTCCTATAAGGTATATATACAAACATTTGATTAATTATATCATGAATTATTATATTATAATGATATTTATGGTTTTTTATAATGTAATTAATTAATCAAATGTATTCAAGTCTTTCTTATGTAGTAAGGGAATTCTCAAACTTCTCTTTTTTTTCCTTTAAAGTTATCTTATATGTGGTATGTATTTGAAATTTACATATCATGTTCTTTTTATTTTATTATAACCCTATAATATATTATGAGTAATTTATTAATGGGATACCCCTGTCCCATATTTTTTATGGTTTTCTAAAACCATGGTGCATAGCTGTTATGCTGCATAATTTCCGTCTCAAAATCTCTCTCTTTTTTTTCAAAAAAATATATTATTTTATTTATGTGAATACCCAAACCTATTTTATTTCCAGGGTTATGTACCAAGACATAAAAATGATATATTTTATTCTATAATTGACATATATAAAACACTCATTCCCTTTTCATGCGTTATAAATGACATAATGATAATGTTTTAAGCACTTTTTAAAACGTCATGATTTTGATATGAAACCCATTTATTTTATTCTATTTGGGTTATTTATGAAATGTTTGATTATGATATATGTTTCTAACATGAGAATAAAGTCATAGTAATGGTTTTCCCAGATATTAATCCAATGCATTGGGTAAAAAAATAAATCTCTAGAGATGACATGTTTTGCGATACCTTGGTGAATAATCTTTGTAATATTAATGATACCCTATGGATGGAGCTTGGTGATAAGACACCTTGGGGATGGATCTTAGTGATATGATTATGGATGTCTAAATTAAATTTTATATCCACATTTTAATGTTATGATCCAAGTTCTTATTTTTATGATTTTCTTCTTTCTCATGCCATTATAAATGTCATCATGTTCTAATTTATATCTCTCAAGATCACATGTAAACTATTTTCCTTATTTTACCTTATAGAGATTTTTGTGCTCATACCATGTTTTTAAATGTTTTTCCCATGTCTTAAAATTGGTAAGGAAAAATAAGATTCTATGATGAATGTATTTGAATATTTTTCTTGAAAAGAAACCATGTCTCAGTTTAATAGTTTTTGTTTAATGAAAAAAATTGATGGCATGTAGACTTATCTACATTATAATATTGAATATTTATGTATGATTTTTAGTTAATTATCTATAAATATATAACTAAAATATATTTGGGAATTAATGAAAATAAATTATAGTCAAAAGGAACAATAATATGTTATGTTTAAGTCCAGGTCCTTAAAGGCATGAAGCTGAACTCTTAACTGGGTCTCCCTCACTAGAGAGTTCACCAAAACCACCTTAAAACCACCTAGGGTTCCCATTCTACTGACAATCACACACTCAATGAAACCAAAAGGGATAACTCCACCCATGTACAACCCATACTAGGCTGACATTGTGCAACTAGGAACATGTATCATCTACGATCGATGGGAAACACTGAGCACCAGGTCTTGTACAATCATGTGGTCCAACGGTACACAACCTCAATAACCTGACACGGAGACCAAAACAAATAAATCCAAACACTCATGTCAAAGGGAATCATCCACCATACCCTGATACTATCCGTTTTGGCGACACTGTCTCACCCAAATGGTTTTTTCATTGCATCACAAGAATGCTTCTTAGTGGGGAAAGCATCCCTCGTTATTGTGAGTCTAAAGCCATGTTAAACATTACCACGACCACGTCAATTGAATCATGTACGAATATGACACCATACACTTGAGGGTATAAATTGAAAAAATATGGCTACCCAATCACACAACATGGGGCTTACCAGGCCCTTCATGCAAACTTCCCAACACACAACCCTAACCCGAACACACAAGTCAGAGGGACTCGTACACCACACATCAACGTTGTCCTCTTTGGGATGCACTGAATCACCCACATGGTTTTAGTCGTACCACAAAAACATGCCTCAATGAGGGAAGGATCCCTCTTTATCATGCATTTAAACCTACACCAAACTACATCAACACAGGGTCTTACTAATTCCTTGAGAAAAAATTGAGGAAGAAATGGAAAGTGAAGAGTACATCCTACTCGTATCTAAAAAAATTACTATAGAAAGTAGAAAGGACAATGAGCATACCTCAATCCATTTGTGAGGACTTTGGGTCAATGGCCTCTATGGCCTGTAGTTTCTATCGTCCCCATCCTCTAGCTCCTTAATCCTAGCGTGGACAACTTGGGGGTGGTGGTGGTAACAACTCATACTTCCTTCCACCTCCTACTACTTCACTCTCTCCTCCGACATGTATGCTTCCCTATAGACCTACATGATCAAAACACTACCTCTAATAAGGTATTCAGTCAACCATCTCCCTCTTAGTAGCACGACGGGTCGGACAATCCCAAATAATATGACCCCGACCATCGCAATCATAGTAGAACCTCTTTTACTGCTAACCAGAACCCTTTCATGGTTCCTGCTTCTCATACCCACATTCTTGAGTCCTGTCATGGGTATGCCTCCTACGCTTCAATCCAGAAGCTTTTTGTCTCCCAGTTGCGGATGGCGTCTTAGCCTAAAAAACAACATTGAGGTCCAAGTCCACTTGTCCCTCCGATAGAAAGCTCTCGACCACCATAGCCCGCTCCGGTACCCCTAAATTGGTGGGAAGGTATAAGGAGACCACTACTACCTGGAAATATATGAGGAGGACCTACTCAAAAGTCCAGGATATGAAGAATGAGTCATAAACCATGTCTAGGGAGTAACAAGACAGGTCTGTAAACTTCACCGAGTACTCCGTCACGGTCATGCTACCCTGTCAAAGATATAGAAGCTCCTAGATCCACGCCAACCTCAACATGGATAGATAAAACTATTCCCTAAAGATATGCTCAAACTTGGCCTAGGTGAGAATATCCTCATCATGGGTCTCTATTAGAAGACTCCACCAGCACCCGATTGAACCATGAAGATGGCTCACTGCTAGGACCACCATATGATCAGGAGGTGTCCTAATAATCTAGAAAACATGCGTGACTTCCACAAGACAATTATAAGCTTCCTAGGGGTCTAGGTTACCCCAAATCTATATAGGTTTCATCCTTTGGAACTCATGTAGTGCACTCAACCTACACGCATCATCATCCTACACTACCGGTACAACCTGCTACTCGACAGGTGGTGGCTCAACTGGATGAACAACTAGAGGTCCATCCTCAAAACCCATGACCTACACCAAAGCCTCATATTAGGGAGGATTTTAAAGACAATACCACCATGGAACCCTATCTAGCCATCGTCGTGGAGGTATCCCAAAATAACATCAAGACACACCATAGTCAAAGAGTATATCTGGGAAGCTGACTCAAGAAGGACACAAGAAACCCCAAAACCCAATCCTATATGATGCATGTACCATTAATTACCTAAGACTAGTGTCCTAATATCTTGAGTCAAAAGACAGGTTATCAAAGTCCTGGTGAATGGATACATCAGCCGCCACACCAAAACTGGAGTCCCAAGCCTAAAAGCTGAACTCGGAACACTCTAATATTGTCTCTATGTGACCCAAACAAATCTTACAGCTAGAACAACTACATTATGAGGTACCAAAGGTAGAAAATACACATGATACCACTCTTCCACAACCCAACCCAATGAGGATTGAGCTGCAACTCCCCAAGCACACCTTTAATAGGATAGGGGCTGGCATCTAGCACCGAGTAGGCTACCACACACATGGGTGGTCTTAGCCTGTCTTACCTATACACACACACACACACACCCATATAAACCTCCATGAAGCAGTGTAGAGATATATAAAAACTGAAAATAAATGCATGAATACATCTATCCCACAACCAGAGTGCAATAGTAGTACGAAAAAGGAAAATACAAGGCCCACCAAAGAAAACTGTAAAAGTATCTGACCTTCTCAAAAGAAAGTGATCACTGTCAAATGAAAATTTTGGAAATCTCCTCGGTTAAGTTCCTGTCAACACCGTTATTAGTCAATATCTCTATGCTTCACCTAATTCAGGTCCTCCTGGGACTCCATTGAAAGGCATGTGATCTGCACAAGTCACAATACATGTGTAGGAAAATCCCATGTAGGGGTGAGTATAAAGATACTCAGTCGGTGCCTCAAAAAATCTAAAAGGCCAGGATAAATTGAAAGGAATTAGTCAACTCATCCCAACTATAGGGAACCTAAACAAGAGAGAAACTCCATCTCAAGACTATCGTCGGCTAAATAAGACTAGTTAGCTCAAACCATCAGGCGTGTCAATGATGCAGTGAAAACACCATAAGGAAAACCCAAAAAGAATAGTAGATAGTCTCATCTCGGTCACCAAGCCTCACAAGCTTCCAACCTCATCACCAGCAATAGGTTCCTACTCAAGGATATTTTAGTAACAACATACTATGCCTATCTCTAGAACCGAACACAGGAGTTCACGCCATCCCGGAACAGCTCCCAGTTCAAGGTCAAAAGAACTTAAAATAGTCCTACACCTCACCATTTCCCCATAGTAGAGGGAGTACTAGCTCCTAAACCAACACGCAAAAACTCTATCACTCATATCTGGAGGGAGGGGGCATCTCAGTCTGTTAAGGGAGCACTAAATCCTAACCAAGAATTCATGAATAAAAAGTGGAGGGGCCTACTCCCTAATAAAACTCAAACATGGGGGAGCACTACTTCGCATGTGTCAACCCGCATACTAGTGCGATAGGGGAGTACCACCCTGAGAAATGTGAGCCCACACCCTAACACAGTATGGGAGCATCACTATGTAAAACATGGGACCACACCCCCAGAAGGGGATAAACACACTGAGGCTAGAAGAACCACAACCTGGTTTGGTAGGGGAGTACTGACTCTACCATGCAACAAGATTGGAGATCCCACACCTTGTCACAACAAGGGAGCAGTCCAACTGCACGAACACCACAGGGAACCAGCACCCTGGTCCAGGGGAGTAACAACCCCAAAGGATAACTACCCAAAGTTAATTAAACTGTACCCACATAGTGGGGAGTACCATCTATACCTAAACAAAGAGGTAAGGGAAACTCGTGCGCTGACCACATGGGAGTACCTATCCCAATGGATCTCTTCACAAACCACCAATCACAAACATCATCACAAAACCGCTTTGCAATAATCTTTCTCGATTAAACCCACCTCGTATCCCTAATGAGGTAATGGAGGAAACCATTGAATTATACATGAAAATCACATAAGATAGGTTATTTACTTGCCCAAAATGGATAACAAGTGAAAAAGTCACTTTTCACCAGAGCTGCACAAATAAAACCTCATGGGCCCCATGCCTCCCTTTCATTTGAAGCACCCAAAATCAGTTTTGATACATCCGAAATAAATTCAGGGTCTCAATTCTGCTAAAGAAGCATCAATCGGAAATCAGATTCTGGAGATACGTTTGATACAAGATTCTTCAAATAATAACAATTATATTACTATTATTAAAACATGAAATTTCATTTCACAAAGCCTCGAGCTTGAGGAAAAATTCCCCAAACTAGTCTCAAAAGATCTTCCTCGATGATATAAATTCATGTCCATAGATGAACCAAAAATTGGAAACTGGGTTTGAGAGATACAAGGGTTTAAACTCCCCTAGACCATTCTGGCCAGACTGACCCACATCGGCCTGTTCGCTCCGGCCACCCCGGTTCACCCCACTGAATTGGGGCATAATTGTCGGCCCATGCCAACCCGACCCCAATCCCAGCCATCCTCCAACCCAGCCTAACTCCCGACCACCCACCAACCTCTTCTCCACACACGCACTACGCGCCAGCCGACTCCCCTCCATTGTGACCCACTTCATCTGAGACTGCCATGTCCCGTCGCGGCTCAGCCTCCCCAACCGGCTGCAATGGCTTGCACCACCATGTTGCCTCCACCTTCAGCTCACCGCGCAACATTCTGATAGCCCACACCTAACTGAGAAACCGCTAGAGCATCGTCAAGGTTTCCACAGACCACTAGGAGCACCTGGTGGTCAGAAAAACACTACAAAATTAGATCTGGGATCCTTGGATCCTAATCTATAGAAATACAATGAAAAAACCCACAAAACATGAAGCAAAAAATAATGCGAACAAGATCAAAAATCAAATTGTCATACCTCATGGTAAAACTCTGGCACTTTGGGGATAGATCCATGCTTTGAAGCTGCCGCTGCATGATCTGGGAGCGATCTAAGTCAAGATCAGAGCTCGATGGCGCTTCGTTTGCTTGATTCCAGATGACTGTTTGTCATGAAGAGGAGGAGAAGGGGCTGGTTCCACGCGCATCAAAGGGGAAGGAAGAGGTGGATTTCATTTTTAATTAAATAATCCCTAATTAGCATCCCGAATCCCGACTTTTCTCTGACTCAACACCCTACACGGACAAAGTTTACGTCTAGCATTGGGTAAACACAACATTTTGTTCTTAACTGCGGTCTCATAAATTTTATCCGAGACTCTGTTAATAAGTTATTCATGATGAAGTCCAAAATAAATTTATTTTATTTTATTTTTGAAAACATCCTCGATAACTTTTTCTACAACAGGCTCACACCGAAAATACTTATACCCCGCATAGGGTAAATAAAATTCTCCAAATGAAACTATGGCCTCTAATTTCTGATTTGAGATTCCATTAAAGAGATAAATCATTTTTGACATGTGAATAATAATAAAATAATTAATATTTTTATAAAATTAATTTTGGGCACACTGGGCCACATAATCGAACACTGTCTCTATGGATAGATCTGGATTTATATGTATAAATATTTTAAAGTTTGACATGTCCAAACCCGAGTCATTACAGTCTAGTGATACAAATACGAAGAATTGGGAGAAAATAAAAATCATTTCACTAAGGTAAGTTCCATAAAGGGAAACCGATGACCACAACCTTAAAAGACTAGGAAAAATAAAGAGAATATTCAATCCCTATTAATGTGTTTGATCCTAAAAAAGAAGTGGTGAATTGTATAATTTTCATTGTTTTAATAATGAATAATGTCATATTTATTTTATAGAAATTTGTTTATATCATTCAAGTTCTCTAGAAATATTTAATAACCACCTTAATAAGTGTAGGTTGAGCTATTATTGAAAAAACTAGGTGGTAAAATCACTACATATTAAATATACAATTAATCCTTAATTAACATTTATGGGGAGAATCTTCCAAAAAACATAGTTTTTTTAACATTGATAGAATTCAATGTTATTCTTAGCATGGAATGGATTCCCATATATAAACCCATTATAAAATGTTGAGAGAGGGTAATCACTTTACATTTCCTAAACTATCATTTGATTCTATAAAAGTACTAGGAGAATTATGAATCTCTTATGGAAATCCCTTCGTAAGAATTGATATTATTTCCTTATGAGTAAGAATATCTAGATTAAATGATTAAGATAGATTAAAGGATTATCCTTGAAGACATTCCCATTATGAGGACGTATTCTAATATATTCCCTGATGATTTTTTTGGTCTTTATAATATTCAATATGTTAATTTCTCTACTAAACGTTTACTAAGATCTCTACTTATATCAAAGAGCCTCTATAGAATAAACCCCATGGAATTGAAATAATTGAAGAATAAACTACAAGAGAACTTGTAAAAAGGTTTTGTACATCATGTTTCTATACCATGAGGTTCCATAGTCTTATTTCTCATGAATAAGGATGGTTACACTCAACTCTAACTTAATTATTGTAATTTTAATAAGATCAAAATAAAGAAAAAGTATCATCTTCCCCAAATTGGTGATATATTTGATCTACTATATGAGGATCAATGATTCTAAAAGGTTGATCTTCTATCTATATATCGTTAATGTAAGGTGTAAAGGGAGGATATTCTTAATAATTAAATTATATAAGATATGGATACTATGAGTTCATATTTATTCTATTAAAGATCACTAATGATCAGACAATCATCATGTACTTGATGAATATAGTATTTAGAGATTTCCTGAAAAAATTAGTAGTCTTTATAGATGATATACTCAAATATTTTAAAATAAAGGAAGATAATAAAGGGTATTTGAGAATTTTGTTAAGTACATTGAAAAGGAGAATTTTTAAATAAATTATTGTAAAGGTAAATTTTTGATAGAGTAAGTCACATTCCCTGGTTATTTATTTATGAGTAATATAATATTAATTGACCCTTAAAAGATAGAGGCAATAGGAAAATGTCCCATACCAACATTTATAATGGATATCCATTGCTTCCTCAGATTATCAACACACTATCAATGGTTTATGAGATATTTATCATGATTTTCAAACACACTAACTAAGAAAACTTAGAAAAGAGTAATGTTTTCTCTTGATTAATGAATACACATAGAGATTTAAGGAATTGAAAAAGAGTTTAATCTCTACACCTATAGCCACATTACCTTCAACTGGGGAAGAATATGTGATATAAAATGATTTATTGAAGAAATAATTGGGTTATTTATGCATGAAAACTCATAAAGTGATAGACTATTCCTCAAGATAGTTGAAGATTCCTGAGAAAAATTTTCTAATGCATAATATTGGATTTGTAGTGGTATTTTTTGTATTATAGATTCATAGGAACTATATTTTTGGATAAAAGTGTAACATATATACAGATTTTAAAAGTCTAAAGTATATATTCATATACAAGGAGATCAACATGTTCCAAAAAATATGGTAAGAGATGATCAAAGACTATGACTAATCAATCTATTAGCACCCTAAAAAAATAAATTGAAAAATTACCTAAGAAGGAAATATCTAACGACATTATCTATGATGATTTTTGAATGTAATTAAATATTATTATAAATAAAAATGATGAACATGGGAATCATAAAGGATGTTATGAAATATTACCCATCTCAAATGATTTTTCAATTATCTATCATAAAAAAACTTAAGGTGGTATAAGGGGATGATATAAAGTTACAAAAGAAGGTAAAATCAATAAGGAAGGGTGAAATATGAGATTTCAACATTAGTAAATAATGATTTTTATGATTTGGGATATGATTAGGTGTAACATCTGAGCTTGAGATAAAGGAGGATCTAATGGATGATTCTTATAACCGAACAATCTCTATCTACCCAAAGAGCACCAAGATGTGTATAGATCTGTAGGTTTATTTCTAGTGAGACAATATAAAGATTCATATTTTTTAATATAAACCAAAGATCTTGGTATACCAATTAGTTAAATAGAAATAAAAAATTTCCAAGGGGATGATAAAAAAATACTCATGCCAACATGGAATGGTAGATCATCACTATGGATTTTTTTCACATAACTTCAAATAAAATTTAATGGAAACAATGGAATATTT
The DNA here is from genome assembly GCA_963277665.1 of Viscum album. Classification (NCBI taxonomy): domain Eukaryota; kingdom Viridiplantae; phylum Streptophyta; class Magnoliopsida; order Santalales; family Viscaceae; genus Viscum; species Viscum album. Next base: position 1,822,846,036 of record OY728135.1, on the reverse strand, counting down.
GTTAAGATGGATTATCTTATAATTATTTATCACTTAATCACCATCAGAGAATTTTTTTGAATTTATTAACTTGAAATGATATATATATATGAGAAGTGGTGAGGCTCTGTGGAAAACTAATATCAGTTATATCTGATTGAGATGTGAGGTTCACATAAAATATTTGGAGAAGCCTTCAAAAGAAATTGAACACAGAGTTGAACATTAATATGATATATAATCCTTAAAAAATGAATAATCAGATAGGACTATTCAAACTATAGAGGTCATGATTAGAGCTTGGTGTATGTGATTCAAGTAATTTTGGGGTCCACGTCTTCCTTTGGTCGAGTTCTGAAACTATAAAAACATCCACTCAAACATTAAAATGTATATATATGATTTAATCTATGGGATGATATGTAGATATCTAATGTGTTGTGATAAAGTTAGATAAAGGAATTTATAGTGACCTAAACTAGTGAAAGATATGATATAGAAGGTCCATGAAATCCAAAAACACATCATAGTTGTATTGAGTTGATAAGAAAGCCACATTAAAAACCATTTACTAAACCTAGAGTTTGATTTTGGAGATAATGTGTCCCTTAATATGTCTTCAAGGAAGTGATTCATGAAGTTAGGGATGAAGGGAAAGCTAAGTCCCCAATACATTGGACCCTTTGACATTATTGATCATGTTACAAATATAGCCCACCGACATTCCATTTCACTAAAAATATATTAAGTATGTGATCTATGTATCCAACTTTTGGAAAATGCATAACATATCCATAAAATGTACATAATCTAGAGGTGGTACAATTGGAGCATGATCTCTCTTATGAGGAGTAACTAGTGATGGTATTTTATTATTGAGAAATTTTTTTTTCAGTAAGAAAACTCACCTTTTCAAAGTATATTGATTAAATAATAAGTATGAACAAACAATATGGAAACCTAAGGATGTAAAAAAACTGAATCACCTTCATATGTTTTCATATTAGAGTATGAATATACATTTAAAGGATAACATTTATATAGTGGGAAAAAATTTAATGACCTCAACCTTATTTGCATGAAATTTTACTTCTTAATAAATATACATGTTATATTTAGATAGAAGGTATAAATAGAACACATGTACCCAATATTAAAAAATGAACTGAATTTTATATCTCAGTATAGAACATTAAATATAGAGGAAAAATAAACACCCTAAAATTTAAAATAGTCTAATCAGATATAATATTTAAAAAACAACATGAATATAATTTATAAATCTATAGGGTAATGGATTCCTCGAAATATCGCACCCATTAAGAAAACATTGAAAAGGAAACAAAACATTTGAAATCTGATTGGAATTTTTTAAAATAATTATATAGATAATTGAGATAAAATTGAGGTAATTATAAAATATGTTAATAAAAGGTATTTATAAATTTGGAAAAATTATATGACCATTAGAAACACAATCATTAAATTATAAACCTAACCATTAGAACAATAACTTAACCACTATAATAATAAGCTAATTTTTAAAATAATAAAATAACCATTATGGTATCTAATTATCTGACCTTATAAGTAATGTTTAGTAAGGATAAATTGATTTAAAATAAGTATCAAAATACTATAACATAATTACTCAATCAATGTAATATAAAGTATGTATAAGTGTAATTTTTTAGTAAAACCTGTTTTTCATTATTTTATAAAACAAAAAAAATCAATTTTATAATTAAATATTAAATTTACATAATATAGAAATGAATTTTTTAAAATAGGATGATATTTTTGGAATTAATATGTTTAAATTACATATTTTTTGCGTTTTTATAATCCTCATAAATAGTAAAATACAGAGGTGAATAGTGAAATGTGGTATTTTCATTATAAGAGAGATAGATACATGATTAATTACCTAAAATATGATTTAAGAAACCATTATATCAGTATAAAATTCATCAATTACTATATATAAGAATGATATATTTGATAAAAAATAATAAATTAATCAATATTTTATTCAAAAAGCACTCTTCCATTCACCTATAAATACATCGTTGTTCCACTCATTTCATTTCACTTCCAAAAAGACATCCCTTTATAAATCACTTAAAAAATTCTTCCAAAATCTCATATACACGTTTTTGAATCCCCAGTATAATCAAAATACCATTCCTAGAATCCTTAAGGTAAAACCTTAAGGAAAAAAGTAAGTTTTCTAACTTATACCCTTTTAATTCCTTTATTTTTTATTTATTCTTCTTAAAATTTATAAATTAAAAAAATTATTATTTCATCATGAAATTTGAAATATAATTCTAATTTGATATTATTTATATAAGCATATAATTTATAAAAAAACCATTTTATATTTTTCTATAACATTCGGTCAATCATGTTATGTTTTAACCGCCTATATGTGTGATATTATAAATCAACTATTACCACCTAATGGGGATGGTTTTAAAAATGGATATAATGAATCAAATATATTATTAATAACATTATTAAAATTATTAATAGATAAAATTTTCATTATATTAATGATATTAACAATAAACAATCATGGTCATTCTATGCTCTAAAAAATAACAAAACTGAGACGTATTTACAAATTTTCAACCATTTTGGACCATTAATGGAACTATTTATTTGTTTATAATAGGATGATGAAGTTTTCATAACTTTACACTTATGGAACTTAATAATTTTTTGGACCGTGACCATTTACCATTAGCATTATATCGAAGCAGTTCAAGATTTATGAACTGAATAACCAAAAAAAACGATCGATGAAAAAAAATTAATACAGTTAATGATAATTTTTTTAATAAATTGATAATAAGATATAAAATAAATATGAATAAGTCTTAAATAAAATTAAATAATAATTTAAATTTACTATTCAATATTTTATATTAACATTCTAAGAAATTTATGAATAATAGTTAGGGTTCTCTCCCACTCTTTTCATTATTATGGGAATATTCTATATCACTTTATATCTCCATTTTCCCTCTTTATTTATTCGTCTATAATTAATTTATGTTACTTATTCATTAATTTTCTTTCTTTTTATGGGGATATATATACGTCTCTCTAGTTCCCTTTCTAATCATTTGTTTAAACTAAACTCATTAAAGGAAACAATTCTAATTCCTCATCTTTTTCATGGATCACACATACAAATATTATTTTGATTCTATGATTTATAAAATTACTCCATATTTTATCATAAAAGTTGTTGGATTACTTATTTTTTGGGTTAAAAATATGACTTAGATCCTTTTAATGATTAATTTTCATTTTTTTGTATTTAAATAAAGGTGTTAACTTTTATAACTCCTTATTCATCTTTTCTTATTATTTTTCCTTCACCTTGTGTTCAACTTTAATGAATAATTATTATCTATTTCAAAATAAATGAACATGACACATTATTAATTTATTTAATTTGGAACATACTTGATCTATATATGGATAAATATTTATTGATTTATTTTATTTTCTATTTCTTTTTCTTGGGTTTATTTCATGTTTATGATTTATGTATGTTTATTTATGTGGCACACATATGCATGAAATATTATGATAAATGGTGGCCCTATAATTATATATCCATCAAATATATTGGGTAATTATTTATATCTCATTATATTCTTATGTGTGGTTATGATTCTATTATCATTGTCAATATTTTTAGACATTGGAATAATATGGTTAACTTTTTCCAATATCTTATAAAGGGTAAAAATGTAGTTTGATTTTTCAATAATGTTATGTTTTATTAGTGATGATAATTGGATTGTGTTTATGATTACACGACTAATGTTCATTAAATATTTTATTATTCACATGATTACTCTAATCTAATAATATATTTTCTCCTTATTCTATGTTTCCATGTGAAAAATTATAATTATTTTATTTTATGATTCCATGTTATGATTGTTGACTCTTACAAAATATCATCCATGTTAATAATATTTTATTCATTTACTAGGTTTTTTTATCTCACCACATATTTTATGCTTGTACCTAGTACATATTATATAGTAAATGAAGTACATGTAGCTCTTGGATAAAATTATAAATATGGAAATAAAATATTACATAGTTCATAAAATGTTTCATGGAATATCTAATCTCTTAATGAACCTATACCTCTAGATTTATAGGTGTGATTTTTTTATATTTATGAGAAAAAATGAAATATCATTTTTAAGAGATTCAGGTATTTATAGAAACATATTAAATCACTTATGATAAAATGTATATGATTATGATATGTGGATATTAATATTGATATTAATATTATGGTGACTGGGTGAAATGAATAACCCAATAAATAATATCAAATTGTTATTAGTTTTAATGTTCTAATAATACATAAAATGTTGGATAAGGATACAATGGCGTTGTAGATTATTACCTGGGAAGTTTCATATGATTTATAAATTGATCATTAGTCGGGTAGTGTGCATACCATGTTTGTTAACCTTACTCCATATGTGTGATATAATTCAATGGTTAGTGTATGTCAATGGAAATAGTGTAATACAATGATTACTCAAAGTCACCCATTGAAAAGGGTTTGATTCAAATGATGAAAATCAAGAATTTATATTCTCACACACTGCTATGGGTTAAAGTCTGACACTAAGATACACACATATATACTCCTATTCTTACCAATAGTTTTATGTCAAAATTTATCGATGTTATGGTAGAGAATTTAATATTATTTTCATTCATTGTACAAGGATTGATATTTATGATGATTTACTAGAGTGTTTACAATTGTTATCTCCAATAACTATAGGGTTGAGGTGGACAATGATACACTAAGTACTTATACTTTTGTCACCCATAAATCTGGATTTGATGTAGAATAACTATAGTGGTTCTAATCCAACATTATACTAGATATATAGGTACCTCTATAATATATCCTAGGTTATTTATTATATATGAAATTTATAATGATAGGAGTTATGATATCATTTTTTGATATGTTATTTTATTGCACAACTACCATTCACATGTTTGGTGATTAATTTAGAACACCTATTGATAGAGTTGTATAGAAATTATAGGTATTAATAGAGTTTTATGACCATTATGTCCTTATAGGTAATTGAGGGTTTGATTAGAGAACATTCTGGCTAAGATCCTGGGAATTATTTTCACCCCTCTTCAAGAAGTATAGAGTTATATTGTAGAAAATTTCTGCTAATATCCTGGTTTCTGGGTGTGCTTTTGAAAGATGTAGTTCATAAGAGACCATCTTGTTTTGATATAATAAAGTATATATATATATATATAATTCTATTTGGTAAGTAGAATTATTGGTATATTTTTTTATGAAATGAATCATAAATATTTATATTATTTATAATGATATGAGTTTAAATATTTGGTTTTATCTATAATTTATATATTGATATTTCATGCAGACAATAGTTGTTTATGGGAGTCAGATTAGTATTTGGGGCATTTATAATGAGTATTATTTCTCAACCCAGCATATGGATTAGTTCATTTTATAATATTGAATTCATGTAGATCAACATGTTTAGTGGGTAGATGATATAAAATACTAGATATTGTTGTGAGACTTGGTAATTAATGACTTGAATCCTTCATTGATATAACTACAATGGTTTTTTCCATGTTCATACTTACATTTCATTATATCTATTCAGGATGTCTTATTTGTATATAGAGACTCATTTGTTTTCTTTACATTTTCTTATTGGAATGTTGTTTTATATACTTGATTTATATTTTGTTATTTTTTATTACTTTATATCATTGAGGATGGTGTTTCATGTTATAAAGTGGTAGGATTATTTTATAGGTAACACATCCAATGATTTTTTTGAATACATCAGTGTTATATGCTAGCCCCTAGTTTATTAGAGGAAGACATGTAGAGTTTTCCTACATGTATTTAAGGAAAAGATAAATTGGTATAATAGAATTATGTGAGAGTTTGGATTTATTCAAAGGTGTGGTTTGGTTAGAATATCATAGAATAGTTATTACTAGGTAACTTTACTCCATTGGTTTATAATAGAGGACTTTACAGTGGTTATAGGTGGGCAACATATTATTAAAAATTAATTTTATTTATGAATCGTGACTAAGAAACTATTTAATAAAAACTTTGGATGTAAAGGAGGGGAGATCACATCATGTAGTTTCAGCTTTTGATTATGTGATTCTATATTTTCTTAATTTATTTATAGTATATGTGGAACGGAATGATGAAAGGTTAATAAATAACCATATTATAAGTTATGTGAATAAAATTAAGATGATTTGATAAAGAAAATGTGTAGTGTTCATAATGATTGTTATAATAAAATGGGAATTTATTTTTTTGAGATAATTATATATTATAAACATGTCTCATGAGATGTTTTCATGTAGATATTTTTTTTTATTTAAGAGATAGTGTAATGAACTAACCTGGATAACCAGCCTAAATTTCACCCAAACTCAGTTCTAACATGGCCCGATCTCCACGAGATTTCAACCAGTGCCTATGAATTAGAAAAAGAAAGAGTGAATGATCTAAATACATGATTAACTCATTAATATAAGGTAGCTGATATAGAAAAATGAAATAGTTGGTATGAAAAACAATTATTAATGGATAAATTTCAATAAGAAAATAGATACAAGTTAAAAAAAGAAAAAAAAACTTGATTCATTAGATAAAACCATCCAAACATCAATACTAGATCCCCATCTAACAAGTTGATCACACATTTCAATGCTCATAGAAAACTCCCACAATTATTCTAATCAAGTACACCCACCACCTACGATTGAGGATTTCCCTTTTCCTAGACCTAGATTAATAAAATCTACAAACACCCACATGAAAAGGTAGTGTGTGAGAAACAATGCCTAGTACGATCTAACCAAGTATTCCATAAGAAATATATAACAAATAATCCAAATTTCTGCAATTATAAATAAAACAAGACATGTAAATATTTTCATAGTTCGTATCAAAACATGTTTTACAAAACATTTTAATATCCAGTATAAAACAAGTACATAAGTATTTTTCCATAAAATCAAGAAGAAATAAGAATATTCATCTAAATGAGAATGAATAACCATTTATATCAAAACAGTCATGAATATGAATTTAAATCAAGAATAGGAATGTATAAACAATTAATATCATAACACTATGGTTAAGAGATAAAAGGATAGATTAGTAAGTGGATTTTTATATGGCTCAATAAAATATGGCCTTAGGTGTTCACATGTCCCTGAATCTCAGTCTTAGGTGGAATCTGAGAACACCCCAAAGAATAAACAACATTCCCTCATCAATGATTAGTTTACATTGTAACTATAAATACCTTTATAAGTAGATCTAATACAATACTAGAGTTTTTTTCCACCTAATTACCCACATTACCATGTGTTTCATATAAATAAAACATATAAGGGGATATCTTCTATTTCAATAAATCATTTCAATTAATAATTTAAATCATTAATGAGATTACTTTTCAAAAACATCCCTTTCATTTCAAACATAAAATTTAAATGTTTTTTTATCATATACTCATGAATTTAATTTCAAATCATAAAGAAATTAATACCTTTTCATCTCATTAAAATCACGATTTAAATCATTAATTTCAAATCAAGATAATTTTCTAGAAATCAACACATATTTTTTAGAAGCCATTGTTATGGGATTTTATCACACACACCAATTATTATCAAACAATTTATGAATATACTCAATTATAGTTTTATAAATTAATCAAAAAACTAATTTCAATTAAAAAATAAACAATTTTTTAAGTTGGTAGAGATTTAATTACTAAAATAACTACCTCAATATAGATAAAAAAACACTCACTTGGTAACCACCAACGAAGAGTCTAGGTAAATAATTCTTAAAGTAATATCCCAAAATCACATTTTATCAATTAATGATCTGGATACACTAATTATATGTGGATTAACCACTCTAAAAGTGGGATAGAAAGATAATTAAAGGGGAATACATGATAAAATTGAGATTACACTTATTAGAAGAGATCCAACACTTCAAAGGAAACTTTGGTCCATGTATAAAGGTGGTTGGGAGAGTCAAAATCACCTCTAGAGAGACTAAAAGGTGTTGAGGGTCGTATAAAAATTAAAGGAGGTGATCAAAAATTAAAATATAGATTAAAAAATTATAAAGGAGATAATTCCCTTCTATTTCCCTACCCAATTAGAGTTACTAACTAGTTAGTGGACTCCATCGACAACTTTTTGGTTCCTAGAAGAGTCCAGGTAGTCTAGGAACCCCACTGACTAGACTATGGTATCCCACCATCTAGCTAGTGGAGTTATTATAAGAACTAAAATTCTACCAGACTCCCACCAGGTGTCTAGTTACCCTCAATGGATAGTCTATTGTTATACTGTATCCATTCCAACTATAGGTTGATGTGCACTCCAGAGCTAAATCTTCCCATCCTTCTCCTAGCCTCTCTAACAAGGATAAAAAAACTCTCTAGACCCCTCACATGGATCAACCAAGTTAAAAAAAATAACCAATAGGTATTACAAAAAAATTATAGAAATAAATATAGATCAATAATAAAATAATGAGAACCAAGAAAAAACAACTTTCCTACTTGAATTATAGTAACATTATATTACAATATCTCCACCATAAATTCCTTTTGTCCCCATAAATACTATCAATAAGACTAGTCCCATAAGGGATGAGTAACCTTCTCTCTCATCAATTCATCATGCTCCCAAGCCTCATGTGAATTAGAACCATGTTTACGAATCACCAGATCCAATGGGATTCATTTTCCAAGGAGGACCTTTATCATAGAATAAAAAATATGAATTAGCTTACTGATCACTGATAATTTTGGTTCCAAATCAGGGTCCACCACGATTAAGGCATGAGAAAAGTTATTGAGATATTTTCTATGCTATGACACAATAATTATATTATGGATAAATTTAATCTGGTGTGGCATAGAAAAATTCCTATCCACCTTCTCAATCTCCTCAAAAACATCAAACAGTCCCATATATCACATTGCTAACATTCCATGTTTCCCAATCCATCGATAACCGAACTAAGGTGTAACTATAAAAAACACCAGGTCACCATTTAAGAACTCCAAAGGATTCTAACAACAATCATCATAGGATTTTTAATGATTTTTCCATTACTGTTCTCGAATGAATCAAATTAATCTTTTCCATCATATCTTTGACCAATCTTGATCTAACTAGGGAAGTTACACCAATCATTGACCAATAGAGTGATTATCTATAAGGATAACCATACAAGTCCTAAAAGAGTAGAATCTATATGGATGATTAGTATCTATTATTATAGGTAAAATAAACCATCCGGAAATATAAATCCTAAGATCCTCCAAAGTAATAAATTCAAGAATGAATATTTTCCTCAAGAATCTGTGTAACTCATTCCATATTATCATCTTCATGAGGATGGTATGTTGTATTCAACTTTACCTAGGAAACTATATCCTAATAAAAGCTTATAAATGACTATAAGTGATCCAAGTAACCCTATAATAAATTATGTAAAATGAAACTCCATGCACTATAATGATCTATTTAACATAAATAATTCCCATGTACTCAACTTTGGTGGTACCATGAAAGGGAATAAATTGATAAAATTTCGTTAATTAATGAATCAATACCCAAATCAAATTATTTTTCTAAGTTCTATGTGAGAAACCAATAAAAAATTCCATTGATATCTCATACCACTTCCAAGTCATCATAGGAAGTGGTTGATGGATACTTGATGGTTTTTAATTCTCGTCCTTAATCGGCTGATAAGTGTAATAATGAGAAACAAAAATCAATAATGTTTTGTTTTATAACTATCTAACAAAACAATCTCCTCATATTTTATAACATAATCATACTTATAGAGTATACCATCTACTAGTAATGATAAAAATCCTCTATTATATCCTTCCTCATAGGTAATGGAAGAATGAAATTATTCCCGAAGCAAAGGATACCCTCATAATATAAATATTATTCCTTTATGGTCTCCAGAATATATAAATATTACCCAATGAATCAGAATTCATCATCAATATATCATTCCTAGAGAATAATTTTTATAATTGAGGATTTAAAATTAACACATTAAAAATTAACCTCACTCTCATCCTCTTAGAATCCCAAATGTATACAAGAAAATAAAAACATCAGATTCCATTCCTCAAAATATTCTTTCATATACTAGGATGGAAGTTTCTTACTCAAATAATCAGAAATGATATAATCCATACCATGGGTGTAGTAAATTTTAAAATCAAAAGATTTCTGGTACTCCACCTATATCATTTTCCAAATAATAAGATCACTTTTCATAAAGATATAACCCAAGATTTTATGATCAGAGTAGATAGAAATCCTTTCTCTAAAAAGGTAATTCGATGAACTCTTTACAGAAAAAATAACAACTATGAGTTCTATATCAAGTGTGGGATAGTTCTTCTCATGATTCTGAAGATGAAGGGAACTATAACCCACCACACGATCACTCTATATAAGAACACAACCCAAACCCGATCCCAATGCATAATAAAGACCTCATATCCCTACAAAACCTATGTAAGATTCAAAATTGGAATTAAAGTAAAACAATACTTCAACTCATCAAAATATGTCTAACATTACAAATCCTATATTATATTTACTCTCTTTTGAGTGAGAGTGGCCAATAAAGAACCCAATTTTGAGAAATATTTCACGAACCAGTGATAATACTGTACAAATTCTAAGAATAATTATATCTAAAAGTCATTCCATGGTTCCTACCATGTTATAAAAACGTTCAAATTTTTAGGATCAATAGAAATGCCTAGTTTGGAAACCATGTGTTCTAATAACATTACCTCCCAAATCGATAAGTTTCATTTATAAAGGTTGGAATAAAGTCTTTAATATTTCAGGATTTATGGAAATTCTCTTAGTTGAAACACATGATCCTCCTTGATTTTAGAGTAATCCAATATGTCTTATAAAAATATCACAATGAATTAATCAAGGTAATTATGAAAAATTTTCTTCTCAAATTCCAAAGAAATATCTAGACAATTGTTCAAACTAAAAACCAAAATAAAGTACTCATAGTGGCTATAAATTCTCTTAAATGTTGTCTTTGGAATATCAGACTCCATGATCCTATGACGGTGCTTACTATACCTATGATTAATAATTGATAACCCCTTCTCCCATTTTAATTTGTACAACAAATCATCAATATGGAGAAAAAAAATACTTTTACACGACTAAAAAATGATTGATCTTTTGATAGTAAATATAATGTGAAGGGATAAATTGACTTTATTAGAAAAACAACCTTGACCAACCAATATAGCATAATGTTTCAAATGAAAAACTTTGAAAACAATTCATCTAACATATTATTTATCCAATTTAGTTTTTCTAGTTCCAAATTATATCAAGGGATAGAAATATGATGGATACCTAGTATAATGTTGATAAAAAACTCTAACGCCCTCACTAATGAAAAACCATAAAATTTTTATGGGAACACACTTATAAAATCATATTATACTAGAATATGATCCCCACATGATAGATACTACTTCATATTAAAGGAAAACATGAATATCATCATACCCAACTCCCGAAGAGGTTCGTCTCGACTCAACCTTGGGTCCCATTCTCCCTGAAAGACATATCGCACCCCATTAGGGAAAGTAAAGGAGAACCACTAAAAAAATAGTTGATATGGGATTTATGAGAAAGAAAACAATCCATCATGAGAATGAAATAAATAGGTTTTATATACATAACCAAAATGGAAAAAAAACATGGCTTCAAATAAAGAAAATTTCAATTAGGGAATCGAAGACTCAACTATTTCTAAATTCCTAGAGGTATAAAAATATTTATTACATAAGGAATTATCTCTATAAGTTGGTTTAGAGACTATATAATAAAGGTTAATATAATGGAATAAGAGATATTATTATCAAATAAATTAGTCACTAAAGATAAATCAATGGTAATAGTACCTCTCACTATTATAAGACTCACATTAGATTCTACTAGAGACTCATCCACCACATAAACAATATTTTTTGTTGATGCCTATATATGGAACCCATTTTTTATTGATTAATATGACTATAATGAAGAGCCTCTCAGTACTAATGAGGACATACCACTATGTGGTGTGATAAAAACATGGTAGAACCTATTAACTTTTTCTAAATTTCCACACACTAAAAATATTTCATCCTTCCATAAAAGAATGCTTCATGTTTCCAACATTTCCACATTGAAGAAGGTAAATGTGAAATTTTTGAACACTATGTATGATTTATAAGAAGTATAATACTAAGATCCACCACTATTGTTTCCATCACATGACTCTTCCCACTTCATCTTCCACCTAAAGGGACCACCCGAACTGAAACTGAGAGTAGGAGGAACTCCCATCATCCTTGACTTACCAGCCAAGTCCAGTTCCACCAAGAAATCCCTATCTATAACTTAATCATACAGGGTGTGATTCAAAAATAAAAACTGACATCAGATATCAGATCAAAGATCCATCTCAAACATCTGTGATTTTATATTCTCATTCAATACAACCTCATGTGATAAATGAACAAGCTCTGCTAAATGGTTTGCAAAATGGGTGAATTTCCCATCACCTTGTTGAAGGATAATCAAAATAATTAGATTTTTCTATAACCACTAATTCTAGAATGATTTGGTCCATTAAAAGAAACTTGAATATTTTCCACTCCAATCCTAGATTCTTACATGCAATAACTATCAAAACACACCACCTTTTAATTGGTCATTCATGCTTAAAGATGGAATATTTCACCTTGACAAAATATGGTGTCCCCAAAAACTAAAATAGTTTCTTGTAAAGAACCTTAAATTTCAAGGAAAGTTTTTTGATAAATTCTTTTGGATTCTACGAGTACGCAGTTTCTGACGGAACCTGATTCCGAGGCCCGATGTGCCCAGAATCATTTTCCAAAGTTTAGCTCATGTACGTTCAGTGAATGAATGAGCAGGTTTTTCTATCTTTTGAACCGGTGCTCGGAATTGAAATCTGAGGGCACCAATGGAACCGCAACACCAGTAATTTCTTAAGAGGACCTTTACTGAAGATGCTTTTTCTTTGGGGGAGTTGTTAAGAAATGTGGATTACATAAAAATGGTGAATAAAATTTGTGGTACAAATTTTATTCTTTATTCTAAGTGGTTGAATCCTAGGTACGGGAGTTGGGGTGGGACCCATTAGTTACTAACTACCGATGTAACTATATTGGTGAGGTGGGGTCCACACTATCCCCACCCCTTCACATTCCATTAAATTCCTCTAACTCCCCCATTAATCTTATTGTATTTAATGTTGGAAACCATTTGTAATTAATTAAGAGACTTCTCCTCTTCCACTCAATTAATATCAATACACATTAATTCAATTAATTCAAACTCTTCAATTAATTGAATGAAGAGTTTGAGTTTTGAGTTTTTTAAATGCTTGGAAAAATAATAAAATAAGGGAAGGCCTTATTTTATTTTGTTGGATGGTTGTGTGAGGATTTTGGGAGAGATCTCTAATACCTTGAAGAACTTCAACCTCCCATGAAGAACGACTCCCTTCAACGAAGAACACCATCATCACAATGAGAGACAATGTGCCATTTCATCTTCTCTTCGTAGCTAGTGTGAGGTTTCGTTCCTTCCTTGGACGTACGCCAACGCCATCTTAGTAACCTCACCCCGCGACACCATCTTCCGCGTCGCAGGCAAATGTTATCGTTTATCGAGGTAGGGGTGTGTTCTTATTTGAGCTACGCTGATTTTTCCTTCCATGTTTTTTTCTCTTAACCCGCTTGCTACCAAACTAACATGGAAGGACTGGGCCAAATGAACACGGCCTGATCCCTCCGCCGTTTTTGTGAATGTTTGGTGTTTTCTTCGTGGTCTTCATGGGTGAGGAACACCATATAGTTGTGAGTTCATTGTGCAATGCAACGATCACAAATTGAAGACCCAACATCACGTAGTCCTAGAAGAGGTGCGACGACGATAGTGAGTGACAGATCAAACTGGAACGGGAAGGACCGTCCCTTGACCGTTCTTCAAGTGGGTAAATCAAATCGTGCTTTCGAAGCTGATCGGAGGCCCGAAAACACCGGAGACGATTATGGGACATCGGGGAAACTTAGTGTCCAATGTTTCATGATGAAAAGACAGTCATAATGAAGAATGTACATCACGAGAGGCATGTGGGTCAGAGGCGTGGTTCCTGGAAAATTCCATAATACACGACGTGTACCTCTGAAGAACAAGCCATGTAGTGTGGGAGTACTGCGGCTTGAGTTTTGGGTTTAGACAAGTAACACACGGCTTTTGACCCCAGTCACATGAAGTGTAATATCTATGCAAAATGGAAGAAGCAGCTTCACGAGACATGGCGTGTATTCTAGGAAATACACGGACATGGGAAGCAATACACGACCAAGAGGGATGGCGTGTATTCTCTTCATAGAAAGGTAGAGGCGGCTTCGCGAGGCTCTTCGTGTAATCTGGGAGATACACGGACACGGGAAAAACCAAACAGCCCAGAGGCACGGCGTGTACTACCTTCACCATGGCAGAAGTGGATTCGGGATGACTCAGCATGTATTCTGGAAATACGCGGACACAGGTTGGAGTACACGGGCATGTACTCCACCTCACGGCCAGGCATAGCCAATGCACATGGAACTGACCCTAGAGGTTTGGACACGATGTGTAATGATACTACACACCATGTACTTACTTATCTACAGGACCAACTCTGCGACACGGGCCGTATCAGACGGGCAGTACCCGGTGTCTGATGACACAACATGTATCACTTACCTACACACTGTGTACTTTAGGGAAATGGCTTGGTTGTCTTGTTCTCCATGACTTGGGAAATTTTTATTGGTTTTACCCTATGAAGTGGGATGGAACTATTGGATACATCAACTCTAGTCTTCATGAAAGTTGATGTATCAACCCCCTTGGCTCGTGGAGTGAACCCTCCCAGAATCGAGGGTGCTGTGTGCGGGAACCCTAGAGCTGGCTACGACTACAACGACGATAATGACTGTACTTGGATCCTACATGGTTTTGGCAGCGAGGATGATTGTACTTGGATCCTATGTGGGTTTGGTAGTGATGGTTACTCTACTAGGATCCTACATGGGTTCAGCAGTGATTACTTCTGTACTTGGATCCTGCGTGGGTTCAGTAGAGGAGATGATTCAGAGGCTACATCTATTATCTCCACCCCTCTTCATGAGTAGTATACCTATGTGAGCTGATTCTTTACTTTCAATCATTATCTTCGATATGATTGACTTTCTTTCCATTGTGGATTGGGTTGTACATTCTTATGTGGATTGGGTTGTACTTTCCTGTGTGGACTGGGTTGAAATTGAGCTAAGAAGTTGGAGTGGAACTGGAATTGATGACTTAGGTATATGTATGGGAATATACCTAAGTAGTGTTGGTTGATACTTTGTATTTGTATCCTTCCTTTTTGGTTTATCCTTTGTGGATTCAGGGAGACCTTCAGGGGTCTCAGGGTCCCTACTGAGTACTATATACTCACCCATGCACGGGCTATGCCCGCACTACGTTGTGTTGGTTGCAGACGACGGACATCGCTGATCGTGGTTGAGGCTTGTGGAGGATGACGGTACCCGGTGGTGGACTATCAGGTGGGACGTACACGGAGTGGACGACCGAACCTGAGGAGATGAAGAGACCATCTGTACCCACCCTTCAGGTGGGATAGCCGGAGGACGACCCAGTGGTTGCTTATTTACTTTACTGCTGCTGTACTTTCTTTTCAGTTGTTTTGTACTTTCAGTTGGGTTTGTATTCTGGCCCATTTACATTCAGCACTTACTTTTGTACTCAGTTTACTTAGAGTTTACTTCATCTTGTGTACTCTGTGGTGTTTTTTTCTTATATAAATGAAATTCCTTCCATTTTATCAGGATTTACGCCTTTGGTGCTAGTCGCCAGCCCCTGGCCTATGGAAGGCGGGCTTGGGGTAGTCACGGCACGGGCCCCAAGGACGGGTCGTGACAAATTGGTATCAGAGGAGTTGGTTCTACCGTAGAACTCGTGACTCTGATAATTTCTTCTATATGAAGAAATAGTGTTAAGGGTATTGAGTGTGGTTATCAGTCCAGGGAGTCCAGTGTCGGTGCAGCGGCCGACGTATCCATTCACCAGGACCCTAACCTCTGATTTTCGACTCAGTACACA
Organism: Viscum album; assembly: GCA_963277665.1. Taxonomy (NCBI): domain Eukaryota; kingdom Viridiplantae; phylum Streptophyta; class Magnoliopsida; order Santalales; family Viscaceae; genus Viscum; species Viscum album. The sequence continues at coordinate 1,822,829,686 of OY728135.1, read as the reverse complement.
AAAACATTGATTGCATGTGTGTTTCAAAGTTTTCTTTGTGATTACTTTGTGTCATCTCACCAGATATACTGTATTAGACATGGCGTACCTGTTTCTTTTCAGGATGGCCCCATGTCGACAACCAGCTAGGGTTCTGAGCTTTGTGCGAGATGGCAGCCCATCGAGTGATGAGGCCTCGGTACAGGGCCCCATTACAGTGGAGGAACCGGTGGTACCTCTACCCGCCGATCCACCGATGCCACCAGCCCCAGCAGATGAGAGTGCATATCGCCTGAGTGCACTGCACATGTTTCAGCATCAGAGACTGCCCAGGTTCCATGGGGAGACGGACCCTCAGGCAGTCGAGGATTGGCTGGATGCTATTGTTTGAGTCTTCAGATTAGTAGGGACACTAACTGACCTCATGGTGATCCTTGTGGCGAGTCTCCTGCACGCAGTAGAAGGTATATGGTGGATCCTGATGATCCAGGTGAAAGATGAGGCATCATTACTTTGGTCGGAATTTGAGAGCCTCTTTCTCTTATATTTTGTTCCAGCCACCCTCAGTGCGGTGTGCATTCAGAAGTTTCTACAGCTGCGGTAGGGCAGCATGACAATAGCCCAGTACTTAGTGAGGTTTACTGATCTCTCGCACTACTCCACAGACATGGTATGGGACCCATTCTTCTGGGCCTAGACCTACGAGCTGGGACTGAGGCATGAGATCAGGGCATCAATGATCTCCCTCAGCATTCCAATGAAGGCAGGAGTACTAGAGTGATCCCTCCTTGTCGAGATCTTTCTTGATGAGCCTAAACCAGTAGCGAGACCTACCGTAGGGAGGGACGTAGCGGAGTATTCTGTAGCCGGTAGTAGTCAGACGTCGCAGAGGTCTAAGAGGAACAGACCATCAAGTGAACAACCTCAGGATACTGGTTCAGAGGTGCGGGGCACATGTAGTAGATCCAGTCATTCGAGAGGTAGACAGAGCTATGCATACGGAGGGCCGGGCCACATGGCTCATGACTACCTAACCTGCCATGCAGAGGAGCAGAAGAAGGTTGAGGGACCACCCAGGCAGAGGCAGAGGTTCGACCGTGGCAGTCTGTAGGGAGCAGGCGGGCGAGGTAGAGGAGCTGGCCGACCAGCAGGTGGTGGACGATGCATCGGGGCTCTACCACCACCACCACCACCACCAGGAGGTCCCCCCGACCACAGGGAGCTGGCAGATAGAGGCAGGCTCAGCTTCAAGTAGTGGAGACCTAAGACCAAGGCACACCTAAGATGATTTGAGGTACTAACTGTGTCTACTCTACCCTTTCTGTAGTTCTTATAAACACAAGAGTGAGTCATTCTTTTATTACTGCTACCCTTGTTCGGAGCTCGGAGATTTCGACAGAGCCGTTGGCTTGATCCTTACAGATAGAGACTCCTACGGGAGAAGAATCGACGATTACGCACTGGTGCCGGTAGTGTGAGCTTACTCTAGGAGGTGACAGCTTCAGCTGATATCTTCTTGTAGCGACGTCGAGGCCTTAAGAAGTAATCTTGGGAATGGATTGATTATCTACGACCCATGCTCATATCGACTGTATTAGGCACAAGGTGCGGTGTGTCCGCATAGATGGGAGCATGTTCACCTTCACTGGAGAGAAGGGAGCCTTTGAAGCGCAGGATGGACTCATGTAGAGGATAGGATAGCTGATCACTCATCAGTTGGCTAGTATCATCCTAGGAGCAGTTGATGTGTGGAGTCCGAGTTTTCCTGATGTGGTGGATCAGTATACGAATGTTTTTCCAGACGACGTTTCAGGACTACCTCCTCGTAGAGAGGTAGACTTATATATTGACCTGTATCCCGGGACAACCCCGATATCTACTCCATCATATCGGATGTCTCCCGCTGAGCTTCGAGAGCTACGGGTACAGCTGGAGGACTTGCAGGGAAAGGGATTCATTCGACCTAGTGTTTCACCCTGGGCTTCCCCGATTTTTTTCGCCAAGAAGGCGGACGAGAGCTTGAGATTGTGTGTCGACTACCGTCGCCTGAATCAGGTGACTGTGAAGATCAAGTATCCACTTCTGAGGATTGAAGACCTCTTCGATCAGCTCAAGGGAGCACGATGGTTCTCAAAGATAGACCTCAGGTCAGACTATCATCAGCTCATAGTTCAAGATGAGGATGTGTAGAAGACGACCTTGAGGTGTCAGTATGGCCACTATGAGTTCTTAGTTATGCCTTTCATCATAACCAATGCTCTAGCAGTGTTCATGAGTCTCATTAATAAGATCTTCCAGCCTTACCTCGATCGATTTTTCATAGTCTTCATCGACAGAATACTGATTTACTCGACTACTGAGGAGAAGCACGCCTACCACTTGCGGGTTGTACTAGACACAATCCGAGAGAACTAGATTTATGGTAAGCTCTTTAAGTGTCAGTTCTGGATTTGAGAGGTCCACTTCTTGGGACACGTCATCTCTAAGGTGGGAGTTGTGGTGGATCCTGTGAAGATCGAGGTAGTACTAGCTTGGGAGCCCCCCAGGAGCGTGACGGAGGTGCGGAGTTTCCTAGGACTGGCTGGGTACTATCGGATATTTGTGCCAGACTTCTCCAGAGTTGCAGCACCACACTCATTTTTGATGAAGAAGGGGAAACCCTTCGTGCGGTCAGATAGATGTCAGCAGAGCTTCCAGAAGCTGAGACAGAGATTGACCACTACACCCATCTTGAGGCTACCGGAGAAGGGAGTAGGGTATGTAGTTTACTGTGATGCATCAGGGAATGGACTCAGGTGTGTCCTGATGCAGGATTAGGTAGTGATCGCCTATGGATCACGAAAATTGAGGTAGCATGAGTAGAACTACACTACCCATGACCTGGAGTTAGCAGCAGTGGTCTTCGCCTTGAAGATGTGGAGGCACTATCTGATGGGCGAGCGCTTTACAGTCTACTCTGACCACCAGAGTCTCAGCTACATCTTCTCGCTGAATGAACTGAACCTGAGATAGCGGCGATGGCTCGAGTTCCTCTAGTACTATGACTTTGAGATAGTCTATACTCCTGGGAAGGGGAACGTAGTAGATGATGCTCTTAGCAGGAGGTCGGACATTCAGCTAATTGGAGAGGCGACAAAGTAGTTAGCCTCTTTGCAGATATCCTTCATAGATAGAGATGGGGAAGCCTTTCTATAGTCACTCACAGTCACTCATCCACTACTTCAGCGGGTCAGAGAGGCACAACGTGGGGACATTGACTGTGAGACGGGACGTGCACAGATATCCACAGGACAAGCACCTGATGGATTTTCTGTAGGAGGAGAGAACTTCATCATTTTCATAGGACATACCATGGTACCAGTTGCATTAAAGGAGGATGTGATGAGAGATTTTCACACTTCCCTATTGGCAGTACATCCAGGAGTAGCGAAGATGTACCAAGATTTCAGACGACAGCACTGGTGGCCATGTATGAAGAAAGCTATGATAGAGTTCGTTTCACGATGCCTCACCTGCCAGCAGGTGAAGGTAGAGCACCAAGTACCAGTAGGCTTGGTACATCACTTAGAGGTCCCGGAGTAGAAGTGGGACATGATATCTATGGATTTCATGATGGGACTTCCACATACTTCCAGAGGACACGACTCCATCTGGGTGATTGTCGACCGACTCACCAAGTCGGCCCACTTCTTACCCATCAGAGAGTAGGGATCAGTGGAGAGCTTGGGATGCCTCTACATTTAGGAGATTTTATGACATCATGGTGTGCCATCGTCTATCGTCTCCGATCGAGATGCTCGCTTTACTTCCCCGCTTTAGAAGGGGTTGCAGGAGGCATTTGGGACGCAGCTACGCCTGAGCACCGCCTTTCACCCTCAGATGGATGGCCAGATAGAAAGGACCATTCAAACTCTCGAGGAAATGCTCCGTGCATGTGTCCTTGTCTTTGGTCGCAACTGGGAGGATCACATACCCTTGGCGGAGTTTGCATACAACAACAACTACCACTCCACCATCAGGATGGCACCATACAAGGCATTGTACGGCCGACCTTGCAGATCACCTCTGTGCTGGACAGACCCTGGGGAGTCAGCACTTATAGGGCCAAAGATGGTCCAGGCTACGACGGAGAAGGTACAGATCATCCATGAGTGGATGAGGACTGCTCAGAGCTGATAGAAGTCTTATGATGACAGGAGGCAGAGACCACTGGAGTTCAAGGATGGGAACCACGTTTTCTCACGGGTCTCACCTCGACGTGGATTATAGAGATTTGTCCGGTGCAGCAAGTTATCTCCATGCTTCATCGGACCATTTCGGGTTCTCAGAAGGATAGGAGAGGTGTCTTATCGCCTGGCTCTTCCACCTCAGTTTCACCGGGTGCACGACGTCTTCCACGTATCTCAACTGAGAAGATATGTGCACGACCTGACGCATATCATTTATCACGAGGAGCTGGACATCGATGACGGGGCAACTTTTTCCTTGGTCCTGGTGGAGATCGAGGATCGACAGGAGCAGGTCCTACATGGATGGTCGATTCCTCTAGTGCGCATCGGATGGCAGCAAGGGAACCTCCAGGAGAGCACATGGGAGCGGGAGGCTCAGATGCGTGCAAAATACCATCATTTGTTTCCCTAGTTTATGAAGTAGCTTTACGGGGACGTAAAGACCTGAGGTGGGAGTAATGTAAAGATTTGTAAATTTCAAGGGAATTTTTTTCTTAAATTATTTAGGATTCTACGAGTACGCAGTTTCTAATGGCACCTGATTCTGAGGCCCGGTGTGCCCGGAATCGTTTTCCGAAGTTTATCCCGGGTACGTTCAGTAAACGAACAAGCATGTTTTTCTATCTTTTGAACCGGTGCTCAAAATTAAAATCCTAGGGCACCGATGGAACCACAACACTGGTAATTTCTTAAGAGGAACTTTACTGAAGATGCTTTTTCTTTGGGGTAGTTGTTAAGAAATGTGGATTACATAAAAAGGGTGAATAAAATTTGTGGTACAAATTTTATTCTTTATTCTAAGTGGTTAAATCCTAGTTATGGGAGTTCGGATGGGACCCACTAGTTACTAACTACCCATGTAAGGATATTGGTGAGGTGGGGCCCACACGATCCCCACCCCTTCACATTCTATTAAATTCCTCTAACTACCCCATTAATCTTCCAGTGTTTAATGTTGGAAACCCTTTGTAATTAAAGAGACTTATCCTTTTCCACTCAATTAATATCAACACACATTAATTCAATTAATTAAAACACTTCAATTAATTTAATTAAGAGTTTGAATTTTCTGTTTTTTGAAATTCTTGGAAAAATAATAAAATAAGGAAGGCCTTATTTTATTTTTTTAGCTGGTTGTGTGAGGATTTTGGGAGAGAGCTCTAATCCCTTGAAGAACTTCAACCTCCCGCAAAGAATGACTCCCTTCGACGAAGAACGCCGTCATCACAAGGAGAGACGACGTTCTATTTCCTCTTCTCTTCGTAGCTAGTGTGAGGCACTGTTCCTTCCTTGGATGTACACAAACACCATCTTCAAAACCTCACCCCACGAAGCTATCTTCCATGTTGCCGGAAAACGTCATCGTTTATCGAGGTAGGGGTGTGTTCTTATTTGAGCAACACTGATTCTTCCTTCCATGTTTGTTTCTTTTGACCCTCTTGGTACCAAACTAATGCGGAAGGACCGGGCCAAATGAACACAGCCCGATCCCTCCACCGTTTTTGTGAATGTTTGGTGTGTTCTTTGTGTTCTTCATGGGTGACAAACACCAGATCGTTGCGAGTTCATTGTGTGACGCATCGATCCCAAATTGAATACCCAACATCACGATGTACTAGCGGAGGTGCGACGATGATAGCGGGTGATGGATCAAACTGGAACGAGAAGGACCATCCCTTGACCGTTCTTCAAGTGGGTAAATCAAATCATGCTTTTGGAGCTGATCAGAGGCCCAAAAACACTGGAGACAATTACGGGACATTGGGGTGAATTAGTGTCCGAAGTTTCGTGATGAACGGACAGTCAGAACAAAGAATGGACATCATGGGAGGTGCACTGGTCGGAGGCGTCATTCCTGGAAAATTCCAGAATACACGGCGTGAACCTCAGATGAACACACCGTGTAGTGTGGGAGTACTGCGGCTTGAGTTTCAGGTTTAGAAAAATAACACACGGTGTGTGACCCTGGTCACACGGCGTGTAATCTCTACGCAAAATGGTAGAAGAAGCTTTGTGATAAATGGTGTGTATTCTGGGAAATACATGGACACAGGCAGAAATACACAACCAAGAGGCACGACGTGTATTCTCTTCATAGAAAGGCAGAGGAATCTTCGCGAGGCTCGACATGTAATCTAGGAGATACACGGATATGGGAAGAACCACACGGCCAAGAGGCATGGCGTGTACTACAATCACCATGGCAGAAGCGGCTTCGTGAGGACTCAGTGTGTATTCTAGAAATATGCGGACATGGGGTGGAGTACACGGGCATGTACTCCACCACACGACCAGGCATGGCCAACGCACATGGAACCGACCCTAGAGTTTTGGACACGATGTGAAACCATACTACACGATGTGTACTTACTTATCTACATGACCGGCTCTGCGATACAGGCTGTATCACACGGGTAGTACCCAGTGTCTGATGACACAACATGTATCGCTTACCTAAATGCCGTGTACTTTAGGTAAATTGCTTGGTTGTCTTGTTCTCCGTGACTTGGGCACGTTTTGATTGGTTTTCCCCTATGACGTGGGACAGAACTACAAGATACATCAAATCTATTATTTGTGACAGTTGATGTATCAACCCCCTTGGCTCGTGGAGCAGACCTTCCCGAAATCGAGCGTGCTGTGTGCGGGAACCTTAGAACTGGCTGCGACTGCAACGACGATGATGAATGTACTTGGATCCTACGTGGGTTTGGAAGCAAGGATGACTTTACTTGGATCCTATGTGGGTTCAGCCACGAGGATGACTATACTTGGATCATACGTGGTTTCGGTAGTGATGGTTACTGTACTAGGATCCTACGTGGGTTCGGCAGCGATGACTTCTGTACTTGGATCCTATGTGGGTTCGGCAGGGGAGATGATTAAGAGGCTACATCTATCATCTCCACCCCTCTTCGTGAGTAGTATACCTGTGTGAGATGAGTCTTGACTTTTAATCATTATGTTCGATATGATTGACTTTCTTTCCTATGTGGATTGGGTTGTGCATTCCTGTGTGGATTGGGTTGTACTTTCCTGTGTGGACTGGGTTGAACTTGAGCTAAGAAGTTGGAGCCGAACTGGAATTTATGACTTAGGTATATGTATGGGCATATGCCTTTGTAGTGTTGGTTGATACTTCGTATTTGTATCCTTCCTTTGTGGTTTATCCTTTGTGGATTTTGGGAGACCTTCTGGGGTCTCGGGGTCCCTACTGAGTATCATATACTCACCGCTGCACGGGCTATGCCCGCACTACGTTGTGTTGGTTGCAGATGACGAATATCATTGATCGTCGTTGAGGCTTGTAGAGCGTGACGGTACCCGACGGTGGACTATCATCCGGGACGTACACGGAGCGGACGACCGGACCCGAGGAGCTGAGGAGACCATATGTACCCACCCTTCATGTGGGATAACTAGAGGATGAACTGGTGGTTTCTGATTTACTTTAATGGTGTTGTACTTTCTTTTCAGTTGTACTGTACTTTTAGTTGGGTTTGTATTCTGGCCCATTTACTTTCAGCACTTACTTTTGTACTTAGTTTACTTAGTGTTTAATTCATCTTGCGTACTCTGTGGTGTTTGTTTTCTTATATAAAGGCAATTCCTTCCCTTTTATCGGGATTTATGCCTTTGGTGCTGGTTTCCAGCCCCTGGCCTATGGAAGGCGGGCTTGGGGTAGTCACGGCACGGGCCCCGAGGACGGGTCGTGACATTACTCAACATTTTTCAACTAATACTCTACCTCTCAAGGATTATCAGTACCATGGAAAGATGTTGGTTTGATTAAAATAAACTCCTAGGAATGATCTCTACCATCATCTCTCCAGTCTACAACCTCTATATCCTAAACAAAAATAAGTGCGTTTATATGGACTAGATCATGGACAACACCCATAACAAACTCAACTAGGTTTTGATAAAATGGGTTGTTTTTCTTAACGTGTTTCATCAGTATCTCCCTCCTTTGGTCTATTCAAACATCTTATTTTGTTCATGTCACTACAAATCATCAAGAGACAACAAAGAAAATATCATCCAAGAGATATAATATCATCAGCTATATCAATAAAAATTCAACTGGAAAACACAAATTTCATATCAAAGCTTTGAAAAAAATTATAAAATAAGATAAAACTAATCCTTAATGACACATTTTCATATAATCCAATAATAAATTAAGGATCATTATGATGAGATTTTACTAGGAACTAGAATACAACCTACCCCTAATTTCTGACAATATAACACCCCAAAATTGTAAAATATGAACATCATATTCGATAGAGCGTATGGAACACAACAAAAAAGAATATAAGGAAATAAAAAATTCTCATAATTTATGATATATTAATTTTTAAATATATATAATCTATTAAATATATTAAATTATACAATATTCTGAGTTTATCTTGCATTACACACAACAACAAGTTTCTTCAACAGCTTGTGTTACACACAAGACTGAGTTTTATCAAACAAAAATATACAATGCATATTTATATTTAATATGATAGTAATAACCTAGATATTGGAATGATGAGGATGAATATTATTAAATAAGTTATGAAAATATATGGTTTACACACATTTATTAGTTATCTATTGATTATTAATAAAATAAGAATAATCTAAAAGAAAAATAAATTGGTGGATGAATTTTAATTGAAATACTAAGAATGAGCTTCACATGCCCCCCGTCTATGCTTCTATCGATTGTGGTGTCCTCATCCTATATGGAAGAATTGGAAACCTCAGATTGTCCCCCCTAGGTGCTTCCTCTTCCGGCGCTAGTGGATCAAAGCCCCTCTTGTCCAACCCATCCAACCCCGCCTTCAGGGCTGGGGTTTTCTGTGAAAGATTACCTTCTTCAGGGGCCTTCTATTTCCCTCCCTTAACCTCCATTAAAGGAGATTCCATTATATTAATGCGACATCGGTTCATTGGAGGGATCCCAGATTCTTAGTCTCCCATATTCAGCTTTCAGGAAAGCATATACCCTCCTCACGTGGTCTTTTGTGGCCCGCTTTGGGGTGGACAAAACCCCTATGGGGTTTTTTCAGAACTATGATCACTCCTTGAAGCTATCCCTCCCTGATAAGACCTCAGATCTCAACAAAAATAAATTCATCATAATCTTGGACTTGTAATAATATTTTTTCTTGGTTTGGGCCCATAGTCATCCCTCGTTCAACCATTGGAAAATTCACCTCTCTTGTTAGTCTATAAATGTGAATTGCGGCAAAGAATCCCCCTAGGCAGTGGTCTGGGTGAAGCTCCCTAGGCTTCCCATCCCCTTTTTAGAATATTTTGTTTTTTTATAATATTGCTGACTAATTGGAAAAATGTATATGTGTGAATGACCACATGTTTCTCCTCCAAGATGCAGAGGCTACTGAAATATTTGTTTCCATGGACCTTTCTTCCCCCCAGATCAGATTCATCTCTTGGTAAATGGAATTATTGAATGGTGTAAGCCCCTACTGTATCTATTGCTTCCTATCTACTGATCTGGTTGCTATGAAATTTTCTATTCTTTGTTAGAATGTATAAATCATATGCCCCGTCAATCATTCCAGCAACAGGCAAACCACGTGATTCCTATTGCCCCCACCCGGCCTCCACCCCCTGTCCATCCACCTAGCAGCCTATCCCCTGCCACTTCTGAAGTTGTTTCTATACCTTTTCCAATTTCCTCTCCCCACTACCCCCTTCTTCTCCCTTGTATCACTCTTCTTCCATTTCCTTACCTTCCTCACACCCCTCCTCCCCCATGTCCTTCCCCCTGAAGTTACCCAATCAGGGTCCAAGAATCACTGAGAGGGGGAGGGATGAATCAGTGATATATTGTTCTTTAATATTTCCTTTATTTTTGAAATAACCTTCAACTCCTGTTAAAGAGTTCTTTCCCTGCTGAACACACACCACCACAAGAACACAATATATACAAGGTTCACTACTCAACAAGAGTAGATACATACTTGGTATGGTATAGAAATAATATAGTACCACACAATCCACTAGAAAACAATCCTTTAATGTAGAATACAATGAGTAGGATATACCCTTACACTCGTGTAGCAGTTATAAGACAATCCAAAAATGCATGAGAATCATCTTAGCACAAATAGGGCAATACAATGTTTCAGTGCTTCTTTATAATTCAACAAGTGTATTCTCTGAAGTACAACTCATAAATTTCCTACCCAGAAGCTGATAAGAACTACCTTATGCACAAATGAATACGTGCAAAGACCCCAAATCTATCGCACACCCTTTTAAGTGTCTTGCACACAAATTTTATTCCATGCACGCTAGATTTACCTTCTTTCGTGAAACACCTCTTGCACGGAACTTCAATCATACGTTCAACCCTCTTCTTACGCACAACTCTATTTCTTTAACACACTCCCCTTTACTTAAAATTATTCCATGCCTCAATGATCTAGATTTATCTAAGTGTCGAGATAATAAAATGTGAGGGGGTAAACCCTTATTTATATTCCTCGTCAACCCTTGTGCACAAAAAACCCAATGTGTCATGTAAGATCCTGACACGTCGCACAAAACCCCATTTGATGTCGCATTGGGCGCGTAAGTCTCTTTCGCATCAACTTCATATTTCACACACTTTTTTGAATATTTCACGCACTTCATGCCTTTTCCATTTTTTGATGTTTTGACCACAAATCATGTCTTTCATGAAATATTCCAAACTCCCTTCAATCTTATGCACACAAACCAATATTTCACGCAAAACTCTCCTTTTCCAGATTTTTATATTCAGATCATGGAACTCCACTTGCACACAACATACCAAGCCATATTCAAACTGGTGTTCATCATTCTTTACCAAAATCACATTTCTCCATCTCCTAATTTTCAACCCCAATAATTTGACAAACACTGGGAAACAACGCCACCTAAAAATTTTCTTCGGCAAGAACACCAATGCTGCTTCACTTTCATCTAGTTTATTCAACAATAAATTTCTTTCATAAAAAACCATATCTTCCGTGATATATAGTCTTTTATCAAACACCTTTAGCATTGTCAGATTCTCGATAAAATGTACCGAACATTCCCTATCTTCCACTAGAATATTTCCTTCCAATAAAAAATGACTATGATTTACAACACCTTTACTCCCCCTTTACTTCATAAGGATTGAATCAAAAGTTCTTATAACTTATGATATTTGTGAAATTCAATTTATAAAATCATCTTCTAGTTTTCAAGTGATTTACAAAGTGAATTGATTTAACTTCTTTGACAACAAAATATAACACTCTGTAATGGAAAACTCTTCTTCCTTCCTTCTTCGTCCAACTTAGTCCCAACACCCCCTCCTCATAGAATCAACCCTTATCCTCCTAAAAATACATCATCCCCTTATTTCCTCAGGTTTCCTAACTTATTAACTCTCCCTAACCCTACCCACCTGCTACCCCCATTTCCTGATCATCCAAAGGAAAAGAACTGGTCTTCTTTTACCCTCTCCTAGATACCTTATTCTCTTAAGTGTTCAGATTCTTTAGCCTCATGGATAATGATTTCCAATAGCTATAGTGTCCTATTCCATAAGTCAAATCATCCCCCCTACTCCTCTCCCTAGAATATGATCAATTCCACCTATGCCAATGGTTAGGTATCCTGTTCCTCCCCAAAAATTATCTCCTCTGGGGGTAGGGTATGCATACATGCTAAATTTAAGAAAATTCTATCATTTCATGCCTTATACGGTGATTAGATTTTCAGTACTAGTGCTAGTATTATGCTTCATCTTTTCAATGATGTCAATAATCATATGGAATTCCTGGGGCCAAGGTGCTTGGGTCATGACAATTACCTCTCCCACGAGGCATCCAATTAAAAATCCTCCATTGTAGTAGTCTTGTAACCAAAGAAATGTCCCTCCAAAATCAGGGTTTTTTTTAAGATAATGGGCTTAAGGAACTAGATGAATGGTGATACTATCAATCATCATATCTAGGTATTCTATAACTCAGCTATGGATGTGGAAAAGATAATAGAATCAGATCATCACATCATGGTTTTAATAGTTTTTGGAAGAGATCACCACCTATTCTCCTTCATCTATGAAAAATGTGAAGCAAGGCATCACGAGAAACTTTGGATTGATCTTAGGTACACCAACCTAGGAGAATATTATTTGTTTTTAGAGGATATTTCAACACAATTATAAATGTTTTAGAATAGGAGAGGGGGTAATTCTTCCTCATAGTGATAGGAAATCCTTTGTTTCCTTTCTAGCCAAGGAGGTGCTTATGGGTTTGGGATACTCAAGAGATAAATTCACATTCTAAAATAATCAGAAAGGTAGTAGGTGAACCTAGTACAGATTAGATTGTGGTCTTGGTAACCTCCACACCCTATCCTCTTTCCACAATGCATAAGTTAAATACCTGGTGCAATATCAGTTGGACCATTCCCCCTCTTAGTCACCTTGGAGATGGGTAGCATTGGTGGTAGTCAGTTCTTCTTCTCCAATTTCTGGTCGTACCTTCTAGGATTTCTTTAGTTGGTCCTGTGATCTTGGGAAACTCTCATCCAAGGAGAAAGGCGGATTGGACTTCATAACAAATTGCACCACCTTAAGAAAGATATCAAAACCTAGGATATCTATCTCCCATATATTAGTGATAGACTAGAGGGTCTCCAAATAGATATTCACAACGTTGAAGTCATCCTAGAAGAATCCTAGGATGATGACCTCTTTGTTTCTATAGGTTTCGAAAAACAATAGTATAATGAATACCTATTGGAGCATGAGAGGACCCTCCATGATTTGTTTTGGGTGACCTGGATTAAAGAAGGTAACCTTAATATGACTTTTTTCCATGCCTTCCTAAACAAGAAATTTTGGGACTTCATTCTCAACATTATCTAGGGTGATGGGTCTTTCACCAGTGACATGAGTGAGATGAGAGGTATGGTAAATGACCACTTCCACTACCTTTTATGAGAGCCTAACCCCTAAATGTAGAATGGATACTAGGGAGAACATTCCACCGTCTTCAATTCTATTCCAAGGATAGTTTCTAATCAGGCCAACATAGATATTAGTAGTGTTCTAGAGGAGAATTTGTTCTAGGAATATGTTAAATCTCTAAATCCAGAGAGATCTCTAGGTCCAGATGGATTTCTTGGTTCATTATTTTCTTCTACCTAGAGTATCCTTATGATTGATCTTATTTATGAAATCCAAGACATCTTTTGAGGAGGGGAACTCCCTCGAGTGGCAAGTGAATAATCTCTTATCCTCATCCCAAAGGTTAAAGACCCATCCTAAGTCTACCAATTTCAGCTGATAAGAATGTTCAACTTTACATATAAAGTTCTAGCCTCTATCATCAATAAGATGCTATCTCGATACATCAACCCATGGGTCTCTATGGAACAACATGACTTTATTCAGGGAAGGTCAATCCAAGGGGTGATCGACAAACTTAGGAAATGGTTAGTGATATCAATAAGAAGGTTATGGTCTTTAATATGATTATTAATGTGCATATGGATAATGCATATGATCGCATTGAGTGGGGATTAATTCTTTAGGTCATAAGGTGAATGAGTTTTTCTCAGTGGGCCATGGATTTGATGTTTCAGTGTTATAACTCACCTTGGATCAATCTCTTGATTAGGGATTGTCAGTGTGTCTTTATTAGATCAGTTAGGGGACTCATACAAGGGGATCCACTCTTCCCTGGCCTCTTCATTTTGGTAAAAGACACCCTTGGAAGGTACATCCGTACAAGAATGAAACAAGGCCTCATCAGTCAATACCAATGTAGAGGTCAATATATATGGATTTTATACCTCATGTATGCTGATGATTTGATAGTTTTCATTATTGGGTTCAACCCCATGGTTAGAAGCTTCACCAAGATTATGGATTAATACTCTAGCTGGAGTGGACATAAAATCAATTAGGACAAAAGGCATGTTTTCTTTCCATATTGTTGCCCAACCAGAAGAATGAATAATATTGAATCCATTTGGGTATCTATGGTAAATAATTCACAATAGAATATTTGGGCACCCCTATAGCCCCTAGAATAGTTCACGCTATAAATTTAGAGGGTATGTCCAATAATATCACCAATAAGATTAACAAATATAAAATCTGATTCCTCTCATTTGGTGGTAGAATAACCCCTATCATCTGTGAGTTATCATCCATACCAATGCACATTCTTTCTGGGATCAAGGTGCCTAAAACAAATCTCAAGGAAATTAACAATATCCTCAACTCTTTTATTTGAGATGCACAAGGGCAGGTTAGGTGACATTGGGCCTCTTGGTTTAGGATTTCTAAATTAGTGGAGAATGGGTGGATCAATACAAGTAATGAGGGGGATTTCATGAACTCTTTTCAAAGGAAATTGGCTTTAGATGTTATTGGGGGAAATATTATCTAGAGTAAATTAATCAAAGGAAAATATGGCTACCGACCTAGAGAAAAAAGGTTCCAACCCCCCACCCCACCATGGAACAGCCTATGATGTCATATCCCAGTTCTTAAACAAAAATATATATGGATCCTTGGGGAGGGTAAAGTCAACTTCTAGGAGAGTAACTAGGTTGGTGAACCCATGGGGTATCCAAGCTGCCCAACTCCAGACCTAACTTTCAATCAACCAAGATCCTAACCTTACTTAATCTAGGTGATTCTCAATGTAATAAAATTAAAATACTTGGAAGAAATTCAGCTGATTCAGGGCCCAGATCAAGGCTATTTCTTGAGAAAAGCTTAAGGTAAATTTACAACAAAATCTTATAGAAAGCTATTGCAGAGGGAGGATAGCCTGGACCCCTAGGGGAAAATATTGTGCTGTAAGAATATCCCAACTAAGTAAAATTATAATATTCATGTTAATTTTTCCCCCATGAATATAGTTCTGAAGAGGAAAAAAATAAACATGTCTTATAAATACTCCCATTACACAAACCTAGTGAAGAAACCACACTTCACATATTCTTCCAAGGTGAATGAAAAGTAGAATCTGGAATGGAATAGGGGAGTTATCCACCCCTCCCTGCATGGTGGATTCTATTGAGGCTTTTATAAAAGGATAGTTAGAGTAAGTAGTCAAAACCATGAGGAGGAGGCACATGATATTCTTCTCTTGGACTACTAATGGTGCATCTGGAAAGACCACAATTAAGCTCGGCACAACGATCAGCCTCCATCAGCTATGGACCCAACAGTGAAGACCCACTTCTTGGGGATAGACTTTGTTGTTATACTACATCACAAAGACTTGGCCCATTACCTCATATGGTTTTATGCCTAGAACTTTGGGGTACCTAGAACAGTTTTGAGGGTCTATTTTGTGTGATGGTCTCCCCCTCCCAGGGTCTTAGATTGAATACCAATAGTGCATATAGATGGGGGGTTATACATGTGGGTGGAACAATGTATGATGTCTCAAGATTAGTGGTGTATGACTATCATGAAACATATGGTCTTAGTGACTCTATGATAGTGGATGTGAAGGCCTTTTTCACCGGCCTTGATCTTTTCCACACTCACCAAATCTCTCTATGAAGTGTGGAAACTGACTCAAAGGTCATTTAGTCCTCCCTTAACGGATTATCTTCTACCCATTGGAAAATTACTTACTTTATCCACATATTCAAGGCCTAAATTTCCAATGTAATTGAGCTTATCCACACATGGTGAGAAGGTAGTCAAGTTGTGGAGTTATTGGCTTCATATGTGCCCCCAACTACCCTCTTATGGAGTTTTCCACCCCTCACTCGCTCCCCCCCGGGTTGTTCTATCATTATTATTGGTGATGCTTTGGGACTCCATTATTTTTGACCCCTATGAAGTTTGTTTATTTCCCCCATGTGCTTGAATAAAGGTCCTTGGTTTATTAGTAAAAGAAAAAGAAATATTTTCCAAAAAAAAGAATTATTCTCAAAGATGGTTTAATCGCTCTTTGCGCTCATTAGTTAATTTTTTTTTAAATTTTTTTGAAAATATATATGAAAAATTAAATGTAAATTTTTAAATAGTAATAAAAAAAATTAATTATGGTGAATATTTTAGATGTTTCTGAAATGTTTAATTTTTTGATGACTAGTGAAAAATAATGAATTTTAGGTGAAAACTACAATTTAATTTAAATAATTTATAATGTTAAAATATAGTTTGAATTGGTTTTAAAGTAAAAATTTTCCAATTTTATATCAATTAATCCAATTTAGTAAATTTTAATAATTTTCATATTGAATTTAGACATAAAAACTTTGTAAACATTTGAACATTTTCACATTGAAAACCTCATTTCTCATCATGTATGTGGGATTAATTTTAATTTTAAATTTTACAACTATTCGAATTGAATTTGAAAAAATGGATTGAATATTTGGAATAAGAATAATTTATAACTTATAATATCATCTTAATTTTTCAACAAAATGGATGGTAAAAATATTTAAAATTATTTACCGCAATTTAGGTAAAAATTGATTTACTAGTGAGTTAAACTAAAAAATATTGGTAAAAATGAACTATAATGTTGTTTAAAAACTATTTTATGGACATATTGTGACCATTAAACCTTTAATGTTAGATAATTTTACATTTTTGACCATTTTCCCATATGAAAAAACGTGTGAGAACTCTATTATTTTAAAAAATACCAAGCATGTCCTCCCCCCCACTCATTAAAGGCCACCCCTCACTTATCTGCTTCACACCTTCAAAAAACCTTGTTTTGGACAAGGCCTACCCAAATAACATAAAAAATTCCCCAACTAATCCTAGAATACTTATATTGTTCATAAATAAAACCTAGTAAGGCTTTAGTGAAAAACTAAGGAGGATACCTGAATAAGATGAAACGTTCTTTAATTTTTTTATTATATTACTTCATCCACCTACTTGAATTCTCATTAAACAATGATGATATAGAAATATAATTATATTACATATAATTTCATGTTTTTATAACAATTTAATGACCTAAAAAATTCTACACTTTCATCCAATGGGTTAAAAAATCATCATTTTTGTGTACGACGGTTTACTACCTCGTGTACTGATGTCATTCATTCTTCCATTACCAACTTTAAAGGTTGGGTATGTGAGGAATAATATATATATATATATATAATATTTATAACATATTTATACCTATGGATTCAATTTATCACATATATCCTTTTATCTATATTTTCCTAGGGGAAATCATAACATCGGACGTGTGTACCACGTACTACTTCCTCACAAAGTGATGTGATTAATATTTCACTAAATATATACATGGATGGTGACAAGGGTAAGGTTAATGATTATATGTGATATAAATGAAATAATTATTATATCCATGAAATATTTATCCTTATATAAAGATAATATATATATCATTTTCTTTCTTACCTTTTCACTTAATGATAGTTGATAACATTGTTCATGTACGTGTGGAATACCGCCATCATGAAACGATGTGGCTCTATTTTTTATAAACAAACCACATATATGATTTATATAAGTATATTTAAATAAATAATATGGTATATATGATATTATTATAATTTTTTTAAAGATAAAATATTACTTACCTTATTTCCATAATGACCAAAGAAAAATGGAAACGTTAGTCATGTGTACGTACGAATTACTATCTCCATGATCGTAACATACTTAATTTTTCACACAATTTTTCCATGATTGGTTTTGAAAATAAAATTGATGTAAAATATGATAATTATTCCACAATTATTATTATATATATGATGAAACTATATAATATTCACCAGGAATGGATCTTTCAGGATGAAACACACATGAGAAAACAAGACAATTAACACTATAAACAATGAAAATAATTAAGGATTATTGATGAATGGGTCATAAGAAGTTATAACAAGATTAGATGTAATATTATAAATATTAATATAGTTATATAATAAGTTAATAAAATTCTTAAATCCACTATATAGGAGGTTAAATATTTCTCAACCAAAAGGAAGCGCGAGGCAAGGGATTTTATCTCAATTTCATTTTATTATGGAATATTGTAATGTTATACACATAGTTTCTTTTATATGGTGTATATAATACCCATTTGGAATTTAATATCATGAATAATTCATTCCTCATCTTATTTTAATTTCTAATAGGAATTATTTCATCTAAGAGTATTTGAATTAAAATTTTCCATGTGGAAAATAATTTCATAACTCAATTTATTTTCACTAGGTTATATTATCTAATCGGAATATATTATATTCTATTATTATGTGTATAATAAGTTTTGACAATATATTATTTTATTTACACTTTTTTATGTGTATTTATATCTGATACACATAATCTATTCATTAATTAATCCTCATATCTACATTATGATTATTATAAGGGTTTATTTCACAATCTCATTCTAATTGAGATTATTTTTAGTTGTATTTACATTAAAGGAAATTATTTGATAATTATATAATAAAACAATTTAATTTTATCCTACTCTAGTTATTCATTTTATTTTCAAGTTATAGTACCTTTTTCTCACACTTGGTTGCTTTAAATAATTGATAATTTTTTTTAGAAAATCCAACTTCATTTCTTTATTCAGTAAAATATATGTTTTCTTATAAAACAAATTTTTCTAAAAAATATTTTTAACATTTTAAAAATTATTTATTAAATAAAATTTTACCCATTTATTCTTTTTAAAAATATTTTCAAAGGAATCTTTTTTTCTCATTCTAGACAAGGAACTTTTCTATCCTTTTTTCTGTGAAAAAGGAATGTTATTTATGGTATGCACAAATTTACCCATTGATATGGAAATCATTTATTTAAAGCTCCCTTTTAATGGTTACAAGGTTATTTTAAACAAAATTTCTTCCAATATTTTGGAAATTTATAGTTTTTAAAAATTATTTTAAAATAAAATGATTTTCAACAATTTTTATGTATTTGAACGTTATTTTAAAAATGGAAAGTGTATTTTTCTCCAGAATTTTTTTAAAGATATTTTTATTGAATTTTTATTCATCAAAGAAAAAAATATTATTACTATAACCTTAATATGTTTTATTGATACCGTCCTTATTCATCTTCTGGATGGTTTATGATATTTTTTACCAAGGATAGTATTAACATTCACTTCCTTGTTTCATTTCTAAAGTCATTAACTTCCCATTGAAATATTCACATTCTTTTGATCATTAGGCATAAAATTTCTCATAAATATCCATATTATTTGTAATGAATATGCATATTGATTAAATTATATAAGATTTATATATATGGTGTTTTATTTTAAAATATCGACTTGGTAAATATTGATAAATCTATATCCTTTGATAAATACTGATGTTTTAGGTTAAGGAATATTTATTTATGAATTAAATCAATTATTTTATATATGAGGAATGCCTTGGACCTATAATGATAGGTGGGAACTAATATAATGTATCCTCTTAATGCACCTATATGTCTCAGGATTCAAATTAATAACCTATCATTAAAGGGTTTTTACCTATAGTTTAATCCATTTTGTGAAAGGTATTGATGATAAAGGTATCATAATGAATTAGTTCATGGAATCAAATAATTAAGAATTACCTTCATTTAAAATTTTGTTATTATTATCCATGAGATTTTTAAAACCAGTTTATCTCTAGATGCAGTTTATTCTAATTTTTTCAATTAAATGGAATGTGTTATTAGTTATTTACCTTCCCATATTTATTATTTCTTATCAAATTTCTTAAATAGAATGTGTTCTCAATTATTTACCTTTCCATTTTAATTATGATTATTTAATCATGATTGGTTATACTATACTTAAACCTTATTGAGAATTTTAGATCACTGTGATTTTTCCATTATCAGTAATATATTATGTGTACTATGTTTGATATTCAAGGATATTCTAGAGGGAATAATGTAATTCTCAAAAAAATACTTTCATTTCTTTTTTAAAATGTAATGTAAGACTCAATTATGTATATAGTTTACCAAGACTACTAAACTATTTAGTCATTCAGGATGTGATTCCATGTATCTTATGCCAGTGTAATGAAGTAGAAACTGGCCCTCGGTTACTAGATTCAGGGTCTATATAGTTGGTATTAGATAAATTTTAGTTGAAACCTTAAGAACTATATTTAGGAAAACATAGATTATGGAACATAACCCTATGATGGAATTTTAGGATAAGTATAGAATAATAATCTAATGTTTTGTAATGTAGATATTATGCATCTTTTCCTATAAATACATCCCTATCTATGTTGTATAAGTGGGCATGGTTCTGGAACATAGGTACCTGGGGGTAATAACTCTAAAAAAGGTTTTTTGGGATTGACTTCAGTTTTACTTGGTATATGAAAACATTCCTTATTGTACACATGTATTGACACTCCTGGGGTATATTATTAGGATAATTAACATTTTCATTACAAACTATTATGAACTATTTGAATATATGAGGACAATGAATGACCTAGGTTTAACCCTAGTCCAAATAAATACCAATGTTTAAATAAAATACATGAATTATCTGTGTATTTTTATTCAAGAATTAAATTGTAGAAGTATTTTACCAATGGTATTTTGGTTATAAAAATAATAAAACATCTAAGGATTGTGTAAAATTTAGAAGCACATGTGTAATAATTAACTTAAGCGTTATGAAAACCATCACAGGTAATGAGTTTAATATTGATCATAAGTTCAAATTTTTGAACACATATTTTTAGGTTTTATGTGGTAGGAATGTCATAAGATTAAAAACATTTTGGTGAAATTTATGGAATGTATATGTTTTAGAGGAAAATTTATTTGAGGAATAATTTTTTTAATTTTCATAGATATAAGTTTAAAGGTATTGGTAATATTTATGGTTAATATGATCATTAATAACATTGTAATAATAGTCAAATAATATTATTAGAATTTTAAAAATAATAATAATAAATTCCATTGAAAACTTTAGTAAAAAGGTTATCTAATGATTAATCTTATTTCAAGATGTCAATAATATTTTTTAGAACATTATAAGAATTATATTAATATGGTTTTAGAAAAAGGATAACCCATATACAGGGTTACAACCCATTATATCCAGCAAGGATGTGGGGATAGAAACCATGACCAAAGGATGATAAGGGTTTACCTCCTACCACTGGCCTACACGATGTCTTGGTTAATATTTAATTATTTTTAGTTAAATTATTTGAAAAAAATATTAATTATGAGTGAATGGTGTTATATTTGAGGTTATTATATTGATTTAATATATTGATAACTTGTTTATAACCAGATTGGTTTATAAAATAGTTAGAGATGGAAGGAAAGACTTTTCACTCTTTTATGTATCTTACGATCTTTTAAAAGTGAATTTAGTTCTTCTAGAATAATTAATTCATTTATGGATATTTATATAAGAATAAAAAATAGAATTGTTATTATGGAATAAAAACATATCAAGTAAGAATATTTCCTTTAATTATTAGATAGTAAAATAATTCCCCAAGTTTAGGAAGAGGACCTTGAAACGAAAATGTTATCCTATTACATTCATATATGGTGATTCATGTAGTCTTTTAAATCGTTAAAGATTTATTGTTTTAAGGACCTTAACATTCCATTGATAGTTTACTTGCTTATGATCAATGAAATCAATCACCCCTATGATTATTTATGATTTTCTTCCATGTCCAAATCATCACTACCAACTAATGTAATCCTACTTGAAAGCCTAGTTATATATTATTATATATGACCTTTGCAATATATTTTGTCCCTTATTAATAGAATATTTTATTAACCCTTTTCTGGTGAGGGGTTTTCAATAGAGGAATTTTAAAATATCAAACCCTTTATTTATGATATCATGTTAAATTTATGAGGAAAACAATTATTTATGGTGGGGAGAATGTAACACCTCAAAATTTTAAAATATGAACATCATATTCAGTAGCATGTATGATACACAAAACTGATCATAAAAGGGAATATAAAATCCCAAAAATTTATGATATATTTATTTTTAAATAGAATAAATATCTTAAATATATTTAATTACACACAAAACTAAGTTTATCTTGTATAATATGAAATAATGTTTTTTTGAGAATGTGAATTACACAAATGAACAACAATATACTATTAATATTATTATTTAATATGATATTTATCGCATATCCATTGGAATGATGAGAATGGATAATATTAAGTAACATAATAAAATATATACTTTAAAAAAAATTATTCGTAATCTAATTATTAGTAATAAAATAAGAATCAATTAAAAGAAAAAGAAATATTTTCTGAAACATTGCATTCTTCTAAAAGACAAGTTAATCACACTTTTCACACAAAATTAAAAATTAATTTTTACCAATTTTTGAAAATTTATTTGAAAATTTAAACTTTATTTTATAAATAGGAATACCAAAATTATCTTAGTTTAATTTTTTTGAAGTTTTTGAAATGCTATATATTTTGATCAATAGTTAAAAATACTGAATTTTAGTTGAAAACTTCCTTTTCATTTAAAAAATTTATAATTTTAAAATATATTTTTAATAGGTTTAAAAATAAAATTATTTTAATTTTATATCAATTAATCCAATTTTTTTTCATTTTAATCATTTTAATATTGAATTTAGATATAACAACTTTCTAAACTTTTGAACATTTTCACTTTAAAAACTCGCTTTCTAATCACATCTGCAAGATTAATTTTAAATATATTTTACCTAATTTTGTGAATTAAATTTAGAAAAATGGTTTAAATATTAGGAACCAGAATAATTTATAATTTATAATAAATGAAACTTAATTTTTTTACCAAAATGGATAGTGAAATAGTTAAATGTGTTTAATGCGGTTAAGGTAAAAATTTATTTACCCAGGGATTAAACTAAAAATATACAGGTAAAAATGACCTATATAGTTGGATAAAAAATATTAGATGGATATATTTAGACCATTAAACATATAATATTCTTTTATGGTCCATTTTAGACCCTTTTCTTATATAAAAAACATGGGAGAACTAAATTCTTTATAAAAATACCAACTTCATTCTCTCCCCCACTTATAGAAGGCCACCCGCTCTCCTCTCCACTTTACAACTTAAAAAAACATTGGCTAGGAAAATTAATTAAAAATCACTTCCAAAATTACCTCCTCTAATACTATAATCCTTATCTTTGGAATTAATCCTACCTAGGAAGGGTTTAGTTCCAACCTAAGGATGATACCAGAATAAGAGGTAACATTCTTCAAAAAGCATTTTTATTTAATTTCTTCATACACCTCTTTAAATTATTATTAAAATATGATTATATAATAAAATAAGTATAATACATATAATGGGTTTTTTTATAATAAATAAATTACCTAAAACATTCCCCACTTTTATCCAATGGGTTACGAAATCATCGTTCGTTTGTATGGAGGACTACCACCGCGTGAACCAATGTCAGTTGGTCTTCCATTACCACCTTTAACAATTGTGTGTGATGATTGATATAAATTATATATATAATATTTAAAATATAGTTATGCTTCTGGAGTCAATATATCATATATATCATTTTTCCTTCCATTTCATAGGGGAAATGACAACATATCTTGTGTGTACGGCGGACAACTATCTCGTGAAATAATGTGATTCATCTTTCAATAATTCCTTACATGGATAGTGATAAGGGTAAGGTTAATGATTAAATGCGATATACATGAAATAATTATGATATTCGTGAAATATTTATTGTTCTATGAATATAATATTTATATATCCTTTTCTTTCTTACCTTTTAACTAAATCTAAGATGATAATGTCATTCATGTATGTGTGGACAACTTCCATCATGAAACGATGTGACTCTCTTTTCATCACTACACCACATTGATGATATATATAACTTTATTTAAATATATAATATTATATATATTATATTATTCTAATATTTTAAATTTGAAATATTACTTACCTTCTTTCCATAATGATCAATAAAAAATAGAAATGTTAATTCTGCATATATACGAACATCCATATCCATGATCATAACATACTTCATTTTTTATAACAATTTTCCATGATTGATTTTAAAAGTAAAATTGATTTATAAAAAATATAATTATTTCATGATTATTATTAGGTGGATGATGAAACTATTTAATATTCTCAATAAAAAGATCTTTCATGACTAAGAATGCATGAGAAAACAAGACAATTAATAGATGAAACAATGAGAATAATTAAATATTATTGATGAATAGGTCATAAGATGCTATGAAAGGATAATTTATGATGTTATAAATTTTAATATAGTTCTGTAATAAGTTAATAACATGTTTAAATCCACTATAAATTATGTTGAAGGATGTTCAACCAAAAGAATTCCTGAGGTAAGTGATTTCATCTCAATTTTATTTCATTAAGGATTATTGTAATGTTATACACCTAGTTTATTTTATATGGTGTATATACTACCCATTTGACATGTAATATTCTAAATAATTCATTATTTATATAATTTTAATTTTTAATTTTAATTATTTCATCAAAGGGGATTTGAATTAAATTTTACCAAGTGGTAAATAATTTCATAACTCAATTTCTTATTATTGGGTTATATTACTTCATCGTCATCTTTGATATTCTATTATTATGTGTATAATGAATTTTTACTATCTATTATTTTATTTCTAAATGTTTTATGTGTATTTTTAGTTGATACACATAATCAATTCATTGAATAATTATCACATCAACATTATCATCATTATAAGGGTTTATTTAATAATATCACTCAAATCGAGATTATTTATAATTGTATTTACATTGAAGGAAATTATTTGATAATTTTATAAGAGAACAATTCCATTTTATCCTCCTCATTTTATTCATTATATTTTCATGGAACAATACTATTTTTACACTCTTTGGTACTTCAAATAATTTATATTTTTTAAGAAAATTTGATTTCATTTCTCTCTTAAGTCAGAAATCTATTTTCTTTAAAGAACATGTATTACTAAAAATGTTTTCAAAAATGTTTTTAAAATTTTAAAAATTATATATTAAATAAATATTTAGAATTTTTTTCCTTTTTACTTTTTTTTCAAATGAATCTTCTTGTCTCATTCCAAACAAGGCACTTTTCTAAACCATTTACCATACAAAAAGTATGTTCTTTACAGCATGTAAAAAATTACCTACTGATATAAACTTCATTTATTTGAATCTTCCATTGAATGTTTACAAATTTATTATTATAGAATTTTTTTTCTGAATATTTTAGAAATTTTTATTTTTTTAAAAGTATTTGCAAATAAAATGGATTTTCTAATTTTTTTTGTATTAGAAAGTAATTTTAAAAATGAAAAGGATATATTTCTCAAGAAGGTTTTTAAATAGTTTTTATGGTATTGATATTAATCTATGAATAAGTACCTTTATTGTTACTCCAATGGGGATATGTTTTATTGATACTATCCTTATTCTTCTTATGGACGTTTTATGATTATTTTGACTGAGTATAGTATTAGAATTCACTTACTTGTTTCATTTTTGTATCTGTTAACTTCCATTTGAAATATTCAAATTCTTATGATCATTAGACATTAGATTTCCCTTATGTGTACATATTATGTATCATGTATATGATTATTTATTAAACTATATGTTATTTCTACATAAAATGTTTTATTTTAAAAAATTGAAATTATACATATTAATAGATCTATACCCGTTACTCAATATAGGTATGTGATGTTAATGTGTATTGATTCATGGATTAAATAGATTATTCAATATATGAGTAATGATTTGGATCTACAATGATGGATGGGGAATAATACAATTTCACCTCTTGATGCATTGGTAGGTCTCATGAGGTATATTAGTAAGTTTTCATTAAATGGGTTTTTACCTGTATTTTAAACCATCTTGTGAAAGGTCTTGACAGTTGAGGTATCATAATGCCTGAAATCATGGATATAATAAATAAGCATTACCTTCATTCAGAATTCAGTTATTATTATCCATAACATTTTCACAATGATATTATATCTGGATAGAGTTAATTCTATGTTTATCAATTAAATGACATGTGTTATCAATTATTTACCATTCCATATTTATTATGCCTTATCAAGTTACAAAATGGAATGTGTGTTTGATTATTTACCTTGCCATTTTGATTATGATTTTTATTTATAATAAATTGTATTTCAACCAAACCTTGGTTTTAATTTTTAGTTTATCCTTTTATTGATGATATATCCTTTGGTCGAGGTTTGGGTTGAGTAACTGATGAAAAATTTTGAGTTTCAGAGTCTTTGGGTGGGTTTTGGCCCTGTGCATAGTCTGAGCATGGTTTTCCCCAAACCCTACAATTCCTAGTATTGATTGTTCACTCGTCAATTATTGAAGCATGAATTGTGCATGGTTAGAGGAAATCATGAAACAAGGATGCAAAATGGTTTTTTCAAATGACAGAGTTGAGCTTCACAATTGTCGCACAGTCTCTGAAACCATGCGGTTAGCCTGTGATAGGGTCCCTTCTCCCTAGTAGGGTGCGTAGAGTTGGCGTGCGATCTGAAAAACTGTGTGATCAAACCATGTGGCCTACCTAGAGTTCAAAAAATGAACATAAAATGAAGGAAAATTAAAATAAAAATAAAATTAAATGTTTTAAGAATAATAATAATGATATTATTATTATTATGATGATTATTTTTATCAAGTTTATTATTATTATTATTGTTGTTATTTTGTTTTTCATTAATAATAATAATAATAATAATAATTAGTTTTATATTTTAATTAACCCCAAAGGGGTTCCCTCTCCCCTCCCCTTTTGTGTGGTTCACCCCTCGTCCTCCTCCTTATCTTGCTTGACCGACCCCCCATCCAAAACCCCTCTGGCATGAAACCTCCCTCGCTCTGATGATTGATCCCCCCTCCCAATTTTGGGTGTGGTCCACTCCAGTGAGTCTCTTCTTCCTAAATCTTTATTATTTTCATGGTTTTATTCTCTTCCTTAGGGTTTATATGGTTTGGATGAACCCTAAATCATTTGAAAGTTTTTATTTTGGTTTATTCTTTATGATTAGGGTTATTTGGGTCCCATTACGGTAGGTTTATCAATGTCCATCAAGGGAAGTGGGTTTCAACTCTATTTTAGGTAAGTTTTTTGGGTTCCTTCTATTTGGATCAATTTTAATATGGGTTTTTTTTGTTTTTTAGTTTTTCGTATTTTTTTCTTTAGTGCGTTGGAACTATCTGTAGTGATTTCAAGCTTTTATTATAAAAAGAGACTTACATGGGTATGCATAGGTAGTCATATAAATGTGTAAGTTCCCCCATTATATATAGTCACCCATGGTAGGATTAATACATATTATGGGGCTAGGTGTGCTTACAAGTGTATATGACAATTCATATGTGTGTAAGTGTAAAGGAGAATATAAACATATAAGCTTATATGTAAGGATCCCCTTATACATATTTGTCCATGAAAATATGTACATAGGTGATAAGTATCCTTATGTATATGTTAAGGTGAATATGTGTGTCAGTAGAGGAGAGAAGATTCAAGTTTTTATTTAAATTAACGTGCGTTGGTTTTGAGATAGGATTCCTTTTTTATTTGGGATTTAAAGTTAAGAATTTATTGATTTCTTTAATTTATAAACTCTATTTAAAACTAAATAGTGATTTATTATTTTTATAATAAATTTTTGATGTTAGATATAGAGTTTTTCTCTTTATATTTGAGATTCATTTTTTTTAAAGTGTATACAAAGTGTTTTATAAATTTCCATCTTGGACTTTGCAAGTGGATTGTAGGTTTTAAAGCATGGTTTGGTTTTTAAAGGTGATTGACTTCTAAAATTTTGTTTTGGGTTTCATAAATGGTGTTTTCCCAAATGGTTTTGGATTTTAAAGTGGTGTATGTTTGGTGGTTCGGAAAATGGTTTGACATGTGACAGTGATGTGAGGCCAGGTTTTCATTTTTTTATAAAAGTGGTTACTTTGAAAACTCACTTAGGATGGTCCTCTTGCCTTATTTAGGTTGAATGTTATAGGCGGTCCTCTAAGTAGGACTCACTTGAGATCAAATGGTTGAAAGGAAAGTGAATTGTTCCTTGCAGTGACTAGAGGGTGACTTGTTTTGTGAGTTTCTTGCGTATGATGTATGCACATTTGATTGGCTACTTGTTTTTCATTACTATATAACCCCCACTTTAGTCTTGAAAAGGGAAAGTAAAATATCTAGTGGTTTTCCAATGAATGGTTACTACACTAGCTTCATATTTCACTATGGCTAGTGGAACTTAGTATAGAGTTTTCTTTGATTTGGGATAGTTCCCCTCAGTCAGACCAAGTAGGTTACGATTGAGAATGTTGGTTATTTAATGTCATCAGGTGAGGTATTCCTTTGGGATGAGTTAGGTGTATTGTATGCTTTAGATTATTCATCAAGCTCCTAGGTTCTACCATGTTTTTTGACACTTATTTATCCATGGGGGATGATTGAGATGGATTTTTTGGTTGGTTACTATTATGTTATATTTTTCCATTTCTTGAATTGTATGTTTATTGTTCTTGATTCCTTGTATAGTGTATCTTATTATTAAAATTGATAAAATAGTTTCTATTATTTTTGGAAATAGATTTTGGATATGTTTTACACTTCCTTCCTCTATTTTTAATTACAACATCATCATCCTCCATTGAACTGCGAACATTAGATTATTGAAAAATAATATGGTTTTAATTGAAAAAGGTAAATGAACATTGATTTTTTTTTAAATTATAAAATGTGTGAAAAAAATAGTTTTATATATTTTAGTTCAAACCACAAATTGATTTCACTTTTATTTAATGGATATGCATTGGGAGTATACTATTTAGGAACACCTAATGAGTCTTAATACTCAAATCTATAGTTTCATTTATGGTTTTAGTTTGGTTGATGCTTCCTACTCAGTTTTGGTTTCCATTGGTCGACGTTGTTTTAGTGATATGTGTTGACTCATAGGGTTACATAGAGGTTTGCACAGTTTTATTTTATTTTTTCTGTTAGTGTTTATATTTTTTATTTATTAGTTTATATATGTTCATTTGTCTTTTATTTAGGGGATAAATCATTCCCAATTTCATTATTTCAATGTCCGACACTAGTTTCGAGCTCATGGGGATCAGGAATGCCCTTTTGGACTTGTTGTGGGCTAGCTTGGTTGATTGGTTTAGGGTTTACCTAAGTTTATTTATGAAAAAATGGTATCAGTGTAGGGACTTTTTTATTTTTAGAGTAAGATATCTTGTAGATTAGGACATTCAGGACTTAATAAGTTGGTGTAAGAAGGACTTCATGAACTCGTTCTCGTCTTCAGCCTCAGGTGCCATTGGTAGTCTGGTATTTAAGTTTTTTCTTCTTCTTTTTAGTTTATGTGGATTGGGGATAACAATGTAAGTGAGATGAAGTCACATGATGGGATTTCTTAGAGTTGCGACCCATGTGTATCCTGAGTGAACAGTTCAAGATACTTTCTATGGTTGATACTCACTCAGAGTATAGACTATTAATCCATGTTTCTGGGTATGGAATAGCCACTACTTCTTTATTCATCGATTATTGGAATGAGTTATGTTTTGGATTAGTTTTTTTGTGTGGGTGGATTTCAAAAATGAAAATGGTATTTTGAAAGGGGTTTTTAAAAGGAAAAAATGGTCTTTAGAGTGGAAAATGGGTTTTTAAATGAAAATTATTTCAAAAAATGGATTTATTTTAACAGAATGTGTGGGTTGAGTGGGAAAATAGAAGAAATTTTGGAAATAATTTTGGGATTTTGGAAAAACTTTTTCTAAATGTGAAATGAAAGTTTTTTTGTAATTTTGAAATGTGTTGCTTTAATGATAAGGGATGACTCAAATTGGTTGTGAATTATTGATTTAGATTGAATAATATATTTTGGAAGTGAGAGATGTTTTGAATTGAACCATGGTATTTATATGAATTATCACATACATGGATGTGAACATGAGGAAAGTGAGTGATTGGTGGTATGTGTGGATGGGTTATTAACCAGGAAAAATTATATATATGTGATACTTAATGGAATAATAGTGGAGGGTATTTAAGTTGTTTTTTTCTTTTGAAAAAATGGTTTTCAAAAATGGGGATTTAAATATTTAGAAAAGTGATCAAGAAATTATTTAGTGATTTCTTTTCATGTTTGGAACTCTCTTTCATGGGATATTTGTATTGAAAATCTGAAAATGTGGTAGGAATAATGATTTTAGTTTTGGTTTTGGTTTGTGATTAAAGTGTGAAATTTTGTTTTGTGATACATTTTGATTCAACTCTATGCTTGTTATTTTTTATTATGCCCCAAAAAAGTCCCAGTAGGGAGTGTATGGTTGGAATATTAGATCTCTTCATGTTTTGGTGAAGGCCAGTTTTGGGAATCAATGTTGTTCATCATTTAGTGGTTTGAACTTTCCAAAATTTAGGTGATTAGGGTTTTTAGGAAATTATTAATAAGTATTTCTATGAGTATTCCCACTGGTGACTTTTCCTAGACTCCTAGTATAGTTGAGAAGTCAATACCTTCTTGGTTGTTGTATAATTTACATGGTGATAGAGGTTAGTAAGAGGACATGGAGTGACTTGAGGAAGTTGAGAGTGTTTATTGATAATTGGGAACTCCCAGATCTACGAAAGTGTATGTTATCTGGGTTTGTTTGACGGTCCATATTTGCATTAGGGGAAGGTTATTGTTTCATCATCATTTCAAGTTGGGATATAGTGGTAGGTGTTTTAAGTACACTTTCATCTTATGGT
Source organism: Viscum album (assembly GCA_963277665.1). NCBI lineage: Eukaryota > Viridiplantae > Streptophyta > Magnoliopsida > Santalales > Viscaceae > Viscum > Viscum album. The sequence continues at coordinate 1,822,798,616 of OY728135.1, read as the reverse complement.
TTGTGCCTGAGGAGGTAAAGGTGAAGAAAGAAAAAGATCTCATGAGTACTCAAGAAGAAAAATGAACAGTGAAGGCTTATATTAACAACATTAATGAGATGGATTCCTTTTCATTGGAGGAGGCATCAAATGATCAATTGAAAGATCCTATTTTGGTTGGGGTATTCATTTTGTGTTCAAAAAGAAATCTCTCTCCTCCAAGGATATTCATTTCGATAAATTGGTGGATGTGGCGTTCTTTGGTGAATTAGTTCAAAGAGTGCATTTGGTGGTGGAAGATTCCAATTAAGGTTCCCTATATGGTGGGAGGTGTGTACTAGAGAAGCCTATTTCATCAGTTCTATCTTCTCACTCATTATATCATTCACCTTTGTGATTTTAGTGTGGTCGATTTTGGAAATCAAAGCCATCTAGTCACAATCATCAAAATTATTGTCATCAATGTGGCCATTTAGGTCATCTGGAGAAATTCTACAAGAATAATTGTCAATAAAAGAAGTTTCAATTGAAGTTCATCGGATCTTTACTACTAGTAAGAAGATGCTTCAAAACATCCGGGATCTATCCATTGGTCTTAGAGTGATGCTTTTCTTGAATTTTAAAATTGTTGGGTGTGGGTAGCCTTAATCATGATTTTTTATATAATGATGGAAGGGGTATGGTTTAATATTATCTGGTGAAACTTTATTTATTTTTGAAGGTACTTTTTGGGTCTGTTAAATTCCATGGAGTCCTCGTTTATTAATTATATTTTTCTTTGTTCTGAAATTTCTTCCATTGTAGTTTTCCTGGTTCATGAAATTTTACATTTGTTTTTGAAAGTCTTGGTGGCCTTGTATCATGTTAAACCACTGTAGTTGTGCTTAATCCTTATTAATATGAACCCTTGAGTGTTGTCATATTTTTTAATTAGTTTTAGTTTTGGGTTGTGCTCATTTTGGAGATTCTTGTGTGTTATAAACCTTATGAATTTTGGGTTGGTCCCCCATGGTTCCTCTTGTTGTTCTTCACTATAAACATGTTTGGGTGTGACTTGTGGAGTTAAAAGGTTGTACAGAGGTTAGCGGTTTTGTTCGGCATTGTTTAGTTCCAATCTTGAGTTGATTCTTTGTTTAGCTGGGTGACTTTATCGGGGTATAAAGTGTTTTTGTGGAAATAATTATCACACTATGACCTTTGTTTTTTATCATTTTATTGATGTTGGATCCTTTGGTATATGTTTGGGTTGATTTATCAATGAAATATTTTTTTAGATTCTTTAATAGCTTTTTGGCCCTATACAAGGTTTGAGTGTAGTTTCGTCCAAACCATGTGAGGTGTAACAATGATTGTGTGCTCTTCTATTGGTGGAGTATGACTTGTGCACAGTTAGAGTAAACCATGCAACGAGAATCAAAAAATATTCTATCCAATGAAATAGATAACTTTCATAGTTGGTGCACATTCTCTCAAACCGTGTGGCCCAGCTGTGTGAGTGACCCTTCTCTCTAGTAGGGTTCACACGGTTGGTGCACAGTCTGGAAGCCCATGCTTCCAAAGCGTATAGCCTTCCTAGAGTAATAAATAAATTAAATGAAAATAAATTTGGGAAAAAATTATAATTTTTTTAATAATAGTAATAATGATATTATTATTATTATTATGTTTATTTTTAATATTATGATTATGATTATTATTATTAAGTTTATACTTAATTATAATAATAAGTATTATTATTTGGTTTAGGTTGTAATAAACCCAAAAGGGGTTCCCCTTCCCCCATTTTCCATAGAGAACCCCTCCTCCCTCCTTCTCTCATGCGACCCCCTCAGCCAAATCCCCTCTAACGCGCAACATCCCTCCCTCCGGTGATCGATTCTGTTCTAGATTTTTGGTGCGGTTCTCTCTAGAGAGTCTATTCTCCCTTCCTCTTCATTATATTCATAGTTTTATTTTCTTCCATGGGGTGCGTATGGTCTGGAAAAACCCTAAATCATTTAGGGGCCTTTCTTATGGTCTATTCATAATGATTAGGGTTGATTGGGTCATGTTGAGGCTGGTTCTAGCCACCGATACCAAGGGAAGTGGGGTTTTCTTCGATTTTAGGTAATGGTTTTCAGTTCATTCACATTGGTTCAATTTTAATTTTGGGAGTTTTTGGGTTTTTGATATTTTTTTCATTAGTTTGTTGGAACTTGTTGTGGTGATTTTGTGTTTCCGTTTTCAAAAGATACTTACATGTGTAAGAATAGTTAGACAAATTCATGTGTAAGTTCCCCCCATTATATATATTCACCCATGGAACGATGAATATATATGATAGAGCTAGGTGTGATTATATGTGTATATAGAGATGCATACATGTGTAAGTATAAAGGGGTATATGCACATATAATCTTATATGTTAGGATCCCCTTGTATATATTTGGCCAAGAAAATATGTACATAGGGGCTATGTATCCTTCTGTATATGTAAAGGTGCATATACATTTTAGAATAGGAGAGAAGATTTGAGTTTCCATCATTTAAACCAGCACGCCTTTTTTAAGGTAGTATCCATTTTCATTTGACCAATAAATTTAAGAATTCACTGATTACTTTCTTTTCGTACCTCTCTTTAACTCTAAAGATTGATGTATGTTTTTTATAATAAATGTTTGATGGGAGATAAAGTTTTTTCGTCTTTATATTTGAATTGCATAAAATTGGTTTATTAAAAATGTATACTAAGTGTTTGATAAATTTCCCAGTTTTTCTTTGTAAGTTGATTATGGGTTTTAATTCATGGCTTGATTTTGTAAAAGTGATTTACTTCTAAAATTTGGATTTGGGTTTCTTAAATGGGGGTTTTACCAAATGGATTTTGATTTAAAAGTGGTGCATGTTTGGTGGTTTGGAAAATTATTTGACATGTGACGGTGTTTTGAGGCCCCATAGGAATTTTTATTAAATTGGTTACTTTAAAAACTATCCTTAGAAATTCCTCTTGGATTGGAAATGTTGAATGTTATGGGAGGTCTGCTGTGTAGGAATCCCTTGAGATCAAAGAGATTAATAGAAAGGTAATTGGTCTTTAGGGTGACTAGGGGTGACTTGTTGTGCGAGTTTCAAGTGTATGATGTATGTGCATATGATTGGATGCTTGTTTGGAATTATTGGATCAACACAAATTTATCCTTAACTTGGGAACCTGGTATTCCTAGTGGATTTTTAGTGAATAGTTATTGTGCTAGATTAGGAGTTAACTCTGGATAGTGGCCCTTATAATGGACTTTTATTCTCCTTGGGATAGTTCCCCGCAGCCAGACTAGGTAGGGTATGATTGAGCATGAGGGTGAGTTGATGTCATCAGGTGATTCATACAGTCAAGATGATTTAGATGTATAATATGTTCTATATTATCCACTGATCTCCTAGGTTATCCCATGTTTTTCATAACTTAGTTATACATGGTGGATGATTGAGATGAATTTTTCAGTGGGTTACTCTTGTGTGATATTTTTCCAATTCCCATATTGTATCTTTGTAGTTCTTATTTCCTTTTATAGTGTATCTGTATTACCCAAGACACCCTGTTAGGGGAGGGGTGAATCATGGTGTCAAGTTTTCTTTTAAATTTGATGGATCTTGTTCCCACATTGGTAGGAACTAGTCAAACCTATATGATGGATATGATCAGAAATCAAACATTCACATGAAAAGAGATGACACATCACATTTTACTTGGTTCACAGCTAAGGGCTACGTCCAAGGAGCATACACTGACAGGTTGTCGGTCATACCAAATTCCTCTATTTTTCACGAGTTGGGGATTACAAAGATTTGGGAACAGTCACTCTATCCCAGGCTCACTACCTTTATAAATGTTCAAGGATAGCCTACTGTATCCCTTGGGTCACTGCCATTGACTCCCCCAGGCTCACTGCCTTTGGTGAAGTCCCAGTCAGTTGATAGACGTGAGGGTCTCTTCAATAGATTTGTATTGAAGTCTTTGCCTCTGCATAGCACGAGACTCGGCTTACATCAAATACTGGTAATGTTTCACTTGAACGCACTGAACCACTGAACCATATACTCAGAAACACACAAACATGTTATACTGAAGATTTTGTGCAACACCAACCCTTTGCATGAAATATCTCACTTTTGCATGAAATACTTAATTTTTGCGTGGAAAATATTTCTTACAACAACCTCGTTTATGTGAAGCTTTACGTGCCGCAACTTTTTCGCACAGCTTGGACTTTTCTTCAAAGTTAAGAGTTTTCCACGCAAATTGGAATATTTCACACAGCACTGAATTTTCACGCAACCCGGAATTTTTCACGCAGCTCAAAATTTTTCGCTCAATCCCCTTTACGCAAACCTTTTACACGCATAAGACCTCAGATATTATCTATGTCTTAAACTGTACGGAATGAGGGGGGTCACCTCTTATTTATTGGTGTTTCAGACCCCCGCGCGCAAAACCCCCCGTGGTGTGAAAAACCTCTCATTTTGCATGTAATATTTCTCATAGGTATCGATTTTCGTGAAAATCTCCAGATTTTTCATGTATCTCATTCCTTTTCCATTTTTCGACGTTCTGATTCTAAAACACTATTTTTGCGAAAAACCTTGATCCACTGTTTCGTGCACCATGCTATTTTTCGCGCCCAAATCAAATATTTTGTGCACAACCCTCCTTTTTTCGCCACCACTTCCTCTTTGCGCGCAGCTCCTTTTACCAACAATTTGTGTCTTCATTTTCTGATTCTGAGGACCAAAAATTTGGCAAACACTGGGAAACAACACCACCTTCAATATTGTTGTCTTCTTGAATTGTATGATCACTTTACTGGCACACATTCTGAACATCCACTAAGGATTTACAAAAAAAACAAACCATACTGCAATTCATGCATAGAATAGACATGGTTCCAATAGTATCTTCATATTAAAAGTGATTAAATGGTTTCATGTGTTTATGGGAAAAGGTTTTAATTTTTTTTTACACTTACTCCTTTTTTAAGTAAAAAAAATCATCCTCCTCCATTAAAATGCTATTGTATGATTCTTCAAAAAGAATCTGGATGTTAATTTAAAAAGGGAAATGGGCCACGCTTTGTTTTTAGACCGGAAATGTGTGAAAAACCTAGTTCTATATAATGTAATTGAAACCTAAAATTGATGTATCTTTTAATTGAAGTAAATGAACTGGGAATCGACTTTTTGGTCATGCCTGCTAATTTTTAATACTCCCACCTAGAGTTTCATTTCTATATTTAGTTTTAGTGCTACTTCCCACTCAGTTTCGTTCACTATGGGGGAGATTTTGGTTTAGTGATAGGTGTTTAACCGTTGGGTCACATGGAGGTATGTGTAGTTTTATTTTATTTCTGCTGGTAGTGTTTATCTTTTTATTTCTATGTTTATGTTTTTTATTTGTCTTTTTTTATGGGAAAAATATTCCCGAATTAATTTATTTCAATGTATGACACTAGTTTCTAGACCCTAGATATTTGGAAAACCCTTCGGGCTTTCTTATGTTCCATCTCGGGTGACTGGTTCATGGTTGACTCAGGTTGGTTCATGAAAAATTCATATTTACGTAACCCTTACTGAGAATTTGAACTCACCATTATTTTTTTCTTTCTCAAGAGTCCATGATGAGTATTATGGTTGATATAAAATGATATACTAGAGGTAATAATGTTATTCTAAAAAAATGTTGTAATTCAGGGTTACAAATGTAATGAAAGACTCAAGTAAGTATCTAGTTTACCAATAATACTAAACTATTTGGTCCTTTAGGATTTAATTCCTTGTTTCTTATGCCAATTTAATAACTCAAATACTAGTTTCAAGTTACTAGACTCATGGTTTATATAAACAACCTTGTCTTCTTTCTACAAAGACATTCCAAACATCATACTGACACCAAAAAAAGGGAATGACAACCTTTGGTAACAATTTTTCATCATCCAACTTGGAGAACCTACCTCAATGGTCCTCAAATCAGTTTTGGAACATCATGAAGGGTGTTCCTAATTCTTATAGGTTTAAGACTAGTGCCTAGGCATCAAAAGAAGAATATAGAATGATTTAATCACAAGAATAACTCATCATGAAAAAGAAGTGTTTATAAAATAGGAAATAGTCAGTATTCCAAATACTCATCAAGGGAGAAGTACTTAATCAAGACATATACATATCCCAAAAATGGCATGAAAACCAATGCCATCTAATAAAACCACCAAGACTTCAATAAGTGGATCACACATTCCATCGATCACTGCAAACTCCCAAGGTCCTGCTAATCAAGTACACCCACCACCTCTAAGTGGTTATTTCTATTTTCTTCAACCTAGAATAAAGAAATATTAAAATTCATAAAGAAAATGGTAGGGTGTGAGCAAAAAATCTCAATATTATCTCACTAATTATTTCACAAGAACTCTATAAAAAATAAACCATTTTTATCAATATTAAATAAAAAATGTAATATTAATCTTTTCATAGTGCATATAAAAACATTCCTTAAAAAAATTCAATAGATAGTATAAATTAAGTAAATAATTTCATTTCAATAAAATTGAGTAGATATATGCATATTCATAAAAACAGACATGAATAATCATTTCTATCAAAATAGGCATGAATACGAATTTAAATCAAATATTTGAACATATAATAAATTATAAGCATAATACCCTTATTAAGAGACCTGAGGTTAGAGTTGTAAAAATATTCTCACACATCTCAGTGAAATATGACTCAAAGTGTGCACACTCCCTTAGATATTAGTATTAGGGGTAATATAAGAACACCCAAAATAATGAACTCCCCACCCTCCTCAATGATTACTTAGTGTTATCACTATTAATCTATTTCATGATAGAGTTAATACATTTCTATCACGTGTTTTTTCCACCTAACCAACTAGGATCCAATGTGTTTTAGGAAAATTAAACATACAAGGGTTTATATTCCATTTAAAATAATCATTTCAATCGACACAGTTTTCATGTTTTAAAACCTTCCATTCATTTTAAAACCAAATTCAAATGGATTTTCATTAAAAAATCATGTTTTTCAATACCAATCCAGCTATTTTAAATCATAAAACACTCAATGCATTTTTATATGATCAAAATAACGATTCAAGTCATTCATTTCAAATTAAGATATTTTTTTTATAAATAAACACTTAATTTATAAAATCCATTGTCAAGGTATTTAATCACACACACAATGCCTTATCAAATCATTTATCAGGAGACTCAATTAATTTTTTTGAAATAAAATGGGAAACCAGTATAAATTAAACATGCATCAATGTTTTACATTGATAGAGATTACATTAATAATCCACAAAACTCAATCAAGATCAACAAGAATCCACTTGAGATTCATTAATGGAGATTCGAGGGATAAAAAATTCAATGTAGAATCCTAGAATCATAATTCATCAAGTCAATATCTATATCCATCAATGAGCTAAGGATTCACCAATCTTGAAGAGGGAGAGAGGGAATTGAAGGGGAATCAATTATCAAATTGAGATTAGACTACCCAAAAGATATGCAATACATCAACAGACAATTTGATCTATGAATAAATGAGGATTGTGTAGCCAAAATCCCCTAAAGAGAGACTGAAAGGTGTTTTCTATTGAATAAAATTAGAGGGAGGTATTTTAAAATAAAAAATGATATTAAAAAAGTTTAAATATGATATCTCCCTATTATTTACCAACCCTGTCAGCCTCAACGAATTACTAGTGGCCTTTAACGACTATATGGCAGTGCATAGAAGAATGCCTATTAACTAGGTGGCCCCTATTTAGTTGGTGGAGTTCCTATAGGAAATCATATTCTTACAGCCTCCCACCAGATGTCTAGTGTATGTCACCAGCAATATGGTGGAAGTTCTGTAGATTTTCAAGCTAACATTATCATACCCAATCCAAAGCTACAACCTATCATCCATCTCATATAATCTATAACAAGGATCAAAACCACTTTCCAGAACCGTCATAAGCCTCAAAAAAGGTGAAAACAATCAAGAACCAAAAGGTATAACTATGATAATATTGAAATAACTAGATATCAACAAGAAAAAAGATAACTAAGAAAAAAAGGTTCTTACCTAAAATCAAGTAAAATAATGCTAGAGATAGAGATTTTTTAGAAAACTAGATAGACTGAGATATTAGTTTTATAGTATAGTGGTTACAAATTTATTACACATCTATATATGCTTCTATATAATTTAAAATTATCTCATTTATATCATATTAATTGTTTAAAAATTTAAAATTCCTAATTATGTGATATTTTAATATTCTAATAACATTTGTGTTTAGTTGAGAGTTGAGACTACTGAGATTTCACTGATATGAGTGGTACATATGGTTGATTATGAAATAAGGAATATTTCTATATTAGAGTGATATTGAACCACAATGATGTTAATTATTTAATACTAACACATTTGTGAGATTATTCCAACTTGTATGGATGAGATAGTATGATAAAAATTTTATTCAATGTTATTTGGATGATAAATTTAGCCTTATAAATGATATAAAATTCAATTAAGTAATAATCTTTTGAATTATTCCCTTTATAATATAATACAAATTTATATAAGAACATTTTTTTTGATGAAATTACCTCTTGTTTAACAAATAGTTAAAATTTATAGGTTGAGAAGGTAAGTAGTATTTTTATTCTTCATTACCGAACAAGGGGATACCACATGTGGTGTGTTATAATTCTTCCCATTAAATCCTTGGAAATCTATTATAATATGGTTGTGTATTAATTGGAAATGTTTCATAATGAGTTTTTTATTTTCTAAGATAAGATTAAAGATTAGCATTTTTGATAACCATTCTGTACGATTAGAAAATAAATGGCTGATTATTTCACACCCTTCTTTAATTTATAGAAGTTTTCATGTGAGATATATACAATATCATATCATTTGATCATGTTATCATTAAATTATATACTATGTTAAAATAATAAAAAATTGAATTTTATAATTCATTTATCCACATAATTCTAACAAACGTGACCAAAACCTGAGTAATTTTATTAATATAAAATGATTATGTACTAGTGGTTTCTGGGATTTAGTGTTGGATTATTGGAAGTATATGACATATTTAAATATTTCGGTCAATTTTTTTTAGTTTTTTATCAAGTTTTATTATGGGGTTCGAACCAAACAGTTCATGGTTAGCTATAAGTGTTCATAACTATCCACCTTAGATATATAGATATGTGTCCTCAATATATTTTTAACCATTTTATAAAGTTTTTTGAGGGTGTATGAGTGTTATTATTAGTAATGATACCTCTTTAAAAAAGGTTTCATAGAAAATAAACAATAATTTTATTTATACATCATGTAGATGTAATGAAAATATTAGCTAAATGAATTCACTTTTATTTAATTTTATATTAGGATAAAATAATGAAATCAAGGTTAAATAATTAGTTATTTAAGTAGTATGACGACTATGGTTTAATTTTTATGTTTGTGTTTCTCTTTAGTGATATGTCGATGATATCAATTTGATCATGTTGACTAGTGTATGGAAAAAAGTAATGGTTTGGAAGAAAAATTATCTTTCACTATGTAATGTAGATATAATAATGAGTTAGAGTCATTATTATATGATGGTGATAATTTTTTTATTCATAAAAACTAAGATTTCATGGTGTAGTACCATAGGTTTTTCTGATAACTAATAGTTTTATGAAAGGGATGAAAACATGTAAACTATAGGCTGGAGTAATAAACCCCCGAATGGGTGATTATTTGCATGAGGTAAAGTGGAAGTAATGAGATAGTAAATGTGATTATCCATGGTTATTTTCTTAATAATCATAATAAGTAATTATGTTAAACATAAAAGATGACTTATGAAAATGTTGGTTGGATAATGTGATCTACCTACATTCCTACCAATCCATGTCCATTGTTCCATTATAAATATATTTGAAATCTCTAATTTATTTAAAAAAAATAAACATTTAGATAAGAACTAAAATATTAGAAAAGGGTTTTAAGTAATTCATTATATGTTATTAGATATGATTTTTAGTTGTTATTGTGATTTTTTATTATTTTAAGGAGTGGTTGATTTACTAAAATGGAAGGATGAATTGAAATGCGAAGTAAATAATTTTTCCCTATTTAATTTTCTTATCATTGATATAGTGGGGTTACATCAAGTATTATGATTTATGATTTTTCTTCATATCTATTGGGATAAATTTGGAAAATATTTTCTTTATAACCATATATTCTTCGGTGGAAAATCTTGATCTTTCTCCTTAATGTTTTGGAACTTTTTGCACTTTTCTAGAGATGAATGGTAACATTTTATAGGATATAAGAGACTATTTTTAGAATGTATCACACCTTAGGATATTGATATTTTAAAATATATATATATATATATATATATATATATATATATTAAATTAATTTTTATGATTATGTAGTTTTGAATATATATTCTATTGATATATAAGTTATTGTTTTCCTTATATATTATGAGGAAATATGAGTCTCATGTTTCTATAGGGTTTTTAGGTTAACCATTGTTTTCTCATAGATAATAGAGTAATGTTATAGTGGACCTTAAGTCTATTACTATTCATTTGGTCTTTATGATTCCTTGTTAATTTATAATTATTCATGATATGAAATGTGATCTTTAATATCTAAAATAATGTTTGATGTGTAATGAAGATGTTGATTCAAGTGAGGAGAAAATAACTACATAGGGTTTGGGAATATATAAATACATTAATTTTTTATTCTTTATCTCTTCCTTTATAAACCATGGTTTTATATGGATTCATGTAAATGGTTATACATCATAGAATTACATATAACAAAAATAAAAAGAATGTGCGTTTTACTTTGTAGATAGTTTTTTTAGTTTAGATATGAAAGTGTCTCACCATGTGTATGTATCCTATTATACGCATTATTTTTATAAATATGATGTTACAATTCCATTATATAGTTTAAATTTTATTCCAACTTGAATAATTTTTTTATGGTATATTTCACAATATACTTAAATAATTTATTTTACTTGGATGATACCTTCTCTTTATTGGCTAATAAATGGATAAAAGTTGTCTCCTAAAATAAATGGTTCTTAAGTGAGTTGGTTTTTGGATAACATATTTTAAACATATTTTATTTTAGATAAGGAATTGATTTAAAGAATTAGATAAGGTGAAAATAATTTTTTCTTCTAATAATGACTTTTCTTCTAGTTATAAATAGGTAGGTGTTTTATTTTGATTGGATTTATAAGAATAAATTTTTATTAAATGGACTATTCTAGTGGATTACATGTACATCAAGATATGTTTTGAATGGAAAAATTATTTTTTAACAAATAATAATAGAATTATAATTTTCTTATTAATAGAGTGATATATTGAGAAACCAACTTCATCATTAATTTTGGTATGGGGAGTTTCCTCTTGAATAAAACTATGATTTTTTTTAAAACCATTTGAAATTTTAGTTACGGCGGAGAGTTTTTAAATATATAATATATTATATTTTAAAAATATTTTTAACCTTATCAAAATCTCTATTTATCTTTATATATTGATATTTTTTTATTTAACGAAAAACATTGATAAAATTGAGATCTTTAGGAGGTGGAAGCCACTAGATGACACAGATTCCACAAGAGTTTGTAAAATCATCATAAAATGTATGGTTCTTTGATCCAAAACACATAATATGTGGTTTTAGATAGCCTTATCATCCCCAGCATTTTATAATTTGTATATTTACTTTTAAATAAAGGTTTATATAGTGCAAATATTAATGAACATAATGGAATTGTAATGAAAACTATCTGATTTATGAATATAGATTATTCACAGAGAGAATTTTGATAATCCCCAAAATCTATTAGTGATTTATAGGGATTAAACTGAATTATCAAGTGTATGAAAATATTTTTTTAACACCTTACTTAATATATTTATATATAAAAATGCATTATTTTTTTTTCAATTTATAGTTAATGTGTTGTTCCAAAGAGAATTTCTATTATTATTATTATTGATAATTTTTCAAAAAATTCCAAACCACGAATAATTAAATTTAAAATGATATAAAATTATTTAAATATATAATTAAAAATACATTAAGAACAAGAATTTAATTCTCAATGATATATTTGAAGATATTAAAGATATAATTTTATATGGATTAAATATTATATATAATCATTAATTTTATTAAGGAACAATTTTTCAAAGAGAAGTTATATTTATGAAGTCCATGTGATGAGTGAAATAAAAAAACATACAATTTTCATTGAAATAACAGATGAAAATTCATGAAACCATGGTTAATATTTATTAAAATATCATCATTGAATGTTTTTATCTCTATAATAATTTAGAATTCTAATTTGATGTAGAAAAAAAATTATAGATTGGGTCAAGAAATTTCTAACCCAAAATATTGGTAAGTTTTTTTATTAGTTAGAATTTTAATTGTATTAATAAAAACATTTGAAGCTACATATGTAGTTTTTGAATTCAAGAACACACCCATGAATTTATTATAATAAATTTATTTTTATTTTAATGTGCATGTGTGAGTGTCACGAACCAGCCTAGGTCAAACAAAAACTATTCACCCAAACATGCCTCCAACAAGGCCTGTGAGTTATTCCCAATCCTATACAGTTGGAAACTAGTGTCAGGAATCATATATAACTCATCTGGGAGTGATTTATCCAATAAAAGTTAGATAAATAAAATATATTAAATAAAATAACAAACTAGAAGTGAAAAAACCAAAAATACATCCACGTGACTATATGTTCACCTACTACCATAAAACCAAAATTGCTCCATGAGTGATCCAGAGTGGGAAAAAAGATAAAGGTAAAAAAGATAAATAATATTGGAGTGATAATTAAAATTCCCAGTAGGTATTCCAAAAGGGAAATCATTCTATATTATTTTTCTTTAAAAAGAAAACTATTTCACAGATGTTTGAAATACATATATTTAGAATAATTTCTTTTTAAAATTAGTGACAATATAAAAATTCCAAATAACTATTTTCATTTATTTTCAAAAATATATTTCTAAATATAAATTATTTCCAAAAAACCCTTTATAAGAAGAAACATGAAATGATGAAACATTTTAGTTAAATATAAGAATTGAAAAACACATCACCATGGCTACCAAAATAGAGGAGAACTAAATACATGAAAACATGTGCTAAAGTAAGTGTTTCTAGTAAAATCATAAAAATTAAAATGATTTTATTAAAGTATCACAAAAGAGTGATTAAAATTAATATAAAATAGTTATATTCATATATACGTAGATACAAATTGAAGAGACTGTAGACATACATAGTTCAGAACCATATTCCGACATATCGATGTGATCTAAATTCTATAACTAAATAGGCTTCTCTCAACTAGCCTCATAGGTGGAACTACCCACATGTCCACTCCATGAGAATATATTCTATATAATTAGAATTAAATGAAAACTATCTTTTTACCCTCACTATGATGCCAAGGATGCCATGGATTTATAAAAAATATGAGGTGATGAAACAATCACAATTACAAAATCTTAGTCATTAAAATCCATCATACATGCTAATCCCACCACGCAAAACCATACAGGAATATTCCCTCTAGAATAAAGAGTATCCTTGGAAGTTCCAAAATTAAAGAAAATATTAAAAGGTAACAACTAGGTCTTATCATTTTAAAACTAACCTTTACTATTTTAAAACCATTTTTAAAACTCTTTTACAACATTAACATTCCATTAAACTTTTAATGGACTACCATATAAAGGGAAAAAATATCTTTTATATTTTAAAATTTTCATAAATAAAATATTTTAGAAGTTAAATCAAGTAGTTATGTACTTACCCTTTCAAAAAACATTTTTCAAACAAGCTTTATTAGAGAAAACCCATTTCCATAACATAAAAAATAAATGGAAACAAAAAAGATGCCAATTTTATTTGTCAAAATAATGTTTTTTATTTTTTTACTTCATAATATAACAAAAAACCCAATAAAAGAGGAGAACAATTATATTTTCCAAACTAAAGGCTTTGATATGGGCAACCTAACAGGTAAAACGTCACTTCTGATTATAGAAACCCAAATCCGATTAAAATACTTCCAATGAAGTAAGAGATATTCATAAGGACTTGAGAAAAGAAAAAACCTCTTTTTACACTTGAACATATATAGACCTATACTAAATTACTAAATTAAATTTTCATTTCCATGAAATTTTGAGGTAAAAGTGATAAAAAAAATTCCATGATTAAAGTTCATTAAACATAGAAGGAACTGATATAAGAATTGAAAAAAAAACTACGATTATTAGAGTTACTCACCCTATAAATGGCATATTGTAGCAAAGTTACCTACATCTCCAAATTTCTCGTGATAAGATCTTCAAAATTATTGGATATCATATCCCACATCTGGATATATTCATCTAAATTAATTTTGAGATCATTTATTCCATGAACCAACATCTAGTCTTGTTTTTTGATCCACTCACATTGGTCTTGATAAAGATAAACTCTAATTGATATTTCATAAATTCAATATGTATCCTCCTTTGAAACATTTATGTTGAAATTTTCTTCAAAAATATCTTCTTAAAATGAAGAAGATGTACCAGTCCAACATTCTCATCACCAGGAGGTGTTGAATTCCCTCCTATATTAGCACTCTAAACCTTCGATGTGTTAGTTATAGCCTTTGTCTCCATTATCATTAATTTCATGGTTGATCTGGTGGCCATAGAATTCATAAGGATGGAGTAGTAGTTGTGCTTCTTGGATTTTTTTTCTTTTTATTAGCCTAAAAATTTACATGGGTATTACCTTACTTTACACTCTTAAAGCCACACCCAACAGTCATCAATATATTATGATCACCAAAATCTGAAGAAAAATTGGAGTCTGTGCCGTTATCACTTAAAGGATACTAAATGTCATTGGCCAAGACCTTGAAGACCACTTTATCTCTATTAAACAAAGTGTCCATTTTAATATTTTTTGACTTAATTGATTCCCACCTTTTGGCATCTAATTTCCCTGAGACTTGATCACCTAACATCTAGAATTTTTTGAAAACATTAACTCCAATGTTAAAATTATTCATGGACCCAACAACTTCTTCTTATGCCATACTTCTGACAGAAAAAATATTACCAATATGCATCGATTCAAAATCATTTTGATATAGGTATCCTGAATACCCTTGAAGTGGATCTCTAGAATTAGTGGTAGAAGAGAAGTAATTCACGTTAGTTCCCCCGCTATCATGGAGGCCACAACATGATCATCCCCTTCCCTTATCTAATGATCAAAAAAATATATAGCATCCATGCCCTTTACTTTCACCATTTGGGAATAAGAGGTGTCCATTTTTACTGTTTCATATTGAGGCAATTGATCTGCTGCAAGACCAACATATAAATTTCCCCTCTATTAATCCATATTCTCATATGAACCAATAACCATTGCCACCACATCACTACTATAGAAACATTGGGATTGTTTAATTAGATTACTATCAGAAGAATAATCCATATACCTACCATTTTTTACAATCCCCATCGGGTGTTTGATCATTCCATACCTAAATTACCCCCATCGAATTCCCTATTCTTTTTCATGAAGAACAGAAGTAACTCCACAATTCAAATACAACAACTTGATTATAGAAAAACTTGTCCCTAATGGCGATACAAATAAATTATATTTCTTGTATTGATTACCCAAGGATGAATTGTAAATTTTAACACTACCATGTGTGAATATATACAATAGGGTATATATATATGTGCCTTACCAAGGTATATGTGTGTAAGTAACCTTCAGGGATCCAAGAGTTGTTACATCCATGAATAACGGTTCAAAAATACCCCAATGAGGTGCAACGTATACTAAAAATATATGAGAAACACAAAAATTATAAAATACATAATTAAAAATAGTGCTAAAATGAAAATCAGAAGAAACACTACTGTGATTTTTTTGGGGAACATGTGACCTTTAACACATGTGGATAGAATCAGCCTCAGTGAGACCTAATGACCCTAAACATTAAGAATTGGAAAAGGAAATACCCAAAACTAGGTAAGAGATCAGTCAAGGTGTGAGAATCCCATGAAAGAGAAAGGAAACCAATAAAAAATAGAAGAAAAAGGAAAATAAGAGGGGGAAAAGATAACTTGATATGGTTGCACCAGAAATCATAAAGATATTTGTCCATGTAATACGGGAGAAAGGATGAGTGGAACGCAGTTGAGGATCCCCCATTTGGGTGTGGTGTCGAGTAAATAGTGAGGGGAGGAAAAATAAAATAATTTATAGAGTTATTATTACTATTAATTTAATTTAATTTAATTATTTTTAAATCCAAGATACTTTTCAAGGTTTGGCTTCACGGTCATCCAAACCATGTGCCAACCAAGCACCCTACATAGAATTCCACACATTTAATGAAACCATTTATTAGATGTGTGGTCAGATCTATCGAAATTTATAAAACCATAAAAAAATATGTGATTTTTTTTTCTATTTGTATTCCAAACATGAGCCTATGTTGAAAATCCTTTAATTTTAAATTTAAAAATTGATTCCTCTTAAACTCAAAAATAAACCCAAATATAGTTAAACAAATAGAAATTAAATAGTAATGGACCAGTGTGTTATAATTATCCCCACTATTTCACTTTCTTCCCCCATAAAGTCCCAAGGGATTTGGTTGATCATGAAGTATGTCAAATAAAAATCACTACCCCATGAAAGATATGAAATCTGATAGATCAATGAACAACACTCACATTCCTTCAAAACCTGAAACCACAAAATCCAGAAAAGTGGCCAAGATATCATCCTAAAAAAAATCAATCCCACACATCCATAAAGGGGAAATTAGATCAAATGAGAGAACCAAAAGATAGTAGATCAAATTTCTAATATGTGTAAAATAAGGAACATCCCAAAACCTAATGGGGAAATCATCCAGGAGAATCATTATGGTCCTTTTAGGATCTCTAAGAGAATTAGTCACATGTCCCACTATCCAAGCCTTCCAACATTATGATCAGGATCAAGTGAGGTAGTAAAAAACTATTTTTTACTCAGGATGGCTTGAATACTGAGTTTACCATGAGTTCATTATATGGTGGTCTCCCCACCATATTATTACTTTGATAAAACATTGAGTTTTCATGTTATAATAACTCATAACCCTAAAAACCTCTTACATTGATGTAACCTCATAATTTTTCGAGTCACACCCGACCAAATTAAGAGAATACATCAACGAGTCCTGTAATGGGTCTACCCACCACTAAGGAACTGATTAGAAGGATAATTTTAGTAATAGTAATTCTCAAGAGACTACTTCCGAATATAAAAATGACCCAACTAAGGAAACTCAAACAGGGAACCAAACCAGATCATGATTAATTTCCCATGATTGCTCATTTAAAAAGAAGCACCACTTGAAACTGAAAACACAAACAATGGAATGATAACCATTCAAGAGTTCACATACTTAATGTAAAACCATATAAATACCCAGAAAATGGGGCCACAAAGATCTCCCAATAAGAAGTTTCAAAAATAAAAACTCATAGAAAGGGGATACATAAATAGTTTCCACTATAATATTAGAGAAAACATGTCGTATGTACACCCCAACACCTGGTAACTCATGGATTACATGAAATATTCACTCTAAGATATATGGAAAGATCATTTATTTCATGAATAATCTACTCCCCTAGTCAAGAACTGATAATACTTGACTAGAACTTTCAACTTAGGTAGTGCAACTTACAGAACTATCCCCAAGATTTTTGAAATGTTTTTTCCAATATATTTGATTTTTTATATATTTTTTATTATAATATATATCAATTTTATCTTATGTGATAATAAATAATGTGTTTTTCTTGATTTACACATATCACTAAATTTATCTCGTGTAACATGCAACACTGTGTTTATAAAATACTTGACATATCATTAAAATATTATTATTTAATATGATAGTTATCACATAACTGCCAGAATTGAAGGCATTAATAGTATGATAAAAATTATAAAAATATATGGTTTACACATTTATATCACATTAATTCTTTGGTGAGAAATTAATTAAATGTAGAAATAAAAACCATTTGAAAATAAAGGAAATCTTTTTATGATAAATTATATTTTATTAAAAAAAGATGATTTTACTTAATAAATAAAAAAACCAATTTTGTTTATTATTTTAAGGAAATTTATATAGTATATATTTTATAAACTATTTAACATTCATCTTATATGTTTACTATTCATGATTTAAGAATAAATCCAATTTTACACTTACAATTTGTATTTTTTCAAAAAGATTTTTTTTTCAATTTTTCACATTTATTTTAAAAATAATTTTTAACACTTAAAAATAAATTTATTTTTAAAATTAAATTTTAAATTTTAAATCAAAATATCAAAATTATTTTATGGTGAATTGTTTATGATTTTCTAAAAAGAATAATTTTGTGAGGAATATTAAAAAATACTAGATATTAATTGAAACATTTCTTTTCATTTCAATTATATATTAATTTAAATTATATTTTAAATTGATTATAAATTAAATTTAAATAATTTATATATCTATTAATATAATTTTGGACATTGGAATAAATTCCATATTCAAATTGGATAAAAAAACATTGTAAACTTTTGAACATTTTCCCTTTAAAAACCCACTTTCTCATCATGTCTGCAGGATTAACATTAAATTAAAATTTTCTATTTCTATAAAATGAATTTTTCAAAATGGATTACATTTTCTTAATAATTATTATATATATTATATTATAAGTTCATGTTAATTTTTGACCAAAATGAATAGTAAACACATTAAAATGTTTTTACCATGATTAAGTTAAAAATGGATTTACCGATGGTTAAACTAAAAAGATAATAGTAAAAAATAACAAAAAAAATTACAACACCCATTGTATTGAATTATTTATACCTTATATATTATATTATATATAATACCCATTTTTCTATCCTTTTGGAATGGAAACCACTTTTTCCCTTTTTAAAATTTCAAGTGTGACATTCACCTCACTTATAAAGGGCTACCATATCATCTCTTCTTTACATATTAAAAAACTTTGGAGTAGAAAAAACATGAACAAATTACTTATAATATTATCTCATATCATTTTATAAGACTTATTTTTGGAATAAATCCATCCTTATAATTATTTTGGTGCAAACCAAATGAGGTTACCTTGGGAAGAGGTATCGTTTTTCGTCAAGCTTTTTTATTTTATTTTTCTTGAACCACATCAAATTATTAATAATATATGATGATAAAATAACCTAAGCATCTTCCATACATTCAGATATAATTAATTTAAGGTTTTTACAAACAACTATCTTATCTTTTATCAAACGTGTCACTAAATCATTGTTTGTGTGTATGGTAGACTACCACCTTGTGAACTGATGCTATTCATTTTTCCATTACGACCTCTCACGGTTGTGTATAATGATTTATATAAAGTATATATATATATATTATATTTATAAAATAAGTATACCTATATAGTCATTATTTTATATATACCTTTTTTATTTTCCATTACATAGATGGTATGATAATGTCACTCATGTGTATGGTGGACTACCGCCTCACGAAGCAATGTGATTCATTTTTCACTAACAATCTACATAAAAGATATCCTGGGTGAATATATGTGATATAAATGAAATAATTATATTATTAATGACATATTATTAGTATGAAAATGTAATATATAATTTTATTTTTTACCTCTTCCCTCACAGAGAGATGATAACATCATTGGTGTATGTGTGAACTACCGCCTTCATGAAGCAATGCAACTCTCTCTTTTCATAACCACACCACGTGGATGATATGTATAAGTATATTTAAAGAAATAATATTTTTTATGATATTATTATCATTATATAAATATAAAATACAACATACCTCCTATATATTATGATCTCTGAAAAATGGAAACATTACTCATGCATACGTATGACCTACCATCTCCACGATCAGAACATACTTCATTTCTCAAAAACCATATATCATGATTGATATTAAAAGTATAACTGACGTATAAATATTATTATTATATTATTATTTTTATTCTTGTTAGTATAGAACCATGATCAATTAAACAGGACCAAAAAAAATCAAAAACATATATGAAAAACAAAGCAGTTATTATCTGAAACATGACTTTAACACCGAATTGATAAAAAATGAGTATTAAAAGGACACAAGTAAATAATATATGTAATTATATATATATATATATATATTTAGTTTTATAAATTTTTTATAATAAACTTATATTTTTTATATATGAGGTTTTAATGTGAAAAAAGAAAGTCAAGACTTACGGTAACAGTTTTCTCATCTCAATTTTATTTTTGGGAGATTTATGCCATATTCACAACCTATTTTTATGTGGTTTATATGCTATAAATGGATTTATTTTAAGATTATTATACTGATAATTATTTATATGTAAATATCCATTTTAGGATCTCTCATTCATGGGGTTTATGGTTTGAAAGTTAACAAAGTGGTAAGGGATTTTTGCCTCAATTTTTCTTCTTTGAGACATATGTTACATTATGCACCTATCTTATTCTATGAGGTTTATATCCTGACCATTTGACATGTTATATCATGAATCAAATATTTTATGATTTTATATTTTTCATTTTGTTTTATTATTCCGTGGGGATAATGATTCAAAAGTTACTAATGTGATTCAAGTTTTATTCTACAATCTCATCATTTATCCGAATTTTTTATTATTATGTTTATAATGTTGAAATATTATGATCAATATATCAATATACTCATGTTTTTTATTTTAATATTTAAGTTAATGATATTTTTAATTAATAGATAATTTCCCACTCTTTGATACTTCAAATAATTAGGAATTCTTTTAAGAAAATCCACCTTTATTTATCTCTTAGGTCGTAAATCCTTTTTCTTCCAAAACAATGTTTACAAAAAAAGTTTTCAAAAAAGTTTTTAATGTTCTTGAAATGATTTATTATTGAATTTATTACTCATGTTTGAATTTTCACAAATGTTTTTAAATGAATCTTCATGTCATCTTCAAAATAATGCCCGTATGGATTTTACAAAAAATGTGACATGATTCTTTATTTTAATGTTTATTGAATGTATTGAATTTTCTATTGAAATGACATCAATATGTTTTAAATATTACATTATAAGTTTTCAAGTTTATTTTCAAAAAAAATTATTTGTTCATTTTTTTTATTTTTTAAAAATAGTTTTTCAAAGTAGAAAATATATTTTCCTTAAGAAATGTTTTAATGATTTTAAAAGTTCCAATATAAATTTAATAGTTTATTTTTAAAGAAAAATATTTTGAAAATGGTATTACTTTCAAAAAGTTTTTTCCAAATGGAAATGATATTTTTCTCATGAAACTTCCCTTGTAATATTTCAAAAATAATTTTCCATTTAAGTTGACATATTTCGATGTTAGTTATTCTTTACTAGGTATACGATACAAGGATACCATTATTATTATTTATCTAATTATTTTATGTATATGCTGATAATATTTTCATAAAACCCATTTTTATTCCATGGGTTATAACATGATAAAATGCATATGAAATCCACTTATTTTTCCCTGGGATATTCTTTGATGAAATAAAGTTATTATTATGAAACATATTTATTTTATATAGGTTATGTTATGATGAAATATCTATGAAACCCATTTCATTTAATGGGTTCTAATATAATGAATGTATTAGGATCTTATGTCACATATATGTATGATTTTAATTACGTGATTATGGTTACATTATAACTAAGAATGATTTTTATGTTATAACTAAATATGGGTGGGACCTATATCTCCCCCAAATTAATTGGGTAAAGATTTATATCTCATGAGATAAACATGACTGAAATGGGGAGTGGACCCAGTTCAGTATGAGACTTTGTTAGCTATGATGGTATTAGGACTAAACCATGAATACTATGATGGTTCAGGGAGTGAATTCATTCCACTATATAGATAGCGATACCATAGGGGATGGTGGCGTGTCTTACCCATGAGTTGTAGCCTCTCATGGAGTTCCCTGATTAGTTTTTGAAATGAACCTTTACTCTTAAGGAAATGATTTTCTTTGCTTATATATATGCCTCAATTCCACGTCTTATGCCAATGTTATGCTCTAATGACTCATGTTATTTGATTTCCTGATTATTAATGTATTATAAAGGACCAATAATTATGAAATGGCTTAATATTATCATCTTTTATATACATGGTATGGTTTTATTATGTAATGCATGTGTTCTCATACCATTATACTCATGTTATGCTTACATATCTCTCTTTTTTACCATTATTGAGCATCTAATCTCACTAATTTCTTATTTTTAATTTATGTAGGTTATGAAGATATGTTTTAAGTATGAGTATAAAAGGGTATGATATTTATGGGATACATTAAGAATGTTTCATGAATTTAGAAGATTGTGTTCCATGTTTCCAAATGAACTAAACTATTATAGTCCTCAAGCTTGTGTTTATGTAATGTAATGAATATTCATATAAAAAGATGTAATATATATGTATGAGAATCATAGGTCCCTATACAACCAACTCAGGCCACCCAAGATTCCACACTAAATGGAACAAAAGGAAATTGTAAATACTGAACATATACTCATTACTGGGACCTTTTTAGGGAATACTCAAGTAACACGAAGAAGAAAACCAAATTAACATACATAGTAAACAAAAACTCCACATCCCAAAATCAAATCAATAACCCAAAATTGAATCATCACTTAAAAAAAACTTACAAAAAATAAAAACCAGAAAGGAACATAAAGTAATTCCCTAAATCACATGAGAGAACATCAAACACCCATTTTTAGAAACACCAAAATCCCCCATTTTGAAAACGCTTTCTAAAATAAAAAAAAAGATTTAAAGTTTAAACAACCACCGTTGGTATTCCACGAAGTCTCACATGTATACACACTCATGTCCATGAAATAACAAATCTACATGTACTAAAAACCATAAAATTACCACACCACAAAATATTTATACATGTGGGAATATATAGGAGTATCAAGGGTTAAATAAAAGAAACATGATCACTTTTCAAAACATTCATTGAAATACCCCCCAAACAATTTGGAACCACCATTAACAAAAATAATTTTTAAATTCTCCATGTACATCAAATTTATAATTTTAAAATACCTTTAAAAATACATCTAAATTTCTATTATATCTTCAAAAACATCCCAAAGTTACCGATTTTGATGATAAAATTTAATAAAAAAATTAAAAATTAATAACCCAAGGAAAATATCCCAAAACCAACCCAAACAAAAACAAAGTAAAAATACAACCAAATGATCAATGGATCAGAAAACTAAAAAACATAGAGGAACAACCACTGTACATGGGTTGGATGTATGGTTTGGTAGGATGTGCATCAATTGTGTGGGTACACTAGAGGCCAACTGAGGTAGTTTCATGATCTACACATGATTTTACAAACCATGCACACAAACAATGAACCCCCTAGATCTCTTCGATATCCACACCAATTTGTTTATATTATCAAAATAATCCATAACATCTCAAAACAAATCCTAAAATTTTAAACAAATACCACAAATGTCTAAAATATTAGAGGCCCAAGCTCAGATTTTGAGGAATAATAATCCCAAACCATCTTGAAAAATAAGCATCCTCTTGAATAGGTGGTGATCAAACACATACCAATTAATTACCATTTGAATTCTAAAAAAAGTCCAAAATACCTAAACTACCCAAATTACTAGGTCTAATAATCTGATACCATTTTGCCAAAAACCAAAAGAGGATGACCTTGAATTGGTCACCTGATGCAAACCGCAAAAAATCATGAGATTCATTCCCAATACTCCCTAATTGAAAACTAGTGAAGACCATCATATAAAAATTAATAAGAAATGATTTATCCAATGAATGAGAGATAAATAAATATGATCAAAATAAAAGAAAAATTAGAAGTAGAAAGGAAACAAAAACTAAATATACCCCTATGTGACCATATAGTCACCTCCAACCATAACACCACTCTTGATCTATGAGTGATCCAAAGTTGAAAAAACTGAAAAAGATAAATAATATAGGCGTGAGAATTAAAATTCACAGTAAGGATTCCAAAAGTGAAATCACACCCTACACATTAACTTTAGAAATAAAATCATTTCATGAAAAGTTTTAATGTATATATTTAAAATAATTTTTGGATTTACATTTTAAAATAACTAACAAGAAATTATTTCCAAAGATCTATTTTCCTTTGTTTTTAAAAAAAATATTTGAAATAATAAGTTTTTATGAAAACCTCTATATAAGAAGAAACATGAAATGAATAATCATTTTAGTGAAATGTATGCAATGAAAAACATATCCCATATGCTACCAAAATATAGGAAAACTAAAAAAATATTGATAGGGGATAAGGTAATATTTTCTAATAAAATCAAAATAATAAAAATGATTTTATGAAAACTTCAGAAAATAGAAAATTGAAATTTCTATAAAATAGTTATCACATGACATACCTTGACACCAAGTGAAGAGACCCTAGATGTCCTCAGTTTGGAACTATCTTCCAACCAATCCATGCGATCCAAAGTCAATAACTGACCTGAATGCTCTCAAATAACCTCACATATGGAATAATCCATATGGAAACTTCATAAGGATCTAATACATATAATCAATACTAAATAGAAATAATCTATTGACTCTGACTACGATGCATATGATTCCATGGATTTAGGAAAAATTGGAGGTGAGGATGAAATCAAAATCACAATTACAATATCACAGTCATGAATATATATCATACATTCTAATCCCATATCCCAACAATTTATATGTAAATAAACCCTAGAATAAAGAGTATTTATCCAATAACCTGATTTCAAGAGAACATTAAAAGGTATCAATGAGAATTTATCATTTGAAAACCAAACTTCACTATTTGAAAAACATTTTTTGAAAACCATTTGAAAATTAAAATGTTATTAAAATGTTAAGTGATTACTGGTTGAAGGGCCAAAAGTTATTTGATATTTTCCAATTCACATAAATAAAATATTTTTGAACTTAAATTAAGAACATCTATGATCCAACTTTCAAAACACATTTTTGAAACAAGCTTCATCAGAGAAAACCCATGGCCAAAGCAAAAAAAAACACAGAATTACAAAAGAGGTTAATTTCATCCATCATAATCATTTTTTATATTACACTTACTTCATAATATAATTAAAACATTCAATAAAATAGGAAAGATATCATAGTTTCTAAATTAAAGACATGGAAAATGGGAAACTACCTCCAAAAATATTCCCTCTAAATTATGAAAAATCGAATCCACTTCAATGAGATCCATTGAAGCAAGAGAGACCAAGAAGGCCTTTAGAAAAGAAAAAACCTCATTTTACACATACAAAAATATTAACATACATACATACATACATACATACATACATACATACATACATACATACATACATACATACATACATACATACATAAATATATACATACATACATACATACATACATACATACATACATACATACGGATATATATATATATATATGTCTTTATATATGTACCTTGGTTTCAATGTTCATATTCACACCTCCATGAGTGAATATGTACAAAGGGGGTGTATATATATATGAATTACCCATGTATAGGTTTATAAGTCACATTTAGGGAGCCATGAGTTGTTTCCTCTATGAATGGAGTCCAAAGATACCCCAAACAAGTCCAATGTATACTACAAAAATAATATAAACCCACAAATTACAAAATCCATAATTAAAAATAGATCTGCAATGAAAATGTGATGAAACCCAACCCAGATTCAGTGGAGAACATATAGCATTCGAAAACCGTGACTAGAATCAGTTTCAACAAGACCCAAGAACACTAAAAATTATAAATAGGAAAATGAAAACCCCAAAACTGAGTTAGGTATTGGATATTTTGTGAGAATCCCATGGAAGAGAAAGTAAACGACGAAAAAAGGGAATATGAAGTGAGAGGATAGGAGGAGAAGCTAACCTGGTATGATCACACTAGAAATCAAAAGGATATTCATCCAAGATATAAGGAGAAGGGAGGAGTGACATACAACTAGGGGATCCCCCCACACTTTGGGTGCGATGTCTAGAAATTATGGAGGAGAGGAGGAATACACCCAATTTAGGGGTTTTATTATTATTATTATTATTAATTTAATTTATTTTCAAAAAATAATATACACTCTGCATGGTTTGGTTTGACATTTGGGAAAATCATTTTCCAACAGTGCGCTCTGCTCTAGATTACTAGAGAACCTCACAAAAAGAGGCTGCATGGTTAGGGAAAACATGCACCAAACATGTAGTTATATTTTTAAAAATTACATACAACCTCACATGGTATGTACATGGTTTATACTGACCAATCATGAACTATGCACAAAAGATGAAAATCCTCATATTTTAAAATGTGAAACTAGATCACTCAAAAACTAAAAAAATCTAGATATAATTAAATAAAAAAATTAAATAGTTTTGGGTTAAGGTGTGACAATGTAGGTGTATTGGTGTGTATAAATATTATAACTGATTATGCAGTTAGTGAGTTTTGATAGGATCCCTTTCCCTATTGAGTGTGTGCTATATAGTATTCTTTGTTCTACAACTAATAATTTCATATCATTATTGTTAGAATATAAATTTAGGTATATATATATATATATATTAATAATAATGTTGGTTAAACAATTATTATTATAACTTATTTCGATTTATAAAATTATGTGTTAAATTAAGTAAAAAAATATATAATTGGGGAAAAATATTTGTTTCTTGGTCGACAGCTATTTAAGAAAATGAATACTCCATTTTAGATTTTTTCCATGTAGAACATGATTATGAGGTTTTCAAATTCATTTGAGAACATTTAATTGTGAATTTTTATAATATTTAGTTATTACATATAGAAATTAATGACAACTTAGTTGGTGAAAATTCTGGGAGTACAGTTGTGTCTATTTTTGTGGGCAGGACACAAAATTTTATTCCATTATATCATTTTTATATAATAATATAATTATAGTTATTTTAAAAAATATATTAAAAAATACTGGGGATTAAAAAAGTTATCATGAAATTTACGATAATATTAGATGTGGTCATTTTATTAAGTTATCCAAATGTAGAGACCCAAAGCTTGACGTACATGGAAATTACATTACTTTTTGTGGAATACTTAATACATAACAAAAATAGACACCAAAGGACCGTAATAGTTTAGTGTATTTGAAAACTTGGAACATAATCTTCTAATCTTGGTGAATGATCTTCAACATCTACCATAAAGATCTTCCGTTTTTTTCTTACCTAAAACCTTTCTTTATATCTTGGGGAAAAGATAACATATAAAGGGTGAGCTCAAATTCTCAGTAAGGGTAAGCATGAAAAAAAAAACAAACCATATACATTTGAACTTCAAAACATGAACAAAAAGTTTAAACATCAAAATCTTGAGTTGTGAAATATATCTTGGCAGTATGTAAGGTATAAATCATAAAGGAACATCAATAATGATAAAATAACACAGGAATAAAACATGTAATTGTGGAAAAACATTAAGCACATGATATGATTTTCATAGTATCCAAGGCATTGCTGCCATGACTATCTTAGTGGATAAAGTCCCTTTCTGAATCGAGTTCACTCTTCATTCCAGTCCTATATCACTGAACCAGATTAACTTACCGTTTCAGACATGTCTATCTCATGAGATATAAATATTTACCCAATTAATTGGAGGGAGATATAGGTCCCACCCATCTCATAATGAAATCATTCTTACTTGTGCCACAAAATAAAATTAAAACATTCATAATAACCCAAAGAATAAACTGGGTTTCATAAACATCATCCCATTACCACATAATCCATATAAAACAAATGGACATTTCATCATAAGAAAAGTGAAAACATGTAAATCATAGAGACATTATACTTTAAACATACACATATGAAATAATGTCATCTTAGATGTAAAATGGTTTTGATAAAACACTTGAAATAAATTCTTGAGGAAAATATCCTTTCTTCTTCAAAATCATTTTCTTTTCACAAAATGCCATGAAATTTTCAAAGAAATGTATTTTATTGAAAATATTCAGAAAATATTGTAGATAAATCTTCATGAAAATTATTCATTATGAAACCGTAAAAATCCTTTCATGCTGTATAAGTTAAAAATAACATTCTTCTCGTACTTTTGTCAGAAAAGTAAAAAAGTTCCCCGTGTGGTAAAAAAAAGTAAGATTCCTTTCACAAATTTTGGTAAATTTAAAAAATGGGTAAAAAGGACTTTAAAAATACATGAAAACATTTTTATAAAACATGGTCATGGATGATAACAATAACCCCAGTAAATACTTATGAATAACAATATCGGATAAGAACGAGATTGGAATATTTATCCCTTACCTTTGGTCCGATAGGCTTCGTACATATCCGAACTTCCTATATAATGATTTAAATAATGTCATTGACTTATTAAAGAATCATATTCATTGTTATGATATCATATAGGTTTCACTTATGACTTTATATTACCCATTCTTTTGTAAATTCCATGTTAAAGCAGCGTTTTGGGTAAAATCGTTTCATTTATCGTACGTTTTTCGACATGTTGTTCTTGATATTATTACTTATATCCTGATTTACTTAATTCCAGAATTTAAAACATTATTTATATATAATATATATTCAGTATATAAATATATATGATAGATCGACAAATGGAATGAAATACATCGTTCATGGAGACGGTAGATCGTGCGTACACATGAACGCTATTTTCATTTCCTTATTGAATTAAATGGAATTAAGTAAATGAAACACATATGTACATAAATCCATTATCATTATTATGTAATATATTTCATGATTATTTATTATATATAATTTATAATCATACTTGAATGGTTAATAATGGAAAATGAATCTCATCGCGTTTGTGGAGACGGTATTCCGTACGTACGCACGAGCGATGATATCATTCCCATGATCGGGTAATTGTATTGAAGTGTATGTATAATATTAAAGGATCAATATAACTTTAAAATAATCATATATAGTTATTTATTTACACCGTTATACCCATCCAAGTAAGGTGGTGGTGGAAAACAGATTACACCACGGCGTGGAAATGATATTTCGTACGTACGCACGCGCAGTGATTTCATTTTCGTAGGATGAATAGAAGATCAAATTGGGATATTTAATATTTATAATAACATATCAATATATGAGTGATAGTGATGTTTTTAATTTATTATGAAACAAATAAATAAGAATAAGTAGAATAAGAAATAAATTGGAAATAATCGGTAAAGGATATTACCTCTTCTTTGACGCGCCTCTTCTTAACCTTCTCTTAAGGCACTAGGGTTGGTCTTTTGAGGAGACCACAACCTCTATAATGTTTCTAGAGAAGATGATAAGGGAAATTTTTAGGGGTTGGCCGAGCTTCAAGGCTCAAAAGGGTATGAAGAGAAGAGGGAAGGGGAGCCCTTTTTATAAGGGAGGAGAGGGGTGCTTTAGGGAAAACTTAAAATATTATTTTATAATAAAGTCATATTCACTTTATAATAGATCCAAATAGATTTATTTAGAATATAAAGTGGTTATGGGTTGAATTAATCACAACCAATAGGGTTTAGACATGTTTAGGTTACTATTTTAACCTTATCATTTAGATTTAACTCTAAGTTAAATAATTTAACTTTTACCGTGTCTTCTTGTTTTCTTACACTATATGGTTAATAAACTTGCTATAACAAGCCAAACGAACACCAAGTGGTTCATTATTAATATATATAACCTTATCTAAGTCATTTGGATGAACCTTATATTTTTAGGAATATAATAACAATTAATAATATAATATTCGTTTTAAAAAATATTTTATGACAATTTTGACACTATTTGGTAATTGATTTTTGTGAAAATCATAACAACATGATTAGTTCGAAAAATGTTAATTTAATAAATACTAACATGTCATATTAACCTATAAAATTTGTGTAATTAATAAAAATTATCATATTACATTTATTTGGGTATTTATTATATCAATTATTTTAATATTTCATTATTAAGGTAATTACTCCACCACCATTGTCTCATAAATAAATTAACTTATTTAATGTCTAAAAATTATAAATAAAAAACCTTTAGGTATTAAATAATTTTATCCTTCTAATTAAGTTTTATAAACGAATTTATCTTAAGTATAACCCTATATTAAAAATGTTTTAGTTATTAAACTTTGATTTTAACTATTTTAACTCTTTTTTAAATAATATAATAATAAATGTCCTAATATAATTAAAGTGGAACTATAGGGTAATATTTTATTCCTAAGATTGTTTTTGGTCGAATTACACTTATCCAATAGAATTAGGACATGTGTTAGAGTAATAATAATATCATTTTTACCCTTAATTACCCTATTTACTTTTAACCGTGGTAAATAAAAGTAAAATGTTACTATTCACCAAAAATTATTTTTATCTTATTGAACCAAATTTCACTCCTTGATATTAACTGTGTCTCTCGAAATTTTGAAATTCCACTCACAGAAGCGGTAAAATTAAATTTTATGTAAAATTTCAAATTCTCCTAGGAGGTGGGTAAAAGACGGTGAAAAGTTCAATAAATTTTTTATATATCTAAAATTTTTATAAAATGACTCCAATGAATTACATTGAACTTATATAGGTATTATGTATCAATTTTGACCTAAAATAAATTTAAATAAAATAAATAATTATTTAAATAAAAAGTTGGTTTTTAAATAGTAACCTAGAGTTTTCACTATTCATCAAAAATTGACAGTTTTCGGAAAAATACCAAAAATTCACCCTAGGATGATTTTGATATTATGAATTCAAAAATGAAGTCCATTTTGAATGATAAAATTTATAAAATTTCAAAAAGTTGGTATTACTATTCATAACGGCTAGTTCATAATAATATTATAATAATATCTCGTTTAGTGAAACTCGGTATTGCGTACAACACACGCTATCGAGGAAGGTCTTGATTGCGTGTAATGCAAGCCAAGTCAGGGATGCGTGTATTGAAAGCATTGTTTGGTGTTGTGTATAATATAATCAAAACATATTTCATTTATACATTAAACAAAATATATAATTAATGATGCGTAGAATAATTTCCACAAAACGATCTTGAAATTGTGTGTAACACGACCCAAGAATAGTGTTGCATATACTGCAAGCTAATACGGTGTTTCGTATAGTACAAGATAATTTTGGTGTCGCGTACAACACAAGACATCAATGAAATTAAAAAGTTTAATTCTCATAAAATCCCGGGTTGTAACATTCTACCCCCTTAAAATGAATTTCTCCCTCGAAATTCGTTGGGGTTATAAATGGTTTACTATTTGAATGTTTCTTTCATAGAAACCCACATCATAAAAAGTAATACTAAAACTTCATTTTAAAAAGTAAAGTAAAAAATATAACGGTTACCCATATTAACTCATCATTGGGTTTCCATATAGGAGAACATAGGTGGAAATATGGATATAGAAGAAAAATCTAACCATCATGTTCTGATGGAGAGTGGTAGAGGACATTGCTATGAAAAAGCCAACAATCACAAAGCCATAAATTTGTGATGATTTACGGTACCATCTGATTCATCAAATATAAGGACACTAGGACAACATTTTTTTGTTTTCAAGATCATTTCCCTAACGTTGAAGAATTTTTGAATTAAATGAAATACTTACTTGATTTTGGTACAATCTCACTGTTTTTTGTGCCTTGAACAATTCCCACTTCATCTCTTAAAGAAATGAAGTTGAATTTGTCTTCCATGAAGTGTTATCAGATCATGCGATAGAATTATAGGCCATTCCATCTATCTCAAACATAAGGTTAGAAATAGTTATCAAATGTACATAAGTCCATCTATGGTGAGGTTAATTGTATATGATTCCAAAAATGGATGTATACTTCATCTATCATACTGTTTAATATAATAAAACTAGTTTCTACTAACCAGGGACTTCATGTAGGCCAATGGTATGCGATAAAGGCCTATCACACATCAGTTGTGGGTTCGATTCCCGCAACCTTGTCCAACGTGATGGGTTGTCGCCCATCCTGCAGGTTGTCCCTTTTTCTAAAACTACACTATTATAACATTCTAGAAATAATATCGAAAAAGTTCTATCCTTGAACAATACAATCTTATGTCTAACATAATTCATTCCAATCTTTAGGCTTATCCAAAATACTTCGGTCCAAGATCATAGTATAAAGAAAACAATTACTTGAAAGGTTATATAACAAAAACGTGGATACCATCATTTATCCCCCATATATCATACAATATATCTTATTGGTCACATTCCAAACATGTGAATACCTTAATCATGTATTCTCTTGAAACATAAATTATCATAGAACCATAGTGAAAACATGAATTCTATCAAAAGGTAACTCTTCCCACATACCAAAATCCCAAAAATTCTATATACTCAAACCATGATATCACTTTGTCCTTATATCAGTTAGGATCTCATTAATGCTATCAAACATTTCATTATCTCTTTATCCCTTCTTTATGCACATATCATCTACCTTCCAAAAATATTTGAATAACCTTTCATGGTTACCAGTACCATTCAACATATACTTTCAAATACTTTAGAAAAAACAATAGTGTAAGAATCCTTAGATGTGTCTTTATTCCATAGTACCATTACTTATACAACATAAGCACAAATCATTCCACTACCTTCTTAAAACATTTACTGAGATTGAACAATTATTTCAACTCACATATAATTTGTAGTCTCTTTATCATCATAAACATAAATACTACCCATATGACCATGCTGATTCTCTTCATGAGAATTTCCCTTAGGGCATTGGTTTGAATAAAGTCCGTACATTCCACATTTAAAACATTTAACCATTTTTGATATCCTAGCAATACCATAATCCTTGTCCATGGTGTTAACCAAACCTTTTCCATTGCACTTACTGACTTTGTGTCCTTCTTTTCCACACCCAAAGAATCTTCTAGTTCCTTTGAAACATTCTCCCTGATTCCTCTTACCACATGATTTACATGATGGAAATTGAACATTCATTCCTCTATGATCATCATGAAACTCCATCTTTCTCTTATTAGCTGAGTCAGGAAACTTACCAAAGTTGAGAATATTGATCATATTATGAGATTGATGATTACGCATAATAACGATGTTTGGACTTCCAAATCCCGTTACATTTGGTTGCTCATGAATAATATCATTCTATTGTCCATCATATCCACCATCATCGTGAATCTTCCTATTTCCAGCCATTTTCTAAAACCCAAAAAGAATAGTGCGAGAGGAAAAAATAATTCTAGGGAAAACAACATAATAAAGGTGGAGTACCTTCAATACCTAACATCTTATGTTTAATTATAAGATCATTACTAAAATTCTAGGAGTATAACCTATACTTATACTTAACCTTAGGTACATCCCTATACATAACTTAGAAATATATCTAGGGATATCACTAAAGTTTTGGCATCCTAGTTTCCAAAGGTTAACTAAACCTTTCCTCTGATACCAACTGTAGATACCAAAAGATTTATGTACATGGACATTACATTACTTTTTTTGGAATACTTAATACATAAAAAAACAGACACCAAAGGACCGTAATAGTTTAGTGTCTTTGGAAACTTGGAACATAATCTTCTAATCTTGGTGAAAGATCTTCAATATCTCTCATAAAGATCTTCCCTTTTTTTCTTACCTAATTTTTTTTTATATCCTGGGGAAAAGAAAACATATAAAGGGTGAGCTCAAATGCTCAGTAAGGGTAATCATGGAAAAATAAAAATAAAACAAACCATATACATTTGAACTTAAAAACATGAACAAAAAGTTTAAACATCAAAATATTGAGTTTTGAAATAAATCTTGGTAGTACGTAAGGTATAAATCATAAAAGAACATCAATCATGACAAAATAACATGGGAATAAAACATTTAATTATGGAAAAACATTAATCACATGATATTATTTCCATAGTAGCCAAGGAATTTCTTCCATGACCATCTTAGTGGAAAAAGTCCCTTTCTGAATCGAGTTTACTCCTCGTTCCAGTCCTGTATCACTGAACTGGATTGACTTACCATTTCAGCCATGTATATCTCATGAGATATAAATCTTTACCCAATGAATTGGAGGGAGATATAGGTCCCACCCATCTCATAATGAAATCATTCTTACTTGTGCCACAAAATAAACTTAAAACATTCATCATAACCCAAAGAATAAAATGGGTTTCATAAACATCATCCCATCATCACATAATCCATATAAAACAAATGGATGTTTCATCATAAGAAAAGTGAAACCATGTAAATCATAGAGAAATTATACTTAAAACATACATATATGAAATAATTTCATCATATATGGAAAATGGTTTTGATAAAACACTTGAAATAAATTCTTGAGGAAAATATCCTTTCTTCTTCAAAATCATTTTGTTTTCACAAAATGCTATGAAATTTTAAAATAAAAGTATTTTGTTGAAAATAGTCATAAAATCTTGTAGAGTAAGCTTCATAAAAATGAGGCGCTATGAAACTGTAAAAATCCGTTCACGCCGTATAAGTTAAAAACAACATTCTTCTCGTACTTTTGTCGGAAAAGTAAAAAAGTTCCCCGTGTGGTAAAAAAAGTAAGATTCCTTTCATAAAATGTGGTAAATTTCAAAAATGGGTAAAAAGGACTTTAAAAATACATGAAAACATTTTTATAAAACATGGTCATGGATGATAACAATTACCCCAGTAAATACTTACGAATAAAAATCTCAGATAAGAACGAGATTGGAATATTTATCCCTTACCTTAGGTCCGATATACTTCGTACATATCCGAACTTTCTGTATAATGATTTAAATAATTTCATTGACTTATTAAAAAATCATATTCATTGTTATGATATCATATATGGTGCAGTTATGACTTTATATTACCCATTCTTTTGTAAATTCCATGTTAAAGCAGTGTTTTGGGTAAAATCGTTTCATTTATCGTACGTGTTTCGACATTTTTTTCTTGATATTATTACTTATATCTTGATTTACTTAATTTCATAATTTAAAAAACGATTTATATATAATATATATTCAGTATATAAATATATATGATAGATCAATAAATGGACTGAAATACACCGTTCATGGAGACGGTAGGTCATGCGTAAGCATGAACGTTGTTTTCATTTCCTTATTGAATTAAATGGAATTAAGTAAATGAAACATATATGTACATAAATCCAGTATAATTATTATGTAACATATTTCATGATTATTTATTATATATACTTTATAATTATACTTGAATGGCTAATCATGGAAAATGAATCTCATCGCGTTCGGGGAGACGGTAGTCCGTACGTACGCACGAGCGATGATATCATTCCCATGATCGTGGAATTCTATTACAGTGTATGTATAATATTTCAGAATCAATATCAATTTAAAATAATCATATATAGTTATTTATTTACACCATTATACCCATCCAAGTAAGGTGGTGGTGGAAAATAGATTACACCACAGTGTGGAGGCGGTATTCCATACGTACGCACGCGCGGTGATTTCGTTTCCGTAGGATGGATAGAAGATGAAATCGGGTTGTTTCATATTTATAATAACATATAAGTATATTATTGATACTGATGTTATTAATTTATAATGAAACAAATAAATAAGAAGAAGTAGAATAAGAAATAAATTGGAAATAATCGGTAAAGGATATTACCTCTTCTTTGACGCGCGTCTTCTTATCCTCCTCTTAAGGCACTAGGGTTTGTCTTTTGAGGAGACCAGAACCTCTATAATGTTCCTAAGTAAGATGAGAAGGGAAATGGGCAGGGTTTGGCCGAGATTCAAGGCTCAAAAGGGTGTGAAGAGAAGAGGGAAGGGGAGCCCTTTTTATAAGGGAGGAGAGGGTCACTTTAGGAAAAACAAAATATTATTTTATAATAAAGTCATATTCGGTTTATAATAGCTCCAAATTGATTTATTTCAAAGATAAAGTGGTTATGGGTAGAAATACTCTCAAAAAATAGGGTTTATACAAGTTTAGGTTACTATTTTAACCTTATCATTTAGATTTAACTCTAAGTTAAATAATTTATCTTTTACCGTGTCTTCTAGTTTTCTTACACTATATGGTTAATAAAATTACTATAACAAGCCAAAAGAACCCCAAGTGGTTCATTATTAATATATATAACCTTATATAAGTCATTTGGCTGAACCTTATATCTTTAGGAATATAATAACAATTAATAATATAATATTTGTTTTAAAAAATATTTTATGTCAATTTTGACACTATTTGGTAATTTATTTTTGTGAAAATCATAACAACATTATTAGTCTAAAAATAGTTAATTGAAAAAGTAATAACATGTCATTTTAACATATAAAATTAGTTTAATTCATAAAAATTCTCAAATTACATTTATTTGGGTATTTATAATATCAATTATTTTAATATTTCATTATTTAGGTAATTACTGCATCACCATTATGTCATATATAAATTAAATTATATAATTTCTAAAAATTACAAATAAAATACAATTAGGTAGGAAATATTTTTAGATTTCTAATTAATATTTATAGTCGAATTTATCTTATGTATAACCCTATATAAAAAATGTTTTAGTTATTAAACTTTAATTTTAACTATTTTAACTCTTTTTTAAATAAAATAATAATAAATGTCCTAATCTAATCCAAGTGGACCTAAAGGGTAATATTTTATTCCTAAGATTTTTTTGGTAGAATTAAACTTATCCAATAGAATTAGGACATGTGTTAGAGTAATAATAATATCATTTTTACCCTTATTACCCTATTTACTTTTAACCGTGGTAAATAAAAGCAAAAAGTTACTATTCACCAAAAAAATATTTTTATCTTATTGAACCACATTTTACTCATTTATATTAACCTTGTCTCTTAGATTTTTTGAAATTCCACTCATAGAAGTGGTAAAATTATGTTTTATGTAAATTTTTAAATTCTCCTAAGAGGTGGGAAAAAGACGGTGAAAAGTTCAATTAACATTTTATATATCTAAAATTATTATAAAATGACTCCAATGAATTAAATTGAACTTATATAGGTATTATGTATCAATTTTTACCAAAAATTAATTAAAATAAAATAAATAATTAGTTAAATAAAAAGTCAGTTTTTAAATAGTAACCTATGGTTTTCACTATTCATCAAAAATTGAAAGTTTTCGGAAAAATACCAAAAATTCACCCTAGGATAATTCCGATATTATGAATTCAAAAATGAAGTCCATTTTGAAAGATAAAATTTATAAAATTTCAAAAAGTGGGTTTTACTATTCGTAACGGCTAGTTTATAATAATATTATAATAATATCTCGTTTAGTGAAACTCGGTATTGCGTACTACACACGCTATCGAGGAAGGTCTTGATTGCGTGTAATGCAAGCCAAGTCAGGGCTGCGTTTAGTGAAATATTTGTTTGGTGTTGTGTATAAAATAATCAAAACTTATTTCATTTATACATTAAACAAAATCTATACTTCATGTTGCGTAGAATAATTTCCACAAAACGAACTTGAAATTGTGTGTAACACGAGCCAAGAATAGTGTTGCGTATACTGCAAGATAATATGGTGTTGCGTATAGTACAGGCAAATTTTGGTGTCATGTAAAACACAAGACATCAATGAAATTAAAAGGAATAATTCTCATAAAATCTCGGGTTGTTACACCAAAAGTGTTGTGAATTATTATAAATGGATTGTGTTTCTTATAACGATGTGGAATTTTTATAGGTGAAATGAATGAATTAAATAATAGTAATTATTATTGAATACTTAGAGAATAGAATAATGAGAATGTTGTTTAAATATAGTGTAAATTAATTAATAATATTATATATATACATTATTTATTAAATTTATATAAATTAAGAGAAACAATTATGAAATTTTGAAGTTTAATTTTACCCCTAAGAGATAATGTAAATATCAAATAGATATTATAAATAATGTTATTCCTAAATTAATTATTTAGGTTTAGTTTTGATGACATGAGACACTAATAATTCTTATGAATGATATAGATGTCTTATGTTGATGATGAGGGCTGATGAAGTTAAAAATAGAGTAACACCTATTGATTTTTAATATAATAAATAATTTAGTAATCGTGTAATATCTTTTTGAAAACATTATGAAAAATTATAGGATAACATTATTCTTCAACAAATTATGGGGAATGATGAAATGAGCCTTATTAATTTAGTTTCTGAATTCCCTAAGATAAGTATGTAGATAAAAGAAGATTATAATGGGGATATCATACAATGATGTTTTAAATCAGATATGATGAAATAGATATGATTATGAGACATAGATATTAATATTTATGTTATGGTATCTTAGTGAATTTAATAATCAAATAAATGACACCAAATTATTATTGGATTTTAATATACTAAGGATACATAAAAAATGGGGAATTTTATGGTGACATTGCAGATTATTATGTGAGAAGTTTCAAGTGATCAATACATTGATCATTGATTGGGTAGTGCATATTTTTTGTTTACTCTCCTTACTTTGTATATATGATAATGTTGACTCATTAGTGGATGTGAATGAACATGATGTAATACATTGATTAATCATAGTCACCCACTGACATTTGATATATTTAGATGATAAAATATTGATATTTATCTTCTTACCCATTACTTTAGGTTAGAGATTCACTATGTCATACATGCATATGTATTCTTATTCTCACCTATAGATATGAGAGAGAATTTATCTTTGTTTTTATTTTTCTTATCCACCAACAGGAGTATAAGATAGATGATGAATCACATAAGAGATTATACTATTTTCCTCCCACAATTCTATAATCAAGGTGGAATTAATGATGATATTTGATATGATATCGTTATTTTCTGATATATTTTTTTAATACATGACTACCATTCACAAGAGGGGAAAATGATTTTTAATATTTATTAAGGAAAGAATTTAATTATTCTTCAGTTTGATAGAGTGTTATGAACATTACACGTGTCCATGTAAGAAATGGTCAGATTGAAATATATTAGAATCAAGATATTTGGTGTAATTTTTAATCCCCTCCAGGTAACTGGAGCACATTAGGTCAAGGAGCTTGGGTTTCTTGTGACATTTTGAGAGATACAGTTTTTGGGGGCCCTTGTAATTTTGATATTAAAATGTATGTATATATATATATATAGTTTTTTGGGGTGTTGAATTATTATTATCTATGTAATTTTGTTTTATGAAATGAATCCTAAATACTTATATTATCAATGAAAACGTGTATTGTAATGTTGTTTCTTTATACATTACATACTTATGATTCTTGTAGACCCCAATGGTTTATGCGAGTTAACTTTCTATTTTTGTGGACTATGTTTTATAATATTTTTTTATGTAGATTATAATATGTAGTTTTTGGATGATATCAAATGCTTGAGATTGGTGTGAGATTTGGTAAATGATGGATTGGAGTCTTTATTGGGACAAGAACATTAGTTTCATCCATATTCATACCTACTTTTCATTACATATAATTATGATGTGTTATTTTTATATATCAATTTATTTTAAAAAAATTATTTTAGATATGTTGTTATACATGAATTATTTTTATTAAATTTTTGGGTAATAATTTATATAATTTTAGATATTCCCATATATTTTATGGTGATAGTTTTATTTTATAGATAATTCCTCGTTGAATTTTTCTGGATACATTGGTGACAGTCCCTAAAACATAGCCTATTGGTGATAGGCTTACGAAGTTCACTTATTTGTTTTACATGATATGAAATTTCAAGTAAAGTAGTCACAATAAACATGGCCTCATACAATCCATATATAGTATCCATATACTGTCATTTCATCCCATACATCCTATAACTCTATATTTCCTTTAATGAGCTTAGTCAAACCTAACATGAGTCATTACACTTATCAAACATCTCCCATATCAATCCAAGGATATTAAGATAAAAAAATTTATATTATAGTTATTCCACAAGTGAATCAAACACCTTTTTCACCACATGCCTCATAACACATGATTATGTGTCAAATCCAAATTTCATATCTCCCTTTCCCCCAGTCATAGTTTGCCCGAAGATCCTAGAGTTGTTCAATGGAGACCTGCAGTTGTTGATTTCAAATCAAGAGTTCACTAACACATCCTTTTTGCTTCATATGATGGTTATGAAAATATTCAAGTAGTGATGACCGTCAGTCGATGCATTCAATCACTTCATCTTTGGTTCTTGAGGACTGAATGAGTGCGCTATAGTGGGGATTCTCGACTAAAGACACACCATGATTAGGTTTGCTTCAAAGGAAGATCTGATACAAGATTGGTTTTTTTCACCTCATACCTATAATAGTTTTGATTTTCTTCTATTATGTTGTACATATGATTTCCATATGAATAGAGACCCACCTACAATAGCGGTATGGGTAAGATTACCAGAAAATCCTCTTCAGTTCCAAAATCCATTAATTATATGTATGATTGAAAATATCATTGGTCGATATCTCTATTCGGATAGTAGCACTGGGGTTGTATTCCATATGATTTCTCCTAGGATATGCCTTGAAGTCGATATGTTGAAGCTACTGGTGGAGTTCTTGTGGGTTTCCGTAGGTGAAGAGTTCTGTTATAAGCATCCAGTTATTATTGAATCTTGGTGTGGCTTCTACACCCAATGCAAGAAATTGGGGCCTAATATGGAGGTTTTTAGAAGTGGAAAGATTTTTTAGGAGTACAGGCTATTTCCAAGAGAGGTTCCAATTGTTGGTGGTAGTCCGTTGGTGGAAGAAGGTAGTGGAATAATAGTAGGTTGTGAACCGATTGAAATAGATCAAACACATGAGTAAGATTCTGAGATGATTAATTTTCAAGAGGAAGTTAAGGGGGTGTCAAATCATTCCAAGGACATGTATAAGGATCTGAAAATTTATAACATTTTTATTAGGTTGAAACATGATCTAAGTGTGAGGAGTCATACTGTTTTTGTGGTGATACAGGGTATTACAACGACTTTTACCGATACAAGAGTTTCTAGTAGAATGAATAATGATCTTTTAGAGGACTTGGGTGAGGGAATTGAAAGAGATTATGTTTCTAATGCTAGTGTGGAAGTTCAATTGGATGATGAGGGAGTTCATAGGATTCCTGGTGTTAGTTATTATATGGATTAAGTTCGGTCACCTATTGGAGGACATGCTGTGGCTACTAATATTCCAATCAGATCAAGTCCTATAAGGGAAGTCTTTGATGTTGATATCTGAAATCATTTTGATGGTTTGACTAATGAAGATATGGTGTAGTATATTGAAATCGATCAGAGTAGATACCTAGTGAATGAATAGTAGGCCCAAGGGATCATGACTAGTGATGAGTACAAAAGGGGAATTCATAAAGAGTACAAAGATTACTTATATTTTTTTACCTCCAATGGAGACACGTTCAGTGAAGAAATTATGTGAAAAATAGATGGATGGTGATGTTCTTGATAAACCATTATAATTTCTTATGAGTTCAGACAAATAAACGGTTGAAATTTTTTTGTTTCTAAATGCTACTGAAGAAGAAGCTTCTAGAGTGATGGGAAGTTCATTAAGGATGAATCGTAATGAGGAAAAATATAACTGGATCAAAAAGAATGACTTTATTTTAGTAGGGGGATTAAAAAATGGGAATATCAGCCTATAAGAGTACATTCTGACTTGGAATAAATTGACATTAATATTTGAGGATCTCTTAATGACTGAACCAGAAACTCAGGTACACAATATCACCTGGAAACTATTTAAGGAGCCAAAATCTAGTCATATTAAATTTTATTTTAATGGTACTTTTATTTGCATTTGGGTATTAACTAATGGTTTCTCACTTTTTCCTTAAACGTTTTTGGAAATAAAAAAATTAATTTTCAGTCAATCGTAGCCTATTTTAGGATTCTTATCATGTTATTCAAGCCCAAACACTCGTCCTGAGGAACTTTTTCAAAACTATCATATATATAAAAATCATTCTAATCATTTATAATATCTAAATATAGAGAATCATGTGTGTATGAGTGACTAAAATTTTAATAAGTCTAAAATATTTTCCTCTAGGTTTCTATTTGATTAACCTAAATCATCTTAATCATTCTCAAATATAACATAATAAAAAAATATAAAACCAAGTACAATCTCATGGATCACATACCTTTATATACTATATTATACATTATCAAATATCGTAGGTTTATTCATAATCAATTGACTAATATTAATATAGTGGTGAAAATTCTCATGTTTCGGGACTTGGATTACCTTATGTATAAATAGATTGATTAACCATTTTCTAGAAGGATATTGAAGTAAAGCATACCTCAAGAAGATAAACCCCTCATATGGACTTTGATATAATAATGGATGGAAAGTTAGAAGATCATGGAAGTGAGAAATAATTAAGGGGGAGAGGGGTTTTTATAGTTATTGGTTATTGGAGAAAAGAAAAGGTATTTTTATTAAACATTTGACCCAAAATTATCAAAACATTTACATTAAAAATGAGGGATAATAAAGAGACCTAAAAATAACAGACATAAATATTACATCATTTTGATTTATATTCAATATATCTCCCAAAATAAACATTTCTAATAACTATAAAGGTTTAGTGAGTTTTGATATTAGATATATAAAAATCTTATTAATGTTTAATTATCATCATCTATATCATATTTCTTTAAATACAGTTCCCTTATAGACTCAATATACTTAGTACCTCTCTTCATAACATGAAAAAAAATTAAATATAAGATGGGGTGATATAAGATACCTAGTAAGGGTGAACATAATAGATTAATCAATGATCATATGTAATCATATCACGTGTATAATGGTAAGATAACATGTGATTATCAATAGAAATTCATACGCAAAAATTAATATATCATAATCCTATGTTATAAAATAAGAAATTAGTATGTCACATGATAGGGGAATCATAAAAAATTTATCATTACAAGAGTTAAAAGAATACTCATACCAACATTTAGTAAGATTTTGACATGTTCATAGGCATAAAAACCATATCATACGTTAAGGTTAACTACTGGTAACAT
The DNA here is from genome assembly GCA_963277665.1 of Viscum album. NCBI lineage: Eukaryota > Viridiplantae > Streptophyta > Magnoliopsida > Santalales > Viscaceae > Viscum > Viscum album. Next base: position 1,822,755,102 of record OY728135.1, on the reverse strand, counting down.
CATATCATTGTGGAACAGACATTGAAATATGTTCCTAATATCATAGAGGATTATAAATCATTAGTTGTTTCCTATTTCATAGTGGATCATGCATCACCAGTTGATTCCAATATCAAAGTGGATCTAGACTCCCTACCTATTTCGCAATGTGTATCTAGTACATAAACTTATTTTCTATAATTATCTCATGAGATATAAGTATTTACCTAATTCCTTGAAGGGATATAACATACTCAACCATCACATAATGAAAATGATACATATGTGTGACATATGATCATAAGGAATTCATCAATTCATTATATCATAACTCATGGAAATAAAATAATTTTTATAAACTTTTACTCATTTTATCATATCATAACCCATGTAAAAGAAATTATTTTCATAAATATTTCATCATAACATAATTATCTCATAGAAAATAAACAAGTTTCATAGAGTAAACCTTAAATATTCATCAAAATAATCCATCTAGAAGAATAAAGTGGGTGGCATCATAAGACCATATCCCCATTTAATTATAAAAATAATTAAATGATGTCTACATAGTTGAAAAATTCCATTAAAAGATAATTGGAACATATCTTTGGAAACATGATAAAATATCCATTTCTATTTATTTAATTTTAAATAAAAATTCCTATAATGTTGAGAAAATAATTTTATTTGAAAATAATCAAAGAATAATTTAAATATGTATTCAAATCAGATAATTTTTATGATGGTATGAAATTCCATTGATGTTGTATCTATGAAAATAAAACATTAACTTCACACTTTGGTAAAAAGTAAAACATTACTTGGCTAGAAAAAGGTTTCCTTGAAAATTTTCCATTTAAAAAAAAGTAAGTAAATTAAAATTTATTGAAAATTAAAATTTTAAATTATATAAATTATAGATAAAAACATTCATAAAACATTTTTTAAGAGTGTGCGCATGGAATACAATTTTTTTTGAACAAAGAGGAATTAAGGTTTAATTTTCTTTCAAAAACTTTTATGGATAATTTTAAGTACTAGAGTAGAAAATGGTACTAAAAAATTAAAATATAGAAATAAACATAGGAAGATAAAATATAATGGTTTTAAATAATATGATCTATATAGTTTCCCTTAATATATATTTAGCATAGAAAATCCCAAAAAGAAATGAGATTATAACACAAACCCTCACCACTTTGGTAATATTTGAATCAAAACCTCATAAAAGATAAAATCATATAAGTATTTTTAAATCCTCAAAATTTTAACTATAATAATAATAAAACATATTGATTGGGAGTATATACACACTACAAATGAAACAACTGGTGAAAATTGAATGTGTCTCACAGAAATAAAAGTGAGACTAAAAACCCTTACCTAAATTTTCATCTTACTTCATTCACATTCATAAATTAATTATAATAAATATATATTTGTTATAAATTCATTTTATAACCATAATAATATATATAATACCATATATGATCTACATATAACATCATATCACCTATTTATTAATAATTATTTATTAAGATCACTGTTCCAGGCGATAACTACTTCGTTTTTTCATACAGGTTTTAGATTGATAGTCCCAACCCATGTAATTTGATCATGATTAGATAAAATATGTAATGTTTTTAATATAATAAGTATTATATTTAATCATTATATACATATTTTTAACTATTCCTATAAAGCAGTTATGAAAAATTAACTACATCACTTCGTGGAGAGGGTAATCCGTACATATGCATGAGTACTGTTTACATTTTTTGAAGGATGGAATTAAAGAAAGGTAAATATTAATCCACCTTTCCAAAACCATACTAATATCATAAATACCATATATATATTTTTAAATACATCATTATAAATTTCGATGTGACGTGGTTATGGAAAATAATTCGCATCACTTCTTGGATGTGGTAGTCCACACATACACACAAGTGATACTTTTATTTCCCATTTGATTGAAAAATAGATGGATAAGTTTATTAAATTAACATAATAAAATATTATTTTCAGAGATATACTAATTTTACTATATTTTAATGGTTAGGAAAAACATTGAAGGTGTTATAAGAATAATATGTAAAATGAAAACGGTCGGTTAAGATGATTAAATCCTCTTTGAAGAACCTCCATTGTATATTTATTTAAGGATTATAGGGATGGTATTTAAAGAATCTAAGAACCTCATAAACATGTATAAGAATTTTTGGAAGAGTATTTTTTATGTTTTTGGTAGTGATACATGGCTCATGGTGGTGTGATTAATAGAGTATATGTGTTATCCTTTTACAATGATGTAAAGGAAACACTTAAAACAAATTAGAAGATTTAAATATAATAAATTATTTTTCAAGTGAAATTGGAACTAAGTGGAACGAATTTAAAATATATGGTTAGTTAATATTGAAACACCTTTGACCAATAAATATTTTATTGGTTTATGTTTTATTTTAAACCTTATCTTTCAGTTTATCCCTTTTATTATCAAATTTTAACCTTAATAGTGGTAACAACTTTATCAATACTAATGGATTATAAATTTATATATAATGAAAAAATTTGATAAAAAATGGTTTATTTATGAATATTTTTTCCATATCCCATCCACCTTTTCCAATTTAATTTTTTTTTATTTTTAAATCATTTAATAATATATATTTTTACAAAAAATACCTTTATAGTCATTTTAATAACAATTCATATATTTTGACTTAAAAGAAAAAAACATTAGTATGAAATTAGAATATAAACTCTTTAACCATCAATCATAAATTATTATTGACCATATATTTCTCATGACACCGTAATTCATCCCCAACATATAACTTTTTTTGTTTTGAAAATCATTTTCTTTTATTTTTCTACTACATTCAAAAGCACAATATCAATGTTGTGTAAGAATTTAAGGTAATTGTACCAAGAATTAAAATAAAAACTAAAGTAACATAATAAAAATAAATTCATTATAATAAAAATAATCTTTTATAACCATTCATAAAATATTTCTACCCCTATGTGAACATATAATTGAATCTAAATAAATAGAGTGACATTTTTTGGAATTTTGTTTTACATAAAATATAACAAAGGACTTTATCAAATAATAATTTTAAAAAAGCCATTTTATATATAATTATAAGGTTTTGTTTTAATTACACTCATCAAATAAAGTATAGAAAGGTTTATGGATGATTTTAAGGCCTTATCCCATAATTTCTCTCGTGTTCAACATGTTTTACCCTCACCATGATGAAAAATATTTACCATTGTTACTATTCATAATGATAAAAAATAAATTTGTCTTATTTAAATTTTTTTGAAATAATGAATAAAATTTTTAAACCTATTTTATCATGTTTAATACCCATATGTTTTCTAAATTACTTTTAAAATAAACCTACAAAGAACATAGAAAAAAACATTTCCTGAAAAATACATTTTTAAGTATAAAAATTATTTTTTACCAAAAATAATAATAATATTAATTATAATTAAATTAATTAGATTATTTTTAATAAAATTGAACTAAATAAATTTTAAAATAAATTATAAAAAGGGATTTGATAAATTCATTTATAAAATCATAATTGAAAAATTAATCTTTTCAGAAAATTTCAAAAAATCATTGTAACTTAATTTTTCAATAATGAATTCTAAAATGATATAATTTTTATAAAATATAATTTATATTTTTTTAAATTGAGTATAATATTTACTCACAAAAATTAATGTAAACTATTTTTTTTGAATAAATGTTTTTTGAAACATAAAATAAATTCACTAATAATTGAGTTATTATTTCTTAAACATTAATAAACACATTTTTATTGAGTATGACCATTATATATATATATATATATATATATATATCACAATTAGTTTAATAATATTCATACCCACCAATTCAATGGCTAGGTTATAATTTTAAAATTTAAATAATAATAATTTTATAGTATATTGTAATTCAGTTAAATTTCGATGTAGTGTGTTAATAAAACTATTGAGAATAGTTTTATAATAAACTATGTTTTTTAGGTGTTATAGCTGAGAATTCAACCAAAGTACTTTTAGAGCCCCGATAGTATTTGAGAGAGTGACCTGTATCATGATGGCTTCTACTTGGGTTATAGATAAATTAAGATCTTTATAGCCCCCCCGAGTCACACACTAGTCTTTCAATGGAACTATTCCTTGTTAGACCAACTTTGGGGTATATAAAAATAATCCTTATCCTTATTTTGACATTATCCAAGTCATTATACCCATAAAAACATGCATAATTACACATGTAAATGAAAAAAATCCAACTAAAATCATACCTATGAAATCCTGGGTTCTTACACACTTCATACAGTAACACTTATCATCCTTGAGAAGCATCACCAATAATTCTCAAGGAATAACTCTGACCATTAAATCCTCATGTACACTTCTTATAACCATATATCATCTTGGATACAAATGTTAGTATTTTCTGTTTGATCAACTATATGAATATGTTATTCGTCAAAAAATTCATTGACCAATAACTCAAAATCATTAGTAATAACCACATGAAATGGTTAAAATTTATATCTTAAAAATAGAGAGAAGTGTAATACATAGTGAATAACACTATATCATGGATGATGTACTAATAGGTATTCTATTTTAGCAATTCTTTCTAGAAACTCAAGTACATCCACATGTCATGGTTCCAATTTTCCCACCCTTCTTAAGTGATGGTGTCTTAATTACAATGACTCTATCAAGAATTTACAGTCTCCCAACATGAACTTAAATGGTCTATGATACTAGTATATATAAGATTACTACTTTATAAGAGTTTTAATTAACTTCTTATTGATAAAATTCATACATTTTTAAGTCTCATACATGTAACCAAGTCTCATCTTTGCTTATTCAACCACCTTCATCCAAAAAAGGGTAATTTCACAACCTGCAATAGATATCCTTGAATGGTTTCATCATGATTAATACCTAATAAATATCTCTTTAGATAATCTCCTCTATTTATAGATTATCATTCTTTGAATTGATATATTCTAGGACACACCCCCATTCCATGTCCTCTAATGTTACACCCTAAATATCATTTTAAATTTTCCTTTTATAACTTCAATGTGTATAAAAATTGAATAACTTGTTTCACATACAATATATATGTAAAATATGAAATGAATTATTTCATTATGATTTAATATTATAACATAAATGAAATATATATTATCATAAGAATACATTATAAGAAAATTATATGGAGAATAATCATTAAACCTATAAAATTAGAATAAATGAAAGTAAATACATAGAATACATGCTTGAAATATTCTTACTCATAATATAACTATAAAAAGAATCCAAAATATGAACAATATTATAGAAATTTGGAGGAATAAATAAATGATTGAGATGAAAAATTAATTAAAGTATTTTAATGTTTATTGATATATATATATATATTCACTGGGTTAATATATCTCTTGAGTATATATGTAGTTTGTGGGGTAAAAGTGATTGATTTGATAAATTAATGTATTATATGGTCAGATGGAGAGTATTGTATACCCTAATGAAGTATCCATGAAACATGATTGTTAAAAGTTTTTATTTTTTACAGAGATTATAATTAAAAGTATTAAATAATTATTATATATATTTTTAAAGGGATATTATATAGAAACAAGGACTAAAATACTTCTATATGAGGATCATTTTACACACATGGGAAAGATCTAACATCACTACAATATACCCTTGAATTGAACAATATAAACATTTAGAAGTGCAATTTGAATGAAATCTTCTATTAAAGAATTTATAGCTTGGGAAGAACACTAAGAGATCCATTCTAAATGAATCACACATATAAACAAAAATATTATTTATCTCACTCTTAAAGATTATACATATATATTAAAGGGGTCATGCATGATGAAGTTGGGATATTTTAAAAATGAAATTGTTATTTAATAGAAGCTTTTATTTAAATATATTTATATTATAATAATTTTTATAAGAATAATATTAATTTTTTTTAAACTGGAAAATGAAAATACCTTTTTTATTATAGAAACAATGAAAAGACAAAGAAAGAATAATATTAATAATTAATTTCAATAATAATTGATTTTTATATGTGTAAATATATAATTAACATATAAGGAATAATTATGAATTATAAGAAATAAATATATAATAATTCATCCCCAATGAAATAGTTTTTATTCAAAAAAGTATTTTTTTCATTATATTATGTGTTTTTATTTAGAAGTAAAATTTCTCACATTTATAGTTTGAATTTAATAAAATGGATTTTACATTTGGAATCAGGATGTATAAATTAGATAGTAGGTTAAATTTATACTTATGGTGGAAAATTATGTTTTTTAACAAAAACTCAAGCCCTATATCGATGTCTTGTTCATCCTAGTATAAAACCCCACCATTGGAGTTGGTATTTGAACCTATGACAATGAATGAAACTTGGGAAATAACTGGGTATAAATTCCATACCCTATGATTCCCAATATTGTCATATGATTTTAATAATTGGTCATATAATTATGATGTTGAATAATAACCCATGGGAGTCAAACCACTAACCTCACAGATTGATAAACCAATGCTTTCTATTGGACCACCCACATAGGGTAAAAATTTAGTACCTCTATCAGGGTTTAGTAAATGAACACAAACTTGAGGTGTATAAGGTAAGTGTCCAACATGTTACTAGTTATCGATTGATCATATACCTAGGGTGTTTCTAATATCCAAGACTGCATATAGAATGGCTTTTCTGGATCTTGAGGAGCTAATGAAACAACTACAGGAGAATTTGGATGAAGGTTTTATACACCCAAATGCTTCACCATGGGTTGAACTAGTCCTCTTCTTCAAGGAGAAGGATGGGTCAATGCACCTTTGCATTTATTATCATGATCTTAAAAAACTCACAATAAATAACAAGTATCATTTTCCATGAATTTATGATTTTTTCATTCAACTATGTGGATCAAAATACTTGTCAAAGGTGTATCTGCATTCAGGATATTACCAAGTTAGGATGAAGAAGGAGGATATCCCCAAGACTTCTTTTCGTATGAGGTACGAGCATTATGAGTTCATAGTAATTCCATTCAGACTCAGTAATTCTCAATAAATATTCATGGAATTGATGAATAGACTCTTTATAGATTACCTTGAAAATTTGGGGTAGTCTTTATATATGATATTCTAATATACTCCAAAACCAAGGAGGGTCATGAGGAGAATCTGAGCACTGTTCTAGAGACCTTTTGATAGGATAATCTCTATGAAAATTATATTAAGTGTGAGTTATGGCTGAAGGAAGTATCATTCATGGGGAATATCATCACAAGAAATGGGAAATTTTTATATCCTTCCAAAAAATAGAAATTGGGGGATGGTTGAGGCCAACATCTGTGATGGATATGCATAACTTCTTTGGGTTGGCTGGATATTATTGCCGATTTGTGAGAAATTTCTCATGATTGTCCAACCCACTTACCAAGCTAACATGGAAGGGATTAAAATTTTCATGGAATTATGCATGTGAATAAATATTCATTGAGTTGGAGAAGATTCTTATCACTGCCCATATGCTCACACTACCCATAAGTGGAGAGATTTTTGTAATATTCAGTGATGCTTTAAAAAAGGGAATGGGTTGTGTATTGATGCAGAATGATAGAGTCATTGCCTATGCCTCAGGGTAGTTAAAAATTCATGATCAAAACTATCCCACACATGATCTGGAGTTAGAATTTGTGATATTTTCATTCAAAATATGGTGGCATTATCTCTATGGGGTGATGTTTGAAATATATACGAATAAAAAAAATTCTCAAATATATATTCACATAGAAAGAGATGAATATGAACCAATGAAGATGGTTAGAGATCATCAAGGATTACGATAGCTCAATCCATTACCACCTTGGGAAAGAGAACAAGGTGGAATATGATCAAAGTAGAAAGGGAACAGGGATTCTAACACTGATGAGAATTGAAAAGGATTCAATCCTATTAAATTGGAAGAATATGGACATGGAAATAATAAAGAAGGGTACACCATCAATCCTTTCACAAATGATTGCTCTACAATCTCTTCAGTAAAGTTTAAGGGATGCTAAAATGGATGATGTGGGAATTTTGAAGAATGTAATTGATATCAGTAAAGGGAAATCCTTAGAGTTCAATGTTAATGAAGATTGAATTGTGAGATTTGGGTCAAGACTATGTGTTCCATCAAATACATAGTTAAATAATGAACTTTTAAATGATGCAAATAATTCAATTTTCTCTAGTAACCTATGAAACATAAATATGTATCAAGATCTCTTGGAGAACTATTGGTGGGAAAATATGAAGAAGGAGATCATTCGATATACATATAAGTTACTGGTTTATTATCTAGTAAAGGATGAGAGGTATAAGTCTAAGGGGATGATGAAGCCATTACCCATACCAACATGGAAATAGTAAAACATCACCATGGACATCATCACTGGACTTCTAAAGACATATAGGGGAAACAATTCTATCTGGGTTGTTGTGGATCATCTCACAAAGAATACACACTTCATTGTGATTCAATAGGATTTCTCATTGGATCAACATGCACTGATATATATCCGAGAAGTGGTAAGGCTGCATTTAGTACCACTATTGATTGTGTCTGATTGAGATCCAAGATTCAACTCTACGTTCTAGAAGAGTCTCCAATATGCTCGGAACACTGAGTTGAACTTCAACACGGCCTATCACCCCCAAACTGATGTGCAATCTGAGTGGACTATCTAGACACTTGAGGAGATGTTGAGAGATTTTTAATTGTACTTAAAAGGTAGATGATACCAACATCTTCCTTTGGTGGAGTTATCTTAAAACAACAGTTTCCACTCAAGAATCCAAATGGCCCCTTATGAATCCCTTTATGGGAGGAGGTGATAAACACCGGTATTTTTGGATGAAGTTAGGGAATTTAAACTATTATGTCTGAAAATTTTCGAAAAATGGTGGAGAAGGTTAAGACCATCCAACCATACATCAAAGCTTCCCAGAGTCGACAAAAGAGTTATGATGACAATAATCGACAAGACCTAGAGTTTGAGGTTGGAGACATGGTTTTCCTTTGGATATCTCTATAGAACAGAGTTATGATATTTGGGAAGAAGGGGAATCTTAATCCAAGGTACATTAGTCCTTTTGATATCCTTATTCGCATCGGAGGAGTGGCCTATTGAATAGAACTCACATTGAACATGTCCCAAGTACATGATGTATTCCATGTATCAATCTTGAGGAAGTACATAACTGACCCATCACATTTACTCATTCCATAGGTGGTACCATTGGAGAATGACCATTCTTATGAAGAGAACGAGTTGAAAATCTTAGATCGTATGGAAAATATTCTAAAAATAAGACAATTCCCCTCGTAAAAGTGTTGTAGAGAAACCACATGTTTGAAAAAGAAATGTGGGATCCATAGGAAGTGATGAGGAAAAGTTACCCTCACTTGTTTTTGTGTGGGAAAAGGAAATTTCAAGGGTTAAATTTCTTAAGGGGTAAGGTTGAAACAACCCAAACATTTATGAATAAAATTTACTTTCTTTGAATTAAATTTCTTATGGATATAGAAAACAAATTCATTTTTTCATTATATCCAATTAGATATAAATGACCATTAATTATCCTTACCATTGAAAATATAGTTGTTGAATAGTGATCACATAACTAGTATAAATATAGGGTTTTAACAAATCCTTTTGGTATAGAAAAATTAACTGATGGTCTCAACTAGTAGGATTATACCCTATGAAGCCCATTCATAAGAGCTTCTGAGAGACATATCATTTTTTGGATTTTCCCTAGACTAATCCCAATTTGAGATCCAACAACATAAGCATGAGAGAAATCATTTATGGTATAAGTTCAAGCTTATCGAGATCATGACCCAAACCATGTTCACCGAAAAGCCCCATGAAAGCCCCACCATCACACACCTTACTCTTAGGGAGTATACTAGTTTAATAAAGTTATATGTAACAAGACCTAATAATTATGAGAATGTAAATTATTTATATATATAATAATGAATATACTATTATTCTATTATGGTTACTTTGTAAATGACTTTCTAAAGCACAAATAGTATTTTTGGTAAAAATTAGAATTTAGTTAATGAATCTATTTTGATGAATTAATGAATTTTTGAAATAAATATTATTTTAATAAAATATTATTATTAAATTTGTTAAATATTAATGATCATAATTTTTTTTAATGAATTCAAAAGTAACTTTTTTATGTTTTGAAAACTATTTTTTCCAAAACCTATCAATTTTCAATAAATGCCGGTTTTTATTTAAAAATTTAAAAATAACATATTTAGAATATTATTTAGAAAAAATGAATATTATTTTTGGAATGAGGACATTGATGTTATCCAATATTGAATTTTTCATAATTTTATGAGACTGTCAAATTTTTGAGTAAAAATTAAATACTGTATATATATAATGATTTTTATGACATAAAAGTGACCCAATGGTGATGTAATAAAATACTATTAAAGGTATATTATTCCAAATATATTTTTAACTTTAAAATAATATAAATTTAGGTTTATTTTATTGATTTTATAAAGCCTTAGTGAATCCTCCAAGACATATAAAATATTTTTAGATTTTAAAATAATTTCCTTGAAAGAGTGACTCACCTCCACGTAAGAAAGGGAAATATCATAATATCTATAGCCCTTAGCCTTATAAATTAATGTATTCTACTTACTTTTTCTAGAAACCCTAGGCAAAAACCATGGTATAGTTTGTGGTTTTGAATATTTTATTGTGTAGTGCCAAAAACCAAAATAATAATGAATTATCCATCCTTTCTTATATAAACCCACCCTAGATCATATGTATCTTCACTCAAGCTCTCTAAAAATCTACCACCATATTACACCTACTCCCTAGAGTCTTTCTAAGGCAACCAAAATATTTCATTAAGCCACCACCAAGCCTTTGGTATCACATATCCCATTAAGGGATCTCCCTCTCTCTTTTTTCTTCAAGCACCTATTTTATGTCAGGCATTTTAATTTCCATTTTCCTGATTTATGAAATTATCTTCCATGACCGCCATACTATCTAATTGATGTGTAAATAATTATAGATTTATTTTAACACCCATTAACCCCCCTATGATCCTTTAATTCCACCTATTACCATGCTGAAATTCCATAAGGGGTTTCTCTCTTCTCATTTCCATTCAAGAATTTATTATATATTATGCATCTAAATTCCATTTCACATGTTGGGATATTATGTTCCATGATACCTTTAATATAAATCCCATGTATAAATTATTTGAGGCCCCTTTTTCTCTCATTAATCCAATTTATGAATTTCATATGATGTTGTTATGCTTCCAAAATTGCACTACGATTTTCCATGAAAAAATCATCGTGTAGTGAATACCATACCCATTCCTCTATCAATGGAATCCAACATTATGAACATATACATATCTAATGGTGACTTACATGTACGAATTTCACATTTCTTGATCATTTAATAAATGATTATGTTGAGTGAATCCATGTTATATGATTTATGTGTCACACTTAAGCATGATATTGAAATGATTATGAAGGGTGAAACCTAATAGTAATCTAATTAATTGGGTAATGATTAGTGTCATGATAAGTCATGTTGGGATATGGGTTTACCTGATTCTTTTATAGGAATTTTTTCCATCATTTTTTACAGGGTTTTACCTAATTATTTTATGTAAATGATTCAATCATTTAAGCTGTTAACACATTTCCATCTTATGATATTCATTCTATATCATACCTTTATGTTCAAGTTTCTCTTATGCTACATTGATATGACTATTTCCAAACATGTATTGTACTCTTCTTGTTATGCCTTGTTTACTCACTTATTTATATTTACATCTCACCCCTTTCTTATGTATTTTCTCAAGATATCCCACGATGTGTTAAGTATAAATGAATTTTGTGGTTAGGTAAAATGATTTTTCAATAAAGATGTTGTATTTCTTGTTTTATGTTTTTATGTAATGTTCCCAATCCCAAAATACACTTGACCTATCAATCCTCTAAGTTTTATTAAGTAAAAATATATGTAATAAATAATGTTTAAATATATAATAAAGACCATGTTTGTTATAGTGTGACTCTTTTTCAACCATTATATTTGATTCTAAGAATATAATAGAGAATCTGTGTTGGGGACAATAACTGAAATTGAAAGAAGTAAAAATTTATATCAAACCATGAAAATCCTTATGTTATGTGCATTTTATTTAATGAATTATTAGATATAAGGAGGAGAAACAAAAGAAGAGTGGATCGAGGTGTTAATCAGCAACATAGGTTTAATTTAAATGAAACAATTCGTAAAAATAAAAAAGGACCACCGATTCACCACCTCCCCCTCTCAGTGATCTCAAGCTAATCTGGACACTTTAAATGTAAAGATTTACATTTAGTTATCATGAAAAATTAGAGACACTATTTCTTAAAGGATTATATCAGTAAAAATGAATTTGGAATTTCAATTGATATAATAAACAATTTTAGGGTATTGAAATAAAGAAAATTTAAAGAGTGACATTAGTTACCATAAAAAGGTGGTTTTAACATTATCTTAAAAGATTTTAGGAAGACTAGTCAACATTAATGGAAGCAGTTACATTATTTCAAGAAAAAATCAGGATGGAATAGGGTTACACTGATTATGATTATTAACATATAATGGGATATAATTAGACAGCAGAATTTGACATTATAACATTTGATGTTCTGAAGTTAAGAATTTTTAACATGTTCAATAATTTGAACAGTAAGGAATATTATTTAAAAAACTCACTAGTATTCAAAATATTTTTCTTTATATATGTTTGTACCTAAATATTTAGTTTTATTGGATTATCATATGTTCCCATAGTGATGTGATAGGGATTATATATGAGTTGATGTGTTAACAAAATAAATAATTTTAAGAAAACTTACGTTTGATCTAGCATGTAACGCCCCGACTCTAGATTCCCAGAGTCGGTGCATTATTTTAATACATTGGCATAATTACAAGGAATCAAGTCCCAAAAGTCCGATCAGTTTAGCAGTCTTGGAAAATAGATTACATACATGAACATTACATTACACATTATAATATAAAAGACACAAAAAATCCTTTGATAATTCCATTGTTCCCTTAGCTTAACCATGTATATTAAACATAAAACACTTCTTGGGATCCTGGGAAAATAAAACATAGAAAGGGGTGAGCTCAGATGATCAATAAGGATAAAAATATAGCTGAAACTTTCATAAATAAGAATAAACATTTAAGGAAATTTATAAGAATAAAATAAACACCTTTTAAACATGAACATCGGCATAATATGGAAAAGATAAAATCAAATAATTTCATTTACTTATTCTCATGGATATTCACCTAGTCAAATAATCACATTCAATATCAATAGCCACCTTCATAATGATGGAATGCATAATGCCAGACTTTTATAACCACATAGTCAAGGCCTTGTTCCAAGATTACAAATAAGATTTTGTCAAAGATTTGTGCCAAGACACTAGTTTGTCTCATGAAACCTACTGATGCATCAAGGAGATATAGTGGGATCCACCAGTTACTTACTAAGTCCAATATATTCCTCATATGAAAAGGTTTAAACATAACATAAACATTCGTATTAAAACTAGAATACGAAATGTCAATACTTTATCCATAAACCATGAATGGTATAAGAATAAAACATCCATAGTCAAACATATCACAAAACCTTCAATAAAATATGGAAGTTTTGTATCATAATAAATGAACATCAAATAAGTTTAAAATCCACCAAAGGATGTTTAGATAGATGAAAATTATTTGTAAAACTCTTTGAGAGAAATATATTTTTTTCATAAAAACATTTAAAAGTCACGTAATTTATAAAGGAAGAAATTTAAATAAATTTTTTAATCAAAGTGTCACATACCACATTGAAACATTTTGAAGGAATTAACATTTTAAAAACATTCATTTCCATATAAATAAAGCCTTAAAAACCATTTTGAAAACATAGACATTAATGAGAATGATTTAGAAGAATAAATATTTAAAACATTTAAAATTATGTTTTGGTAAAAATATACCTTAAAAATGATCCCTTTTAAAAATATTTTATGAAACATGGACATGGATAATAAATATTTCCCAGTAGATACTTACGTAAAAACAACATGGGATAATAAAGAGATTGTGAAATTAACCCTTACCTTGTTGTAATCAATCAAGTCATATGAACAATAGTAAATAACCACCAAATTAATCAAATAATATCATGAATATAAATAGAATAATGATAATATATATCAAATTTAAGTACACAATACACCACATGCAATAAATAAGTGGTGAACAATAGAAATCTCACAGAATGAAAAGTGAGATAAGAAACCCCTTACTTTGTACTTTCCTTTAGTCCAGGGTACACTTAAACTCTTGTATAAAGACCGTATTATGTTATTAAATTATTCCAAAACCATATAAATATTTATGATATCATACATGAACCATTTATGACTTTATACTTCCCAATTAATAATAATTTCCATGTTAAATTAACATTTTAGGTAATAATCGCTTTCTTTATCGTACATGTTTTAACTTTTTTTTCTTGGTTGTATCACTTAGATCATGATTTAAATACTTAAAAAATATAAAACATCATATATATTTATAATATAAATATTTATAATAGACATATATATGAAATGGAAAACACCGTTTATGGATACGGTAGATCGTACGTATACATAAACACTATTTCCGTTTTCATATCGTATTGAACGGAACTAAGTGAATAGGATATATGTAATTACACACATATATATATATTTATATCTCCAATATAATTATTATGTCATATATTACATAATTATTGATGATATATATATATATATATATTTTATAATCATCGTTGAATGGGGAACGTGGAAATGAATCACATCGCGTCGTGGAGACGGTAATCCGTACGTACGCACGAGCAAAAATATCATTATATTGATGGTGAAATCATATGTAATTGGATGGTATATCATAAATACAGAATAATTAAGATGTTATATTTATTATTTACATCATTTATACTCATTATTATACCCATCCAAATAATGAAGTGTTATAATAACAAACTACACCACGACGTGGAGACGGTAATCTGTACGTACACATGTATGGTGACTTTGTCACTTATAGGATGGATAGAATAATGAATATGGTTGTATAATTTTTATAAAAACATCATAGTATATATAATATACTATTTTTATTATTTTATAATGGAAACAAAAAAGAATGAAGAAGTGGAAGAATAAAAGAACTTGAAAGAGGTGATGAAATATTTACCTCTTCTTCGGGTTCTTCCTTTTGATTTGATCAAAAGGGCTCCATAGGTTGGATTTATGACCAAAGTAAGGCCTCTATGATTAAGGGAGTAATGTTGGGAGGATATTTGGGCAGGTGTTGTCCGAGACAAAATGCTTTGGAGGTGTGAAATTAAGACAATGGGAAGTGCCCTTTTATAAGAGAGGTGAGGGTCACTTTAGGAAAAGTTTGAAATATTATTTGATAATAAAATACTTTTCGGTTTATAATGGCTCCAAAATGATTTATTTATAGGATAAGGTGGGTATGGGTCGCAAACCTCTCAAACAATAAATTTTAGATAGGTTTAGGTCACCATATTAACCTTAACTTTTAGATTTAACTCTTAGTTAAATAGTTTGACATTTACCATGTGTCTTGGTATTTTTATATTATATTGTTAATAAACTTACTATAATTTCCAATATAACCCCAATTGGTTCATTAATATCATATATATTATTATATAATTATTTTGTCCGAACATTAGATTTTTTGGACTATTATATCAATTAATAATATAATATTTGTTTTAAAAACTATTTTATGTCAATTTTGACACTATTTTGTATTTGTGTTTTGTTAAAATTATAATAGCATGATTACTTTGAAAAAAATTGATTGAGTCAAACCTAACATGTAATATTATCCTATAAAATTAGTTTAATTAATCATAAGTCCCAAATTACATTTATTTGGGTATTTATAATATCATTTATTTTAATCTTTTATTAATATGGTAATTACTGCATCATCTTTGTGTCATAAATAAATTTAATTATTTAATGTCTAAATGTAATAAATAAAATACCATTATGTAGGAAATATTTTTATATTTATAATTAATATTTATAGTAGAATTTATCTTATGTATAACCCTATATTAAAAAACATTTTGTTATGAAAACTTGAATTTAACACTTTTCACTCTTCTTTAAATTAAATAATAATAAATGTCCTAATCTAATCCAAGTGGACCTAAATGATCATATTTTATTCCTAAGGTTGTTTTTGGTCGAATTACACTTATCCAATAGAATTAAGACACGTGTTAGGGTAATAATAATATCATTTTTACCTTTAATTATCCTATTTACTTTTAACCGTGGTAAATAGAAGTCAAAAGTTACTATTCACCAAAAATTACTTTTATCTGATTGAACCAAATTTTACTTACTGATATCAACCATGTCTCTCGAATTTCTTAAATTCAATTCATTGAATCGGTAAAATTATGTTTTATGCAAATTTGCAAAAGCTCCAAGGAGGTGGGTAAAAGATGGTAAAAGTTCAATAAAAAAATTTTATATCTAAACTTATTATAAAATGACTCCAATGAATTAAAATTAACTTATATAGGTATTATGTATCTATTTTTAACTAAAATAAATTTAAATAAAATAAATAATTATTTAATTAAATAGTCGGTTTTTAAACAATAACTAAGTGTTTTTCACTATTCCTAAAAAATTGAAAGTTTTCAGAAAAATATCAAAAATTTACCCTAATATAATTTTGATATTATGAATTCTAAAATGAAGTCTATTTCACCAAATTCAAAACATATATGTTTCATTTATTAATTTAAAATTAATTCCCGTTGTCAAAACCAAAAGGCGTATTTTTAAGAAATAATAACTATCAAAAGATTGACACTTGTTTATGTCCAATTTCAAAGTGAAATTATTTACAATGACCATAATTGGATTAAATAGTAAAAATATAATCTATTTATACTTTCAAACCATTAAAATTTATAATTTAACACTATAAATTATTTTGATTAAAATAGTTGTTTTCAGTTAAAATATAGTATTTTCACTATTCATCCAAAAATGAAAGTTTTCAGAAAAACACCAAAAATTTATTGAAACTAAATTCTTATATACCGATTCTAAATAAGAAGTTTATTTTTTCAAATTTAATATATAAAAGTTTAAAATATTGGATTTAAAAAGGATTCACTATTAAAAGGTGGTAAAAGTGCATTTTTTGAAAAATACATCTTTTATATGAAAAAAATGAATTTGTTCTTACATTATGTCTAAGAAACTCATAATATGGATTATAAAATAATAAGGATTATATAATGTTCAAATTCAGTTAATACTATTCATAACTGCTTTTGAACGACTTGTTTGGTATGTCATGGTGCGCTTGAACTCAGTGTTTTTTGTAGTACAAGTTATTGAATTACTTTGTAGAAATAATTTACTATGAAATCTTGGGGTTTTACATTCTTATCTTATTCAATAAATTTCATCCTCACAATTTGAAATTGTTCTTCTAAAATAAAAGGTTGAAAATAGAAAATACCTTTTTGGGAAAACCCTCATCGGAAACTGGGTTACTAAAATTTAGTCTTAATAAGTGGAAAAGGGAATTGAAAGTGTCACCACCAAATTATGATATCGATTAAGAGAAAATTGGTGGAAATTAAAGATACTTAATTTTAGGTAAAACGTAAATATTTATAGGGAGTGATTGAGGTCATCAATCACAAACAAATGTAAAATTGAGGGCATCAATCTATGATGATTTAAAATACCACAGGTTCAATAAAACATAAGGTATTAGGATAACCCATTTTTGGTTTTAATATCCCTTCACTATAGTTTGAGAATTAATTTATTCATAGAATAAAAGAAGAAAAAAATATTTACTTGAAAATTAGAGTTCCATCCTTTAACTAATTTCTACCCCAAACTCATCTTTCACACTAAAAGATAATAGAACTTAAAAAAATATTCTATTTATCATATTCGTATAGGGTTCCGAAAAAATGAATTTATAATTCATCTACTAGACCTTTAAAAAACTACATTATTCAATCCATGACATCATGTGGGCCAGTGGTAGGCGATACACCCTTGTCGCCCTTCGGTTGCGGGTTCAAGTCTCGCAGCCTTGCCGGATGCGACGGGTTGCCGCCCGACCTCCGGGTTGTCCTTTTTATGGAAATCCAAAAATAATCTCAAACTAGACTTATCCAAAATACTTATATCTAAACTCACAGTACTAAATTTATAAAGAAGGTAAAAACAATGAAGAACTTTTTTTCTACGTAATAACATGTGAACACCTTCATCATGTATTCTTTTAAAACACTGCAATATCCTAAATTACCATAAAACCTTATTGATTACATTCATGCTCCCTTATTACTTATAGAATACTGGATATACTCCTTCTATCCAAAAATGTTGTAAACTCCAACAATGATGGAATATACAAATCATTAATCAGTTTCAAGGTAGTCAAGAATATCCAATATAATTTATCCAAATCAATCTTGTATTATTCCAAAATCACTACCTCAGTATCAGAACCATATTACGGTTTATCTTTCTATCAACCATATATTTTACAAAATTTTAACATTCTATTGAGTCAATTTTTTTGGTTCCACACAATCTTAAGTCCTTAATGAAATAATATTGCAATACAATCCTTATATACTATATAATTCTTATAACATGTACATCATTAATACAATACTCAAATGGAACAATACTTTAATAACAATGTACGAAATCTAATCATTCCTCTTCATCCCTGGTAGTATCATAACTTTATTATTATCCAATAACATCATTTGGGGTACACTCTTATGATTTGTACATTGATTCACGTAGTGTCCGAACTCCTTTCAGATGAAGCATTGTACATTTGAAACTTTTTTCTTACCCTTGCAATCACGTACTTGGTGTCCTTTTTCTCCACACATATAACAAACTCCCATTCCCTTCAAGAATTTACCAAAGTGATTCTTTCCATAGTTATCACATATGGTAAAATCCTTCTTTTCCCTCTTCCCTTTATCCATCTTTCTCTATTCCATCCTTTTCTTCTCTTGCTTCCCTTCAAAGCCATAGGAATCAAAGAATTATTTACTTATCTTATTAATAAATGATATTATTTCTTTATATGTTGAGAATACATGGGAGACTATTTCCCTTCTAAATTTTGTCTTAATACCATGAAAGATATTATCCTTCTTACTCTTTGGATCATACGTATTGTTGGAGTTCACATTCCTTCTACTGGGTGCCATTTCGATACAATGGCATTTAATAGGTCAGTTTATGAATTGAAATGAATAATTCCAAACTTGTAAAATACCTAACGTAAATTGAGCAGTTTATGGATATAATCCATAATCATGAAAATATTTTCTTTGAGGAGGTATATACTTGTAAATCCTTCATAATGATTTGTAAAGAAAATGAGAATTATCCTAAGCATATCCCCCGGGAGGGTTGTAACCAAGATTGCAGCAAGGCCCGTTTTTGTTCACCAGTTCTCGTTCGAGTCTATCTCAAAGAGGTGTTTTTGGGTTTTACCGCTAGGTATATATGTTCCAAATCCGCCTCTACCTACTCGTATCCAGTCAGGGATGTATTTTCTTCGAAAAATCAAAAAATATCTACCTTAACAAAATTCTAGGAAGTTGTTCTATACTAATCCTCAAAGTCTATCTTAGGGTAATATGCGCTAATCAGAGTTTATCTAAATCTAGTTTCTAAGGTTATTAATAAACCTCCCTCTGATACTGATTGTAATTCCCCGACCCTAGATTCCCAGAGTCGGTGCATTATTTTAATACATTGGCATGATTTCAAGGAATCAAGTCCCGAAAGACCGACCGGTTTAGCAGTCTTGGAAAATAGATTACATACATGAACATTACATTACACCTTATAACATACAACATAATTTCTTTTTGAGAATTCCATTGTTACCTTAGCTTAAACCTATATCTTAAACATAAAACACTTCTTGGGATCCTGGGAAAATTAAACACAGAAAGGGGTGAGCTTAGATGCTCACTAAGGATAACAATATAGCGGAAATTTTCATAAATAGGCATAAACATTTAAGGAAATGTATAAGACTAAAACAAAAACCTTTTAAACATGAACTTCATAATAATTGGAAAAGACAAAATCAAATAATTTCATTTACTTATTCACATGGATATTCTACTAGTATAATAATCACATGCAATATCAATAGCCACTTTCATAATGATGGAATGCATAATGCCAGACTTTCATAACCACATAGTAAAGGCCTTGAGATAAGACTACAAATAAGATTTGGTCAAGGCCATGTGCCAAGACACTAGTTTGTCTCATGAGACCTATCGATGCATCGAGGAGCTATAGTGGGCTCTACCCGTCACTTACTAAGTCCAATGCATTCCTCATATGAAAAGGTTTAAACATAACATAAACATTCATATTAAAACTAGAATATGAAATGTCAATACTTTATCTATAAACCGTGAATTGTATAAAAATAACACATCCATATTCAAACATATCAAAAAACATTCAATTCAATATGGAAGTTTTGTATCATAATAAATCAACTTCAAATAAGTTTAAAATCCACCAAAGGATGTTGATATAGATGAAAATGATTTGTAAAACCGTTAGAGAGAAATATCCTTTTTTTTCATAAAAAATTTAAAAGTCACACAATTTATAGAGGAATAAATTTAAAGATATTTTTGAATCAAAGTTTCTCATACCACATTGAAACTTTTGAAAGGAATTAACGTTTTAAAAACATTCTTGTTCATATAAATATAACCTTAAAACCCGTTTTGAAAACATTGACATTAATGAGAATGATTTAGAAGAATAAATATTTAAAACATTTAAAATGATGTTTTCATAAAAAGGTACCTTAAAAATAATCCCTTTGAAAACTATTTTATGAAACATGGACATGGATAATAAATATGTCTCAATAGATACTTACGTAGAAACAACATCGGATAATAAAGAGATTGTGAAATTAACCCTTACCTCGTTGTAATCAATTGAGTCGTATGGAAAATAGTAAATAACCACCAAATGAATCACATAATATCATGAATATAAATATAATCATGATAATATATATCAAATGAGAGTACAAAATACACCACATGAAATAAATAAGCCGTGAACAATGTAAATCCCACGGAATGAAAAGTGAGATAAGAAACCCCTTACTTTAAAGAAAAGTGCAACCAGAGGTAGAGCACCTGGCCATTTATTAAAATAAAGGAAAAATACAGTAACAAGAAAAAGGTAACAACAAAGTCACATAAAATCCTCAAAATCACACCCCTTACCATCACCATGATAGACAGACTCTTCCTCCGTCGCTGTTTCCCACACAGAACTCTCATAATGCTTCAGCACTTTGGCATATTTCCTCCTCAGATTCAGCTTCTCCAGCTCAAGAAACTCATTAGGAGACTGCATACTTCTGACAGCAGATCTGGTCAGCATCAGCTTCGACAAGTGAGAGAAGTCCTTCCTCATCCTCCCGCGAGGAGGGGCAATCACCTTGTCTTGGGCCACTGACAGCGCCTTGTTCCCCACTTGAGCAATCTCACTATAAGACAACCGTACCGTGTTCTCAAAATTCTCCTGGTCACTGTCATCGAGGTCCCCCCACTTCCCATGGTACTGCACCTCTGGGTATCTCACAAGGTGGTTTTTCTGGAACTGATTGTTCGTGTCAACAATGGCCAAGCATTGAGGCCGCTCCACCAATGTATGTTCAGCATCAACAACACCAGACTCCTGTCCCACATTCTGCAAATCAACACTGCCACCTAAGGGTGACATCTCATCCCCAGTTAACCTGCTCAATTCTTGGAACCGATTCTCCATAGTCACAGTGTCCTGCACACCCTTATCAGCGGTATCCTGGCCACTGCAGTTTCCACCATGCCCCAAAAATCTTCTATCTTTGCGACTAGCAGGTTTCCATTTCTTCCTAGATGAAGCAGACCCATTCCCTTTATCCGAACCTTCCATAGCATCAGGCCCCCACATGCTCATAGCCAAATCCTCATTGCAACTTCCCTGGCAATGATTCACCACACCAGTATTTGGATGATTGAGAAGGACCTGTCCTTCCCTCTCCAACACAACAGAGACCATGATTTCCTTCTGGCTCTTTCCTGCGGCTGCAGTTTCACCTGAAGCCAAATCACGAAAAACAGGAGCAGTCTGTGAAGCAGGACCCGAAGCATCATCCCCCCTACACAAGTCATGCCTCAGATTTCTCATCACATGAGAAACCAAGGGGTTCATATGAGACCCTGACGGATTCATCCTAACTGAATCACCCCGGGACACCATAACAAGTGCAATACCAGATCCAATTCCAACATCAACAACGGGTGTCCTCTCCCTCACAGGGGCCTTACCAATGCCCTTCCCCATATCTGCAGACCTCTTAAGCGTGCCCCCAATCCGACACCTGGAATCCGAATGCCCCAAACTGCTACAAGCTGTGCAGAAGTTAGTACAGGTCTCATATACCACAGCCTGCTTCCACCTAAACTCGTCACCCACCGAAATCCAGACCCATTCCACCGGCGGTTTCGCAACATTCACTTCAACACAAAGCCGGGGATTTATGGGATGACTCACAGAAGAGGTGCGAGCATCAGTACACAAAAATCTTCCTATCATATTCCCAATCATACGTATAACTGCAGGATTTTGGAAAGGTAAAGGCAGATGCGGAAGGCTTACCCAAATCGGGACGGTGGATGGATCACGGTTCATGCAGAGATCAAATGTCCACCAAAAGAGGAAGAATCTGCAACCGTTGCATCGTCTGGGAGCACTGGACCATGCGCAAACCAAGTCTTCCTCCGAGGCGAAGCGAATCATGAAGTGACGACTATCCAAGAGGCCAACGATTGCACGATCATTCAGATCCCATTTTCCAAACACAAATCTGTCGAACTCATCAACAGATGGTCTTCGATGGATGAAACAAGCCACCAGAGTTTTAATGTCATATATATACAAAGAGACATGGTATTGTCTTAATACCATGAAAGATATTATCCTTCTTACTCTTTCGGGTAATAATCGCTTTCTTTATCGTACGTGTTTTAACTTTTTTTTCTTGATTGTATCAGTTAGATCATGATTTAAATATTTCCAGAATATAAAACATCAAATATGTTTAGAATAAAAATATGTATAATAGGCAAATATATGAAATGGAAAACACCGTTTATGGAGACGGTAGACCGTACGTACACATAAATGTTGTTTCCGTTTTCTTATCGAATTGAACGGAACTAAGTGAATATGATATATGTAAGTAAATATATATATATATATATATTTATATCCAGTAGAATTATTATGTCATATATTACATAATTATTAATGATATATATATATATATATATATTATAATCATCTTTGAATGGTGAACGTGGAAATGAAGCTCATCGCCTCGTGGAGACGGTAATCCATTGGTACGCACGAGCGACAATATCATTATATTTATGGAGAAATCGTATGTAATTGGATGATATATCATATATACAGAATCATTAAAATGTTATATTTATTATTTAAATCATTTATACTAATTATTATACCCATCCAAATAACGAAGTGTTATTATAACAAACTACACCACGACGTGGAGACGGTAATCCGTACGTACACACGTATGGTGACTTTGTCACCTATAGGATGGATAGAATAATGAATATGGTTGTATTATTTTTATAACAACATAACAATATATAGAATATACTGGATCTAGTATTTAATAATGGAAACAACAAACAAATAGGAGGTGGAAGAAGAAAAGAACTTTAAAGAGGTGATGAAATATTCACCTCTTCTTCGGGTACTTCTTTTTGATTTGATCAAAATGGCTCCTTAGGTTGGATTTCTGACTAATGTAAGGCCTCTAGGATGAAGGCAGTAAATTTTTAAGGAAATATGGGCAGGGTTTGGCCAAGATAAAAGGATTTGGAAGTGTAAAATTAGGATAATGGGAATTTCCTTTTTATAAGAGAGGTGAGGGTCACTTTATGAAAAGATTGAAATATTATTTTATAATAAAATCATTTTCGGTTTATAATGGCTCCAAAATAATTTATTTAGAGGCTAATGTGGGGATGAGTCAAAAACCTCTCAACCAATAGGTTTTAGATAGGTTTAGGTCACCATAGTAAACATAACGTTTAGATTTAACTCATAGTTAAGTAGTTTGACATTTACCATGTCTCTTTGTATTTTTATATTATATGTTAAATAAACTAACTATAAAATGCACATCAAACCCCAATTGATTCATTAATGTCATATATATTATTATATAAGTCTTATGGATAAACCTTAGATTTTTAGGACTTTTATATGAATTAATAATATAATTTTTAAAAAAAAACTATTTTATGTCAATTTTGACACTATTTGTTATTTATTTTTTCTTAAAATCATAACAACATGATTAATTCACAAAAAATTGATTTAATAAACCCTAACATGTCATATTAACCTATAAAATTATTTTAATTAATCATAAGTCTCAAATTACAATTATTTGGGTATTTATAATATCTATTATTTTAATCTTTTATTAATATGGTAATTACTGCATTATCATTGTGTCATAAATAAATTGAATTATTTAATTAAAAAAATAAAAAACAAAATACCATTATGTATTAAATATTTTTATATTTCTAATTAATATTTATATTTGAATTGTTCTTATGTATAATCCTATATTATAAATGTTTTAGTTATGAAAACTTGAATTTAACACTTTTAACTCTTCTTTAAATTAAATAATAATAAATGTCACAATCTAATACAAGTTGACCTAAAGGATCATATTTTTTTCTAAGGTTGTTTTTGGTCGAATTACACATATAAAATAGAATTAGAACATGTTCTAGGGTAATAATAATATAATTTTTGCCTTCAATTACCCTATTTACTTTTAAAAGTGGTAAATAAAAGTCAAAAGTTACTATTCATCAAAAATTATTTTTATCTTATTGAACCATATTTTACATAATGATATCAACCGTGTCTCTCTGATTTTTAAAATTCAATTCACAAAAGAGGTAAAATTATGTTTTATGTTAATTTGCAAATGCTCCTAGGAGGTGGGTAAAAGACGGTAAAAGTTCAATAAAATTTTTATATATCTAAACATATTATAAAATGAATCCAATGAATTACGTTGAACATATATCGGAATTATGTACTTATTTTGAACTAAAATAAATTTGAATAAAATAAATAATTATTTAAATAAAATGTCGGTTTTTAATCAATAACTTAGTGTTTTTCACTATTCATCAAAAATTGAAAGTTTTCATAAAGATATCAAAAATTCACACTAAGATAATTTTGATATTATAAATTCAAAAATGAACTATATTTTACCAAATTCAAAACATATAAGTTTCATTTATTAATTTAAAATTAATTCTCGTTGTCAAAACCAAAAAGGCTTATTTTTAAGAAATAATAACTATCAAAAGATTGACACTTTCTTAGGTCGAATTTCAAAGTGAAATTACTTAAAATGACCAGTATTGGATGAAATGGTAAAAATATTATCTATTTTTACTTACAAACAATTAAAATTTATAATTCAACACTATAATTTATTTTTATTAAAAAATTTATTTTCAGTTAAAATATAGTATTTTTCACTATTCACCCAAATATGAAAGTTATCAGAAAAACAAAAAAAATTGAAACTAAATTCTTATGTCATGATTCTAAATAAGAAGTTTATTTTGTCAAATTTAATATATAAAAGTTTCATATATTGGATTTAAAAAGGGTTTACCATTAAAAGGTTGTAAAAGTGCATTTTTTTGAAAAATACTTCTTTTATCAGAAAAAATGAATTTGTTATTAAATTATGTCTAAGAAAATCATAATATGGATTATAAAATTATAAGGATTATATAATGTTAAAAATTGAGTTAATACTATTTATAACCGCTTTTGAATGGATTGTTTGGTAAGTCGTGGTGTGCTTGAACTCGGTGTTGCGTGTAGTGAAAGTTATTGAATTACTTTGAAGAAATATCGTACTATGAAATCTTGGGGTGTTACATAGTAGTTTATCAAACATGATATGATAAATTGGTGCTTAGGTCAGTTTTGTTAAATATTGATAATGATTTTGCGAATAATAAAATGTATCAAATTGAAATAAAACCTACAATTTATCATTCATTCATGTTTTCTATATATAGACACACACACACACACATTTCATGAAGTGCAGTGATAATTGACCTATCGAAGTATTGGGTAGATTTTATCCCAAATCGATGTTTATCCTAAAGTGATATAGGTTATGATGAAATGATAATGTCATCATGAGAAGGATTATTATATAGATATATGGAATATTCCTTTCCAAAATAAGACAAATAATAGTTTTATTTGTGTTTACTTAATTTCCAACTAATTATAATACATGGAGTCTCACACTAAGGTCTTTGGTATACTTGGAGTATATGGATCATATTTTTATCCCCACTACATTAGGTTATAAATACACTTAGAATTTGAACATTCATACTTTAATACCCACTTATGGAAGTATACATATTGACTTAGCTAATATGGGGGTGGTTATATATGTTATTGATAATTTCGTCAGTTATAACTTAACCAATATGGGATTTTCCCTCTCATATGGTGAGTATGATATTTGGAACCTTGGTTGAGATAGATTGTGGGAGTGTGAAGCCAAAAATAGATATTATATATCTATCTATAAAAGGTTCATGTGATTTGATTATCCATAAGTATTAATTTCATGTTATATATTCATCGATCAGATCAGTCTATACTCATAGAATCAAGAAAAATGAGTTAGCTATATGGGATTGACATGTTCTATGTCTCATGGACACTCGATGTCTTGGAAAAAGGGAAAATATGATAATTCATGTCTGAATATAGTACATACTAGTGGAAAAAAGTATAGAGATATGTGTGTACAATAAAGATCATGTTGAATCCCTTTATAGCTTGATTTGCATTGATGATTTTCTAGAGGCCTCCCTTTTCTTACATATATAGATCTGAATATTTGTATTTTCTTTCAATGATATAATGGCCCATAGGGTCACACATTGTGGTTGAATTAATGGTGATTGAGTTTTACTCAGTGAGATACTCTTAAATAATTTTACTGTTAATCCCAAAGTGGTTAGGATGGGTGTTCCCAAGGTATTATGTATCATGTGATACATGGGGAAGTTAATGATAGCTTTCCAAAAGTGTTTTTGAAGATATCTAAATGATTTTTGTATATCATCATATAAGTCATTATATATTATTAAAATATAAGGTAAAATGGCACAAATTATATCAGGCTTTAGTTCAAGTGGGATATTGAAGGAGATATTCCCTAAAGCCGTATTTATGTGAAATATTTATGGGTTGTATTTTGGATTGCATGAAAATTATGATATGTAGGTATTAGGTATATTATTTCTTGCGTTTTGGAAACCCAAATCATTTTACCACATAACCTATCATTAAATTAAATTATTTCGTATTTATATGAAATATAAAGGGAGTAAGTTCATATGATGAATGAATCATCCATGGAGTTTATACATGCATTTTAATGCAATATTTAATCTATAAAACACCTTTGGATCATCCTAGGGTGTTATATAAGTTACTTACATGCAATAAAAATGTGTGGGTGTGTGGATATTCATATAGTGAATCCTAGGAACCTAAATATCTACTTCTTCTTCCTCAATTTAAGTTCAAAATTTTACCATTTTAGGGATATTGGTGGATCCCATTCGAATGTCGAGTGATTTAGGCATAGCCCATAGATACATTGTGGATGTGGGAAGATTTTGTTTTCCACTTCTTTATCTCTCTCAAACTAATTAAAAATATGTCAATATTGGTGTAGTTCCACTTAATTTTTATGAATTCTATTTTATATGTAGATTTTCATATTATATTTCATGGAAGATCCTCAGAAAAAGGTTTTTATCACTTCTTCTTTATGTGATAATTGTTATTCGACTCTAAAAAACCGTTCTGGGACCAGTATTATATAGCCTCGCAATGCATCGAAAGGTCTCATGAGACCAACATATTTTGGTATTTGGTGTATGCCATCCCAATTCAAAAAGATGTATTTACTGTGGTCTTGATGAAAAGAACCATGTCTTAGAAACTATAAGTTTAATATGTACAATATTATGCGTTCTGTCACCATGAATTCAGTTATTGTTACCCATGTGATTTATTTATTTTCATTATTATCAAATCATATATTATGCTCTTGGTTTTAGTTGATTATGGAATTATAACAATTATTTATTCCTTCCAAATTATGTATTCCATACTTATGTTATTTTAGATTGAGTTATATATTTCCCTTACTCTGCATCTTAGCTCACCCATTTTTATGTTTCCATTTCCCCGGGAAATGAAAAATATATTACACATGATATTTTTTATAGAATTGAATTTGTGGAGAATTTATGGGAGATATTGAATAATTATTTAAAATGAATTAGTTTCTAATATAATAGAAAAAATATATCCATTATTTTAGAAATGAATGGGTTTTTTAGTTTATTTATTATCCTAATTCTCTAAATATCTAAACCAAAAATGTCTTGAGAATGTATGTAATCCATTTTTTTTTAATTTTGGTCTTGTAATTATGGGATAATTATTTATGAGAGTTTTATAGGTGAAATTGATGCCAGTATGTAAAGTTTGACTTTATTGGACCAAAGAAGTGCAACTATGGGTGTCATAGTTTGTATCAGTGTTGGGTTTAGATGAAATTTGAGATTAAGATGTGTTTTGAGATAACTTAAGTGTTGATAAGTTATGGTTTATCAAAATTTAAATGGTATAGATAACCCTTTGGTATAGTATATGATTTAATTCTATGGAAATTATCCGCATTTTATTTGAGGATTATGATTGATGAACTTCATTGAAAATGCTAAGGATTAGTCTAAGAGAGAATTCTAATTATATGATAACATCTCGATGTTTTGGTAAAGTAGAGATTATGTTGTTATCCTAGAAATTGACTATCTATATTTATACTACAAGTGGATGCAGGCTCGAACACAAATGTACCTATGGGAAATAACCCCAATATGGAAAAATTAATTATTAACTTAATTGTAACCTTGTGCATGAAAAAGATGTATAACTGTGCACCTAGTTCGACACACTTAGGGGATATGTTTTGGATAATCAAATTATATTTAAAACCCATTATGAAGAATTTAAGAATGATTTTTACTAATTAGTTTAGTTAATCGAATAATAAAATCACCATGGATAACCAAGGATTAAACAACAAGAGTCATAGGTTGATATGAAAGTATCATTTGTTAAAAATAAAGGTTTCATAAGGGAATACATATTCAAATAGATTCTCTTATATTAATCTTTTGGATATTACCATAACCTTTTTGGTTTTATTATTTTGTTTATATAGGTCATGAAGATAAAATAGATAAATTTATGTATCTAGAAACCACTATTTATTATAATCAAATTAGTGAGCATATGTAAATAGTTAATAATTTTAGAATATTTCTATTTTGATAGAAAATTTGAGTTTCCTAATCATACATATGGCAGTGAGGTTGATATCAAAATAAAAATTAATTCTTGATGCTATTAGATATTTTAATTATTGAATTGATATTTATTTATGACATTTTGGTATATTCTAAATGTAATTGTTGATTAGGCGAATCATATAAGGGTTTGTCTTTAGTAGTTATACTTTAAAGGACTATAAATATATATTAAATTATATTAATAACCTTGAAAAGCGATTTTATGACATGGTTATATTTTTTTTATTGATAACTATATGAGATAACTTCATTTTGGTATGGATTAATCTTAGATTTTATATAAGATTAATGTTGATTTAATGAGGACTGACTAATTTTGAGATAACCGAGTTAAATAGTATTGATAATCATAAATCTGATTATTAATTTAATGAAAAAGTGATCCATGATATTTTTTGATGATGTTCATCACATTTTTGGTATTATTATATATATTTAACACCGTGTGATTTTATAAACTAGTGGTTAATATCATTTTAGGGTTAAAGATAGAGTTAATTTTTAGTGGAATATATAAACCCATGCTGGTTTATTAACTTGGATATTCAAATGGTATTGGAAGAGGTATGTTATAGATAATATATGATTAATGTATATATATACAGAGGTAAATGACTATATGAATGCATAATGTTGTTTGAAGAAATATATGTAACTTGGTATAGCCTAATAGGATATATTAGATTCCATATTAGAGGTTATACCCTGAATAATGAATATGTTAAGAATACTCTCACCTACTTTTCTCAATGAGTAAAAATTAAAATTGTTAAAATTAAATTAATTTAAGGGGTAGAATAAAACATCATAGGATTTTAAAATATGGATTCCTTTAAATGAGCCAAATTTGTTTAATATCATTCTCTACGATTAATATGAAACAAAATGAAATGACAATATATTTAGGTAAAATATAAATATTTAAGTATAAACATTTAACCCAAGTCATTGAATTAATATTAAGGGATAAGAGTGATTTCTTTATGAAATATTAAAATAAAATAAAGTCCACTTTTAATACTAATGAAATTTATTTAGTTTACCAAAAATGACTAATGAGATCATTTATTGTTTAGAAAAATATTTTTATTAATAACAGGTTAACACTAATTTAGTTGTTAAATGATATGAATTAATAATAATAACATTTTGATATTTGAGAATTTCAATTTCTAATAAATATTGTTTTTCATTATATTATTTGATTTTGTTAAAATTTTGAATTTATAAATTTTAGGATGTTAATTTTTAAAAAATAATATTATTTTAATATTTATAATGGAAATACTAGCTTAAGTTTATTTTTTTGGGATTTTTCATAAATATGTTTTTTTCGGGTAAAAGTGAAAAATACTAATTTTACTAGTGCTGTCACTTTTATATGAAATAGAAATATTTGAAACGTATTTTTAAAAAAATTTATATTTAAATTTTTTAAAAAAAAACTATTAAAAGTTACTATGATTAATTTAATAAACCCATGAATTTCATTTTAGAAAATAAATTAATATTTTTGGAAAACTTCCTTTCAAATGTTTTGTTAATAACATTTACATGTTCATGAATTAGGTTCTGGATGTATTTTAATGTTAAATAACTATTATTTTAATAATAATAATCATCTCAATATAATTATTATTTATAATTTTGATAATTTTGTTCTATACATACACTTTATACTTAAAATACACTATTTCAAAAAAAAGGTTTGTATGGGTTATGTGCACTAACATTAAAATTAACTCATAAAAATTTAATTTGGTAAAATGAATTTAATTTTTATAAAATAATTTTGATATTATTTAATAATTAAAACTCTATCTTTAGGAAAAAAATTATATTACCATGGTTAATGTTAATTACAATGTTAATAGTGAAAAGGTAGCTTTGGATTATTTTAATGAAAATACATAATTTTTTATCTATGAAATGATATTAATATAATTTAAATTATAACTATAATATTATTCTTTTAATATATATATATATATATTAACATTCATTTAATTTTTAATTAATACTAAATAATATTAAGAACACTTAATAGAAAAAACAACCTTTTATACAAAAATAGTTTCTCTATATATTATCTATTTTAATTTTAAATAAAATTTTATATATTTTATAAATTTAATTGAAATAAATGAACATTAAACTTAGTTCCATAACATAAAAATTTCTTACTAGTTTGTACCTTTTATATTTAACAATATATAAAATTACTTGGTTATAGACTAGTTACCAAAGTAAAAGATAATTTGGGAAAAAGGTTGAAATTAAAAAAAGAATAATCATTAAATCGCTCAAGTTATATCTAGAATGAGAGTTTGCTGTGGTTTTCTACCCACACTCAATTTACATTAATAATTTTTCTATTTTAGAACCTTTGACCTAGGAATAGTAACATGGAATTATAAAAAAATGGTGAGTGTTACCCAAAGTTCCATTTTGTTCTCTTATAAAAGGAAAATATTTACACCCTTTAAGATTAACACATAAACATAAAATTACACATTGAAACTATAATTTTTTTTCCTAATATAACCCACTCCCACTTCATAAATCCTTTTTCCACTTGATTCTTTCCTAATATCATTAATTCCAAGGAGTGTTCTAAGGAAATATCAAGTCTCCAATGTAAGAATTATCTCCTTCTTAAGTTTCTCTTCATAATATCACTCTTCCCAATATTATATCCCCATAATAACATCATTAATTTTGTATAATTATAATACCTATATATTTTTAGGTCAATTGTATAACCATTACGTATTCATTTCTTTCCACATAGAAAAAAAAGAACTTTTATTATGAGTGTGCATAGATTACCACCTCCACAAAGAACTATTTTTTTTATTTTTTTTTATTTTAATTATTTATCCAAACATCTTAAAATTTTATTCAAAATCATAAAATCAAAACAAATTACATTATTATTCTTTTAAAAAGATTATATTTCAAAATAAACAGTTTTTTAACCATAATGACCCAACAAGTTGAAGTGTGGTCAAGTTTGGGTCGGTTTAACAACCTAATTGAAAAATATTATGAATTAATGTCATTAATTACTATGATAACTTATTTAATAGTATAATATGATTTTAATATAAATATAATGTTCTATTTTTTATTTCTGGTAAGTTTATATTTTAATTTTAATCATTAATTAAAATAACACCTTCCATTCGTTAGGAATCACTGAAACATGAACATAATTGATTTTATCTTCAGGTTTTATAACAAAAAACTACCATAGAATGAAATTATAGATTTATAAAATATCATGTAACATAAATTATAGTACTTTATATGATCTATAATTATGCAATTTTGAAAAATATTTGATTCAAGCACCTCTAAAAGGAAACTAGTTCAAAGCGATACGAATTTCATACACACCAGGTTGAAAATTAGTAAAAAATAAATAATATATATATATTGATTGTAAATAAGGATTATAAATATTTATAGTTATTAAAAAATTAATTTTTATGTATTTAATGAAATTAATTTCATTATTTAGTGAATTTGGTGCATGTTAAAGATATATTAGAACCGATGTAAGGGTTTTGTCATATCAGATTCTTGTATATAAGACAAGTTTTCTTTTATGAACCTAACTGAATTTATTAAGTTTATATAATCCTTATTTGAGATATCATGTCATGAATTATATTTTAATCATTTTATTGGAATATTAATTACAAAAAAATTGTTTCACGGGGTTTGGATTAAAGTGTTACTCTAGTCGTAATAGTATTAATGGTCTAAATTACGATTCTTTGAGACATGTTACATGTTATGAACCACATTTCATTTGTATGGTTTTCAATTTTATTTAAAATTCCATTAATATTATAAAAACAATTTCCTTTTAATTCATTTGATAAACTAAGAAAAATCAAGTTATCTTCTTTAAATGAATTTTTGACTCAAGTGTTACCCCAATCATAAGAGTTTTTTCTAACTCCATTTTCATTTATTGAATTATGATCATTCACTTGAAATTATTCCATATATGTTGGGTAAATTCTACCATTTTCTATATTATATGTTAATCTCTCATTTTATAATTTTTTACCATATAAAACCTTTTCCAAATGTTTCCTACTACATAGAGTTTGTTCTCTATAAGGGATATTGATAACCCAAATTTCCTTTCATTGAGTTATAATTCTTCATCTTTATCATTAATTTTACATGATTCATCTCTACCACACTAATATTTTATCATATGTTATATTATAATCCTATTTCTAAAAATGAATCATTAACATAATGGAATATTTTATTACTCTTCTTAAAATGTGAGTATTGAAGAAATGTATTCTGAAAATAATAATTAGGGGTTCTCACTTCACTTTTATATTTTTTATATTCCTCTAAAACTGTCTCCAAGATAATACTTATATATTTTCAATGATCTATTATTAGATTTTTAAAAAAAAATTAATGGTTTTGAAATAAATTTCACTTAGCATTTTGATGAAAAAGCTTTTGGAAGTGACATAAAACATTTTCTTTTACATCAATGTTAAAAATATTTAATAAAATCTCTTTTTAAGATTTCATTTACATTTAATTTTTATTTTTAAAAAGTATTTAGCCAAATATTTTTTATGTTTAATTATTTATATATGTTGTAATGGTATCATGATACCAAATAATCTAATTCTTGACACCTTCTTGGGTGGTATCATTCAAGCACTTTTTTGATAGTATTTTTACATCTTTTTCAACAACTTTCAATATTTCATTTATTACACAATAGTTATATACTTTTAAATCCATCCACATTATCTATCTATATGTATTATTACCATTTTATTCCAGTATTGACTTACTTGTATGCTCATTTATTTATATGGTGTAAACTTCACATTTTACATAATTCACATTGTAAGATGTTCACCTAGAAATAATTTCATTCTATTGACATGTGGAAAAGTATTAGAATACCATATATTGTTATTATAATATGAAATATTTTTGTAATGTTGATTATATATTTTTTGAGCACCACATTCTTATTTTTAATTGTTTAGGATCATGTTATCCCGATTGTTGACATGATGAAAAATTGGCACAATGTATGTTGTTATTCTAATACAGATGATTATTGTAAAGTCGAATATGCATTTTTTAGCTATCCACATCATTATAATGGATTGGAAATAATCATGTTATCCTTTTATTAACATGATGAAAATTATTTGTGTTCAATATATTTTTATTCCAATAGAGATAAATATTGTAAAAGTTAATTATGAATTGTTTATTCATTTTCTCACATCATGAATGCATTGGACATAAACAACTGGTAGGTGGGGTATGGTATTATATAGCCCTGCGATGCATCGATAGGTCCCATTATAAAAACATGTTTGGGTATTTAACAATTCTATAAGATGTATTGACTACACTATTGATGAAAATAATAGTGTATTGTTTATGAACTCTATGACAAGGATGATGTCCTTACTGAGGCCTTGACAATAAGAAAAATAATTCTAGGATTAAGAATTTCATTACTATGAATTAAATTATTATTATCCATGTAATATATTTATACTCATTATTTTCCATGGATATATTATACTCTTAGTTTTAGATGACTATGGAATTACTCAGATTATTTACCCCATCTATATTATCTATGAAATTCTTCTATTTTTAACACCTTTAGTTATATATTTTCTTTACTAATATTTTGAGCTTCCCACTTTTTATGTTTATATTTCCCCTATTTTTGATGAAAATTATTACTCATAATAAATCTAATAAGATACTATGTGTGGATAATTTATTGGATATATTAAATATTTATAACATATTAAGTAGTTTCTCATATAATGTAAAAATAGATATCCATCGTTTGAGAAAGACATGGTTTTTTTTTTTATGTTTTTTTTTCTAATTCTATAAAGATAAAAACCTAAAAGATATTAAGAATATATCTAATATAATATTTTCATTAATTCATGTAACTATTAAATACTTAAGTCCAATAATTTTATTGTTAATATTGAAGATAATATGTAATGTATATATTTGTGGAATCAGATTCGGGAGTGTGGATCCAAGGAGTCGCACCCATACATAATAATCATATATAACCATCCCTCTCATACTTTAGCACCATAAAGAAAAATGAATTTTTTCTTGTTCCTTGGATCACTGGAACCTCATCCATGATATCCACAGAAATCTTATCCACAATTAGGGCCATGCCCTCTAGAGACCAATTATTCACCACATGTTATAGGGATTTCTTTATATTGCTCCTTGAGTGTAACCTCAACAGACCACAATATCATATGGGTGTCACTCTTCCAGAGACATTATCACCCACTAAAAACTCTTATCACTACATTATCCATAATTTCATTATCCACTTCATATAAAATATCCCTAGTTCTCATAAAAAATATAGTATGTGATACAAATAATAATTCAATAAAACCCATCATCCCTCAACTCATACACAATTTCACATCGATCTATAATTCAATGGAACCATTAATAACCATCATTCACCACCTTTATTTTATCCATGCTTAATATCAAATTCTCTAGTACAACCCAATTAAACAATCCAGCTCACATTCCCATGATTCATGAATCATAGAACCTAGGATCATGTGCCTAAAACACTAATTATACCCCACTACATGGGAATTTCACTAAATAAAATCTCTCTTGTATTTGTTTCCAAAAATATCAGTATACCTACCATACTGAGGAAAATAACACTATTATTGGCCACTCTGGGTGTCATCTCAAAACTGGAAGTGTCTACCCATGCTCTCATCGCACCACCAAAAAGGAACCCATAATCAATAGGGTTGAACATCCTTTTCATCCTTACCTTAAAAACAACATTGGATCCTAAATAATGTCAAATTATTGTTATCATAAAGCATAAGTAATCTCCATGCTTATACCATATAACTATTTTCACTTCTCATGCACCAATATCATAGAACAAAATACCTACTCTTTCTCCCCACCTCTACGAAATTCATAGCCCCATGCTAACCCCTATATCAGGTTACCCTTTCACACCGCATCTCATCTCAAACATAATACCCGGCTCACTAATATCCCGATTCATATCTCAAGGCACTATACTCTCCCACCTCACTCATAAGTTATATATCAAGAAAATAAAAAATCAAAGGGTAACATCCATAATCACATCTTATATATCACCTAACAACATTCATGTAAACCTTCCCAAACTAGGGTATTACATATATAAATCTCAAGCATCACATGCCAAGTCTATAATGAAACTGACCATCATCAATAATTCTTATATGATACTACCCCCACAAGAATCACGATCTCATCCATGTATTAATATATATATATATATAATTAATGCTTTCCATGATGATCTATGTCATACATACCATAGTCATATGATTTAATAAAGTATAATTCCACCAAGAATCTATATGATATAACACTATATAGGTTATTGTTAACACTTAAAGTAACCAAACTTGTTTTCCTCACTAGAAATAGTATCATAATTACTGCATAGTGATTCTTTACTATGTAATTATATGATTTTACTGACCTACTGAGGTCACCATACATCCCTTATATGATTTATTTCATCATCCACATCAAGGATCATCCATTTGCAGAATCTACATGACATTTCATCAGAATAAAATACATTGTTGTTTAACAGAGTAAAATTTATTCAAAAAAATTTATGGGAAAATACAATATAAGTTTTTACTAACACCTTAAATAGGTGAACACTCTCTCATCAATTATATTAATTTGAAAAAGTCATACATGTGTCATGTGGATCCTATGTTCCAAATATGATTCTTTTGTACAAGCCTCTTTCTAATATGCCAATAGAAAAAACACATAAATAATAAATCTCCAAACATTATTGCATCACACTAGGTGAAAATCATACGAACATAAAATTAAAATATTATAAATGAAATCTCATATCCCTAGTAACTTGGAATTCCTATTAAAAGGATGTTGGGGATACACCATTTAGATATCTATCACAAGCTCTAACACATTACAATATCACATTTCTACTATATCCAAAAATAGTAATACAAAACAAAAACTCTGATACATTATGTGATATCTGTAACCTAAAGGACCTGATACAATTTTATAATTCCACAACCTGGTATACTCTAAAAAGTAACTAGATAGAGCCATGTCTTGAACTCATCCATGACTCTCTATACGCTTAAGGATTACAAAAAGCAGTGAGGGTTTAAAGATTTACTATAGGGAGACTCTACCCCAATATTAGAGTGCATAATATTAAATAAATAACCAAATATCAATATCATAGTATAATCATTAGAGAATGTGGATGAAATTAACAATAATCATAAAAAATAAATGAAATTTGGATGAAAACAGTCACACAGAATGGAAATCATGCCAATATAAAATGAAACAGATCACCAATGGAGTTGATCACATATATGAGATAAATAAATTAATAACAAGACATCGAGGCTTTACTGCTATCCTTGAGAATCACCTCATCCCAATATATAATCTCAAGAAAGATATGAATCCAAACAATCTAATCGCAAGCACCTTCCCAACCTAAAACTATAGAAAATGAAGGATTCTCAGGTACCTAAGTTCCATTGCCATCCAATTTGATTGTGGGTACAACTAAGTATAGAAACACCAACCATGTCTCATTCTTAACTAGTGAATTTAGTTTATTTTCATGTGGAATTATGAAAAAATAAATCGATAACATTAGTGAGGATTTCTAAATAAAACAATACACATCCATCCCCAGGGTCTAATGTGACACTCAAGATCAATTATACCTTCTTCAGCCAGTGTTAGAGTGTCTTTGAGCACTTAATAGAATTTTTCCAACATATAAGGTGAAAACACCAACCCCCAAGAGGTAATCTTGGGTTGTAAAAAGTCATCATGCAAAAATACAACCCCTATAAGGTAATTATAGGTGTTCTATGATCATTATGATCAATGGAAGACCATTACAAGGTAATATCAAGTGATTCATAGTCATCATGAATCATTATTGATACCTATGCAGTAATCCTAGGTGATCCAATAGAATCATGTATGCATTTTATTCTTAAGGGATAATCATAGGAATTCAATAACTATCATGACCATGATTGATTCATTGGATTTCTTCTAATAAATCACCTTATAACATCATACTCAAAAGTTTATTCCTAGGTGGATGACCCTAGACAGTCATGTAACATTAATAAAAAAATCAATTACTTAAGGAGTGACCCTAGGAAATGAAATTGAATCAATAATGAAAACTGATTCCTATGTAGATGAACCTAGGAAATCAAGTTGCATCATGCATACAACTAATTCCTAGGGGGATGACCCAAGGAAATCCAATAGTAGCATCAGGGATACAATCAATTCCCAAGGGGACAAACCTAGGTAATCTAGTTGTTCCATCCATCCTAACAATTAATATCCATATGGTATACCCCATAGGTAATAAAATCTTAGTGGTGGTTGATCACTTTCCCCACTCCCACCTCAACTAGTCTAAATACTTTTATGAATATCAAGGATCACACATAGAAAATCCCTATGTCTTCTATATCAATTCATCATTCACCTCTACATAGAGGTCCCTAAGTGTTCCTACACCAGGGCCAATACATTGTGTTCATTTAATTAAATTAACACCCCTTAGGGTATATATATATAGCCACATAGTTATATCCAAGGCCTTGTATATCATCAACAGAGGCAACAAACCAACGCACATGGGTCCATTGTGGAACTTAACACTTTGTTTAGTCCTTAGTAATTTTATTTTATATTAAATAATTTATTTAATCAAAATTTTTGATCACCCATAGTGGTGATACCCCAAATATCACATGATATATTCCAAAATCAAAATAAAAAAGGGGTATATACAAGGGACCACCTATCTCAACTATGGAGTTACACCCTTTAAGTCGCCACTAGTGATCTCTTTATAGGCTTGTTTAAGTTCAATTTACATATTCCATCCATACAAGGCCCAACCTCTCATAAAAATATCCAATTTAATTAATTATAGTCAAATTTTAATGATTCTAAAATAATTTTAATAATATTTTTTTTTGTTTTTCATTAATGTAGAATTACTGATTGAGAGCTCCCTTCATATAGAAACCATAACTAAACACCCACGGGGTGTTCATGGCATACTCCCAACATTATCCCAGAAAAAATACATAACCATTAAACCCAATTAAATATACAATTTTCATTAAATTTAGGAAATATTACTCAATAAAATTTCATGGAAATTTACCTTCATTACAACAACATGAAATAGATTGAAGTCACCATCTAATATCATCCTCTCACTAATCCATTGGAAATAATCATAAAAATGATCAATTTGACTATTTTCAGTGAAATAGGAAACAAAAACTTAATCTAGATAAATTAAATTCGGGATAAACATAAATGAACTAAGAATAGAGGCAAATAGAAGGATAGAATTAGTAATAATTTCCAATAAATCACTCCATGAAAGCCCTAAATTTAAGGGTAATTGAAGAGGAAGGAGGGGTTTTTGCCTATTATGTGTCACACTAAATGGAGGAGAAGAAAGGGGGTCAGGGAATTAAAAGTTCATAGGGGAAAAGGGTATTTTTTCTATTTTTTATGTGGAACATGTTTTTCTAAGTCATTCTCCAATTATGTTGTATGTACTATCCGAGACAATCACTTGAACATGGTAAAGTTTTACGATTTTCCAAACTATGCACTAACCATGTGGATTCCTCTTAAACCAAAATTTTAAAATTCACATGGTTTTTCAACAACTATTCATAAACCATGTGTCAATCCCCAAGTCCAAACCACCACACAAAAGTTTCCCTAAAATCATAGCGATATACCTTAAGCCATGTGATAACCATGCACATCAACCATATAATGTATTATTTTAACTATAAAACTCATCACACTTTGTATATTGCATGATTTCTCCTAAATATTGCACACTAAATATTTTCCTTAGCCACAATCCTCCCAAAACATTTGAAAGTTCATTATATGCTCTTGAGACTCTCTAAAACTCTTGAGGAACCTCTTAGGCCTCAAACCATACCTAACAATGTCAACTCGACATTATCCAACTCTCATATTCTTGATTCGAACCCTTGTTCTCAAAAATAATAATCCACCAAACTCAAATATTCAACTTCCCTTAAGAATTATTAACCCATATAGACACTGGGTTTTATGAAAATAAATTTTCCAGTCTTGAGAGGTATTATAAACAAAATTTTCATATTCTTTTATAGTACACCTTTCTTCTTGATAGAACCTGATACATTACTTGGATATTTAAATTTAATTTCATTTTCTATCAAAACATTATATGTGTATGGTATATGTGGAAATGATTAAGGAACATTTTCAAATCACTAAAATTCCATGAAACTTACCTCTACATTTATCCTCCTATAAATATCTTAAAATTCATGAATTATCATATAGGTTAAACCAAATTTCAAGGAAATTTTTACTTCCAATATTATTCTCCTTATTTCTCATAGTTATACATGATGATAAGTGTAGAGGGTAAGGGGGTTTCTTAATAATAATTCTTCAAGATGTTTAATAATTGTATAGGGAGAATGATTGGGTTGCGTTCTTCTATTTATAGGAAAGATAAAAATCATAAGTGATTTATCATTAATATATTATTTACCAATTATTCTCAAAAAATATTATAAAAATGTATTTAAAAAAGTGAAAAGAATTATTAAAAAAATAAAAAATAACCTAGATAATAAATAGGATATACTCATATTTATATATGTTATATTGGATTGTGAATGAATATAAACGGTAAGGAGATTGTGTTGTGTTATTTAACATGTAATCTAATTGAGTGAGGTATAATTAATTGAGTGTTATTTATCTTAATCAATCATTATAATTGAGATAAAACCTCCTAATTGAGCCTTTGTTTTCAATATAATTTAATACAGACCCATCATCCTCAAAATGACCATTCTAAAATCCCTTATTATTAATACATAATCATTAATTTTTAGTGTATAAAGGATAATTATTTTAAGAACATTATCACCTTAAATGTTTCTTGAATATTTATAACTTTGCATAT
The DNA here is from genome assembly GCA_963277665.1 of Viscum album. NCBI lineage: Eukaryota > Viridiplantae > Streptophyta > Magnoliopsida > Santalales > Viscaceae > Viscum > Viscum album. Next base: position 1,822,712,990 of record OY728135.1, on the reverse strand, counting down.
ATTTTTTCATGAGTCAATAGTGGAACATTTTACAACATCATGGGTTAAAAATGCCGCATGGATGTGAATAAAATGTTTATTGTGGTTTATTTTGGAGATAAAATAGGTTAATAACTTTTTTTACATATATAATAGATGGTAAAACATCTGGGTTTAATTGTTTTTTAAAATGTAACGCTTTTCTATGTAGTTTAATTTTGATTATAGTATATAAATTTCTTAATGTTCCTTTTCAAGATAGTGAAAAAGGGTTAGTGTGGGGAGTAGATAAACCACATTTATTATAAAAATTTGATATATTATAAATTATATAATTTACCCAAATTAGTATCAATATTTATATATAAGGAAATATTGGGGTTGGAGCATGTATTGGAACATTTAATGAAAATTCATGTTATAAGCATTCAAACAATACAATTATTTTTTATATTAATATTTAAAAAAAATTATTTTTGTTTTAAATTTTATGAAAGAATTCCTACCTTTTTGGATGGGTCATGAATTAAAATATAGACTGGACTCATCGACATGGAAACCCTCTTAACATTTGGGCTATAACTTCCACATTCTATATTATATTTGGAAAACATTTGGTAAATATTAGATGAATAAATTTTAAAAAAAACCCACTTCTATAAGGATAGTTAGTTGATGTATTTTTTGGGCCAATAGTATGACTAAATTTTGATTAAGATATTTATACAAATATTCTTATTCACTCTTATAAACTATTTTAATCCAAGACTCTTATACTTAAAACTACCTTTTAATTTATATTTAATTATATTACTCTTTTTAAATTAGGATGATATGGAACACTTACATGACCAGAAGACCCAATGATACATGACCCAAAAACCTAAAATTTGATAGAACAATTTCCATATAGACAAAGGCCTAGACTACAACCTCCCCTTCTATCTTTCTACCATTATCCCACACCAGCCCACACACCAAATACGTAACCAAATATTTCCATTTTCTCCTTGCATAGAAGTGAATGGGTCATTTTTTCACATATTATTATAGCTTGTTATTTTTTAGGGATTGATAGTTTCTATTTATGATAATTTTGAGTCTATTTTATTTTAACATGATATCCCTGACACTATATTACACTCCACTTGAAAGAGCCATCTCTAGAACAATCATAAACACCTAATATATATTGTCTTAGTGACTCTATGGGCTGAATTCCCAAATTTATAGCCCAAAATACCATGTGAGGTACATGGTATCCCTGGTATAGTACCCCCACTATAATACCTATGATAATATTCATACTGGTTTAATGTTTTTTACTGTTACATTACCTATATAAATTACAAACTCATAGATTTTAAAATTGTTTTTAAAGCAATATTTTCAATTAACTTTCCTATTGGTGGAGAGAAGTTTCCATGTTATGATCTCATCTATAACTCTCTTTTCATCATCTTGTATTTTATGACATATTTGTTCTTGTAAAAAATCACTCTTTTTTATATTTATTTTATTATATTCAATTTTATTATTATTTCTTTCAATTATTTGGGAAGGATAATAATATAATAAACATGTCTGGATATATCCCTTTATAATATTTCACATATGAAAATTGTTTAGTTTATTTCTCTTCCACACATGGAAAAGTGGTTTTTCTTATTATTTAATATAATTATAACCTCCTTCTACAATTTTTTAAAACCGAACTCTAAAAATAATTCATATAAATATAATTTATTATTTTTTTTCATTTTCAAAATAAAATAAATGATACACACTTTTCATGCAAGGTAAAAAAAGTGTGATTTCTAGGTTTGAAATCTTAATCGTGAAAATAAAATAAAAAGGTATTGATTTTTAGAGATAAATAATGACATGTAAACACAATTATTTCCCATTTATAATGTGTATTTGTTCCCTTATTAACCATTAACCATGATTACTCCATTTATGGAATATCATGTTAGGGGGATATGGTTTGATGTTTTGAATTTATCCTAATTCTTAATTATTTTCATCTTTATGGATGTGTTCATTTACATGGGGTTTGAAAGTTGTAAAATTAGGAGATTGAAATTATATAAATTTTAATTAAATTTATTATTATTAATAAATGATTGAATAATTAATTTTATATGAATTATTCTCCCTCGTCATATTTTCAAAAAAAATACTTCTTATATACTTCTCCATTATTCATAAATATTAAAAAGCCCCATTCATATTAGTCTTTTATTAATTTTATATCAGTTTCTTAATTCCCAAAATGAGTTTTTTAATTACTCTATCCTTTAGAGAAAAACCTTTTTTAGCTACTCTGTTGCCACTAAGTATGAAAAACTACACATCATTTGAGAGTTCCGATGATAATTATATTTAACCCCTATATATATTTCACCAAAAGGGTATCCAATAATAAAATTTTAAAATCAATTTTAGTATAATAAAACTTAAAAAATAGAGTTGAGAAAAAGAAATGAATAATTTTCTATACTATTATTTGTTACTACCTTTCATTCCTTGATATGGTATCTTCTCTTTTTCATTTCCAACCTTTTACAATTTTTATGTTGAGCAGAGGGGGGGGGGAGTACTGAACCCCTTGAAGCTAATTGATTCATATATTAACTCCTATAAATTTTTAGAAATAATTTACTCGTCTAGTAACAAGTCCCCTGTATGAGATAAAGAATGAGGGTATGGGTTCATAGACTAGATATCTTGGTGTGATCTCCTATATTACTATTAATTAAGAAGTAATTCAATAATAATTGAATTTTAAATAAACAATAGGACAAAATTTAATTTTATATTAAGAACAGTAAAATAACCAAAAATAAGGCCTACTCATGTTTGTTAATAATAATTTTCATTCATACCTCTTCATCTATAAATATATATATTTTTCATGGATTATTAATTTATATCCAAAATAATAATTTTATGTTAATGTAAAATTAATATACCTCTATGTATTTTTAATAAAATACAGCCACTACCTCTTAATATTTTTTATATCATGTATATAAAATTTAATATATAAGTTAATATAAATAAATGTTCATAAAAATAGTTAATAATATATATAAATAAAAAAATAACACATGAAATATTTCACTTTTACTCTCTCATTACTGATTTATTAATATTTGATTAATACCCCTTCAATCATAATTTAATATGGTTATTTTTATCCCTCCCTAAAGTGCTTTGAAATTCTTCAATTTATTATCATCTAGACTAGTAGAATTAATTTTGTCATCAAATTCAATAGACTTCATCTAATTATTCACAGGGGTAATTGAAAAAATTATTAAATGTGTATTGTTGTGTCTACCAACTCTGGATGTCTTCTCCTGTCTACAAAAAATGGATTGATGTTCTGATCATACATTCCCCTAAAAATAAATTAAAAAAATTAAATTCATAAATATAAGATAAATTAATGTAATATCTATATATAATAAAATTATACAAATTATAAAAAATAAATGTAATGATATATATATAATAAAAGTAAATATAAGTGAAAATATAGTTTATAAAAAATAAAAGTTTAAAAGTAATATCTATAAATATTTATATTCAAAAAACTATAAAACAAAAGAAATGGACTTGAAACCGGAAAACAATATATAATTAAAATTAAATTTGATACAAAATTTAATTTTATAAGAAATATATATATATATATATGTAATCAAATTTCAATAATTTTACAATCAAATTTTCATAATATTAAAATATTAAATTAAAATAAAATTTATAAAAAATAGAATTTTAGAGATTAAATAATTTTTAATATTAAATTTTAATACTTATAAATTACTTAAAATATTAAAATATTAATGAATAAGTTTGTTCTCATATCATTTCTTCATGATATTTTCATATATCCTAAATTTTTTATTGCTTTGGCTATTATTATCTTCCAAAATTTAGGTAATATATGTAATAACATCAAAAACGTTTACAAAACCATCAATATTCTCACTCAAAAAATATATTTTAATTCCTTAATAAATGATAGAACCACATTCATGTGATGCATCAATAACATAAAAAATGTGTTTTCTTTTGTTTTCATGATAAAGGGATCATCATCGAATCCTAAGTTTTTAAAATCTATACGTGTAAATATAAATTCATCTTTTTGAACAATATAGCTACAATCAATCGAGATACACTTGAACATGTGTACTCAAAATTTTATGAAATTAATATCTCAGATATCTTGAAAAAAATTTGAATATACAATTAAAACAAATATCTTTTGTTTATATTTTACACATGAAAATTATATTTATTCAATAGAAACTATCAGTCCACTATTTTGATTATTATTTTTATTTTGATAATATTTTTTATAAATTTTATAACCATTAATGTTATACATATACCATGTAATCACATTGACACATGGTTTTCCAATTAACCATCACAATTTTTCTAACATACTTGTTTCATTAATAACATTCTTCTTAAATAGTGGAACAAAATGTTTTTATACTCATTTATCACCTACATTTCATTTTTATTCATATATATTATTTTAAATTCATTAATATTTGATGTTATATATGGTTTAATTTCACATGTTTTTTTAAAATGTATAAAAAATTCCTCATTATTTGATAATGTTTAATTGAATTTAATTTTAATCCATAAATATGTTTTCCGCCAATGTTGGTTTCTACGTGGTGAAATGTAGTGTGAAACTGCATAAGAATTTATAGGTGTGTTATTCCTTTTTCCAACCTTTATTTAAGTGTTTTTGAGTTATGTTTTATTTGGGTGAAATATCTGGTAGCTTTCTAGACTGTTTTGGGAAGTTTTAGAAGTTATTTATAGGGTACATGGTTGGGGCATGGTTTAGAGAAACTATAATGATTTCCCTGGTAACTTTACAACTAGAAACTTTGGAGATAGTGGTGTTTATATTTTTTTCATGGGGTTTACCAAACCATGCAACCTGGCCTTGTTTAGAAAGTGGACCTTGCATTTTCTGTGCACATTTTGGTAAATCGTGTGGACAAACCATGAATATGGGATTAATTAATGTAAAATTATAATTTTTAACCCAAACCCTCCTTAAAACCCCCCATTACTCCTACAAAACCTAGAGATCTCAAGACTATGGACTCCAGTTATTATTCTTAGTGAATTATTTTCCTCTTGAAAACAATTTTATTGGATCTAGATATGTCATTCCAATGGATTTAAAAGTAAGTGATCATTTTACATCTATTCCTATTATTTATAGGCCTTATAATTTCACCTCATAAAAGACCCTAGTTCAATATTTTCATGACCGGTTCTATGAATTCTGATATGATCTAATTTAATTCTATATAGATTTTCTTGGAAAAAGAAGGTGGAGATAAAATTTCCATGATCATTATCAGATTTTTATTGATTAGTTTGTTACGTTGGATGAAATTAGGTAATAATAAACTAAGACTATAATTTTAAATATTTTTCTACAAGGATCATCACTCTAGAATCCACACATGATGATTTGTGGATGGTCCTAGGAATTATTACTGTTTGAGGTAAATTTTAGTGGTAAAACATAATGTTGGGGTTTGATACAATAAATGTAAGAATTTTCTTACCGTGTTATGACAATTGTAAACAACTGTATTATATGATAAGGCTGTGATTTTGTGTGTGGGACATGATACCTCTCTTTATATGACATTCATGTGAAAGTATATATCTAAATACATCCCCTTATTTTTCTTATGTATGTATTTAATTTTGAGGATCATAGTCTTCTGTTATCTAGTGTAAAAGTGATAGGTATATCTTTTCTGTATTGTTTAACCCCACATAAGGAAATCCTATATAGCATGACTTTTGGTGATTATAGGGGTTCTTGGTTTACTAATGATAGTGCATGATGTCCTTGAGGCCTAAACTAAGATATTTGGAAGATTATGATGGCCATGTGTATTGAACCAAGGTATGACAGACTTGTGGTTTTTTCTAAGAATTTGTTTTCCTTTTGTTTTATTATGAGATTCAAGGGAACCAAACATAACTACTCCATTGGAATGTAGCCAAAGAAGGTAGGGTCAAGGTTCATGGTATCCTGGTTAGTTCATGATGACTCTGTTTTTGATTGTTTAATTATGAATTTATTTTAATTTAATTGCATAAAATTTTATATAAACATTGATGTTGGGTTAAATATGCATTGGTGGTTTCATACTAGGTTTATACTCACATCATGTATAATAATCTTAGTCTTCATGTAGAATTTATATTCAGGGATCCAGTCAAGGGAAAAGGACCTATGTTAAATGGCTGAGATGGAGGAGTAGTGATACTGGGTTGAGTTATAGTGGACTTTGGATTTCTTGTTATAACAACTCCTTTTTATCTTCAATATGTTTTTAAAGTAATTGACTTATAGTTGGTTGGTTGTTTGGTTATATTGTATGAAATATTGACATTTCTATATCATTTTATTCTATTGTATATATATATTATTTTAAAATTTCTTGAAATTATATATATATATATATGTTGGATGAATATGTTTGGAAAGGACATAGTCTCCCCATGATTTGATTTGGTCCCTCGCCACTAGTCGTCAATCTCTTATATACAAGGAGGCATAGATGCGGTAACGTGGTACTTCAGTAGGAACTGGGTGATCCTATTTGGGATGTTACAAAATGGTATCAGATTCATCCCTTTTTATTGGATATGAATTTTGATTTTTTAGAAATAAGATATGATCATTGGGGCTTAGTTAGGGGAGTTATGTGTGTGTCTGGACATCTCATGCATAATAGACCTCTAGGTCACTAAAGAAAGTTGGATTTTTATTATTGATTTTGGAATTACAGTTTCAATTTTATCTTCAATATTCTTATTTTATTACAATTTATTGTATTTGGGCGGGTTCATGCATCATTAGTAGGCATGTAAGTTCAAGATTCATTCACTTTTTTACTTGTTATTGACAAAGGTTTAATTAATTTTGTGATGGATATAATCTATTTGGCATGAATCTTAGATTTATTATTATTGGCATTTAATTATTTCATCTTGAGCATGTTATACCTTATTATATGTACATAGTTGGGACTAACACGTAGGTACTAGATAATTTGGCTTATTCCTCGATTAATATAAAGTATTATGAATTATAGTCATAGGTGGCCTCTTAATATGAGTAATTGTGAAGTGGTCCTTTTGTGTGTTCCGATTAAATTATTAATTAGTATTTCTATTTATGTCGTTAAAGTCATTTCTATGTGTTCTCTATGGAATTTTTGTTAATGTTTCCTCAATAGAATTTTATGGGACTAACTAGGGAAGTAGGCTGGGATGCTCTTATCTTGGGAAATGCTCTTGTAACGCCTCTGGTCATGAAGGTGTTTGCATATTAGAATTATCTCATGGTCTCTCCATCGATCTAGAAAACAAAACCACTCAGTATGGATTACATTTTATAGTACCTGTTATAGGTGAAAGGGCCTAGAGGGTAGGCTGACTATGGTTAATTTTTCTTGACATTTTAATTTACAGCATCCCCCATCACTTAAGGGAATTGATGTTCCTTATGATACTGAGAAATGTATTGAAATCATCAAGAGTATTTTTGATATAGAAGAGGCTCTTAGAAATAGGTGAGTGAAATTGGTTACATATATACTCGAGGGACTCAATATAATATGGTGGAATGTGATGATCTTGGATGGGAGGCAGGATATTATGAATTGGTAAACCATTAAGGATCTATTTTTTAGTATTTTTTCCGATATTTGATGATTTTGACTAGAACCTATGAGTTCATTTAACTACTATATGGAATAATGATATTAACATAATATTCTTCTCATTTTAGATATTTTCTATATTTTTCTCCACTTTTGCTTGATAATGATGTACAAAAACCATGGGAGTTTGAGATAGGATTGCTACTAGATTTAAGGAACCTTTTGAGGAACTTCAATCTGAACACATACTTGAAAGTTCTTCACAAGACCCTTACAACCGGGAATAGTTTAGAGAAGGATAAATTAGTAGATCTTATTTCTAAACTCAATGGACCAACATGTGGGTCCTCAAGTGGAGTTATGGGTCCCCATTTCTAATAGAAAAAAATATGATGAATGAGGAGATGTTCTAGGGAGGTGAAATGAATAAAAAACGGATCTAGGTTTATTTAGCTCCATCCAATGTAGGAAGTTCTCCCCAGTGCTTTAACTATGGCCATATTTTACACTACAAAAAATATCAAACACTTAAGGGAAGGTTCCTAATTGAGTTAAGATGGGATATATCTAGAATTTATATTTGAGAGAATCATTATTGGGTATAAGTAGAAATACATGGAAAATTAACCTACAGGGTGTTCCTACAATAACCTTAAACATGGAGTTAATATACTATAGGATGGTCAATCCATGGAGTAGGAAGGGGGCCCTAGTAGCAGTTATAGGCTCTATAGGGATTTGTGAATAAGGTAAACTAGGGATCATGGTGTAGAGGGTTTTTTGATATTTTGAGGTACCATTAAGAGTACATCTATTCTCTCTAGAACCTTATATTATACATGATCTTCCCATTTGTTTATATCAAGTAAAGTAGTTAAAAAGTTAATTTTACTATAAATATTTTCCCTAAATTGTTGTCTCTTGATTATCCTATCAGAAAGAGGATAAATCATACTCATAGATATCATGGATATCCTATAGTGGTTGAAATATATGGAAATATGTGGGATTTCCTATTTTTTAAGATTATTTATTTTTTTGTGATCTTTAGTATAGAGTGGTTGACTTTTTATTCAGTTTATAATGATTATTATTTGGGATGGATGAACTTTTCTTACCTAAAATTAGATAATCACGAACTGACTATATTATGGGATATTGGAGTAGCTAGAGTAGGATAAGACCTTAGTAAGATCAAAACAATTATAGATCAGGTGGTAGTTATGGTTTTTAGAGTATATCAACTAACAAATACAACCACTTTTTCTCTTCTAGTGAACCCTTTCTAGGATATCATTCAAGATGATTTCTTAGCAATCCATCCCCATCAAGGAATTTAGTTCTAGATTGAACTAATTCTTAGTGCACAACCTGTATCAATCCCTCTATATTAGATGTCACCATCATATATATTTTATTTGAGGATGCATCTTGAATATCATTAAGTTAAGGTGTTTATTCGGTCAAGAACTTCCCCTTAGGGTTCTCTAGATATTTTTTCCAAGAATGAACCAAATGCCATGAAAGGATTATTTAAAATTTAATTAACTCATAGTGAAGATATAATATCTATTTCTATGGATCAATGATTAATTTAATCAGTTTAGGGGAGACCAGTGGTTCCCAAAAATTGATATATGATCAGGTTATCATAAAATTCTGTTCATAGAATAATATCTACCACATATGGAATTCATAAGAAGATAAGGATTATATGTGTAACATGTGATGTAATTTGGGTTGATGATTTCACTAGCAGTTTTCAAGGTGAAGGTTCTGGGGATCAGGGAAAGCGGTCAGGCCTATTCCCAATAAAATTTTTCCATTAAAATATTATGATTTATCATAATTACTACATAGAATAGTATTCCTATAATCCATTAAGATAGGATCTCACATGTAATTTTTAATTGATTTTGATAAATAATTACTTAAAACATATTGTAACTCTATCATCATTATCATATATGGTTGAACCTTATTTTTTAACCATCATTTTGAGGTTGTAATCAAGGGTATATTCCCTCTATCAGTGATCCATACATGCGCCAAGAGTCTCTAAAAATCATGATAAGTTTATATGGATGCTTGTTTGGATATACCTATTCCTTACATCATTCATTGTGGATCGAACCATTAGAATACCAACGAATCATGTTGTATTCTATTGGTCTCTCACAGTTGTAGAGGATATAGGAGTATCACCAATGCTCATGGAACTTTGAACATTATTTATAATATCTCTGGGGTGATATAATTATCTAGAATTCCAAATGTTGTAAACAAAAATTCCAAGGATGATTCCATTGTATCAAATTATAAGATAATTCTATAGTCATGAATTTATAGAGCTAAGGATATAATATTATTTATATAAATACCATTTAATATTCTCTTATCCCATAGTGTACCCCATGTATAAATAATAATAATATTATTATAATTATTTAGTTGACTTGTTAATAACTTGGGGACCAATTAAATATTATTTTTCCAGAGTAAATTAATTAACATTTATTCAAAATAATATACTATTCTCACCATACCATAACATTGTTCACTCATCCTCCTTGGTATTTACTAGACTAAGGTTAAAATATATTTATTTAGTTAAATAAATATTGTGGCCTTATAAAGTAATAAATTAATACTTGTGATCAATCAATAAACAAGATTAAATATTATTCATTGTATTGGAGAATCATATTCTTATCTACTTGTTAAACTCATATAGAATTTAATAGAGGTTCTTGGATACGCTTAGTGAGTTACCCTATAGACCCTTTTCACATTAACATTAGTCTAAACAATCTAAATTACTAGGTTAGAATATAATAACATTCAATGTAACCCGTAGATAAAAGAGTTGATGTTGTAATGAAATCCAATCTCCTACGAACCCTTACCATGTAATATAATCTCTTTATCTTGATATCTATCATCAAATAGGTTCTATACAATGTGTCATCAACCTATATGTTTGACCCACTTTCCTTATCTTTATGAAAATAAAAACACAAATAAATCACCATGTACATTAAATTAATCCAGCTATTTTATTCTATCAAATAACATGATATATTTACTTCCAATAAATGTGAAAAATCATCTCCTATATTATTCAATAATGTTATGCCACTTGTGACACACCCAACAAATCAAAATTCTTTATGAATTTTTATCATTATAGTTTAAGAGATACATCTAATAAAATGATTCATAAAAAAATTAATAAAAATTATAGAGTCAAATGATGGATACATAGGTCCGTATATATTAATATCCATTGATACATGAAACATGAAAGTTACATATTGGTGGTTATGTTCTCATAACCTCACTTCTTAGAGATTGCCTAGGTAGAATACTATGAGAAGGTGTTTCAATGTCTAATGAGACTCCTACCACTAATATATTGTATTTTCATGTTCCATTAGACAATATTTCCAGGGTATTGAACATAAGATTATCAAATTCTATCATATAATTATAGCGATAAACTGCTAGTTACTTTTGACACAATATATATCCTTATGACATTATCATATAATCTATCATGTAGAAGAAAAATTAGGATGTTCTAGGAAATTAGGTTACATTCAAACACTCTAAATATACCATGTAATCTAAAGTGCAAGGGTAGTTGAGTTTTAGGTTACCACCAACTCCAATAAACTCCCACTTTCAATGAATCTAACTACGAATAATTTTAAGCATGTTAGATATCTCATAATATTCAAGATTATTCTAAAATAAGGATTTATTTAGGGGGTCTACCATGTTCTCCTATATAGATACTATACTTACTATGACATTATCGCACTCTGAAAAATCCCTCAATAGATAAAACATTCAGAGTTTGTTCTTTATCCTTTACTGAGACCTTCACTCATTTGTTAGAGATACCTCTTCAGTGTTATCACAATATATTGTGATAGGTTCTATGATACATGTAAACACACCAAGCTCATAGATATATTTTCAAATCCAAACTAATTCCTTAGATACACAAGAAGCAGTAATGTACTAAGAATCCACAATAAAATCTACTACAACTGGATACTTTGAGCTCTTCTAGGTTGAATCTCCTATATTTAGTGTGAATAAATAACTTGATTATAATCCAAAGTCATCAGGGTTAGTTTAGAAACTATAATCTAGGTATCTGCTATTAATTATCTCTTCCTCTCAACCATTTACCAGGAACATATCCTTGATACACCTCAAATTATTTGTGATAGTCTTAACAATAGTATAATGGTATTATCATTGATATTATTGATATATTTTTACCATTATTAGAGAATAAGTAACATACAACAAGGAACATAACATGGAATACATAATTGATCCTATCAAAGATGTTAAATGGACCCTACTCATTCTCTGCCTATCTTGTTTTTCTAATTTCACAATCTATAGAAGAGATGAATTCCACGTGACACTATAACTGGTCCACTCTTATATTGTTCCACAGTGAATCTATTCAGTATATGGTAAATGTATATACACTGACATAGTGTAAGGAACATCTTGGTTCTATTCTGAATAATCTTGACCCTGCTGATATAGGTTTTTTCACCTATTTTATTCATAGTGAAAAACTCATTCAACCATTCCATAACTTATTATAAGGTTGATAACCAGTTTCCAAAATGAAATATTCCATCAAAATATACCATCAGGAAAACAATTGTGTTCTCATTACACCATCAATAAACATGTTCCTCATATTCATTCTTTATGAAACAAAACACTTACATGGATTTATAAAAATGAATATTCTATACATGGGATTATTTCTTTGATACATAAATGGATTTCTACAACATTCATACCCTTTTATCATTACTTTGAGTTATAAAACCTTCTGGTTTTTTCATATAAAAATCTTTATAAAGGTTACCATTCAAGAATTTTGTTTTTAAAACCAAATTTTAAATATCATAGTCATGGAATATTTATATGTTAAGTAGAATTATGATGGGTTTACACATGTCAAATACTGAAAAAGTTTCTTTATGTTCTATTATTTTTTCACAATCCAACCTAGTTCAAGCCTGAATTAGCACCTGAGATGATATGTGATAAGGCCTAAGAGACATTACCAATCCTCCCAGGATGGAAACTAGTGCGGGGAATCAATAATAACTCAATTGGGAATTATTTTTTCCATGAAAAAGTATTTAAATAAAATAGAATGAGAAAAACTAAAACTATAAATGGTTAATAAATAGGCAACTAAATATATAAACGTAAACACTATAAATACCTCTACGTGACCTCACAGGTCACCACCAACCATGGAACCATGGTCACTCCATGAGAAAACCAGATCTAGGAGAACCTAGAATAGAAAAATGATAAACAATATAGGTGAGAAAATTTATATTCCCAGAAGGGATTCAAAGAATAAAGAATTCCATGTGCCTTACCTTTTAATATTAATCCAAATAAGGATAGTTTAGAATACAATATTAAAAATAGGTTTTTATTTCCTTTTTATAAAATTAACAAGATTCAGTTTTATGAAATCCATTTTTCAAAATATTTTCAAAACATTTCTTTTAAAATATAAGAGATCCTTCATTAAATAATTTTTAATGGAAAAAAGTACTATAATATTTTTCTTGATATATAATAAAAACAAATAAGTTACTTTAAAAATAAATTAGTAAATAGTGGAAGGTAGAATATATATGGAACAAGTTTCATGAGAGAAATAACTGACGGAATATATACAGAGAGAGAGAGAGAGAGTGTGTGTGTGTGTGTGTGTGTGTGTTACCCATGTTTATGTTTGTATTCTCCTTCACTAATAGAAGTACAGCGATACCCTAAGAAAGTATAATGTACATGAAAAAATACAAGAAACAAAAAAAAATTAAAACCATAATTAAATTTTAGTCATAGAACATGAATAAAAGAAAACATACCTTAAACTGTTGGTGAAAGTAATGAGGCTTCAAAAACAAAAGGATGAAGACCTAAAACCAACATCACACACCATAGAGGTTGAGGTCAACATGAAATCAGAAACTAAAACTCCCACTAGGGTCTGAATGATCAAGATCCACAACAATAAGAGGATAAAAATGAGGGGAATATAATTGTATAAGGAATATCAAAAGAGGATAGGCTTACCAATGTTGATCACAACCAAGACAAAGGGAGTGGAGAGGAACTGCGCTCAGTTAGCTAGCCCCTCATGGGCAGCATCACATTAGAGGGACAATAAAAGGGGGCCTAGTCATGCAAGGGGTAAGGGGAAAGTGGGGGTAGGTATTAGAAATTATTATTATTATTATTATTATTATTATTATTATTAAAACATATGTTTTTATTTCTTTAATCTGGAAATGTTGCATGGATTGGCTGCATTGTTTCATAAACCAAGCACTAAACTTGCACCCCTTATTAGTCTCTTAGAGCACCTTACATGGGCAGACTGCATGGTTAGAGAAATTGTGTGCCAAACATGTGACTTTGATCTAAGGAAAACATTAGAGACACCCACACGGTTTTTGCATGGTTTCTAATAATCATGTGCCAACCATGCACCCATGTGTAAAAATCAAAAAAAAAAATTAATGTTAGGTATATACCAAATCTCAAAAAAAATACTTATAATTAAATAATTAAATATATTTAATATTTCAGGGTTGGGGTGTAAAAATTATCTCCACCATGACGCTTTGTACCACTCAAAAAACCCCAAAAATACATGAATAACCTAGACTTGAGAAAAACAATACCCAAAGAGAAACCATAACCACCATAAGATCAAGAACCAAAAACTAAATTTCCACTGAAATCATAAAACTCCAAGATCCCAGGAATATGGTAAGATCATCCTCATGTTACTATCTTGATATCAAATGGAACAGTTGACAAGGCTAAAGAAATTGAATTTGAAATTGAAGGGATGAAGTTGAAGGGGATGAAATCTCTAAACATAACCTTAAAACAAGGAACACCTCGACCCCTAAAATAGAAAAATCCAAGTTAAACTCATCATGGCCTATTTTGGATCTTGATGAGAAAACATCACCCAAACCACTACCCTCAATCTATAAATATCACTATGATCTGGGTCGGGCTGGGCGGAAACAAGAAAGTTCCCCATCAAGAATACATGGAAACCATGTTCGTCATGTGGTCCTTCAACAATTCCCCAACACCACCATATTAGGACGTCAGTTGAACCAGACCATGTTGAACCTGATCTCTTCCTATGGTGGTATCCTCAGCATTTTTTAATTTTGGTCATACCTTGATTTACCAAGCTAAATCAACCGATAAGAAAAAAAATTAAATCCCCAAAATAGGTTGTGCATAGAAAAAAATACCATCATCCAAAAAAATGAGATTCAGAACCTCCCAAAAATGTATCCCTATTTAAATGGAGTCCTTAAGAGACATAATAGAAATTTAAGTCCACCAAATTGAAAATAAATTCCACCAAGAGAGTGGGTTTAGATAGTGGCTTAGAAAAACTCCAAATGAAACAATAATTTGAAAATGAATAAAGGGATCCTAAGAGACTCCACTAACACATAACCAAGAATATTGAACACTTGAAAACCCACAATTTTTACAAAATTCTAATTTATTATTAAAATAAATAGGATAAACCAATCAGATTAGGAAGACAAGACATGACTGAGAATTTCCCAAACAAGCATTCCTCAACCTAACAAATGATCACTAAAGTATGTAGTACTCTCCAAGGAGTTATCAGGGGAAATAATGAGAGAAAAAATTATTTAGAATATCCCCAAAGATTCCAACAACCAAAAACAAAAACTTTCAATCCACTAAATGTCAACCAACATCAATTTCCTTAAAAATAACATTTACATGGACAACCCAGTAAGGCACCTCAGAGACCATCCATCTACTCATTTTACAAATACTCTCTTGGGGAATACTCTAAAAACAAGAAACATGAATCTAAAACAAATAACATAACATATAAATTTTTTCATATCAATCATAAATAAACAATCAATACTAAAAACATCATTTTAATCACAGCTCAGACTCATCAAATCTAAATCCCTAAAAAGGAAAACTCCAAACACATAAATAAATCATCACACAACTCCCACTTTTCAAAATTTTTAAATTCCAATTTTTGGAAACAATTTTTATAAAACCAAACTACTGTTATAGGTTAAGTACCCACTATTGGAATTAAATATAACACCGCATATATGCATCATTTTTCTTACTCAAGAACCCACCCACACATACCAATAACCATCTACGTACAACATATATACAAACATATATGTGTGTGTGTGTGATAATTAATAGGAATAAAATGTATCAAAGTAGGGAATTTTCATTTCTAAAACAAAACATCCTACCCAAATTTTAAATTCCCTAACAATTTTAAGCCACCCCTTATCAAACCAAAACCAACAATTCTCAAATTCCTAGTTTCCAAGAAACTTCCATTTCACATTTCTAAAAAAATCCCAATCCCAAAAAAAATTCCAAAAAAAATCCTTTTCTAATATAATTTATATTTCCGAAATAAACAATTTTATTTTCAAACAGTCCAAGGTTTTAATTTTTCAAAAACAAACACTAATAAAACAAAATTTGTTTTCAAAATACTAATGAAATAATCCAAAATCAACTCAAACTAATAAAAAAACAATCAAAATAAACCCAAGACATGATAATAAATCCCAATATCTCATTGGAGAAACTGCTAAACCTTACTTGGATTCATGATTTAGAAAGTCATGTGCCAACTATGCGAGTACATCAGAGGTCATCAAAGACTGTTTCATGCTCATCACATAGTTTTCCAAACCCTACACAGTAACTATGCACCCTCTTAATCTCTAAAAAATAACCATAAAGTCTCAAAACCAAACAAAAATTCTCAAAAAAAAATCAAGTACCTCGAAATAACCTAAGATCCAAGCATGTATTTTGATGCAAAACCATACTGGACAACCCTATAAATCCAAGAGTCCTTTTTATTAGGTGGTGGTCGAGCACATACATGTGAATGACCACATGAATTCTAAAAATCCATGTTCCAAACTACCATAAAACCCTAAATAACAAGGGATAATTTATATGATACCATTTTATCATCATCCAACCTGGGTCGTCCCCAAACCAGGCACCCAAGAAAATGCACAAAAAGGTCCTATAGGTTTTCTGAACCCACTCGAGATGGGAAAAAGTGTCAGGAATCAAGAATAACTCTATAGGGAATAATATATATATATATAATAAAAAGTAGATAAATAAAACAAAATGATAAAAATTAATATTTTTATTTGAGAATAAACATGAAACTAAGAGGAAATATGTAAACACTATACATACCTCCCATTTGAAAACATGGGTCACCAACAACCACAAAACCAAGATCACTCCATGAGAAAATTAGAGCAGGGAGAACCTAGAATTAAAAAATTATACAAAATATAGGTGTGAGAATTTAAATTCCTAGTAAATATTCCCTGAATAAACAAAACTCTATTCCTTTTCTTTAAAGTGAAATCAAATCATGTTAGCTTGAAATTAAATATTGAAAATAGTCTTTCATTTTCATTTTGAACAAGTAAAAACCAATTATTTTAAGAAAATAATTTCAAAAAAATTTCGAAATGTTTTTTTCTAATATAAAATAACATTAAATGAATTATTTTCGAAGGAAAAAATTACTACAAATGTTGTATGAGTATGAAAGAAAAATAGAGAAGTTACTTCATAAATAAATTACTAAATAGTAGAAGGCATCATATATGTAAAAAAAATTCCATTAGAGTAAGAACCATATGAAACCCTTGAGTATCAAGGTCATTGGGGACTTAGGATCCTCGTACTCTCAGTGGTCGACCATGGACATTAAGTTTTATCTTCTTCTTAAGCCTACCAATCCCCCATAATCATAGTTTATTTAGTATGGTATTGTAATCCTTCTAGGTAGGGATGGTCATTCCTAGCGTACTTTTCATATTCTTCCCACCTTGATCCCTAGGATTCTCATGTGAGATTTATAAATGGAGGTGATAATTATAAAACTTTTAAGTATATACATATCATATAATTTCACAAAACAAGAATCTGATTTCCCAACTCTAGTATCCCTCAAACACATTCCCTTTCCAAGTAAAACAAACTAAGAGAAAGTCTATTCCCATGGAACATCTCCCAAATGAAAAATTTATCTCACACAACAAATTTCCAAATCAAGGGGAATTTCTTAATATAAAATTTACATTTTTATAAAAAAAAATTAATGTGTTGACATGGTCTTATAATTTTATGAACAAAAATTACATTTAAAAAAGTATTAAATATATTTTAATATAAATAACCCATTTTGGAAGCTTAGGTAAAATATTTAAAACAACTGAAAATCCCTTTTTATGATCTTAATCCAATTTCCATAGAATATAAATACTACTTAATATTAAAAAAAACTTTTAAAACACTCAATCAATAAATGAATTATAATTAAAGGATAATACATAGATAACCTTACATAAAACATGATGAATTTGGAAATGATAATTTGAATCCACCCCAAAGTGGACCATGAAAGAAAAAGAGTTCCTCCTTTCACCCTTACACACATCTACACCTACACACATATTCACTCACACACACACAAATATATATATATATATAGCGTCAATATATATACTCCCCTCAACATGAGGGAATTTTTATAAAGAGGTTATATATATTCATTGGTCATGTGTATATGTGTAAGTCACTAAGGGTAGTCCAAATCTCCCCAAAAAATGTCTACGGTATATTACAGAAATATGAGAAACCTAAAAATTTCAAAAATAAAAAACTAAAAATAAATCAACGAACAAGATTTAATGAAAAACTACCTTAATCCATTGGTGAATGGTCTAAGGCTTAAAAAATTATAATATAGAGACTCGAAATAAATATTTCAACCCCTAGACATTTATGACATCATGAAATCAAAAATAAAAACACCCCATTAGCTTTTAACCAATCTTGAGACACAATAAGGATAAGTGAAAAACAAGGTGGAGATAAGGATATTAGGAAGAGGAGAAGAGGATAGGGTTACCAGAGTTTATATCACCCATGAAGGAGTAATAGGATATAAACAACACGCGGATAGATATCCCTTCCTTTTAAATGTTATTCTCAAGGGGGCGAGGGATTGGTCCTACCCATGCGAGGGGTAAGGTAAACATGGGTAGGTATATATTAGAAAAGAATAATAAATATAATAATATTATTATTATTACTATCATCATCATCTTCATCATTATAATAATAATTATTATTAAAAAACATTTTTTCTTCTTTTTTTGAAATCTAGACACCATGCATGGTTTGTACGCATGGTTGGAAAAATCGTGTTCCAATCATGCACCCCTCACTAGGCCCCTAGATCAATTTTTACAAGAAGTATTCTCATTTAGGGAAACAACCCAGCGACTATGTTTCAACCATGCAATTCAGATCTACCAAAATCTGAAAATGCACCCACATGGTTTGTACATGGTTTTTACTAACTATGCTACAACCCTATATCCATACTGAAAAACCCAAAAACTAAATTTCAAAAACTATTTTAGCCCTAAAAATAAAAAAAGACTAAATATAATTAAAAAATTAAATATAATTAATAATTCATGGTTGAGGTGTGACAATTCTCCCCACCAAGACATTTTCAACCACCAGAAAATCCCAAAATACTTGATTAACAGATATATGAACAAGTCAATACCCAAATTTTAACCTAAACCATTGAAATATTGAGGATTAAAAATTCACATTCCTAAAAAATGATTCTCGAAGACCCCAATAAGCTAGTAAGACCATCATCATTTAACTATCTTGACATCCAAAGAAAAAAATAATGAGGATAAATAACTCAAGCTTGAAAATTAAGGGATTATGATTAAGTAAATCACATCTCCAAAAAAAGAACTCAAAAAGGAACACCCAACCCCTTAAATAGAAATCACTAAGAGAACCCCATTATGGTTTATTTGGGATCTCCATGAGAATTCATCACATGACCAACTGTCCATGCCATATGGGTCACTATAATAGGGGTTAGGTTAGGAATAAACAATAAGATTCTCCATCATGAATACTTTGAGACCAAGTTCACCATGGGGTCCTTATAGAGTATCCCCCCACAATATTAATACTTCATTAAAACCAGATTGGGTGGACCCTGAGCTCTTCCTACAGTGGTTTCCCCACCACTTTAAAATTTTGGGTGTACCATGAATTAAAAATCTGAAACAACCCACAAAAAAAATAAAAACATAAGACCCCAAAAGAGGTGATGCATGGAACAAAAAATTTCATTATTTCTGGTGGAAAACAGATGAATTTTAATCCTATACACATTTTGAGTTAAATCAGTCTTGATTTCCAAAGGTGGGTGATCAATTGAACTTTTCTAGTGATATCCTAGAAAACAAGTGTGTCAAGAAGATGGGAGGTCGATATCATCACACCCTTTTCGAAGAAATTATTACATACTTTGGGGATCTATTATTAATTTAAGATGATTTTATTATTCCTTCTAAAATCCCATCGTGGGATTGGTTACACTTATACTAATGATTAGATCAATACCATGTGTCTGATGTTACCCTCTAGAAGCTCACCATTATTATCTTATTTATTTTAAGATGGTTTGTTTTAAAGATGGCTAGTTGAGCTCTCCAGTGTCTATTAATGTCCAGAGAGATGGTTGGTCTTTTGGAGTTGGAATTGAACCATAATGCAGTGTATTATGTATCCCATGAAAATAAGAATCAAAACCCATGTTTTTATATGAAATGGTTAAAGGGTTAATAACATTGGGTTTGGACCTCAAGGAGGAATCCTACATATACTGCTAAATATTGGAGTCAAATCCCATGTAGGTGGATGGAATTTTAATTTGGAAATGTCATTAGTTTCAGACCTTAAAAAGGTTTCCTATATGTCCTATTAAAGACATGAATCAAAGACTAATTAGTTCAATGTATTGGTTGGTTCTTACACCTCGATAAAAGTTTCCCAAGATGAATGCACTTTCATCATGGTGATTTTATGATCACCACATATCTCTAAGACTATGTGATTCATGCTCAGTGCAAGAAACAATAGATATTAGATGATCAGCCACATTTTCTGAGAGTGTACCATGTGATTTGAAGGTTTGGAAGGGGTTTAAACCTAGTATTATGTCCATGCTTATAGAACCCTGAGGATGATCTCGAATCATGGTGATTTGGATTTTTGTTTAGGGTTTAAACCTAGGATAATGACCATGTTTCTAGAACCATGAGGGGGATCTTGAATCATTGTGATTTGATTGTTTGTTTGTTGATTACACCTAAGAGGATTACCATTTTTCTAGAACCATGATGTAGATCACAAATCATTGTGATTTAGAGGTTTGGTTAGATCTTATAACATGGAGTATTTCTATGTTTCTAGAACCATTATGAGTATCTCAACTCATGAAGATTTAATATTTTGTTTGGGGATTAAATCTTGGAGGATGCCCATATTTTTGTAACCATGAGGAGTATCTTGACTCATGTAGATTTAATGTTTCGATTGGGGCTTCCACCTAGGAGGACGCCCATATTTCTGGAAGCCTGAGGACTATCTTTCCATATGGAGATTTAAAGTTTGGTTGGGGTTTACATCAAGTCAGATTCCCATAAATATGGAACTATGAGAAGAATCTAAACTCATGGAGGTTTATGATTTGGTTGGGGATTACACCAAGATGGATGCCCATATTTTTGGAACCATGATGAGGATCTCGACTAGTAGTGATTTGGAAGTTTGGTTAAGAGTTACACCTATGAGGGTTACCATTTTTCTAGAAAAATGAAAAGTATCTTGACTAATGGATATTTAAGGTTTTTGTTAGGGCATAAACCTATGAGGATGACCATATTTCTAAAACCATGAAGTGTATCTCAACTCATGAGGTTTTAAGGATTTTTTTGAGTATTACACCTAGGAGTATGCCCATATTTATATAACCATGATTCGTATCTCAACTCATGGAGATTTATTGTTTGGTTTGGGAATAAACCTAGTAGGATTTAAATATATATGAAACCATAAAGGGTATATCAACTCATAGGTAATTGATGGTTTTTCTAGGTATTACACCTAGGGGGATTCACAAATTTCTACAACTATTTGAAGGATCTCACCTCATTGTGATATATAGGTTTGTTTAGGTATTAAACCTAGGTGTATTCCTATGTTTACAAAACCATTATGAGGATCTTAACTCATTGTGATTTTGTATTTTTGATCGAGTCTTACACCTAGGTGGATGCCCATGTTTCAGGATCCATGAGGAGTATCTCTACTCGTAGTGATTCATAATTTTGTTTGGGGATTACACCTAGGAGGATACCCATTTTTTTGGAACAATGAGAAGATTCTAAACTCATGGTGATTTATGGGTTTGGTTGGGAATTACACCTAAGAGTATTCCCATGTTTTTAGAACCATGAGGAGGATATCTAATTTTATTGATTTGATGGTTTCATTGGGACATAAACCAAGCAGGGTTCCTATATTTCTAGAACTATAAGGAGGATCTCGTCTACTGGTTATTGGAGGTTTCATCAATGACTACACCTGGGAGGATCCCCATGTTTCTAGAACCTTGAGGTGGATCTCAATTCATGGATATTTAGAGGTTTTGTTGGGTCTTTAACCTAGGAAAATGGGCATGTTTCTAGAATGAGGAGGAGGATCAAGACTCATGGTGATTTTGATTTTTGGTTGGGGATTATTTCTAGGATGATGCCCATGTTTCTGGAACCATGAGAAGGATCTAAACTCATGGTGATTTGGAGGTTTTTTTGTGGCATACAACTTTTTGGATTCCCGTGTATCTGGAACAATGAAGAGTATCTCAATGCATGGGTAATTGAATATTTGATTTGTTATTACACCTGTGAAATTTCTCATTCCCCCCATATACTCAAAAGATGAGAAAGGGAGATTTTTATGATTTGGTATTATACCTATTATAAGGCCCAAACCTTGTGTATTATTTCAACCTTATGTGTATAAGGAATGAATTGATTCCCATATATGGTACCTAGGTAAATTGGTTCATATCCCTAGTGAGGGATATCAATGATTCTTATCCCAAGTTAGAGGGATAGATGAGGTTTTTACCACAAGTGAGGGAGAGAAAGGGAGCATATCTATATTGCTAAAACTAAAAAAGGTTCTTGTACCATGTTATGGAAAAATAGGAGGTTTTATCCCATGTGAGGGATAGAAAAGGGGTTTATCCCTAGCGAAGGATAGAAAAGTTTCTTATCCCAAGTGAGGGATGGATAAGGTTCTTTACCCAAGTAAAGGATAGTGAATGTGCTTATCTTAATTTAAGGATATCATTAAGAGGATTTCCCCCATATAGGGGGATTATTGAAATTATCTTAGGTGGGATGCCCTAGACGGATGGTCTCTCTAGTGGAATTAATTTGGTGAAGGGTCACCCAAGTGTAGGTCTCCCAAGTATGGGAAACCCATGCATGGGTTTCCCACGTATGTGTCTCCCAAGTATGAGTCACACAAGTCTAGTTTTCCTAAGTATTGGTAACTCAAGTGTGGGTTTCCCAAGTTTGGGTCACCCATGTATGGGTGACCTGAGTTTGAGTTCTCTCCCAAGTTGTACTTGGGTGAATTAGAAATAATTTTCCCAATCAGTTCTTGGTAAATTTTATTGAACCTCACCCATGTAGTAATTGGGTGAATCAGAAGTATCAATCTCAAGTAGTACTTGGGAAGATTGGAGTGAATTGACCATATGGTGACTCACCCAAGTGGTTCTATCAAGTGGGGGATCACCCAAATGGGTTTTCCATGTGATGGTTCACCCATGTAGATCCCCCAATAGGGGGATCACCCAAGTGGATCACCCAAGTGGGGGCTCACCCAAGTATGGGTCTCCCAAGTGTGTGTCTCCCAAGTCTGGCTCTACCAAGTATGGCTCTCCCAAGTGAGGTCTCACTCAATATGTTCACTTAGGTAGGGGATCACCCAACTTGTTCGCCTAAGTCAGAGTTATCCCATGTGGGGGAGAATTAGGGCCCCCATACAAGTAGAAGGATATCCATGGTGGCTCACCCATGTTAAGGTGTACTAGATGGGTGAAAACTAGTGTGAGTGGATCTCTCACCTTCATTCATAATTCAGAAGTTTTTCCATAATCCTAAAAATTAGAGGTGGAGGGGTCTATTTATAGGCTAACTTATAGACTTGGTTGAAATATTTGCACCAAGGATCATTGTGAAGGAGCTACATGAAGGATATGTGTGGGGAATTAAAAAAGGGACTTGCATGAGGTACTTACACAAGGGAGATGTGTGAAGGATCTGTATGAATGGATTGTGTGGGAACTCAAATTCCATTATAAAATTTCCCCAACATCTGAAATCCATAACTTTAGAACCGTAACACTATTTGGGATCTGTAGAAACTAAATGAATATTTTATAGTAAAATACTCCAATATATATGGTGTTTTCACCCAATTAGGGTGTTTTAACATGCTAAAAACTGCATGTAAGTCGATATAAAATTGTTTTTAAGGAAGAAACACCTTTTTATTATTAATTTAATAAATCCTTGACCCACTTCCTAAGGGTTTTTATCCCCACCACTCCACTATATTGGAATATATTCCTCAAGAATATCCATCTTTCTGTGTGACATAATTATTGAAGAAAATGGAAATCCAATATGATTTTACTTTTAGTATGGAGACACAATTCAACTCAACCTCAAAATTTGTTGTCTTATGAGAATTATATCATCAGTTGGATAGGAAAGTGTGTGACATAAATTTTTCAATGGTAACAATAATAATCCCTAATGAAAATATTTAGAACTTCCCGAAAATGAACTACCACTTAAATTTAGTTCCCTAGAGATGGAATGGAAAATTAAGTCTACTAAATTAGAAATCATTATCACTATAAAACTGGGTTTAGAGAGTTTTCTAGGAAAAAAACCATGGAAAAGAAGAAATAAAATAAGAAAGGGCTCCAAAGAGACACCAATACTACCAAACCAAGAACTACAAACACTTAACAAAACCCAAAAACTCAAAAGAATAATTTCGTAATAAAATAAATGGTACCAACTAATCATATTAGGAATAAAAGAAACTACTTAGAGTTCCCAAAACAAAAATGCCTCTACAAAATGAAATATCACTAAAACAAGTTATACTCTCTAAGTAGTTATATAGGGGGAATATCTAGGGAAATAATTAACCAGAATCTCTTCAAAGATTCTAACCACCTCAAACAGACGCGTTCAAACCACTAAATAGAGACCAACATTGATTTACCTATAACTGAACTTCACGTAAACAATGAAGGAAGGCATATTAGATACCAAAAATATACTATTTTACCAAGAATCTTCTAGGGAATACTATAAAATAAAGAAACATGAAACCAGACCAAATAAAATCACAAATATAATCTTTAAATCTAAATCGTAAATAAACACCCCAAACTCAAAACATCATTCAAATAAAACCAATAGCACATCAAATCTAAATCCCCAAAATGTAAAACTCTAAACACAAAAATAAATCCTCACACCAATCCAACTTTAGAAAACATTTAAATCACCATTTTTGAAAATCATTTTCTTAAAAAAAATAACCTTAAGAGGTTTAGTAACCACTGTTTGTATTCCATGAATCCTCACATATATAAATCCATGTGATAAATCAAGAATCCATCCATACATAACAATAACCATTAATTTACTGCATACATATATCCATTTATATATTGGAGCATTCATAGGAATACTAATGGTAAAAAAATCATTTTCATTTCTAGAAAAAAAAATCCAAATAAGATTTCAAAATCCCAAACAATTTATAGCCACCCCTTATCATCCTAAAAAAACTAAATTCCTAGTTTCCCAGAAACTTCTCTTTAACATTTTTAGAAATATTTCAAAAACCCACAAAAATGGTTCCCAATTGATTCCTTTTCCAAAAATATTTCTGTTTCCAAACCAACCCATTTCATTTTTAGAAAACTGAAGATTCTCATTTTTGAATAGAAACATTGATAAACCAGATTCTATTTTTAATATACAAAAGAAAAACACCAAAATCAACTAAACATAATACAAAAAAAAAACAAAATAAACGCAATAATTAATCCAAAATCTCAAAATATCATATGAAAAACCACTTAATAAGATATGATCCATGGAAAGTCTTGAAAGGTAGTCCCGATCCTTTCAGACTAGAAACAATTTTTAGGGATCAATAATAACTCAACAGGGAACAATTTATCCCATGAAATAGTAGATAGATAAATAATAAAAAATTATTAATGGTACGGGAAAAGATATGGGAAACTGAATATACAAAATTAAAAACTATATTTACCTCTATGTGGCCTCATGGGTCCCCCCAAACATATAACCAAATTAAATCCATGAATGAATCGGTATTAGGAGAACCTAGAACAAAAAACTGATAAATAATATAGGCATGATACTTTAAATTCTTAGTAGGGATTCCAATAGTAACCAACTCCCTATTCCTTAAAATTATAGATAAATCCAAATCATCATAATTTTAAATAAAATATTAGAAATAAGTTTTTATTTCCTTTCTAAAAAAGTAACATGATTCCATTTTAAGAAAACCATTTTTCAAAAGACTTTAAAAATAGTTTTTTTAAATAAAACAATAATAAATAAATTATTTTAAAAGGAAAAAAATAGTAATAAAATAGGTTTCTTGGAAAGAAATAAAAATTTATAAGTAACTTTATAAGGAAATTAGGAAATCATGAAAGGTATTAAAATTGTAAAACAAGTGTCATGAGAGAAAGGACCATGGGAAATCCTAATGAAGATAGGTTACTGGGGACCTAGGATTTGTGTACTCTCAGTGAACAACCATGAATGTGAAGGCCAATCTCCTACTCGATCCAAAAAATCCCCATCATCATACTATAGTTGGTTTTATATAATAATAATGCTAATTAGGGTTGGTCATACCTAGAATGCTTGTCCTAGTATTCAACTAAGATACCCTAGATTCCTATGTTTCATGACAAAATGGAGGTGAGTCTTATTGAACTAGAATATATGAAAATATCAAACTATTTCACAAAACAACAATCCAATTTTATACCT
The DNA here is from genome assembly GCA_963277665.1 of Viscum album. Classification (NCBI taxonomy): domain Eukaryota; kingdom Viridiplantae; phylum Streptophyta; class Magnoliopsida; order Santalales; family Viscaceae; genus Viscum; species Viscum album. Next base: position 1,822,686,064 of record OY728135.1, on the reverse strand, counting down.
TAGATCTCCCCCTTTAAGTGAGGCCCTGTTTTGAGTCACACAAACCAAAAATTAGTCAATTCACTAGGAACATATCACAAATCAAACATTTATTACACACTCCACATTTCCAAATCAATGAGAAAACCTTAAGAGGGGTTTTCCTTTTTTATAAAATAAATAAAAGCTTCAATCAGTTATCATCATTTTATGAAAACATTTTACATTTCAAAACTAGGTTAAAATATATTTTAACATAAAGAACCCAAGTTTGAATCTTATGAAAATTATTTAAAACAAATTAAAATAAATTTATAAGAGACATAATAATTTTCATAGAATAAAAATAATGAATAATATTTAAAAAACTTTTAAAACCTTTATGTAATCAATTAATTCCAACAAAAGGCTTATACATAGGGAACCTATCTCAAAACATTCCGATTTTGATGTTGAAAATCTAAATCCACCACAAAGAGGTCTTTAGAAGAAAACAAGACCCTCCTTTTACACTTAGATGAAAATTCACCTATACAAATATATATATATATATATATATATATATAAATACACCTAGTTGCAATTTATATGTTCCCCTCACCATGAATAAATATTTTAAAAAATTGTGTGTATATTTATTCCTTGTCCATGTATATGTGTATAAGAAGCCTTCACAAATGGTGGTCCAAAGATTCCCAAAATAGGTCCAAGGTACACTAGAAAAAAATAAAAACCCCCAAAATTATAAAAAACCCTAATTAAAAATAGTTAAAGAAAAATAATGAAGTAAAAACTACCTCAATCCATTGGTGAATGGTCCAAGTATTAGAAAATGAAAATAATGATATGAAAACCAATATCACACACCAAATAGATTGAGGATGACATGAAATCAGAAACTGAACCCTCCATTATGGTTTGGTCGATCTCAATCCAAAACACGTAAAGGAGAAAAATGAGTGGAATAGAAGGATTGAAGAGGAAACCAGGAGAGTCTTAATAGATATTATCTCACACATGATGAAGTGAGATCAGAGGAATGGTTTGTGGCTAGATTCCCCTCTTATGCGGCGTTTCACAAGAGGGTGAGGGAGAGGGTGCCTGGTCCCATGATGGTTAAGGAAAAGTGGGGGAAGGAATTACAAAATAATGATAAAAATATTATTATTATAAATTATAATAATAATATTTTTATTAACATTATTATTATTAAAACACTTTTTTTATCTAGACACCATGCATAGTTTGGTAACACGGTCGGCCAAACTATACAAGAACTGTGTACCCCCTCACTAGGCCCACTGAGCACCTCACATGGGTAGACTGTATGGTTAAGGAAAATGTGAATCGATCATGTTATTTGGATATATTAAAAACTATAGACACACTCTCACTATTTCCACATGATTTACACTAAGCCTTCACCAACCGTGTTCCCATTTTTAGAAACCAAAAATTTATAATTGAAAAAATATTCCCTCCCCAAACTCTAAAATGATACAAAATATAATTAATTAGTAAAGGTAATTGTGTGACATATTTGATGTTTTTTTAAACCCTTTATCCACTATAAATTCTTTATAGGTACTCTCTTTACCTTCCATGTTCAATTTTATCTTAAATACCCACTTTCACCCAATGGTCTTTAAATCAACTGTTGGATCAACTGGAAGCTTGATGAAATATTCCACACCTCCATGTTTTCTTGGAAATATGGAAGTATATTACTAGAATTTATGTAACAACCTCAAGACACCAAAGGATGAAAATAAATTACAAGGTGTTCAATATAATTGGGGTATTATTTTCCCATTGAAAATAAAGCAACCCGAACCAAGTATACCATAAACAAAAATCCCATTACATTATGCTTGAGAAAAAAATCAATACAACTCAGAGTATAAAAAAATATTAATAAAACCAAACTAAAAACATGAACGATATAAGATTATAATTTAGAAACCAAAATAGAATCAGTGTACAAATGTGGAAAATGAGAAAAACAAATCCACAAAGACTCTAAGGAAATAAACTCCTTAGCTGCCAACATGCTCCAATATCCAAATCCACAAGAAATTATCATAGTATCATGATATATCACTAAGTAAATGAGATACTTTACATATATCCCAGTAAATAATATCTACAAATTCCCCAAAGTTCCGAACCAGGGGGGAGTAAATAAACTCAGTAGGTTTTCCCAAAATGACTTCCATACTCACACCACTAGGATAGAACATGTTATCACATTAATATAAAATATTTTAAAATAGTTTATATCAATGAAAAAACCATTTATAAAAAAATTTCAAACCAAACCATTTCCAAACCAAAACCATTTCCATTGAATGAAACCAAACAACTCTTTAATCTATTTCACATTTACATTTGGAATAATCTTTTCCCTTCCTCATATAAACACATTCACACATGCATTCCCATGTGATAGTTCCATATTCATTATTTTTCTCTCATTTATCTACCATGTTATCAATAGGTTACCATATACCATGTTCCCAAATGGCACATGATCCTTCCACGGTGTCACGTAAATGAAAATGACCACCCACCAACCATTTATTAAAAATACCATTATAAATCAACAGTTTACAACCATTTCCATAAAATGTTTCTTTTTTGGAAAACTTTATATCAAAACATTTTCATGAATCGAAACAAATCCACATTTTAATATCATCATTTTAAAACCATGAAACAAATCACTTTTTGCAATAACCAACTTCCACAAATTCACAAATCATCACTAAAGATGGTTTCTACCAAAAGTTTTACAAAACTTTTACAATTAAATTAAATAAAATGATTATATTTGAAATATAGTATTTATATAACAATACTAATAATAATAAGACTCCAAAGTGAATCCACCTACCTCACAAAAATAGGTGAAAATGAAGAACAATGCAAATTATTCAAGAAACTGGGTTGAAACTCTAGATACCCACCTTAGATCTCCTTCATTATCATCAACACAACCATATATCACTATTATTAGAATAAAACAACATGTAACTATCCCCAATATATTAGATACTTGAATAAAAGATAGGGAAGAAGAATAAATCGAAGGAAAATAACGAGAACAATCAATTACCAAGGAATATTGCCTCCAACGCACCAAGATTTGACAACCGATCACTCCATAATCCAGAGAATAGTTCTTAGTATCCCTTTTGAGTAGAAAAAAATTAGTTAGGGTAATATCAGATGAAAAATTAAGAGTTAAGTATCTAATTCTGATTAGACCCCCGATATAAGGAGGTCCACCTTTATGCCACATGGTTAGGCCGCATAGTTTGGAAAACCATGTGCTAACCATGCGGGTTATACTATCTCAAACCACCCCCTCTTATGGTTGGATCAAATAGTTATACAAACTATTCACTATCCTTGTGAATTACCTCTTTTCCAATTTGCATGGTTTCACATGGGTGGTTGAACGGTTTGGCCAAACCCTGCTCCAACCATGTGGCGTTCTAGTGAAACTGGTTTTCCACTGCATGGTTAATTGGGGGTGTTGTATGATTCTGACTAACCATGATCAAACAATGCACCTATTAAAATGTCCCAAAAATTTTCCAAAACACCTCAAAATATTCCCAAACATAACCTAATATCTTTATATTCTTATAATATATAAATAAATGGTCTGTTGCCTGAAATTGTGGGTGCTTCAATGTCCCCACCATTGGCCTTTCCATCTCTACAAAGAAGAAAACCACCATTTTAATAAAAGTGTTTGTTCCATTTCTTGACCATTTCTTTCTCTCATTCTCATGTTTCCTCTTGAGTCTGGCCATGTTTCCATAACACTCACACTAGACTGATGTTTTCCCCATGCAAGAATTTCTCTTGCCTATCCACAATCTTCACTAGTATATGAACCAACTTATAATTCAACTCTAGGTTAACATGATCCCATAAAATCACATGGTCAGAATCAGGATAATACTTTTTCAACTGAGATACATGAAACACATTATTCACAAAACTAAACCATGGTGGAAAAGCCACCTGATATGCCACCGCACCAACCCATTCTATTATCTCAATATGACTTATGTATCAAGTAGATAACATTACTTACTTCACAAAATGATGATTCTCGAGCCTTATATAGATTCTGAATGACACATGGTCACTCACCTCAAATGAAAATATCCATTGACAATGATCTTCATATGATTTATGTTGATTTGGAGTTGCCTCCATTATTTTATTTATAAACAGAATCTTGTTTATTGTCTCTTGGACAATGCTTGGCCCAAATAGTGAATTATCACCTATTTCCACCCAAAAATGTGGATAATGATAAGGATTCCCATAAAATGATTCAAAATAATTTGTATATATAATGTTCTGATAACTATTGTTATAAAAGAACTCAACTAACGATATGTTCTCCTCCCATGATCCAAAAAATCCATTACAAAATCCCACAATGAATCTTACAATTTTTCTATTATCCTTTTGGATCATCCATCTATCTGAGGATGATATTCCATACTCATAGTCAACTAAGTCCCAATGGATTGATTTAAGGATTTATAGAAATGATACATAAACCTTAGATGTCAGACTGATACTATTAAAAATAGTACACCCTGCCTCTTTACCACTTCAAATATATATTTTTTAGATAAGTAATCCACTATATAAGATTCATGAATAAGGATGAAATGATATGAATTTGTGAGTTTATCCACTATCACCCATATGGAATCATGTTTTTAAACTGTACTTGGGATATCTGTCAAAAAATGCAGGGTTATCTTCTCCCATTTCCAAACAAGAATAGTTAAAGGCTACAACATTCTTGATGGATTCTGGTGCTCTACCTTAACCTACTGATAGGTGAGGAATATTGAAAAAAACTCAGGCACTTCTATTTTCATGACCACTCCCCAAAATTTTTACTTTAATGCCTTATACAGCATTTTGTATTCTAGGATGAATATCTGATCTCAAACAGTTTTAAGCACTATGAATTTTTTCTTGACAAGCCAAGGTATGACCATACAACCTTTAAAACACAACACTGGTCCTCTATCAAGATTTCATCCCTCAATGGACACCACACCATTTACTCTTGACCTCATAGAAACACATTCTAAATTAGAATTATGTGCCTCTTCATCCCTTTCCACAAAATCAAGAGTAAAAGAAACTAGAATTAAAACTACAATACTACTTTATTATTAATGATCCAAGTGAATGTTGGCTACCACCGAAATCAACTTCCATAGGTGTGAAGCCTATTTTTGAAAGAGATCATACCAATTTCTGCTCAATTAATCAACCACCAAATTTCTATTACACAGTGTATACATAAAGTCAATGTCAAACATTTATAGGTACTATGTTCATATTATTTGTCTCAGATTCAAATTTATTTGTGAGAAATTTGCTTTTCATCTCTTATGATCCATAAACACTACAATGTTTTGGCCTAATAGTTAATGATGCCATGTCTTAAAATCATGTACCATAGTATCCAACTCTAAATAATGTGTTGGGTAGTTCTTCTCATGAAACAATATCAGCTATGATCCATAAGAAACAACATGACCTCCCTTCATGAGAACACATCCCAACCCTGATCCCAAAGAATCTGAATGCACCATATAACCATTTCCTGGTTCCCAAAATATCAAGATTGGTGCTGATGTATGGATAACATTAATCTCATGAAAATTCTTCTAACATTCCTCATTCCATTGGAATGAAACATTTTTTCCCATCAAAACTTTCATTGGGGAATTTAGTCTTGAATATCATGAACTAAATGTCGTAATAACCAATAAAGATAATGAAACTTCATATCTAAAAAATATTATTGGGTGGTTTCAAAGATATTACAGCCTCTATCTTCTATAGATCCTTAGAAACACATATTTTAGAGATAACATGGACAAGGAAATATAACTTCTATATCCAAAAATTACACTTTGATAATTTGGTATACATATGACGATCTAGAAAAATTACCAACATTATTTCCATGTGTTTCTCATGATGAGCCATTGTCCTTGAATACACTAATATATAATCCACAAAAACCACCACAAAAGAATTAACAATCCTTGGAAATATCATATTCATTGATTCCATAAATATATATGGTTTATTTTTTAAACTTAAGGGTATAACCACATACTTGTAATAGACATATCCACTCCTAGAATATTTTTTTGGGAATATTGAATGCACAATTGGTAGTATCCCGATCTAATTTAAATTTAAGAGAACCACTGGGTTCCCCTCAATTGATCAAACATATCATCAATGTGTGGAATTGGATACTAATTCTTTATCATAACTTGGTTAAGATTATGATAATCTACACATGACCAAATAGTACCACCCTCCTTAATCAAGAAAAATGGCACTACCCAAGGAGATGTACTAGGCTGAATGAACCCTACACATTCAAGATATTCCAAGCATACTTTTAATTATTTTAATTATTTTGGTTCCATCTACTAACAATGAAGTGATATAGGACTGGTCCCCAGTAAAATATCAATCATAAACTCTCCGTCCATTATGGGTAAAAACTAATAAATTATTATGGAAAACAAACAGAAATTGATCAGAAACTATTGGAAAACCACTATTATATATCTCATCCAAAAATTCCAAAGTCAGTGCTACCAACTAGTATGGGGTCATTCGAACTTCTGGTGCCAACCATCATGTTCCACCTTCCTTCACATTCTAGTGTCCTCTAATGAGATGCTTGATGCCATCAACAGTCATACAACTAACCCTTATGATATAACATTCAATTGGGCTTAGAACATCTTCAACCAATCTACACCCATGATTATTTAAAAAACATCCATATCATGTACTGAGAAATCAATAGTCAATTATTCTCCATTAATTGTTATAGAACATGCTTTGCAAATAAAGTGTTGTAATTCTATTTAACCAAGAGGAGTTTGGTGTTTCAAAATCGAAGGAATCATATCAACATGGATCCCAAAAAGATCAATAACACAAGAATCTATAAATGAATGGTATACACCTATATCAACCAAATCCTATATAAGGGTGGAATTAAATAAAATTATACCTCTCACCATCGATGGTCCAGATTCATCATCCACAATAACTTTCTCATCTTTATACAATTGCTCACTCACTACAAATTGATCTTTATTTACCTATTGAGATTTTCCTTACTAAGGAGTCATGGTATTCCTATAATTAGTATGACTATCTCAATTTTTCTGATGAGAAAAATTCTATTTTTGTCATCTCATCAAAAAATATGATGTATGTGAAACATGAGATGTGTCCCAAATACCCGAACTTGGAATCCTGTGATAATAGCACTGAAAATTCCCCATATGGTTTCAATTGTGGCATTATCGAGGTGGTGTCATACAATTCAACTTCATGTGATCAAAATAACCACATTAAAAGAATCTGAATTTACCCTTTGGTTTAGGAAAATATTCACTGATCCATTCATATGATTCTAATTCATTACACTACCATAGAAATTGGTGTCCCTATTTTTCTTATTCCCAACATTATAGTTCCCACCATTTCTCAAAGGTATCAACATTTTTCCTTCACGTATAGCTCATGAGATGTCTCTTTCTACCACCATTTCTCTATTTTACATCTTTATATAATCCTTTATACAAAGGACTATAATCTTTGAGTGAATGTCCAGATTCATCACTAATTAAAAAAAATTCCTTCATTGATGCACTTTAAAAAACGTTAAGAAAAAAATTGGATAAATTTGTGAATTTAGCCACATACTCTAGCACTGTGAGGATATTCCACTTCTAGATGAAAAATTATATCATTCTAGAAATCTTGAATGTGTGAGGATAAATTTATTTCTTTAAAATTCTTCAAAATCATCCAATGAAACGCCTTTGTCTAATTTATCTTGAACTACTAAATCCCACCACATGAGTAAAATATCCTCTAACATGTTTTTTCAACTTTCCTTTCAACATAGCTAGTGTGACTATGAAATAAAATATTTGATTCATTCTTTTTATCCATGCCTCTGGTTTCTCTAGTTGCGAACCACCCTAAATGATGGGTGAATTATACTAGTAGAACTAAAATGAATGATCTACTTTCCTTAGATAATCCCTTATGTTTCCTCTATCCACATCTTCAATATAATGTACAAAACTTTAAACTAGCTTTTGGTTCACCTATGACTTAGGTGTAACCACATTCTTAGTATCCTCTTTTGGTTGGTTCCTTCTACGAATATCATGCTCAATTTTCAATACCCATGAGAAAATTTCATTTTATAAAACGCATGAAAATTTAAAGGCTTAATAATTTCAAATTTACCAAATCATACATATCACAAAAATGTCTTCCAAAATTCAACACTTTCCATTTTCAACCAATCTTTGAAAATTCCACCATTATTTTTAAAATAAATCCATTTTTTAATATACCACTACCATGAATTTTCAAAATCCCACTCATGAAAATATTTAAAACACTTTTAAAAAATTAATTCTTTTTCAAAAAATCATAAATCATTACTCAAAATTAAATATGAGCTCTTAGTGGGTAGTTATTTCTATCAATGTATGTCATGCTATTCTCATTGTCTAAACCCTTGACAATGAGGTAACTACTCTTATTAGTGTCTCAAAACACTAATGTTCCAAACTCCATGGTAACTCGAGGTTTAGCACAAATAGGTTACACATGCCACTTTATGATCTACATTTCATGTTCTAGCAGTCTAACTCTTTTATATCATCAAAACTCAAGGACTGATCAAGAATAATTTTCCCTCTCTATGAACAACAACTAAATACCATTTATCCCAAAATGAAAGAAGGACTATCCAATACTGACACCATTTCTAACATCCTACCCCTCCTTAATGGCATAGAATTTTAGAAGGAAATTACTAGGCCTTCAGTGAAATCCCCAAGACACCAAAGGATTGAAATAAATTCTAAGGGCTTCAATACAATCATGGAACGATTTTCACTTTAAAAAAACCACAAAAAAGAATACCATAACCAAAAAAACCACTACAAGAAACATGAGAACAATTTAATATGACCCATAGTATAAAAATATTATAATCAAACCAAACTACAACGATGAAACATATAAGAGTTTAATGAAAAAACCAAAATAGAACCAGAATACAAAAGTAGAAGAAGAAACCAAGAAAATCCCAAATACTCCAAGAACATAAACTCCACATCTCCCAAAATGACCCAAGATCCAAATACACAAGAAATTCCCATAGTATCATGATTCATCACTAAATAAATGAGATAATTTTACATTACCTATGTCCCAATAAACAATACCTACAAACACACCAAAGTTCCCAAGTAGGGGGTGAGTAATGAACCAAATTATTTTTTCCCAAAATGACTTCCCTACTCATACCACTAGGATATAACATGTTATAAAATTTATATAAAATAATTTCAAATATATTATATAAAATCCAAAACCACTTCTAAGAAAAATATTTTTCTAATCAAAATAGTTTCCAAAGCAAAAACATTTCCATGGAAATCTACCAAACAACTCTTTAAACAATTTCACATTTCCATTTGAAAAAATTATTTCCGTTCCACATATCCACATATCCACACATTCGTTATCAGTTGATAGTTACATAATAATGATTATTATCTCTTCAATCTACCAATTCATCACAAGGTAACCATATATTACATTTCTTGATGGATCACACCCCTTCCACAGGGTCACGTCAATGAAAATGAACACACGATAACCATTTATTCTAAATACCATGATAAATAACAATTTTAAAACATTTAAATAAAACATTAAATTTATTGAAAACCTTTCTACAAAACAATTTACATAGGTCAAAATATATTCACATTTTAAAATCATGAAGAAAATATCTTTGCACAAAAACAAATTTCCATAATTTCAGAAACCAATACTAAAGAGGGTTTCTACCATACTTTAAAAAAAATTCAAGAAAATTAATTAAATTTGAAATAAATACTTCAATTTATAATAATAGTAGTCAATATTAAATCCATATACCTTGAAAACATTGGTGAATACAAAGAACGGTAAAATTTCATTAAGAAACCAGGTTGAAAATCTAGAAACACACCTTAGATCTTGTTCCTTATCATCATCACAACTGTATCTCACCATGATTGGTATACCACAATAGGGATATTTCCCCATAATATTATATATGTGAATCCAAGAGAGGTATATAGAATAAATCTATGAAAAACAATCATGAATGATCACTTACCAAGGAATCTTTCCACCAACGCACCAAGCTTTTCTAACAGATTACTCCATAATCAAGAGGAATGGTCTCCATGGACATTGGGGGGAGAGGAAAATGAGTGAGGGTCATATTATAGGAAAAAAGAAATTTAAGGATATAATTTTAATTAGATCTTAAATTTAAGGAGGGCCACCTATACACTGCATGATTAAGACAATCTGTTTTGAAAACTGTGTGCCAACTATGTGGGTTCAACTATCTTAATACACCCCCTCACATAGTTGTATCACATAGTTGTATAAACAATTTTCCAACCAAGTTTGGGTCCTCTATTCTACTTTTCATGGTCTCACCTGAGTGCCCACACAATTTGGACAAACCATGCACCAACCAAACACCTTCCTAGTAAACCATGTCTTCCCCAACACAGTTTCCAAGGGGGGTTTCATGGATTCTACTAATCGTTCTCAAACCATGCACCTCAAAAAAATCCCTAAAAGATTCCAAAACTCCTCTAAACCTTCCCAAACATAACAAATTTACATTATATAATTAAAATACTTAAATAAACGGTTAATTAACAGAAATTGGTGGTTCTACACTAGACTTGGTTTTGATACATGGAATACATCATAAAATTTATCATTTCTTTCAATATTTACTATTCTAATCCCTCTACTACATATTTTTAGCAAGTAGGACCATTATTTTCCAAAAACGATGAGTCATCATCCTCAATGACTATAAAATCATTAATTACTTGTTATTTAACCTCTCAGGTGATCCTATGTAGTACTTGATCCTCAATAACATCTTTATTCATTGGAATTATTGGAATTTTCTCAACTACCGACTCATATGAATCTTCAATACTATATTTTTAAAATTAAATTTTTCCCTCACTATCCTTATTGAGGATGTGATCTCTCTCAATGAATTTTGTATTCTAAGACACTATAACCTTATTTATATAGGTTTCATTTAGGTAATAACCTGTTTTATCTTAGGGTAACCTATAAAGATACACTTTATGCCACGAGGTTCCAGTTTTTTTTCCGAATTCTCCTTAATAGACACCTCTCAACCTCATACAATAATGTTTGAAAACAAAGACTTATTTCTATTACTTAACTCATGTGTTATGTTGTTTATAAATTTAGTTGCACATGGTTTTTTTACATCATAGTATATAATTCATATACCCAAAAGGATAACAGAAGATCTTTGTGACTCATCATTATCCTCACCATGTTTAATAAGTAATTTTTCATCATTTCACTTACATTATTACATTATGTAATATAAGTAGGAGTGAGCTGGGATATATTACCACACTCCTAAAAAAGGCTAATTGAATATTATATTATATATTGTCCTCCTTGGTCTGATCAAATCTTCTTTATCTTATTAACAATATTATTCTCTAATTCATTCTTGAATTACAATAATTTCTCCAAGAATTCTGACTTCTACTCAACAAGTATATGAAGAAAAATATACCGAGGTCATCTGTAAAATTAATGAAGTATGAGAATCCAAATCATGATTCTAATTGAAATGGTCCACACACATTATTTTTTACCTATTCTAGAATCTCTATATACCTTTTAGTGGTATGAATAAAAGGCGTTTTTTTCTTCTTACCTTATAAATAAGTGAAACATATGTCAAGTAGTTTTAACTCAAAAGAGTAAAAATACATATATTGATAGATATTTATCACGTTTTTCTAGTTTAAATGCCCTATGTGGTGATGGTATAAGTGGGTATTAAATGGGTCATGAGAGTTTAATTTTTTATTATATCCTAACAATGTGTTCTTTTAAGATAATACATAAAGACCATTATTAATTTTTTCCATAACATAATTAATGTTATCATTGTAAAAATAACATTTATGAATTGTGAAATTGAAAAAAAAATCATATGAAGACAATAAATAGATATGATGTTATTCTTAACACAATGTACATAATAAAAATTCTTTAAAACTGAGATAAGTCTTTTTGGATATGTGAGGTTGTATTCTAAAAGATCCATGGTATATATTCAAGCTCTATTAGCACCTCAAAGATCCACCTCTCCTCTAGAAACCTTCTTCAATTTAAATTTTTCATATATTTGAGTACATATGTGAGAAGCACAAGCAGTATCTAATCTTCAACTGGCATATAAGGAAAATTGTACTCAATATAGAGTATACCAAAAGATTCCCCTTTCATCTTATGGGTATATTAATTCTTATAGTGGTTGATCTTTCCACATGCAAACCAGATTGTTTTTTGATCCTTTATCTAACTTTAGATCTCCCTCTTCTTGTAGGGTCACTTCTAAGAAGACTTGGACATAGAGTGATTCTTTGGTCCCTTTTCCTTGTGATTTCATTTATTCACCATAAGGACCTTGGTTTTGTAACACACCTTGTTCTAATCAACATGGTGAATAAGAATTAGGAATTCATTAAGATGGTTCTCATCAATGATCATATTATAATTAATAATGAAACTAGAGAATCTCTAAAGTATAGGGGCCAAAATGAGATCTGTGTGCAACTCATCTTGTAGATTAAATCCTAGGACATATAAGTGCTCTAGGTAGTCTATCATCATAAACACATGAGTCCTAGTTGGAACTGACTCTATAATATTACATGTGAATATTTCCATCAAAATATTACATCTCACTTGTCTCACTTTCTCTTGGTATAGATATGGGAGAAAAAAAGACATAATAAATGCATCTATGCTTTCTTGAAACTCCATAAGATCATTAGAAATAGTTGATAGCATCAAACACTGAACATATACCAAATTATCCATCTATTTTTCATAGATATATAATTTCTCCTAAACATCCTATTTTCTAGGTGGCTTAGGAATAAGTGATTCTAGCACATATAATTCCCCCTCTTAGAATAATACAATATGAAAGCGTCTATATATTACTAGAAATTGGTGTTGATGAGAAGGTTTCCCTTTTCAAGGATATACCCTAAGGATAATGGTGATGTTGAATTATTTTCCATTTTTATAAAAAGTAGTTAACATTTTAATGATATACTTAATTAAAATAAGGGTAATGTAATAAATTCAATTATTAGTCTCTCATAGTTTTATAAAATCTCGATATCCCTCACCATTGAAATCGGGTTATCCTGTTGCATATATAAGCTAGTGGAGTCTATCTACATTTATATTCTCATAACCCCAATGAGGGTTGTTCAACCTATATAAAGTTTGTTAGGTCGACATGAATTTTCCAACTACTATCCTGTAGCTACTAAATCTATTGAGTATACTCTCCAATCTTGAAATCCTTAACTTGGATTTCCTCAGCACTTACCCCCATATTTATACAAATCCAAGAAATCGATAGAAAACCTGATCAAAATGTGGTAAATTTGACTAAAATAATTATTTATAACTCAAAGTTGGTTTAACACACCTCAAAGAGGTTTGGTTAAGTGTTTTGAAACTGTTGGTTCTATTTTAAATCATTTAATGGAATGTTATATAGTCTTAATTATTTATTTGAGGGATTTTAACTTTTAACTTATGTGTTAAATAATCCCATTTTATGAAAACAAAATCATGTTAATAAATAAATCGGTTTGATCATGAGAATTATTAGATAGTTGGATTATTTAGTGTATAATAAACTAACTATATACCCTAGGGAAAAATCAACCTTTAGCCAGTTGTTGGATCAGATACAATATTCCAACTATGAAACGAAGTATTTACTTGATTGGTTTCACCATAGCTCTGAACTTAAACTACCTCCACTCACCTGGGATATCCATCCATTACATCTATATTTACTCACATGTGGCTGAGGGGAACACAATTATCGTTTATTGGGGGTTAGGGATTATATAAAATAAACTATATACATGCATATCCATACATAATATTGATAGGAATACATGAAGACTGTCATTTTAATTAAATTTAAAAAAAATAAAATATGTGAAATAAATTAAATTAAAAGTGACTAATCATATATTGGTTGGTCAAGGCTCATAATCATTTGCAACATAAAATGAATAAAAAAATTTACACTATCTATCATTCATTTACATTCATTATTATTATTAAGATAAATCACCCAAATTAATACAATTATTTGTCTTATTAATTAATTAATTATTTTTTATTAATAATCTCTATGAACTATCATGGAATTCCATATACTCATAATACGAACATGATGTGAACTTATATGATGCATAAAATGTATTTATTTATTTAAAATATAATTAAAATGACATTAAATATTACTTAAATCATTTTCAGACATCATGTAGACTCGTTAAACGCAGTAATAAATTTTATTTCCATGTAAATTAATTCATTTCATGGTATGTGTTAAAAACCCCATGAGTGTATTAAAATACATACCATATGAATTAATTACCCTGTATGTGAATTAGTTTCATTATGTGATAATTAACTAATTATAATGAATTTGAATTAAATAAACCATGTGCTAATTAATTTTTACATCACATGTGAATTAATTTAACACCGTATGTGTTACACCACATGTGAATTAATTAAATGAAAATTGAATCATTTGAATTAAATACACCATATTTGTATCAGTTACACAACCACTAAATCATAAGTAATAAATAAACTATGTATGTATTAATTACCGTGTTTCTTGGTTATCAGTCCCACACATCATGTGATAAATACATGACACATCTTTTGATGGTTCTAAATACAAAAAAGCGCCTGCTGGGTGAATAACCATTAATGTTTTTTCAGATTCGATGGATTATTCACCAATTTTTCAATATGTAAACTCCATGACCTATGAAATTATTCCATCAAATATTGACATAGAACACCCTAGAACCTGTAGAGGATATTTTTCACATTAAATTTTTAATTAATTTTATCATATCAGAAGAAATAATACCTTGTCTTATGATCATTCTTTAATGATATGGTTGATCGTCAAAAGAACTTTTGGATTATCATAGTTACGTAGGGAGGACCCAAATTAGATCCACTCTAATGGTGATCCACATGTGTTCCATTGATCTATGAGCAATTCTGGTGGTGTTTTGGATGCTAGCGTGGTGGAATAATCAGCATGTGTTGTTTGACTAGATCGCATTAACTTCCTTTAGGTGGAAGGAATCTCTTGCCCTTGAGAGGGTGAGAGGAGGAGGAGTCAAGAGAGAAATTAGTCATGCATAGTGATTCTCAATTGTCAATTAACCTAAAAAATAGACATAACAATACATTTATAAATTTCAGGTTTAAGTTAAAATATTATTTAACTGCATAACAACACTTAAACAGTATAATAAACCTTATATAACTCTTTCTATATAGTAATAATATTTTTTATGGAATGTGATATCTTGTGCAATATTAAATATTATTTTACTAGATTTTGAATTAAATTTTATCACTAGGAATGATCTTTATCTTCTTAACCCCCTCAGTATTTATCAAGTACATGAATAAATATTTATTAAATATTTATTTATAAATAAATATTATATTCACTGTTTGGAAAATAAATATTTATAAAATATTAAATAAATAAAATAAAAATTATATTCCTAGTTTGGGGAATCAATATTTATTAATTATTAAAAAAATTATTTTTTTATTAATGAATAAATAATTAGTTATTTCCTTGTGAATATTTTTTATCGACAAATCCTAAATAGAAATATTTTTCAATATTGAGAATAATGTTTATTAAACTAACTAGTTTCAAATATTATTTAATTGATATCAATGAATACACATAGTATGTGACCCTCTAGTATTCTCATTAGGCAATATTGTAACACCTGAAGATTTAGAAAAGAACACTATGTATGATAGTTTATATTTCATGCAACACCGAGACTAAAAGAATCCCAACTATTATTATGACCACTATAACCTAACCATTATTTTTATGGGTAGGAATGGGAATAAAGAATTTATTTGATAAATAGATATTTCATAGTCAATATAAATGTATTGATAAATAAGGCGAAGATGTCTGAGGAGATGCTTAGGAAGAAAAATATGTATCTTGAGATGATTCGGAAGTATGAATCTTCAGAATGGGAGTCAGCTGATCCTGGCGATGAGTTATCCGATGATAGGGAGAGGGATGAGTATGGGTTTGATGTAATGTAGCGCTCTTATTTTCTACTGTCTGTACTTGCACTTTTTTCTTAAAAAATTTGTGGGATCGGGCTTTCGCCTGGTTCAGACTTTCCTGGTAATAACATAATTGTTCACGAATTAATTTTATATTTCAAAAAAAATATTTTTTCATCAGAAATGGGGTTTCTTACAGTTTATTAGTAAATATTGTGATTAATATCTTGAAGTTTTAGAAACTTTATTTGAAAAATTGAACATAATTTTTTAAATAAACATATCAAAATGATTGTATGCATAAATTTATTATAATTTTCGGAAAAACTTAAATTATCAGTGTATAATAATAAAAATACATTTTTTATACGACATATTTTGGGAAATCATCAAGAAATAATTATGATAAAAAAATATTAAACTTATGTAATGAATCATATATGATATAATAATATAAATATCATAAAAATATTCATATGATTCCAGTAATAATTAATTTTATGATAAATATGAAAGTCATTTTTTATGTTGATTGAGTGATTACGCATCACTGGAAAAGTCAAATTTTGTGTCTTTTATCTAATAATTGATAGGTATAAAGTGTTTCCACGACCATTTTATTAAATAATATCTATACATGATTATTTTTACAGATATATTCTAATTTTAGAATGAAATAACAAGAATATTATCCAAATGATTGTGCAATGCTTTTCTATGGATATAAATGTCCACATAACAAATTATATAATTTTTCTTAACATGTATACATATAAAGATACATAAAAATAAATATAAAGGATTAAATTTACCCTAAATAATTTATTTTTATGATGGTAATTTATTTTTACTTTTTATATAACAATTAATTACCTTATATGCTAATGCAACACTGATGTAATGCTTGAGAAAGCAGAAGAAAAATAAAAAAATTGATTATAATTAAAATGATAATAATCATTAAGTGAAACAAAAACATTACTAAATTATATTGGTTGACTATATTTATACCATGATCATTCAAATTTCAAATTAATGACCATTTGGATCCACTTCGATACAATTATCCATAATAATATTTTATTTAATTAAAAGTCAAAGATGTCACATTCATTATTATAATAACTAGTGATTTTTAATATGGAGTTATCCAAAGGATATATTAAACTATAAATATAATTTTGAGATCAAAAAGAAATTTATACATCCTTGTAATTTATTTTAAATTTTTTAATGAGGAAATAATTACATTTAATAAATACACAATGATGATGCAGTAATTATTCAATTACTGGAAAAAACAAATAAATGATATTAAAAATATTAAAATAAATATTATTTGAGATAATTAATGTCATAAAAAATTATAAATGAATTTTAAATGTTATTGGGATATTGAAATATTTTTTTTGAAGTTATCTAGTAACATCCTAAGATTTTAAAAGAAAAGACTATGTTCAATAGGCATGTAACATACATAACACTGAGTTTAAATGAACAACAAAATATTATTATTTAAATGTGACTATTATAAGAAAGACATTAATTTGGAGAGAATGAAATTTTTTAACTAAATTATTCAATATATAATGATCATACTCATTAATATATTATTAATTAATTCTTTTTACATAATCACTCAATTTTTTGTAAAGTCATTTTATTCTTCAAAAAATCATTTTCTTCAAAAAGTGGTTTTTCTTGAATTTTCCAAATTAATGTTATAATTAATTTTTTTAAATAATATAAAATTTATTTAATAAAATACAATTAATTTTTTAAATATCATATCAATTTTTAATTTGTGCGAATTTTTTTGATTTTTCAAAAAATATTGTGTTTTCATTGAATGGTGAAAAATAACATTTTTTCTAAAAATATCATTTCATATCAATAAATTAAATATTTTAGAAGCCCCATTATGTTTTTATTTTTATTTAAATTAACTTAATTAAGATTTATTAAAATTTAATTCACTCAAATTATTTTGAATAAACATTATATTTTTTTTAGAAAACATTTTTTGTTTTAAAATGGGATTTGTTATGAAAATTGTTCTAAAGTACATAATGTTTATCCTTCTTAATTAATTAACATAATACATAATTTTTAATGTTTTAAATTTTATTTATAGATTATATATCATTAAATATTTATTTAGTTTCATAAAATTTTTATTATTAGTTGTAGAGTTAATATATAATCATCTTTTCCTAAATAAAACACTTCTTGAAAACCCACTTTTTTGTCGCGTCTATAGGTTTTGTTTTAATTTTAATTTTTCCAATTATTGGAATTAAATTAAATAAAATACATTTCTTAATTGTAATCATTAGGAATAAATTATTTGGTAAGGTCATTTTCATTTTTAAGCATAAAAAAATTACCATGGTAAAAAAATATTTATCGTGATATTGGTTAAATAATTAAATGGGTTAATGTTAAAAGGTAAAAAACTAAAATACCTAAAGCATAAATTTCTTGGACCCAGATTCAACTTAACCCATGTTGCAATCTGGTTTGGTCACAATGCCTCAAGGGCACCTCCCCATATGCCAGAGGCTACCGACTAGTAGTGAGGGTGTCAGGGTATTACAATGGGGAAACTATACCCTCATGTTAGAGTAGCATAATGGATATAGAAAATAAGAAATTTTAGAGGAATAAGAATATAAATAATCACAATCTAACAACTTTTTATGTGTAAGAAAATATAAAGTACAAACTAAAAACTTAAAAGTAAGTAGTGGAATATAAAAAAACTGATCAACTGATAAATATAACAAAAAGCCTCAAAGGTTATGTCAATACATTATGCATGGCATGCTGATACAAAAAATGAGAACACTGGAATAGACATACAGTCATTCTATATAAAAAATAAAAAAATAACAAAATGTTATCCATATAATCTCAAACGCATGCTCGATCCTCTGCTCTTAGTCTCTATCTAAAGCAATACATATCAGCAACCTGTAGAAGGGTACATTCCCTTATCCATACATTCCAAAACATAGTCTTCTCAGGTGCCAAAGGTGGCCCGATTACAGTGTGAGATAAAAATATCAGTATTCCACCAGTAATGGTGTCTATGTGTAATCCAATTAGTGTGTATAACTAAGAAGTTTAAAGGTATAAGTAGGAAATCAAATCAATAAAAAATAAAATTAAAAACATCATTTAGGTTCCTAAGGGACACTTGGTAGGTCTACATACTTCATCTCATGGTTGGAAAGTTTTATCAAGACACTATAATATATATATATATATCTTATTATTTATATATTTCATCCACCTATATGAACCAAGTGTGTGCCAACACATAATGATCATATACTTGGAATACTAGTGTAGGATGGAACAAGATATAAGTCACTTTTCCATTAATAGTATAACAAGCCTAAAAGCACCAACTATATGGTTCCATCCCTGCATCCCTATAGTGTGAGAGTGTTATAACGCTACACCCGAGATGACGAGGGTTCACACTATGGAAACACTCTGATATGGCATGTGGTGCTCAAAATTCAATCACCCATATAGTAAAAGTGGTGTATGATTCATTAATCGACACTATTGAAATGAATTTTGATTACCCTTTCAACACATCACACCCTTATCATCATCCCCAGTCTTTATAAAGGATTATAATATGTATAACAATCATGGGGCATTAACTCCCATCAATAATCATTTATATTTCCCATAACAATATAAGAGGAATATTCATTTAACATAATTGAACTTATATCAATACATCTTAATCATTTTAATTAAAAAATTATCAAAGAATAAACAATTTCATGGAATTACTATACATTATAGTTTAATTCATTTTTAAGGTGGGAAACCATCTTGAAAAATCAAAACATTAAATTTTCCTAAGCATTGAAAATTCAATTAAAGGGAATAAGTGTCAAAGAAAATATTTCATGGTCATTTCATTTAAGGGATTCCACTATCTCATTTAATCCATTTTATAAAAATCCATTCACCTTATCCGATTCACTAACTTGTTTAAAATGTGGAAACTTCACTTAATAAGCCCAAGGGTCAAATAGAGGATACAATGTTCATTTAAGAAATTCCATACTTGAGAAATTGTAAATCTATGGGGTCCAAATATATAAGAGGTTTATTGGGTTCAAACAATTACACATGAATTATGGTCTATGACATTTAAAAGTCAAGTTGATAGCCTATGGGGAATTCCAATCAATTTGGACCAATTTTCCAAATTATACAATTCAAATGGCACACCCATGGGGTGTCCATATATGCTATGTGTGGCCTCTAAACCAAAAAACAAGGTTCAATTCATGTGTATCAAGGCACTAGGGTCAACTGGAAATGAAGGAACCAAAGTAATTGAGACGCTCTATAAGGCCCCAACCTTATAACATTAAATAATCTTGAATTAAATGAACAATACACATTGAGTATATTTTCAAGTTTAGAGTTTTAGAGAGTTAGGTCATAACATTTACATATCAACATGAATAGTACATGTAGAAAATTCTACTCAATATCCATTTTTTCATAAAATAAAAACTCTTGAAAAAAAGGGTCATGTCTAGTTCCATGTTTTATACAACAAGACTTTTCCTTGAGCCCATCAGTGACCCTATTAACCTTTAAGTCGTGTGAAAACAATTTCTAGACTTGGGATGAGCATAAAAAATCTTAGTAAGGGTTATAAAATAAGAAAGAAATCATTAGTCCATAAATACATACAAAACATAAACTCTTTTACTTACCGCATGAAAACATAAGATTTATGAATGACACATAGTAATCAGAATTCATAAAGGTACTAATGGCATTCATATCACACTTACATTGTAGTTATCACACCTACATAGGGAGTTATGTTGGAATACCCATCACCGAATATTCCCTAAATCTATTAGGATAAAAATTCACCTTTACCTTCGTGATGTTACCCAATCTAATGGAGAGTTATCTCGAGCTCACCTGCCATAGGTTTATCATGAAACTACCTGTATACGTAAATAATTTCCAAGAACCATAACATATTCATAACACATAAAACAAACATAAAGGAAAGATGCCTTTTCCACATTTCAATCACAATATATCAATGAAATATATTAACATAACAAATACATTATCAAAACAATTTCCAATACCAAAATACGTAAAATTATATGTTATTTATTTTAGTTTTAAAAAACACTACAGCTTGTTAAGGAAGCCAAAGATCAAATATTACTCGTTGCAGCAGAAAGGTCGTTGTCACCGTGTATGCAAAAAAGAAACATTCATTTTTTGTCATTTAGTAAGACGCTTTTTAGATAAAATATTACTTTGGAATAAAAGTAAAATTCAAAGGTGTTTATAAAATGTATAAAATAAAATCATGTATTAAAACAAAATATGCCTCAACAAAAGAAGATTGAGACGAAGTCCCTTACCTCGTGTCGGACTTGACCCGTTCGTTCCTTAATCTCTTCAATAATAAACTAAAGTTAATTTCAACTTGCTTAAGAAAATTTTTAAATTAATATCACTTATTACCATGTTATAAACATTATGTAATCATTTTTGTTAATAATGGTTGTTTTGTCGATATTTGGTACTTGTGTAAAAAATGAACACCATATAATTACAAGTTGTCCATGTGGTCAATAGTCCATTATCTCCAGAATGATATTCATGATTTAGATATCATATATATCATTTATATCCATTATATATATATGTATTTATAACATTACATAACATTTTGGAGATAATAAATGAAATTCACCATTCATGGAGACGGTAAGTCGTACGTATGCATGAATGCTACTTTCATTTCTATTTCGTACTTTAATGGAATTAAAACATAATTAGACATAGGTATATTATAATTCCAGTATAATATCATATATAATATCATTAAATCTATCCTTTATACATCCCACATATGGCATTAACGAGTCATATCACTTTGAGGGGCCGGTAGTCTGCACTTCCTCAAAATAAATTATCACGTTTTCCCATTATAGAAACCATAAAGGTAGGATATAAATGTAAAATACAGAATCATAAACAAAAAAAATAAACATAATAAATATCATATATAAATACAATTCCATCTTAATGTCCACCATGAGAGGTGGTAGGAGATAATCGAACAATCATCGTTTCGTGAGGCGTTAGTTCACCATCCACAGAAACAATATGTTCTTCACCCATTAAATGGAGGTGTGTGTACGTTTTGTTCAAATAATTCATATAAATACATCATAGTATATTGAGGATACTGGTTTAGTTATAAATGGAATGAATAAAAAGAGTTTAGGGGTTAGAGAAGTAAAATTAAAGAAAAGAAGTTAAGAGGAATCATTACCTTTAATTTAGGTAACTCCCATTTGTTTGAACCAAAATGACTTCTTGAAGTACCTTATTCCTAAGGTAAGTATTCTAGGATGAGTATAGGGATATAGAGAGATTATTTGGTCATGGTTATAACAATTCAAGAGGTTTTATAGGTGTAAGGAATGAGTAAGAAGTGAGGGTTTTTTATAACATGAAGGAGGGGCTCATTAGGTAGTGTGAAAATATTATTTTATTATATAATGATAATAGGTTTCTAAAATTCCAAAACTAATTAAAGTAAAATATAGGATGACTCATGGTAGAAATAAAATCATCCAATAATAATTGGACAGGTTTTGGATATTTTTGTAATATTTATAATATTATTTATTTAAATCTTTAATTAATGAGGTCAATACTGCATCATTATTGTGTCATAAATAATTTAATTTATTTGATGTCTAAAGATTATAAAAAAAATACCATGATGTATTAAATCATTTTATCTTTCCAATGAATATTTATAGTCGAAAAAATAGCTTATATAACCCCATATAAATATTTATTTACTAAAAGATATTTGTTTGTGTCATTTTTATCATTACTTTAAGTTAATTAATCTAAAGTGTCATTATCACTCCCAAGTGGCTCCATGGGGTCCCGAAATCAACCCAAATATGACCATGGTAGTAAATTAATCAAAAAATAATATTATAACAAGTGTTAAGGTAATTTGGTTTTATTATAATATTCCTTTTACCTTGAATTACCCTATTTACCTTTCACCCCGATAAATAGAAGTCAAAAGTTACTATTCACCAAAAATTATTTTAATCTTATTGAACAAAATTTTACTTAATAATAAGAAACAATTATGTTGTATTTTCTAAATTCAATTCACAGATGCATTAAAATTTCATTTAAATGAAAATGTCAATTTTTTTAACTACTACTAAGTGGTTTCACTATTCATCAAAAATTGAAGTTTTTCAGAAAAATACCAAAAAATCAGCCTATGATATATTTGATATTCCAAATTCAAAAATGATTTCTTTTTTACCAAATTCAAAACATATAAGTTGAATTAATTTATTTAAAATTAATTCTTATTCTAAAAACAAATACCGTGTTTTTAAGAAACAATTACTATCAAAAGATCGACACTTGTTTATGTCCAATTTCAAAGTGAAATTAATTACAATGACCAACATTGGATGAATTGGTAAAAATATAATCTAATTACACTTTAAAAATAATTAAAAATATAACATAACCATATAAAAAACTTATATTAAAAGGCGCTTTTGAATAAAAATAATGTATTTTTCACTATTCATTAAAAATGAACTTTACCAGAAAAATTCCAACAACTTACCCAAAGTAAATTTTTATGTCCAAAATATAAAGAATAATTTTATTTTGTCAAATAAAACATATAAAAATGGCCAAAACTATATTTAAAGTGGGTTCACCATCAAAAGGCGATAAATCGACCTTTTAGTGAATATTAGAGTATTTATGCTTAAAATTAGATTCATTCATATTTTAAGCCCCTAACTTTTATTGGATAAATGTAAAAAAATTAACAAATATGTATAATCATATTTTTATCAGTTCTATTCATTCCCACCAATACAATGTCTAGGCCTTAACTACCATTTAAAATAATAATATTATATTATTAGTGTGCAAAGTAAGATCTCAAAGAAACGTGTTGTTGCGTATCAGGTAAGCCATTGAACATTGCATCCCATTTATAGTAAAATTAATATTTAATTCAAAAATATTAATAAATATGAAAATGTACTATTCTTTATTTACTTGGGATGTTACATCCTTCCCCCCTTTTGGGAACTACGTCCTCATAATATTTTCACTTATCAAATAAATAGGGACATTTATCCCTCATAGCATTTTCAGATTCCCATGTTTCCCCTTCAACCATATGGTTTTTCCACAAAACCTTTACCTAGTGAATTGCCTTATTCCGCAACACTTTCTCTCTATGGTCAAGAAACTGGACTAGTTATTCCTCATAAGAGAGATTCACTTCCAACTGAACTACCTCTGGGCTCAAAACATGAGATGGATCTGGCATATACTTTCTCAACATTGAAACATAAAAAACATTGTTTACCTGGGATAAACATAAAGGTAAAGCCACTATGTACGCAACTGATCCAATTTTCTCCAGGATTTCATAAGGTTAAATAAACCTCAGACTCAACTTTCCCATCTTACCAAAACTCATCACACTTTTCCCTGGAGAAAATTTGAGAAAGGCATGATCACCTACCTCAAAAGATATATCCTTCCTTCAGTTATATGTATATGTTTTCTACCTGCTCTGATTTGTTTTCATGTTCTTCTGAATCAACTGAACCTTTTTATGCCATCTCTTCTACCAATTCTGGTCCCATCAGCATCCTTTCACCTACTTCATCTCAAAATGCTGGAGTTCGACAATGCTTTCCATAAAATGCCTCAAGTGGAGCCATCTATATACTGGAATGAAAACTGTTATTATAAGAAAATTCAACAAAAGAAATATGTTGGTCCCAACTTCCCTGGTAATCTAGTGAACAAGCACGTAGAATATTCTCCAAGGTCTGAATTGTTCGTTTTGACTTCCAATCTGATTGTGGATGAAACATAGTACTAAAATTTAATTCAGTACCCAACAACTTCAGAAGGCCTTTCAAAAAGTTAGAAGTAAACCTGGGATCACGATCATATATAATGTAGAGGGGAACTCCATGAAACTTGATTATCTCTTTAACATACAACCGAGAAAGTTTATCTAGAGACAAAGTATCTCGAATAGGAAGGAAATGAGCAGATTTAGTCAACCGATCAACAATAACCCAGATTGTATTATTACCTCAGGATGTCTTTGGTAATCCCACAATGAAGTCCATTGATATATTTTCCCATTTCCACTCTAGCACCAGTAAATACTGAAACATCCCTTTTGATAACTGTCGCTCTTCTTTAACCAGCTGACAAGTCATACACTTCATAGTAAAATCAGCAACATCTCTTTTCATTCCATCCCACCAGTAATACTCTCGAAGATCTCTGTAAATATTTGTACCTCCAGGATGAACTGAAAACAGGTAACTACAAGCTTCACATAACAACTCATTCTTCAACTGTGAATCACAAGGCATGCATAATCTTTTTCCAAACCTCAAAACACAGTCATTATCAATGTTAAAATTAGGAAACATACCCATCTGATCCAACTCTACCATTTTCTACAACTCACTGTCTTCTTTTTTCACTTGCTTTATTATGTCTGATAGAGATGATTTCACTGACACCTGAAACAAAATAGAAGAATTTATTGCACCAAATACTTTTATTCCAAATTTCATCAAATCAAAAACCAAAGGATCTCATTCCAAATGTATCATGGTTAATGAAGCATTAGTTTTTCAACTCAAAGCATCATCCACTTTATCTTCCTTTCCTGGATGGTAATTAATCATGCAATAATAATCCTTGATTAATTCCAACCATCTCCTATATCTCATATTCATTTCTTTTTCTGAATATATACTTCAAAATTTTTTGGTCAGTATATATTTCACATTTTACTCCATACAAATTATTCCACCAAATTTTTAAATCAAAAACAATAGAAGCTAATTCCAAATCATGTGTAGGGTATTTTAACTCATGAGGTTTCAAATGACGTGAAGCATAATCAATTACCTGATCATTATGTATAATGACACATCCATGTCCATTCAATGCAGAATCACTATAAATAACAAAATCACCATTTCTGGAAGGCAGTCCCAAAACTGGATCATTCACCCATCTTCTATTAAATTATTGAAAACAATAATCACATTCTTTTGTCCAAATGAACTTTACACCTTTTCAAGTTAACTTAGTCGATGGGCTAGATAACTATTAAACATTCTCAACAAACCTCCGATAATAACCTGCTAAACCAAGAAAACTATGGATCACGATTATATTTGTGGGTCTTGGAAATTCTTCACCAACCTTTTTTTTAGTTGGATCAACATTTATGCCATTTTTATAAACAATGTGGCCCAGGAAAGAAGTTTTCTATAACCAAAACTCAAACTTGCTAAATTTCCCAAAAATTTTATTTTCTTTTATGGTTTACAAGATAACCCTTAAATGACTTTCATGTTTCTCTTTACTTTTGGAATAAACTAAAATTTCATCAATGAACACAACCACAAACATATCCAAGAACTCATGGAAAATTCTATTCATAAGATCCATGAATACAATAGGTGCAAGGGTTAACAAAAAGGCATAAATAAAAATTCATAATGGTCATTTCTAGTATGAAATGTGGTCTTCAGAATGTCTTTTTTCCTTTACTTTCAACTGATGGTACCCCGACCTAAAATCAATCTTCGAAAAATACTGAGCTCCCTGGAGCTGATCAAACAAATCATTGATACGAGGCAAATGATACTTGTTCTTAATAGTGATGTTATTCAATGCTCTATAATCAATGAAAAGTCTCATTGAACCATCGTTCTATTTAACAAATAAGATAGAATCACCCCATGGTGATATGATAGGTCGAATGAAACCTTTATCTAATAACTCCTGCAATTTATTCTTTAACTCAAAAAGTTCAATTTGATCCATTCGATAAGGGGGTTTTGAAATTGGCATAGCATCATAAACTAATTCAACAGTAAATTCAACTACCCGATCGGGTATAATACTAGGAAACTCATCAGGAAAAACATCAAGGTACTCATTTACCACTAGCACATCATTAATCTCAGCAGTTCCTTTATTTTCAAAAATATGAGCAAGGTAACATTAATTTCAATATTTTACTAGTTTCTTAGCTTCTTGATATGTTATCAAAATCAAGGGTACATTATTGTACACAAATGGAAAATATTTCTGAATAGAAACCTCTTTAGCGTTCTTTTCAATCTTATCATGATAAACAGAAATCCAATCTATACCAACAAATAACATCAAACTCTACTAGAGGCAAAAAAAATAAGGTTTACAGGTAGATTCTTCCTGCACACATGGACATGAAGGTTTTTATAATTTCTTTTTATCTCAACATTTCCCCCCTGGTGTTTTTACCATAAGTTCAGGATTCATATCTTGAGATGGAATTCCCAATTTACTAGAAAACATCTCATAAATGAACTAATGTGTGAAAACTTAATCAAACAACACATTGGAATAATCTGAATAGACAAACAGTGTACCTGATACTACTTCATTTGATGGCCCAACATCTATAGAAGTAGTTCCAAAGGATTTTACCACCCCTTTCTGCTTGTACTCTGGATATTTTTCCTCAGTTTAGTTCTTTGTTAGACACTCATTTTCATAATGACCCATTTCATCGCACTTAAAACATTTTACTTACTGTAAATCAGATTTTGTCTTTCTATTAACCTGATCTTTTTCAGTGCAATTTTGAGCCTTATGTACCATTTTACCAAATCAGTAGCACTTACTAGAATTAAAAAGACATTCCTCAGCATGATTTTTACCACAACTTTCACAAACTGTAAACTTATGTTTCTTACCATCAGACTTTTTTGAAGAGTTCTTCCATTTCGCCTACCACCTCGACCTCTTATTCAATTGTTTTTCAAAGAAAACCTGGTCATTGGAAAACACCATTTCCAGCTTCTCCGCACAATGAACATGTTTTTCATAACTTTTTAACTCACGAGATGATAAATCCATTCGATAATTTGGCTTTAATCCTGAGAAAAAATCGTTTATTTTACTATCAAGATCTCATATGAAATTTGGAGCATACATTTCCAGTCGAGTGAATTTTTCTTCATAAGCAACCACTGAGTCATCCTCCTACCTCAATTCCAGGACTTGTTTATCCATTCTAAGATGAACCACCTTAGGAAAATATTTCTCAAGAAACATACATTTGAATTCATCCCAATCAAGAGCATCAATCTCTTCACTATCCTAGATATTTTTCACCATCGACCACCACTGATAAACTTCGCCTTCAAAACAGTAAACAACAAGACTAAACTTTTGATGTTTTGAACACCCCATGACATCAAAAAATTTCTCCAGTTATTTAATACACCCTTCTGCTAGCACAGGGTCATATGATCCTCTGAATGATGGGGTATGTTGCCTCATGAAATGCTCCACTACTGAAATGTTCCTTTGTTGGTGATATGGCTGATCTCGTGCATGGATACCACCAACATTTATATCCTGAGTCAAATGTTCCATCACTGCAACAAATTGTTCAGTTCCGATTCTGACCATCTCAGGTTTCTTATTTGGAAGGTTTTCTTCCTCCTGATGTCGTCTCAATATAGTAGCATGTTTCCTCTGTGGAAAACCATTCTAAACACAGAAATAGTTTAGGCAAAGAAACATGGTAATCTATATATGCTATATCATTTCAATCATAACTTAAACTAAAATAATTTATGGATATTAATTTATGTATATTATAAAACCTAAAGTTTTCTAAACAAACCTCTAATACCAACTATAAGGCCCCGATCTTATAACATTACATAATCTTGAATTAAATGAATAATTCACATTGAGGATCTTTTCAGGTTTGGATTTTTAGAGATTTAGGTCATAACATTTACATAACAACATGAATATTACATGTAGACAATTATACACAGTATCCATTTTTTCATAAAATAAAAAATCTAGAAAAAAAGAGTCATGTCTAGTTCCTTGTTTTAGACAGCAAGACTTTTCCCAAATCCCATTGTTGACCCTATTCATCTTTAAGTACTATGAAAAACATTTCAAAACTAGGGATGAGCAAAAAAATCCCAGTAAGGGTTAAAAAATAAGAATGAAATCATTATTCCATAAATACAGACAAAATATAAACACTTTTACTAACCTCATGAAAACATAAGATTTATAAATGACACATAGTAATCACAAATCATAAAGGTACTTATGGCATTCATATCACACATACATTGTAGCTATCACATCTACATAGGGAGTTACGTTGGAATACCCATCATAATATATTCCCTAAATATCTTAGGAGAAACATTCATGTTTACCTCCATCACATTACCCAATGCATTAGAGAGCAATCTCGGGCTCACCCACCCTAGGTTTATCACAGAACCTCATGTATACATAAATAATTCCAAAGAACCATAACATATTCATAACACATAAAACAAACATAATGAAAAGATGAAATTTACACATTTCAACCACAATATATCATTGAAATATATTTATATAAAGAATACATTATCAAAAAAATTTCAATACCAAAATACGTAAAAAGTATATTTTATTTATTTTCCTTTTAAAAAAACACTACATCTTGTTAAGGAATCCAAAGATCAAATAATACTCGCGGCGGAGGAAAGGTTGTTGTCACCGCGTATTTAAAAAAGAAACATTCATTTTTTGTCATTTAGTAACAAGATTTGTAGATAAAAGAATAATTTTGAATAAATGTAAAATTCAAAGGTGTTTATAGATCATATAAAATAAAATCGTGTATTAAAACAAAATATGACTCAATGAAAGGAGATTGAGATGAAGTCCCTTACCTCTTCTCTGACTTGGCCCATTAGTTCTTTAATCTCCTGAATAATAAACTAAAGTTAATTTATACTTTCTTAAAACCTTTTAAAAGTTAATTATTCCTTTTATATCACTTATTACAATTTTATAATCATTATGTAATCATTTAAGTTAATAATGGTTGTTTTTTCAATATTTGGTACTTGAGTCACAAATAAGCACCATATAATTACAAGTTGTCCATGTGGTCAATAGTCCATTATATCCAGAATGATATTATTGATTTATATATAATATAAATCATATATATCCAGTATATATATTTATTTATAATAGTACATAACATTTTGGAGATAAGAAATGAAATGCACCATTCATGGAGACAGTAAGTCATATGTACGCATGAACTCTACTTTCATTTATATTTCATACTTTAATTGAATTAAAACATATTGATACTTAGGTATATTATAATTCCATTATAATATAATATATAATATCATTAACACTAACCTTTATATGTCCCACATATGGCATTAACGAGTCATATCACTTTAAGGGGGCAGTAGTTCGTACTTCCTCAAATGAAATTATCGCGTTTACCCATTAAGGAAACCTTAAAGGTATGATGTAAATTTAAAATACCAAAGCATAAAGAAAACATAAACATAATATATATCATATATAAATACAATTCACTCTTAATGGCCACCATGAGAGGTTGTAGGAGATAATGGAACAATCATCTTTTTGTGAGGCGTTATTTCGCCATCCACAGAAATAGTACATTCTTCACACATTAGATGGAGGTGTGTGTAAGTTTAGTTCAAATAAATCTCATAAAAACATCCTAGTATATTGAGGGTACTGTTTTTGTTATAAAATAAAGTAATAAAAATAGTTTAGGGGTTTTAGATGTAAAATAAAATAAAATAAGTTAAGAGGAATCGTTACCTTTAATTTGGGTAACTCTCTTTGGTTTGAACCAAAAGGACTTCTTGAAGTTCTTTCTACCTAAGGTAAGGCTTATAGGATAAGAATAGGGATCTTGAGAGATTATTTGGTTAGGTTTTGGATGATCCAAGGGGCTTGAAAGGTGTTAGGAATGAGTAAGAAGTGAGGGATTTTTATAAGGGGAAGGAGGGGCTCTTTAGGAAAGTGTGAAAATATTATTTTATTATATAATGATATTCAGTTTCTAAAGGTCCAAAACTAATTAAAGTCAAAGATAAGATGAAACATGGTCTAAATAAAATCATCCAATAATAATTTGACAGGTTTTGGTTATTTTTTTAATATGTATGATCTTATTTATTTAAATCTTTTATTATGGAGGTAAATACTGCATCATTATTGTATCATCAATAATTTATTCTTTTTATGTCTAAAAATTATAAAAAAATAACATGATTGAGGAAATAATTTTATCTTTCTAATTAATATTAATATTTGAAATTATAGCTTATATAACCTCATGTAAAATATTTATTTACTAAAATATATTTGTTTGTGTCATTTTTATCATTACTTTAAGTTAATTAATATAAAGTGTCATTATCACTCTCATGTGGATCCATGGGGTCCCAAAATCAACCCAAATATTCCCATGGTAATAAATGACTCAATATATAAGGTTAGGAAAAGTTTTAAGGTAATTTGGTATTATTATAATATTCTTTTTACCTTGAATTACCCTATTTACCTTTAATCGTGGTAAATTAAAGTCAAAAGTTACTATTCACTAAAAAATATTTTAATCTTATTGAACCAAATTTTACTTACTAATAACAACAATGTATGTTGGATTTTCTAAATTCAATTCACAAAATTGGTAAAATTTCATTTAAATGAAAAAGTCAGTTTTAACTACTACTAAGTGGTTTCACTCTTCATCAAAAATTGGAGATTTTTAGAAAAATACCAAAAATTCAGACTAAGATATATTTGATATTAAAAATTAAAAAATTATGTCTATTTTACCAAATTAAAAAAATATAAGTTTCATTAATTAATTTAAAATTAATTCCCATTTTCAAAACAAATAGCGTGTTTTTAAGAAACAATAATTATCAAAAGATCGACACTTGTTTATGTCCACTTTGAAAGTGAAATTAATTCCAATGACTAAAATTGGATTAATTGGTAAAAATATAATCTAAATAAACTTTAAACCCAATTAAAAAGATAATATAACCATATAAATAAATTACATTAAAAGGCACTTTTGAATAAAAATACAGTATTTTTCACTATTCATTAAAAATGAACTTTACCAAAAAAATACCAAAAAATTACCCAAAGTAAATTTTGATGTCCCAAATATAAAGAAGAATTTTATGTTCTCAAATAGAACATATAAAAATGACTTAAATTGTATTTAAAGAGGAATCACCATCAGAAGGTGGTAAATCGGCCTTTTAGTGAATATTAGAGTATTTATGCTTAAAATTAGATTCATTCATATTTTAAGACCTTAACTTTTATTTGATAAATGTAAAAACATTTAACAAACAAGTATAATCATATTGTAGTTATTTCTATTAATTCTCACCAATAAAATGGCTAGGCATTAACTACCATTTAAAATAATAATATTATATTATTAGTGTGAAACGTAAGATTTCAAAGAAACCTATTGTTGTGTATCAGGTAAGACATCAAACCTAGAATCCCCTTTAAAGTTAAATTAATATTTTAATAAAAAATATTAATAAGTAGGAAAATGTATTATAAATTATTTACTTGGGATGTTACATGCTCAGTAATGGATGGCATATGGAACAATATAATAATTAGAAAACCAGCTAACTAAAATGGAAAACAATGTGACCACCTACCTCAAGGTTGTAGTTGATTCCTCACTTGATATCGACCTCATATTTTAAGCAGTTTGGAAGAGATCTGAGAAAAGTTCCAATTCCCTAAAAATAAGACGAATGTGACTGCATTTAAATAGCACAATATATGTCAAGATAAACTTGAATATGAAGGGTAAGGGAAGTTAGCATTAACTTGAGAAATCCAATGATTCCTTCCAATATATGATCTGGCACCAGATGAGGGAGATAGATGAGATATAATCTTGAATAATAAAAGAGTTCTATAGGAGGAATAAACCACTTTTTAGCCATTGGGAAACAATGAAGAAAGGAGAAAAAGACTTAAGAATTAAAGAGGGGGAAATGGTCATTTCCCCCGATGATTTGGGGGAGCTTGGTTTGATCACATGGTTTAAAAATTTTGTGAACAAACCATGCTTTAGATTCTACTTAAAGAATCATAATACATGATTAATGCACACGGTTACCCAAACCATGCACTAACCATGCAAAAACCCACTATCCAAAAACCAGTAGATGCCATATGGTCGTGCGCCTCAGCTCGCACGATTGCAAACAAACCATGCTACCTACAGGTACCTCTCTCTGAAACTGCATGGTTTCAAAAAAAATCATGTGTCATGGGTTTCATGGATAAAACTAACCATGTTTCCAAGAATACAGCCAACTTTTTTATGAACTTTGGGCTCCAAACAAGCCCCAGACACTCGTCATATTTTTCTTAAAACTTTCTTAATGTACATAATGTTTCTCCTTTTTAATTATTTAAAATAATACCTAATGGAAAATATTTTAAATTAAATTTATATATTATATATTTCAATATATTAATCTAGTTTCATAAAATTATTATTATTAGTCATGTATTTAATATATAATCATCTTTTTCTAAGAAAACACTTCTTGAAAACACTATTGTTTTTCGCATCTATGGGTTTGGATTTAAATTTAAATTTTAAAATAATGTTAACTGAATTTAGTAAATTTGATTTCTTATTTAGAACCATAAGGAATAAATTAGTTTTTATTAGTTTTTTATTTTTAGGCATAAAAAATTTACCATGGTAAGAAAATATTTACCATGGTACATGTAAAATAATGGAATATGTTAAAGTAAAAATGGTATATGCTTAAAATACAAAAAAACAAGAACTTTAAAAGGGTGGTTGATGTGTTT
The DNA here is from genome assembly GCA_963277665.1 of Viscum album. NCBI lineage: Eukaryota > Viridiplantae > Streptophyta > Magnoliopsida > Santalales > Viscaceae > Viscum > Viscum album. Next base: position 1,822,651,813 of record OY728135.1, on the reverse strand, counting down.
CTAAAACCTAAAAATACTTTAAATCATTAATTACCAATCTAATTTTTTGGAATCAATTCCACTAAAATGTGGTTGACTTTAAATATAAAATAATCATTATTTAATCAATTAAAACCACCCTCCTCAAGTACAAATACCACTCCTCACTGCCCCCTTTCTCTTCAAAAGAATTTAATCTATTAAAATCTCTACCAAACCCTATCCTCTCCACTCTACTCATTTTTGAGTTCTTCTGGTGTCATCCAAAGACCAATTCCGTGTTCTTTGAGGGATCCTACAAGGAGTAGATATTCAAGAGGTAACTTTCTCAACCCACCTCTTTTAATTAATTTCATTTTTCTACCTTCTCCTAACCTAATTCATCCATAAAAGAATAAAAACTATGAAGTAATGTATATAATATAATATTGTATTACTAATGGAATATCTTATAACCTTTCCAATTATTATCTCATCTTATTCAAATAAATGAAACCATTTTCCAAATTATGACAGTTAACTATCTCAGTGGACAATGATTACTCATTTTCCATTACCACATTCAAGGATGACCATAAAATTATTATTATGGTTAAATAATATTTTTATAATATTATTATAAATTATTTAATTCTAAATAACTAATATATAAAATAATATTAAATAAAATAAAACTAGTATGTGGTGGTCTAAAAAATTTCAAAAATAAACTAATCATTTATCATTAACATTTAAACAAATAAATCATCCTCCTGTTAGAAAAAATGATTTATGGAGACATTTATACTTATATAAGTTCATTAATACCATTTCATTGCACTTCTTGTGTATTATTTCCATTTTATAAGAAAATTCATAATTATACACAAATGAAGTGACCATGAAACCACAAAATGAACGCAATCAAAGCAATGAAAATAATGAAATATTGTTTATGAATGGGTAGAAAAATGTTATAAAATGATCATATAAGGAATTATAAATATTAATATAATTCTCAAAAAAATTAATAACCGTTTTTAAACCATTATATAGGATTTTTGAACACGTTTGATGAAATTTTAACATGAGGTAAGGGAATTCTTTACCCAATTTTCATTCTTTGGGTTAACCGCCTACTTCATTGATTATATAATGAAAATATTATGTGTCAAATTAATTTGTATTATATTTTGTTATATTTACACTTGTTTTATGTGGATTTATTGAGGATTATTATAATAAATTTATTTATTAATGCTCACCTAAATGATATGATATTTTTAAGGGACTCTTTAACTAAGAAACCTCATTTAAAATGTTATAAAAATTTATTTTCTAAATATTTATATTTTATGTCCATATTTTTATAATTAATCTCTTAAATTTATTTATATGGATATGAATTTATCTAAAAAATAAAATTTCGGAATTCAACTAAAAATTTTTCAAAATGGTTTTTTATGGTTTTATATAAGGGAATTTTATGTAAAAAATATTCTTATAAAGTTATTTTTAAAAAAGTCAAAAGGAATGTTTTATTAAATTATATATATCATGGGCCAATCTTCCAAAATTCATGACACCTTAATGATTTTAATATTCCATTAAAATCCTATATGGTTATTTTCAAATAAATTTTTTATCTTTTTATGTCCGCATTAATTTTTTAAAATAAGTAATTTTCCTAAAGGAATGTTTTTATGATGCATGGTTTTCTATTTTATAACTATTTAATAGATCTAGGGATTTTTTTATAATGATGGGTGGTTCTATTATAGACCAAATATGGGCAATCCAATAATATCTCTATAAATTATTATATATGTTGGAAGTTGAACATGATAGTTATTCCAAATACTACTATAACGGTTATATACAAGTATAACTGTGAGTGTTATTTTATTTTAGTCATGAAGGTTACATCATACGGTAGTCATGAGGGTTATATCTTAAATAAGTAAGAAAATGTTGTCCCAAGTTACCCAATTATATCTTGTATTGTTTACTTATGAGTTTTCAAGAAATTTTTTTGATTTTCAAATTGTAAGATAATTATATTTTTGAAAACATGATTCCTTTTTCTTGGTAAAAATGTATGTTTTTAAGAAATGTTTTTATGGGTTTTCTCTAGACTAACATTTTTCATTATATTATTTCCATACCTATAATTTTTTGATCATCCATTTTTTAAAAACTGTTTTTCATAATATTAACGGGAGAATATTGACATTGATGAGATCATCTGGAAAACTATGAATATTGATCATGTAATGAAGCCATGTTTTATTTTTAAAAAAATCATTGGAAATAGATATTGGGTATAAGTGTCAACTTTTAATTTATGGGATCCTTATGTAAGACTTAATTTTAATTCTCTAACACTACAAATTGAAAGGATACTTGTGATTTTAAGAATGTGTTTTTTAGTTCAAAGACACTAGAATATGAAATGTTGTGAGGTCAGTTCCTTATAATTGGTATCAGAGTAGGGTTTAGAGAGATTTGGAGATTATGATGTTTTATTGTGTTGTTTTCTAAAGAGTTGTCGATATAATCTTGGGTTTACAAGTTTAAATATTATTATACATTTTACATTTTTAAAATCCCACTTATTTTTTAAAGTGATATATTTCTAGAAGAATTATGATATTTTTAGATATTGTGTTTATAAACTTAATAGATTTAGGTATAAAAGATTTGAGGGTTAATTTATTATAGAGTATTTTGGGTATTATATTTAGAAGCAACATTTTCATTTTAACATGTAACAATTAATTTCATGTTTTAATAATATTATTTTCTACAGATTGAGGATCATTTATCAAGATGGAAGGAAATAAATCTTTCACAAACATCATATCCCTTATGGAAGAATTTATTTTCACTATTATTGTGAAATATCATTAAAATGATTTTGATATCTTTTTTAGGATTCAAATAACCTATAGGAAACTATTTTACTTATCAAACAACTTTTAATTTCTCCAAAACAAATTGGGTCATGGTTTCATTTTTATTTGATATCAAAATATCGACTTTAAAAACTCTCTTGGAAAAGGAAATTACACAAAGGAAATGATCTTATACTTTCAAGAAGTTGAAAATCGTATCAGAAGATAACAGGGATATTAAAGATATAATTATTTTTGAAATGAGAGTAGGAATTATTTTCTTATTTTCAAGTTATATATCATTTTTGGGATGATATTGATTGATCATAAGGATACAATTAACATATTTGATTATAGGAATGAATTATTAAATAATAAGATAGTAAAGAATGATTAATGGTTTAAGAAGGGATTTGGATGAGGGGTTTGTTTTAGTATTGAGTTTTCAGAATTATGAAATAGTCATATTTTATAAATATTATAGGTATAATGGAATTCCTAATGGTTTTTCTATAGAAGGATTTGTTTTTATAAATTTGGAAACATGTCTTATATGAAATAAATACCTTTGAAAAGTGATAAAAATATATATATAATTTTTAAGGTACATGTAACCTTTAAGTTGGGGATATGAAAAAGTTTATTTGAGAAAAAATCCCTTTACATTTGGTGGAAAAAAGTTTGAAGGTATTGGATGTATTTTTTATTTATATAATCCTTGAATTTGAGGTAATTATAGGTTCTTACTTTTTTGTGGTAGAAAATAAATGGTATGATATAGACTTTTAGGTTAAATATATTAAGGTTATTTTTTAGAATGTTTATGTAATTTCTATAATTTTATATAAATTATATTAATAATGTTTTAGAAAAGGAAATTTCATAGATAATGTGACATCCAGTCACATATAGCAAGGATGAGGGGATCAAACTGAAAAACAAAGTGTGAAAATGTTGAATCACCTACAATTGGCCTATGTTAAGTCCATATTAGTATACTATTTTTCATTTTAGTTAAATTATTGGTTTGCATGAAAATAATTTTATTTTAGGATTATATGTTTTACCTTATAGATAACCATCAGATTAGAGAAAATGATTTGTTGATTAAGTGATTAATGTTATTTTGAAAGATGTTCACTATTTTGGGAACCTTCAAGAATTATGTAAATATAATACTATGAGATTTTATTTGAGAAATAGAGGATGAATTATCTTTCAGAATCATATAAAATTTATAGTTATTTGGGTTATTTGTGGAAATGATTATGTGACTTTAGAAATTAAATTTTGGTATTTTACTTTAAGAGTGATTAATATTATTTGACCAAAAATATTAAATTTATCTTCGAAGATTATTTTTTCAAATCCTTTCGATTTTTTGGCTTAAAATTTTAGTCTATACTATTTTTATGAAGTTTAAGAATACTTTTTTATTGAATGATATATGTTAAACTTTTAGTATTACAATTCAAATTTTGTATATTAAAGTATTTCTTATTCCTATAAAGGTTTATTATTTTTTGATAATTAAATTACCTTTTTTCTAAACATTTTTGTTTTGGTTAATGCCTATATACAGGAGGAGTAGGTAGTTATACTTTTGTGGATTTTTTGATCTTTGTAAATTGATTTTGAGGCTTCATGTATGAAAAATTGATATTGAATATTAATTGTTTAAAGAAACTACTGGGATAAAACTATACTTTTAAAGTAATTATTTTTACTTATGTTAATAGTATAGGTTTTAAAATAATTCCTCAACTTTGAGAAAAGGATTTTGGAAAAAAAATACCTATTTACTTTTATTATCATGGAATAAATGTCCCTTTAACTCATCATAGATTAATGGTTTTGTGATGGTTAACTTTATAATGAAAATTTTATCTATCACTCTATATTAAAACAAGAGAGGTATAATTGTGTTACATGTCCATATTTTCACATTCCACTAATTAGAATCCTGGTTTTTTTGGTGAACTTTGCATTTTCCATTCCCTTTTTTAAGAAGAAGTTTTATTGAACCTTTTTTCAATGTACAATTTCAACAAAGGTATTTTGAAAAGTATAACCCTTAGTTCTCAATACCAAGTTCAAATTTTGAGGATGAAATTTATTAAATGGGTGAGAATGTAACCAACCAATATTTTATAAAGAAAATATTGTTCAATAGTATATGATATACACACACTGCACTTAAACAAACAGTATAATCATATTATTTAAATGTGAACATTATAACGTAGCCATTAATTTAAATAGAATGAGAAGTATTAATGACATTATGAAATATATAATTCTCATAATAATTTATATATTATTAATTATTTATTTTTATATAATCACTCAAATTTTTAGTAAATCCATTTTATTCTTCTAAAAAAATTCTTAAAGAAAAGTTTTTCTTTTATTTTATGAGTGAATATTTTAATTAATTTTCAGAAATTTTAGAAATTGAATTATATAAAATAAATTTAATTTTTGAAATAATAATATTATGTTTTACTTTAGGTTAAATTTTGGTATTTTCCATATAATACTGGGTTTTTTATAAAAAGGGAAAATACCGATTTTCATAAAAATATAATTTATTTTAAAAAACATTTTAAAAGACTCACTATATTTTGAACTTTATATCAAGTAACATAAGTATTATTTATTTATATTTTATTTTAGAATAAGTTTTTCTTGGTTTAAAAACATATTTTTCTGAAAATTGTTTAAAAGTACATAATGTTTCTCCATTTTAATTAATTAAAATAATCCATAATTGAGAATGTTTTAAATGAAATTTATAGATTATATTTCTATCAATATTAATATCTTTTCATAAAATGATGATTATCATTCATAGAGTTAATATAAAATTGTTTTTTTCTAGAAAAATACCCTTCTTGAAAACCCGTTTTTTATCGCTTTATGGGGTTTGTTTTAAATTTAATTTTTCCAATTATGTTTTTTTAATTTGGAAAAATGGTTTACATATTGTAATAAGAAGTACCAAATTATGTATTAATTTCATTTTTATGTTTAGGAATATAAATTTTATAGTGGTAAAAAACACCCAGTATAGGCAAAATAATAAAATGGGTTAAAGTTAAAAGGTTAAAGCTTAAAATGACTAAAAAATACAACGTTAAATTGGGGTTTGATGTGAAATTTGACCCTAATTAGATTTTAAAACATTGAATATCAATTAAATTAATTTTAATTAATTCCAACTACATGTGGTTGGATTTAAATAGAAAATAATCATTCTTTAATAAATTAAAACACTACTACAAAATAAGGATATAGTCATGGTTCTAAACTATGGATATAGGTTATAGCCATGGTTTAATTAACCGTGGTTTATATTTGTATGTCAATGGGTAAGAGCCTATAGCCACGATTTGAAACCATGGCAAAATATCTATAGCCACGGTTTAAAACTATGGTAGAGGGTTTAATCACACAAGTCTTATAGCCACGGTTACAAACTATGATATAGGGATTTATCCATGATATAAAACCATGGATATAGGCCTTCCCATTTCATAAAAAAATAGCATGGTGAACTGTGTTGTTTATTGAGAGGACACTACCAACTCCACCCTCCACCACCCATAGCCCCCACCCTACACCAACACCCCCATCCCATTCTCAAAGAAACCCCCTACCCCCACCCCTTTGCACTCCCCCTTTCACCCCCTTGCTCCCCTTACTCTTGTACACCCCCGGCCCCATCCCCTCTCACTGTACATCCCCCATGAACCCCTTACACCCCCTCATCCTACCCCTTGCACACCCCCTGCCCTTCTCCCTTTGCACCCCTACTCCTACAAACCCCATTCCCCAACCCCTTCCTCACTGTACACACCCCTTGACCCACCCCTCCTCACTGCACACACCCCTTTCTCCCCCTCCCCACTCACCATTCCCTCTCACTTCTCACACGGTACACCCTCTGCCCCTCCCCCTTGCACCCTTATTCCTACAAACACCCTTGATATTTCCCCACTCCTCCCCCATTGCACCCCACCTACACCCTCCCCCCTTGCACCCCCCCCCACCCTCCCTTCCCCTTACACCCCCTTCTAGTCTCCCCCTCTCCCAACCCAGCCAGTCTCCCCCCTTCAATTTACCCATGCCTGCAAGTCCCCCTTCTAATTTTCCCTCCCCTACCAGTCCCCCTTCTAGTTCCATCCTCTTCTAGTTTTCCCTCCCCCATCTAGTACCCCCTTCCAGCCCCCCCCCCCCCCCCCCCCGCCGCCCCACCCTACCATCCCCCCAGTCAGTCCCACTACCAGTCTCCCCCACCCCTTCCAGTCTCCCCCCTCTACTAGTTCCCCCTACTAGCTCACAACCACCCCTTCTAGTCCACCCCCACCCCCAACCCTTTACATTCCCACCCTACCTTTTCCAGTCTCCCCTACCAGGTCCCCACCCTTCCCAGCCCCCCACCACCACCCCTTCCAGTCCACCTACAATTCCAGTTCCCCCCACCCACCCCCGCCCCTGCAAGCCCCCACCCCTGCCAGTCCCCCCATACCAATTCCCCCTTTCAGTCCCCCTATCAGTTTTCTCTCGGGCACCCCCTATTAGTCCCCTACTAATTTTCCCTCCGACTCTACACCCCCCCACTGCCAGTTCTCCCTCTTTCTGTTCCCACTATTGGTTAGAGCCTCAATATCTATTATCATATGGACATATACCTAAGTTGTAAACATTATTTTCCTATATAATATAATACAAAGGGAAAAATTCTCAAAAATAACTCTTCAAATTTTAGTGAACAAGAAGATAATTAGAATCAACTGTGTGACGGATTTATAATAAAAAAAGTCACCCTCCAAGGTGATATTTGTCTAATAAACAATATATATGTCACATGTAACTCATTTAAGGATACAACATCATAAACTAACCAAAATGATTATTCCTAAATATAGAATCTAAAATTTATATGTGATTGTGTATGCACCCGAAAAACCTTTTCATCCCCACGTCATGATCTAAGTCACCATATTTCAATAATATAAAGAAAAAACAAACACCAATAATAAATCAAACAAAATATACAGTAAATTAAGACAAAAGCATAAAGAATACTATTTATTTGAGTGACAGATAACATTCATGTAGTACAACAAGTGGAAGATTAGGATCACAATATAGGGTAATAATTATTATTTTCTTTCTTATTTGATCGTGAGATTTTTATCCTCATCAATAGGGTTTATATCAACTTCCTAATGACATAGAACGACTAAAAAAAACAAAAATGCATATAAAATATTCAAAAATAATGTAGGAACTTTATTTTAAGAGTATAAAATCAAATTCAAATTAAAAAAATGTAAAATGTCTTCTGATAGATCCTTGAAAATCATGTTAAGATATTTAAAAAAATATAGTTTTTATCAATTATGACCACATTCATTGAGATTTGATTAACCAGCTGGACACTAACTATTATCTTTTAGATCTAACTTATTAGAACAATTACTATCTTCACAAATCAATACATATTCTTGTAGTTTTTTTGGTTCACACTCACACTTCATAAGAAAACCTCTAAGTAGGTCACCCTAAGGACCTCCATATCACCATTGATATCACAAACTATGATTTTTTAGGGTTACTTTTTAGAATAATGATTATCTTCATGGACTAACATGTGTTTTCATAGTACTTTTTCTTCATTCACACTTCCCAATAAATCTTAAAAGTAACTCACTAATCTTATTGTTCTGTGAAAAACACATTTAATTATTCAATTATTATTACATAGGATTCTAAAAATAAATTTAGAACTAGTGGACATAAATAGAAATGTGAAACCATTCTCACAGACTAATACATGTGTTGTGACTAGTAAACTATGTGATGTTGAAGGTTTCCTTAAAGGTGCTTGTGTCATAGGGGAAGATTTTTGGTTGATAGTCAAGTGGGTATAATTTATGATTTTGGAATTGGATTTTTTTTCAACACATCTGTCAATATAGGAATCATATTTAAACTCAAGGGGAATTGGATAATTTTTAAGAGGTGAAGACCATTTGGATATTTGGAAGAGATTTAAAGAAAATTGGAGTTGAAGGGTAAAGTTTTGAATAATTTTTGGTGCTTAAGAGACAATCGTGTTGCAAGGGAAGTCATCAAGTCATGATAGTATTGCATAATATTAATGTTTACTGAAGTTATAACATATCACGCCACCATGAATATAGTCATGTTATTATTTGTTTCTAAAATTTGAAGATGCTTGAGTCGGTCCATCACAACATGAAGATCACATTGCAATGGTTTTTCCATGAAATTATGAGTTCTTATTGTTTGGTGTGGGAGAGGAGTTTTCATCACGAGGGAATAAAATTTCACAAGGAAGACATTGATCACACCACAACATTCCCATGCTATATGAAAAATTAGTTATTATGGGAAAAAGGTAGTTTCATTGTTGAACGATGATTGAACCGACTCATGGTCATGTCATAGAGTGGTTGGACATGAAAATTTAATTCCCGTTAGGAGTTGAGGTTTGAGAGTTCATGCCGTAGTGGAGATTTATCACACCATAATTCCCTTGGGAGTCATGTAGTTGGGAGGGTACCAGTTTTTTGAAACTCTCATATCAAACCACGATGTACCTTGTTGGACGCACACTCAATGATATAGTGTCAAGAATAAGGGTATTTTATTTGTCACAAATTACTAATTCATGCATTTTTGTATTTTTATTGAACTTTGGAGTTTTTTGTTCTAAGATGTATGTGCATAAAACTACAAAAGGAACTGTTAAAAAGGATAAAACTAAATAGTTTCTCTGTGTATCCAAATTTTTCTTCCCCACTATGATGTTTTACAAAAAATCGATAAATCCATCCCACTTTATATATAACTTGAAAAAAAAAAACATGAAGATGAAATCATTAAAAAATTATACATAAGCAGTGTTTAAAAAAATTAACGATAAAATTAAGGCATGCTTAAGCATAGAACACGCCTTTTTCATGCAGAACTTATATTGGAAACTCCCATATCTAGTTTAGGGCACACATCTTTGCTAACTTCAATATCATTAATATGAAACAAAAAACAACGTTGAAGTGACTTGGTAGGATGTTTATTCATTTGGGAATTTATTATAATGTTACTAATCACAGTGTGTTAAATAACATACTCATAGGAAGCAATGGCTAGGACTAGAAGTGGACACAAGGATTTTATGTTAGGTTTGTATAAAATTAAATCAATATTCAATGAAATACCACAAATATCTATAAAAACTGAAAAATTAATCCCCCTACATGAAGACCTTTCTCGTGTCATTGAGCAATAATTTGTCATTAAGAAAGGTAGTATGCATCACTTACTAGACTTGTGGTAATATGAATGTGTATCCCAATAGAATTTAATAATGAAACAAATCAAGAAAAAACAAAAATTCATAACAGAAATACTTTCAAATAAACTAAAAATAAATAAAAAAGGCATCCAGAGAGGTATATAATAGGAACTTATCAAGGGTTGTGATAAACCTGACATTTATGAAGTTGATTACGATCTTCAAGCACCAAAGGTTGTGTACACTCAACAACCTAACTGGAATGAGAAGAAACAATCATGGAGAACCAAGAAGGAAGAAAAGGTTTCTCTCATGGAAAAAATGGAAGACAAGCAAGAGAGATGTTCAAGTGGTTTCATCTGTACCTCTATAAAGGAAGAGCATAAAACTAGTGAAGTTTCCCGAACATGGAGAAACCCTAGAAAATAACGCATTGATTGTGCATTGAAGATGTAGATTTGAAATAGTGGATGATTCTCACTTGGAGAATATATAACATCATAGGAAAGAAAGATTTAGGATGTTCTGTTATCAAAAGAATGGAATCATAATAAGTAGAATGGTTGAGAAGATTACCACATTGGAAGTATGTATGAATTCAAAAGATAAGAAGTGAAACATTTATAGGGAACAATGAATTAATGGTATAATTTAATGAAATACCACTAGGAAGACATATAAGAAAGTTCGAAGCAAATATTTGGATTGAAATGGCCAACCAATATCCTCAACTTGAGGATGGAAGGTTGTACGCCCTCCCCCCATGCACTTTCTTTCAATGCTGGATGATTTCAGTAAAGCAGGATTAAGGGTAGGAATCAATACATGAATATTTTTTAATTCTATATGAGATTACTAGAATATATAATAAGATACTTTGTGATATGAATTGACCTCATATACTCGTGATTTCAATAGGAAATATGTGAATACTATTAACTTACTCTAATGGCCCCAACCATTGGAATTATAGTCCACAAAATGTGAGTGTAGGGAATTCCGAATAAAAAAATAATGAACCAAAGGTAAAATCTATTTTCAAATATATTGACTCATCATTCATTATTGACTATTTATGTTATTTTATATATGGTTATCTAGTTGTACATAATATTATTGAGAATCTATAGTGTTTCCATAGATTAAGCAATACAAAAGAGGTAATATTATTAAAAGGTGTTGCATATATTGATGTAAAGATTTTATAAATGGTTTTGGAATTTTATGAATGAACTATAAATCCCAGGTGCATACCACAATGGTTCTATCTAGTCTAGGTAACTAAAATCATGGATTCTACAACTCCATTGTTGTAGCATGATGTTCCAATACCAACATGAACCTAGTGGGAATTAAATGATACCATGAAACTAATTAGTATGGATAAATATATGAAATATATATATATATATATAATAAATATAGCATACAAAAATTGGGTACATCATACATGAATCAAGATGTAGAACTATAAGTATTATATGGTTGAATAAACTATTATAATTATCCTATAATCTAACTGCCTCGCTAACCACTTCCACCTGCAACCCCCCCCCCCCCACCACCACCACCACCTGCACCCCCACTGCCCCCAACCACTTCCCCCTACACCCCCAACTGGAACCCCCACTGCCCCACCCACTTCCCCATGAACCCCCACCCTTCACCCCCACTTCCCCCATCACCCCCACTGCCCCCACCAACCTTTTACCACCCCCCTCCACTTCCCCATGAACCCCACCCCACATGCACCCCTACTTCCACCTAAAAACTCATCCCCCACCACTTCCCCCTATAACACCCCCACCTGCACTTACACCCCCCACCTACACCACCACTTCCCCTGTACCACCCCACCCTTTATTCTTCCATCTAGAATTCAAATAAAAACTAATTAAAAGATGAATATTTCTGACCCATGTAACGTACAGTTTTAATGAGATATATAAAAGAAATAACATTTCATCTTATAGAACTAATTTTATCCTCTTCCTACTTCCCCAATATTAAAAATCATTCATAATATTCAATAAAGTAATAATGGAAACGAATAAAAGGGAAAAATAGATGATAAGCCATAGTAAAGGTGGAAGAAAGAAATGTAGATTAGAAAACATAAGTAAATGTACTTTATATTTTTTTTGTTTTATATAAATACACAATAGTCAACAATTACTTCACGTAATTAGTTACTCATATACATTAACTTTTTTATATTTAATGATTTTAGGGAGTCATCATGTACATGGTGCCAAGCAGCCGTAAACCTCGTGTGCATTCTCCATGTGATGTTGACTTCTTTGTCTATGAAATACTAAGGAATAGAAGATATCTTATCCAACATCTATCCTCCTATACTCATGTTTTTGAATACCTCTTATTGAAGGAGTAACATATATAGGAAAAAACTATGCCTATCGGAGTTTTCCATGGAGGGTGATGTCTTTAAAGGACGCATGGTTTGATCAGAGGATTGAGATAGATTATGTTTAGGTAGATGATGAAAAACTAAGGAGGATATGTAACTCCATGGGTTATGTTTTGATGATTTTTGATGATGTGATAAGTTAAATGTTCATCTAAAGTGCTACATGTGTCATAGATTTAAATTAAACAAATGATATAAAAATTTACATGTTATCATAGATACAGATGGAATACAATAAACAATATTGAATTAAAGGTAAGATAACATAACGCAAAGAAAAATGAAAATTAAAAAATGAAAATAGACACTGAATAATAATCCAAACTACTGACCTGAATCCGAGCATAAATGGGCTCCAAAACGGAATTTTTTGAAATCATCACTGAGAAAATATTGAAATTTTTCCCTACAAATAAATGATTAAGAAAAATGAAAATTGATATAATCAAGATAACTTCTAACCACTTTTTTATATAGATTAACATGATCACCATAAATACACAATTAAATTATATTAAGAAGTTAAAAAATGCATCATTGACTAAGAAGTTATGATAAGATAAAAATAGTCTGGTATATGATTAAAGTTTGGTGGAGTCAGAACATATCATTCCACAATACATACAATTAAGACGGATTTGGTTATGAAATGTGAAGATGGTTGAGTCAGTCCATCACGACATGAATATAACACTACATTGGTTTGGCCTTAAAATTTTGAGTTCTTTTTGTTTGGTGTGGGAGAGAAGGTTGCATATTGAGGAAATAAAATTGTGTAGGGAATAAATTGATCACCCTATAACTACCTTCTACCAATGCCACATAAAAAATTAGATTTTAAATGAAAAAGTTAGTACTGTCGTGAAGAGATGATTTCACTAACTATTGGTCATGCTACCAAGTTATTAGAAATGAAAATTCCATACCACTTTGGAGTTGAGGATTGAGAGGTCTTATCGTAATGGATATTGATCACACTGTAATTCCCTTGGGTTTCATGTAGTTAATAGGAAACTGGTTTTTGAAACTGTCATATCACGCCACAATGTAACTTGTTGGATGTACACTCAATTATATAGTGTCAATAATTAGGGTACTTCTTTAGGCACGAAGTACAAATTCATGGATTGTTGTATTTTCATTGAACATTGGAGGTCTGTTTTCTAAGATTTGTATACATAAAACTACAAAAGAAACTATTAAAAAGGATAAAATTAAATAATACAATTTTATCATCAAATAATGAGATATATTTTTATGTGTGTTATTTATATTGATAAAATATCAGGACTTTTCAATGTTCATGAATTATTTGAGTTCTTCTTAAATATAAATTAGTCAGACTATTAGTAGTTTTATATTCAACAGTGGAATAAAATATAATATGTAATATTTTATCATGTATGAAAGTTTAAAAATACACATACAATATTGAAATAATATCAGGTAAATACTTATAAATATGTCAACGATATGTGTGATTTGTGACAATTTATGGTTCACAATATATTCTAACAATTGAATCATATGTGTCATCAAATGAAATATTAAAATAAATACTGATAGGTTCATCCACAACATCATTGTAATCCATGTCTTCATCAAAAATATGTTTAGGAATGACATGAACAATAACACCAAATTTTTGTTGTAACATGCCAGTTACGTAAAACACTTGTCTATCTTGTGACGCAATAATATAGGGTTCATTAGTATGAAGTTGGAGGTTCATATCAATCATTATAAATCCATAGATATCAATATGAATTCTTTATCATGTCATTGAATGAAACCACTTTCGTTTTATCTTTATGACACTACAATGTTCATAGTAATCTAATAAAATGATTCTTTCAACAACGTCGTAATATGAAATTTTTTCTGATCAAGGTTTTTTGTCTGATGCACGCACATAACAATCTATTATGGTTCTTATCATGACATTGTCATTCTATGTTTCCATTTTTTTATATCTATTTATAAAAAAAATTAAATCTATTGACAACCATTTCCTGAGAATCACGTACCACATCATTTAGACAGAAGGACGATGCTCTTACTTCTTTTGATACTTCATTCATTGGTAGATTTAAAACCTAAAAGATACAAACATCGAATATTAAACAAAGACATGAGATTATGTTATGAAATGAAAAAAAATAAATCCATTACCTTTGAAATTAACCAAGAAGAAAATTCATTATTGTGCATCATTTCCTTCCTCTAAATATATATGAAGCGATATCTCTTTTTTATTATTTCAAAATGTTCTGTAACACCCCCGAATGATAAAAGGGTTAAATGACTAAATGATATCACTCATGTCAACAAGGAGCACCTTCCTTTTTGGGACCCTGTCTGATTATAACTCCACAGTTAAGCGTGCTTGTCCTAGAGTAGTTATCAGGATGGGTGACCTTCTGGAAGTTTATCGGGATGTGTGTGAGTGAGGAAAAAAGAACACTGGAAAGGACATGTATTGGCACGTGAGGACAATCATTAGTTAGATAACCTGTTCGGGCATGTGGGTGGACTCTGGGTGGGGCCCACATGTCTGCGGGGAAACTGGTGGTACCTGGTAGGCCAGGACCCGACGGCCTTGTTAAGGGGGGGTGTTTGTGCTGTCATCCGGACCCGGTTGTCACATTTGGTATCAGAGGAAGAACCCATCCTTAAGTGTGGTGCACTGCCTAGGTTGAGATGTAGGGCCCACAATGAGGACATTGTTCTCTAAGGGGGGGGGGTGATTGTAACACCCACGAATGATAAAAGGGTTAAATGACTAAATGATATGACTCATGTGAACAAGGTGCGCCTTCCTTTTCAGGAGCCTGTCTGATTAGAACTCCACAGTTAAGTGTACTTGGCTTGGAAGTTTCTCGGGATGTGTGTGAGTGAGGAAAAAAGCACACTGGAAAGGACATGTATTGGCATGTGAGGACAATCATTAGTTAGATAACCTGTTCGGGCATGTGGGTGGACCCTAGGTGGGGCCCACATGTCTGCGGGGAAACTGGTGGTACCTGGTAGGCCAGGACCCGACGGCCTTGTTAAGGCGGGGTGTTTGTGCTGTCAACAAGATGTGTCTTCCTTTTCAGGAGCATGTCTAATTAGAACTCCACAATTAAGCGTACTTGGCTTGGAAGTTTCTCAGGATGTGTGTGAGTGAGGAAAAAAGCACACTGGAAAGGACATGTATTGGCATGTGAGGACAATCATTAGTTAGATAACCTGTTCGGCCATGTGGGTGGACCCTGGGTGGGGCCCACATGTCTGCAGGGAAACTGGTGGTACCTGGTAGGCCAGTACCCGACCGCCTTGTTAAGGCGGGGTGTTTGTGCTGTCATCGGGACCCGGTTGTCACATTTGGTATCATAGGAAGAACCCAGCCTTAAGTGTGGTGCACTGCCTGGGTTGAGATGTAGGGCCCAAAATGAGGATGTTGTTCTCTAAAGGGGGGGGGGTGATTGTAACACCCACGAATGATAAAAGGGTTAAATGAATAAATGATATGACTCATGTCAATAATGTGCGCCTTCCTTTTCAGGATCCTGTCTGATTAGAACTCCACAGTTAAGCGAACTTGGCTTGGAGTAGTGATCAGGATGGGTGACCTTCTGGGAAGTTTCCTGGGGTGTGTGTGAGTGAGGAAAAAAGAACACTGAAAAGGACTTGTATTGGCATGTGAGGACAATAATTAGTTAGATAACCTGTTCGGGCATGTGGGTGGACCCGGGGTGGGGCCCACATGTTTGCCGGGAAACTGGTGGTACCTGGTAGGCCAGGACCCGACGGCCTTGTTAAGGTGGGGTGTTTGTGCTGTCATCGGGACCCGGTTGTCACATGTTGTATCATAGGAAGAACCCATCCTTAAGTGTGGGTGGACCCTGGGTGGGGCCCACATGTCTGTGGGGAAACTGGTGGTACCTGGTAGGCCAGGACCCGACGGCCTTGTTCAGGCAGGGTGTTTGTGCTGTCATCGGGACCCGGTTGTCACATTTGGTATCAGAGGAAGAACCCAGCCTTACGTGTGGTGCACTGCCTGGGATGAGATTTAGGGCCCACAATAAGGACGTTGTTCTCTAAAGGGGAGGGTGATTGTAACACCCACGAATGATAAAAGGGTTAAATGACTAAATGATATGACTCATGTCAACAAGGTGCGTCTTCCTTTTCAGGAGCCTGTCTGATTAGAACTCCACAGTTAAGCGTACTTGGCTTGGAGTAGTGATCAGGATGGGTGACCTTCTGGGAAGTTTCCTGGGGTGTGTGTGAGTGAGGAAAAAATCACACTGGAAAGGACATGTGTTGGCCTATGGGGACAATCATTAGTCATATAACCTGTTCGGGCATGTGGGTGGGCCCCGCGTGTCTGCGGGGGCAACTGGTGGTACCTGGTAGGCCAGGACCCAACGACCTTGTTAAGAAGGGGTATCTGTGCTGTTACCAGGACCCGGTTGTCACATGTTCTCTATAGATATGAAATCTTTAAAATGTCAAAAGATATGAAGAAATTGAATAATGAAAAAAATCTTATTTACTAGTTTACTTGATAACCTGTTTGAGCACGTGGGTGGACCCTGGGAAGTTTCCTGGGGTGTGTGTGAGTGAGGAAAAAAGCACACTAGAAAGGACATGTATTGGCATGTGAGGACAATCATTAGTTAGATAACCTGTTTGGGCATGTGGGTGGACCTTGGGTGGGGCCCACATGTCTGCGGGGAAACTGGTGGTACCTGGTAGGCCAGGACCCGACGACCTTGTTAAGGCGGGGTGTTTGTGCTGTCATCGGGACCCGGTTGTCACATTTGGTATCAGAGGAAGAACCCAGCCTTAAGTGTGGGTGGACCCTGGGTGGGGCCCACATGTCTGCGGGGAAACTGGTGGTACATGGTAGGCCAGGACCCGACGTCCTTGTTAAGGCGGGGTGTTTGTGCTGTTATCGGGACCCGGTTGTCACATTTGGTATCAGAGGAAGAACCCAGCCTTACGTGTGGTGCACTGCCTGGGTTGAGATGTAGGGCCCACAATGAGGACGTTGTTCTCTAAAGGGGGGGGGGGTGATTGTAACACCCACGAATGATAAAAGGGTTAAATGATTAAATTATATGACTCATGTCAACAAGGTGCGCCTTCCTTTTCAAGAGCCTGTCTGATTAGAACTCCACAGTTAAGCATACTTGGCTTGGAGTAGTGATCAGGATGGGTGACCTTCTGGGAAGTTTCCTGGGGTGTGTGTGAGTGAGGATAAAAGCACACTGGAAAGGACATGTGTTGGACTATGGGGACAATCATTAGTCATATAACCTGTTCGGGCATGTGGGTGGACCTTGGGGTGGGCCCCACATGTCTGCGGGGGCAACTGGTGGTACCTGGTAGGCCAGGACCCAACGACCTTGTTAAGACGGGGTATCTGTGCTGTTACCGGGACCCGGTTATCACATGTTCTCTATAGATATGAATTCTTTAAAATGTCAAAAGATATGAAAAAATTGAATAATGAAAAAAAACATATTTACTAGTTTACTTACTTGATAACCTATTCGGGAACGTGGGTGGACCCTGGGTGGGGCCCGCATGTCTAAAGGTGGGGGGGGATTGTAACAGCCACAAATGATAAAAGGGTCAAATGACTAAATGATATGACTCATGTAAATAAGGTGTGCCTTCCTTTTCGAGAGCCTGTCTAATTGGAACTCCACAGTTAAGCGTACTTGTCCTGGAGTAGTGATCAGGATGGGTGACCTTTTGGGGAGTTTCCTGGGGTGTGTGTGAGTGAGGACAAAAGCACACTAGAAAGGACATGTGTTGGCCTATGGGGACAATCATTAGTCAGATAACCTGTTCGGGCATGTGGGTGGACCCTGGGGTGGGCCCCATGTGTCTGCGGGGGCAACTGGTGGTACCTGGTAGGCCAGGACATGATGACCATGTTAAGACGAGGTGTCTGTGCTGTTACCGGGACCCGGTTTTCACATGTTCTCTATAGATATGAAAACTTTAAAATGTCAAAAGATATGAAGAAATTGAATAATGAAAAAAAATCATATTTACTAGTTTACTTACTTGATAACCTATTCAGGCACGTGGGTGGACCCTGGGTGGGGCCCACATGTCTGCAGGGCAACTGGTGGTACCTGGTAGGCCAGGATCCGACGACCTTGTTATGACGGGGTGTATGTGCTGTTACCGGGACCCGGTCGTCACATGTTCTCTATAGATATGAAATCTTTAAAATGTCAAAAGATATGAAGAAATTGAATAATGAAAAAAATCATATTTAATAGTTTACTTACTTGATAACCTGTTCGGGAACGTGGGTGGACCCTGGGTGGGGCCCACATGTCTGCGGGGCAACTAGTGGTAGCTTGTAGGCTAGGACCCGATGGCCTTGTTAAGGCGGGGTGTTTGTGCTGTCACTAGGACCAGGTTGTCACATTTGGTATCAGAGGAGGAACCCAGCCTTAATTGTGGTGCACTGCCTGGGTTGAGATGTAGGGCCCACAACGAGGACATTGTGCTCTAAGGGGGGGGGGGGTGATTGTAACATTCCCAAATGATAAAAGGGTTAAATGACTAAATGATATGACTCATGTCAACAATGTGCACCTTCCTTTTCAGGAGCCTGTCTGATTAGAACTCCACAGTTTAGTGTACATGGCCTGGAGTAGTGATCAGGATGGGTAACCTTCTGGAAAGTTTCCTGGGGTGTGTGTGAGTGAGGACAAAATCACACTAGAAAAGACATGTGTTGGACTATGGGGACAATCATTAGTTAGATAACTTGTTCAGGAATGTGGGTGGACCCTGGGGTGGGCCCCACATGTCTGCAGGGGAAACTGGTGGTACCTGGTAGGCCAGGACCCGACGGCCTTGTTAATTCGGCGTGTCTGTGCTGTTACCGGGACCCGGTTGCCACATGTTCACTATAGATATGAAATCTTTAAAATGTTAAAAGATATGAATAAATTGAATAATGAAAAAAAATCATATTTACTAGTTTACTTACTTGATATAATCATCAAGCACACCACAGTTGAATAATACTATATGATTAGCCATTTCCCACTCTTCCCGATGGCCGTGTTAAGACGGGGTGTCTGTTCTGTTACCGGGACCCGGTTGTCACATGTTCTCTATATATATGAAAGCTTTAAAATGTCAAAAGATATGAAGTAATTGAATAATGAAAAAAATCATATTTACTAGTTTACTTACTTGATAACCTTTTCGGGCATGTGGGTGGACCCTGGGTGGGGCCCACATGTCTGTGGGGAAACTGGTGGTACCTTGTAGGCCAGGACCCAATGGCCTTGTTAAGGCGGGGTGTTTGTGCTATCACCGGGACCCAGTTGTCACATTTGGTATCAGAGGAGGAACCCAGCCTTAAGTGTGGTGCACTGCCTGGGTTGAGATGTAGGGCCCACAATGAGGACGTTGTGCTCTAAAGGGGGGGGGGTGATTGTAACCCCCCCGAATGATAAAAGGGTTAAATTACTAAATGAAATGACTCATGTCAACATGGTGCGTCTTCCTTTTTGGGAGCCTGTCTGATCCACAATTAAGCGTACTTGGCCTGGAGTAGTGATCTGGATGGGTGACCTTTTGGAAAGTTTCCTGGGGTGTGTGTGAGTGAGGACAAAAGTACACTATAAAGGACGTGTGTTGGACTATGGGGACAATCACTAGTCAGATAACTTGTTCAGGCATGTGGGTGGACCCTGGGGTGGTCCCCACGTGTCTTCGAGGGCAACTGGTGGTACCTGGTAGGCCAGGACCTGACAACCTTGTTAAGACGGGGTGTCTGTGCTGTTACCGGGACCCGGTTGTCACATGTTCTCTATAGATATGAAAGCTTTAAAATGTCAAAAGATATGAAGAAATTGAATAATGAAAAAAATCATATTTACTAGTTTACTTACTTGATATAATCATCAAGCACACCACAGTTGAATAATAATATATGATTAGCCATTTCCCACTCTTCCCAACGACCTTGTTAAGACGTGGTGTCTATGCTGTTACCGGGACCCGGTTGTCACATGTTCTCTATAGATATGAAAGCTTTAAAATGTCAAAAGATATGAAGAAATTGAATAATGAAAAAAATCATATTTACTAGTTTACTTACTTGATATAATCATCAAGAACACCACAATTGAATAATAATATATGATTAGCCATTTCCAACTCTTCCCAGCTTAAAGTACACAACGAGTAAGATCCAAATATCCCCCCTATTTGGGGTAGTGAAGGAAATTCAGGCTCAAAGGGATTATGTTGCTCATATTCAGTTATCATTAGTCGATTAGACCTCATAGTGAAATTATCCAAGTAAGATGAATAGAAATCCATGCATTCTTATGCTAAATTGCATTTCACAATAGATCTGTTGGGATGATATTTATTTCTCACATAATATTTCAATGTAAACATCATTATTTTTGTTGGATACATCCACTGACTCAAAACAAAACCACCAAAAATAGATTTTGGGGAAATATGCACATTCAAATGTAAAATACATGTGAAAAATAATGGTGGGAAAATTTTCTCCAAGTCGCAAAGAATTATTGGTTCATCTTTCTGCACTTTCTGAACAATACTTCTGCTCAATATTTTGGTCCAAATGTCTCAATAAAAATGATTTAACTTAATCACAACAACTCTAAAATTTTGTGAAAGTAAATGTCGAATGGAAATAGGAATCAACTAATGTAAAAATACATGATAATCATGGGTTTTAAGAGATTTTAGTTTCACATATTGTGTATTCACCCTTTTCGAAATATTACTTGAATAACCATTTGGAACCTTAAAACTTTCCAAGACCTAGATAAATTGATTCTTCTTCACATTTATCATCAAGTAATAGGAAAAAGGAACATTCCACTTATTTTTACCAATTAACTCAGGATGTAGTCTTTATCTTATACACCAATCTAGCACATCATGACGAGACCAAAAATATTCTTTTTTTTGCCTTCCACATTTAAAATAGTAGCAAGTAACACCTCACAAATGTTTTTTTGATATGTATTACATCAAATAAATGACTCAATAAATTCGATGACTAATATGGTAACTAAAATAATATGATTTTCTTTCTCCAATTGCTATTGGAATTCGAATTAACTTGTTTTTGCTTTTTGATATTTGATTGAATTTTTCCAAGAACATAATTCAAATCATTACGTTATTTAACAATATCATTCTCTAACATTCTTCTAGGTGTATAATCTATCTTTATGGAAGTTTATAACTATCTTAGATTTTTTCTATATGGATGATCCATTGGTAGAAATCATTGATGCCCTATGAAGCTGAAATTTTGTTGAAAATTTAATCTTCTAGATCGTGAATTTTTCATACAAATAGGGTAGGATAATTTCCCTTTAGTACTTCAACATGAAATCATTCTGTAGGCAGGGAAATGATTTATCATTCATAATAAAGGTGCAAAAAACATAAATTATTCTATCTTGAATGAATCGTACACTTGTGCACCAACAATCCAAAGCTCCTTTAAATCCTCTATTAATGGCTTCAATTATATATAAATAACATTTATCGGATCACTGGGTCCAGATATCAATATAATCATGATAATAAATAGATTCTTCATACACGTCCATGAAGGAAAGTTATAAATGTCTATGAAAATAGGTCAAGTACTGTGTGTAGTATGCATTGGAAAAATGGATTAAAACCATCACACAATAATCCCAATATAATATTTCATGGGTTAGCTACAAAATCAGGATGTAACCTATCAAATTTCGTCCAAGACAACCTGTCTGTAGGATGCACTATTCCATAATTATCCTTATTTACCTCATCTTCATTCCATATCATATTCCTTTCTATTTTTCCTCACATAAAAAGTTTTTTAAGCCTTAGAATTAATCGTAATTTCCACATTAGTTTCTCTGGTATGTGATATTGAGTTCTGTCTTTATTAGTCTTCTACCTTTATGTGCCACACTATTTGAACTTACTTAACTCTGTATTTTCCTTCCAGAATAGATAATAATATTTGGGGAAATAATGAATCTTAATTGATGAAAATCCAAATTTTTCAACCAACTTTTATACCATGTAATCATTTTATGGAATACATGCATCATCTGGCAGTTAATAGTTAATAAATGTAAAGAGATAGTCAACCACAGTATTAATAAATCCATAAATTTTTTCCATGATATAATCACATTGAAAACCCAATTTTACTCATTTTTACACATGCTTGATATACTGGGGTATTTGCATCTTCCATTAGCTTTCTAACACTCCCAACTTCATCATCCTGATTAATTGATGAAAACTGTGTTTTGGTATTAATTTATTCTTACACTAGTCTACATGAGGATCTAGCTACAAAAATAAAAATAAACCAATCATAAATAAGATTTTTCATACTAATCATTTCCATTGAATCGATGTTATTCACCACTTGAAACTTTTATCCATTATGATAACACACATGATATTTTTTTGGAAACCATGTTTAGTGATATGGTAACTCACTTCCTCACGAGTTAACCAAAGTCTTACAACATAATCAAAATATAGGCATCAAATTAATCTGCCATCTGAATCATTAGTGAATAAAAAGTCCAAAAAATATTGTAACTCCTTCTAAAATTCATCAGTGATCTGATAATCATTGTATATCCAGTATCTATTCATTCCAAGACATATAAACATACATTAAATAAATAATCTATAAAATGAATTTACATTATATGTATTGTTTCATAAGATAATAAGTAATCGTCAACAACATGTCAACAAAAAAATCATAACAAATATATTAAAATTATAGTTTTGGGAATTCATAAATGTTTTAAATTATAAAAAAAACTGTCAATAGTCACACATAAGTTCAAATAATGAGGATTTATTACAGTAAAAAGAGTTTATATGACACCTAAGAGATAATAATAATTAATTCCCAAATGTGTTTGGATGGATTCACAACGAGTTGTGATGTTTTCTATTAATTCTACAAAGATTTATTAAAATTTAGAGACATTTTGAAAATTAAAACCATATCATATACCATAGTGTGTAGAATGATGCCAATATACCATAGTGTGTTGAAGGGTTCCATTCCATTATTGATTTTTAATCATGTTGTATAACACAAAATCATGGAGAAAATGGGAATGAGGAATTGCTTCTAAATGAATCAATAAATAAATAGGAATTAGGGGCCAGTACCATCATCACCAAGTCCACATGGGCATTATGTTCAATGGATTGGTTGGAATTACATCACACAATAAGTGGGTGATGAAAAATATCAAGGAAACATATTCCATCTCAAGATTGATGATAAAAATGGAAAGTATTCCCCACACAATGTAGAGAGTAAAAAACATTATCAAGGTCAACACATGTCATTTGTCTCATTAAAACAAATTTTCATATCATATTAAGCCATAATATTAACATAGTGAAATGGAATAACACCTTATAATTGAAAAAAATAACAAAAAATGGTTATCTCATCAATCTCATAATAGAATAATAAAACTTTGAATATATACAAATAACATTTCCACAACTAAAAATCATACTTAATGGCCTAAGGGAGGCACATAGTCAAAGAAAGGTTTGTTTTCTATAACTAAAAACTCAATATTTACCACATTAATGGTATTACCACACATGTAAGGGTTTGGAAATATTTATCACAATTCCACTAGCCTACTATAGTAGTTTTTGAAAATTAAAAAAATAATCCAACACTGCAATAGTTTAGGAGAAAGGAAACACTATGAAGAATAACCAAGCTCAACCATAGTTCCAAGAAAGACTGAAAAAGAATTTAACATAATCAATCAGATCAAGGGAATATTAATTTCCATAGAATAGGTTGTAGCTATGGATAATAGATCTATTTGGGGTGTAACAGTGACCTTCTAGGACCTGTTGGGACCTAATGAATTTTATGGTGATTTGATCTCATTTAGAAGGTAATGAAGCAGCCCTTACCCAAATGAAAGATCAATATGGGATTTTAAAATTACAATCCATGTTAAAATACTATATCCACACTACATAATATAGTTTTTTTTAATTCACATAAGTAATTTTTTTTCTATAATGTAGAGGAGGAGGTTACTCTGAATAGATGGATAGAATTATATTCAATTACATAATACATTTTGCAATGTCCATGATGGATTATATTCAATGAGATGTTAAGGGTATTCATTTAGAAGTTTGAAAGATTGTGTTTTTTTAATTCTAGATGAATTTACACCCTCGATATTTTTACTACACCATAGTCACAATGGAGAGGAATTATTCTACGCCATAGAAGAGATTGAATCATGGAGGGTAAGATTTAGGAAGTTATATTATTGGGTTATTTATCAATTTTATAGGTCATTAAACAATGAGGATATTCTCCATGATGTATCCTTTATTGTAATTGAAAAATGTTTATGAAAAAACTGACTTATCATGCCACAAACAGATTTGTTACACTATAAGGCATGGCTCCAACAGAATTTGAACATCCTTGTTAATGTGGATTTAACATGGAGGCTTGGTGGTAATTTAAAAATATTAATCTACATAATTATAATGGAATTAATTATATTTGATTGAAGAATATCCAAAGGTTTAATTCAAGGAAGAATTAAGAAATAATTAGGTTATTCAATTAAGGAAAAAATAATTAGGTTATTCATTTGTTAGAGGAGGTGTGGGATCCCAAGGAGGTGGGGGTGGATGCATCAGAGGCATGTCAGAGGAGGAGATGGGGTGGCTATCTTAGAGCAGCATCGGTGGGGTGGCTGCATTGGGTGGCAGCGTTGGGGGAGGCCACCGTGAATAGCATTGGCCAGAGGATGAGGAGGGAATGAATTGGTCGAGGGAATTAGAGGATATAATGAATAGAATTGGTCAGAGGAAGAGGAGGCCACCGTGAACAGTGTCGGCTAGAGGAGGATGAGGGTGAAAAGAGGAGCGACAGTGTTCGATAGGGAGGAGGGTGCGGAGAGGTCCAGAGAGAAATAGGACTGTTGATTGGGGGAGGAGGAGGATCCTAACACATATGGAAAAAAGTAAGTTTCCATATTTTTTAAATTAAATCGTGGATATAAATATGTTATATCCATAGACCTATAAAACCGTGTCTATAGATCTGTGGATATAGCCTAAATTTCTTGTGGTGAAATCACCCCTCCTTAAGTATAAATACCACTCCTCACAACCCCATTTTCCCCAAAATCCTTAAATGTATTAAAATATATAAAAACCCCTATAAAATACACTATACCCACATTCAGGTGCTACTTTTTTACCCAAATACCAATATCTAGTTCTTTAAGGGGTCCTTCAATGAGGTGATATTCAAGAGGTAACTTTCTCAAACTGCCTCTCTTAATTTTTTTTCCTTTTTATACATTCTCCTCACCTAATTCATCCATAAATGCATAATAACTCCATTATCATGTATATAATATTATATTATATTTATAATATAATATCTTTTATCCATTCGTTTTCTTATATCCTCTTATTCAAAGAAACAAAACCATTGTTCAAATTATTGTGGTTAAATGTCATAGTGGATAGTGATTATTCGTTTTGCATTATCACATTCAAGGCTGATCATAAAAGTATTATTATAGTTAGATAAGATTTTAATAGTTATATTATATTGTATTTAATTATCTATAAATAATATATAGACATAATATTGAATAAAAATATAGTTTGTGATGGTCGTAAAAATAGCCAAAATATACAAAACATTTATTATTAAAATTTTATCAACTGAATCAACCTCATGCTTGAAACAAAAATATGTATCAGAACATTTATAATTTTTGGAATTGAATTAATACTATTTCATTCTAATTCTATAGTATTATTTATATTTGACATTAAAATCAATAATTATACACAAATGAACTGACTATGAAAACATGGAACGAATACAACCAAAATGATGAAAATAATGAAATATTATTAATGGACAGGTAGAAATATGTTATAAAATGGTCATATAAGGTATTATAAATTTGAATATAGTTATTTAAAAAAATAAATTTTTTTAAATTATTATACAGGTGGTTTGAACATGTTTGAAGGAATTCAAACATAATGTAAGGGAATTCTTAACCCAATTTTTATTATTTGGGTTAACCTTCTACTCTGTTGATTACATCAACCTAAGATTATGTGTGAAATGAATTTAGATTATCTTATATTTTATTTAGACATGTTTTATGGTTATTTAAAATGTATACACATAATCTATTTATTTATTAAATCTCACTTCAATGATATGATATTTGTAAGGGACTCATTCACTAAACAACTTCATTTAAAATGTTATAATGATTCATTATCTAAATCTTCCAATTTCATGTACAAGTTTTCAAAATGAATTTTTTGAATGTATTTATATGGACATTAATTCTATAAAAATATAATTTTCACATTTCTCTCAAATGTTTTCTAAAGGGATCTTTTTAGGGTTTTAGGTAAAGGGATTTCTTTTAAAAACCCTTCTTCTAAAGTTACTTTTACAAAATTGAAAAGAAATTCTTATTTAAACTATACATAATGGATGGATTTTACCTATTTAAGGAATCAATAATTATTTGTATCTTTCCATATAATATTAAATGGTTAATTAAAAATAAAAATTATTCCTTTTTATGTGCATGGTAATCATTTAAAATAAGTGATTTTCCAAAAGAAATGTTTTTATGATGAAGTATTTCATGTTTTATGATTATGTTATGGTTATTGGAAATTTTTAATGATTATTAGTGGTTTATTTGTAGACCAAAGATAGGTTAGACTGTTATAGCTCTCTAATGAATTGGGTATTTTGGAAGTTTACCATGATGGTTATTCTCAGTGTAACTGTGATGGTTACATCCATGTATAACTGTGAGGGTTATTTTATGGTAGTGATAATGGTTACCTCATATGGTAGCTATAAGGGTAACATATTATGTATGTTTGAAATGATTTCCCAAGTTACCAACTTATATATTCTATGTTTTATTAGGAGTTTTCATGAAAATCTCTTGATTTTCCAATGGTAAGATAATGATCTTTTGGAAAATATAATTTCATTTTCAGGGTAAAATATGTATATTTTTAAGAAAAATTTCTATGGTTTTTCTCTAGACTAATAGTTTATTTTATTTTATTTCCCTTACTGAAATTTTGTGCTCGTCACTTGTTTTAAAATGATTTTCATGGGATTTAAGGGAGAATAGAGACCTAGATGAAATCAATGGAAAATATTTAATGAAGGATAATTAAAATAAACAATGTGTTATTTTGAAAAGTTTTTTTAGAAAAAAAATTAATAATAAGTATAAGTTTCCATGTTGTACATGGATTTCACTTGTATTTTTATAATTTTTTAATTTTTTTATTATTTTAACAACTTTTAGCATTTTTCGAATGTTATATAGTTTTTTAGTTTTTTAGATAACTTCATATTTTTAGTTGATTTATCTACTAAAATTTTTCATCCAGTATTTCAATTAGTTATAATAATTTTATATTTTTTTAGATTATATTTTTATTATTATTTGTTTCATTAACACTGGTTTTATTATCAGTTTGTTAATATTTATAAGTAAATATATTAATTCTCTATATTAGTATATTATTTTATTCATTTATATATTTTTAGTATTAATAACTTTTTTTTATTATTAGTTTATTATATTTATTACATTAATATTTAATAGTAGTCATATTATTTTCATAGTATTATTTTATCTATATTTAGGGTACTTAATTACTTGTGCATAAATATTTCTTTATTATCACTTTTAAAACATTTTATTTTAATTTTTAATAGTTAATTAGTATATTATATATTTAATTATATTATTTTTATTTTTATTTGAACTTATTTAGATAATAAATTTTTTTATTGTATTTTTATTTTTTTCTATTTCCTCTTTTTTTTATTTTAGGTGGATGTCTCCCTCCGCTTCCCCCCAACGCCCAACCCCCCCTCTCCCCCATCCACAATGCCCCACCTCCCCACATCCCTCACACCACTCTTGTTACCCCCCTCTATCCTCATCCCCCTCCCCAACACCCCACCCCATCTCTCCTCCCATCCCCATCACCCCACCTCCCCTAATCTCCCCCCTCACGTCACCCCCCTCCCATCACCTCCCCACATCCCTCCCACCACTCATGTTACCCCCCTCTATCCTCATCCCCCTCCCCAACACCCCACCCCATCTCTCCTCCCATCCCCATCACCCCACCTCACCATATCTCCCCCCTCACGTCACCCCCCTCCCATCACCCACTCCCCAAATGCCCCTACCCCACTCTCTCACCCATCATAAACACCCCACCTCCCCACATCTCCCCCACCCATCCCCCTACCCTTTAATGCAGCAGGCTTGGTGCCCCTCCTCCTTTCCTCTGCATAGCACAATAACACCAAACAAACATGAAGTCGACCTTCCTCTAAGAAGTGGCCATACACCTCTCTAGTAGATCCACACCACCATATTCTACCGCACACACCAAACATACATGTGGTGAAAATGCACACAGTGGATTTGCTTCACTTCTAGATATTGATGTTGTGTGCCAAGAGCAAGCACAGATCCGATCATTTTTTTTGTTGCATGATGGTTTCTTTCGATGATGTGGTGATCAGAAAAGTTAAAGAACCGTTAATTTTTCAATCATATACAGTGGCTGGTAAGGAATTTTATGATAGCACGAACATGGTGATATTGTGTTTTTTTTATTTTATATATTGTGTCCTCATAATGGATGTATGATATTTTTTTGGTCTGGCGTGTCGACAAATAGGATGTTTTTTGCATGGCATTAAATTATTTCCATATTTTCCTTCCTTTTAAATTATTGTTTCTTTAATAAAATGATTATTTAATTAATTATATCTGTATTTGAATTATTTTTCATATGGCATATTCACACTATATTTGGTGCTCATATTTTTGGTACCTAATAAGTAATCATACGTGGGAGATCATTAGAGAATTTTTTTTATCCAGAGAACAATCGCGTGTGTGAGATAATCGTAAATCTCACATGATCAAATTATGAATAAATAAATATAATAATTAAAAAATTAATTTTTTTGTTCCCTCTCTTTGTACATACATGATTGATACCTAATAATTTATCTCATGTGATTTAACCCAACACATGTAGATTCATAAACTTTATGAGAAACGGTTTGTTATATTTCAACAAATGATTTAGTGCTACAATGACGCGCAATTGTTTTTTCAGGATAGAGAATTAAATGATGGATGATTTATGTAAAAATTTTAATATAGTATAACATCAGAGAACGAGACCTAATAGAATTTTGATTACATTTTGAATTTATGAAAATTGAATAAATAAATATTCAGATGTGTAAATTATATAGTTGGCATTGCATGTACCTAAACGGACGTCACGACTCTTAAACTTCCATCTTCACCAATTTATTCCATAGATTAATTTAGTTCACTTAGATATATTTAGTTAAATATAAATAGTTTTGTTAGTATTTGTTTATTTTTTGGATGTTTAAGATGTTAATAGATTTTAAAACTCTTCTGCCTGAATATTGTTTGTAGAGTATATTCCTAGTGTCTACTCACATTCTCTATATGTTTCAACCCTTCTTTCCACTTCTACAGTAGTTGGTAGGTTAATAAATATTGAAAATTTCACACTTTTTTATGTGCATTCTAAATTTATTTCACCATTTTTAGGGAGAATAGTATCCTTATGAGTTCCTTAAAAAGACTAATTTATGTATAAAATTTAAAAAAAATAAAAAAACAAAACAAAAATAGTTCACTAATCTGGGAATTTTTTCATAATAGGTAATTTCAAGACACCCAACAATTCTTAATGTAGTGTTCATCACCATAATGGTACAATTAATACCCTCCCTACATGTATATAACTCATGGTATAATGTATAATGATTCACTACACATGAGATCTCGAGGTAAACTTTTTATTATAATATTTCTTATTCAATTCCATGTTATGATCTCTAGAATATTGTTACACTATGTTGTGATACAAATACCTTTACATCAGCTAATCATTTTCAAAGTCAAATAATTCCTGGAAATTTAGAACCTAATAATTTATGTGAAATAAATGATTAAATAATTGGGTGCATGTTGTATTGTTTTATCCGGGAGACAAAAATAATGATTTAACTTCAAGATGAATGAAATGAAAAGTTGGTTTCCTCGAAAAAAGTTCTAGAAAATAAATTGAAGAGTTTGGTAAATCAAATCACTCATCTTGGAAAACTAGTTACCTCATTACCACTATATGATCTAATTCCAAACAATTATATTGAGGAACTTTTAGTAGATGCTCCATTTGAACAATATCTAGTCCATGATTATGATAATGGTGCTACTTTGATCAATCCTTATTCATGATATACAATTGATGACTCCTATCCATCAAGATTTTATTCTTCCAATCTAATCACATTTCAAGAATATGAGAGCTCAGTCGTCCACTCATTTGAATATAATGGTCCTTAAAAAAAATGTGATTTTGTGTTCTTATTATGGGAGTTAGCAGCCCATCCATCCTAAAGTGAAAACGGATGATTTAAATTTCTATCAAATTACATATATTAAGGATGAAGAGAAAATTGAACCGAGGCCCTTGTTTAATATGACAGAGTCAGAACTGATCCAAGAAAACATGATTTTCCATAAATAAGAGGAAATCATTTCAAATGAAATTGAATAACCGCTTTTCGAAAAGATTTTAGAGACTAAAACTTTTTCCAAAATGGAGACATCTGAAATATTTCTTGAGTAATAAAATAAGTCAAGGATTATGGTATAGAACACTCATAATTTTATATAAATAATGGAAGAATGGGATTTCCTAGAGGATCATGAGTTTGTGGTGAAACATATGGCAGTATAAAAATGTGATGAGGGCAGCATAGAAGAAAATTTTGAAAAATATCTCATTATTAACATAATGGAGTTATATTCCCCAATTCATCCATCCCCCAATTTCTCCAGGCACCAATCATGCTTTGATTTTGAAACCAGTGGATTTTCCTATGCTAGTATTTAGTGGTGAAAATGAATTGGGATACATCATCGACCCAAATACTATATAAAATGATATGACAGATATAATCTTTCTACAGAATGATTCTAGTAAGGATGCTTCTTTTATTGTGAAAAATTGAATTGGTACTCTTCTTAATCTTCCAATTTATTCCCTTTTAAGAACTTCAATTATTTGGTGATTCCTTCTTCATACAAGGTATATTTTTTCATTATTATCTAGTTTATTTTCATTTCATTCCACACATCCATTTGAACAACAATTTTCTATATAGATATTGTGCCTATTATAGGATAATTTCATTTTAAATGAATGGGTTCCACACTCCCACTGATAAAGATGTCGATGCATGGTATAAATTTCAATTCAATATTGGTGGAGTTACAACAATATCTGGATGAAGATGATGTAAAATTAGAGCTCAATGGGAGAAAATCCATCATTTTCCCTTAATTTCATTTAGTTTCATTTCATTTATATTTTAAGTAACAAAATGGCATGAATTTACGAAAATATTTTATCTCCTGGAACTATAGTGGATTTGAATTCAGTATTTATATTTTTATCATCCACATTTTATTGATTATGGTGTGAATTATTTGATATGATGTGGGTATGTGTGGTCTAGGTATATATTTTATAGGTATATCATTTATGGAGCTTCATCGAATACAGTCTACCTTTCCACGTCTATCTCTACTTACACAGTGATGAGTTTTATTTTTTATATATTTTATGCTTCCATAAACACCATGTAAAATAACTAACTCAAAAAAATTGAAAAAAACAAACATTCATGAAAACCGATGCATTTTTATAAAAATATTGGGAACATACAAATCGTATCCCTGTGCAGTTTGACCACTTCAATCCTATGTGTAATACTTTTATCCTTGATACCAATATTTAGATTAATCTTGATATTATTTCATGCTTCAGAAATGTCTTTCAGAAACTTTTTTACTTTTGAGACACTTATTTTCACTCATGATCATCTGTGATGTCCAAAATTTTATTTCCATACCCATGAGTATTATTTCCCATTATTTCACTATATCATGTTTCTCTTATTCTAGAGGGAATATCTATCATTTTATGTCCTTGGGAACTTTCCATGTTTTCAGTCAATGCGATTTAAATTTTGAAAGATTAACTGATATGACTGAAGCATCTATTTGATATTTGTAGCCCCTTTGACCCATTGATCCACACACACATTATCCCCATAATGTATCTGTTATAAGTCATGAAGAAACATTTTTAATATGATCCCAAAACTGATACCATTCCTTTCCTTTTTCTGGAATATTTTCATGGTGAATTTCAATCTAAGTGTGGGGGTGTGATTTTTTCAGAGTGAGTGTTGTCTGATGGCTAGTGAGGCATTTGACACACATGGATCAAAATTATTCCTTCATGATTATATATGGTATATTTTTATATAGTAATGTCTTTTTATTTGAAACAATATAAATTTTTTGTTCATTACATATTAACCCTCACTTTTGGGGATACCTATAAAATGGATGATCCATTACTCTAGGAGTCAGATATTTTTCTATATGATGTAATTTCACTGAGATGCTACTATTCAAGAAATACTTGTTTACCTTTATTTGTGATTTTGTATAACATTTATTTCGTGGGGTTTTTGGAGTTGATCCTCATCATTTTTTCCTACACATTCTATTTGAGTGAGTTTTTAAAAAAAACAAGAAATAAATTGATTATTAAAAAAAAAAAATAAAGAAAAATTGTACTTTCATAATATTGGCGACACGAAAATATTTATGTTTGGTTGATTAGGAGTTTGAAGGAGAAATTTGGATTGACACTTTACATGCATTTATTTCAAGGTTCAACCATCATTTTTTCCAAAAACTATTACAATTTTTTTATGACCCACCATCCCACTGCCTCATATACATTTGAACCTAATGTGATGCCCTCGATATTGGTTCATTCTTTTAATTTCCACTAGTGAATATGTGTTATCCATGGAAATAATATGTTATGAATTCATGTGTATGAAAATTTAGCATCAATTTGATAAAATTTATTTGAGCGATGAGAGAAATGGTGAGATAGGTCACATAAAACCTGGGTGTGGGTAATAGTTTTGGAAACAATACGAGTGAAAGGGAAATTTTTTTGAAAATAAAACTTTTAATTGAAGCATGATATTTTTTTTGTAAAAATAGATTGAATTTTTTTGAACTTGTGATTATATTTTTCTTATTGGTATAAGGTATAATTGTGTATTCTTTTTTATTGTTTTTCCCAAGAGTGAAAAAGTTTAATTATAGAGGATTTTATGTACATTGATTTTTCTTGTATTTTTATAATTTTTTAAATTAATTTTATTTATTTTTCTAACCATTTTTTGCGTTTTTTTGTTGTATTATATTTTTTTAGTACATTAGATAATTTGAAAATTTTTAGTTAATTTATATACAAATATTTTAAATTTATTATTTTTATTAGTTATTTTAATTTTATATTATTTGAAAAACATTTTTATTATTATTAGTTTCTCTAGAATTTGTTTTATTATTAGTTTATTAATACATATTAGTATATATATATATATATTAATTTTCTATTAGTATCATATTTTATTCTTTTATATAATTGTAGTAATAATAAAAGTAGTTCTTTTATTATTAGTTTATTATTTTTTATATTAATATTTAATATTAGTCAAATAATTTTTATACTATTATTATATATTTATTTTAAGGTGTTTAATTACATGTTCATAAATATTTATTTATTTTATCTTTTATAACATTTTATTTTAATTTTTTTTGTTTATAGTTAATTTTTATATTATATATTTATTTATATTATTATTGTTAATTTTTTTATTTTTTTAAAAAATATTTAGATAAATAGATTTTTTAAATTTTGAATATGAATATCTTATGTTTTCACTTATTTTTTTTTTAGGTGGATGCCTCCCTACCCTTCCCACTAATGTCCCACCCTCTATCTCCCCCCATCCACAGTGCCCCACATCCACCCTACTTCACATCACCCCCTACTTCACATTAGGCCCTCGCCCCTAATCCACCCTCCCCAACACCCCACCCCGTCTCTCCCCCCATCCTCAGTGCCCCCACCTCCCATCACCCCCCCCCCCCCCTCACATCACATACTTCTCCCCTCTTCCCCCCTCCCCAATACCCCACCCCTCGCTCCCCCATCCCCAGTGACCCACATCCCCTCAGTCCCCCACCCCCTCACGTCATTCACCTCACCCTTTATTCTTCTTCCCCAATGCACCCCCCACCCCCTCTCTCCTTATTCCTATCTCCTCACCTCCCCTCATCCAGCACTTCCACCCATCCTCTAGCACCCCACATCATCCCCCTACCCTCCCACATAGTATTCCATGCACTCCTCCTCCTACCCTCTACCCAGCACAACAACACCAGACCAAATGGAGACTTAACATCCTCCAAGAAGCTCCCTCACACCTCTCAAGTGGATCCAAATCATCAACTTTTGTCACGCACACCAAAAGTGTGGGTGGTGCTGATGCACATCATGGATTCACTTATCTTATGGAGATCAGTGTTGCATGACAAGAGAAAGCGTAGATACGATCATTTTTTCATTGGCTCGATGGTTGGGTTTGACATTATGAGGATTGGTGAAGTGAAGGCACAATTAATTTTGTGATCATCTGCGGTAGATGGTAGTGGTGTTTATGATGGTGTGAACACAGTGATATCTTCTTTTTTATTATTTTATGTGTCATTTCATCATCATGGTTTACTAATATTTTTTTGGTGTCGAGGTTTTGATGCATGTGACGGTGTATACACGCCTTTAATTTGATTCTATGTTTGATTTATTTTATTTTTAATTTTTTTTAATTTTTTGTTTATTTAATTAATTATATTTATGTCTGAATTAATTTTCATTTGAGATCTATACACCTTATTTGGTGCTCGTTTGTTGGATACCTGATAATTAATCATAGGTGGGAGATTATAACATAATTTATTTATCCATAGATTGATCGTGCGCATGATAGAATCATAAATAAAACACGATCAAAATCTAAATGAATAAATATATTAATTGAAAAATAATATTTTGGGTGCACTCTCCTTAAAACATTCTTGAGTTATACCAAATACATGATATCATGTGATTTAACCTAATGTAGGCTGATACATCGACTTTGTGAGAAACAGGTCATTGTATTTATCCTAGTGATTCAATGCGATAATGACATGAAAATTATTCAACCGGATAGATAATGAAATGATGGATTATTTATATAAAAAATAGAATATAGTCTACCATAAAATAACAAGACCTGATAGTATTTTGAATAAATTCTAAATTGGTGGTAATTAAATAAATAAATATTCTAATATGGAAATTAAATAATTATAATTTCATGCACTAAAATGGACATCACACATCTAATTATTCCACCTATGTTAGTTTCTTACATAGTTTAATTTAGTTCACATATATAGTGTTATCTAAATATACATATCCATCTTTAAATAGTTTTTAGTTTTCAGTAGTTTTAGTTGTTAATAATTTTTAAAACTCATCTGCCTGAACATTTTTTATAAGATATTCCTAGTGTCTAATCACTTTCACTCTGTGGTTTTACCCTAATTTACACATTCTACTATAGTTAACAGGTTAATAAATATTTAAAATTTCACGTTTTGCGACACGTATGCCAGCCCACTTGTAATGTATTTGTTCATTATCTAAGAGGTCATCCTGATAGTCTAAAACTATAAACTGAAATACCCTTAGGATTGTAAGAATGTGATTTTAGATCAAGGACACTATAATTTTTAATTTTGTAAGGTTTGGTGCTTAAATATATTATTATATTGATATTTTTAAAAGTGAAAGTAATGAATAATGTCAAAATTGACATTAATGATATTTTAAAACAAATAATATTTTATTAAATGATATAAAATTTCTAACAATCTAAAATATAGAAATGCGATTAGTATATTCTTTAATATATCAACCATGATCCATTTATGGAACATTTTTAATTTTATGGTAACAATATTGACCATTAATGTGTAAAAATTCATGTTGTCATGGTAAGAGTTAAATTGGTTAATTAAGTGTTAAAAAATGATATGGGTGAAAATGTGACCTAAACCTATCTAAAAAAATTGGATGAATATATTTAAACCCATAATCATCTTATCTTTAAAATAAATCACTTTCAATCATTTTTTAATTTAAATTTAATTTATATCAATTTAATATTTATTGAAATTCTAGAAGTTCCCTACACCTCAATTATTAAAGGGAACATCTTACCTCACTTATTTACACAACATTAATCCATATATCTCAACCAAAACCTAATAATTTATATTATAAAAATCTTTATACAAGTTATGGAGATCTTTTACTTCAAAAAATTCTAACTCTATACCCTTTAAAAAGAGATCTAAAGGACGTTCTCCAAAGAAGAGGAAATCATCTTTACCGACTCTTTCAAGTTTATTTCTTCTTATACTTCCTCTTGATGGGTTGTTTTGGTACCAAAATAATAAATCTAGTATAATATGTATAAAAATATGTTATTATAATAATGTTATAATCATATTCCACCTTTTATTCATTATATGAAAATCGAAGGAACTGCTCATGTGTACGTATGACTTTCCATCACTACGTAGCGGTTTAATTTGATTTAAATAATCACTATACATAGTTGTTTATAATTATGGAAACAATGGATATATATAATACTTATGAAATGATATTTATTTTATAAAATTAATATATCATCCATTTCCCAACCTATTCACTATTAATGGAATGATATTGCCGCTCGTGCGTGTGTACATCCTACCTTCTCCATGATGTGATGTGATTCATTTTCCATGTTCAAAATTCAAGAATGGTTATAAAAATATTTTTAATGATTAAATATGATATATATAACATTAATATAATTCTAGATATAATAGATCTATATTCCAAGAAAGAGAACTAGAACTTTCATGGAAAAGCAGGAATATGAATATAAGACAATAAACACCTAAATCAATGAAAATAATGAAATATTACTAATTAATGGGTGGTAAGATGTCATAAAAGGATCATATAAGATATTATAAATATTAACATGGGTCTGGTATAAACTAATAACATTTTTAAAATAATTATATAGGAGTTTTGATCATGTTTGAATGAAGTTTAACTTGAGGTAAGGGTTCTCTTAACTCAATTTACATTTAGAAAACAAATATTTTTATTTATTTAATAAAATATTGTACAATGTTAGTATATAGAAAAAAAGAGAGAAATGGACCCAAGAATCATGGGGTTCTGATGTAGTGAAGCCCAAGGTAATCAGCATGAACAAAATTCACTCTCTTTAGGGGAGAGATCCTAGACCTGAGAAACATGAAATCTACACACCATGGGTCGCCTTGGAGGGAAGGAAGTCAGAAACAAAATTCCCTTCATTCCATGTATGATAGACATCCTTGTAGTTGTTTTTTAACCCACTTACATATTTTAATGGTATAACCAATCGACCATGGGGTAGGTCCTAGGTCACAAATATAATTATATATAGTAGTATAATTATTTTCAACTACCGCAAGATGGATATTCATCTTAAAACATAGCAGGTGTCAAGTTATAATTTCTTGGGACTCTTCTTAAATGGAATCACCTCTACCAAAGGAATAAAAGTAAGTAACTATCATAGATACCCTTATATCCAGAATCACCCCAACTCCCCTCATAAAACCCAAGTTTCGTGAACCGTTTGTGTTCATTTAGAGGCCCTCTTGATGAGGGTACTAATGTAACCATCTCCCCTATCTAGTATAAAAATCATTAGGAGAAGATGTGACATAAATAATAATACTACTCAATGGCGGTGGTCTTGCAATTTTTTCAAAGCCATGCTAAATCATTCAGGATGTTCCTATATTTGAAGATAAGACTTATTCTTGTACCTATGGCTCCCTTATGTAGAAATTCATTTCCCTCTTCTCAAATGCACGAGCAACCCGCCGAATGGATGATTGCATACTCTATTCTTACCAGACCACAACATATGACCCCTCAAACCACCAGTTTATGAAGCTGGTACCTGTGAACTCTCGGTGAGACCATCCTATAAAACTACCAAACTCATGCCACACCATTCTCCCCCAATCACTGTCAAAAAAGAGACCCATTGTATTTTCATTCCATATCTCCCTACACCAGGGACATTTTGAGGTGATATTAGTCCCCAATCATTTTATATTAACCTTAGTATTCAGTGCATTGTTCTAAAGTCTCAAAATAAAAAAAATTGATCTTTGATGGGTTAATATTAAACTTTAATGATTATATCATTCTATGATTATGTGTGAAGTGAATTTTTTATCTTATATTGTATTTCAATATGTTTTACTTGGATTTACAAATGATACAGATAATTGGTTCATTCGATTAACTCTCACTTCAAATATCTGATCTTTGAAAGGGACTTTGTCTCAATATCCACTTTATTGAGACTTAATTGGTATCATGCACTTATTTTTTTATGTGGTGTATATACTACCCCTTTGAGATATTTTTTCATTTGAAATTAAATTTCTATTAAATATTTGTATTCTTTATATCATGGATATGAGTATCTATTAAACAGTATACCATTTTTATATAATGTTTACTTTGAAATTTATTTGATTAATTCGAAAAATATTGATAAATATTTATCTTTTACTCAATACAAATATTTAATGATGAGTCATAATGATTTATTTATATGATTATTCAGTATATTAATAATGGTTTGGACTTCTGGTGATGGTTGGGGCCCAAAATTATATAGCACCTCAATGCATCGACTAGTATCATGAGAAAAATCATTTTAGATAGAATTAATAGGGGTTTTACTTATATTTTATACAATATTTTGAAAGGTATTAAAGGTATTTGTATCGTGTTCTAGATAAATTATGTCCAATAATTAATCATTTCCTTCATTTTGGATTTAGTTATTAATATCTACGATATTTTCACTATAATATTATCGGTGGATTGATTTATTATATGTTTATTGGTTAAATGGAATGTTTATTCAGTTATTTACATTTCAATGTTGATTATTCTTGATGATTATTTATATATTATACTTTACTTAACCCTTATTGAGCATTAGACCTCATCCCTTTCTTATGTTTCTTTTCCCCGTTAATCTAGGAAATGTTTTTTCATTTATATGTAGGGATATGAAAGAGGGAAAAAATTTGATCTCAAAGAAAATTATTTGTTTTATTTTATGTATTCAAATTATTTTAAATTTAAGTATGAATATATTTCTCCAATACTAATAAACTATTCAATCCAATGGGATGTGAACTCTTGTATCTAGTGATGATGTAATAAAGTAGCTGTCGGCTTTGGGATACTTAATTTGTGGTCTTTACAATGCTTTACTAAATTCCAATATTACTGTCTTGAAATGGTTCAAGGAACAAAATATAAATAATTTAATGTCACAATTTTTTCACCCACACACAAAAAATATTTTGGTTATATAATTCATTTTTCACAATATCTCATCATGTAGGTTACACAACTGTTTCATCAACTACTATGCTTGATACTTATTTCCTTGATTGTCTGAAATAAACTCACTACTACACCATGGAAAAGAAATTTATGTGACAGTTACATTTCGATCAAAGTGATGAGATATCCAATTCCAATAATATTTAATGGATAAATCCTTCCATGACTATTTATTAATAAAAAATAATCTATGACACACCCAATTTACCCAAATTTTACTTGAACATTAACCATCATTATTTATGGTAATAAATCTATATGTACGAGTCATGAAATGCATTAATAATAATATTAAGATATAAGGATCCTTACAGACGCTCATATATAGGAATATATGATAATACATTAACATGATGAATTCTTATAGGTGGGATTATTCTCATAATATCCTATATTGGATATTACCGTGTGATAACTTCATGAGAAAAATTCTCATCTATTTATGAGTACTCACACATGTTATTCAACAAACTATGTTCCCTATCATAAAATATTATTCATATGTATAACTAATATTTAAAGAATACCATCATGGAATTTAAAGGTTATCATCATATTGGGGAACTGATATTCCCTTTTCAATGTGAGATATACTCTAAGACATTATAACATTAGTTTTATACATAATAAAAATCAATATATGATAGGTTATTTATATTAATATTCACTTATTTGAATATACAGGTAATCTAAAGTACAAATTTGTTTGTTATAGGGAACCAACATCCATGGACTCCCACTTTCAATAGATACAACTATTAATGACTAGATAATTTTCACATTTTAATCATTCTTATACAATGTATGGATAAATATGATAGTCCTATCACATTCTTATGACTATGGTTGGTAAATCCACGTGTCTATGTGGTAAATTTTCCTATTGCAACATTATTACCTTGAGAAAATTCATTAAGTGGTGATATAACTGAGTGTCCATATTTTTATCTAATGTCAACGAATTTAAATCCTGACTAAGTCCATATATAGATCTTATCTTAATAATGATAAATATCTTTGATTTGGTTTAACCCAAAACTGGAGCATGACAATGCTAAACAATTCCTTAAGCTACATCCAAAGATATAACTTACTCAGATAGTATAGATATGGAAACAACTAGATAAAATAATTTTTTTATTTCATATTACCTTATCCTATTATATGATAATAAATAAAATTAAACTAAACAAATACAAATGTTTAATTACTTTGATCACTAGTATTCACACCTCTCAAGACACCAGGAAATCATACAATTTTACTTTTCCAAGTACTATTAAATAGTTCTAACAGTAATTCAATGTAATTATGTTGGATATATTTTATATTCTATTACTATTATTTATGAATTATTAATATTAAAATTCAATACATATCATAGAATATAATGTTAATTCTTAGAACATAATATTTTGAAATTATTCTAATCCCTATAATCTCTTCTTATGGCAATGCATGTTCTACTAGAATGATTTTATGCCAACGACAATTCAGTTTTGAATTTTTTTTCAACTAGTATTTTTTCAATACATTTTTAATATATGTACTATATGTAGAATTAATAAACCCATGGATCTATTTCATAAATATTATTCCCTAGAACACAATATCTACATTAAGCCATACTTGGAGAAGACTGTATACCTTAGTCTTAAATAACTGGTAAGACACAATATTTTTTCCATATGTTATCAACATATCTAACATAAAAACTTGTAGTTATCCCACTAACCAATTAGTGAAACATGTTACTCATTCATTTCCAAACAAATATTATATGATCACTATGCATGATAAATTTATAAATTAATTTATGTAATTTTCATATCTCATTATAATTTATTGACGTCACTGACACTTTATTGTTATTCCTTGTAGACATATACTATAAATAATACTTTTAATCATATCATATTCACATCTTCCATAAGTATTCATCTAATGAGGTTACCTTGAATTTCAATATAATAATATTATGATCATAAAAGTTGTATTTGAAAATTATAATTCAATAGTATTTTAGTCTTGAATAATAGTGTATAAGTTTTATCATAGAATAAACCTTCAAATAATCAACCACCCTTCATTGGAATTATATTGTTCCATCCATATCTAATTTCTCTTAAGTACTCACTAGTAATATCATATCTTATAAATATTCAAAATATATAGTCCCAAAATTTTGATACATAGAGACCAATACTTTAATATATATATACTTATGATCCTTTTAATTTTTTCATTTATATATCCTTTATAGGAATCTATATTATGAAAGAGTATTATATGTATCACCCACCATGGTGAATATAAAACACCTCTTTGGTTATAATTCATATGCAATATGTGTATCTAGAACTACCCCACCAATTGAGTTTAGTGGATTCTAACATTCTTATTCCAAATTATGTGCATCTAAAGCCTTAAAACATATAATTTAAGTCCACCCCCACTGTCATTATAGAGATCAAATTCCTTCAAGAAAAATATATAGTCTTGACTATATGTTAATGTCCTTAGTTCCTATATGATTATTAACACCGATTAACCATAGTTATTGATATCAATTTATAGGTAAAACCATATCTTAACAAAAATTTTAATAAAAACGTTTGTTAGTGACCTAACAAATTCTTATCACATCATAATAAATATGATATCCATTAGAAAAT
Organism: Viscum album; assembly: GCA_963277665.1. Taxonomy (NCBI): domain Eukaryota; kingdom Viridiplantae; phylum Streptophyta; class Magnoliopsida; order Santalales; family Viscaceae; genus Viscum; species Viscum album. The sequence goes on along the minus strand of OY728135.1, from coordinate 1,822,608,826 downwards.
ATATTTAGCATATGATTAGTTTTTTCAAATTTATTTTCAAAACATGTCTTGGAAGAAACATTGAAAGATTTACAATATATATAAGACTCATTATTGTTATTTCTTTTAATGCCACCACAATATTTATGTATATAAATAAATGTGAGTTTGGGATTAAATTTTACTTCACATGTATGATAAATGATTACATAGATAAGATGTTCTCTGAAAATCCATCTCAAAGATTCCTCAATATTCTCTTACTATACTCAAATACTTCACTAAGAATTTATAAAAAATATTATAAGGATCTCATGAAGTATATAAAGTTAGCTTTAGTTGAATAATAGTTTATACAGCCATGTTTAACTAACACTAAAAGAAATGTGATGTAACTTTATTTATAAATATTTATTTATTTAAAACATGATAAGAATTTTATTTGTATACATAGTATCCTATCTCAATTGAGATAAAAGAATTTAATTGGTATAAACAAGTTAACTAATCTTAGTTTTATTTGATAAATAATTATCTTTCCAAAATCATAAAGGATTCTTATATTTTATATTTATCATTCATTACAATGGATATCTATGATTCATGAGTTATTAAACTAATATTTTAGTATTTAAGTACCATAACAATGTTTATTCAAAATGTGAAATAATTTCTCGATGTGTCTAACTAGACACTAATATAATTTCTTTTAAATACTTATCATAAACTTTAATCAATCCATTTTCGCAATGATAAGCAGTGAACTCCCCTTGGAATACACTGGAATCTCCCTTTCTCATCTCCTTTTAAGTTCACTCAATAAAATTTCTATACATTCTCATTTCTTATATTTAAATACATTTATGATGTAGGTTAATTTTATTATAATACAAAAGTGTTGAAAATAATCTTTATAAATATACCTAAAGTGGATGAAACTGTAGATTATTCAATTTATTTAAATTTCTTTTCCAATTTCCATTATTTCTGCATAAGAATCAAATATCCTCATGTTTATTCTTCTACCTTTGAATAATTTTTCAATTTTAAAGGCACTATAAAGGATATTTTTACATTATATTATCCATGGGATATTTATCCTTTTATTTCAAACTTTTCATTATAAATGGTGTATAAATAGGTTTCAAAGAATCCTTATCCATTAATTGAAGTATAGACAAAATGTTTAGGAGCGACATATCCATTTATATTATCTAGGATTCAAAAAATGAAAATTATCTTGGTGGTATGGATAATAAGATAAGATTAAGGGGGGATTTATTATTCTAGTGGAATCCCAATTTTTCTTACTGGTCAATATACCATATCATTTGGAAATAATAATCAGCAACTAGTTTTCCTTCATTAAAGTTGCATAGATAAAGTACATAGATAAACATATTTATTTCAAGAATTTCCATATATTTATTCATAGAAAGATAATGAGATTATATGGTGTAATAATCCATGTATTTATGTTGTATCATCAACTCTCTATAAATACATTATAATATAATATAATAAAAATTGGATATATCTTCAAAATATCTGTTTTAGTTATACTTTTCACCTTCTCTCACTTTATAGAGTGGTAGAATATAATAATGGATTCTAATACATAATACAAACTATCTAATATTAATACATCACATAAAATATTGTACCATATTTGGAAATCTTTATTTGTAAGGTAATATCATAAAATAATAAAAGAAAACATTGTTTCCATAGTTTTTATTTATATTTTCTATTATAATGTAAATAGTTTATTGATACTATAATTGATTAAAAATTATGTGATATATAATAATTTTAATTTTAGTATGTTTCCTACTATTTTATCATGTCCCAATATACATCACCATTGGACTTGGAATTCCTAGTTTCATAAACATTATAGTGGAAAGGATCCATATTTCTTTTCTTCTAATATAAACATAGTCTAAGAAAATTACATGAAATTATTTAGGTAGGAACTCCTTACAACTACAAACTGACATCTCCATGGTCCATTTAGTGGACTCCCCAGTCCAAAAATCCTAACTATGATTTCCTCATCACTTGCATCTAAATTTTTATTAGAGAGACGTGGGACATTAAATCCAATACATATTTAGTTAGGTTGACCCACAACTTATTTAAGTCTTTCTAATAATTAGAAGTACCCATGATGTATACCAAACCAACACTTTAACTATGAGTTCATCTTAATTTAGAGGATAGAAGGCTTGGGGACATAATATTAACATGAGGTATTATGTTTTATTAAGTGAAAAGACCAATTATCTTATCATTTTATGTCTTTTTCATATTGAGTGGATTTTACTTAAGTTATTAACCATGTTTTGATAAAACATTTTTTCATAATACATTTATTTAAATTCCATCTTTTCATATTAGTCCATTTCTTTAGCTGATCGCCATTTTGAATCCATAAAATATATAATGAGTTAGATAGAAATAAATAAATAAATGACCTGATAATGATATTATCTAACGGTTGGTTAATTGAGTGGAAAATAAATAAACCAATAACCTAACAGAAAACTCTTTGGGCTGTTATAGGAAATAGTTGCAACATTTAATATGTCCACATGTGTATCTCCTAGGTTGGTGTCTTCTCAGTGTTATCTTGAACCACCTCCACATGCATTGGGATAATCCTTTTATTACATATATTTATAACTCGCATGAAAATGAGGGGAACTAAAGGATTGGTTAATGGGAAGTACATAAATCACCTTCGACACATAGGCCATGCATGATAAAGGAGGTGGGGATAACTCTTAGACCGCTATATTTAATTTAATATTAAATTACTTAAAAACCATGTAATAAATTAAATTATGAAAAACCAACACATACACAGGTCTTCTCCAAGATCATATTCATCTATACACATGAAATGAATATGTAAAAGCACACTGGCTAACAATCACTTTTATTCATTCTATATAATTAAGATAATTTTTCTTGTATTAATTTATTATTTCATTTTTATCTTAATGGCCATTCGAATACTCATGGAGGTACCCATCATAAATTCATTCATATAAATAAATAGTATAAATAAAAATTACATATCATTAATTTATCATTATTAATTCTTTAAAATATTTATTAAATATTCAAACAAAATCTAGTTTCAATAGTTTAATTAGGTTGTAATGCTGCATTTAGTTATGTTAATCAAATTTTAATTATATCCTTTATTGGGAGAAAACATGGTGTTTACTAACGAGATATATTCATTTTATATTGATTAACATGTGACCAAGATAAATTCATGTGTATTTAGCATGTATATCAATTTAATTACACAGAGTGTACTATTGAGATACACTCCATGTGGTATAGTTGATCAAATAATGAAATAAGTAAATAATAATTTAAAATGTGACCCCTCTTATACAACATGATGGTTCCCAATGTAGAGCAATTTCCTAGTGAGTGAATAACCATTAATTTTTTCATCATATTGGAGGGATCATTTTCCAATTTTGAAATATGTAAATATCAAGACCGCCAAAAAATTTCCATCTAATGTAGACAAAGAAAATCCCAAAAACTGGAGAGGATATTTTTCATGATAAATTTATAATTACTTTTATTAGATATAAAAAAAAGAATATTTAGTCTTGGTATCATTCTTTGATGATGTTATTTATTTTATGAAACTCTTTTTTGGATTATCATCATTGTGTAGGGAGGAACTAAAGTAGTTCCCATCTCGCAGTTATCCACACATGGTCTTATGATATCTGAGCAACACTGAGGGATTGCTAGGTGATAGTGTGGAAGATTAATCATTATATGTTTTCCAACTAGATAACATAATGTTCCTTAAATATGGATGAATTATCGTATTTTTGAGAGGATAATAGGAGGAGGGATCAAGAGATAAATTGGTCATGTACTACAATTCTCAACTTTTTATTGATCCTACACTATAGACATAACAATACATTTAGAGAGCTAGGGTTTAGGTTGAAATATTATTTAATTATACAATGGAACTTAAATAATATAATAAACCATATCTAACCCCATTCCATAAATTGTTATAATTATTATTAATGTTATTATATGGCATCTGCTATCTTATGCAATAATGAATATTATTTTCTTGGCCTGTAAATTAATAGTTATCACCAGACATGATCTTGGTCTACTTATCCTCCTTGGAATTTATCAAATACTTGAATAAATATTTATTAAATAATTATACATAAATAAATATTTTATTCATATTATAGTGAATAAATATTTATTAAATATTGAATAAATTATATAAATTTTCTATTCACAGTCTGGAAAATAAATATTTATTAATTATTTTCATAATTAAAAAAATTATTCTTTAATGAATAAATCATTATATATTGAATTGAGAATATTCGTGATCAATAAATCTTGAATAAATTTTTTTATCATCCTTCAGAATAATATTTATTCTAATAATTAAATTCAAGTAGAATATAATTATGATCAACGAAAACACTTAATTTGCGACCCTATAGGCTTAGTTATCATTATCATTAGGTGGAATATCCTAAAGTAAACGATTAATGTCTAGTAATAGGTCTGGGAACCTGATATAAATAAGTTAATTTCACAACATAAATAATCACACATAAACACTTACAGTGCAATTTAATCTCTTTATCACAACATCTCAGCAAGAAGGTTTTACATCTGTGGCATCATCCTATATTCTTGATACTTGTTTTTTGACTATATGAAACAAACTTGTCGTTACAACATGGCCATGGATTTTAATGTTAGTGTTATATTTACATCAAAGGGATGTGATGTTAACTCCCATTAATATAGAATGGTAAAATCCATCCTCACCATATTATTAATAATATTTCATTAATGATACACCATGTATACCTGTCATGACACGTCCCAATGGGGCTGTTCCATGACTCCCCAATCATGACTCTAGTAGGACAGGGGCTGGTGACTAGCACCGAGTAGGAATATCACTAACATGGGAGGCCTTAGCCTAATAACCTGTACCAATGCACAGATCTCCAATCCCATATAATTCTGAAATGTAAAAACAAATGAATAACCATGCATGAATACAATATAAATACCACAACCATAGTATGATAGAATTAATGGAATATAAACAGGCCCAAATAAAATCCCCCCAAAAAGTGTGAAATTAAGTCCAACCTAAAAGTAAATATGGGGACTACTGTCAAGATATCATAAAAACACACCTTCATCTATCAAGTCTCACTAAGAATTTGCTGGTCCGGATCTCTCTGTGATTCTTTTGAAATTTTGATCATCTAGAAAAGACACAACACATGCGTGAAAATCCCGGAAAGGGGTCAGTATAACAATACCCAGTAGGAAACCCTGAAAAAAAAAAGCATACATCAATGGAATAAAAGTCATCTTTGCTTAGGTATATGTCCACAATTCATATATAAAGAATATCAAGATATACTCAACAAATACACACTGTCAAAAGGTAAATTCACAATTTTAATTCTTGACTAGTATTCTATCTTGAATGATCCACATAGCACTCATTCATGAGAACACACTCCATGAGTCAGATAGCACATATGACATACGTTTGACTGGTTATGCTCATCGGGGCTCGTCATAGGAAGTATATGTTGGTAGACTAAAGAGAAATGATACACATATTATGATCACTCCCAAGGCCATGGGGTATACCAACAACTAAATCTAAATTAACCTGCTATATAGAGGGTCAACGCCTATGTATTTTTTTTCAAGATGATACCAAGAACTCCACCTAGGGAATGAAGAGGAATAGTGGATCTCACGTTGGGCCTCATGGAGGGATTCTAACAACTCTATCCAAGTAGTCCTGATGTTGGGATCATTGTCCTATGTGAAGAAGGATATTCAAAACTAACCCTAATGTAAAGGATATGAGGAATTCACCCTAATGAAACTTTTTCAAGATGTAGAGGAAAAGGGATCCAAGAAAAAATTTAATGAGTACACGATGTGTACTATAAGTACACAACATTATCCTTTGTAAAAGGGTCCCGCCTGTGTAAAATAGTCCATCCATGTGTCTGTATGGTACTACATAGTGTGCTATTTCCTATATACCGGTACGTGGATATTCCCATGTACCAGTACGCAGCTATTCCTATGTACAGAAATCTTGGTCGTATCTGTATAGGGGTACATGGTGTGCCCGTCACAGTGTACCTTAAGCCATGTCTACGTAACCTCTGAGGTACACACCGAGCTATCAAAGGGGTACCACAAACTATGTGACAAGGTCAAATATCGTGTGATACCAAACTCCCTCATGGAACCCTAGACACCTTAGAAGTATCCCACATAACATGTATCTCTATAGTACATGTCATGTTCTTCAAAATATTCTAGAGCTCCATATCCAGAATCGTGCGTCTTGTCTGACACCTTTGACCACTGCTCCTGCAATTCCCCATTTGAAAATCAAGGAATATCATTTTTCAGTCCATTCTATACCTAAATAATCAAAATTCGTCTATCCATATATTTTTAAAATACCCTTGAACAGAGTTCCTCATTGCATTCTGAAGAACACAACAAATGGGTATCCACACCATCTGATCAACTTCTGATTCCATTATCTCACCAATATGACATCATGTCGAGCTAGAATCTATTACTTCAAACTATTTCAATATGGAATGGGTGTGAAACCATCAATTTTCTAGTATACATAGAATGGAAATAAAATGAATAACATTGTCGATGAATAAAGAAATCTGGGGAGAAAAGCATAAGAAACCATCATGAGGGATATACCTTAGTCGATGTTGTTGTGAACGTCAATTTAATGTAGTTAGAATGAATAATGAAGAGATGTTAGAAAATAACAAATAAATTCTCCTAATTCTTATATAAAACAACCTCATCCCACAATATGAAAAATATGTGGATCAATCTGTTGGTTGATTGATTCACTTTCATCATTGAAATCAAAAAATAAAGAAGGAATCCAAATAAACAAACATCCTACCTAGAGATAGATTTATATATGATGAATAATGAGCATGTGTTTTTGTCATCAGAGAGTTCTCTGAATCTTGTTGCACACCAATCATCAATATACGATCTGGTTGACATTCACCTAGGACTGATCCTCCAATACTCACTCCAATGATACTCCAATGGCTCTAAGGTTATGGGAAAAAACTAAGGATTTGGCAACAATATAATTATAGACTAATTTAGGTCACTACAACAATGGATAAATAAAATATTTTTTATTTAATTATTTTATTTAATTTATTCCCATGATGGATTTTCTACAAACATCCCATGATAACATAGGTTATGTTGTGGATAGGGTAAAACCTAAATTATAATATCAATGGTGTCCTTAGTTTTATGATATGATCCCTTGTTTAGAATTTATTCCAATTTTTTAGTAAAACTGTGCTACTATGCTATTTAATATATTTAAAACATTTAACTTGGGCACACCAGGACTTGTAATAGCATGTTTTCTTAGTGACTCTTCTTGAAAATAATTTATAAATCATCTAAAAATAATACATGAAAAAATCTGAGTTGCTACATTCTCCCCACCTTGTGGATTTTCATCTCAAAAATCAAAAACAAGGGATATACAAAGAGATGTGGTTATTGAGAATGAATCTAAGCCTCCCTCTCCCATCATGAAAATTATCATACAACCAAAATACACACAAAAAAGAAATCTATTGCCTATGAATGATCCACTCATACTGATCGTTGATCTCTATCGGGTACTCAGCAAAGGTAGTTTCATCCTCAATATCCAATTCACCCCCAATCAATAATGTGTGATGAGTCATTCACATGCCTCCTGAGCTACGACATGTGGAAGATGTCATGTAATATATCTAACTATAGAGGTAAAGATAAGTGGTGTTCCACCTTTATAACTCTAGATAGTATCTAGAAAGGTCTAATGATTATCAGATATAGATTGTCGTCCAGGATAAATATTCATAATCCATGTCAAGGTGAAACCCATAAGAACACATGGTCTTCCTCGCTAAACTTCAAAGGACTCTATCCCTAGTTAGAATAAGACTTTTAACAGATTGGTTCAGTCCTCATTTTCTCCTGGATGATCTTCACCTTCTATGTAGCAGCTCTCACCAACATTGGTTCCATAAGTGGTGACTCTCCTTGGTTTGTGTGGTAAAGTGGTGACATGTAGGTTCACCCATACAAAGCCTCAAATAGTGACATACCAATTGTGGAATGGTAGCTATTTTTTGTATGATACTACACCAAAGGTAGGTTATCCTTTCAATAATGTCCAAAGTCTAACTTGAATTCTCTCATCATGTCTTCCAAGACCAAAATGGTCTGCTTAGTCTGGGGGTGAAACATTGTGATCAAGAAAAATTGAGTCCCAAAATCCTCTTGAAATCCCTTCTATAAATTAGATTTGAAGCGATAATCGAACTCAGAAAATATCATCAAGGGGACTCCGTGGAGTCAGACTATCTCTTGCACATAGAGGAACCACACGATCTCTAGTTTAACTTCTCTCTTGGATAGCTAAGAAGTGGTCTAACTTTATGATTAGGTATATGATCACCCATATAGAATCATGTTTTCTAGATTTATGTGGTAATCCCATCACGAATTCTATGGATATCTCTTCCCACTTCCACTCTAGTACCTCATGGGGTTAAGCCAAACATACTAGAACATGGTGCATAGCCTTCACTTGTTGACAAGTAAGGAATCGAGATAAAAACTCTCCAAATACATTATTCATCCCAGCTAACTAAAACTAAGGTTAGAGGTCATAGTACATCTATTCCAACCTTGAATATACGTCCAAAGGATTTATATGAAACTCTCTTAGAAACTCCTCCTGCAATATCACAGGTACCATAGTGAATCCTCTAAAAAGAATGACATGCTCCCCACCTTCAAAAAATCCATCAAGATTTCTAGTGGATATCTGAGTATATAGTGTCTCGTAGTCTGTATCTCCAAGTTGTGATACCCCAAATCTCTTTACAAACATAGGTCTAAAATCCATCCACTTGAGGTAATATACTATATCAATATCCATAAAGGATAACTTCAATGAGGTCAACTACTCTGATGCCTCACTCAGAAACTGCGAATAAGATATCTGTCTGAGAGCATCTGATACCATGTTTCCCATCCCAGGAATATAGATAATATCAAATTCATAATCCTAGAAGAATTATATTCATCATATCAATCTCAATTTGATATCCTTATTTGAGAAGAAATACATGATACTGTTGTGGTAAAAATATAAGATAAACCAATCACCGATGAGGTAGTTTCACCACATATTTAGTGAGAAGACTACCACTACTAACTCAAGATTGTGGGTTATGTAGCTCTACTCATTTGGTCTCAAATGACATGAACCATAGGCAATAACCACTTTCCTCTGCATCAAAACACAACCAAGCCCAGTTCCAGATTAATCACAGAACACAATATACTTGACACCCTCCTCTAGTAATTTCTATATAGAAGTTCCCACAAATCTCTACTTCAACTACTAAAAATTATTTTTTTTCACATCTCTATCCTCATGAAACGATTCCCCCTTTGGGTCAAATATATCATGGGTGTTGATATCCTATAGAAATCTAGTATGATTATCTCGTAATATCCTACCAACTGAAGTAATCTATGTTATTACATCACTCTCTTGGGTGGCTCCCAAGCCAACTCTACCTCGACCATGGTTGTGTCCACCGCCACACTATATGTTGAGATAATGTGTCCTAGAAAGTGTACCTCCTAAAACTAAAAATGACACTTTGTGTGATTTCTATAAATCTGGTTCCCTCAAAGTACATATATAACCATCCACAAGTGTCTCATGTGCTTATCCTCATATTCCAAGTACACTAGGATATCATCGATGAAGACAACCATTAAATGGTGTATGAATGGATGAAAGTTCTGGTTCATGACTCCTGTGAACACTTCTAGGGTGTTTGTCATGATAATGGGAATCACCAAGTACTCATAGTGACTTTAACAACACTTTAAGGCCAAATTTGGTGTATGCACATCACGTACTCACAACTGGTGATATCCTGACCTAAGGTCATCCTTCGAGAACCATCGTTCCCCTCTCAACTGATCAAAGAGTTCATCGATCCTCGGTATTGGATACTTGTTCTTTATGGTAACTTGGTTCAAGAATTGGTACCCACACATAACCTCAAGATCTTTCCACCTTCTTGGTGAACAAGATTGAGGCTTACCAAGGTAAAACACTAGGTCTAACAAATCCATTCATCTAAAAGACATCTAACTACACCCTCAACTCATTAATCTCTATGGAATCTATCTGATTTTTCTATGACATTATAGGGTGTAGATAAATGTAGAACTCTGTCTTTTGGGGGGGAGATAAACCTAGAACATCCTCAAGAAAGATCTATACATACTCCTCCAGCACTATAGAAAACATGAAATTCCTAACATCTACTACACCAAGGGTCACTCTAGTCAAATAATGTGTAATCACCTACACCCTCCTGTGTATGATTTCATCCTTCACTACTTGGATTTCCTTTTCACCCACAAAGGAAAACATGGTCCCAACTTTATGGAAAAACTGCATCCTCCACCATAAACATTTGATATGGGAATGAATAGTAGATAGCTAGTCCATACCTAATATGATGTTATAAGGTCTTATTAATGAAAAAAATATCACAATAGAAACTATTTCCTCCAAGAGTTAGGTTACACTGTCAGTACAAGTGTGTGATTGTTGATTCATCTCTAGTTAGAGTCTCTAAGAGCAAGTGTCGAGCCAAGGGCTCAACCAAAATCTCGGCATCTCAAACTAGATATGTGTAAATAAAGGAATTACTAGTATATATATATCAGTATTGAAGATAATGTATAAAATACATATATTGTACCTTGTATCATTCCCAGAGCCTTTAGGTCATAATCCTCGACCACATGTATCTGCCTCTAACCATTTCCTCTAGCTCCCTAAGCCTTGTACAGACCACCTGGGGGTGGTGGTGGTTATAGGTCAAAGCATCTACCACGTCCAAATTCTCTCCATGATCTTATTCCACATAAGCCTCCCTACTAATAGGTATTATCCCACTATTTTCTCTATATCAGTGGCCCTCCGGAACTCCCTATCATCCATACGATAGTTTGAAAAATTTCATGCAAAATGTCCCCTACTATCACATGAGTAACAATGTTTATCCCTAGGCTTACTTGACCCATCCTATGAACACTGAACCACATATCATCAATCCTATGACCTCCTCTTAAATAATATCGCACATCCAGGTCCCTAAAAATGACATCGACTCCTTTCTTCTTAGGTATCTCCTCTTGTATTCCCACTACTGGAAACCACACTCTATGTTTGCTCACCAAGAAACTCTCAACCACCAAATATCACTATAACACCTCATCATATGTAGGAATTCACATAGGTATAATATTGGATTAGATATCTCTATTCATTCCTTTCTCAATGGTCCAATCTTAGAAGGGATGATCTCAAACCATATCCATTGAGTACCCAGAGAGGTTGGTGAACCTCAATGAATAATCAGTTACTATCACATTTTCCTGATGGAGTTATAGAAGCTCCTAGATACACAAAGGCCTTATAATAACTAGAGATAACTTCTCTCTGAAAAGGTTCTTAACTCAAACCATTCAAGAGCCTCATCATTATAAGAAAGTTTCACCAAATCACACTATCGTCCTACTTAGCCATGGTGAAGGATTACTGCCAGGACCACCATCAGATCTGTTGGTGTCCTAACCAGATTTAAAACTCGTGTCACCATCTCAAAATAGTCCTTAGAGACCTTTGGGTTACGAATTCCTTGGAACCTGAGGTGTATCTATCACTAGAACTCATGAAGGTCGCCCAGCCTGCACACCTCATATGTTGATATCATGGGTACTATCTACTTCTCTACAGGAATTGGTATAGATGGTACACCACTTAGAGGTAAAACCTATGGAACTAGTCCCTATATTGATGCCTCATAATTTATGAGATCATCCTCATGATCTTCATGTTGAATCCTAGTCAGCATACATCTTGGAGGCATCCTGAAATAGATATGTTTTACCACGATCAAATAGTATATCTAGATAGCTATATTAAGAAGGATATGGAAACCATAACTCATTCCTATATGATGCATGTACCATTGTTTTCCTGGTAACTAGTGAAATCAATTACTAAGTCAATAAATATGTGATCAATGTCCTGGTGTATAGATACATCAGTCGCCGCACCAACACTGGAGTCCTTGTCCTGAAATCCAAACATGAAACACTTAACACTGTCACCCTAAACAAATCTCACAAACTCTCATCCTAAGGTTGAATTGAATCCAATGATACCACCCTTTAAGGACCCATCCCAATGGGTCCCATGCCATGACTCCCCAATCTTGTCTCCAATAGAATAGGGGCTTGTGACTCCCACCAATTAGGAATATCACTAACATGGGAGGCCTTATCCTAAGAACATGTAAACACACACACAGCTCCAAGACCATACAATGCAGAAATGTAAAAAACTGAAAAACCATGAATTCATATAATCTATACCCCAAAAATAGAGTAAAAAAGTAATGGAAAGTAAAAAAGTTCCAAATTCATGCCCACCCTAGAGAGTCAGAAATCAAGTCCAACCTGAAAGTAAATATGGGGACTACTGTTAAGATACCATAGGAACACACCATTGTATATCTAGTCTTGAAAAGAACTACTTGTTCCTGGGCCCTCAAGGAATCTTTTAAAAGGTTGATCATCTGCACAAGACACAAAACATGTCGAAAAATCATGTTCTGGGGTGAGTATAAAAATACCTAGTAGGAAACCCCAAAACAAAAAATCATACAAAAAAGGAATAAAAATAATCTCTACATAGGTATATGCCTACATTGAATATAACAATAATATCTAGATATAATAAATAAAGACACATGATATAAAGTTAAATTCACATCCATAATTCCAGCCTAGGATTCTAGCTCGAAGGTTCCACATAGCACTCATCTAGGAGAACATACTCCATGTGTCAGATGTCACTGATGACGTCCATTTGAGTGGTATTTCTTGTCAGGTCTCATCGTAGGATGTATATGATGGAAGTTTGAAGAGATATGATACACAAATGAGGACCAATCCAAATTTCATGGGGTATACGAACAACTCACTCTATATTAACCTACTGAGTAGAGGATTTTCACCCATGTAGTGTTGGTCACAATGATACCAAGAAAAACACCTAGGGTATGAATATTGATAAAGTATCTCACTCTGGGCCTCACCGAAGGATACCAACAACTCTATCCAAGTATTCCTATAGAAGGGATCATTTTCCTATTGCATATAATGTGATTCCAAAATAACCCTCAGTGAAATGATATGGGGAATGCACCCTAACAAAACTTTTCTAAGATGCAAAAGAAAAAGGCTCTAAGAAAATATGTAAGGAGTACAAAATGTGTTCTAGAAGTACATTGAATGATACTTCATCACTAGGCCATGCTTGTGTAAAATGGACCATTTTTATATTCATGTGGAAGTATAAATCATACTATTACCCATGTACCTATGCCTATATACTAGTACATGGACATTACCATGTACATAATCACAAGTTTTGTCTATGTAGGGGTAAATGGTGTGCTTGTGGTTGTGTACCTCCATCTAGGTCTATTTATGAGGTACACAACAAACTATTAAAGGGGAACCACACACCGTGTGACCAATTCACACACTATGTGATACATAAGTCCCCCCCAAAACCCTAGTCTCTACTACAAGGTTCTCACATGGCGTGTAGCTCCACGGTACATGCCATGTTCTTCAGAAACTTACAAAACTCTATATCTATAATCATTCATATTATTTAATGCCAAAAACCACCACTCCAGATGTGCTCCATTATAAAAATAAAAGAGTATATTCTACCATCCCTTTCCATCGCCGAATCATCAAAATTTTCTCATCAATCTATTCGAAAAATTCATTTGAACGTCTTTCATCATTGCGCAGTAATGAAAATAAAAATTGGATATCTGCACCATCTAATCCACTACCACATCCAACATTGCATCATTGCCACTTAATTCCAAGCTCAGATCTATCATTACAAATATTTTCACCAAGAAACGGTTGTGCATCATTCATTTCTATGATATACATTTAAATATGGACCAAAGAAGAAGGCATGTGATGAATGAAGAAATTGGGGGAGAAAAACACAAGGAACAATCATGAAGAATAAGCCTTGGTCGATGTTTATGTTGACCTAAATTAATTTCCATTAGAAAGAAGAATGAAGAGATAACATATAATCATAAGGAAATTCTTCCAATTCTTTAATAAAACTATCTCATCCTGCAATACGCATGATCCAAATATCAATATATGGGTTGATTGAATAACATTCATTATTGAAATAAAAAACAAGGAAGGAAAGAAAATAAAAAATGAATTACCTTGAGATGGATTGATCACTGATGAATAATGATCCTTGGTTGTTTTAATTGGCCAGATCTTGAAATCCCATTGCACACCGATCGTCGATCTACAATATGGTTGATTTTCTCCTGAGAGAGATCCTACAACGCTCTCTATAATGGTCCTCTAATGGATCCACGGTTATGTGGAAAACCCCGAAGATTTTGAATTACCATATACATATAGAATAATTTAGAACACAACATGAATGGATAAATACAATATTTTTTATTTAATTATTTTATTTATTTTACGATTGTGAGGAATTTTACAAAAACATCCCACACCGACTAAGGTTATGTCGCACCTAGGGTAAAACCCATGTTCTTAACCCAATGGTTCCCTCAAATTTCTGTTTCGATACCCCTTTTATAATTAATTCCACTTTCTCATGAAACCAATGCATATTCTATTTAAAATAATTAATATATTTCTAAATTTTATTCCAGGAACACTAGGTCTCCAAATCGCATGTCGTCTTAGCGCATGGTCTCAAAAAATCCAAAAAAAATCCAAAACATATACATGGAAAAATATGAGTCACTACAATACGAAAATTCACCATGAGCTATTATTGTCATGTTTAAGGGTACTATATCTATTTGAATGAGTAAAAACATGAATTAATAATAATATTAAAGTCTAATGACCATTAAACATGCTTGGGGATAAAAATATCTGATGAGAAATTAACATTCAAAATTCCTACAGGGTAATGTATTCTCATAATCTTTAATATTAATGATTACCAAGAGTGAACTTTATGAGAAGAATACCCTTCCACTTATGAGTACCTACACCTGGCAGTCAATAAGAAATGTTTCCCATCATCTAATGTCATCTAACTATAGAAATAATATTTAATAATTTCATCATCAAATTTCAAGATTGTCATTATAGTAGGGAAATTTTATTCCCTTTTCAATGCGATATATACTCAAGGGCATTATCACATTAATTTTATTTGAAATAATAATAAATTTGTGATAATTTATTTATATTAATATTCACTTATTTGAATATAAAAGTTATTTAAAATACAAATTAGTTAGTTTTAGGGAACTAACTATAACATATTTAACCATACAAGTTTTTTAATTTATGTTGTGAAAATTCAATGACTGTAAAGTGTGTACACAAACTACATACCATATAATCTGAAAAGACACATGATAGTTTGGTTAGTAAACACATTAAATTTAACAAATAAACTACATGTTGACTCTATCCAAAACTCTATCCCCTCCTGATAGATTTTTTCAATGATAACCCAGATGGAATCATGGCCCCTAGATGTATGTGGTATCCATGTCACGAAGTCCATTGAGATACCATCTGACTTACACTCTGGTACCTCAAATGGATGACCTGAGCCTACTGGTACCTGATGCCTAGCCTTCACTTGCTGACAAGTGAGGCATCATGATTCAAAATTTTCCACTACTTTCTTCATCCCTGGCCACCAGTACTGACTCCGAAGGTCCCGATACATCTTCGCTACTCCAGGATGTACCACTAAAGGGGATGTGTGGAACTCCCTCAACACCTCATATCTTCTCATCACTGGTATAATGGTTCTCCCTCTGAAAAAGATGATGTGCTCCCCACCTTTAGAAAATATATCAGGACCATGTCCTGGGGATATCTTAGCACATCAGGCCTCCCAGTCTACGTCCCCAAGATGAGCCTCCCAAACTCGCTGAAGAAGTGGGAGAGTGACAATCATTGACTGAAGATAAGCTGCTCTATCTCTATGCACAAAGGATATCTATAATATGGATAACTGCTATGTCACCTCACTCAACAACTGTAGACCAGACCTCCTACTGAGTGTGTCTTCTACTACGTTTCCCCTTCCCAGAAGTGTAGACTATCTCAAATTTATAGTCCTTAAGGAACTCCACCCATCGCTACTATCTGAGGTTCAGGTCCATCTTTGAGAAGATATACCGGAGACTCTTGTGATCAGAGTAAATAGTAAATCGTTCACCCATCAAGTAGTTTTGCCACATCTTCAGCGCAAAGACCATTGATACTAACTCCAGGTCATGGGTAGAGTAGTTCTAATCATGTTATCTCAAATATAATGAGATGTAGGAAATCACTACTCACTCTTACATCAGGACACAACCTAGTCCGGTCCCTAATGCGTCATTGTAGACTACATACCCAATGCCCTCTTCTGGTATCCTTAATATGGGAGCAATCATCAATATCCACCTTATCTCCTATAAAGTCTATTGGAACTTCTCTATCCAAAAGAAAGGGTGCCCCCTTATTCATCAAAGCTGACAAAGGTGCCACTACCCTAGAGAAGTCAGGTACAAATCTCTGGTAGAACCCAACCAATCCCAGGAAACAACGCACCTTGGTCACACTCCTGGGTGGATCCCAAGCAAGCACTTCTTCTATCTTCGCTAGATCCACTGCAACTCCAGCCTTCGAGATAACGTGCCCCAGGAAGCAGACTTCCCTTATCCAAAACTGGAACTTCGAGAGATTTCCATAAATCTATTTCTCTCAGAGTGTATCCAGAACTATTTTTAGGTGTGTGGCGTTCTCCTCCTCCGATGTCGAGTATATCAAGATGTTGTCACTGAAGACCACCATGAAGGGATCGAGATAAGGCTAGAAGATCTTGTTCATGAGCCCTAGGAACACTGCTGGAGTGTAGGTCACACCGAAGGGCATCACCAAGAACTCTTAATGGCCATACCGACATCTAAAGGCCATCTTTGGTATGTCCTAATCCTGTACCTTGAGCTGGTGATAGCCGGATATGAGGTATATCTTCGAAAACCATCGATCGCCATTTAGTTGGTCAAAGAGATCATGAATCCTTGGGAGTGGATATCTATTCTTCAATTTCACCTCGTTCAGGCATCGATAGTCCACACAAAGGCTCAGACTCCCATTTGCCTTCTTCGAAAACAAAATCGAGGATGCCCATAGAGAAACATTGAGCCTTATGAACCCCTTCATCTGTAAGTCCACCAAATGTACCCTAAACTCAAAAAGCTCCACATGATACATCCAATATTCTAGTGTAGATATTAGTTTCGTCCTGTAACACCCCAATCTTCCACGGTACGCTTCTCTTTGAATAATACTATAACGTGTGTTGTACGTAACTTCGAGTTCTAACACACCACAAACAATCAAACTAGCCATTATGAATAGTAATACCCACTTTTTGAAATTTTATAAATTTTATCTTTCAAAATGGACTTCATTTTTGGATTCAGAATATCGAAACTATCTTAGGGTAAATTTTTTGTATTTTTCTGAAAAATTTCAATTAATGATGAATAGTGAAAAACATTGAGTTATATTTTAAAACGGAATTTTTATTTAAATAATTATTTATTTTCTTTAAATTTATTTTACGTCAAAATAGATACATAATACCTATATAAGTAAATGAAATTCATTGGAGTCAGTTTATAATAATTTTAGATATATAAAAATTTTAATGAACTTTTTACCGTCTTTTACCCACCTCCTAGAAAAATTTGCAAATTCACATAAAACTTAAATTTACCACTTCTATGAGTGGAATTTCAAAAATCCGAGAGACACGGTTGATATCAGTAAGTAAAATGTGGTTCAATTAGATGAAAATAATTTTTGGTGAATAGTAACTTTTTACATTTATTTACCACGGTTAAATGTAAATAGGGAAATTAAGGGTAAAAATGATATTATTATTACCCTAACACGTGTCCTAATTCTGTTGGATAAGTATAATTCGACCAAAAATGAACTTAGGAATAAAATTTTTACCTCTTTTGTCCACTTGGATTAGATTAGGACACTAATTATTATTTTATTTAAAGAATAGTTAAAAGAGTTAAGATCAATGTTTAATAACTAAAATATTTTTGATATATAGTTAAAATAAGATAAATTTGACTATAAATATTCATTAGAAAGCTCAAAAATATTTCCTACATAATGGTATTTTGTTTATATTTTTTAGAAATTAAATAATTTTATTTATTTATGACACAATGATGATGCAGTAATTACTTAATTAATAAAATATTAAAATGATTGATATTATAAATATCCAAATAAATGTAATTTTATACTTTTTATGAATTTGAATAATTTTATAGGTTAATATGACATATTAGGGTTGGTTAGATGAATTCTATTTGAAGTAATAATTCTGTTATGAATTTAGAAAAAACAAAATACCAAATAGTGTCAAATTGACATAAAAAGTTTTTAAAAAAAATATTATATTATTAATTGATATTCTAGTCCTAAAAATCTAAGGTTTTTCCAAAAGACTTATATAATGATAGTTGTATCATTAATGAACCACTTAGGGTTCTCTTGGAATTATATAGTAAGTTTATTAACCATATAATATAAAAATACAGAGAGACATGGAAAATGTCAAACTATTTAACTAAAAGTTAAATCTAAAAGATAAAGTTAAGATAGTGACCCAAACCTGTCTAAAAACTATTGGTTGAGTGGTTTTAGAACCATCCCCACCTTTCCATTTAAATAATCCATTTTGGATCCATTAGAAACCGAAAATAATTTTATTATAAAATAATATTTCTAGCTTTTCCTAAGGTGCCCCTAACCCATCTTATAAAAGGGCACTCCCTCTTCTCTCTAATTCACACATTCAAATCCATTTGTCTCAGCCAAAACCTGACAAATTACACTCTCAAATATCCTCCCTTTATCCTAGAGACATTCCTTTATTCAGAAATCCAACCTAAGGATCCCTTTTGATCAAATCAAAAGGAAGAACCCGATGAAGAGGGAAATATTTCATCACCTCTTTTAAGTTCCTTTCTTCTTCCACTTTCTCTTTTTTTGTTGTTTCCATTCGAAAATAATAACTCTAGTATCTTCTATATACCGTGATGTTATTATAAATATGGTACAACCATATTCATTATTCTATTCATCTTTTGAATGACATGTCACCATACGTGCGTATGTACGGATTACCGTATCCACGTCGTGGTGTAATTGTTATTCAATACATTATTATTTGTATGGGTATAATAATGATGTTTAATTGATTTAAATAATAAATATAACATGATAATGATTATGTATATATGATATACCATCCAATTATATATTATTTTAAGAATGATATTGTTGCTCGTGCGTGCGTACAGATTACTGTCTCCACGAACACGATGAGATTCATTCCCCATCGTATCCATTCAAGAATAATTTTCATTTAATGATTAAAAATAATGTTTAAAGACTCTATATCATTCTGTATATGAATAAGATACATCCCATCCATAACAAATATGACTAACATAAAAAATAATATAAAGGAAAACGTATCCGTTAACACCCAAAAGGATGATAATACTAAGATATTATTAACAAAGAAATGTTAAAAGATCATATATGATATCATATTAATGTATATGATTCTTGTATAATTTAATAACAATTATTTCACCATTATACAGGAGGTTAACCTACCCTCGACCAAGGAAAATTACAAGGTAAGGGTTAATTTCATAATCTATGTATTATCCAAGGTTTTTTTTACGTAAGTATCTACTGGGACATATTTATTATCCATGTTTCATAAAAGAGTTTTAAAAGGGATTATTTTTAAGCTACTTTTTTACTAAAACATCATTTTAAATTCTTTAAATATTTATTCTTCTAAATAATTCTCATTAATGTCCATATTTTCAAAATTGTTTTCAAGGATTTATTTATATGGACATGAATATTTTTTTAAATGTTAATTCCTTTAAAAAGTTTCAAAAATTATATGGGACACATTGATTCAAAAATGTAATTAAAATTATTCCTTTTTAAATTTCATGACTTTTAAATGTTTTCATGAAAAAAATATATTTCTCTCAAATAGTTTTACAAATAATATTTATCTATGTCAACATCCTTTGATGGATTTTAAGCTTATTTGAAGTTGATTTATTGTGATACAAAAATTCCATATTCTATTAAAGGTTTTGTGATATGTTTGGCTCTGGATGTGTTATTTTTACACCATTCATGGTTTATGGATAAAATATTGACATTTCATATGCTAGTTTTAATACGAATGTTTATGTTATGTTTAAACCATTTCATATGAGGAATCCATCGGAATTAGTAAGTGATGGGTGGAGCCCACTATAGCTCCTCGATGCATCAGTAGGTCTCATGACACAAACTAGTGTCTTGGCACAACGCCTTGACAAAATCTTATTTATAGTATTGGCACAAGGCCTTGACTATGTGGTTATGAATGTCTGGCATTATGCATTCCATAATTATTAAACTAGCTATTGATATTGCATGTGATTATTTGACTAGTAGAATATCCATGTGAGTAAGTAAATGTAATTATATCGATTTTATCTTTTCCATATTATACTGAAGTTCTAGTTTAAAAGGCTTTTGTTTTAGTCTTATACATTGCCTAAAATTTTTGTGCTTATTTATGAATGTTTCCGCTATATTGTTATCCTTACTAAGCATCTGAGCTCACCCATTTCTATGTTTTATTTTTCCAAGGATGCGAAGAAGTATATTAGGACTCACATAGGGGGATAGTGTATGGGATCTCAATGTTTTCCCTAGAAACAATATTATTTTAGTTTTCCATTTTATGATGTAATGTAAACCTTATGAATGTATCTAGTATTTCAAGGATACTAAACTGATCGGTCTTTCAGGACATGATTTCCTAGTATCATGCTAATTTTATGTAATAATGCGCCAAATCTAGGTAATTAGGGTCGAGGAATTACAGTTAGTATCAGAGGAAGATTAGTACAAACCTTGGAAACTAGATTCAGATAAACTCTGATTAGAGCACATAGCCCAAAGATAGACTTTGAGGATTAGTATAGAAGAACCTCATAGAATTTGGTATTGTAGGAATTTTGTGAGTTTTCAAAGCAATAAATCCCTATCTGGATATGAGCAGGTAGAGGAGGCTCTAGTACAGTTGTACCTAGGGGTAAAACCTGAAAACACCGCTTTGATCTAGACTCGAATGGGAACTGGTGCACGACAACGGGCCTTACTGCACTCTTGGTTACGACACTCTCGGGGGATATGCTTAGGATAATTCTCATTTTCTTTACAAACCATTATTATGGGTTTATGAGTATATACATACTCAAAGAAAACATTTTTATTATTATGGATTATATCCATAAACTGTTCAATTTATGTTAAGTGTTTTACAATTTTGGATTAATGTATTGTGATTCATAAACTAATCTAGTTTATGTCATTGTTTAGAAATGGTGCCTAGTGGAAGGAATGGAAACAGTATCAATGCATGCACTCCATGTAGGGATTTCCCTCCTACTCAAGATAATTATAGTGGAGATGGTAATACAAATGGTGTTGATTAACTAATCACCATACTGGGACAACTCACTCAGGTTATGAATAATAACCTTACCTGTATGGAGCACCATGATCCAAAGCATGGAGGATCAATGTTAGATCGCTTCATGAGGCAACAACCACTGAAATTAAATGGGTGTAAAAATATATTAGTGGATGATCAATGGATAAATTCCTTAGAGAAAATATTCCACGCCTTGGGGAGTAGCAAAAGGGAAAACGTTTTCATGGTAGTTTACCGCGTCACTAGAGATGATGATAAATGGTGGTCATTGATTCAAAACAAAAAGGAAGATGAAGAAGTATCAAATATGGAATGGAGAGAGTTTAAAGAAATTTTGTTAGAAAAATACTTTCCTCATGACCATCGAGCAGATATGGAAAGACAATTTCTGAGTCTGAGGAAAAAGGAGGAGGAGAATGTCGCAAAGTATGAAACTAACTTTACAAGGTTATAGAGGCATGCTACAGATTATATACGTAACCCAAGAATTAAGATTGATCATTTCTTTGATGGGTTAAAACCATTTCTATGTTGATCATTAGTCTCACAATCCTTCCCGTCATATGAAGATATTGTCTCATGTGCTATCAAGACAGAAAAATAATTCTCAAAGTCTTATAACTTTACAGAAAAGCAAGAGAAGAAGAGATCTATTGAACACTATAGAAATGGAAATAATGGGAAGAAGGGAAAATTTGAATATCCATCCTTTAGTAAATGTGGAAAGAAACATCCTGGTACCTTCATGAAGGAAATGGGAGTCTGTTATAAGTACGGTGAAAAATGCCACCAAGCTGGTGATTGTAAGGGGAAGAAAGAGGCAGTCAATGTTGAATGCTAAAATTGTAGATAAAGGGGGAATTATGCGAATGAATTTCTTAATCATCAGGAGAACTTACCTCAAAAAATGTAAAGAGATCAAGTCCAAGCATATGTTATCACTACTGCTGAGGTTGAAGCTCTGAAAGATGTTGTGGCAGGTAATTTAATGGTTTCCTCAAGTTTAGCCAATGCTTTATTTGATTCTAGATCATCACATTGTTTCATATCTTCCCAGTTTACTAAGAAAAGTATATATTTTCAATTTTATTTAACAAGGGATTTGTCGGTCAAAACACCTAAGGGAAGTATCATTGTAACAAAGTTTTTTGAATCAGTCCCCATTATGGAATTTAAATGTTCTTTATATTCTAATCCCATCGCCATACCCATTATTGAATTTTATATAATCTTCGGTATGTATTTTCTTTTAGACCATGATGCAAAAATTTATTGTAAGAAGAATGAGATTACTATTTTTGATGACGATGATAAAAAGCACCTTATCTTTAGAGAAGAATCATCACCATCTGATTCTTTTCTAGATCCACCCCCACTAGCTCAAATAAATTTAATTATTGAGGAGGAATAGAATGAAATAATTTTGCGTGAGGAATGGAATGTTCAAATAGAGGATGTACCTATTGTGAAATATTATGTTGATGTTATTCCATAATATTTACTTGGACATCCTCCAGAATGAGAAATTGAGTTTTCCATTGAATTAATTCTTAGTTCAAGGCCCGTATAGAAGACCCCTTATAGAATGGCCATTGTGTAATTAGTGGAACTAAAGAAAAAACTAGAGGAATTGAGTTATAATGGATTTATTCTTCCTAGTGTTTCTCTATGGGGATCACGTTTACTTTTTGTTAAGAAGAAAGATGGATCTATGAGGTTGTGCGTTGACTACAGGGAGATCAATGCTATAATAATAAATAACAAGTATCCCCTACCTCCCATTGATGATTTATTTTGCCAAACTCATGGAGCTCAATACTTTTCAAAGATTGAACTTTGATCTGTATATGATCAGTTGTGTGTGAAAAAGGAAGACATTCCGAAAACTTCATTTCGAACTAGGTACAAGCATTACGATTTTGCTGTAATGCCTTTTGGATTTACTAATGCACCCTCTGTCTTTATGGATCTAATGAATAGAGTTTTCAAGAAATATATTGATGGATTTGTAGTGTTATTTATTGATGATATCTTGTTATACTCTAAAATCTACAAAGATCATGAAAATCACTTGTGGATTATCCTAAAGACTCTTAGAATACATGAATTATATGGGAAGTGTAGCAAGTGGGAATTATGGCTTTAGGGGATTTATTTTATTGTCCATATTGTCTCTAATGATGGAATCTCCATTGATCCTTCTAAGACCAAGGCAATCCAAGAATGGCCATCACCGACAAGTATAATAGAGGTACGCAGTTTTATTGGTTTAGCATCTTATTATCGACGTTTTGTCTAGAAATTTTCCTAATTGTCTAACCCATAAACAAAGATCACATGAAAAGGGGTTAAATTTGTTTGGACAAAAGAGTGTGAAGAATGTTCTGAAGAGCTAAAGAGAATATTATTCAATGCTCTTATATTGACTCTACCATCAGGGAATGATGGGTTTGTTATTTATAGTGATGCTTCAAAGAAAGGACTTGGTTTTGTCCTTATGAATAATGATAGGGTTATTACCTATGCATCAAGACATCTAAAAATTCATGAGAAAAAAAATCCTACTCATGATCTTGAGTTAGCAGCTGTAATCTTTGCTTTGAATATTGGGAAACACTATCTCTATGGTGAAAAATGTGAGATTTATACTGATCACAAGAGTTTGAAGTATATTTTCTCAAAGAAATAACTGAACATGAGGCAAAGGAGATGGCTTGAACTACTCAAGGATTTTGATTGCACAATACACTACCACCCAGGGAAGGCAAATAAGGTGGAAGATTCTTTTAGTAGAAAATATCATGGAGTTTTGTACAAGATGAGAGTTGAAAGGGATCTTATTTTCATGGATCTAGTAAAGATGGATATGGGAATAACCATGGAAGGTGAAACATCAATAATTTTTCAAATGGTTTCCAAAACATATTTACTATAAAGATAAAGTGTTCTCAGACTGATGATGAAAAGTTTCAAAAGAATATTAAAGCTGTGAATGATGAGAGATTGGGTGACTTTGTGTATGAAGATGGATTTTTGAAATTTGGGAAGATACTTCGTTTTCCTGATATAACTGATCTAAAAAGAGAATTTTTGGATGATTCTCATAGTTCCAATTTCTCTATACACCCTGGTAGAACTAAGATGTATAGAGATTTGAAGGAACATTTTTTGGTGGGAAAACATAAAGAGGGAGATTGCTGATTTTGTGTCAAGATGTATGGTTTTTCAACAAGTGAAAGATGGAAGGCAACAACCTAGAGAAGTCTTGAAACCTCTTCCCATACCTGAGTGGAAATGGGATAATATCATGATGGTCTTTTTCATGGGACTTCCAATGAATCATAGAAGGAACGATGCAATATGGGTCATTGTTGATCGTCTTACAAAGTCAGCACATTTTCTTGCTATAAGAGAATATTTACCACTTGAACATCTAGAGAGACTATATATTAATGAATTAGTGAGACTTCATGGAGTACCCCTATCGATTGTTTCTGATCGTGATCCATGTTTTAAATCAAGATTCTGGAAAAGTCTTCAGAAATCCCTAGATACTGAGCTTCGTTTCAGCACTGCCTACCACCCCCAAACTAATGGAAAACGAGAACGGACTATTCAAACCTTAGAAGACATTTTGAGATCATACTCACTTGACATTAAAGGTATGTGGGATCAATATTTATCTTTGGTAGAATTTTCCTATAACAATATCTTTCATTCAAGTATTCATATGGAACCATATAAAGCGTTATACAGAAAGAGATGTCGCACACCAACCTATTGGGATGATGTTGGTGAAAGAAAACTCATTGGCCCAGAACATGTGGAGGAAACGATGGAAAAGGTGAAGGTAATCCAAAACCACATCAAAGCAGCTCAAATTAGACAGAAGAGCTATGCCGATAACCAAAGGAAGGATTTGGAATTTCAGGTAGGAGATCATGTTTTCTTGAAGGTATCTTCATAGAAGGGTGTCATATGTTTCGGTAAGAACTGAAAATTGAGTCCCATGTACATCTGACCTTCTGAAATTCTAAAACAAATTGGGGCTGTTGCTTACCGTTTGGCAATGCCGCCAAGTCTCTCCAAAGTTCACGATGTGTTCCACGTATCATTATTGAAAAAGTACATGCCTGGCCCAATACATGTACTCACTGATAAGGAATTAGAACTGGAACCCGATCTATCTTATTGAGAAGATCATGTCAAGATTCGTGATACAAGAGAACAAGTGCTGAGAAACCAGATGAATTGTTTGGTAAAAGTTATATGGAGAAACCATAAGATGGAAAAGGCAACGTGGGAACTCGAGGAACTTATGATGAAGAACCACCTATGTATTTTTATGCAGTAATATTCTAGAAATTTCAAGGATGAAATTATTTTAAGGAGGGGAGAATGTAACACCCCAAGAATCCATGGTACGCTTCTCTTTGAATAACGCAATAGCATGTGTTGTACGCAACTTCGAGTTCTAACATACCAGAACCAATCAAACTAGCCGTTATGAATAGTAATATCAACTTTTAGAAATTTTATAAATTTTATCTTTCAAAATGGACTTCATTTTTGGATTCGGAATAGCAAAATTAGCTTAGGGTGATTTTTTTGTATTTTTCTGAAAACTTTAAATTTTTGATGAATAGTGAAAAACATTGAGTTATAGTTTAAAACCGAATTTTTATTTAAATAATTATTTAATTTATTTAAATTTATTTTAGGTCAAAATAGATACATAATACCTATATAAGTTTAATTTAATTCATTGGAGTCAATTTATAACAATTTTATATATATAAAAAATTTATTGAACTTTTCACCGTCTTTTACCCACCTCCTAGAAGAATTTGAAAATTCACGTAAAACATAATTTTACCGCTTCTATGAGTGGAATTTCAAAAATCTGAGAGACACAGTTGATATCAAGGTGTAAAATGTGGTTCAATAAGATGAAAATAATTTTGGTGAATAGTAACTTTTTACTTTTATTTACCACGGTTAAATAAAAATAGGGTAATTAAGGGTAAAAATGATTTTAGTATTACCCTAACACATGTCCTAATTATATTTGATAAGTATAATGCTACCAGAAACAACCTTATGAATAAAATATTAACCTCTTTGGTCCACTTGTATTTGATTAGGACACTTATTATTATTTTATTTAAAGAAGAGTTAAAAGAGTTTAAATCAATGTTTAATAACTAAATTTTTTTTAATATATTGATAAACATAAGATAAATTTGTCTATAAATATTAATTAGAAAGATAAATAAATTTCATACATAAATGTATTTTATTTATAATTTTTAGACGTTAAATAATTAATTTATTTATGACACAATGAGGATGTAGTAATTACCTAATTAATGAAATATTAAAATGATTGATATTATAAATATCCAAATAAATGTAATTTTATACTTTTTATGAATTCCAATAATTTTCTAGGTTCATGTGACATATTAGGGTTGGTTATATAAATTGTATTCGAAGTAATAATGCTATTATGAATTTAGAAAAAACAAAATACCAAATAGTGTGAAAATTGACATAAAGGAGTTTTTAAAACAAATATTATATTATTAATTGATATTCTATTCCTAAAAATCTATGTTTTGGCCAAACGACTTATATAATGATAGGTGTATCATTAATGAACCACTTGGGGTTAGCTTGGAAGTATATAGTAAGTTTATTAACCAATAATATAAAAATACAAAGAGAAATGGTAAATGTCAAACTATTTAACTAAAAGTTAAATCTAAAAGATAAAGTTAATATAGTGATCCCAACTTGTCTAAAACCTATTAGTTTAGTGGTTTTAGACCCATACCCACAGTATCCTCTAAATAATCTGTTTTTGATCCATTAGAAACCGAAATATATTTTATTATAAAATAATATTTCTAGCTTTTCCTAAGGTGCCTCTCACCCCTCTTATAAAAGGGCACTCCCCCTTCTCTCAAATTCAAACCTTCAAAGCCATTTGTTTCGGCCAAACCCTTCCCAAATCCCCTCTCATTTGTCCTAAATTGATCATAGAGGCCTTACTTTAGTCATAAAGCCATCCTATGGATCCCTTTTGATCGAATCAAAAGGAAGAACCTAAAGAAGATGTAAATATTTCATCACCTCTTTCAAGTTCCTTTCTTCTTCCACTTCACCTTTATTTGTTGTTTCCATTATAAAATAATAAATCCAGTATAATATATGTACTATGATGTTATTATAAATATGGTACAACAATATTCATTATTTTATCCATCCTTTGAATGATATGTCACTATACGTGCGTACGTATGGATTACCGTCTCCACGTCGTGGTGTAATTGTTATTCAATACATTATTATTTGTATGGGTATAATAATGATGTGTAATTGATGTAAATAATAAATATAACATGATAATTATTCTTTATATATGATATACCATTCAATTATATATTATTTTAAGAATGATATTGTCGCTCTTGCGTACGTACAGATTACCGTCTCCACGAACACGATGAGATTCATTCCCCATCATATCCATTCAATACTAATTTTCATTTGATGAATAAAAATAATGTTTAAATACTTGATATAATTCTGGATATGAATAAGATACATCCCATCCATAACAAATAAGACTCACATAAAAAATAATTTAAAGGAAAACGAATCCGTTAACACCCGAAACGAAGATAATACTAAGATATTATTAACAAAGCAATGTTAAAAGATCATATATGGTATCATATTAATTTATGATTATTATATAATTTAATAAAAATTATTTCAACATTATACAGGAGGTTAACCAACCCTCGACCAAGTAAAAGTACAAGGTAAGGGTTAATTTCACAATCTCTTTATTATCCGAGGTTTCTTTACCTAAGTATCTACTAGGAAATATTTATTATCCATGTCCATGTTTCATAAAAGAGTTTTAAAAGGGATTATTTTTAAGGTAATTTTTTACTAAAACATCATTTTACATGTTTTAAATATTTATTCTTCTAAATCATTCTCCTTAATGTCTATGTTTTCAAAATGTTTTTTAAGGATTTATTTATATAGACATGAATGTTTTTTTAAATGTTAATTCCTTTCAAAAGTTTCAAATTGGTGTGGAACACTTTGATTCAAAAGTGTCTTTAAATGTCTACCTTGTTAAATTGTGTAACTTTTAAATGTTTTCATGAAAATGAGATGTTTCTCCCAAAAAGTTTTACAAATAATTTTCATCTATGTCAACATCCTTTGATGGATTTTAAGCTTATTTGAAGTTGATTTATTATAATACAAAACATCCATATTATATTGAAGGTTTTGTGATATGTTTGGATGTGGATGTGTTATTTTTACACCATTCATGGTTTATGGATAAAGTATTTACATTTTGTATGCTAGTATTAATACGATTGATTATGTTATGTTTAAAACTTTTCATATGAGGAATTCATTGGACTTAGTAAGTGACAGGTGGAGCATGCTATAGCTCCTCGATGAATCGGTAGGTTTCATGAGACAAACTAATGTCTTGGAATAAGGCCTTGAAAAAATCTTATTTGTAGTCTTGGCACAAGGCCTTGACTATGTGGTTATGAAAGTCTGGCATTATGTGTTCCATCATTATGAAAGTGGCTACTGATTTTGCATGTGATTATTCGACTAGTAAAATATCAATGTGAGTAAATAAATGGCATTATCATGATTTTATCTTTTCCATATTATGTTGAAGTTCAAGTTTAAAAGGCTTTTGTTTTATTATTATACATTTCCTTAAATGTTTATGCTTATTTATGAAAGTTTCCGCAATATTGTTATCCTTACTGAGCATCTGAGCTCACCCCTTTCTTTGTTTTATTTTTTCCAGGATGCAAAGAAGTATATTATGAGTGACCCGCAGGGATAGTCTATGAGATCTCAATGTTGTTAATGAAAACAATGTTGTTTTATTTTTCCATTTAATGATGTAATGTAAACCTTATGAATGTATCTAGTATTTCCAAGGCTACTAAACTGATCGGTCTTTTGGGACATGATTTCCTTATATCATGCCAATGTTTTGTAATAATGCACCGAATATGGGTAATTGGGGTCGGGGTGTTACACGTCACAAGGTATAGGTTGATGTAGAAGTATACCATTCTGCGAGGAGTTAGTCCCAAAACATCATCAGGAAGGACATCAGCATTATGTTCCACCACTACATGATAACTTGGACTCCTCGCGTCAATAGCTCCAAGGGTAAATCTAGCCAACTGATGAGTGATCAGTTGCACCCTCCTTTGAGAGAGTTCACCTTGTGTTGAAAAATATTCCTTCTCACCGGTGAAGGAAAACCTGATCCCATTGTCACGAAAACACCTCACTTTGCACCGAAAACAGTCGATCTAAGCATGGACTGTGGATAGCCAGTCTATACCCAAGAAGATGTCGTGAGGCCTCGATGCTGCAACTAAGAGATCCCAGCCAATGCTCTCACCTCCAAGATTGAGCTCACACTGCTTGTAAAAGTGTGTAATCATCCAATCTTCTCCTGTAGGAGTCTATAATCGTAAGGATCGAGCCAAAAAATCCATCGGAATCTCCGAGCCCCAAATGAGTGTCGTGGCAATGTAAGAGTGACTAGAACCTGTGTCTATAAGTACTGCAGATAGGGTGGAATAGACACAGATCATACCTACAATCATCTCTAGATCACTGTTGTTGTAGGCCCCTACTTCTTGTAGCTGAGCTCGCCCCTATCCACCTGCTCCCTGTGGTTGGGGCAGACCACCTGGTGGTGGTATCGGTAGAACCTCAAATCGCCTCTCACAGCATGTTGTACAACCTACTCCTCTTCCACGTATACTGCCCTACGGACCTCTTACCTTGAATCTTTTCCTCTGTCTCGACGGTCCCTCGACCGTCTGTTGATCATCTGTGTGGTGGGTTAGGCAGTCACGAGCCATGTGGCCCTACCTGGCACACGAGAAGCTAATTCTGCTTCCTTGCTGACCCCCTCTGTCTCGAGATCTCCTCACCTCCATCCATGCCTCCTAGAGTCATAAACCAGAGGGTCTGGCCCGCTTGGACCTCTACGTCATCTACCTACTGCCTGTTGTAGATGACTTAGCCATCTGTCGTCTGGTGGTGGCTCTCACCGTCGACCCTTCTCAAAAGTCTGGGCCCTAAGAATTGGGTCTCGTACCATGTTGGTGGAGTAGCGCAAGAGGTCGATAAATCTCTCTGAGTACTGGTCCACTGATATGCTACCCTACTATAAGTGTAGAAGCTCCTGGATACGAACTGAGCATAAAGTTGTTGGTATGAACTCTGCCCTGAAGAGGGTCTCCACGTCCAACTGAGAGAGTGTCACCTCCTCATGCGTCTGGAGTGTCAGACTCCACCATCTCCCTATTGTGCCCTGGAAAAGGCTAACAGCTAGGATCACCATCTTCTCTGCTGGTGTCCCAACTCGGCGGAAAACTCTAGCCACATCCTCCAACTAGTCCTTAGCTGTCTGGGGATCTGTCTCACCTAGAAACCTCAGAGGCCTCTGTCATTGGAACTTGTGCAATGAGCTCAGTTGGCACGCACTGTCCTCCAGTGGGGCTGGTGGCTACATCTTCCCAATGGGTAGTGGTGCTTCTGGTGCACCACACGAAGGTGTTATCACTGTAAGAGGGCCCTGCAACGAAGCCTCATCACTCAGTGGGCCGTCATAATGAACTCTATCTAGAATCATGGCAAGATGTCTGCGTGTAGGAATCCTAAAAAGAAAAAAGTGCACCATGATAAATAGGTAATACCTAGTGATTTGAATCAAATGAGATCAAATTAAAAAAATTCCACAACACACCCAATCAGTGTTTTCGTGCACCGAGTCAGAAATCAGAATACAGGGTCCTGGTGTATGGATATGTTGGCCACCATACCACCACTGGACTACCGAACTAAAAACCACACTCAAAACACTTAACAATATTTCTCTATTAGAAAGATCAAAGTCCTAGTTCTTCGGTAGAACCTCCATCTGATTCCACTTTTTCATGACCCGTCCCCCAAGGCACGGGTTGTGACTACCCCAAACCCGTCTTCCATAGGCCATGGATTGGAGACCAGCACCGGAAATTTATATCTCTAAAACAGGAAGGAATTGACTTTAAACATGTATAAACACATATTCCAAAAACACAACAGGATGAAACCATGAAATAAAACTGTAGTAGTAAAATTGTGTACTTAATGTAAAGGGGTCGGAATACAAACCCAACTGAATGATACAATACAACAGAAAAATAGAAAATAGCTCATGGGATCGTCCACCAAGGATCCTACCTAAGGGGTAAATACAACTCATCTCCACATATCTCCACATAAATTTTCACTGTCGTGTACCACCGGGTCCTGAACCCTATAGACTCAGTCGAGCTGCTCACCGTCTGCACAAGACACAATAAGGTGAGGGAAAAGCCTATGCCAGTGTGAGTATAACAATACCTATTAGGGACACTGATATCCACCGAATGTCTCTCATAATTACACAAAGAAAACCCACAAATAAATATCTCAATCAAAAATCACAAAGAAAAAGATTCATATCAAACTAGGTATACAACTCAGAGTTCAAGAATAAAGATGATTAGACTTATGCTATATCATTTTATTCCATTAGGAAGTCTCTACAATTAAACCACGAAGCATTTTTTCCAATGTTTATCCACACAGGGTCATATATCGCGGATCCACGACGGGCTGCTCTAGGGCTGGTCCTCGTCGGGTCACGCACTACTGATCCACACAGGGTTGCTAGAATGCTAATCTATATAGGGTCGCTATGACGCTGATCCACACAAGGTCTCTAGATGCTCATCCACACAGGGTCACTATGATGTTGATCCACATAGGGTCACTATGATGATGATACACACATGGTATCTATGATTTAGATCAACATAGGGTCTCTAGATGCTGATCCACACAGGGTCACTACTCAGATGACAGCCAACCACGAGATTCCCCCCACCCGGTGCGCTTGAGTTTTGTTGAATCTGATCCTCTGGATATCAATCATACCTAAACTTATATGATGTCCCACAAAGGAGTACCCTAAATGACCGCCATATCGTAAGGGTTCCAACACAACATACGGTCCATCAACCGGACGCCCGGGCTGTGAGTTATAGGCATTTTAGTGCCGAGGGCCTGGTTGGATTCGGGTACGATCCAACCCGGTCATACTCCAAATTTCTCCAAAACCCATATGGAGCATCTCAAAATGAATTTCTCATGACAAGGATCCTAGAACCGTAAAAGGTTCATCAAACTAATGTCTGGTTCACAAGATACGGTTCTTTAAGCGAAACTGGGCCAAAAAGGGGTCTGGGTCTGGTCCGACCCAGCCTGATCCGGCCTGGGCTGACCCGAACCAGCTCACGTCGACCTGACCTGGTCCTGTTCCGACCTAGTCTAACCCAAACTGGCATCGTCCGTACCAGTTTGGCTGGACCACGATGGGCTCAGCCCACTGGGCTGCAGACCAGCCCAACCCACTTCGGCTGGACGCGGCCCGTCGGGCGGTCCCGACCCGCTAGGTGGTGCAGCACCCAGCTAGTGGCCCGTGCAAGGAAAGGAACTGATCTCCCTTATTCTCGAACCACTCAAAGAGTCATTCAACTATTTAATTGGAGGCACCAGGTGGCGCCACCTTGGCCTTCTGCGGGACCCGCAGGGAGCAGGTCCCCTTCCGCAGCGACATCGAAGTCGCGTCCTACTCATCGCGGCACACGATGGTCCGCCGCCTCTTCACCACCACTGTTTTCTGTTGTCATCTACCCTGACCATCTGTCATGGAATCAAGCTGTGATGCCTCTTCCTGCGGTCGGTGAGTGCCTCTCACCACCTTCGCATGCTGGCACCGGCCTTCGACGCCGCTGCTCCGGTGCTGCACCGACGAGACTTCTATGGGCCACCGAGTGATCTATGGTGGTTCTTTTTCCCTTCCTCTCATTCCTACAGGCCTCCCGGGATTCCTCCATCACTGTGAGGCTTACATATTTGAGGTTCTTCCATGTTGAAATATCATCCCTCAAAGTACGCAGCAAGAACGAAGTGGCGGAGGGTCCGGGCCTTGTTCGTTTGGCCTACACCCTTGAGGTTAACATAATAACAGGTGGGAGAAATTTAATTCATCAATGATAAAATTTAATAAACCCCCTACCTCAAGATTCATTGGAGACATCGTGGTGGTGGAAGAAGATTCCACATTTGACGAATCTGTCGGCATTTGTCGATCCCAGTTCGTTACTGCCCAAGCCTCCATCCTCCGTCAGTGGAAGGTGTTACGATACTTCGCCAGAGGTTCCTCACAGCCATCCTAAAATCCCATTCCCTAGATTTAATTAAATAAATGGAGGATGAGATTTTAACACAATGTACCATTAATGAGGTTTATTAATAAGTTAATTAATGCACCTCTCATATCTCAATGGAGTGGTTAAGAAAAAGGGGTCAATCTATTAAATGGATTGACAACTCAATTTTCCTCCCACCGCCGCTCAACCATTGGAGAAAATTAAAATAAAAAATTTTAACTTATTTTATTATTCATTAAAATACTGAAAACTATCTTTTTCTTCCAACCTACTGTGGTTGAGGTGAAGCCTTCATTAAGTGAATCCTGGCGCTGTGGATTCAACGGTGCCCTTAGATTTTTAATCCAAGCACCAGTTCAAAATATAGATAATACACCCATGTGTTTACTGAACATACCTTTAAAAAGTTCAAAATTATGTTCCGGCCACACCGAGTCTTGGAATTGAGTTTTCTCAATTTTTGAAGACTAGTAATAATCCCAAATAATTTTTAAAAATTATATGGAATTTCATGGTCATTACATTAGATTTTGTTAAATATATTTACTAAATAAATTTAATCTATTATATATTTTTCATTTAACACTATATAAATTTTATCTTTCCTTACAAATACCACTGATTTTATATTATGTTACATGTAAAACTAATTTTATATTGTGTTACATGCAATGCAATAATGCCCTGACCCCAGTTACATAGAGTTGGTGCATTATTATATAACATTGGCATGATCACAAAAGATCAAGTCTCAAAAGACCGATTAGTTTAGTATCCCTGGAAACACTAGAGACAGTCACAAGTCTTACATTACATCATAAAGGGAAAAACTACAAAAACACAGTCTCCATAGTCCACACTCATATCCCCCCAGACTATCCCTGCAGGTCAGTCCTAAAATACTTCTTCACATCCTGGAAAAAATAAAACATAGAAAGGGGTGAGCTCATATTCTCAGTAAGGATAAAAATATAGCGGAAACATTCATAAATAAGCACAAACATTTAAGGAAATGTATAACTAAAAAAATCCTTTTAAACTTGAACTTCAGCATAATATGGAAAAAATAAAATGAAATAACGCCATTTACTTATTCACATGGATATTCTACTATTCAAATAATCACATGCAATATCAATAACCACTTTCATAATGATGAAATGCATAATGGAAGACTATCATAACCACATCGTCAAGGCCTTTTTACAAGACTACAAATAAGATTTTGTCAATTCCTTGTTCCAAGACACTAGTTTGTCTCATGAGACCTACCAATTCATCGAGGAGCTATAGCGGGCTCCACCCGTCACTTACTAAGTCCAATGCATTCCTCACATGAACATGTTTAAACATAACATAAAAATTCGTACTAAAACTAGCATACGAAATGTCAATACTTTCTCCATAAACCATGAATGATATAAAAATAACACATCCACAATCAAACATATCACAAAACCATCAATACAATATGGAAGTTTTGTATCATAATAAATCAACTTCAAATAATATTAAAATCCATCAAAGGATGTTGACATAGTTGAAATCAAAACTATTTGAGAGAAATATCTCTTTTTTGAAATCATTTAAAAGTCACATAATTATAAAAGAAAATAGTTACTTTGAAAATATTCTTATAAACTTGTAATGGAAGCTTCAACGATTTTATAACAATGAAAAATAGCCGCACCCGCCGTATAAGTTAAAAAAAGCTATTTTTACCTTAATTCTGTCGAAAAGGTTAAAAAGGACGTTGTTTGGAAAATGACAGAAATATTCCTTTATAAACATCTTATAAAAAGTAAAAAAGGTTATAAATGACATTAACCCATAGTCTATAAAATAGTAAGAATTTTTTGAAATACATTTTTAATAAACATGGATGTGTATGATAAAGACGTCTGAGTAGATAATTACGTATAAACAACCTCGATAATGAAGAGATTGTAAAATAAACCCTTAACTTGTACTTTTCCTTGGTCTAGGGTAGGTTAAACTCCTGTATAATGGTGAAATAATTGTTATTAAATTATAAAAGAATCATATACATTAATATGATATCATATATGACCTTTTAACATGGCTTTGTTATTAATATCTTAGTATTATCATTGTTTCGGGTGTTAACAGATTCATTTTCCTATATATTATTTGTTATGTGAGTCATATTTATTATGTATGGGATATATTTTATTCATATCTAGAATGATATAAATTATTTAAACATTATTTCTAATCATATAATGAAAATTAGTCTTGAATGGATACGATGGGGAATGAATCTCATTGCGTTCGTGGA
Source organism: Viscum album (assembly GCA_963277665.1). Lineage (NCBI taxonomy): Eukaryota > Viridiplantae > Streptophyta > Magnoliopsida > Santalales > Viscaceae > Viscum > Viscum album. The sequence continues at coordinate 1,822,572,285 of OY728135.1, read as the reverse complement.
GACAGTAATCCGTACGAACGCACGAGCGACAATATCATTATTTTGATATTAAAATAATATATAATTGGATGGTATATCCTATATACAGAATAATTATCATGTTATATTTATTATTTACATGAATTCAAATCATTATTATACCCATCCAAATAATAATGTATTGAATAACAATTACACCCCGACGTGGAGACGGTAATCCGTACGTACACACGTATGGTGCCATGTCATTCAAAGGATGGATAGAATAATGAATATTTCTGTACCATATTTATAATAACATCATATTATATAGAATATACTGGATTTATTATTATATAATGGAAATAAAAAAGAAATAAGAAGTGGAAGAAGAAAAAAATTGAAAGATGGTGGTGAAATTATTACCTCTTCTTCGGGTTCTTCATTTTGATTTGATCAAAAGGGATCTTTAAGTTGGATTTATGAATAAAATAAGGCCTATAGGATGAAGTGAGGGGAGTTTATAGGATATTTGGTCAGGTTTTGGATGATCCAAAAGGCTTTGAAGGTGTGAATTAGAGATAAAGGGGAGTTCCCTTTTATAAGAGGGTGAGGGGCACCTTAGGAAAAGATAGAAATATTATTTTATAATAATATCATTTTCGGTTTCTAGTGGCTCCAAAAAATATTATTTAAAGTCTAAAGTGGTTATGGGTCTAAAAACACTCAACCAATAGGTTTTAGACAGGTTTGGGTCACTATATTAACTTTATCTTTTAGATTTAACTCTTAGTTAAATAGTTTGACATTTACCATGTCTCTTTGTATTTTTATATTATATGGTTAATAAACCAACTATATACATCCAACCGAACCCCAATTGGTTCATTTATGATAAAACTATAATTATATAAGTCCTTTTTCCAAACCTTATATTTTTAGGAATAGAATATAAATTAATAATATAATATTTGTTTTAAAAACTCTTTTAGGTCAATTTTGAGACTATTTGGTATTTTGTTTTTACTAAATTCATACCAGCATTATTACTTTGAAAAAAAACTCATATAAACAACCCTAATTTGTAATATTAACCTAAAATATTAGTTTAATTCATAAAAAGTCTCAAATTACATTTATTTGAATATTTATAATATCAATTAGTTTAATATTTCATTAATTAGGTAATTACTGCATCACCATTGTGTCATAAATAACTTAAATTATTTAATGTCTAAATATTATAAATAAAATACCATTATGTAGGATATATTTTTAGATTTATAAGTAATATTTATAATATAATTTATCTTATATATAACCCTATATTAAAAATATTTTAGTTATTAAACTTTATTTTTAACCCTTTTAACTCTTTTTTGAATTAAATAATAATAAATATCTTAATCTAATCCAAGTGGACCAAAGAGGTTCATATTTTATTCCTAAGGTTTTTTTTGGTCTAATTATACTTATCCAATATAATTAGGACATGTTTTAGGGTAATAATAATATCATTTTTACCCTTAATTACCCTATTTACTTTTAACCGTGGTAAATAAAAGTAAAAAGTTACTATTCACAAAAAAAAATATTTTTATCTTATTGAACCACATTTTACTCACTGATATAAATCATATCTCTTGGATTTTTGAAATTCCACTCATAGAAGTGGTAAAATTATGTTTTACGTGAGTTTTAAAATTTTCTAGGAGGTGGGTAAAAGACGGTGAAAAGTTCAATAAAATTTTTATATATCTAAAATTATTATAAATTGACTCCAATGAATTACATTGAAATTATATAGGTATTATGTATATATTTTGACCTAAAATAAATTTAAATAAAATAAATAATTATTTAAATAAAAATTTGTTTTTAAACTATAACTCCATGTTTTTCACTATTCATCAAAAATTGAATGTTTTTAGAATAATACCAAAAATTCACCCTAGTCTAATTTCGATATTATTAATCCAAAAATGAAGTCCATTTTGAAGGATAAAATTTATTAAATTTTAAAAAGTGGGTATTACTATTCATAATGGGTAGTTTTATTGGTTGTGGTTTGTGTCAAAAATCGAAGTTGCGTACAACACACGCTATTATATTAATAAAATAGAAGCATACCAAAGAAGCTTGGGCTGTTATATTCTCCCCTCCTTCAAATAATTTCATCCTCGAAATTTCTAGAATACTACCGCACAAAAATATTTGGGTGGTTCTTCATTATAAATTCCTCGGTTTCCCATGTTGCCTCTTCCATCTTATGGTTTATCCATAAAACTTTTAACAGCTGAGTCATCTGGTTTCTCAGCACTTGTTCTCTTGTATAAAGAATCTTGATAGGCTCTTCTAAATAAGACAGATTGGGTTCTAGTTCTAATTCCTCATAGGTGAGTACATGCATTGGGTCAGACATGTATTTTCTCAACAGTGATACATGGAATACATTGTGTACTTTGGAAAGACATGGTGGCATTTCTAGACGGTAAGCTATATCCCCAATTCATTCTAGAATTTTGTAAGGTTAGATGTACCTGGGACTCAATTTTCCCTTCTTACTGAAACGTATAACACCATTCAATAGAGATACCTTCAAGAAAACATGATCTCCTACCTGAAATTCCAAATCCTTCCTTCAGTTATCAGCATAGGCATTCTGCCTACTTTGAGATTCTTTGATGTGATTTTGGATTACCTTCAACTTTTCCATCATCTCCTTCACAAGTTCTGGGAAAATGAGATTTCTTTCACCAACATCATCCCAACAGGTTGGTGTGCGACATCTCTTCCTGTATAACGATTCATATGGTACCATCTGAATACTTGAATGGAAGCTATTGTTATAGGAAAATTCTCCCAGAGGTAAATATTTATCCCACATACCTTGAAATTCAAGTGATCATGATCTCAACATGTCTTATAAGGTTTTAATAGTATGTTCTGATTGTCCATCAGTTTGGGGGTGGTAGCCAGTGCTCAAACGAAGGTCAGTATCCAGGGCTTTCTGAAGACTTTTCCAGAATCTTGAAGAAAAATGTGGATCACGATCAGAAACAATCGATAGGGGTACTCCATGAAGTCTCACTACTTCATTAATATATAGTCTTTCTAGACGTTCAATTGTTAAATCTTCCCTTATAATAGGAAAATGTGCTGACTTGGTAAGATGATCAACAATGACCCATATTGCATCCTTCCTTCTATGAGTCTTTTGGTAGTCCCATGACAAAGTCCATCGTGATATTATCCCATTTACACTCAGGTATGGGAAGAGGTTTCATGACTCCTCTAGGCTATTGCCTTCCAGCTTTCACTTGTTGACAAACCATACCCTTTGACACAAAATCAGCAATCTCTCTCTTCATGTTGTCCCACCAAAAATGTTCCTTCAAATCTCTATACATTTTGGTTCTCCTATGTTGTATATAGAAATTGGAACTATGAGCATCATCCAACAATTCTCTTATTAGATCAGGTATATCAGGAATAAAAAGTCTCTTCCCAAATTTAAAAAATTCCATCTTCATAAAAAAAGTCACTCAATTTACCATCATTAACAGCTTTAATATTATTTTAAAAATCTTAATCATCGGTATGATAAATCTTTATCCTTTCTAGTAAATATGGTTTGGCAACAATTTGAAAAATTATTGATGTTTCACCTTCCATGGTGATTCCCATATCCATCTTTACTAGATCCATGAAAATAGGATCCATTTCAACTCTCCTCTTGTTCAAAAATCCATGATCCTTTCTACTCAAAGCATCTGCCACCTTATTTTCCTTCCCCGTGTGGTAGTGTATGGTGCAATAATAATCCTTGAGTAGTTCAAGACATCTCCTTTGCCTCATGTTGAGTTATTTTTGTGAGGAAATATACTACAAACTCTTGTGATAGATATATATCTCACATTTTTCACCATAGAGATACTGTCTCCATATATTCAAAGCAAATATTACAGCTGCTAACTCAAGATCATGAGTAGGATAGTTTTTATCATGAATTTTTAGCTCTCGGGATGCATAGGAAATAACCCTATCATTCTTCATAATGACACAACCAAGTCCATTCTTTGAATCATCACTATAAATAACAAACCCATCATTCCCCGTTGGTAGAGTCAAGATTGGAGCATTGGATAATCTTCTCATCAATTCGTCGAAACACTCTTCACGCTCTTTTGTCCAAACAAATTTAACCCCTTTATGTGAGAGCTTCGTTAATGGGTTAGCCAATCAGGAAAAATTCTGGACGAAATGTCGATAATAACCTGCTAAACCAATAAAACTACGTACCTCAATTTTACTCGTTGGTGCTGGACATTCTTGGATTGCTCTTGTCTTAGAAGGATCAATAGAGATTCCATCCTTAGAGACAATATGTCCAAGAAAAGAAATATCTTGAAGCCAAAATTCACACTTGCTAAACATCCCTTATAATTCATGTCTTCTAAGAGTCTTTAGCATAATGCGCAAGTGATTTTAATGATCCTCATAGCTTTTGGAGTATACCAAGATATCATCAATAAATACCAAAACAAAGTCATCAAGATTTTCTTTGAAAACTCTGTTCCTTAGATCCATGAAAATAGAGGGTTCATTAGTCAGCCCAAAAGGCATTACTATAAACTCTTAATGCCCATACTTGGTTTGAAATGTTGTTTTTAGAATGTCTCCCTTCTTCACACACAACTAATGATATCCAGATCGAAGGTCAATCATTGAACAATATTGAGCTCCATGAAGTTGGTCGAATAAATCATCAATGTGAGGTAGGGGATATTTGTTCTTTATTTTCATAGAATTGATCTCCCTGTAGTCAATGCACAGCCTCATAGATCCATATTTCTTCTTAACAAAAAGAACAGGGGATCCGCATGGAGAAACAACAGGGTGAATAAATCCCTTATTACTCAATTCCTCTATTTGTTTATTTAGTTCCACTAATTATACAGTGGCCATTCTATAAGGGGTCTTCGATACGGGCCTTGAACCATGAATTAAATCAATGGAAAACTCAATTTCTCATTCTGGAGGATGTCCAGGTAAATCTTCTGGAAACACATCAACATATTCTTTCACAAAAGGTACAACCTCTATTTTAATGTTCCTTTCCTCACCCATATTTATTTCATTCTCTTAATCCCCAATAATTGAATTTAGTTGAGCTACTAGGGGTGGATCTAGATAAGAATTATGTGGTGATGATTCTTCTCTAAAGATAAGGTGTTCCTTATCATCGTCATCAAAAATAGTAACCTCCTTCTTCTTACAATAAATTTTTGCATCATGGTCCGAAAGCCAATCCATACCGAGGATTATATAAAATTCAATCATCAGTATGATGATGAGATCAGAAGATAAATAAAATTTATATTCCATAATGGTAATTTATTCACAGAAATTTGTAGCAATGATACTTCCCTTAAGAGTTTTGACTGACAACTCCTTTGTTAAATCAAATTGGAAATATCTAATTTTCTTAGCAAACTGGGAAGATATGAAATAATATGACGATCCAGAATCAAATAATGCATTGGCTAAACTTTAGAAAACCATTAGATTACCTGCCACCACGTCTTTTAGAGCTTCAACCTCAGCAGTAGTGATAGAATAAGCATGGCCTTGATCCCTTGTCCTTTTCTGAGATAAGTTTCCCTTACTCTTAGGACATTCATTTTCATAATGTCCCATCTCCTTGCAATTGTAGCATTGAACATTGGTAGCTTATTTATTCCCCTTGTAGTCACGAGATTAGTGGCCTTTTTCACCACACTTGTAATAGACTCCCATTCCCTTTAGGAAAGTACCGGGGTGTTTTTTCCCCGCATTTACTGTAGGATGGATATTCAACTTTTCCCTTCTTCCCCTTATTTTTATTGTCAGAGTGATCAGAATATCTCTTCTTATCTTGCTTTTCTTTAAAATATTAATACTTAGAGAATTATTTTTATATCTTGATAACACATGAGACAATATCTTCATACGACGATAAGGATTTTGAGACTAATTATTGATAGAGAAATGGTTTTAACACATCAACGAAATGATCAATCTTACTTCTTGGGTTTTGTATATAATCTACAGCACGCCTTGCTAACCTTGTAAAGTTAGCCTCATACATTGCGACATTCTCATCCTCATGTTGCATCAGACTCAGAAATTACCTTTCCATATCTTCTTGATGGTTAGAATGAAATTATTTTTCTAAGAAAAGTTCTTTAAACTCCATCCATTCCATATTTGATACTTCATCATCTTCCTTCGTGTTTTGAATCAATGACCACCATTGATCAGAATCTCCAGTGAGGAGGTAAACTACCATGACAACTTTTTCTCTTTCTCTACTCCCCAAGGTGTGAAATATTTTCTCTAAGGAATTTATCCACTTCTCAGCTACTAGTGGATTTGTACCCCCATTGAATGTTGGTGGTTGTTTCCTCATGAACCGATCTAACATTGATCCTCCACGTCGCAGATCAGGGTGCTCCATATGGATAAGGTTATTATTCATAACCTGAGTGAGTTGTCCCAGTATGGTGATTAGCTGATTAGAACCAGTTGCATCACCAGATCCACAATAATTATCTTGATTAGGAGGGAAATCCCTATATGGAGTGCATGCATTGATATGGTGAAAAAATGGTGAAAAGTTCAATAAACATTTTATATACCTAAAATTATTATAAATTGACTCCAATGAATTACATTGAACTTATATAGGTATTATGTATCTATTTTGACCTAAAATAAATTTAAATAAAATAAATAATTATTTAAATAAAAATTTTGTTTTAAACTATAACTCAGTGTTTTCACAATTCATCAAAAATCGAAAGTTTTCAGAAATATACGAAAAATTCACCCTAGGCTAATATCAATATTCCGAATCCAAAAATGAAGTCCATTTTGAAAGATAAAAGTTATTAAATTTAAATAAGTGGGTATTACTATTCATAATAGCTAGTTTGATTGGTTGTGGTTTGTGTTAGAACTCAAAGTTACGTACAACACACACTATTGTATTAATCAAAGAGAAGGGTATCGTGGAAGCTTGGGGTGTTACAAATGTTGTGTTTAAATGAAATGTGACTCACTGTTAAGAAATTATTATTTAATATGATAGTTATCACCTTGACATTGAAATGAAGGTTATAAAAAGTATTAACTAAATTATGAAAATATATGGTCTACACATATATGTAAAATTATTTCTTTTGGGCTAATTAATTAGGAATTAAAATAAAAAGTATTTTAAAATAATGGAAAGCTTTCTATTGGAACCTAATTTTATACACACAGACATATTCTACCTCAAAAAATTAAAAAAACCAATTTTGGTGAAAGATTTTAAGGAAATTTTATTTCTTTATTCAAAAAAAATTCAACATTCATCTTATTTTTTTCAAGATAATAAATAAGAATAAATCAAATTATACGTTTAAAACTATATTCTTCAAAAAAACCCGTTTTTTCACCATTTTTCTCAATTATGTTAAAAATTGATTTTGAAACTTTTAGGAAATTTATTTTAAAAATAAAGTTAATTTTTTAAATTAAAATATCAAAATTATATTTGGGTGAAATTTTGAAAAATTTCTTAAAAGATTAGTTTTTGGACGAATAGTGAAAAATAATGAATTTTAATTGAAAACAGCTTTTTCATTTAAATTTTAATTAAGTAAATTTATATTTTAAAGTAGTTTTAAAGTTAGATTATTTCAATAATATATCTATTAATGCAATATAGTTCGTTTTAATCAATTTCATATTGAAATTGGGTGTAAATACTTTGTAAACATTTGGACATTTACTCTTTAAAAACCTTCTTTTTCATCACGACTGTGAGTTTTATTTTAAATTGAATTTTTTTCACTTTTGTGAATTAAATTTAATAAAATGTTTTCCATAGTTTAAATAATACGTATATATATTTTATAATAATTTTAACTTGATTTTTGGCCAAAATTAATAGTGAAAACAGTAAAAGTTATTTACTATGGTAAAGGATAAAATGGATTTATTGGGAATTAAACTAGAAAGATAATTCTTACAATTACCTAAAAACTTATCTATAATATATTTTATGGAAATAATTATACCTTATAATGTATAAAGATATATAATAATCTATGTTGGATCCTTTTTTATGAGAAAATCATGGGTACACTGTTTTATTTTCAAAAAATTATAAATCTACCACTCACCTCACAAATAAAAGGTCACCCCCTCTCCTATATTCTTCAAAAATTAAATCCATTTTGGTTCAGCAAATATCTACCCAAAAACATTCTCAAATTCACTCATATCATCCTATAAGTCTTATTTTGGGCATAAATCCCACCTATTAAGGTTTGTTGTGAAACCCTAAGGAGGATACCCCTAGAAGAAGTAACATTCTTCAATAAGTGTTTTTATTTTATTTCTTCTACCACCTCCTTCAACTGTAATTAAACCATAATTATATAATAACATAAGTATATTAAATATAAATATATTTTTAAAGTTAATTTTATGAATTAAAACTATCTTCAATTCCATCAAATGTGTCATGAAACCATTGTTTGTGTGTATAACGGACTACCGCCTCACAAATCGATGTCATTAGTTTTTTCATTACCACCTCTCATGGTAGATTATGATGATGTATATTAAGAATATATATTATATTTATAACATTATTATATGTATTTAATAATTATATCATTTATAACTTTTTAATTTCCATTTCCTAGGGGATATGATAAAGTCGCTCTTATGTAAGGCAGATTACCGCCTCGTGAAGCAATGTGATTAGTTTTTACTAGTGGTTTACGTAGAAAATAATAAGGATAAATTTAATGAATATATGTGATATAAATGAAATAATTGTGATATTATGAAATATTTATCATTCTCGAAATATAATATATCATTTTATTTTTTTACCTTTTCACTCACTGAAAGATTATAACGTCGTTCGTGTACGTGTGGACTACTGCCTTCACGAAGCAATGTGACTCTATTTTCATCACCACACCACATGGATGATATGTATAAGTATATTTGAAGAAATAATATTTTATTTTTTATATTATTATCATTTATAAAATATCATATATTCCTGACCTCTTTTCCTTAATTATCCTTTAAAAATAAAAATGTTACTCATGTGTACGTATGACCTACTGTCTCTATGTCCATAATGTACATCATTTCTAAAAACCATATTTAATGATCAGTATTAAAAGTATAGTTGATATATAAATATGATAATTATTTCAATATTATTATTCTATAGATAATGGTTCCATGAAAAAAGTAAGAAACTAAAAATAGAAAATCAAATCATATATAAAAAAAGGTAGTTATTGCCCAAAACATGACTTTATCATAGAATTTTTTATAAATGGTCAATAAAAAGACATAATTAAACCATATATTGTATTATATATGTAATTTTGGTTCTTTAATAGATTTATAATATACTTATATTTTTTATACAGTATTTTCGAACGTGTACAAATGAAGTTCAAACTTAAGATAAATCATTTCTAGTCTCTATTATATTTCTGGGTGGCATATGAAAATTCACCACTCATTTATTTTATGTGATGTATATAATACCCATTTTACATGTTATATAATTAATATAATTCTTCTCATGATATTTAAATTTTCGTTTTATATTTTTCTTTATTGTGGATTATGATTCAAAAATATTACTAATATGGTAAGGGGTTTTTGTCTAAATTCACATTCTCTGAGACTTACGTCAGGTTATGCACCTATATACTTTTATGAGGTGTATATACAAACCCTTTTAAATTTCATATAATGAATTTTTTTATTCTCATGATATTTTTTATTTAGTTTTATCCTTTCATGGGTCTTATGATTAAATGTTACCAAAGTGGTAGGAGTTTTATGTTAGAATATCATCTTTTATCTGGATTATTTATTATTAAGTCTCCAATGATGAAATATTATGATCTAACTCTAAATAATTCTCATGCATTTTATTTTTCTCAAGTTATTCGTGATGTTTTTAGGTAATAGTTTCATTTTTTCCAATATTTGGTACTTAAAATTATTGAGAAAAATGTTTTTAGGAAAAAACATAATCATTTCTCACTTTGGTTGAAAAAACCTTTTCTTCCAAAACTATGTTTTCTATAAATGTTTTGAAAAAGGTTTTTATCATTCTTAAAATTATTATTTAAATAATTTTTTTACCCATGGTTGAATTTTTACAAAAAAAAAATAAGGTAATCATCATATAATTTTCCAAACAATGACCATTTGGATTTTAAAGAAAATATTTAAGGAATATTTATTTTAACATGTACAACATGAATAAAATTTTCTGCCACAATGACCATTATTTTAGTTGAATATTATTTTATAATTTATTAAGTTTATTATAAAATAAAAGGATTTTAAAAATATTTTATGTTTTTTAAAAATTGTTTTTCAAGTGGAAAATATATTGTCCTCAAAATTGATTTAAAATGATCTTTAAAACATATTTTCAACGAAATGAATTTTGATATTTTTTTATTATATAATTTTTTTTCCATGTAGAAAGGATATTTTCCTCTAGAAATATTAATGTGATATTATAGAATCATTTTTTATATAATATGGAATCCTTTTATGCTAATTATACTTTACTAGGGATATGATCTATGGAAACCATTCTTATCCTTTCTCTGAATTCCTTTTGTTTTGATGATAAGATGTTCATGACACTCATTCATTTCTCATGGGTTATGATATGATGAAATGATGAATGGATTATGAAACCCAGTTATTTTCCATGGGTTAAGCTATGAAAAACTGATTACAAAACCTATTTATTTTCTACAGGTTATGATGAAATGTTTATAAACCCCATTTCTTTTTAAGGGTTCTCATATGATAAATTTCTTTTGATCTTTTAGAACACATGTGAATTATTTTCATTATGTGATAGGTGGGAACTATATATCCCTTTAATTATTTGGGTAATAATAAAAATTCTATGAGCTCAAAGGATACACATGTGGTTATCCTCAGCCTTTAAAGGAGGGTACACAAGTGGTTACCCCAATCTCAAAAAATAGAGTACATGGGTGGTTATTCCAAGCCCAAAGTAGGTACACATGAATTCATCCTAAACCTAACATGTTATGAATGTCTTTTATAGTATCCTTGAAATAAGGTTTTAATAATTATGTGTTTTACACATATATATATCTTATTCGAATGTTATTCTCTATTGAGTCATGTTCTTTAATTTTTTCACGATTCATGTTTTATGAACTCAAATATTTTTTCCATGACTCAAGATTATGATCTTTTATATATAGGGTATGATTTTAAAATTTTATGCTCATTTTTTCATACACTTATGTTCATGTTATTCTTATTTATCTTCCCTTTTTACCCTTTATGAGCATCTAATCTAACCATGTTTTGTGTCTCCTTTCCCAGTTTATGAAGAAAGATTTTCATTATGTTATGTTTAGGAAGAGTACTCAATTGCAATATAGTTATGGGAGATGTTGAATAAATTTCCCCAAATTATAAGATTATGTAACTATTCTTCGAAGACACTAAACTATTATGGTCCTCATGATTTTTTTTGTGATTTATTGAATATTCATCTAAAAATATTTAATATCTATGTATCAAAATCCTGGTTTTCTTTACCCACTCACTGTATAAAACTAGTAATGAGGAATGAAAGCCATTCCACTATCAGAAAAACATCCCTAGAAATGATCAGCTTAAGTATTTGATTAATCTAAACCCACGGTACGATGCCTTTATCCTAAGGAATTTTATGGTTTGTTTTGATAATTATCGCTAAAGATCATAACTGTATTTTGGTGAAACCCCCCAAAAAAACACTCATTTATTTCAGCAACACAACACGACTATAGTTTTGTACCTGATTCTGTACCATTAGATCGTTACAGTCAAAACATATCATCTAATATCAGTTTCAAGTCTGAGGTAACCTCAGAATCAATAAATTAGTTCTAAAGAGATCATCCAAGGTAGTATATACTCTATAGTTTACAAATGATATTTTGGTACATAGAAAAATCATCCACATATTGAGAACACTGACTAATCCCATCAACAGTATCTTTCTTGGAGATTTTGTCAAAGAACTGGTTGGTGTCCATAAGTCTATATGAGGACATTCAACATGGAAATCCTAGTATCAATTAGGAAATAATGATCCTCAAAAAATAACCATATCCCCTGAGTGAAACTCTGTGAACTAAATTTATCGATTCATCAAGGCATTTAGTTCTCTTCCTTTATCTTAGCATATAATTGACACTCTCTTAGTGTACCCTAGAGAATTTCTAGGTAGGTACATGACCATCTATAATCTAGGGGGTACACAAAGAGGTTATAAATTATTACCACGGAGTCCTAAGACACTCCCATAATATCCAAGACAAAGTTACCATTGTGGTTTAAAACCAACCATATCCAAATATCGATAAACAGAACAATTGAACCATCACTAGATGACTTCTTTTATAATGTTCAAATGAACTTTCCAGTGCATCATCATTAACCAACTATTATTCCCCTATACTAAGTCATTCCTTGATTATTTCAAAAACTCACCCTATAGTCCAATATAAACTCATAATTTTCTCTAAGGTAGGGTACATAACCAACCATTTTATTATCGTGATGTCTTCCAAACACTAACATGTCACAGAAATGTTACATATCCTAGGTATCTCTTATACACCAATCATGAATCCAAATTCTTGACTATAAAACCCCATAACCAATTATTATTTCGATCATCTTCATTAAGAAAAGATAACCCAAAATACTGGCCTCATGGGATTTCTAAAGAAATGTTGACCACTCCCAAAAGGTCTTTTACGACTTTACTCCCTCTACTTAGAAGGACACACTACAACATGTTTGACGCAATTCCCCCCTCCTTATGAGTGTCCTAGTCAAAATTTACTAAGAACAAATAAATTTCTATGGTGTACACTCCATCCACTAAAAACATGTTTTATGTAAGTATCCAACAATCTCTTACCATGAGAAAACATGAAAAGCGAAGGAAACCAACCACTTAACGGTACACCTGATCAGATTTACCCAATATGTATGCATAAAACTATCTTTATCAATTCTCATTCCTTCCATTAGCATCAAGCATATATCCCAAAACTAAACTGATTGGTAGTGTTATGACACCCAATCCTTTTTCAACATCATCATTCTAAACATCTGGACAAATCCGATTTTCCTTTAATGCCCAGGTCACTCTACCACAAAGGTGACCTATAACCCAAGTGTAACAACTTCAGGCCTTAACAATTAGCACCAAAATCACATGGTTTTATGCAACATTTTACCAATTCTAAGGGTATTTCATGTATCGATGCATACTACCCCAAGGTTTCATTGGTTTAGTAGAACACCCATTAATATTATCCATGGGTCTGTTAACCATATGCATCCAAATATGCGATGGCCCATGCAAAAGATGTATCTCATAGTCATATTATCCATACAACTATTGAATTCTGATGAAAACCTTCTAAGTCTCCCATCACTAAAGAATAAGAAGGGGAACAAAAACAACTAAGTGGTTAACCATGCCCTAGGCCTGCCTAACCCACTAAAATAGAGCATTCACTACTATAAAATAGTCTTTTAACAGTGCTGGCCTTTCTCAACACTTTTTTAGCACTGATAAAGGGTAACCCTTATCAGTGCTTTTCATTAGCACTAAACCACGATACCCTTTATCAGCGCTTTATTTTTATCACTGATAAAGGTCCCAAATAAAATAAAATAATTAATTAAATAAAATGATTTTATTAAAAAAAATTATTATTAGGTAATAGTTGATAAAAATTAATAAACTGATTATACTATATATAAATTATAAATAATAAAAAATAGTGTATATTAAATATATAGCTATATGTAAAATGAAAATTAGACAAATAAAAATAAAAAATAATTAAATTAAGAAAAATATTAAACATTTTATTAATTTAATAATTATTGATAATATTAATAACTAGTATCTATTAAATATATATATATATATATGAATATAAATATGAATTATATAAAATAATATATTTATTATTTATATTAAATATTCATATATTTAGTGAAGAATGGTTTATAATTAAAAAATTATATCAATAAAAAATATCAACTCATTGGATCGAGTAGTGGACATAACTGAATATCGTTTGATTTTTCTATATTTCATATATCATAAAAGTGTTATATTAATTTCACTTATATATACGCAACTGATGAATTACTATATACAATTCACACACAAAAATATTTACATAATTAATTAACTCTTATATAGAACCTCATATACCTAATATTTATATAATTTATTAAAAATTTAGTGTTCACTGTAGAATTTCATCATGACATGATAAATTTTATATATCATGTATTTAATTGGTAGATTTTATTTATTTATTTATAATTTTATTACAGTTATGTATTAAATTATTTTTAATATTTTTTCATTCTATTTTTATTTTTATTTATTTCTTTATGTTTTAATATTTTCAATATGTATTCATCACTATTTCAATATATATCCATATTTTTTTAATAATTTATATTTAATAAATAAAACTTATCCATTTTGTCAATCTGGTTAAAGTTTACTCATTTTTAATTATTCGATTTCACTCATTTTAACATGCACACACTTAAGATTAAATATTAATTAGTATTGTGAAAAATATATTTGTAAATAAATATTTATAAATAGAAATATTTATAAAAATATTTTTAAAAATATTTATTATAATATTTATACATATTTAATTATAAATAAATAAATATTATGTCTTAAAAAATTATTTATATAATAATAAATAATTAATTATATATATTTAAATTATTATAAAATTATAATAAATTTATTTAAATAATGAATATAATTACTATATTTATATTTATATTTATTTATTTAATATATTTATATATAATGATATAAATATATAAATTATAAATATATCGATATTATTTTTTAAAAAAGTATTTACATAATTATAAATAAATAATAATATATTTAAATCATTATAAAATTTTAATAAATATATTTACTATATTTATATTTATATTTATTTATTAAATGTATATATAATTATATAAATATATTTACAACAAAAATATTTATATTTATAATTATAAATCCCTTTTCAATGATTAAGTAATAAGCACTGATAAAAATAATACTTATCAAAAAAAATTTATTACTGATAAATCTATATCATTATCAGTGCTAAAAAAGTGATGACAAATATTCCTTTTTTTAGTGATTATTAACACAACGCTGTTAAAATGGATCTTTATTAGATCTTTTTTTGTAGCGATGATAAAAGTGTCCTGATCTATTTTAAGAATCCTAACCATCGAAAACCACTTCACGATATCTTAAGCTCTCCACAGAATCCACCTACTATTGGCACTCCTTGTTGTTGAATCCAAGCTCGAATCAAGGCTATAATCAAGGCTTCAAATATTCCAATGCTTGAATCTAAGGCTCGAACAATTCAAGGGTCGAATGAAACCAAGAATCCAATGAAATCTAGGTTTTTCGATATGTCTACTTTCCCTCAATTATCCAATGAACCTTCCCAACCCAGGTCTGAGTATCCCAGCTACTCTAGCGGTACTATACTATAATAAAGCATCACAAAATTCACTATTTTTTAGATATATTGAAGAATCATATTCCTCGATAGCATGTGTCTTTCCATGGGATAACTTTGGTACTGTGCGACTTGAAATATATCAAACCCAATGTTGGATCATGTTGGTTTGAGGTATAATATGATCCCAATGCCTATATATCATGGAATCTACCTCTTTTCAATAATTAAATTTTGAAACATTCATCCATATAGTGGTTGGTGTTGTCATCGGTTTGGAATATTCCATTGAAACTCACTCGGTAACCTCTTTTTTATATTTTTATTTAGAAATTAATGTGATGTGATTTTTTTGATTCATCTATAAATCATGTAAAATGTTTAACTCACCAATCATAGGCATCACTATATCATACATCATATGATTAAAAAAATCATTGTACTTTTTCCAATCTTCAATTATTATGTATTTGACATATATGAGTACCAAAATACTTTGATCATTCTTCTTCTTTATGTAGAGGTTGTGTTTAACTATACCTCACTAAAACTAAATATTTCTTAAGTATTGATCCAACCCTAAATACCAATTACTCAGTGGTTTATTTATATTATACAAATAATTATTTAATTGAAAAACATTTCTCTCATTTTCATCCATAATAAACCCATCTAGTTTCTTAATTTATTCTCCTCCCTTAAGAACTCTATTGAAGAACCTAGGTTAGAAATCCATTTGATATAATTGGAACTAAATTTTCACTAAAATATCCAAGAAAATTCGAATAGTTTCCAACCGAGCTATGGCAGTAAATTTATCATAAATAATTTCCTTTTATCTAGGAATTCCCCTCACACACTATCCATGCTTTATTTTGATCCACTTTTCCATAATCAAAGTGTTTATTATAGAAAGATTATGTTGTTTTGATAACATTTATGTCTTCTAATCATGGAACAATTTCCCATGTCACACTATTTTTATTTGGATCAAACTCTTCATGCATATATTTGATCCAATTCTCATCCTTGTGAGCCTCTCCAAATGATTTAGTCTCTACTTGGGATAAAAAATGAGCTTTTTGTAGAGTCATACTCCTTTGAGTTTACAATAAAACTATCTTATCACCAATGAAATATTACTAATTGATTTCAGCCTTGCTTTTATTTCTTTGAGTTGATAATATTTATTCATTTTCATCACCATAAATGCCTTATTTAGAGTATACCTCATCCCCATGTTCTCCCTCTTGTTCCATTCAATTCAACATTAATTTCCTCTGATGTTTCATTATTATTTTAATTATTAAAAATATCCCCATTCTAATTATTTAAAAGTTATCTATCAATTTTATCTTATAATCATAAAAACATCTCAACCCACCGTTTTTAATTCAGTACTTAAATGTCTTATTATCTAATATGGTCAATTTTTCACTACCATAAATCAATTTCCAATTTCAAACAAAATTAACATAAATTTTTATCATCCCCAAATCAAAAAATGGTTCAGATAGTTTTCTATATCTTTGTAAGAATATAACCATATTTTAAATGATAACACACTCATTAATACTTATTAAAAATCACTTCATTTCCTTCATCATAGATATAATAAAAACTATTTATTTTTTACTTTAATCCATCTAAAAACAAATTATTCTTTTACATTTCCTTTTGGTTTTAGCCTTAGGAATATATGATTACCATTCATGTAATTCTCACAAATGGGATGCATTACCCCGTTTTTGAGAACACAATGGAGTACAACTTTCATCCTCATAAAATTCATCTCCTGAATATTTATTATTTCATTTTTTTGATGGAAACTCATCCCTAGTCTCTTATATGTTCCTTGTACTACTCCGACCATTATTCATCCCAAGGATGACTACTTCTTAGTGTATTTCTAGCAACACAGGTACATATTCACAAGAGATGAAAGATGAGTGTCAAACAATAAAATTCAATGATAACAGTTTGGGAGATGAGTTGATGAGTTTAATAGTTTCCTATAACTTTAACCTTTGGATGAATTTAAATTATAACACCAACCATAGTGGAGTAATTATTTTCTTAATTTAAATTACCGCCAATGAATGGTATATGAAGATTTTGAAAGGGTATGTCGAGAATCTTTTTTGGCCCGAAGGTTGTATTGTAGAATGATATATTGTTGAATAAGCTGTTGAATTTATGAGAGATTGGAATTATAACCAGCAAAAAATATTATCAAAATAACGAAATGCATCATGAATTCATAAAACCATAATGAAAAGATGAATTCTTACTACTTATTTAATTAATTTTTCATCATTTTATATATTATTTTTATGTTAATTTCATTTTAATTTTTATCAAATAATTATTTATTTATTTCAAAACACTTTTAGGAAATCATATTTTTCTTTTAAATATCTTCAATAATCTACAAAAGAGATAAAATGTTCCTTTCTACCAATTTTACCATGGTTTCCATTGAATTTATTTTTCGGAATTCCAAAAATTCATATTGAGTCAACGTTCTTAGCTAAAAAACCTTTCTCATTATTGAAATTTATATTAGTAGAGGAATCTCATGCGCCTATTATTGTGACTTCTCATGATATAATGGGAACAAGAGATTCCCCTACTCTTCTATTTTGAAAAAATAAGAAAGGTTTTTCAGCTAAGAAAATATATATTCAATATGAAGTGTTGGAATTTTGATAAATAAAGGCAATAAAAATCTTGGTAACATTGGCAGTTATGATTTTTTGAGACTTTGGGATCTGTAGGAGTTAGCTACACCTCAATATGAGA
This sequence comes from Viscum album, assembly GCA_963277665.1. Classification (NCBI taxonomy): domain Eukaryota; kingdom Viridiplantae; phylum Streptophyta; class Magnoliopsida; order Santalales; family Viscaceae; genus Viscum; species Viscum album. The sequence goes on along the minus strand of OY728135.1, from coordinate 1,822,553,860 downwards.
CACAGTGTGACCGATGTGACTCCAAGTGAATATTTTTATTTAAAATTGAAATTCATTTTAGTATAAAGTAAAATTGAAATTCTTTAGTAAAATTATCCATAATTCATTTTTTACCTACAGGAATCAGTCGTACCTCAATCTAAAACATGATGTTCCTCGTATGACTCAAAGTTTCCATTATCAGTTTCAAATCAAAAGTTTAGATCAAAAAGTTTCGCTCATTAAAAACTAATCAAACATGCTAATATTTTATTGATAATTTATCACAATAATTCATAAATCATTTTTTACATGTAGGAATTAGCCTCACATCAAATTGATACATGATGTGATTGGTATGAGTCAAAGTGTGTGTTTCTTGTTTAAAATGACATTTCAGTGAAAAGGAAAACTGACCAACCCAAGACCGATAAAACAAATTCATATTAATTTAATATTTTATTAAATTGATCCTAAAATTATTCGAGACATGTAGAAATAATAAACACATCAATCTGATACATGATCTTCCTAGTATGTCTCAATGTATCAGTTATCAATTTAAAATCGAAATTTTAGTTCAAAAAGTGTCACTCACTAAAAACCAAGAAAATGAAAATGGATTTCCATGATAATTTGGTACAAATCTTAATAAGCCACTTTTAACATGTTGTAATTAGTATCCCATCAAACCAATAAATGATGTGATCGGTATGAGTTAAAGTGAATGTTTCCAATTTAAAATGACATTTTAGTAAAAAGGACAAGTGACATACTCAATACCAATCAAACACATTAATATTGTTTTCATAATTTTTAACAATGATCCATATGTCATTTTAGATGTGTAGGAATCATCCTCACCTCAATATGATTCACAGTGTGACCAGTATGACTCTAAGTGTGTCTTTTTATTTAAAATTGAAACTAATTTTATAAAAATGACAACTTACCCACTCAAAACCAATAAAAAACATTCATATTGTTTTTGAAACTTTATTAAAAATATATATAGGTCATTTTGGATGTGTATTAATCATCTAAACCTCAAAATGATACATGATGTTCCCGATGACTCAACGTGTCTATTATTAGTTTAAAATTGACATTTTAGTTCAACAAGTGTTACTCACTTAAAATCATAAAAACACACTAAAATTGTCTTCATAATTTACTAAAATAATTCATAAGTTATTTTTTTACATGTAAGAATATTTATCATATCAGACTAACACAATATGTGACTGGTATGAGTCAAATTACTTATTTTTAGTTTAAAATGACATTTTAGTAAAAAAGATACGTGGCATACTCAAAACATAGAACATACATTAATTTTTTTTTGATACTTTAGTAAAATGATCAATAAGTCATTTGATATGTGTAAGAATCAGCCTAACCTCACTCCGATTCATGTTATGACTGGTATGACTCCAACTACATCTTTTTATTTAAAATTGACATTAAATTTAGTAAAAAGGACAATTAACCTTCTCAAACCTGAGTAACTCATTTTTATTATTTTAATACATTAAAAAATGATACATAATTATTTTTTGACATGTAGAAATTAGTCTTACCTCAATCTGATACATGATGTCCCCTGTATGACTCAATATGCATGTTATCAATTTAAAATCGACATTTTAGTTCAAAAAGTGTCACTCATGGAAAATTGATAAATCAACCTCATATTTTATTGATAATTTAGGAAAATTATTACTAAATAATTATTGATTTGTAGGAATTAGTCTCATGTAAAACCATACACGATGTGATTAGTATGAGTCAAATTGCATGTTTCCAATTTAAAATGACATATTAGTAAAAAAGAAAACTGACGTACTTAAAATCAAGAAAGCACATTTTTATTTTTTTGATACTTTAAGGAAAAAATTATAATTCATTTAAGAAATGTAGGAATTATCCTCACCTAAAACAATGCACGGTGTGATCGGTATGACTCCAAGTGTGTCATTTCAATATATAAGAGTCATTTTAGTTTAAAACATGTATCACATCACAAAAACTGAGAAAAAGATCCTAGATTGATTTCTCATCATTTTATATACTATTACTAATTTATTTCCTTATAATTTTTATCTCATACTTATTTATATTTCATTGGTCATGGGAGGGGGAATAAAACAAATGAAAACCTACCTAAATGTACATAGGGAGGCTCAAAACAGAGACCCCCCAAACACACCCATAGGATACAACCACTAGGTTTCCCTAGTGGGGATTTATCTTATTCTTATTTAAATAATTTTCACAGATTTAATGCTTTAATATGAACAAGAATTGGTGTGAAATGTAAGAATCAACCAAAAATAAATATGATACACAATTTTCCTGGTATGAATCAATGTTTATTTCAAAATTAATAGTTTCTATTAATTTATTCCTTTATATTATTACTAATATACGAATTGTTTTCTTATACAGGTGAATTAGTTTTCTTGATAAGGGGTTTTTTATTTGGAAATAGCATGAGTCTTCATCAAGATCAAAATAAAAAGGAATATTGATGTCTTTGAATTTATTTATTTATTTTTACTTATGAAAATTTATAAACCAATTTTTAAAATGTTGACAATATAGTTTTTTTTCTTGTATATGTGTTGTAAATTTCATTTCATTTAAATTTTTTATTGGTAATTGATTTTTTTATATGTGGTGGTGTTTAAGGTGCTTCGTGGTGCTATTACGGTACACTACATTTGTGTTGCAGTGTGCTATTACAGTACACTACAATATGCCCCTTTATCAGTTATTCTAGAGGTGTTGAGGAAGGTCCACTTTATCCATGATAAATAAAATTGATGATAAATTCTGTTCTTTATGAGTGATTTTTTAGTGATGATAAAAGATTGGAGATTTTAATCTCACTCTGGTAGTCATCACTTATCTAGCACTGATAAGGTCCATTTTTAGTGTTTTTAAGGTCTAATTTTATCGTAGTTATTACATAATGCTCACACCCTTAATAAGGCTAAACTTACTGCGCAACCACTCATCTATTTTGGGTTTCATTTTAGAAACTAAGAATCATACCTGGGAAAACGATATCTGAAGGGAACCTAACATCTAAAAATGGTTCACAAGTATTTAGAAAGGCTTTTTTAGGGTTCTTTCATAACTGGGCTATCACATTACTAAGACACATGCATCGACCTTCTAACTAGGTCACACCATAAAAGGTCACATGGCTTAACGACCTAATATATAGATTAACATAACAAAATGGTAAAATAGATCCAACGTTAATGTAAACATTCACTGTCAATTAATCTCTCAAGGAAACATTCAACTAAATATTTACTTTAGGGTCTAGGATATGAACACCACTACAAGGTTTCATTCAATCCATTTTTACTAGTTTACATTTACTTCTAATAATTAAAAGAGACTTAATTTAAGAAATTAAAAGTACTGGTTATGATATAAAAATACACTTGGTACATTATTTAGATAATTCCATAAAGAAAAATATGCAAGTTCTATCAAAATTCATTTAAAACATTATTTATTTATCTGAAATCTTATCACAAATCTGGAAATTTATCTCATAAATTTCATTTATCCATTTTTTCATAATTTTCTTAGAATTGGGATTAGCTAAAAAAATATCAATTACAATATATAGAGGAAAACTTCCATTAGGTTTTAATTGGAATTCTAATTAACTAATAATTCATATAAGTAGAACTCAAAATAGGATAACATATATTTTATTAATAAGATGGGACTGGTTGAGTAAGATGCCACTATACATTAATATGTAACACTATAAAAGTAGCAAGGGAAATTTTAATTAACAAATTCTATATAAAATGAATATACCCTTATGGGGTTTAGTATTAAGGAATAACAAAATAGAGGTAAACAACATGGGTCCATTCAAGCTAATCTAGGTTCAGTTAAATGCAAACCACAAGTAATATTATTAAAATTTCAAAACACCCTTAATGGGTTTATTATAAAGGCATAAGATTCTTAAAATCGTCTATAAGGGTTGATCAGAGCATATAAGGATTCAATCATACAAGTCAACAAGCCCAATTCATAGAGGTATAATCCTTTACAAAGGAAACTATTTCTGGTGAAGATTTCAATTTAGCAAATATTTTGGTTCAGTTAGGTTCCACTACTACAAAACAAATGTTTAATATTATTGGCCTTCATCAGTGCTAAGAAGCATTGATCAAGGGTAACTTTCATCAAACTGATAAAAGGTACGTTTTATCATTGCTATTATTTTGGGGGCTGATAAGGGGTGACCTTTATTTGTGGTTTTATTTTTAGTGCGGATAATGGGTAACCTTTATCAGTGCATTTATTTTGTGTTAATATGGGATACCCTTTATTAGCATTTTATTTTTAGAACTAATAAATGTTAATATTTTTCAGCACATTTTTAGCACCAATAAAGTTCCAGACTAAAATTAAATAATTAATCAAATAAAAATTTAAAAAATATATTAATAATTTTTTAGTTAAATAATTATTGATAAAAATGAACAAACTGAATATACACATATATATTATAAATATTAATAAATAGCATATGTTAAATACATAGATAGGTAAAATGAATAAAATGAAACAATTTAACAAATAAAAATTAAAAATGAGTAAATTTAGAAAAATATTAAACATTTTATTAATTAAATAATTATTGATAAAGATTAATAAATTTAATAAATATAGATATAGATTATAAATATTAATTAATAATATATGTTAAATATAGATATCTAAAATAATAAATGTTAATAATTAAACAGAAAATAAAAAAATAAAAAAAATTATAATTAAGAATAAAAATTAAAAATGAATAAATGAAAAAATTATTAAAAAAATTATTAATGAAAAAGTTATTAATAAAAATGAATAATTTTATTATATATTTATATTAATTATAAATAGTAATAAATAATATATATTAAATATAAATGTATAAAAAATAAATAAAATGTAATAATTAAAAACATATTAATATTTTATTTATTTTTAATGTTGATTGATTTTTCAATTTAACATATGTCAAACTTGTGTTACACTAATTTCACATATACTTAATTAATGTATTTTTATATATAACACACACACACAAATATTTACGCAATTAATCAAATCTTATATAGAAACACATTGTTGCATCCTGCCCCTCCACATTGATTTGAGACGACGAGGAATTGTTACTTGGACTTAGGCTACATACCCAATATGCCAAAGGATAGAAATAAATGCCTATGGATTCATAAACAATTGGGGGGTGATTTTACCTTTGAAAACAAAACAACCACAACCAAGTATACCATAACTAAACAAAAACTATATGATGTATGATAACAATGTAAGAAAAATCACTAAATAAAGAATCAAATCAGACAATATCATAGTAACCAGTGGAAACCAAAATTAACATCAATAATAATGAAGAGGACTAATCCAAAAAAACTCAATGACTCCAAGGACACCAACTCTGCGAATCCCAACAATATTTAAGCTATAACTCCACCATTCATGAGAAAATATCACTTAGCACCACTAAATAATTTTTATACTTTTCCATTACTTGTGTTTTCATAAACAATATCTAAAAAACACTAATGTGCTAAAGCAAGGTTGAGTAATGAAACTTAATAGGTTTTCCCCCAAATTACTTCCCTGCACATTTCACTAGGACAGGAAAAGTTATCTCATTTATATAAAACAATTTATATAAACCATTTAAAACCATTTAATAATTTATATCAAAATTTAAAACAATTGTATTGCCAAAACATTTTCCAAGGAAAATAACTAAACAATTATTTTGACCATTTCACATTCCTTTTTGGAATACCCAAACCATGATTAACACACACACCCATACATGAATGCTTCAGTTATAATTCATTTCTCATGAGTGGTCTCTTGTCCACCTACTAAGTGATCACTAAGTGGCCAATCTCTTTTTTCCCTAATGGAATAATCCCCTTATCCAGGGTCATGTACCATTATACCCTAATGGTAAATGCCCTTTATTCAGGGTCACATAGAAAGCATGAACTCACACCTACATGTATATTCCAAAACCACTTCAATCCAAACATTTCAATAAAACCATTATTTTACAGAAAACAATTCAATAAAACCATTTACCATAAACCCAACAAATCCATATTTTAAAATCAACATTTTAAAATAAAGAAAACCAAGCATTGTGCACTCAAGTTCCAACAATTATAAAAAACCACAAACCATCACTAAAATAGGTTTATACCATTCTTCACACAATAATTTCACAAAACAAAATCAATAAATTCAATCAATTTGAAATTAATCCTTCATGTTATAATAAGAGGAGTTGAGAGTGAAGCCACCTACCTCCGGAATTATGGTAAAAATGAAGAACATCATGAATTTCAAAAAAAGTGGGTTGAATCTCCGAAAACCCACCTTAGATCTCATTATATAGTATCAACATAGCCAAATATCATCATTATTAGCATAAACTATCATATATTTATCCCCAACAGACAAGATATATGAAATCAATATAGGAAAGAGAAGTAGATCTAAGGGAAACCACCTAAAACAAAGAATTACCAAAGGAATTGGGCATCAACACACCAGGATTTAACACTATATTTCTTCTGTATTAAAGGGGAGAGTCTCCATATCCTTTTGGAGGAATAAAATTTGAGTTATGGTCAAAATGGATGAAAATGAGGGGATATTTTGGCTAAAAATGAGTTAAATCCACTTTTTTAGGACCTAAATTTTAATTGTCCATTGTTGGGTCCCACAGTTAGAAAAATTGTGTGACAACTATGTGCCAACCTCTACCTCTAAAAACAGCCCTTATGGTTGGCTCACATAGTTAAAAACATTATGCTCCAACCTTATTTTTTCTTCTATTTCACTTTTTACAGTTACTCCTAGGTGGTCGTACTATTTGGAAAAACTGTTTGCCTAACGGTGTGCCTACCCAGAAGCCCCTGTTTCACCTTGCACATTTTCATGTTGGAGTTTCATGGTTTCTACAAACCATGATCAAAGTGTGACCCATTATAAAATCCTCAAAAACATTCTAAAAGTCTTAAAACCCATTCCAAACATCACCCAAACACATTTCATGGTTAATATATTAAATTAAAGGGTTACTTAAATGAAACTAGGGATGCTACATTATCCCCACTATTGGCCTTTATATACCTAAAATGTAGAAAAAAACCACTATCCTAAATGTGTTGGGGCCATTTATCAAATTTTTCTTTCTCCCATTCTCACATATCTTCCTAAAGCTGACTATGTTTCCCCAAAACATACATTATAACAATTATTTTCACATGCAATGCTTTCTCTTACCTATCCAAAATCTATACCGGCACATGAACCAATGAGGCATATGGGTCTAGGTCAATGTAATCTCATTTAATAACATGGTCAGGACCAAGATGATATGTTTTCAATTGAGAAATATGAAACACATTATTCATCGCACTAAATCACGTGGGAAAATCAACCAATATGCCTCCTCACCAAACCGTTCAAGTATCTCAAAAGGTCTTATGTGTCAAGGATATAACTTTCATTATTTCCCAAAATAATGATCCCTAAGCCTAAGAGATATTATCAAGAACACATGATCACTCACCTTGAAGAAAAAATGGTCATCGATAATGATTCGCATATGAATTCTTATTACTTTGAGTTGTCTCCATCCTTTTCCTGATCAAGTAAATCTTCTCAATTATTTCATGGACAAGGCTAGGCCAAACTAATGAAGTCTCACCTATTTTTACCCAAAAAATTATAGAATGAAAAATATTCTCATATAACTCTTCAAAATAATCTATATGTATTAGGGCCTCATAATTGTTTCTATATGATAACTCCACTAACGGTATATTCTCTTCCCATGAGTCACCAAAATCCATTAAAAAATCTGGAAAAATATATTCTAATGTTTTTATCACCCTTTTGGATTGACCATTTTTCGGAGGATGATACACAATTCTCATAGTCAGCTAAGTCCAAAGGGATTACTCTAAGGATTTATAGAAATGATACATAAACCTTGAATATATGTCTGATACTATTGAAAATGGTATATCATGCCTCTTTATCACTTCTCAAATATATATTTTTTAAATGTCCTCCACCGTATGATATTTAGGAATAGGGTTGAAATGGGATGACTTTGTGATCGAATTCACCATCACCCATATAAAATCATGTTTCTGAACAGTTTTTCAATGACTTATTAAGAAATCCATGGATGTTTTCTTACATTTAGAAATTGGAATAGATAAATGATAAAACATAACTATTGGTCATTCATACTCTTCCTTAACTTTCTGATAGCTGAGGCATCTTGAAAAAAACTCAACCACCTTCCTTTTCATACCGACCCAAAAAAACTATGCTTTCAATTCCTTATACAATATATGTATTCTTGGACAAATAGACCTTCTCGAAGGGTGGTAATAATGAATAATTTATTCCTAAAAAGCCTTAGGTACGACCATCTTATTTCAAAACCACAAAATTAAACTTCCATCCCACTTCTATCACTTAATAGTATCCCCATCATTGAGTTTTGACCTTATAGAAACACATTTTGAATCGAACTTTTTCCTCTTATTAACTCCCTCAACAAAATTAGGAACAAATGAAACTAGAAAAAAAACAAAACATTACCTTAGTCTTCACATTCCATGTGAATATAGGTTAGGGCTGACATCAACTACCACTAATCTGAAGCTGCATTTTCCAATTGAGCATACAACTTTCCACTTAATGTATTTATCATTGAATTTCCCTTACTCAGTGTATAAATCAAGTTAAATTTGAACATTTTGAGATACTCCATCCATATTTTTTATCTAGAGTTCAAATCACTTTGTGAGAAAATAGGTTTCAATCTTTTTTGGTCTGCAAATATAGTAAATTTCTCACCAAAAAATTAATGATGTCGAGTCTTCAAAGAAAGGACTATGGAAGATAACTCAAAAAAAAATTTGGTTAGTTCTTATCATGTAAATATAAATACCATTATCCATAAGTAACAACATGATTTCCCTTTATGATAACACATCCCCAACCAGATCAAGAAGCCTAACAATATACCACGTACCCTTGTCCTGATTTCAGAAAAATCAAGATTGATGCTGATGTAAGGAGAACTTTAAGCTCTTTAAAAGGATTCTAACATTCCTTTCTCCCTTTAAATGTGAATTTTTTCATATTCAAATATTTTATTAGTGAATCTATTCATGATAAATTATGAACAAAACTTTATTAATAACCAGCTAGACCAAGTAAAATTAGTATCTCAAAGGAATTATTTAGTGGTTTCTAAGAGATAATAGTATTTATCTTCTATAGATCCGTAGAAACACTTCTTTCAGAGATTACATGGACAACAAAATGTACATATTTTATCCAAAAAATACCCTTTGATAATTTGAAATACATGTGATGATCCCTAAATATTCCCAACATTGTCGCCAAGTCTTGGTCATGCTCAACCTTTGTCCTTGAATACGCTAATATTTTATCCAAAAAATCCTCCAAAAAATAATCCAGATATCTTAGAAATTACCAATTCATAAATTCTATAAAGAGTTATTTTTATTTTGTAAGAACAAAAGGCATTACCACATACTCGTAATTTCCATATTTACTCCTAAAAGTTGTCGTTGGAATATCCTCCTTCTGAACCTGCAATTGGGGATATCTTAAGCACATGTCCATATTAGAGAACCATTGATATCCTTTAAATTGATCGAATATATCATCAATGCATGGAAGTGAGTATAGATTATTTAGCATAACTTGGTTAAGCTTACGAAAATCCACACAAAGCCGAATAGTTGCACTTACCTTTTTGACAAACAAGGCCTATGTTTCCCATAGAGATATGCTAGTCCGAATAAGCCCTTTACTTTCTAAATCTTATAACTACACTTCCAATTCCCATAATTCTATTGGTTTCATTCAATAAGGTGGAAGTTACATGGGACTGGTCCCTGAGTGGAGATAAAGTGTAAACTCCACTTCTATTATTGGTGGAAACCATGAGAAAATATTAGGAGAAACATCTATAAACTTATAAACAACTTATGGAAAACTCCACTTCTCTTAGTATTTCATATGTATGTTTAATTTATTTCTATATGATATTAATAACATAAGAAATTTTCTATTATATAGGAGAGTTATTTTTCTCAATTTGGGGTGGTTTTCTCAAACATATTCATGCCCCTGAGAGATTATACATTGAAGATACAACTAAGATAATAACAACGAGGAAATGTGTCAACAATGTATACAACCATCATGAAAAGGTGAATTCCTACAACTTATTTTGTTATTTTTTCACCATTTTATCTATTCTTTTTAATTTAATTTCCTTACTATTTTTATCAAATATTGTTTTTGCACATATCTTTTGAGAAGACATATTTTTCCTTCAATCATCTGTAAGAAGCCAAAAAAGAGAGAACATGGTGCTTTTGGGTGAGGCATTTGAAGTAGCGTGGGGTTTCTTCTTCTATCCAAATGGAATATTTATTTCTTCTCTAGAATGGTGTAGATGGTTGAAAGAAAAACATACATCACATTCTCATTAAGTTTCACCTAAATATGATACACATTATGACCAGTATGACTCAAACGGTATGTTTTTAGTTTATAATTTACATTTTAGTTCAAAACACACATAACATAATAAAAATTGAGAAAAATCACTCATATTGTTTTGAAACTTTAGTAAAACGGTCCCTGAGTCATTTGGGATGTGTATAAATCATTTTCACTTCAATTTGATGCATGGTGTGATAGGTATGACTCCAAATATGTCTTTTTATTTAATATTGAAATCAATTTTTTTAAAAAATACAACTTCCATACTCAAAACCATCCAAATGATTTAGGATCGGTTTTATACTTTATTAAAATCATCCATAAGTCATTTTTTATGTGTAGGAATCATCCGCACATAAATATGATACATTATATTCTCAATATAACTCAATATCTATGTTATCAATTTAAAATTAACATTCTAGTACAAAAAGATTCACACATTGAAAAATAAGAAACACACACTTATTTTCTAGACAATTTTGTAAAACAATTCATAATTAATTTGTGACATATAGGAATCAATCTCATGTAAACCGCACACACGATGTGACCAGTATGACTGAAAGTTAGTGTTTCCAGACTAAAATGAAATTTTAGTAAAACCCACAAGAGGTGTACTCAAAACCCAAAAAACACATTCTAATTGTTTTTATAATTTAGTAAAATGATCCATATATCATTTGGGTTGTTTATTAATCATTTTATCCTCAATCTGATATACAGTGTGGCCGGTATGACTCCAAGTGCATCTATTTTTTTAAAATTGAAATCAATTTTAGTAAAAAAGATAACTAACATACTCAAAACTAAGAAAACACAGTTAGATTGTTTTTATAATTTATTAAAATTATCTATAATTCATTTCTTATTTGTATTAACTAGAGTAACCTCAATCTAATACAATATATTCCTAGAATGACTAAAAGTATCCTTTATCAATTTAAAAATGAACTTTTTGTTCAAAAAGTTTCTCTCACTAAAAACTGAGAAAATGTGATTGGATTTAATTTATAATTTTTTAAAATTATTCATAATTAATTTGTGATGTGTAGTAATTATTCTCACATAAAACCCACACATGATGTGACCAATATGACTCAAAGTGCATTTTTCTAATTTTAAATGACATTTTAGTAAAAACCACAGGTGGAATACACAAAACTGATAAAAAATAGTATTGTTTTGATACATTATTAAAATGATACATAAGTCATTTTGGAAATTTAATACTCAATAGCACCTAAATATTATGCACGGTTTGATAGTTATGACTCCATGTGTTATTTTATTTAAAATTGACATCAATTTTAGTAAAAAAGAAAACGAATATATTCTATACTAAGAAAACACATTTCGATTTTTATTATAATTTTTAAAAATGATACATACGTAATTTTTTACATGTAGGAATTAGACACAACTCAATTCGATACACAATGTTCTAGTTGTTGCTCAACGTCTGTAATATCAATTTAAAATTGATATTTTAGTTCGAAAATTGTCACTTACTAAAAACTGAGAAAATTCACTAATATTAACTTGATTATTTTTGTAAATGATTAATAATTCATTTTTAAATTGTATAAATCATTCTTACATCAACCCCACATGCCATGTGACCGATATGAATCAAAGTGTGTGTTTCCACTTTAAAATGACCTTTTAGTAAAAACCACAAGTGTTTTACTCAAAACTAAGCAAACACATTTGGATTGTTTTTTTTTTGAATTTTTGAAAATGATCTATAAGTCATTTGGTATGTGTAGTAATCATCCTCACCTAAATCTAACCCACGGTGTTGCCGGTATGACTCCAAGTGTGTCTTTTTATTTAAAATTGACATCAATTTTAGGAAAAAAGATAACTGAAATACTCAAAACTGAGAGAATGGATTTGGATTATTTTTATACTTTATAAAAATGATCCATAAGTCATTTTTACATGTATAAATCATACTCACCTAAATCTGATACACATTTACCTGCTATGAATCAAAGTTTCTATTATCAATTTAAAATTGACATTTTAGTTCAAAAAGTGTCACTTGCTAAAAACTAGGAAAAACACTTTAATTGTCCTGATAATTTAGGAAAATGATTCATAATTTATGTTTAAAATATAAGAATAATTAAAACATAAAACCCACACACGATGTGACCTGTGTGACTCAAAGTGCATGTTTCCAATTTAAAATGACATTTTAGTAAAAAAACATAAGTGGTATACTCAAAATTTAGAAAAAACATTTATATTTTTTTCCTACTTTAGTAAAATGATCTATATGAAATTTGTGACAATTAGGAATCATCTGAACATAAATCTAGCACATTGTGTGACCATTATGACTCCATGTGCATATTTTTTCTTAAAATTGACATCAATTTTAGTAAAAAAACAACTGGCATAATCAAAACTAAGAAAAAACATTAGAATTGTTTTTATACTTTATTAAAAAAAATATGAGTAATTATTGATGTATAGGAATGATATGAACCTCAATATGATACATGATGTGCCTGGTATGACTCAAAGTCTCTGTTATCAATTAAAAATTGACATTTTAGTTCAAAACGTATCACTAATTGAAAATAAAGAAAATGCACTCAGATTTTCTTAATAATTTAGGATAATGATTAACAATTCATTTTTGAATTTGTAAAATTAGGATCACGTCAAATCCATACATGATGTGACCAGTAGGACTCAAAATTCTTCTTTCCTGTTTAAAATTCCATTTTAGACAAAAAACACAAGGGGCATACTCAAAATTAATAAAATGCATTCAGATTAATTTTATACTTTAGTAAAATGATCCATAAGTCATTTGGGAAGTTTAAGAATTAGTCTAACCTTAATATGATGCACGTTCTGATTAGTATGACTCCAAGTGTGTCTTTTTATTTAATGTTGACTTCAATTTTAGAAAAAAAATACTGATGGCATACTCAAAACTAATAAAAAGTATTCATATTATTTTTATTCTTTATAAAAACAATCCATAAGTCATTTTTGATGTGTAAGAATATTCATCTTATCAATTAGATACATGATGTTCCCGTTATGACTCAAAGTCTCTGTTATCAATTTAAAATTTATATTTTGTTTCAAAAAGTGTCACTCGTTGAAAACTAAGAAAATATTCTTTTTTTGTCTTCATAAGTAAGTAAAATGATTAATAATTAATTTTTTACATATAGGAATTAGCATCATGTCAAATACACACATGATGTGATTTTTTTGACTCAAATTGTGTGTTTCCAGTTTCAAATGACTTTTTTGTAAAAAAAAACACAAGTAACATGCTCAAAACCAAGGAAACACTTTCATATTTTTTTTATACTTTAGGAAAATTATTCATAAGTCATTTGAGATGTGTAGGAATCATCTTCACCTCAATCTAATTCTCGGTGTGATCGGTATGACTCCAAGTGCGCCTTTTTATTTAAAATTAACATTAATTTTAGTAAAAATGACAATAAACATACTCAAAACGAGCAAACACATTCATATTTTTTTGATACTCAATGAAAATGATCCATAAATCATTTTTGATGTATTGGAATAATCCAAACCTAAATATAATACACGAATTTTCCGGTATTACTTAGAATCTCTGTTATCAATTTAAAGTTGACATTATAGTTCAAAAATTTTTACTCACTAAAAATTGAGAAAATAGGCTCATATTGTCTTGATAATTTAGGAAAAGGATTCATAATTCATTTTTCATGTGTGGGAATATTTCTCATGTCTAACCTACACATGATGTGACCAGTATCACTCAATGTGCATGTTTTTAGTTTAAAATTACATTTTGGTATAAAACACAACTGACACACTTAAAACAATGGAAAAACATTTGTATTATTTTGATACTTTAGGAAAATGATCCATAAGTCATTTGGGATGTTTATCAATTAGATTCACCTCAATTCAAAACACAATGTGACCAATATGACTCCAAGTGCATCCTTTCAATGTGCAAGTGTGGTTTTAGTTTAAAACACCCATCGCATCACCAAAACTGAGATAACAAGCCTAGATAGTTTTCTCGTCATTTTATATTATATTAATTAATTAATTTCCTTATCATTTTTATCTTATACTTATTTAGTTAATTTTAACATTGTTAGTTCTTGAAGATTCACAGTAAATGGTGTTACCTGAAAGAATCAACTGTAACTCAATCTAATACACAGTTTTCCTAGTATATGTCTCAAAATATACTTTAGAATCAATACTTTTTGTTTAATTTATTTCATTATACTATTATTAAAATAATAAAAAAAATTCTTATATAGGTGAATTTCTTTTCTTGAGTAGGGGTGTTTTTTTATTTTATACAGGTGTTTTATTTTACTTTATAATAGTGTTTTCTTCTTATATTTATGTTGTAATTTTTATTTCATTTAAATTATGTATTTTTATTTGATTTATCTAATTTATTATATTGTTTCTGGTGTTGCACTGTGCTATTATAACACACTACAGTATGCCCTATTTCTGGTTCTACAATGTACTATAACATCACACAAAAATATTCCCTTTCAGTAGTGCTAAATAGAAGCACTAATAAAGGGTTTCCTTTATTAGTTCATATAAAAGTAATAATAGAGCCCTAGATTTTTAACCACATTTTAGTAATGAGTAATTATTTAGTGTTGATAAAGGCATATTCTATCATTTTTATAGGCCTCTTTTATAGTAGTGTACATTACCAATACCAATTTATAAAGGGGCCTACCTTTATAAATTACAATTGCATTCATGTAGCTGCAACCAGGTTTTTATCTTTGATTTTAGAATATATAAATTTCATATGGAATGTTTTGATCATATGGGTTAACCTTTCAAATTTATAAGGTCCCATAGAACTTATAATTTCTTTGGCACCCATTTAATCACAACCATAAATATTTCAGCCCTTGTAACCAATGGTCCATGGCTCAAACTTATAGTATTTAGTTAGTTAAGGTTCCACCACCAAGCTATATGGAAAAACATTATTTTGGTTGGTGAAAAAAATTTAATAACCAATCACATATCACAATTATAACAAAGCATGTTACCCAAAGGCATCAAGGAATAAAAATCTACTAACAAGGACCCAAAAAAGAATGATATATAATAAAAGCATGCTAAATAATCACATAAACATGGTATATTGATAAGTATTCTGCTAAAACACACAAGGCACATCTAACATGTATCAGGTAGTCCAGAAATGCAGCCTACATGGCATGGAATATTCATAGAATGTGAATTTCAATTCACCTATAATAATGCATGTAAAAATACCTCCTTGACATACCAGACTAATCCTAAAATACCATAAATATCATAAATTAGTAAACAAAAAAGTATATCCATCACTTGAGGTTAAATAATAATCAATTGTAATAACCAAAAGTATGAACAACAGTCTCATCCCTAGCTACTTGGCCTTTTCCATGTGCATAGGTTGATCACTCCCACAAAGGGTTATTTACCAACACCAACACCTTCCTATTTTCTTATCTACCATACAGAAATAGTAAGACAAAGGAAATAAACAACTCTTATTCGACTATGTAACATCCTGACCATAGATTCACAGAAATAGTGCTCTGGGTCGATCACCACACAACCTCAACCACACATCTGCATATGTAAGAGGATTATGAAATGTATTAAGGGTCCAAAGGTGGTAAGTTGGGGATACAATTCCTTGACGATTAGAGTATCATAGTAGTATAAGAGATAAAAAATAGCAGAAGAAATAGAAATAAATAAGAATCAAAAGATAAGAATAACTTATAAAATGTCCAATGTCAAATACACAACCATGAATGTCCATGTGATACAAAAATATAAAAGAGTAGTAATACCTCAGGTAATAAATAATTGATACAAAAATAAATATAAAATCCCCAAAGGAAATATCTATGTAAATCACAATCTCAGAATCAATCCATTGCTTCAAAGATCCCATATACAAGTATAATAGCATGAGAATAGCCCCTTAACCGAAACCTACAACCATATGGTCTATTTGGGTAACTTGGTGCAATAGAAGCTTGAACAGGGTGTGAGATATATTTAGTAAGGCATCCCAATGGTTTCTAATGCTATTCAGTATTTGAGTATAAAATATAGTAGTGTACATGTATAATAATAAATCAGTAACTAAATTAATGTAAATGATATGGAATTATGTTCCAAAATGAACACCTAGACAATAATACCTACATCATCCTAATCCAAAAGACCTATAAGTAAGTCACAACAATTATATTGATGTGTATATATATATATTTTATATATGTAGTTATGTTTATATTCATATATATAGATATTAATATTATCTAGGACCTGATGCATAACTTAAGCATCCCTGGAAAGTAGTATTAGTCTCATAAAATGTCAAGGGATGTCATGCCCAAAAATCACAATCAATAGGGTATTTCATATCCACATATCATAAATCAATAGGGACATGATTCCTAAATATAATAATCTATAAGGGACTCTATTCTCTAGGGATTTCATTCCCATGAATCACATTGATGGGACATAATTCCCATGTATCACATTAATGGGATGGAATTACCAAATATCACAATATATATAAGGGACATTAATACCATAATTAAATAAGGATGCCTTTCTCAAGTATCACGATTATTTAGGTCACTCCATACCTGAGTATCATATTAATGGGACTCCATGCCCATGTATCACAATAAATTTAAGTTATTCCATGTCCATGAATAAATAGGGACTCCCTGCCTAGGTATTACAGTTATTTAGGGGACTCCATGCCTGAGTATCACATTAATTAGCAAATTTCAAGACTATATATCATAAGTCCATAGGGTCATCGTTCTCAAATACCATAATTCATATAAAATAAATAAACAAAGGGTTATGTCCCTTTCATGTCATATCACTATCTAATTATATTAATAGGTTTATTCCATTTATATGTAAATTTATAGGGTAATTGGAAGGTCCATGTTGTTACTAATTTTTCATGTGTGACGGGTCAAGTATTTCATTCATTTATTTACATAGGCTAAGTGTTGACCTTTACTTTTAACATTCCATTCTATTAAAATTATTAATTATAGATTCCTTGATATTACACCTTCCATTAATCTATTTAAATATAATTATTTGATAGGGTAAATGGAGTACACATATCCATTTGTATTTTTAAATAATTAATTTTCCGTTAATTAACCAATTCTACCAATATGATCAATTATAGTCAATGGGTAATATAGGCCATTAAAATAACACACCCAAAGGGTGGACCAAGTTAAAGTCACAACCCTCTTATCATTAAATCAGTTCTAACAAAGGGCCAAGGTTTCTAATTAGGCAATTATATTAGGTTATTTCACATTTTATGAGAAAGGAATAGATAATCCAATATGTAGTACAACATAAATATCATATAAATGAGTGAGAATTTATGGAATGGAAATTATACCACTGACCCTATACTAGAGATGCTTAACTCATCCAATAACAATATTTGGTTCGATTTGGTTTGATAAAAAATGAATAAATAGATAAAATTTCAGAGGATATGGTGAATTAGCTCACACGGATTTAGAATTCCATACAGTGAGGGAAACAATAAGAAACAATTTGAGTTAGGATCTCACTGATACACTTCCAATTCACTAGAAGACGTTTGTTTTGGAACTCAAATAGAGGAGATCTATCCATGCCTAGAGGAGAGAAAAAGGGATCCAATGAGAGGGTTGTTGCACATGGATGGGAGGATAAAGAGAGGAGAAAATAAATAAGTAAATTGTGGATGAATAGTAAAATCACCCACTTTAATGAACTATATGGTTTGGATGCATGGTTTAGATAATTTGGCACCAACTGTGTGGTACCACTTCTAAAGTGTCACTAAAGGTGTGAGCTTGGTGCATAGTTTTCCAAAATATGTGCATACCATTTAGACCACCTCCTCATTTTCTCACAAATGTCTCACATAGTGATGTGACTCCTCTCACACGGTTATACTAAATCATGTGACACCCTATATTTTTTAGACCAAGACACGTTGTTTATACTAGAGGTATGAATGGTTTAAATAAACTACGTCGCTATTCAAAATAGGCTTCATGATTGTGCTTAATGGTTACTATAAACCATGTGCCAAACATGTGTCCCTATTTGTGTCTTCTGAAATAGGGTGTCAGCACTTGATGATCATAAAATTAATCCAAACACTAGATACACCTCTCTATCCTTAAACCCCATTTAATAATAATTCTTTTAAGTTTCCAATGCTCGTATTTACATTCCAAAGATCAGTTTAAAATTCATCCCATCCACCTAATGGAAAAAAATTAAAATCCCCTTAGAATTTTTAATGGTCAAAAATAAAAGACATTAATAATAAATTCATTAATTTTTATTAGTCTAAATTTTTTTTAACAACCCGTGAGAGAGGAATTCTGGGTTAGCATCGTATTTTTATTTGTCTAGGGATATCTTTTTTCAATATTATTTTTCCTTTTTTTCTACACTGGGTATTTCTTATTTATAAATAAAGTGAAATAACTAATGACATGTTTCTTTAAGTGATATGGAATAACCCTCTCTTATGCTAATCTGTATTAATTGTCAATAAGTGGGGAAATAAAAAAAAGGAATAAATACATTTTGACATGCATTTTCTATATTGGTATTACCATAAATCCATAGAGGGAGATTATTGAACACACTTGGTGTTGTGTTATATTTTTTTCAAAGAGAATGAATTCAATAAGAATGGATTTAATATATATTGATAAGGAGAAAAAAATAGAAGGAGTTTGGAGTACCCAAACAAGTTGATGGAATGAATATTATGGAATATAAACAAGGAAAACATTTTGTGTTGAGATTGATCATATTTGAGATTACCATGAAGCCTAAAGTTTTATATACCCTCAATATATTGTAAATATCATATTTATAGATGGTTTTAAATAAATGTGAATGATTATGTGAGGTTTTTCAAATTATTTTTACCTTGATAAGGATCTATATTTATTAAAGGTTGGAAATGATTTTTGATGATTGAGATATACCATTGGATATAATAGGAGATCCATTCACATATATAAAAGGTTGAATAAGTGTTTTAGTTTCTACAAATAATAATATTTCATAATGAATATTCATTTGGAAAATATTTTTGGAATTTTAAATTATTATTTCTTGATATTTCATCTGAACATATTGTATAAGTAGTTGATAAGTTTTCTAATGGAGTGTGAATATTATTGGAATTTATATCTCTATAAAGAAGTTAATAAAGTTTTTTTTGAAGTTCCATCTCAGGTATTATCATTAGGAGAGGATAGATATTTCATAAAGAATATACTAGGATTAGGATTTAATAAGAACTAATATTTTTAGGTGGATAAACTCAATTAAAATACTCTAAGGGATATTTTTATGTTTCATTAATATTTTCAATTATTATAGAAATGGTTGAAGATGATTTTAAGTTTTTCTAAAGTAATTTTAAGTGTTTTAGATGTTTTTAATAATTCTATAGAAGGATGGTGAAATTTTGGGTATTATAAAATTTTACTAAATAATTATAAAAGTGTTATAAGATCCATATGATATATAAGATTAACTTTCTATGTTGAATATAAAATTGGTAAAGTATTATAATATCCATGTGATACATAAAATTACTCCTGGATATATATAATTTTACTCAGAGTGGTATGTTAAAGAACTCTAAGTTTACTCATAATAAATATTAGTCATCTAGAACATTAAAATTGAAAATTGAAAAAGGAAAAACCTTATTGGGATAAATAAGAGTAAGTTTCATGATATGTAAGTGTTGCTAATTGGAAATTTAGATAAGTATATGAGAGTCATTGTGATACATATGAGTAACAGTTTCTTATAAAATATTATCTTACTATAATTTTTAAAAATTCCAAAAACATCAATTTGATGTGTAATAGTGACAATTTCTTAGTTAAAGGTTAACAAGATGATATGTAAATTTCCAAAATCTAATACATAAGAGTCACTCATATACAAATTTAGTAAATTCATATGTCTCACTATGATATATAAAGTCAAGGTAATCAATATGTAAAGGTTATCATAGTTTTAAAAGAAATATTTAAAGGTCACTCCTTTTTAAAAAATGTGAGATTTACAAAATTAAGTCTCCAAATGATTAAATCTAGATGATTCGTTCTCTATTATTTAGTGATTTAAATATCATTATTATGGTTATAATAATTATTAAATATAATATTTATTATAATAAAGTTTTTCTAATAATTAGTTGCTTAAATATCGTGATTTTAAAGGTTATTATCCATAATTAAAGAAAATATAATTTTTTTTGTTATGAATAAGGTGATAGTGTCATGATGATAAGGCTACATTATGGTGCATAAAGGAGATAGTGTTATGGGAGATATTTGTGTCATGATTATATCCCAATAATTTTAGTCACTATGATTGGAGTATATAATAGATTGTTTCATTCCACATGCCTTGATAGAAGATCCAATGATGAAACTATTTGAATCCTACCCTATAAGAAGATCATTTACACTGTAATAGTTTTATGCATGTTATCATGAACACTTTGATAGAATATTTTTGGAATTCGTGAATGAGAAGATAATGATAATTATGAATATTATGTAATGATTAAAAATTTGAGTCTTATAGATATATTATCTATAATTAGGTTTAATTATTATTGAATTATAAAAAATGATAGAGAGTTGAAGTGTTGAGAATGAAGGTTTTTTGTAATAACATGAAATTTTATAAATGAAATACCCATTGTGATTGAATTAAATTACCTATTATGTAATATGGTAAAAGAAAAACCATGAATTTATTTAGTTATATCCTACAAAATTTAAAATTCCCTATAGTATCATGACTGTTGATAACATAACCATTAAACAGAGATCATATGATTTATTTATATTAAAGGTTATAATAAATTCTAATTGATAAAGATAAAAGAAGTGATGGCCTCGACTAGTTGGATTGTACCCAATGAAGCCCATTTATCATAGCCTCTAAGGGAGATAGAATCATTGTGTTTTACCTTGACCAGCCCCAAGCCAATATTCAACAACCCAATAACATGTAAAGCTTTTTATGGGATACATTCAAGCTCAGTGGGATCATGACCGAAACCATGTTCGCCGAACCACCCCAAGAAAATCCCATTGTCGCACACCTTACCCTTAATGATTTCATTGGTTTAAGAAGGGGTTATGTATCTACACCCTAAAATTATTAATATGTATATTTTATTTTCAATAAAATAATTATTATATTTATTCTTTATTGTATTTACTTTATAAATGATTAATTAATAAGTTTGATAAAAAATAGATTTTAACATGATGAAATTCGAATTTTATTTTTGTGTAATATGAAATTTCAATTAATATATTCCTTTTGATGAATTCATTAATTTTTGAAATAAATGATAATATAAGAAAATAAAATTATTAAATAGTAGATATTAAATACAAATGATAATATAATTTTATGAAGTGAAAATGTAATTTTTATAAGGGATCGAAAACTATTATTATCAAAAAACCAATATTTTTCAATAAATATGGATTTTAGTTTAAAAGTTTAATAAATCATCTTTATATATTTTTTTGGATAAAATATATATTTTTTTGGAAATATCACATCAAAATTATCTAATGCTGATTTTTTCATAATTTTCTGAGATAATTGAATTCTCATGTAAAAATTAAACATGATATAAAAATATGGCATGTATTAGGACAACATAGTGACCCAAAATTGATGTAAAATGTAAAATAAAAGGTATATAATACCAAATTTATATTTTAACCTTTAAAATAATTCATTTTTTAGTTTATTTTATTAATTTTTTAAAACATTTATGAATCCCCCATAACCTATTGTATATTTTAACATTTTAAAACCAATTCCTTGTAAACATGACTCACTTCCACATCTCCATGGGTATTATTTTAATATGATAGATTCATGGACGTATAAAGTAATGATACCCAATCCTATTTGGAAGAAACCATGGGAAAAAACTATTGTAATGTTGGTAGTTTTTATTGAATTATTGTATATATTCCAAAACCTAAATTTGGAAAATAATAAAGAACTCCCCTTAATTTTTTCAATAAGCTCCTCCCAATCTTTTAGAATCACCCTCTCAAGGTAAGGTATCATCTCCTTCTCATATTTATTCAAGAACCTTCTTTATATAATTAATTTTTCTTACAATTTATATTTATGGGATATGATTTTCCATATCTATATTACTTCCCTTGTGATTTAAAAGTGAGTATATACCACTTTCACTATCAATAATCCCACTCATGACTAATTATGTACCCCTATTATTCTTCTGAAATTATCATATAATTTTTTCATACCAAACTCTTATTCAAGAACCCTTATTTTTCTTAGGAATTTTATTTCTAAATTTTTCATGTTGTAATATATCCTTATATATAACTCTTACTTATATTATGATTTCCAAGTGATGAGGGGCCCCTTTAACTCTCATTAATACCTATCATTATTTATTTTTTCCCCACTTTATGTAGCCAAAATTATTTAGCTGTTTTTCCGTTACAAACCTTGGTTTTTTTAATACTATCACCATTTTTACACAAGGATATTCACCTATACTAACCTATCCTTATTTTATTGGGGAATTTATGTTTCTATTCCACACTCCTTGATACTAGTATTAAATGTGATGAAATAGGATCATATGTTTAATGATACATTTGGAATTCTTATACATGTATATGATATGAATGTAATGGCTGAACCTAAATTTATATAGTGATTTAATGAATTGGGTAATATTTTTGTCGCAAGATATATCATGTATGGGATTAGGGAGTAAAAAAATAATTCATTATGGGACTTTTTCCACCATGTTATAATGTCTTGTTAGTTAGACTAGGCCTAAGTTTATGATTTAATGTTTAATATTGTTTTAACATTCCCATGTTGTTTTTATGTTATCATTGAATATCATGATTCTATGTTCATGTATATTATTATAACCCATTTTATGTTCCATTTAATTTTTTATTGAATAACATTTAATATTTTCATCATGATATTTCTTTATTTATATCCTTAAATGGATTTACACCTCTCCTGTTTATTATATATGTTCCTAGGTTATCACATGCAATTTTAAATGAGAAGTGGAATTTTTTAATCATGTTAAGGAATATTTCAATAATATTGTTGTATCCATGTTTTATGTTGATGTGAAATGTACCTAATATCCCAAAGAAACTATGCTTCTTGATTTTCTATATTTTATTAAGTGATGATTTATGTAATAAATCATGAAATAAAGTTTATTGAAGATATGGGTTGCATATTTTTCATATTAAATGTATGAATAAAATATCTTAGATATGTGATGAAAATATAATAATAATGAAAGGATAATAGAATATAAATTCATATAGATAAAGAACCAATGTTTTTATCTTGAATATAATTCTTGTCAAAGGCAACATGAGATCCATCACTATTGATAAGGTGATTATCCTAGTTCATTGAAGAAGAATGAGAGAGAGATATCATATTGTTTCTTCTAATTATCATTTAGGACAAATAAGAAGAATAACGATAAGGTCGGCCAATGACTATTTATATCATAAGGAATAATTGAGAATTCTATCCTATAATGTCCTTATATCATAAGGTCGGAATAATTTTGAGGAAACCCTTGAGATTTATTCACATAAAATAATTAGATCAAGATATTTATATCAATATAGACATATTATACTTTGTTTATAATAATTCATAGAGGATCTCGACAAAAATATATATTTTTAAAGGAAGTCCTGGTAGTTTCTAGAGCCTAAAAATAGAAATTATATTCTTTTACTATACTTGGTTGGTTCTTGGATTATAGGATTAAGGATATACACTTGATTGAGATTATTCTTGCTAATAAATGAGAAGTTGTGTTCATGTGGGATAATAACCACAACACACTGGATGCATAGTTATACACATTATATGTGAACAATGTTAACAAATTTGGGTGAGCCTTTTTGTTTTTCTTTCTTTCATAAAATTATTTCATGAAACCAAAAGTGAGGAAAGAGTGACAGGTCTATTCACTGAATAGGTACATAGGTAAGAGTACGGGAATGTTTTAATTGGTATAAGTCACTCACACTAATTCCCCCCCCCCCTCAATATGGTTTTACATATCCAAGTTAAACAACTTTTCTAAATCTCTTAAATATCTTTTTTCATCTTTTTCTACCCAAGATACTAGCATATCTTGGGTAAAAGATAATCTCACCTAAAATTGGATGATTATGGTCAACCCATAGATATACCATTAAGGAAGGAGTACTTTGGATAATTCTTAGGGATCTTCATCAAATTTATGATTGAAGATAAGAAGATCATCTATATTTTATGTAAGGTACATATTGTTCTTCATTTTACATTATGAATGGTTTTGGTTTCAAAGAATTGATA
This sequence comes from Viscum album, assembly GCA_963277665.1. Lineage (NCBI taxonomy): Eukaryota > Viridiplantae > Streptophyta > Magnoliopsida > Santalales > Viscaceae > Viscum > Viscum album. The sequence continues at coordinate 1,822,528,702 of OY728135.1, read as the reverse complement.
TCTTCATTTAGGGATTATTGATGTCTCTAAATACTTGAATAAGTGTTATTAGATCCTTAAAAACACATAATTAGTATCAAATAAAAGGATAAGGAGTAAACAAATTCTTGATATCTCTTGCATATAAATTTGTGATAAATTGAGGCTCTCCTCCCATGAGCTCTATTTTTTGATTCAAATAGTTTTATATCACAAGAGTTAGGTCAATGGAGTGATTTAATGGGTTTATATGAATTTAAAGTGGGGTGTGTTCATATGAGGGATTTTTTCCATACCATTAATCATATTAGATACTAGCTATGCTGCAAATGATTCTTTAAATCATCGTTTAAATGAAGATATTTTCATATCATATTTTAAATCATAAAATATGATATAGAAATTGAACTATGTAATGTGTTATGATATGGTATATCATAAGAAATGGCATGGTTTTTTAACTATGCATATTTTTATGTTATATCATATCATAAACTGTGATAGGATTGCCATATATGAAATAGGGAATAATAACCAACAATGTTTTTTTAAAGAAGATGGTGGAATGAATTGGTTTCCTAATTCATACCCCCGAAGGAATTTATTAAAAAAAATAGTAGCATTACAGACTCGAGTTGTAAATGGCTTACACAAGCAGGGAATAAAAGAGACAACATTTAAAGAAGTCAAGACAAACCAGCAGCAATATGCAGCAAGCCAAGATCAAATATAGCCTTCATCATCAACAATTCTGGAACATAATGAGGATGGAGGGAAAATTTTGAGAGGTAGGAATGCATACGGCCTCCTCATAAGTCAGTAAGCCATCAAAACAGAGAAAAAAACCAGATCAAAAGCACACTCAAGCCAGCAAAACAGCGAACTAAAACAGAATCAACTTCATTTTAAAGAGATGCCAAACTATAAACTGAGAGAAGGAAAAATGTGTCAAGATGAGCATCATATATCACAAAAGAATCTCCATAGAAATCCAAAAACCCATTCTGCTAAATATTCTCATAACCAGCATAAAAAACCATAACCGATGCAGAAAAATCCACCAAAGCTATTAGGGACCATAAAATGAAAATAGCTGCATCAATGCACTCATTGACCTTCATCCATTGGTGGTAACAGCATTCCAAACAACTGGGTAGATTCTAGGAACAAAACCAATGGCATAAAAAACCATGTAAAGATGTTCATAAGCTCCAAAGTCACATTTTCAAATATAGAATAAGAAAAGAGAAGGAGACTGAAGATAAGGTCCAACATTCGGAATGAGAGGTCCAAGAGTAATCAAGTTTCCAGAGAAAGAGGTAAAAAAATCCAAATGGCAGACAGTTTCTATTTGTCAGAAAAATGAAAAAAAAGCCTAAACTGAACAACAAACTGAAAAAACTCCAAATAACCAATAAACAGAAGTCATTGCCAAGGTATGCCCTTAAAATCAAAATTTGGGTCTTTCTTAAATTCCTCATCCACTCTGATAAACATCATTTTTCTAATATCTAGATAAGCATCTGCATTCATTTCATCTTTTTTATATTTTTGGAAGGCAGTTGTGTCATTTTCTACAAACTAAGAGTCAAGTTCTTTTGAGAAATCCAATTTATCCTCATATTGATAGGCATCCCTAAGTGCAGGATCATTTTCCTCATCCTCACTTGAGGAAGCTTCTGAGTTAGAACAATCATAGGATTATGAGTATTCAGTTAAGGGTTCAATAGGGATAGGTTATGGAGGGACCTCATTTTCAATAATCTTGGAAGATAATGATCTAGTGATAATAGTCCTCTCACTATTGAAATTTTCCCTATGTTTTCGAGTTTTCCTGGTATTCGGGGTGATGAAGCCATCAGGGTCAACAATATCCTTTTTTCATTTTCAGCCTTTCAAATAAAATTCTTCCTCCACTTGGGATATCTTATCAATATCTTCTTGAAAAGACTCATCAGCTTCTAGTTGTGCAGCCTCATTAGTCTCATGACCCTTTTTCTTAGTCTCATGGCCCTCAAAAATGGATACCTCCATCATGGAATTATGAGGGATATCATTTTCATGGGGATTGGCTGATTGAGGGTTAATATCATCCATGGGGATCAAGGTGCTACTACAATTCCTGGGGATGTCAAACTGATCAGCGGTCTTCCCTTCTGGAGCAGTCTTTTCAACCTAAATTGGATTGAAATGTGGCAGGGGACGAGGGGTTATCCCACATTGTTTTACAGTATGTCCAATTCTAAAACATTTATTACAAAATTCTGGGGCGTTCTCAAATATCACATCCTGTAAAAAACTATTCTCCCCATTCTGAATCCAAAATCTCGAAGGCATATCCTGAGAAATATCATTATCTGTGCAAATCCTAGAAACTGAGGGACGTGAAAGATTAAGTGTAGCATTATCAATTTTGAGAGGCTGGCCGAATAGCCGCACAATATATCTTAGGGAATTCTGCTTGAAGAGATGTAAAGGCAGACCCGGGAAGGCAATCCAAATTAACCAACATTGTTGTGTTATCCTTCAGTTTTCAATATATTATAACGTACGATATTTACAATCTTACTTGACGATGGCATAATTTTTATGAAATAAAATATATCATTGCATCATCATTACGACATAGAATATATCATAAAATGTGATATATAATTTTTGGATTATCTATCATAGTTCGTGAAATGCTAATTAAAATACATGATATGGTTTTTAATTGTATTATGGATTATAATATAATATATATCATTAAATATGATATGTAGAAAAAAATTAAATTTTCTAAATTTTTTATTATTAATTTAATTATATAATTTATAACTTTTTTATAAAGTATTGTAAGATGAATTTTTGGATATTTATTTAATTTATAAAAATTTTATAAATTTATTAATTATAAAGTGTTTATAATTAATTATTAAATGTTTATGATACATTTAAGAAACAAATATACAAAATATTAATTGTTAATATCCAATACCTTTGATTTATATGTCACAAATTATAATTTTTATATAACATGTTTATATCAAATTTATAAGGTAATTTATAAAATGTTAATAAATTATAAAGTAAGAAAAAATATAAATAATTTATATTTGAATTATGAATTGTTTTTAATTGTTAATTTAAATTTTTTATAATTGTTAATTTGAGATGTTCAAATTAAAAAGACTGTATTCATGTTAATTATTTGAATTATTCCAAAATGTGTTTTTATAAGTGATTTTATCAAGGTTAAAATAATATTAAATATGTGATATTTTGATTATATAAACTCTTTGCATAGTTGATTTTGAATATAAAGTGTTTATATTATATTTAGTATCCTATATTTAAGAAAATTTCATATAAATTCATAATATGAAGTGCATATAATTAATAAATATTAATTTTTTATATTTATTTAATAATGTAATTCCCATAATGAATGTCTAAATTCTAATTTTTTTATAATTTATTTATTTATGAATTGTTCATAACTATATATTTCATCTCAAAATTTATTAAATTTTCATTTATATAGGATAATTTTTTTTTTCTTTATTAATTAATATAAATGTTATATTATTAATGGATGTTTGTTTCAATTTAAATTGTTAAAATGCCTTTATGAATTATCCTATTTGAATTTATGGAGTCAAATTTTATGTATGATAATTGATTTAGTTTTTTTCTACCTTGAATTTTCCTTGTATTGGGTTATGATCATAAGTTAAAATTTTAATTATTGTTTATACATATTAGGTGTCAGAAAATTTATGGAATTGAGGACTCTATTCAGTAAAGAACCATTATTATAGGAACTTTGGGTTGGGCTTATCACTGTCATATGAGATTAGTCTATGTATAGTAAAGAAGGGGTTGGATACTTGTAACTCCATGCTTACTCTTATGGGTTTTTTTATTTCATATGACTTTATGTCTTTACATGAAAGGGTTTTGTAACACCACAACTCTAGTAGCAAAGAGTTGGTGGTTATTTAATTACATTATTACCAAATGTATAGATTATTGGATCCAATAGTTTGGTTGTCTCGAGAAACTAGATACGTAATTGAAAATTACAATAATTTAAAAAATGATGATGCATCATAATAAAATATAAAAACATTATTATATCCCCTTTATAGTCTATATTTAACATGTAGTAATCCCCTTTATTTCTTGGGGTAAATGGAAGCAAAGTAAAGGGGTGTGCTTATATGGTTCTTACGGTGTAACATACAATATAAGATAACATGGCATAAAAAATATAACTTGAAAATATACAAAACTAAAAAATATTTATATCAAAATATAGAGGATTTTTTATTAATTTATTAACATGGTCCATGGAAATATAGGTTTTATAAAATGAAAATCCATTATCCTACCTAAGGTTTTAGATCATGGTTTTTGAAATTTAAGGTAGGGTTTTTGAGAAAAATTATTTTGAGAATACAATTCTGTTATTTTATTTTACTTTGGTCATGAGAATATAATTTTTTCACAAAATATTATTTTTAAAAAAATAATTTACAATTTAGACTTTGGAATGTTATTTATATGTTTTGGAAAATCATTTTAATTCATTAAATTAATTAAATTAATAAAAGAAGTTATTTTTGATCATGGATTCAATATTATTTGTTATTAAAACCATTTATACATCATAATTATGACATAATATATACCTTTATGCTTACTATATATTACCATTTAGCAAAAAAATTGAATATCTTTGAAATTTATGAAAATATAATTATATGCTAATTTTGACATCCTAATTCCCAATATAAAATCCATTTTATTGAATTAATCCAATAATTATGTAAATTTTTATGTTTATAATGGGATGATACATATGAGAAAAACATGTTATCAGAGTAAGAACTATTTAATTTTAATTTATTTTACACTTTTAATGATATTTAACCCCTAGATATATAACCTCTTGTCAAACATATTTAAACCCTAAGTGTGAAGATTTAAATTGTGGGAGTTTCATGCAGTGGTTTATCCAATAATGATTTGGTGGATATTTCCACTAACTTAAGCATCTCCAACAAATTATTTTTCTCTATCCTTATTTTTTCATGTTATACATGGGATTGGTCAAGGGAGAACCCCAATGGTGTTACCTTGTGGTGCCTCACATTGTCACAGGTTTTGAAAATCAGGAGAAATTTGAACTTCTTATTCCCAAAAGTTTCTTTGGGGAAAATATTAAATTATCCCTTGATATGATCTTAGAAAATTTTAATATCCACTCGGTTCGTCCTAGGATAGGTTGTTTACCATAAGATAAGAATTTGGTGGAAATCCCAGTCATTCAATTTTTTATTGAATATTAAATATTTTATTAATTAATTATTAATTTACTTCTGTATGTTAAATTAGTGATATATTTTAAATGTACCATTGGATTGAGATTATGTTTCTATGGTCAAGTTTTGAAGGAGTTTTCACCTAGGTGGGGCACAACCCCATAGTAGGTCTAGGGCCAGGCCCTATCTCGTTTTCTTTTATTTTTTTCTTTCTCTTTATCATTTTTAGTTTTTCCATTTCTCTTCTACCTTGTATTATTCGATATATCTATCGGAATTCCCCAACTAGGGTCTATGGTTGAGACATGGAGACTAAGAGAGGTGGGATGTTGAGGAGGAGTTGTTGCCCGGGGAGCTCATCTAGTGGTAGATCGCGACTTGGTGGGTGTGTGGTGTGGATCCGGTGCAATGCCCTAGTGATTTATACCTGGGGGTATGAAAATTTTAATGCTTCCCTCCCTAATACCCATAGCATGGTTTTTTAGTTTTGAATGTTTTTTAGGTTTATTGGGGACCCCTAGAGGGTTGATCTGGGTTTAACTAAGGATAAACAAGGGTTTCAGACCATTTTTTGGGTTTTATGTTTGAAAAAAAAATATAAATGACATGTATTTTGAGAAAAAAAATCCATGTTATTTTTATTTTTGGAATATGTGTTTTTGGGAATAAACACTATGTACCACAGGTACACACCTTATAGTGGTGACTCGGGGTGTGCTGGGGGTACATGGTTGTGTAGGGTACATGAATCGAGCCTTTGTGATGTACATAGTTAGTGGAAATGTACAATTCTTATCTAGAACCTATGTGGGGGTACATCATTAGATACAAAGCTAAACATCCCATGTGGAGTACACGCCATGTATGGGGTGGTACACACTATGTGGTCAGGCATTGTACACACTGACTGGGGCTGAGATACACAGGCAGGGAACCCATGTGTGGTACAATTCTAGTATAAGTATGACCTTCCACGTACATTGGAGAAGTATGTGTTGAGTGGCTAGTGTCACACAACAAGGGAGTACATTTAGGGTTACAAGTTCTGTACCTAAATCACTTTTCATGTTTTCCTTCCTTGGATTATTTTGCGTGTTTTTCACCTTGGAGTTATAATTGGACATAATAGGAGTCCATTATGAGTGTTCTATCATTATGGATGTATCCTTTTGTAATTTAGAGATTTTTTGGATGGTGTTTTGGCATGAGATAGTGTTTTTAATAGGATTTCTCTGAGTTTTGGATTTAGAATCCCCCAATGGGTTGGGTTGTGGGCTTTAAGGATCGGGTGAGGGTTCTTAGCCCATTAGTCGGCATGGATTTTATATGTTAGGCCGACTTTTTTAAAGTTTATTTTGAATAGATTCTATAAAGTGGGATCTATTAGTATCTTTGATTAGATTTTGGTTTCTCATTTGAATTCGGGACTATTTTCTCATGGTTAAAGATATTGGTGTATTTGAGTTGGGCTGGTGTTGTGGGATGGTAGTTACAGTTAGATGTCATTGTGGTGTTGAGATAGGTATAAGAGATAGTTAAGGATTCTCTTATAGGATTGTTACAAATTAAGTGGGAAGTGGGTGTCATGGCTGTTAGTTGAGAATGAATGTGGGGAATGGTGTTGCTTTGGACTCCCATTGAGGAAGTTAGTACTCGAGGATGGGTTGCGTCCTGGATAACCGACTGAGGTTTTTCCTATTAAATATTTTTTGATGTTTCATTTTATTATGATACCTTTTTGGGTTTCCTTCTTTTAAAGTGTTTAATGGGGCTATTAATAATTCCCTTATAGTAATTATTTGATTTTAGATACCCCTTTGGGAGTGTTGTTTATTGAGGATTAGTTGGAGAATGTTGAGGGTAATTTGGGATGTTTATGTACCAGGTGTGTACCATGATTTGTATGAGCTAGAGTAACCCATAATTGGTTTTCATGCTCATGTTGTGTCCATTAGGCCAGTGTTGGATCATTTTATGGGTTTGGTGTAAGATCATGGGAGCAGTAGGTGAGTCTGTATTTTGAAATCACTTTATGTTATTACCCCAGGGACCATGGTACTCCAGAGTTTTGGTTTTTCCCTAAGGATATTAAATGAGATATCATAGTGATTATTTTTTTAATGATGATATCTAAGGTATTGTTGGTGTTTGTGTCCTAGAACCAACTAATTTAAACTTTATTATAAACTTGTATTCATGAATTTTAATATTAATAAATACTTTATCACATCATGATTGTTCTTCTTCTTGACAATACATGTGATAATGTCCCAAGGATAGATGTTGCATTAAAGTTTCATAGTTGACCCCTACAATGTGAGAACCCGTAAGTACCAGAACACTATTATTAAATATATGTTCTACGGTCAGATGATGTTATTTGAGGGACAAAAATAATATAAACCATTAGGGGTGGGGACTCATAAAACTTTGGGGAACCTTCTCATGGTGTGCTCCCTTGGTAATATCCAAGAGGATATTATGAGAACGAGACCTGACAGTAGGAAATCCACATTTCATAGTGTCATTGGATGTTCCTATCTTTGGACGTGTGTATTGGACCTTAGACTTTAAGATTATTATTAATAGGTATTACAACATGTGCACTTAGATGTATTGATGAAAACTATGGTGACACACTGTTCACAGTGTGGTAGGATATGTTGGGTGTGTCATGAGTAATACCACATTAATAGATAATGCGAGAAAGGATTTCTCCCTTCAGTTCCATAATGGAATTTGAGATCTCAGTCCCTTTGATGGAATTGATATAACCCAAAAAATCCAAGGCCATGGTTAGGACCGGGGGAGTTAAATTTCAGGAAGTCAAAGAAAGAATAATCCAACGCATGGGTTGATGGAACTAGCATGCAACCCTCTTTATTCAAGATATTGAGACAAAGAGATTACATTACATGGTTAGCGTTCTTAGGAGGTGTCACATCATTTCGGAATTAACATCATTTTCTATGGGTTCCTTGGTGTGATTCAAGATGTTGGCCTTGGAATTTAGTTAGGCTCCACCTAATTCCACTGAGAAAGAGGCCTAGAGAGTCAGACACTAGGTGTTTCCAAGTATCTCAGTTAAATTTTCATTTAACTAGTTGAATAAATATTATTCATGATTTTGGTTTTATAATTATTCAAGGATTCCTGATCGCATTTAATTCAACACTAGTTATTCAAGAGAATATATTGTGGGAAAAAATTTATTTATTAGAAAGTAATGTAGTGATATTTATTTAAAAAATAAATTATCATTATTCAAGGTCTAATAAATGTGGGGGAGAAAATAACTAAAATGGAAAAAAAAGTACATGCCATGTATATTAATATATACATGCCATGTAGTTTTTATGGGGATTTGTGAGAAAGAATGTTATTTATTTAATTAGATAATAATAGGTGTAATTCTCTAGGCACATCTCAAGTGATAATAATAGTCAAATGTTATTATTAGACATGGGGTCTTACTAAAAATTAAATTAAATGAATAAATTTCTTTGGGTAATTAATTTATGTTATTATTCTAAGTAATATAAATCCTAATTACATTATTCTCATTAGACCTAGCCATTCTTTTTGGTTTTTCACAATGCATCTGGAGAAATATCTCAAACCAATAGTGAATTACTTTCCTCCAAGAATGCTCCCAATTTATGAGAGATATCCTCCTCCACCGGATCAAGGAGAGTGCTTTGGAAGCGACTCTCATGGTGATCGAAGGTGGACATCGCAAGCGAAGGCTCTTCTGTGATAACACCTGGAGATCCCTTCAACGATGTCCAGTGATATGTGGAGCACAAGTGGATCACTTCTAGAGGAATCCAACACTTGGATTCTACGATGCAATGACGGATCACATTTGATCATGACCAAAAACATCAATGGAGAGATAATTCCATCTTGGTAATTCATATCTTTTAATAAAATTAATCATAACCAACATATGATGATCTTCTCTATGGTTCCAAGACTTCTCTCCTTCCTTTTTGTTCTTCATTATATCTAAAGATATGGCATTTTATCATTATTACGGATCACATATTTATCATTATTAATGGTAAAATTAAACATGGGTACACACATACATAGACTTACACTACACCGGGAACCTACAAGTGGTATCAAAGGTCTCATATCATTGATTAAAATTATTTAGTTTTTTCATTGATGATTTACACATTTAATAATTTAGTTGTTTCAATTCAATTTAATCATTTTATAAATATGAATCTTGGGGGTTTTTCCTCCTCTTTCGCTTCTTGTTCATCTGAAAAAAACAATCCTTTCTTTTAATTTTGATTAAAATAAAAAATAGAGGATCCCATCCGGTGGTGCCAAAGGATCCTAGTCATACAACACAAGGACACAAGGTGTGTAGTTATCCTTACACATTATGTAGTCAAGGTTCAATGCATTGGAACTGGTCCGCCAGACCAAGCCATGTGTTAGAGTTTATCTGAGTCTTTATGACTCCATGCGTTGACGAGGAACATGTGGCACACAATTTTTATATTACACGTTGTGTGTCCCACTAGACATGGTGTGTGGTCCCTAGGGTCAATGTTGGACCATGTACCCCGTACATGGATTTCTCGGGCTGGAGACTGTGTAATGTGGATACAACACAACATGTGGCCCACCGGACACATTGTGTATTCCAAAGATTTTTGAAGTACATCTACACGTTGTATCCCCAAGCGTGTACTTTGGATGGATGGTGAACGATAGTACATTCCATTTAGTAGGAAATACAGGTTGTGTACTCATCCAAATTATGCAGATTTATTAAAATTTATTATTATCTTATACAAGCCTTTGAGGAATGTACCATGGTGTGGGTGTAAATCTAAGGAACAACACGTGATAGGTGTTTTATAGATATGTGTTTAATTTAACATCTGTGTAATGTTCATTTAAACTCATTGGGTAGTTATGAACGAGAATTTACAGGGTTTCCATCAAGGTACAAGTTACGTACAAGGATAATTTTAAATTAATTTATTTGTTTAAAATTATGACGGATGATAATATCAAGGAAATTCGAAAATTGGTTTAATATAATAGGATTAATTAATTTAATATAATAATTAAATGATTCAAGTGTGATTTATCTTAAACAACAATGATTAAAGAATTGAATACTAATTTTATATATGTATAAATATTGTTTCATGTATGTATGATCACACGATGACCTTTTTGTATGTGGATGGTTTCTTTTAATTTATTTATTCAAATTAAAATTGTTGGCATGTGATCTTTCTCCTCATTAATATGTAGGGCCATTGTTCCCAATTATTTTTTTTATCTAAAACCCTATTTTACCCCTCAACTTCATGTGATATAAAAGAATATGTGAGGGATGGAGCTCCCAAGCTAGTGGAGGTGGCTTAAATTAGGAGCTAAGGTGAGACTAATTCAAGGAGATACCAAGGTGGAAAGTTGGAAAGCTGTAAACACGAACCCAAAAGTCTCAAGGTGTTTTCTTCCTCAGCTCTTGGGTTAGTTTGTCAATAACTAAATAAAATAACCAATAGAACAATCTCATGATCATGCCATTTATTTCATTTTTGTCAGTTGCATGGTTTATTTTTTGTGGGTGTGTTGTCGCGATTACACAATTAATGAATTAAACAAGAATGCAAGATAGAACTAATGTAAGACCGAATTATGCGTAAATATTATCATATAAATGGTTAATCATTTAATTATATCCCACATAATATTAACAAGCATGTAATAAATATAATAAAATATAAATTTATGTATAAGGATAAAATCCCTCAAGGAAATATTAAGTTTGTATACCCTTCAATGATCTTGGTTAGAATCAAACCATAGTTAAAAGTTCTTGACCAACCCTAGTTGGGGTGATTTCAATTATCGGGGAATTATAATTTGAGGTTTTCGGTTGACTTGACTTGGTTCACATCAAGGTTTGACTACTGCAGTAATACATGGTGTGACTAAGAGGCAAAGGTTGAGGAAATCCAAAATAAAAGGATTTCAGGATTGGGGAGTCCACTCAGTGGATCAAGGAGTTGTGACTTAATGAATTTTGCATTTGGAATGCCTACCTAAAACCTTTAAAGTTTCTTAACCAACCCTTTTTGTGGTAATGATATGGGAAATATGTATATTTTACACTATAATATTAAAGAAAAATAAAATTCAGAAGTCAATGGTGAGAGCTATTGGGTTTCAATAAAATAGTGGGAGACTAATAAGTATCAATTTATTTATATATCTTAGTTCTATCACGATAATGAACTAAAAATTTTCTCATCTTAATTTGTAGAAAAAGAAAGAAAAATGACATCAAATATATCAGTTCAATACATAATTGAGAAGGAAAACCTTCTCACTGACACCAATTTTCATGAGTGGAAGAGTCCTTTACGCATCATCCTTCACCAAGAGAAGAATTTGTATGTGATAGAGGATCCTATTCCAATTGTGCCTAGAAATGGGGCTAGTGAAGAGGATATATCTCTATATATGAAACATTTGTATAATTCCATATATTCTCAATGTTTCATTCTATCGACCATGTCTAATGATCTTTTAAATCAACATGAAAACATGGATGTGTGTTGTATGATGTCTCACATTAAGTATCTCTATTAAGAGAAGGAGAGATAGGAGAGATATGATATCTCTTTTTCTTTGTTCACAACTAACCTTGGGGAACCTATTCTTGATGGGCCTCATGTAGTCATGATTATCAGATACATTGAATTCCTGGAAATCTTAAGGATTAAGTTCTCGAATGAGTTGTGTATAGATCTTATCCTATCAGCACATACTAGACCTTCTTTAGCTTTATTGTCAACTAAAACATGAGAAATAATGATTATAATATATCAAAACTTTGGACCTTGATTCTTCAGGTATATAAGGACATGGTGCATGAAAAACCCTCATTCCTTGTGGTGAATAAAAAGAGGAAGGACAAGGCAATGGGGCCAAGGGTTTATAAACAGTCTTAAGCCCTCGAGCAATGTCCCTACAATAAGGGGAATATCTAAAGGTATGGAAAGGAATGGGAGGTGGTATGTTTTTCATGTGAAAATCCAGACTAGTGGAAGAGGAACTGCACCTAGAAGTGTGCGGACACTAAATATTCATTCATTATTGAGTGTAATCTTTCAATTTATACACATTGAGTATTAGATATATCTTAGGGTGCTCACATATGTATTCAAATATAGGAACAAAGAAGATTTAGAAACATTTTTAGATGATAGGTGGATCTTTTAGCTACCAATGTCATGACGAAAGATGTGTTGGTTATTGGCTATTACCATCTCTCATTGCCAACCGGGATGCTTTTGGTTTTACATAAGTATTATTATGTACCTAGTGTTAGCAAAAACATAATTTTTGTATCATTTTTTTTGGATATGGATGGATTTATTTTTATGTTTGGAAATAAGGGTTATTTATTTTATAAGAACAACATATTTTATGGTATGGTTCATTTAAATAATGGTTTGTATGTATTAAATTACAAAAACCAAGTATTGGAAATCAATAACGAATCAAAATCACATGAATCATACCACACCCAGTTGTGGAATCACCGTATCAGTCATGTAAATGAGAAGCGCTAGACAAAACTACGCCAAGATAGTTATTTAGAATCTACTAAGCTAAATCCACTTGATAGATTTAATTCTTGTTTATAAGGGGAAATGACCAAGACGCCTTTTGTGGATAGGGTGAAAGGGCCATAGAGCTTCTAGGATTGGTAAACACGGATCGGTGTAGATCATTTCCAATAGAAACTGGAGGTGGATATTCTTACTTCATTAATTTTACTGATGATTTGAGTAGATATGGCTATATATAATTAATTATCTATAACTCAGAGTCCTTGGAGAAATTTAAGAAATTCAAGAATGAAGTAGAGAATCATCTTAGTAAAAAGATAAATAAGCTTCTATCAGATCAAGGTGGAGAATATCTGAACCAAGAGTTCATCGACCTTTTACAGGAGTCTAAGATTCTATCTCAAATCACTCCTCCTTATACACTACAGTTTAATGGTGTTAGTGAAAGGAGGAATTACACCTTGTTGGACATGCTGAGTTTGATGATGAGTCATGCAAATCTTCCATTATCTTTTTGGGGATATTCATTAAAAATTGAAGCATACACATTAAACTAAGTACAAACTAAGGTGAAAATGGAATTCCCTCTTAGTTATGTAATGGAAAGAAACCCATTTTGTCACACATACCTATAGGGGGATAGGAGGTGTTTGTTAAGGCCTTATTAGGAAACAAACTAGCAACCTGGGGAATGAGGTGTATCTTTATAGGATATCCCAAGGAAATGAAAGGATATTAACTATATAACCCTTAAACAAGAAATTGATTGTTTCTAGAAAAGTAGTCTTTCTTGAGAGGGATCACATCCTCCACAAGGATAATGGGAGAAATATTGGTTTCAAAAAAGTTGATACTCATGATAAATAAGTCTTGGTACAATAAAAATTTCAACAAGAACCCATGGAAGTGGTTCTAGAAATACAAGTACTACGTAGGAGCTCAAGAGAGGTAAGGGAACAGAGAGAGATTTGGTTTCCTAGTCACTGAGGATAGTGAATCATTATTGTTGGAAAATGATGAACATTTATCCTATAAGGAATAATTAGATAGCTCATAAGATGAAAGATGGATATAAGATATGAATTTTGAGATGTATTCCATGTATCAGAACCATGTTTGGGTTATGGTCGATGATCCAATTGATGTAAATCCCGTTGGATGAAAATGAATATTCAAGAGAAAGCTGGACATGGAAGGTCAAGTTAGAACCTATAAATTAAGGCTAGTGGCTAAAGGATTCCGAAAGCATCAAAGAATTTACTATGATGAAACCTTTTCTCCATTTTCCATGTTTAAATCCATAAGAATAAAACATTCCATAGCAGCTTACCATGGCTACAGGATTTGTAAAATTGATGCCAAATCAGAATTCCTTAATGGAAACCATTGGGAAGCTGTTTATATGACATATGCAGAAGGTTTTTTGATACTAGGTGAATCCAAATAGGTTTTCAAGTTACAAAAATCCGTTTATGGATTAAAGAAAGCATCCAGGACATGTAACATTCAATTTGATGAAGCCATAAAGAAATTTGAATTCACTAAGAATGAATGTGAGCCATGCGTCTATAACAGGTTTAATGGGAATGCGTTAGTTATCCTATAAGTATATGTTGATGACATATTACTTATTGGAAATGATATACTAGTCTTACAATCAGTTAAGGACTAGTTGAACAAGTGTTTCTTCATAAAGGACTTAGGTGAAGCAGCCTACATTCTAGGGATCAAGATCATTTGTGATTGATCCAAGAGGCTGCTTGGACTAAGATAGGGTATATACATTGACCATATACTAAATATATTTAGTATGGAACAATCCAATAGGTGATTTATTCCAGTGTCACATGGACTACATATTTTTAATAGAATGCTTCCTTATAGACAACAAGAGAAAGATAGGATGAGTAAGATCCCATATGTTTGGGATATAGGATCCATCATGTTTGTCATGTTATGTACCAGGCTTGATGTTGACTATGCACTGAGCATGGTAGGAAGATATCAAGATGATCTTGGAGAACAACATTGGAATGTGGTTAAGACTATACTTAAGTATCTAAGAATAACTAAGGATATGTCCTTGGTGTATCGAGGAGACAAGGAACATTTCATTAGAGGGTATGCTGATGCTAGTTTTTAGATAGATCAAAACGATATGAAGTTGCAATCTGGATATTTTTTTTGACTCAATAGAGGATCTTTCAGGTGGAAGAGTTAAAAGTAGCCTTTTGTCACCTATTTTACAGTAGAGTCCAGATATATAGCAGCTTCTGATGCAACCAATAATTCATATGGATTCGGAACTTTTTCCATGATCTTGATGAGGTACCTAGCAGTAAAGACCCTATTTCATTTTATTGTGATAATATAGCAGGGGTGGCTCTTGAAAAGGAACCAAGGTCACATAAACAGAGAAACCATATTCTCCAGGGTTATCACCTCTTGAGGGATTTCTATCGAAGGGGTGAAGTTTCAGTGAGCAGAGTGTCCATGGAAGAGAACATAGTGGACCCCATGACTAAACACCTATCTCATTAGAAGCATGAATATCATGTGAGAGTTAGAATGTTGAAGGTTATTAGTAGTTGGATCTAGTCCAAGTGGGAGTCTGTTAGAGTTGGTGGCCTAGAACCAACTACTTTGTAATTTATGATAAACATTTATTCACGAATTTGAATAATAATACCTACTTTATCACATATTGATTCTTCTTCTACTTGAAAATTCATGTGATATTTTCCTAAGGATAGTTGTTTCACTAATGGGTTATAACAGGTCTCTATTATTATGAGAATCTGAAAGCGCCATAAAAATTATCCTTGAATATGTGTTATATGGTTGGATGATGTTATTTGAGAGACACAAATAATATAGTCCATTAGGGGTGAGGACTCATAAATCTTTGAGGCACCTTCCCATGGTGTGAGACCTTGGTAATATCCAAGAGGATATTATGAGAACGAGACCCACCCATAGTAAATCCACATTTCATAGTGTCTTTGGAAGTTCCTATCTGCAGACGTGTGTATTGGTCCTTAGACAATAATATTATTATTAATGGGTATTAAAACTCACACACATAGATTTTTTTATGAAAACTATGACAACACACTGTTCATAGTGAAGTAGGATATGTTGGTTGCACCACGAGTAATACTGTGTTAGTAGATAATTTGAGAAATGATTTTTTCCCATCTGTTCTATAACGGATGTTGATATCTCAGACCCTTTGATGAAATTGATATATCCTAAATAAATCCATGGCCTGGGTGTGGAGTGGGTGAGTTCAATTCTGGGAATTCAAGGATAGAGTAATTGATCACATGGGTTGATGGAATTAGCATGAAACCCACTTGATTCGAGATAGCGAGACAAAGGGATTACATTACACAGTAAGCATTCATAGGAGGTGACATGTCATTGTGCTGTTAATTTCTTTCTCTACGGGTTCCTTGATGTGTTTCTAGATGTTGACCTTGGACTTTAGGCAGACTCCGCCTAATTCCACTGAGAAAGAGGCCTAGAGGATCACACACTAAGTGTTTCCAAGTTTCTCGGTTAAATATTCATTTAACAAGTTGAAAAAATATTATTCCTGATTTTGGTTTAATAATTATTCAAGGATGCCTAGTCGCATTTATTTTTACACTAGTTATTTGAGAGAATATATTATGTGTTAAATAATATATTTATTAGAGAGTAATGAAGTGATATTTATTTAAGAAATAAATATTAATTATTCAAGGTCTAATAAATGTGGTGGAGGAAATAATGAAAATGGAAAAAAAGTACATGCTGTGTAGTTTTTATGGGGATTTGTGAGAAATAATATTATATATTTAATTAAATAATTATAGGTGTAATTCACTGGGAACATGTCACGTGATAATAATAGTCAAATTTTATAATTATACATGGGTTCTGACTAAGAATTAAATTAAATGAATAAATTCCTGTTGGTAATTAAATCATTTTATTATTATAAGTAATATAAATCCTAATGACATTATTCCCATTAGACATAGCCAACCTTTGTGGTTGTGAACAATGGATCTAGAGAAATCACTCAATCCAAGAGATAATTACTTTACTTCAAGAAAACTCTCATGTTGCGAGAGAGATCCACCTCCACTAGATCAAGGAGAGTGCTTTGGAAGCGTCTCTCAAGGCGAACGAAGGCGTACATCGCAAGCGAAGGCTCTTCCATGCTAGAACCCAGATATCCATTTGGCGAAATCCATATATATGTATATCATGTGTGGATAAACTCTAGAGGAATACTATACTTGTATTCTACAATGCAATGGTGGATCAAATTAGATCATGATCGGAAACATCAAAATATAGAGAAATCAATCAATGTAATTCTTGTCTTTTAATTAAATTAATTATGGCCAAAATATGATGATCCTCTCTATAGTTCCAGGACATCCCTCTTTCTTTTTAGTTCTTTGTTCTATTCCAAATATTCTTAATTTTATCATCGTGACGAATCTCATATTGATCATTGTTAATGGTAAAATTAAAGTTGGTTACACTCATACTCATTCTTCTGTTTCACTTAGAACCTACAGGTACCAAGAGAGCCTCACACTTCGTTGATTGAGAGTTGATAGCTCTTGCTTGTTTAGATGTTTTGATGGTGGGATTGAGAGTTATATCAACCCACATTTGGTTGAATATTTTCCATGATTTTTAGACAGTTTCTTATTAAGTATTTGGTTTATGGAGGATACCCTTGGGATAACATGGATTGAGCTTTTTCCACTAGTTTTTATTTAGTTCTCTTCTCTGTTGGTTGGATAATTCTATAAAGGCTTAGGGGGCTAATGGATTGTCGATATGAGTGCACCCCCTATAGTTGAGTATGTTCCTAGGATAGTGGATATATATATATATATATATGTTATGGATACTAATTTTCTCTTTGAACCATTTATTATGAGTGCTCTTAGTTCTTTTATAGATCTCATAGGGTGCATCCTTCATGTCCATGTAGATGGAGCCCATTGGGTTGTGTATTTATCTGGTTGTGTTGGAGCTTGATTTCTTCTATAGGACTTTTAGGACTGGATGTTTTCTTTGCAGTGTGGTGTGAATACTCCATCACTAGTTTGGATTATTCCATGGAATTTAAATAGCTCAGAAGATGGGAGTTTTTGTTTGGATAATTATTGTTATGCTCTAGAGTCTATAATTCATGCATTTTCTTTTAGATATCTTGGATCTCCAATATAGATATGGTGGACACACTTGATATTGTTTGGATGGGAGAGACACATATTTTAAATTCTATAGAGTCGACCATAGTGGGGGTAGATTTACCTTAGGTGTTATGATAAAACCTTATTATGGTTATTTCCCTTATTTTGTTTCCCCCATTTTTGTGTAGGTTTTCTTTATGAAAAATGTTATTAGTTTTTAGTTAGGTTTTCCTAATCATGTGTAAATTAACATGTTATGATAGTATATTATAGGTTCACTATTGGGGGTGGGCTAATAATTTTTGTTTCTAATCTCTATATGTGCACCTAGGTGTGCATACCGACCTGATGTCTACTTTTAAGTTGGAGTATAAATTGCGCAGTGAATCAGACAGAGGCCTAATGTTACTTGATCAAGTGGAGTCATTTTTGTGAAGTCTTGGGATTAGGTCATTCTATATAAATCATTATGGCGACTAGGTATGTAGTTGGGATTAGTGTTTTTAGTAGATCATAATGTATAAATTTCTAGCATTCTAATTTTGTATATATGGTCATTCCACTGGTCGATCTGTTGTTGTTCTTTTCATGCTTGTGAGTCTATATGACTTCATTATGCATTTTATTTTTTATATTATGTAATTTTTTAAGTTTATTTATTATGAATACTCTAATGTTTACCCATTCTATTATTTTTTGTTATTTTCAACTATTATTGTACTCTAATAAGAGGGTATAGTATCCCCACCATATCTGTTAGACTCTCACTACTATTCAACATCCTCTGGCATATGGGGAGGTACACTTAAGGCCTTATGGAGGGCTGATCAGGTGATGTGTTAGGTTGACCTTGCCCAATTTTGTACAAAATTATATCATAGGTGGTTAGTTTTTATATTTGGGGAGTAGAAAGATAGGTGGTATAATAATGTGTCATAACTTGTGATGGATGTCATCCTTGTGTTTTTTAAACACCTTTACCAATAAGAAGTCTTTGTTTCCTGGGCATGGGATTACTTTTTTTGGTTTCCATTCTTTCAGTTGTGTGATTTCACCTAGGGTGATTCAACTGAGTTTGTGGATTTATAGTTTATTATGGTTTTTATTTCATTGACTGTGTGAAAAATTCCAATGTTCATGAAATATTCTAGGAATATAGGATTTAAATTACATATTCATATCTATGTTTTTTTACTGATGATGGAGTTTTGGTTGTTTAAAGTGTCTCTAAAAACCTATATGTTCTGTCACATATAGATCCATTGTGGAATTATACATAACTAAACATAATTTATATATATATTCTTCGGATGAAAACCCATGTGGATCCTATGGAGAGAGGTTCTACAGTGATAGAGATGCAATCCCTTCATCGAGGGATACATAGTGACCCTTATGGGTTAGTGTGGGATCTGATTTCCCTATTAATGGATCGATGAGGTAAAGGGATCCTGATAGATTTTTTATTGGGATCGAGTTTACGAGAGGTAGTGGTTTCTTTGAAGTCTTAGGTTCATTATCCTTAGGAGGGATTTGTTCCTTCTATGTATTGTCTATCTGGTCTTGCAGTGAGGCTCATGTTCCAATTATTACTCATGTCTTGGGTGGGTGTATTTTTTCTTCATTGATGGGGCTGTTGAGGATTGCTTTCACTAGGGAGTGGTTAGGCATGCGGATTCTAAGTGTTTAAAAAGTATAGTGTAAGGATTGTTACCTATATCATAGATATATCGAGAGGAAAGGTTTGGTTGGATACATGGACCTGTTTGTTTTTGGGTGCACCTTAAGTTGCATGAAGAGAGAATGGTTAGGTTATTATGGATTCAGATCAACACCCGAGTAGAGGTTGGTCATGTGGATGATCTTAGAATAAAGGATATTCCTCAATTTTGAATAGGGGTGTGGAGGGTTCTTAGATAAGTTATAATTAACCTATATTAGGGAAATGGATAGTCTTATTAGGTATATAATCATTTCTTCATTAGGTCTCAGCCTGTGTGAGCATGTGTATTGTTGCATGCTCAAGGAGCGAGGTAAGGGATGACTTGTGGTGGGAATCACACCATAGGATATTTGAGTTCATAAACCTTGTTTTAAGTGGTATGATAATCTTAATGGTGTCTATTCCTATTGAATTAGGAATGAGCATTAGTTATTTCATTTTTCATACTGACACTCAGGTGTGAGTTGTTTGGAAACATCTATACTTTGAGTTCAATTATGGACATAGCTTGGGTTGTGTTATATTTTATTTCATAAGTGGAGATATGATATGGATAATCTTGTGGTTGGGAGAATCAAATCAGTCATATTTGAACAAAACTCATATTGGGAGAGAGTTTTAGACATTGTAAGACCGATCATTGAATAGTCGAGATAGCATTGGATGTGCAAGTGATTGGGATGAGATAATGGTTAATGGTTAACCACTGGGACTTATCAAGTGCGAGAATCATTTATTGTGGGGAGTTTTTGATGTCTTGTATATTCATTGGTTGTGAAAATTAAGATAAATTTGAAATTTTTGTTCCAATAATTGTTTTATGGGAAAATAATAAATTCTCCTATGATATTATCTTGAATAATTTTTATGACCACTTTTTTTTATAGAATTGAATTTTTACCCAAGAACAAAAGTTTGGTTGAAATTTGAGCTATTTAAATATCCATAAAATATTTAATATTTATTTAATTAAATATTAATTTATTTTCATGTTTTCATTCATTGATATATTTTAAATGGAGCATCAGATTGATATTCTATATTTTTTTTGATTCTAGAATAAGGGTTTTTTCCAATGTGAGGCATAAACCCATTGCGGGAATCATGTCCGGGCCCATACCCCTTTTCCTTTCATTTTCATTTTCTTTATTTGTTAAATTTTATATATTTTAGTGTGTCTTCTACCATGTATTTCCATGTACATCTCTAGGGATTCCCCATTTTGGGTTTTCAGTTGAGAGACAAAGAGGGAGAAAAGAGGGATATAGAGGAGGCACCACCTAAGGAGCTCATTCGGTGGTAGATAAAGACTTTCAGGGTGCATGGCACAGATCTGGTAAGAATATTTAGTGTTTTCCACATAGTGGTAGTCTAGTTTTAATGTTTTTATCCATGATCCTCATATCATATTTTTTTAAGTTTTAAATCCTTTTTTGGGTTGTTGGAGACCCCCAGAGGGTCAATCTAGTTTTTAATCGGTGAGAAATAAGGGTTTCAACCCGTTTTGGTGGTTTCATGTTCAGGATAACCCTTGTAATCAACATGTTGTTTACAGAACATGTAATTAACCAAGTTTTTATGGAATATGTTTTTCAAAAAAATTAATTTCTTTGATAGCTTGTGTTACACCCAACACCGAATTTAAACAAACTGTGATATACTATTAAAATATTATTATTTTATGTGAAAGTCATCACCTGGACATTATAATAGTAGGTATGAATTAGAATAAATATATTATGAAACATTTATCATTACATATGTATAAAATTAATTCATTTTAATTAATTAATTATAAAAAAATAAAAAATATTTGAAAATAAAAAAATATGTTTTTTTTAAAAACTATTTTTATGTGTGCATTGTTTTTTATCATAATAAATTAACATAATGACAATTAGTGAATGATTTTAATAAATTTTAAATATTATATAATAAATTAAAATGTTTAATAGTCATTTAATATTTTTTATAAGAATGGGATAAGAATAAACAATATTTTTTTCTTAAAAATGCATTTTTCTAAAAATTGGTTTTCATCACAATTTGCATGCTTATTTTTAGAAATTAATTTCAACAACTAATTGAAATTTAATTTGATAAAATTCATTCAATATTTGGATTAAATAAATTCAAATTTTGTAAATTTACCCCTTTTATGTTTTTTCAATATGAAAGGTTACCGTGGTAAAATTTATCACCTTAGTAAAGGGTAAATCGAGTAAATCTTGGTTAAAACTAAGTGATAAGTCCATAATATTTCACCTAGTTATTATTGGATGAATTTAAATATACCCTTATCACCTTAGGATAATAATTAATGTGTTTAATGGATATGTTTCCAGGAAAATGACCTATATAACATTCAAATAAAAAAGTTATAAAATATCACTCTCTTAGTTTTAAATATCTATTATGTGTTCACAAAAGGAAAAAGTTTTGAATAAATATAAGTTTACATTTTGATACTAATGAAATTATTTTAATGATAGAAATTTATTAATATTTTTTAAAAAATTATATAATTAACTTAAATTCTTATGCAATACCGACACAACATTTATTCAACTATTAGAATAATAAAATAAATGATTTTAAAAATACCAAAAGTAATATAATTAGAGATATTTATAGTGTTTCATGAATTATATAGATTAATATGACATGTTATCTAGTATTAAAATTATTATATTCAAATTAAATCTTTTTTTATGTATTTTAAGTAAAATAAAATGAATAGTACTAAAATTGACATTAATGATGTTTTATGGAATTAATATTTTATGAAATTATTTCAAAATTATAAAAGTGTGCAAAGAAGATAATTGTGATAATATATGGTCTAAAATATCATTCCTTTCCCATTTATGATCCAATATTCATCTTATAATTAAAATTATAACACTTTAAGAGTAAAACAAACATTACATCGGTTAATGTTAAAATAGTTTAACTAAAGGGTTAAACTAAAATATATGGTTTGAGACACCACATAAACCTATTAATGTTTTATTGGTTAATGGTATTTCATACCCATAAAATTTTATCATTGAATCTATATAATTTTGGAGGCATTTTTGAGTGATAATGACTTTATTATAATTTAATCTTTCATGAAACCCCAATAGTACCCCTCCCCTCACTTATAAAAGGTAACCTCACCTTTATATTATTA
Source organism: Viscum album (assembly GCA_963277665.1). Taxonomy (NCBI): domain Eukaryota; kingdom Viridiplantae; phylum Streptophyta; class Magnoliopsida; order Santalales; family Viscaceae; genus Viscum; species Viscum album. The sequence continues at coordinate 1,822,505,690 of OY728135.1, read as the reverse complement.
AAAACACTTTCATCCTTATATATTGAAAAGAAATTACAAAACACCTTTTAAACATCCGTATACAAAATTTAGAGGCGTTTTTACTTTCGAAAGATCAAACATAGGATCCTTTAGAGGATATCTAAAGGAGCTCTTTCAAAGATGAGGTAATTTTTTTAACCAATCAATTTCTTTTTAATTATTATTTTAACTCCCCTAAATCTATATTTTTGTTCATAAAATAATAAATTCCATATCCTTAATATACTTAAATGTTATAATATTTATAAAACAACCCTTATTAACCCTCTTTCCATCAAATTGGAAGTTAAAGTATCACTCATACGTGTGTACGACTTACCATCCCCACATAGTGACACAATTCAATTTCAATCACCATATTTAATGGATGGTTATTAATATGGGTATAAAGTTAATATATTATACTTATTATATAATTATACTTCTTATATCATAATATTACATCTACCTGCTTACCTTCTAATCCCTTGGAAAATGATAACATTGCTCGTGCGTATGTGTGGACTTCCACCTCCATGAAGTGATGTGACTCATTTTTCATTTTAGTTTTACTTGTATGGAAATAAGTAAATATTAACAAATATATAAGGTATATATGAGATAATTATTATTCTATAAAATTTAATGATTTTTTACCTTTATTTTGTTCCATCCATCAAAAATGGAAAATAATGTTCATCTGTATGTACGACTTACTGTCTCCATGAATGGTGTAATTCATTTTTCTATATATAATTTTATGAATGACTATAAATTTTTATATAATGAATATATATGATAATTATATCATTATTAAAAAATTATGATTTTACCATGATCAATATATAATTATTAAAACTATCGAACCAAAACATGCATGAAAAATGAAATGGATATCACCCAGAACAATGATCTTAATAAAGAATCATTATTAAACAAATGATAATAGGTTATAAGTAAATAATATATGGTATGATATATTTTATTATGTTTATGTAATATATTTATAATAAATATATATTTTATATACAGGAGGTTCAAATGCATATGAATGAATTCAAACCTGAGGTAATCGATTTTCGTCTCACATTTATTTATGTGAGACACATTCATTATTCACCACTTTTTTATTTTATATGCATTATATACTAACCCAAAATATATTTAATGATTCTTATTTTTAAATTTTTTAGGATTAAAATATCCTTATAAATTTCTTTATTTCATTGGGCCTACAACTCAAATATTACCAAAGTAGTAAGGTGTTGATATCACAACCTCATTGTTTATCAGGATTGTTTATGATTAAGTTTCTGATGATGAAATATTATGATCTACCTATCAAAAAACTCATTAATTTTCTTATCATATGATTATCTCCTGAAAATACATTTTTTCCTTTCAATTTTCTTATATTAAGTACTGATATACTAAAAATATTTTTTAATGAAAACTGACTTAACTTCTATCTTCAGTCGAAAAAACTATATCTTTAATATCCATGTCTTATATAAATAAATTAAATAGGGTTTTTTCCTATTTTAAGTTTATTTTTTAAATTCATATTGACCCATGTTTTAATTTTAAGAAAAATAAAAGGAATGTTCTTTTAATTTTACGAACAAGGTACTTATTGACTTTTTACAAAAATGTGAAATTAATGGTTTCTTTTAACTTATACGGCATGGACGAAATTTCATTCAATCACGAAAACTTAATAGTATTACTATTCCTTTATAATTTTCCAATTATATTTTCTAATTAATTTATTTTCACAATATTTTTTTATTTTTTTTAATGTTATTTTCAAAGTGAAAATATTATTCTCTTTAAGAATGTTTTAGTGTTATTATATTAGTATTTCTATTTATTAGACAAAAACCCCCTTTATTTGAATTATAATTTACTCGGGATATGATCCAATTATTCTATAATTATTGTTATACTATATAGTGTATGTTTATTATGATAATATTTTTATGAAGCCCATTCTTTTTCATTAGGTTATTCTATGATGAAATTTTTATGAAGCATGTTAATTTTCCATGCATTATTCCATGATTAAATTCTTATAAAACCCATTTATTTTTCATAGTTTATGATATAATGAATGTTTTAAGTAATTTAGGAATAAAATATTATTATTTTTATTATTTTATTGGTGGGTTTTGAATTATATATCCCTTGAATTCATTGGGCAAAGGTAGATATCTCATGAGATAAACATAATTAGAATGAGGAGTGAACCCAGTTTAGTAAGGGACTCTTTCCAGTATGATAGTCATGGGAGTGAACCATGACTACTATGATGGCTTTTTGAGTGTATCCATTCCACTATTATAGTCTTGTAAATGAGAATTTTCTACTAATGAAATGATTTTCTATGATCATGTATATGCCACAAATCCATGTATTATGCCAATGTTATTCTCTTATGGCTCATGTAATTTGATTCCTCTATGATTCATGTCTTATAAACTACCATTTTTTTCATAACTCAAGATTATGATCTATGTTATACATGGTATGGTTTCCTAATGTTATGATAACGATCTTATACCCTTATGCCTATGTTTTGTTTAAGTGATCATTGATATCTCCCTTATTTACCTTTACTAGGCAACATAGCTCACCCTTTATTATGTTTCCTTTTACTATGTTATGAATAAAGGTATTATTTATGATATTTATAATAATGGAGATAGTTATTCAGAGTATAGTGGTAGAAGATGTAGTTAATTTATGATCACGTTGTTTATGTATTCCAATTTCCAAATACACTAAAAATTTACAGTCATTATGTGTGTTTTTATAACATGAAATAAATATTAATCTAATAATATGTAATATATGTATGAAAAGTAAATGTTTCTATAATTTGTAAGAGTGGATAGGTTTAGTAAACATTTAGAAATTAGGATGAGAAAATTATAGTGAGAACGTTAGGGATATGTCAAAGGATTGTAAAATGTCATATAATGATGGTAAAGGATGGAGATATTTGTTTCAAAGTAACTAAACCCCTATATAAATACTAAAAGTGGTTGTGGATATATCATAGTTATACATAGGGGTAATAAATCCAAAAAGTGTGCGTTTTTCTTTTACTTGATTGTCACATGGTGTAGATAATGGGATTTACTTCACACATAGTTTGACACTCCTGAGAATATGTTTTTGAAATTCAGAAACTCTCTAGAAAACATCATTAAGTATTTGAATAAATAATTAACATGAGTGAATTAGGGTAAACCTAAGGCTTCATATACTGTAAAGAATTTTTCTTGATTTAGTCATACTATATATTATTTTTCATGATTATATGGTTCCCAATTATGATTATTTGTGTTATATTTTTTTCAAATAGAATTAATTCAATAAGAATGTATTTAATATATATTGATAAGGAGAAAATTTTTTAAGGAGTTTGGAGTACCCAAACAAGTTGATGGGAAGAATATTATGGAATCTAAGAAAGGAAAAAATTTTGTGTTCAGATTGATAATATTTGAGATTACCATGAAGCCTGAAGTTTTATATACCCTCAATATGTTGTAAATATCATATTTATAGATGGTATTAAATAAATGTGAATGATTATGTGAGGTTTTTCAAATTATTTTTCCCTTAATAAGGATCTATATTTATTAAAGGTTGGAAATGATTATTGATGATTGAGATATACCATTGGATATTATGGGAGATCCATTCACATATAGAAAATGTTTAATAGGTGTTTTAGTTTCTACAAATAATAATATTTCATAACGAATATTCATTTGGAAAGTCTTTTTGGAATTTTAAATTATTATTTCTTGATATTTCATCTGAACATATTGTATAAGTAGTTGATAAGTTTTATAATGGAGTGTGAATATTATTGGAATTTATATCTCTATAAAGGAGTTAATAAAGTTTTTTTGAAGTTCTATCTAAGGTATTATCATTAGGAGAAGATAGATTTTTCATAAATAATATAATAGTATTAGGATTTAGGAAGAACTAATGTTTTTAGGTGGATAAACTCAATTAAAATACTCTAAGGGATATTTTAATGTTTCATTAAGATTTTAAATTATCATTGAAATGGTTGAAGATGATTTTAAGTTATTCTAAATTAATTTTAAGTGTTTTAGATGTTTTTAATAATTCTATATAAGGATGGTGAAATTTTAGGTATTATAAATTTTCACTAAATAATTATAAACGTGTTAGAAGATCCATATGATACATAAGAGTAAATTTCTATGTTGAATATAAAATTGGTAAAGTATTATAATATCCATGTGATACATAAAATTACTCATGGATATAGGTAATTGTACTCAGAGTGGTATGTTAAAGAACTCTAAGTTTACTCATAATAAATATTAGTCATCTAGAACATTAAAATTGAAAATTGAAAAAGGAAAAACTTTATTGGGATAAATAAGAGTAAGTTTCTTGATATGTAAGTGTTGCTAATTGGAAATTTAGATAAGTAAATGAGAGTAATTGTGTTACATATGGGTAACAGTTTCTTATAAAATATTCTCCTACTATAATTTTTAAAAATTCCCAAAACATCAATTTGATGTGTAATAGTGACAATTTCTTAGTTAAAGGTTAACAAGATGATATGTAAATTTCCAAAATCTAATACATAAGAGTCACTCATATAAAAATTTAGTAAATTAATATGTCTCGCTGTGATATATAAAGTCATGGTAATTAATAAGTAAAGGTTATCATAGTTTTAAAAGAAATATTTAAAGGTCACTCCTTTGTAAAAAATGTGAGATTTACAAAATTAAGTCTCCTAATGATTAAATCTAGATGATTCTTTCTCTATTATTTAGTGATTTAAATATCATGATTATGGTTATAATAATTATTATAATAAAGTTTTTATAATAATAATTTTCTTAAATATCATTATTTTAAAGGTTATTATCCATAATTCAAGAAAATATAATTTTTTTTATGAATAAGGTGATATTGTCATGATGATAAGGCCACATTATGGTGCATAAAAGAGAGAGTGTTATGGGAGATATTTGTGTCATGATAATATCCCAATAATTTTAGGCACTATGATTAGAGTATATAATAGTTTGTTTCATTCCACATGCCTTGATAGGAGATCCAATGATGAAACTATTTGAATCCTACCCTATAAGAAGATCAGTTACACTATAATAGTTTTCTGCATGTTATCATGCACACTTTGATAGAATATTTTTGGAATTCGTGAATGAGAATATAATGATAATTAGGAATATTATGTAATGATTAAAAATTTGAGTCTCATAGATACATTATCTATAATTAGCTTTAATTATTATTGAATTATAAAAAATGATAGAGAGTTGAAGTGTTGAGAATGAAGGTTTTTTTGTAACAACCTGAAATTTTATAAATGAAACACCCATTGTGATTGAATTAAATTACCTATTATGTAATCATGTAATAGAAAAAACATGCATTTATTTAGTTATATCCTACAAAATTTAAAAGTCCATAAAGTATCATGACTGTTGATAACATAGACATTAAACAGTGATCATATGATTTATGTATATTAAAGGTTATGATAAATTCCAATTGATAAAGATGAAATAAGAGATGGCCTCGACTAGTTAGATTGTACCCAATGAAGCCCATTTATCAGAGCCTCCAAGGGAGATAGCATCATTTTTTTTTACCTTGACCATCCCCAAGCCAATATTCAACAACCCAAGCACATGTAAATCTTTTTTATGGGATAAGTTCAAGCTCAGTGAGATCATGACCCAAACCATGTTCGCCGAACCACCCCAAGAAAATCCCATTGTCACACACCTTACCCTTAATGATTTCATTGGTTTAAGAAGGGTTTATGTATATAGACCCTAAAATTATTAATATGTATATTTTATTTTCAATAAAATAATGATTATATTTATTCTTTATTGTATTTACTTTATAAATGATTAAGTAATAAGTTTGATAAAAAATAGATTTTAACATGACAAAATTCGAATTTTATTTTTGTGTAATATGAAATTTCAATTAATATATTCCTTTTGATGAATTAATTAATTTTTGAAATAAATTATAATATAAGAAAATAAAATTATTAAATAGTAGATATTAAATACAAATGATAATATAATTTTATGAAGTGAAAATGTAATTTTTATAATGGATCGAAAACTATTATTATCAAAAAACCAATATTTTTCAATAAATATGGATTTTAGTTTAAAAGTTTAATAAATCATCTTTATATATTTTTTTGGATAAAATATATATTTTTTGGAAATATTACATCAAAATTATCTAAAGCTGATTTTTTCATAATTTTCTAAGACAATTGAATTCTCACGTAAAAATTAAACATGATATAAAAATATGGTATGTATTATGACAACATAGTGACCCAAAATTGATGTAAAATGTAAAATAAAAGGTATGTAATACCAAATTTTTATTTTAACCTTTAAAATAATTCATTTTTTAGTTTATTTTATTAATTTTTTAAAACATTTATGAATCCCCCATAACCTATTGTATATTTTAACATTTTAAAACCAATTCCTTGTAAACATGACTCACTTCCACGTCCCCATGGGTATTATTTTAATATTATCGATTCATGGATGTATAAAGGAATGATACCCAATCCTATTTGGAAGAAACCATGGGAAAAAACTATCGTAATGTTGGTAGTTTTTATTGATTTATTGTATAGATTCCAAAACCCAAATTTAGAAAATAATAAAAAAAACTCCCCTTAGTTTTTTCAATAAGCTCCTCCCAATATTTTAGAGTCACCCTCTCAAGGTAAGGTATCATCTCCTTCTCCTATTTATTCAAGAACCTTCTTTATGTAATTAATTTTTCTTCTAATTTATATTTATGGGATATGATTTTCCATATCTATATTACTTCTCTTGTGATTTAAAAGTGAGTATATACCCCTTTCAATATCAATAATCCCAGTCATGACTAATTATGGACACCTATTATTCTTCTGAAATTATCATATAATTTTTTCATACCAAACTCTTATTCAAGAACCCTTTTTTTCTTATGCATTTTAATTATAAATTTTTTAAGTTGTAATATATCCTTATATATAACTCTTACTTATATTACGATTTCTAAGTGATGAGGGTCCCCTTTAACTCTCATTAATACCTCTCATGATTTATTTTTTCCCCACTTTATGTAGCCAAAATTATTTAGCAGTTTTTCCATTACAAACCTTGGTTTTGTGAATACCATCACAATTTTTACACAAGGATATTCACCTATACTTACCTATCCTTATTTTATTGGGGAATTTTATGTTTTTATTCCACACTCCTGGATACTAGTATTAAATGTGATGAAATAGGATCCTATGTTTAATGATACATTTGGAATTCTTATACATGTATATGATATGAATGTGATGGGTGAACTTAAATTTATATAGTTATTTAATGAATTGGGTAATATTTTTGTCACATGATATATCATGTATAGGATTAGGGAGTAAAAAAATAATTCATGATAGGAATTTTTCCACCATGTTATAATGTCTTGTTAGTTAGACATGGCCTAAGTTTATGATTTAATGTTTAATATTGTTTCAACATTCCCATGTTGTTTTTATGTTATCATTGAATATCATGATTCTATGTTCATTTATATTATTCTAACCCATTTTATGTTCCATTTAATTTTTTATTGAATAACATTTAATATTTTCATCATGATATTTCTTTATTTATTGCCTTAAATGGATTTACACCTCCCCTGTTTATTATATATGTTCCTAGGTTATCACATGCAATTTTAAATGAGCAGTGGAATTTTTTAATCGTGTTAAGGAATATTTCAATAATATTGTTGTATCCATGTTTTATGTTGATGTGAAATGTACCTAATATCCCAAAGAAACTATGCTTCTTGATCTTCTATATTTTATTAATTGATGATTTATGTAATAAATCATGAAATAAAGTTTATTGAAGATATGGGTTGCATATTTTTCATATTCAATGTATGAATAAAATGTCTTAGATATGTGATAAAAATATAATAATAAGGAAATAATAATAGAATATAAATTCATAGAGATAATGAACCAATGTTTTTATCTTGAATATCATTCTTATCAAAGGCAACATGAGATCCATCACTATTGAGAAGGTGATTATCCTAGTTCATTGAAGAAGAATGAGACAGATATATCATATTGTTTCTTCTAATTATCATTTAGGACAAATAAGAAGAATAACGATAAGGTTGGCCAATGATTATTTATATCATAAGGAATAATTGAGAATTCTATCCTATAATATCCTTATATCATATGGTCGGAATAATTTTGAGGAAACCCTTGAGATTTCTTCACATAAAATAAGAAGATCAAGATATTTCTATCAATATAAACATATTATACTTTTTTTATAATAATTTATTTAGGATCTAGACAAAAATATATATTTTTAAAGGAATTCCTGGTAGTTTCTAGAGCCTAAAAATAGAAATTATATTCTTTTACTATACTTGGTTAGTGGTTGGATTATATAACTAAGGATATACACTTGATTGAGATTCTTCTTGCTAATAAATGAGAAGTTGTGTTAATGTGGGATAATAATCACTACACACTGGATGCATAGTAATACACTTTAGATGTGAAAAATGTTAACAAATTTGGGTGAGCCTTTTCGTTTTTCTTTCTTTCATAAAATTATTTCATGAAACCAAAAGTGAGAAAAGAGTGACAGGTCTATTCACTGAATAGGTACATAGGTAAGATAGGGGGAATGTTTTAATTATTATAAGTCACTGACACTAATTTACCCCCCCCCCCTCAATATGGATTTACATATCCAAGTTAAACAACTTGTCTAAATCTCTTAAATATCTTTTTTCATCTTTTTCTACCCAAGATACTAGCATATCATGGGTAAAGGATAATCTCACCTAAAATTGGATGATTATGGACAACCCATAGATATACCATGAAGGAAGGAGTACTTTGGATACTTCTTAGGGATCTTCATCAACTTTATGATTGAAGATAAGAAGATCATCTATATTTTATGTAAGGTACATGTTGTTCTTCATTTTACATTATGAATGGTTTTGGTTTCAAAGAATGGATATCTTCATTTAGGGATTATTGATGTCTCTCACTACTTGAATAAGTGTTATTAGATCCTTAAAAACACATAATTAGTATCAAATAAAAGGATAAGGAGTTAAATAATTCTTGATATCTCTTGCATATAAATTTGTGAAAAATTGAGTCTCTCCTCCCATGAACTCTATTTTTTTATTCAAATAGTTTTATATCAAAAGTGTTAGGTCAATGGAGTGCTTTAATGGGTTTATATGAATTTAAAGTGGGGTGTGTTCATATAAGGGATTTTTTTCCATACCATTAATCAAATTAGATATTAGCCATGCTACAAATGATTCTTTTAATCTTTGTTTAAATGAAGATATTTTCATATCATATTTTAAATCATAAAATATGATATAGAAATTAAACTATGTAATGTGTTATGATATGGTATATCATAATAAATTGCATGGTTTTTTAACTATGCATAGTTTTATGTTATTTTATATCATAAAATGTGATAGGATTTTCATATATTAAATAGGGAATAATAACCAACAATGTTTTTTTAAAGAAGATCGTGGCATGAATTGGTCTCCCAATTCATGCCCCCAAAGGAATTTATTAAAAAAAGAGTGGCATTACAGACTCAAGGTGTAAATGGATTACACCAGAAAGGAATAAAAGAGACAACATATAAAGAAGTCAAGACAAACCAGCAGCAATATGCACCAAGACAAGATCAAATCTAGCCTTCGTCATCAACTATTCTGGAACTTTATGAGGATGGAGAGAAAATTTAGAGAGGTAGGAATGCATCCGGCCTCCTCACAAGTCAGCAAGCCAGCAAAACAGAGAAAAAAACAGATCAAAAGCACACTCAAGCCAGAAAAACAGTGAAAAAAAAACAGAATCAACTTCGTTTTAAAGAGATGCCAAACTGTAAACTGAGAGCAGGAAAAATGTGTCAAGATGAGCATCATATATCACAAAAGAATCTCCACATAAATCCACAAACCCATTCTGCTAAACAGTCTCATAAATATCATAAAAACCATAACCAATGCAGCAAAATCCACCAAAGACAGTAGGGACCAGAAAACGAAAATAGCTGCATCAATACACTCATTGACCTTCATCCATTGGTGGTAACAGCATTCCAAACAACTGGGCCGATTCTAGGAACAAAACCAGTGGCATAAAAACCATGTAAAGATGTTCATAAGCTCCAAAGTCAGATTTTCAAATCTAGAATAAGAAAAGAGAATGAGACTGAAGATAAGGTCCAACATTCTGAATGAGAGGTCCCAGAGTAATCAGGTTTCTAGAGAAAGAGGTAAAAACAAATCTAGATGGAAGACAGTTTCTAATCGTCAGAAAAATCAAAAAAAATCCTAAACTGAACAACAAACTGAAAAAACTCCAAATAACCATTAGACAAAAGTCATGTCCAAGGTATGACCTTAAAATCAAAATTTGGGTCTTTCTTAAATTCCTCAGCCACTCTGATAAACATCATTTTTCTAATATTTAGATAAGCATCTGCAGTCATTTCATCTTTTTTATATTTTTGGAAGGCAGTTGTGTCATTTTCTACAAACTAGGAGTCAAGTTCTTTTGAGAAATCCAATTTCTCCTCATATTGATAGGCATCCCTAAGTGCATGATCATTTTCCTCATCCTCACTTGAGGAAGCTTCTGAGTCAGAACAATCAGAGGATTATGATTATTCAGTTAAGGGTTTAATAGGGACAGGTTGTGGAGGGACCTCGTTTTCAATAATCTTGGAAGATAATGATCTAGTGATAATAGTCCTCTCACTATTGACATTTTCCCTATGTTTTCGAGTTTTCCTGGGATTCGGGGTGATGAAGCCATCAGGGTCAACAATAGCCTTTTTTCCTTTTCATCCTTTCAAATAAAAGTGTTCCTCCACTTGGGATATCTTATCAACATCTTCTTGAAAAGACTCATCAGCTTCTAGTTGTACAGCCTCATTAGTCTCATGACCCTCTTTCTTAGTCTCATGGCCCTCAAAAATGGATACCACCCTCATGGAATTATGAGGGATATCATTTTCATGGGGATTGGCTGATTGAGGGTTAAGATCATCCATGGGGATCAAGGTGCTACTACAATTCCTGGGAATGTCAATCTGATCAGCGGTCATCCCTTCTGGAGCAGTCTTTTCAACCCAAATTGGATTGAAATGTGGCAGGGGACAAGTGGTAATCCAACATCATTTTACAGTATGTCCAATTCTAAAACATTTATTACAAAATTCTAGGGCGTTCTCAAATATCACATCCTGTAAAAAACCATTCTCCCCATTCTGAATCCAAAATCTCGAAGGCATATCCTGGGAAATATCAATATCTGTGCAAATCCTAAAAACTAAGGGACGTGAAAGATTTAGTGTAGCATTATCAATTTTGAGAGGCTGACCGAATAGCCACACAATAGATCTTAGGGCATTTTGCTTGAAGATATGTAAAGACAGACCTGGGAAGGCAAGCCAAATTAACCAACAATGTTGTGTTATCCTTCAGTTTTCAATATATTATAACGTACGATATTGACAATCATACTTGATGATGGAATAATTTTTATGACATAAAATAGATCATTGTATCATCAGTACGACATAGAATATATCATAAAATGTGATATATAATTTTTGGATTATCTATCATAGTTCGTGAAATGCTAATTAAAATACATGATATGGTTTTTAATTGTATTATGGATTATAATATAATATATATCATTAAATATGATATGTAGAAAAAAAATTAAATTTTCTAAATTTTTTATTATTAATTGAATTATATAATTTATAAATTTTTTATAAAGTATTGTAAGATAAATTTTTGGATATTTATTTAATTTATAAAAATTTTATAAATTTATTAATTATAAAGTGTTTATAATTAATTATTAAATTTTTATGATACATTTAATAAACAAATATACAAAATATTAATTGTTAATATCCAATTCCTTTGATTTATATGTCACAAATTATAATTTTTATATAACATATTTATATCAAATTTATATGGTAATTTATAAAATGTTATTAAATTATAAAGTAAGAAAAAATATAAAGAATTTATATTTGAATTATGAATTGTTTTTAATTGTTAATTTAAAATTTTTATGATTTTTAATTTGAGATGTTCAAATTAAAAAGACCTTATTCATGTTAATTATTTGAATTATTCCAAAATGAGTTTTGATAAGTGATTTTATCAAGGTTAAAATAATGTTAAATATGTGATATTTTGATTATATAAACTCTTTGCATAGTTGATTTTGAATATAAAGTGTTTATATTATATTTAGTATCCTATATTTAAGAAAATTTCATATAAAATCATAATATGAAGTGAATATAATTAATAAATATTAATTTTTTATATTTATTTAATAATTGAATTCCCATAATGAATGTCTAAATTCTAATTTTTTTATAATTTATTTATTTATGAATTCTTCATAACTATATATTTCAAGTCAAAATTTATTAAATTTTAATTTATATAGGATCAATTTTTTCTTTATTCATGAATATAAATGTAATATTATGAATGGATGTTTGCTTCAATTTAAATTGTTAAAATGCCTTGATGAATTATCCTATTTGAATTTATGGAGTCAAATTTTATGTATGACAATTGATTTAGTTTTTTCTACCTTGAATTTTCCTTGGATTGGGTTATGATCTTAAGTTAAAATTTTAATTATTGTTTATAAATATTAGGTGTTAGAATTTTTATGGAATTGAGGACTCTATTTAGTAAAGAACCATTATTATAGGAACTTTGGGTTGGGCTTATCACTTTCATAGGAGCTTAGGCTCTGTATAGTAAAGAAGGGGTTGGATACCTATAACTCCATGCTTACTCTTGTGGGTTTTTTTTATTTCATATGACTTTATGTCTTTACATGAAAGAGTTTTGTAACACCACAACTCTAGTAGCATAGAGTTGGTGGTTATTTAATTACATTATTACCAAATTTATAGATTATTGGATCCAATAGTTTGGTTGTCTCGAGAAACTAGATATATAATTGAAAATTACAATAATTTAAAAAATGATGATGCATCATAATAAAATATAAAAACATTATTATACCCCCTTTATAGTCTATATTTAACATATAGTAATCCCCTTTATTTCTTGGGGGAAATGGAATAAAAGTAAAGGGGTGTGCTTATATGCTCATTATGGTGTAACATACAGTATAAGATAACATGGCATAAAAAATATAACTTGAAAATATACAAAACTAAAAAAATATTTATATCAAAATATAGATGATTTTTTATTAATTTATTAAAATGGACCATGGAAATATAGTTTTTAGAAAAAGAAAATCCATTACCCTACCCATGGTTTTAGATCATGGTTTTTGAAATTTAATGTATGGTTTTTGAGAAAAATTATTTTGAGAATAGAATTCTGTTATTTTATTTTACTTTGGTCATGAGAATATAATTTTTTCACAAAATATTATTTTTAAAACAATAATTTACATTTTAGACTTTGGAATGTTATTTATATGTTTTGGAAAATCATTTTAATTCATTAAAATAATTAAATTAGTAAAATAAGTTATTTTTTATCATGGATTCAATATTATTTATTATTAAAATCATTTATACATCATAATTATGAAATAATATATACCTTTATGCTTACTATATATTACCATTTAGCAAAAAAATTGAATATCTTTGAAAATTATGAAAATATAATTATATTCTAATTTTGACATCCTAATTCTCAATATAAAATCCATTTTATTGAATAAATCCAATAATTATGTAAATTCTTATGTTTATAATGGGATGATACATATGAGAAAAACATGTTATTGGAGTAAGAACTATTTCATTTTAATTTATTTTACACTTTTAATGATATTTAACCCCTAGATATATAACCTCTTTTCAAACATATTTAAACCCTAAGGGTGAAGATTTAAATTGTAGGACTTTCATGCAGTAGTTCATCCAATAATGATTTGGTGGATATTTCCACTAACTTAAGCATCTCCCCCAAATGATTTTTCTCTATCCTTATTTTTTCATGTTATACATGGGATTGGTCAAGGGAGAACCCCAATGGTGTTACCTTGTGGTGCCTCACATTGTCACAGGTTTTGAAAATTAGGAGAAATTTGAACTTCTTATTCCCAAAAGTTTCTTTGGGGAAAATGTTAAATTATCCCTTGATATGATCTTGGATAATTTTTATATCCACTCGGTTTGTCCTAGGATAGGGTGTTTACCATAAGATAAGAATTTGGTGGAAATCCTAGTCATACAATTTTTTATTGAATGTTAAATATTTTATTAATTAATTATTAATTTACTTTTGTATGTTAAATTAGTGATATATTTTAAATGAACCATTGGATTGAGATTATGTTTTTACGGTCAAGTTTGGAAGGATTTTTCACCTAGGTGGGGAACAACCCCATAGTAGGGCTAGGGCCAGGCCCTAGCCCGTTTTGTTTTCTTTTTTTCTTTATTTTTATCATTTTTAGTTTTTTCATTTCTCTTATACCTTGTATTATTCGATAAATCTATCAGAATTACCCAACTATGGTCTATGGTTGAGACATGGAGACTAAGAGATGTGGGATGCTGAGGAGGAGGTGTTGCCCGGGGAGCTCATCTAGTGGTAGATCGAGACTTGGTGGGTGTGTGGTGTGGATCCGGTGCAATGTTCTAGTGATTTATACCTGGGGGTATGAAATTTTTAATGCTTCCCACCCTAATACCCAAAGCATGGTTTTTTAGTTTTGAAAGTTTTTTAGGTTTATTGGGGACCCCTAGAGGGTTGATCTGGGTTTAACTAAGGATAAACAAGGTTTTCAGAACATTTTTTGGGTTTTATGTTTGAAAAACAAATATAAATGACATGTATTTTGATAAAAAACATCCATGTTATTTTTATTTTTGGAATATGTTTTTTTGGGAATACACACTATGTACCACAGGTACACACCTTATAGTGGTGACTCGGGGTGTGCTGGGGGTACATGGTTCTGTAGGGTACATGAATCGAGCCTTTTTGATGTACATAGTTAGTGGAAATGTATAATTATTATCTAGACCCTATGTGGGGGGTACATCATCAGATACAAAGCTAAGCACCCCATGTAGAGTAAACGCCATGTATGGGGTGGTACACACTATGGGGTCAGGCATTGTACACACTGACTGGGGCTGAGATACACAGGAAGGGAACCCATGTGTGGTACAATTCTAGTATAAGTCTGACATTCCATGTACATTGGAGAAGTACGTGTTGAGTGGCTAGTGTCACACAGCCAGGGAGTACATTTAGGGTTACTTGTTCTGTACCTAAATCACTTTTCATGTTTTCCTTCCTTGGATTATTTTGCGTGTTTTTCGCCTTGGAGTTCTAATTTGACATAATATGAGTCTATTATGAGTGTTATTCCACATAGATCATTATGGAAGTATCCTTTTGGAATTTAGAGATTTTTTATGGTTTTTTGGCTTGAGATAGTGTTTTTAATAGGATTTCTTTGAGGTTTGGATTTAGAATCCCCCAATGGGTTGGGTTGTGGGATTTAAGGATCGGGTGAGGGTTCTGAGCCCATTAGTCGGCATGGATTGTATATGTTAGGCCAATTTTTTTAAAGTTTATTTTGAATAGATCCTATAAAGTGGGATCTATTAGTATCTTTGAGTATATTTTGGTTTCTCATTAGAATTCGATACTATTTTCTCAAGGTTAAAGATATTGGAGTATTTGAGTTGGGCTGGTGTTGTGGGATGGTAGTTACAGTTAGATGTCATTGTGGTGTTGAGATAGGTATAAGAGATAGTTAAGGATTCTCTTATAGGATTGTTACAAATTAAGTGAGAAGTGGGTGTCATGGTTGTTAGTTGAGAATGAATGTGGGGCATGGTGCTGCTTTGGACTCCCATTAAGGAAGTTAGTACTCGAGGATGGGTTGCGTCCTGGATAACCGACTGAGGTTTTTCCTATTAAATATTTTTTTGAGGTTTCATTTTATTATGAGACCTTTTTGGGTTTCCTTATTTTAAAGTGTTTAATGGGGCTATTAATAATTCCCTTATAGTAATTCTTTGATTTTAGATACCCCTTTGGGAGTGTTGTTTATTGAGGATTAGTTGGAGAATGTTGAGGGTAATTTGGGATGTTTATGTACCAGGTGTGTACCATGATTTGTATGAGCTAGAGTAACCCATAATTGGTTTTCATGCTCATGTTCTGTCCATTAGGCCAGTGTTGGATCATTTTATGGGTTTGGTGTAAGATCTTGGGAGCATTAGTTGAATCTGTAGTTTGAAATCACTTTATGTTATTACCCCAGGGACGATGGTACTCCAGAGTTTTGGTTTTTCCCTAAGGAGATTAAATGAGATATCATCGTGGTTATTTTTTAATGATGATATCTAAGGATTGTTGTAGTTTGTGTCCTAGAACCAACTAATTTAAACTTTATTATAAACTTGTATTCATTAATTTGAATATTAATAAATACTTTATCACATCATGATTGTTCTTCTTCTTGACAATACATGTGATAATGTCCCTAGGATAGATGTTGCATTAAAGGTTCATAGTTGATCCCTACAATGTGAGAACCCGTAAGTACCAGAACACTATTATTAAATATATGTACTACGGTCATATGATGTTATTTGAGGGACACAAATAATATAGGCCATTAGGGGTGGGGACTCATAAAACTTTGGGGAACCTTCTCATGGTGTGCTCCCTTGGTAATATCCAAGAGGATATTATGAGAACGAGACCCGACAGTAGGAAATCCACATTTCATAGTGCCATTGGATTTTCCTATGTTTGGACGTGTGTATTGGACCTTAGACTTTAATATTATTATTAATAGGTATTACAACATGTGCACTTAGATGTATTGATGAAAACTATGGCGACACATTGTTCACAGTTTGGTAGGATATATTGGGTGTGTCACGAGTAATACCACATTAATAGATAATGCGAGAAAGGATTTATCCCTTCAGTTCCACAATGGAATTTGATATCTTAGTCCCTTTGATGGAATTGATATAACCCAAAAAAAATCCATGGCCATGGTTAGGACTGGGGGAGTTAAATTTCAGGAAGTCAAAGACAGAATAATCCAGCACATGGGTTGATGGAACTAGCATGCAACCCTCTTTATTCAAGATATCGAGACAAAGAGATTACATTACATGGTAAGCATTCGTAGGAGGTGTCACATCATTTCGGCATAAACTTCATTTTCTATGGGTTCCTTGGTGTGATTTAAGATGTTGTCCTTGGAATTTAGTTAGGCTCCACCTAATTCCACTGAGAAAGAGGCCTAGAGAGTCACACACTAGGTGTTTCAAAGTATCTCAGTTAAATATTCATTTAACTAGTTCAATAAAGATTATTCATGATTTTGGTTTAATAATTATTCAAGGATGCCTGATCGCATTTTATTCAAAACTAGTTATTCGAGAGAATATATTGTGGGAAAAAAATTATTTATTAGAAAGTAATGTAGTGATATTTATTTAAGAAATAAATTATCATTATTCAAGGTCTAATAAATGTGGGGGAGAAAATAAATAAAATGGAAAAACAAAAGTACACGCCATGTATATTAATATATACATGCCCTGTAGTTTTTATGGGGATTTGTGAGAAATAATATTATTTATTTAATTAAATAATAATAGGTGTAATTCCCTGGGCACATCTCAAGTGATAATAATAGTCAAATGTTATTATTAGACATGAGGTCTTACTAAAAATTAAATGAAATGAATAAATTTCTTTGGGTAATTAATTTATTTTATTATTCTAAGTAATATAAATCCTAATTACATTATTCTTATTAGACCTAGCCATTCTTTTTGGTTTTGCACAATGCATCTGGAGAAATCTCTCAAACCAATAGTGAATTACTTTCCTCCAAGAATGCTCCCAAGTTATGTGAGATATCCTCCTCCACCGGATCAAGGAGAGTGCTTTGGAAGCGACTCTCATGGTGATCGAAGGCGGACATCGCAAGTGAAGGATCTTCTGTGCTAACACTTGGAGATCCCTTCAGCGATTTCCAGTGATATGTGGAGCACAAGTGGATCACTTCTAGAGGAATCCAACACTTGGCTTCTACTATGAAATGGCGGATCACATTTGATCATGACCAAAAACATCAATGGAGAGATAATTTCATCTTGGTAATTCATATCTTTTAATAAAATTAATTATAACCAACATATGATGATCTTCTCTATGGTTCCAGGACTTCCCTATTTCCTTTTTGTTCTTCATTATATTCTATAGATATAGCGTTTTATCATTATGATGGATCACATATTTATCATTGTTAATGGTAAAATTAAACTTGGGTACACACATACACAGGATTACACTACGCCGGGAACCTACAAGTGGTATCAAAAAGCTCATATCATTGATTAAAATTATTTAGTTTTTTCATTGATGATTTAAACATTTAATAATTTAGTTGTTTCAATTCAATTTAATCATTTTATAAATATGAATCTTGGAATTTTTTCCTCCTCTTTTTCTTCCTGTTCATCTTACAAAAACAATCCTTTCTTTTAATTTTGATTAAAATAAAAAATACAGGATCCCATCCGGTGGTGCCAAAGGATCCAAGTCCTACAACACAAGGACACATGGTGTGTATTTATCCTTACACATTATGTAGTCAATGTTCAATGCATTGGAACTGGTCTGCCAAACCAAGGCATGCGTTAGAGTTTATCTGAGTCTTTATGACTCCACGTGTTGACGAGGAACATGTGGCACACAATTTTCATATTACACGTTTTGTGTCCCACTAGACATGGTGTGTTGTCCCTAGGGTCAAGGTTGGACCGTGTACCCCATACCTGGATTTCTCGGGCTGGAGACTATGTAATACGGATACTACACGGCATGTGGCCCACCGAACACATCATTTATTCCAAAGATTTCTGAAGTACATCTACACGTTTCACCCCCAAGTGTGTACTTTGGATGGATGGTGAACGATAGTACATTCCATTTAGTAGGAACTACACACTGTGTACTCATCCAAATTATGCAGATTTATTAAAATTTATTATTATATTATACAAACCTTCAAGGCATGTACCATGGTGTGGGTGTAAACCTAGGGAACAACACGTGATAGGTGTTTTATATATATGTGTTTAATTTAACATCTGTGTAATGTTCATTTAAACTCATTAGGTAGTTATGAACGAGAATTTACAGGTTTTCCTTCAAGGTACAAGTTACGTACAAAGATAATTTTAAATTAATTTATTTGTTTAAAATTATGATGGATGAGAATATCAAGGAAATTTAGAAATTGGTTTAAGATAATAGGATTGATTAAGTTAATATAATAATTAAATGATTCAAGTGTGATTTATCTTAAACAATAATGATTAATGAATTGAATACTAATTTTATATATATATATAAATATTGTTTCATATATGTATGATCATGATCTAGACCATGACCTTTTGTATGTGTTTGGTTTCTTTTAATTTATTTATTTAAATTAAAATTGTTGGCATGTGATCCTTCTTCTCATTAATATGTAGGGCCTTTGTTCCCAATTATTTTTTTATCTAAACCCCTGTTTTACCCCTCACCTTCATGTGAGATAAAAGAATATGTCATGGATGTATCTCACAAGCTAGTGGAGGTGTCTTAAATTAGGAGCTAATGTGAGACCAATTCAAGGAGATACCATGGTGGACAGTTGGAAAGCTGTAAACACGAACCCAAAAGTTTCAAGATATTTTCTCCCCTAGCTCTTGGGTTAGTTTATCAATAACTAAATAAAATAACCAATAGAACAATCTCATGATCATGCCATTTATTTCATTTTTTTTCAATTCTATGGTTTATTCGTTGTGGGTGTGTTGTCGCGATTACACAATTAATGAATTAAACAAGCATGCAAGATGGAACTAATGTAAGACCGGATTATGCGTAAATATTATCCTTGAAATGGTTAATCACTTAATTATATCCCACTTAATATTAACAAGCATGTAATAAATATAATAAAATATAAATTTATGTATAAGGATAAAATCCCTCAAGGATATATTAATTTTTTATAGCCTTCAATGATCTTGGTTAGAATCAAACCATAGTTAAAAGTTCTCAACCAACCCTAGTTGGGGTGATTTCAATTATCGGGGAATTATAATTTGAGGTTTTGGGTTGAATTCACTTGGTTCACATCAAGGGTTGACTACCACAATAATACATGGTGTCATTAAGAGGCAAAGGTTGAGGAAATCCAAAATAAAAGGATTTTAGGATTGGGGAGTCCACTTAGCAGATCAAGGAGTTGCGAGTTAATGAATTTTGCATTTGGAATGCCTACCTAAAACCTTTAAAGTTGCTTAACCAACCTATGTTGGGGTAATGATATGGGCAATATTTATTTTTTCCACTATAATATTGAAGAAGAAAAAAATTTAGAAGTCAATCGTGAGGGCTATTGGGTTTCAAAAAAATAGTGGGAGACTAATAAGTATCAATTTATTTATATATCTCAGTTTTATCATGATAAAGAAATAAAAAATTTCTCGTCTTAATTTGTAGAAAAAGAATGAAAAATGACATCAAATATATCATTTCAATGCATAATTTAGAAGGAAAACCTTCTCATCGACACCAATTTTCATGAGTGGAAGAGGCCTTTACGCATCATCCTTCACCAAGAGAAGAATTTGTATGTGATAGAGGATCCTATTCCAATTGTGCCTAGAAATGAGGCCAATGAAGAGGATATATCTCTCTATATGAAACATTTGGATAATTCCATAGATTCTCAATGTTTCATGCTATTGACCATGTATAATGATCTTTTAAATCAACATGAAAACATGGATGTGTGTTGCATGATGTCTCACATTAAGGATCTCTATCAAGAGAAGGAGAGATAGGAGAGATAGGATATCTCTTTTTCTTTGTTCACAACTAACCTTGGGGAATCTATTCTTGATGGGCCTCATGTAGTCATGATTATTAGATACATTGAATTTCTGGACATATTAGGGATTATGTTCCCGAATTAGTTGTTTACAGATCTTATCCTATCAGCACATACCAAGACCTTCTTTAGCTTTATTGTCAACTAAAACATGAGAAATAATTATTATAATATATCAGAACTTTTAACCTTGATTCTTCAGGTAGACAAGGACATGGTGCATGAAAAACCCACATTCCTTATGGTGAATAAGAAGAGGAAGGAAAAGGAAATGGGGCCAAGGGTTTATAAACAGTCTTAATCCCTCGAGCACTATCCCTATAATAAGGGGAAGATCTAAAGGTATAGAAAGAAATGGGAGGTGGTATGTTTTTCATGTGGAAATCTAGACCAGTGGAATAGGAACTGCACCTAGAAGTGTGGGGACACTAAAGATTCATTCATTATTGAGTGTAATCTTTCAATTTCTACACATTGAGTATTAGATATATCTTAGGGGGCTCACATATGTATTCAAATACGGGAACAAAGAATATTTAGAAACATTTTTAGATGATAGGTGGATCTTTTAGTTACCAATGTCATGAATAAAGATGTGTTGGTCATTGGAGATTACCATCTCTCATTTCCAACTGTGATGCTTTTGGTTTTACATAACTGTTATTATGTACCTAGTGTTATCAAAAACATAATTTTTGTATCATTTTTTTGGATATGGATGGATTTATTTTTATGTTTGGAAATAAGGGTTATTTATTTTATAAGAACAACATATTTTATGGTATGGTTCATTTAAATAATGGTTTGTATGTATTAAATTACAAAAACCAAGTATTGGAAATCAATAACGAATCAAAATCACATGAATCATACCACACCCAGTTGTGGAATCACCGTATCGGTCATGTAAATGAGAAGCGCTTGACAAAACTACGCCAAGATGATTATTTAGAATCTACTAAGCTAAATCCACTTGATAGATTTCATTCTTGTTTACAAGGGGAAATGACCAAGATTCCTTTTGTGGATAGGGTGAAAGGGCCACAGAGCTTCTAGGATTGGTACACACGGATGGGTGTAGATCATTTCCAATAGAAACTGGTGGTGGATATTCTTACATCATTAATTTTACTGATGATTTGAGTAGATATGGATATATCTAATTAATTATCTATAACTCATAGTCCTTGGAGAAATTTAAGAAATTCAAGAATGAAGTAGAGAATCATCTTAGTAAAAAGATAAATAAGCTTCTATCAGATCAAGGTGGATAATATCTTAACCAAGACTTCATCGACCTTTTACAGGAGTCTAAGATTCTATCTCAACTCACTCCTCCTTATACACTACATTTGAATGGTGTTAGTGAAAGGAGGAATTACACCTTGTTATACATGCTGAGTTTGATGACGAGTCATGCAAATCTTCCATTATCTTTTTGGGGATATTCATTACAAATTGCAGCGTACACATTAAACTAAGTGCAAAATAAGGTGAAAAATGGAATTCCCTCTTAGTTATGTAATGGAAAAAAACCCATTTTGTCGCACATACCTATAGGGGGATATGATGTGTTTGTTAAGGCCTTATTAGGAAACAAACTAGCACCCTGGGGAATGATGTGTATCTTTATAGGATATCCCAAGGAAATGAAAGGATATTAACTATATAACCCTTAAACAAGAAAGTGATTGTTTCCAGAAAAGCAGTCTTTCTTGAGAGGGAGCACATACTACACAAGGATAATGGGAGAAATATTGGTTTCGACCAAGTTGATACTCATGATACATAAGTCTTGGTACAATAAAAATTTCATCAAGAACCCATGGAAGTGGTTATAGAAATACAAGTACTACGCAGGAGCTCAAGAGAGGTAAGGGAACAGAGAGAGATTTGGTTTCCTAGTCATTGAGGATGGTGAATCATTATTGTTGGACAATGATGAACCTTTATCCTACAAGTAAGAATTAGATAGCTCATAAGATGAAAGATGGCTATAATATATGAATTTTGAGATGTATTCCATGTATCAGAACCAAGTTTGGGTTATGGTCGATGATCCAGTTGATGTAAATCCCGTTGGATGAAAATGGATGTTCAAGAGAAAGCTGGACATGGAAGGTCAAGTTAGAACCTATAAAGTAAGGCTAGTGGCTAAAGGATTCCGAAAGCATCAATTAATTTACTATGATGAAACCTTCTCTCCATTTTCTATGTTTAAATCCATAAGAATCAAACATTCCATAGCAGCTTACCATGGCTATATGATTTGTAAAATTGATTTCAAAACAGAATTCCTTAATGGGAACCATTGGGAAGCTGTTTATATGACACAAGCAGAAGGTTTTTTGATACTAGGTGAAGACAAATATGTTTTAAAGTTACAGAAATCCGTTTATGGATTAAAGAAAGCATCTAGGTCATGTAACATTCAATTTGATGAAGCTATAATGAAATTTGGTTTCACTAAGAATGAATGTGAGCCATGCGTCTATAACAGGTTTAATTGGAATGTGTTAGTTGTCCTAAAAGTATATGTTGATGACATATTACTTATTGGAAATGATATACCAGTCTTAAAATCAGTTAAGGAATAGTTGAACACGTGTTTCTCCATGAAGGACTTAGGTGAAGCAGCCTACATTCTAGGGATCAAGATCATTTGTGATTGATACAAGAGGATGCTTGGACTAAGGCAAGGTACATACATTGACCATATACTAAAGATATTTAGTATGGAACAATCCAATAGGTTATTTTTTCTAGTGTCACATGGACTACATATTTTTAATAGAATGTTTCCTTAGAGACAAAAAGAGAAAGATAGGATGAGTAAGATCCCATATGTTTGGGATATAGGATCCATCATGTATGTCATTTTATGTACTAGGATTGATGTTGAATATGCACTGAGCATGGTAGGAAGATATCAAGATGATCTAGGAGAACAACATTGGAATGTGGTTAAGATTATACTTAAGTATCTAAGAATAACTAAGGATATGTCCTTGGTGTATCGAGGAGACAAGGAACATTTCATCAGAGGGTATGCTGATGCTAGTTTTTAGATAGATCAAAACGATCTGAAGTTGCAATCTGGATATTTTTTTTGTCTCAATAGAGGATCTTTCAGCTGGAAGATTTAAAAGTAGCCTTTTTTTAACTATTCTACAGCAGAGTCCCAATATATAATAGCTTCTGATGCAACCAAGAAGTCATATGGATTCGAACTTTGTCCATGATCTTGAGGAGGTGAATAACAGTAAAGATCCTATTGCATTTTATTGTGATAATACAGTAGTGGTGGCTCTTGAAAAAGAACCAAGGTCACATAAATGGACAAACCATATTCTCTAGGGTTATCACCTCTTGAGGGATTTCTATCGAAGGGGTGAAGTTTCAGTGAGCAGAGTGTCCATGGAAGAAAACATTGTGGACCCCATGACTAAAGACCTATCTCATTAGAATCATGAATATCATGTGAGAGTTAAAATATTAAAGGTTATTAGTAGTTGGATCTAGTCCAAGTGGGAGTCTGTTGGAGTTGGTGTCCTAAAACCAACTACTTTGTACTTTATGATAAACTTTTATTCACGAATTTGAATAATAATAACTACTTTATCACATATTGATTCTTATTATATGTGAAAATTCATGTGATACTGTCCTAAGCATAGTTGTTGCTCTAATGGGTTATAACAGGTCTCTATTATTATGAGAATCTGAAAGTGCCATAAAATTATTCTTGAATATGTGTTATATGGTTGGATGATGTTATTTGAGAGACACAAATAATATAGTCGATTAGGGGTGAGGACTCATGAATCTTTGAGTCACCTTCCCATGGTGTGGAACCTTGGTAATATCCAAGAGGATATTATGAGAATGAGACCCGCCAGTAGGAAATCCACATTTCATAGTGTCATTAGAAGTTCCTATCTGCAGAAGTGTGTATTGGTACTTAGACAATAAGATTATTATTAATGGGTATTAAAACTCACACACATAGATTTATTGATGAAATCTATGACAACACACAGTTCATAGAGAAGTAGGATATGTTGGTTTCACCACGAGTAATACTGCGTTAGTAGATAATTTGAGAAATGATTTTTTTCCCATCTGTTCCATAACAGATGTTGATATCTCAGACCCTTTGATGAAATTGATATATCCTAAATAAATCCATGGCCTAGGTGTGGAGTGGGTGAGTTCAATTCTAGGAATTCAAAGATAGAATAATTGATCACATGGGTTGATGGAACTAGCATAAAACCCACTTGATTCGAGATAGCGAGACAAAGGGATTACATTACATAGTAAGCATTCATAGGAGGTGACATGTTGTTGTGCTATTAATTTCTTTCACTACGGGTTCCTTGATGTGTTTCCAGATGTTGACCTTGGACTTTAGGCAGACTCCACCTAATTCCACTGAGAAAGAGGCCTAGAGGATCACACACCAAGTGTTTCCATGTTTCTCAGTTAAATATTCATTTAACAAGTTAAAAAAGTATTATTACTAATTTTGGTTTAATAATTATTCAAGGATTCCTGGTCGCATTTATTTCTACACTAGTTATTTGAGATAATATATTGTGTGTTAAATAATATATTTATTAGTGAGTAATGAAGTGATATTTATTTAAGAAATAAATATTTATTATACAAGGTCTAATAAATGTGGTGGAGGAGATAAAGAAAATGGAAAAAAAAGTACATGCTGTGTAGTTTTTATGGGGATTTGTGAGAAATAATATTATATATTTAATTAAATAATTATAGGTGTAATTCGCTGGGCACATGTCTAGTGATAATAATAGTCAAATTTTATTATTATACATGGGTTCTGACTAAGAATTAAATGAAATGAATAAATTCCTATTGGTAATTAAATCATTTTATTATTATAAGTAATATAAATCCTAATGACATTATTCCCATTAGACATAGCCAACCTTTGTGGTTGTGAACAATGGATCTAGAGAAATCTCTCAATCCAATAGATAATTACTTTACTTCAAGAACACTCTCATGTTGTGAGAGAGATCCACCTCCACTAGATCAAGGAGAGCGCTTTGGAAGCGTCTCTCAAGGCGAATGAAGGCGTACATTGCAAGC
Source organism: Viscum album (assembly GCA_963277665.1). Taxonomy (NCBI): domain Eukaryota; kingdom Viridiplantae; phylum Streptophyta; class Magnoliopsida; order Santalales; family Viscaceae; genus Viscum; species Viscum album. The sequence goes on along the minus strand of OY728135.1, from coordinate 1,822,479,442 downwards.
GAAGGCTCTTCCATGCTAGAACCCAGAGATCCCGTTGGCGAAATCCATATATATGTAGATCATGTGTGGATCAACTCTTGAGGAATCCTATACTTATATTCTACAATGCAATGACGGATTAAATTGGATCGTGATCGGAAACATCAAAAGAGAGAGAATTCAATCAAGGTAATTCTTGTCTTTTAATTAAATTAATTATGGCCAAAATATGATGATCCTCTCTATAGTTCCAGGACATCCCTCTTTCTTTTTAGTTCTTCGTTCTATTCCAAAGATTCTTAATTTTATCATCATGAAGAATCTCAGATTGATCATTGTTAATGGTAAAATTAAAGTCGGGTACACTCATACTCGTGCTTCTGTTGCACTTAGAACCTACAGGTACCAAGAGAGCCTCACACTTTATTGATTGAGAGTTGATAGCTCCTTCTTGTTTAGATGTTTTGATGGTGGGATTGAGAGATAGATCAACCCACATTTGGTTGAATATTATCAATGATTTTTAGACAGTTTCTTATTAGGGATTTGGTTTATGGAGGATACCCTTGGGATAACATGGATCGAGCTTTGTCCCTAAGTTTTTATCTGGTTATCTTCTCTGTTGGTTGGATAATTCTATAAAGGCTTAGGGGGCTAATGGATCGTCTATATGAGTGTTCCCCTATAGTTGAGTATGTTCCTAGGATAGTGGATATATATATATATATATATATATATATATGTTATGGATAATACTTTTCTCTTTGAACCATGTATTATGAGTGCTCTTAGATTTTTTTATAGATCTCATTGGGTAGTGCATCCTTCATGTCCATGTATATGGAGCCCATTGGGTTGTGTATTTATCAGGTTGTGTTGGAGCTTAATTTCTTTTATAGGACTTTTAGGACTAGATGGTTTCTTTGCAGTGTGGTGTGAATACTCCATCACTAGTTTGGATTATTCCATGGAATTTATATAGCTCATAATATGGGAGTTTTTGTTTGGATACCTATTGTTATGCTCTAGAGTCTATAATTCATGCATTTTCTTTTAGATATCTTGGATCTCCAATATAGATATGGTGGACACACTTGATATTGTTTGGATGGGAGATACACATATTTTAAATCCTATAGAGTGGGCCATAGTGGGGGTAGATTTACCTTAGGTGTTATGAAAAAACCTTCTTATGGTTATTTCCCTTATTTTGTTTCCCCCCTTTTTGTGTAGGTTTTCTTTATGAAAAATGTTATTATTTTTTAGTTAGTTTGGCCTTATCATGTGTAAATTAACATGTTATGATAGTATATTATAGGTTAACTATTGGGGGTGGGCTAATAATTTTTGTTTCTAATCTCTATATGTGCACCTTGGTGTGCATACCGACCTGATGTCTACTTTTAAGTTGGAGTATAAGTTGCCCAGTGAATCAGACAGAGGACTAATGTTACTTGATCAACTGGAGTCATTCGTGTGAAGTCTCGGGATTAGGGTATTCTATATAAATCATTATGGGGACTAGGTATGTAGTTGGGATTAGTGTTTTTAGTAGATCATAATGTATAAATTTCTAGCATGCTAATTTTGTATATGTGGTCATTCTAGTGGTCGATCTGTTGTTGTTCTTTTCATGCTTGTGAGTCTATATGACTTCATTATGCATTTCATTTTTTATATTATGTAATTTTTTTAGTTTATTTATTATGAGTACTCTAATGTTTTCCCATTGTATTATTTTTTGTTATTTTCAACTATTATTGTACTCTAATAAGAGGGTATAGTCTCCCCACTATATCTGTTAGACTCTCACTACTATTCAACATCCTCTGGCATATAGGGAGGTACACTTAAGGCCTTATGGAAGGCTAGATCAGGTGATGTGTTAGGTTGACCTGGCCAAATTTTTTACAAAATTATATCAAAGGTGGTTGGTTTTTAGATTTGGGGAGAAGAAAGATTGGTGGTATAATAATGTGTCATAACTTGTGATGGATGTCAGCTTGGTGTTTTGTAAACACCTTTACCAATAAGAAGTCTATGTTTCCTAGCCATGGGATTACTTTTTTTGGTTTTCATTTTTTCAGTTGTGTGATTTCACCTTGGGTGATTCAACTAAGTTTGCAGATTTATAGTTTATTATGGTTTTTAGTTCTTTGACTGTGTGAAAAATTCCAATGTTCATGCAATATTCTAGGAATATAGGATTTAAATTACATATTCCTATCTATGTTTTTTTACTGATGATGGAGTTTTGGTTGTTTAAAGTGTCTCCAACAACCTATATGTTCTGTCACATATAGATCCATTGTGGAATTATACATAACTAAACATAATTTATATATATATTCTTCTGATGACAGCCCATGTAGATCCTGTGGCGAGAGGTTCTCCAATAAAAGAGATGCAGTACCTTCATCAAGGGATACATAGTGACCCTTATGGGTTAGTGTGGGATCTGATTGCCCTATTAATGGATCGATGAGGTAAAGGGATCCTGATAGATTTTTTATTGGGATCGAGTTTATGAGAGGTAGTGGTTTCCTTGAAGTATCAGGTTTATTCTCCTTAGGAGGGAGTTGTTCCTACCATGTATTGTCTATCTGGTCTTGTAGTGAGGCTCATGTTCCTGTTATTACTCATGTCTTGGTTGGGTGTATTTTTTCTTTATTGATGGGGATGTTGAGGTTTGCTTTCACTAGAGAGTGGTTAGGCATGAGGATTCCAAGTGTTTAAAAACTATTGTGTAAGTATTGTTACCTATATAATAGATAGATTTAGAGGAAAGGTTTGGTTGGATACATGGAACTTTTTGTTTTTAGGTGCACCTTAAGTTGCATGAAGATAGAATGGTTGGATTATTGTGGATTTAGATCAACACCCGAGTAGAGGTTGGTCATGTGGATGATCTTGGAATAAAGGAGATTCCTCAATTTTAAAGAGGGGTGTGGAGGGTTCTTAGATAAGTTATAATTAACCTATATTAGGGTATGGGATTGTATTATTAGGTATATTATCATTTCTTCATTAGGCCTCAGCCTGTGTGAGCATGTGTATTGTTTCATGCTCAAGGAGCGAGGTAAGGGAAGCCTTGTGGTGGGAAGCACACCATAGGATATTTGAGTTCATAAACCTTGTTTTAAGTGGTATGATAATCGTAATGGTGCCTATTCCTATTGAGTTAGGAATGAGCATTAATTATTTCATTTTTCATACTCACACTCAGGTGTGAGTTGTTTGGAAACATCTATACTTTGAGTTCATGTATAAACATAGCATGGGTTGTGTTATATTTTATTTCATAAGTGGAGATATGATATGGATAATCTTGTGGTTGGGAGAATCAAATCAGTCATATTTGAACAAACCTCATATTGGGAGAGAGTTTTAGTCATTGTAAGACCGATCATTGAATAGTCGAGATAGCGTTGGATGTGCTAGTGATTGGGATGAAATAATGGTTAATGGTTAACCACTGGGACTTCTCAGGTGTGAGAATAATTTATGGTGGGGAGTTTTTGATGTCTTGTATAGTCATTGGTTGTGAAAATTAAGATAAATTTGAACTTTTTGTTCCCAGAATTGTTTTATGGGAAAATAATAAATTCTCCTATGATATTATCTTGAATAATTTTTATGGCCACTTTTTTTTCATAGAATTGAATTTTTACCCAAGAACAAGAGTTCGGTGGAAATTTGATCTATTTAAATTTCCATCGAATATTTCATATTTAATTAATTAAATATAATTTTATTTTTTTTATTTCATTCATTGATATATTTTAAATGGAGAGTCAGATTGATATTCCATATTTTTTTTTATTCTAGAATAAGGGTTTTTCCGATGTGAGGTATAAACCCATTGCGGGAATCATGTCTGGGCTCATACCCCTTTTCCTTTCATTTTCATTTTCATTATTTGTTAAATTTTATATATTTTATTTTGTCTTATACCATGTACTTACATGTACATCTCTAGTGATTCCCCCATTTGGGTCTTTAGTTGGGAGACAAAGAGGGAGAAAAGAGGGATAGAGAGGAGGCACCACCTAAGGAACTCGTCCGGTGGTAGATAGAGACTTTCAGGGTGCATGGCACATATCTGGTAAAAATATTCAGTGTTTTCCACATAGTGGTAGTCTAGTTTCAATGTTTTTATCCATGATCCTCATATCATATTTTTTTTAAGTTTTAAATACTTTTTTGGGTTGTTGGAGACCCCCAGAGGGTCAATCTAGTTTTCCATCGGTGAGAAATAAGGGTTTCAACCCGTTTTGGTGGTTTCATGTTTAGGAAAACCCTTGTAATCAACATGTTGTTTAGAGACCATGTAATGACCCAAGGTTTTATGGAATATTTTTTTCAAAAAAATTAATTTATTTGATTGCTTGTGTTACACCCAACACCGAATTTAAACAAACTATGATATACTATTAAAATATTATTATTTTATGTGAAAGTCATCACCTGGACATTATAATAGTAGGTATGAATTAGAATAAATATATTATGAAACATTTATCATTACATATGTATAAAATTCATTCATTTTAATTAATTAATTATAAAAATAAAATAAAAAATATTTAAAAATAAAAAAATATGTTTTTTCTGAAAAACTATTTTTATGTGTGCCTTGTTTTCTATCTTAATAAATTAACTTAATGAAAATTAGTGAATCATTTTAATAAAATTTAAATATTATATAATAAATTAAAATTTTTAATAGTCATTTAATATTTTTTATAAGAATGGGATAAGAATAAACAATATTTTTTACTTCAAAATGCATTTTTTTTAAAATAGGTTTTCATCATAATTTGCATGCTTATCTTTAGAAATAAATTTCAACAACTAATTTCAATTGAATATGATAAAATTCATTCAATATTTGGATTAAATAGGTTCAAATTTTGTAAATTTACCCCTTTTATGTTTTGTCAATATGAAAAGTTACCGTGGTAAAATTTATCACCTTGGTAAAGGGTAAATCGGGTAAATCTAGTTTAAAACTAAGTGATAAGTCCATAATATTTCACCTAGTTATTATTGGATGAATTTAAATAGACCCTTATCACCTTAGGATAATAATTAATATGTTTAATGGATATGTTTCCAAGAAAATGACCTATATAATATTCAAAGAAAAAAAGTTATAAAATACCACTCTCTTAGTTTTAAATATCTATTATGTGTTCACAAAAGGAAAAAGTTATGAATTAATATAAGTTTACATTTTTATACTAGTGAAATTATTTTCATGATATAAATTTATTAATATTTTTTAAATAATTATATAATTAACTTAAATTCTTATGCAATACCGACACAACATTTATTCAACTATTAGAATAATAAAATAAATGCTTTTAAAAACACCAAAAGTAATATAATTAGAGATATTTATAGTGTTTCGTGAATTATATAGATTAATATGACATGTTATCTGGTATTAAAATTATTATATTCAAATTCAATCTTTTTCTTTATGTATTTTAAGTAAAATAAAATGAATAGTACTAAAATTGACATTAATGATGTTTTATGGAATTAATATTTTATGAAATTATTTAAAAATTATAAAAGTGTGAAAAGAAGATAATTATAATAATATATGGTCTAAAATATCATTCCTTTACCATTTATGATCCAATATTCATCTTATAATTAAAATTATAACACTTTAAGAGTAAAAAAAACATTATGTCGGTTAATGTTAAAATAGTTTAACTAAAGGGTTAAACTAAAATATAAGGTTTGAGACACCACATAAACCTATCCATGTTTTATTGGTTAATGGTATTTCATACCCATAAAATTTTATCATTGAATCCATATAATTTTGGAGGCATTTTTGAGTGATAATTTCTTTATTATAATTTAATATTTCATGAAACCCCAATAGTACCCCTTCCCTCACTTATAAAAGGTCACCTCACCTTTATCTTATTAAAACCACTTTCATCCTTATATATTGACAAAAAAATTACAAAAATCCTTTTAAGCATCCGTATACAAAATTTAGAGGCGTTGTTTTTCCAAAATATCAACTATAGGATCCTTTAGAGGATATCTAAAGGAGCTCTTTCAAAGATGTGGTAATTTTTTTAACCAATCACTTTCTTTTTAATTCTTATTTTAAATCCCCTAAATCTATATTTTTGTTCATTAAATAATAAATTCTATATCCTTAATATACTTAAATGTTATAATATTTATAAAAAAACCCCTTATTAACCCTCTTTCCATCAAATTGGAAGTGAAAGTATCGCTCATACGTTTGTACGACTTACCATCCCCACATAGTGACACAATTCAATTTCAATCACCATATTTATTAGATGGTTATTAATATGGGTATAAAGTTAATATATTATACTTATTATATAATCATACTTCTTATATCATAATATTACATCTACCTTCTTACCTTCTAATCCCTTGGAAAATGATAATGTTGCTCGTGCGTATGTGTGGACTGCCACCTCCATGAAGTGATGTGATTCATTTTTCATTTTAGTTTTACTTATATGGAAATAAGTAAAAATTAACAAACATATAAGTTATATATGTGACACACACCTGTCGTAGGGCGTGGAAAAACAATTATTTCCTATGTTAAAATGTAGTAATGTGGTTGACCTAGGATGTCTCCAGAAGAGGAGTGCACACAAAACGGGTTGTCACTTTAAAACGGGGATAAAAATGTTGGGAAAAGAAATTTGAAATTCAAATGATTGAAAAAATATGAAATTAAAATGGTGATTAGGTTGGGGTCGGTTTCATAATTATAATGCTATACTTGTTAAATTTAATTCAAACCTCTTCTTCTTAGTTGATTAAAGTGAGTTTCCACAATCGTTTCCTCTCACTTCCTTGGTGAAATTATTGTTGTGAGAGAAAACCTTACCAAGATCTTGATTTGGTCAAATCTCCTTCCATGTGTAAAATAGTTGTATTGACTATACTTAAATTAAATGGGAAATACCCGATTGGGTTTTGTTTATCCCAAACAATCAAGAACATTCACTACATCTTTTACACGTACTGACGATCGTCGAGTACTTCACCACTAATTCCTGGTTTATTCCATCGTATATAAACCAGAAATTAGTGGAGGGAGATATTGATTATTTTACCAAGGAAAAAATAAATAACGGAATTAATATTCAAGAACGATCGAAATTTATAATAAAATCCTCTATAAGAAATTGAAAACAACTTTGAAGAAGAAAGAAATTTATTCAATTGCGTCCAAGAACTCAAGCATTACAATGTAGAAAAACAACCCTTCTCCAATCACCCCAAAATTTTACCCCACCATGGTAAGGGTAATCGAGTTGAATGGGGAAGAAGAAGGCATTACAAAACTATGAAAAAGAAAATAAATAAAGGGGAAAGCTGAAATTTTCTCCTTCTTGGTGTCCCAGAAGAAATGGGATGGAGAATGGATGCTTTGAGAGGGTGGAGCTCTCCTCCTTTTATAGCCAGAATGTTTACCCTGAATTTCGATGCGTTTTATCCCCAATAATTGACATATTCACGCGTTAAGACCTTCGTTAATGTTGTTCATAATTCCCTTGGTAGTGTCCCCTCAAAATCTCAGTGGATTTGGACATGTATTCCGAGAGTTATGGCCATTTTACTATGAGCATTTATTCTGTCCAGTCAGACTCTCCAAAACGAAATCCTCCGGATTAGGGTGATTTAATTACCCCATAAACGGCCAATTCACTCGCTTCTTATTTCATAAAAGATTCTCAAAAACCCCATTCGCGTCCACCCACCGAATTTCACAAGCTTTGGGCCCACAGTGGATGAGTTATGGATCCCACATCAAAACTATGCAGAACTGAAAACAGTTTTCTTGAGCCAAATTGTGAGCTTCTTTTGAGCTTCCATATGGCCGATTCAGATTTTAGTCCAAAAATAGTAAATGAAGAACTGGATGTTTAGAATCTATAATAGAAATAAGTTTTAAATTTGGATCAGTTTAGATAATGTTATGGCCAAAATACCAAAATAATTTAAATCTGTTAAAAATCCAAAATGGCTAATTTTTACTATTCAGCTCAAAATAACACCATTATCATAAAAATGAAACAATTCATCTTAGAGGAACAGTTTTGTGGGTTTAAAACAATGATATTAAATATAAATTAATTGAAAATATTTTCTCTATCAATTCCACCACACTTAGCACTTGGACTCTTGGACAAGTAAAAATCAAATCAAATTAAATCCAAAACACATATCAATGAGATCAATCAAATCAATTTCAAGAAACAAAAAGATATCATGCCTCATCAAAAACTGTTATTTCAAGTTCTCCATTTAAAATTTTAATATATTTCCACTTCATTTCTTATCCCATGCACACAAAATAGCTACCTCACATGAATTTTCTCTCATCTCACAAATGTAAAGGCTGAACAATGCTTTTCTCATCCAAAATCACACAAGAGTCACCATAGGCTTGATAAATTTCTACTTCTCCACCCGATGTGATTCAAGGAAATGTGTTTCTCATGGGGACTTTACAGGGTTGTTCTGTGGCTTCCAGTTGGTAGGATTTAGATGTTAAAAGTTCTGAGGCTGAAAAAGGAAGGCTTGGATATTATTGAAGCAAAATTGCAAGATTCTAATTTTCACTCAAATATGGTCTCCTTCAATTCCCCTTTGTTGAAAATAGGCTCCATCATCATTCAATTAGCTCATCAGAAAACATTTCAATATTTTAAAACATGATTTTTTTAAAGCTCCAGATAGGCACAACTTTCTTTTTACATTGGAAGCTCCAGAAAGGCACAACTTCTCTTGTCATAAAAGCTCCAAAAAAGGAACAGCTTTCAACAAAATAATTTTTCAGCATCACACACATCTCTTCCACAATTTATTTTCCACCCAAAGTATAACCAAATTAGGTAGTACACGATAATACATCTTCCCCCACACTTAAGTTCAACTAGATCATGCAATTTTACTTCAAGAGCAGGTATGATAGGGAAAATTGGCTTGTAATGTGGCTAACCTAACAGGCAATTCATGGCTACTAGGGGCTACAATGAACGATAAATGTAAAGTTGGGCCATAATGAAAAGGATTATTTTGAAATGGGGGCTTCAAAAAAATAAATACCTCAATCATTTAAAACACACGTACCCCAACCCTCAAGTTTTGAAAGGAATAAATCAAATTCTGGTTAAAGCAAGTATGGTCTAGTTCTCTCAAGAAATGATGTGAATGAAAAGAATATGACAAAAATGGTTCATAAGCCTTATAGGAAAGTTATTTCAAAGATATAGACAGTGAAATATGGCATGAGATTCAAAAATCAGTGTACTTTTTAGGAAATTCCAAAAAAATTGAACTTGAAACAAATTCATTTCAACATTCATTTAAGATCGGTTTCATGAAATATATTGGTTCAATCATTGACATGGGTTTCGAAAATGGTATTGATAATCTTTTCAGCTCAAAAGTTTCAGAAACACACCAAAAATTGAAAAATAAACTCACAAAAATTTGAAAACACACAATTTTTTTTTTGTGAAAACAGACTTCAAATGAAAATCTTATACTAAAAAGGTTCCCCCCCCCCCACACTTAAATGATGCAGTGTCCTCAATGCATTCAAGTTGATTTAACATGTGAGCCAATTTTAAAATGAATCACAACATCAAGAAAGTGTGAAGGAGAGGTACAACCTGATTTATTCACAGTGCATCATTGAGTTAACCTCCTAAGTGTTGCACTCTGAAAACCTACAAATAAAAGAACAAAAGTAAACATAAGATATTTATTGAAAGAAATGAAAATAGAAATAGGATGATAATATAAGGATAAAAACTTAGTTTAATCCCCCAAGTGTGCCCTGGGTTTTGACTACCTCCAGAGGGGAAGTTCCAATAAGTTATCCCCAATCTGATGGTGGGTGAGGTTTCTTTCTCATGAACCAACAAAAAATTTTCTTTCCAGGATGAACTTCTTACTTTTTCTTGAGGACTCCATCGATAAAATTCACCATGTACACCCTCCTTGTAATGAGATACAACATTCATGGTGGGGTTAGGACAATAAAAGATTCCTCCTCTTTCTTGGGTTCTGCATGAACAACATCTTCTTTATTCTCCAGTGGTTGTTGAAGGTATGATACATCTGAGGAAAAATCAAATGGAATGTCAGAGTTTAATTCTATTTGAAAAAAATTAAAGCATGAAGAATCAATATCAAATTGTTCCCTTTCAAAGTAAGTAGATTGTGTCTCATTTTCCTCTAGAAAATCCACTTTGATCTTCTCATGTTCTCCCTCCATTATTTGTTCAACAGGTATGGGGAGCTTTAGATGTTCCTCCATGGATGACTTTTCTTTTTCATCTTCTTCCTCCAAAGAAATACATGTGTTGGATGAATCTGAAAAATTAAAATAAGGGGAGGTAATACTCAATTTAGTTTCAAAAAAAATCAAAAGATAATGAGTTTATGAAAATATTGACTCCCTGATCTTGTTTGGATTCAATTGGTTCTTCAATGGGAGGTGCTTCTTGAAGTTGAATTTCCCTAGATAGAGGTAGGCAGCCAGACTCCTCTATCTTCTCTTAAAATTTCACTGATTTGTTGGTTTCTTCCTTCAATGTTGTTGAATCATCTACATTATGAAGAATAGTTGTCTCAAAAAGTTCCTCACACTCATTGTAGAAGTTATCCAGATCTTTTTGATCTCCCATATGTATTTCAATTACTAAATCTTCTTCATCAATCTCATCCAACATTGATTGATATGGGTTCAATGGATCTCATTTTAATTTCATCAATGCTTCCATGGGTTCTTCAACATGAAGGATTTGTGGGGATACTTCTTCTATCAATTTTTCTGGTTCTGGTTCTTGTTCGGGCTCCATTTGTTGTTGATCCTGGGATGCATGTACTTGTTCCTCAATCCACTGTATTGAGGTCTCTAGGTTTTGAACTGTTTGACTAATTCTTTCAAATTGGGATTCAATATCCTTGTGAAATTCTTCTTCATGGTGTTTTACATTGATTTTGTCTTGATAAAATTCCAGAAAATACTCCTAAAGTTCAATTAATTCGCTGGCCAATCCCTCCAACACTGGGTATTCAAGGTTCTCTTTAAGGTTTTCAATGAGATCCTTGAATTCATCTTCTGTGATGATTTGGATTCGAGCTCCCCAAATTTGTTTAGCCAAGAAAGAAACTTTATAATGTATATACTAAGGTGATTCAATAATTGGTTCTCTCATTGGTGGGTAATTATTCCATGAATTAAAGAAATAATTATTTGAAAACAACATGGAAAAAGATTTTTTTTAAATTGAAAAAGTCAAATATTTACAATTAGTTTGTGGCACTACCTCCCTGGCAACGGCGCCAAGTTTGACGCACTCCTGTCGTAGGGCGTGGAAAAATAATTATTTCATAAGTTAAAATGTAGTAATGTGGTTGACCTAGAATGTCTCCCGAAGAGGAGTGCACACAAAATGGGTTGTCACTTTAAAACAGGGGTAAAAATATTGGGAAAGGAAATTTGAAATTCAAATGATTGAAAAACTATGAAATTAAAATGGTGATTAGGTCAGGGTCGGTTTCCTAATTTTAATGCTATCCTTGTTCAATTTAATTCAAACATCATCTTCTTAGTTGATTAAAGTGAGTTTCCACAATCGTTTCCTCTCAATTCCTTCTTGAAATTATTATTGTGAGAGAAAACCTTACCAAGATCTTGGTTTGGTCAACTCTCCTTCCATGTGTAAAATAGTTGTATTGAATATCCTTAATTTAAATGGGCAATACCCGATCGGGTTTTGTTTATCCCAAACAATAAAGAACATTCACTACACCTTTTACACGTACTGACGATCGTCGAGTACTTCACCACTAATTCCTGGTTTATTCCATCATATATAAACCAGAAATTAGTGGATGGAGATATTGATTATTTTACCAAGGCAAAAATAAATAAAGGAATTAATATTCAAGAATGATCGAACTTTATAATAAAATCCTCAATAAGAAATTGAAAACAACTTTGAAGAAGAAAGAAATTTATTCAATTGCGTCCAAGAACTCAAGCATTACAATGTAAAAAACAACCCTTCTCCAATCACTCCAAAATTTTACCCCACCATGGTAAGGGTAATTGAGTTGAATGGGGAAGAATAAGGCATTACAAAACTATGAAAAAGAAAATAAATAAAAGAGAAAGCTGAAATGTTCTCCTTCTTGGTGTCCAGAAGGAATGGGATGGAGAATGGATGCTTTGAGAGGGTGGAGCTCTCCTCCTTTTATAGCTAAAATGTTTCCCCCGAATGTCGACGCGTTGTATCCGCAATAATTGACATCTTCACGCGTTGAGCCCTTCTTAAATGTTGTTTATAATTCCCTTTTCCATATCCCCTAAAAATATCAGTGGATTTGGACATGTATTCCGAGAGGTATGGCCGTTTTACTATGAGCATTTGTTCTGTCCAGTCAGACTCTCCAAAACGAAATCCTCCAGATTAGTGTGATTTAATGACCCCATAAACGGACAATTCACTCGGTTCTTCCTTCATAAAGGATGATCCAAACCTCCTTGCGCGTCCACCCACCGAATTTCACAAGCTTTGGGGCCACAGAGGAATTTATGGATCCCACATCAAAACTAGGAAGAACTGAAAACAGTTTTCTTGAGCAAAATTGTGAGCTTCTTTTGAGCTTCCATATAGCCGATTCAGATTTTAGTCCAAAACTAGTAACTGAATCCCTAGATGTGTAGAATCTGGAAAAGAAAAAAGTTTGCAATTTGGATGAGTGTAGATATTGTTATGTCCAAAATACCTAAATTATTTAAAACTGTTAAAAAACCAAAATGGCTAATTTTTACTATTCAGCTCAAAATAACACCATTATCATAAAAATGAAACAATTCATCTTAGAAGAACAATTTTGTGGGTTTAAAACAATGATATTAAATATAAATTAATTTAAAATATTTTCTCTATCAATATGAGATAATTATTATTCTATAAAATTGAATGATTTTTTACCTTTATTTTGTTCCATCCATCCAAAATGGAAAATAATGTTCATCTGTATGTACGGCTTATCGTCTCCATGTATTGTGTAATTCATTTTTCTATATATAATTTTATGAATGAATATAAATTTTTATATAATGAATATATATGATATTTATATCATTATTAAAAAATTATGATTTAACCATGATCAATATATAATTATTAAAACTATCGAACTAAAACATGCTTGAAAAATGAAATGGATATCACCCAGAATAGTGATCTTAATAAAGAATCATTATTAAACAAACGATAATAGTTTATAAGTAAATAATATATGGTATGATATATTTTATTATGTTTATGTAATATATTTATAATAAATATATATTTTATATACAAGAGGATCAAATGCATATGAATGAATTCAAACCTGAGGTAAGAGATTTTCGTCTCACATTTATTTATGTGAGACACATTCCATATTCACCACTTTTTTATTTTTTATGCATTATATACTAGCCCAAAATATATTTTATGATTCTTATTTTTAAATTTATTAGGATAAAAATATCCTTATAAATTTCTTTATTTCATTGGGCCTACAACTCAAATTTTACCAAAGTAGTAAGGTGTTGATATCACAATCTCAATGTTTAACAGGATTGTTTATGATTAAGTTTCTGATGATGAAATATTATGATCTACCTATCAAAAAACTCATTAATTTTCTTATCATATGATTATCTCCTGAAAATACATTTTTTCCTTCCAATTTTTTCATATTAAGTACTTAAGATACTAAAAATATTTTTTAATGAAAACTGACTTAACTTCTATCTTCAGTCGAAAAAACTATATCTTTAATATCCATGTCTTATATAAATAAATTAAATAGGGGTTTTTTCTATTTTAAATTTATTTTTTAAATTCATATTTACCCATGTTTTAATTTTAAGAAAAATAAAAGGAATGTTCTTTTCATTTTACGAACAAGGTACTTATTGACATTTTACCAAAATGTGAAATTAATGGTTTTTTTAACTTATACGGCATGGAAGAAATTTCATTCAATCACGAAAACTTAATAATATTACTATTCCTTTATAATTTTCCAATTATAGTTTCTAATTAATTTATTTTCACAATATTTTTTGATTTTTTATTTTTTGAATGTTATTTTCAAAGTGAAATGATTGTTTTCTTTAAGAATGTTTTAGTGGTCTTATATTAGTATTTCTATTCATTAGAGAGAAACCCCCTTGATTGGAATTATAATTTACTCGAGATATGATACAATTACTCTATAATTATTGTTACACTATATAGTGTATGTTTATTATGATAAGATGTTTATGAAGCTCATTCCTTTTCATTAGGTTATTCTATGATAAAATTTTTATGAAGCATGTTAATTTTCCATGCATTATTCCATGATTAAATTCTCAGAAAACGCATTTATTTTTTATATTTTATGATATAATGAATGTTTTAAGAAATTTTGGAATAAAATATTCTTATTTTTATTTTTTTATTGGTGTGTTTGGAATTATATGGCCCTTGAATTCATTAGGTAAAGGTAGATATCTCATGAGATAAACATAACTGGAATGAGGAGTGAACCCAGTTCAGTAAGGGACTCTTTCCACTATGATAGTCATGGGAGTGAACCATGACTACTATGATGGTTTTTTGAGTGTATCCATTCCACTATTATAGTCTTGTAAATGAGAATTTTATACTAAGGAAATGATTTTCTATGATCATGTATATGCCACAGATCCATGTATTATGCCAATATTATTCTCTTATGGATCATGTAATTTGATTCCTCTATGATTCATGTCTTATAAACTACCATTTTTTTCATAACTCAATATTATGATCTATGTTATACATGGTATGGTTTTCAAATTTTATGATCACGATCTTATACCCTTATGCCTATGTTTTGTTTAAGTGATCATTGATATCTCCCTTATTTACCTTTACTAGGCAATATAGCTCACCCTTTATTATGTTTCCTTTTACTAGGTTATGAATAAAGGTATTATTTATGATATTTATAATTAGGGAGCTAGTTATTCAGACTATAGTGGTAGAAGATGTAGTTAATTTATGATCTTGTTGTTTATGTATTCCAATTTCCAAATACACTAAAAATTTACAGTCATTATGTGTGTTTTTATAACATGAAATAAATATTAATCTAATAATATGTAATATATATTTATGAAAAGTAAATGTTTCTATAGTTTGTAAGAGTGTATAGGTTTAGTAAACATTTATAAATTAGGATGAGAAACTTTTAGTGAGAACCTTAGGGATATGTCAAAGGATTGTAAAATGCCATAGAATGATGGTAAAGGATGGAGAGATTTGCTTCAAAGTAACTAAATCCCTATATAAATACTAAAAGTGGTTGTGTATATATCATAGTTATACATATGGATAATAAATCAAAAAAGTGTTCATTTTTTTTACTTGATTGTCACATGGTGTAGATAATGGGATTTACTTCACACATGGTTTGACACTCCTGAGAATATGTTTCTTAAATTCAGAAACTCTCTAGAAAACATCATTAAGTATTTGAATAAATAATTAACATGAGTGAATTATTGTAAACCTAAGGTTTCATATATTGTAAATAATTTTTCTTAATTTAGGAATACTATATATTATTTTTCATGATTATATGGTTCCCCATTATGATTATTTGTTCTGACATTATACTTTATGGTTTTACTCATTGGATGGAACCCAAAAGAACCATGTTAATGCGAAATGTGATGGATAATGAAATGGTTTTAATCATGAGAAACCAAATATTATGTGATATGTAATGAAAAATATCATTTTCATGCTTAGGAAACTCTATTAATCTATGAATCATGTTGAACTTCTAAATGATAAAAGGAGGGAACATCATTTTTTGAGCCATTCATGAGGAAACGTCCACCTTCTACAGAACGCCTCATCTTTTGTTATATACATTAAAGTTCACTAAATCTTTGAGTCTATTGTATCTATCCCGGGTGGATCATTTCAAGAATTGAAGACATTTTGTGGATGATTTTGGAAAGTCTATTTTTTATAACATGTGGGGTTATAGGGATGAAAGATTGTTGGTCCCCTCAACAAATGACATAGGATGATTCAATTTTCCTCAGTGGAAGATATAATTTTCCTGTGGTCTATGCATACTCGTAAACGTAATGGATATATCTTATATGTCTTTTTATGTTCATATTATTTTCAAATTTATCAGGATGCTCCTTCTTTCATGATTTGGGTAATCTTTCCCAAACTTCCATTGTCATTCTAAAACCCCTCAATTATTTTTATGCTGGTAAATATGGTAGGTCAATTTATATTTTTTGATAGTAGAACAATCTCTATGATTCACCCAATAAATATGCATGTTTTTGTGGAAGTTGATGTTTCAAATCCACTATTTTAGTGGTTTTGGATTGCTATTGGAAAAGAATTTAGGTGTAAACAATAATTTGTATTTGAATCATGCATTGATCACTATTCTTTGTGTAGACGACTGGGTCTCTTGGATTTTCATTTTCACCATGGAGTCAGGCATGGGGGGTTGAATTGAAGTTGGGTAAGGAAGATTTCTCTATCTGATAAATTTATCAAGTGGGGTGTAATAGAGTTATTCCGGATAATATCACACAGAAAGATGCAAGGGATATGAATTATATGAATATTACAGAGATCTTTGATCCCATAAAGTGTGACCTAGGGTTTAACAAGTTGATTTAGTAGGCATATGATCTAGGGGTTATGGGGGTTCATAGTGCTGAGTGTAATAGGCCATATCCTCCAACTCATACTGAGGAAGTGCAACAGAGCAGCATTACTGATAACTAGTTGGTATTTATGGAGATAGATGTGGGGGAAGTTAGGATATTTAGTTTCCACTATAGGGTACCCCAACAAATCTAGTGCATCAAAGGGTTGAAACCAATGAACCTAGTCCATGTCAGAACTATGAGATCATCAAAACTAGTAACTAATATGAATCATTTGTTATTGTGGGATTGAATCAAGACTAGTGAGGGTCCCCATAGAGGTGAATGACATTTAAGGCTAGAGTATATATGTGGTGTATACTGAGAATGTTCATTGTTACTTATCATATGACAATTTATGAGGAAGGTTTAGCAAAGACTTTAAAAAATCGAGGAATAATAAAGCGCAGAAGAATAACTGGGACTTAGGAGTTTCAATTTAACTAAAGGAAATAAAAGAAAAGGGCATAAGGACAAATCATATTTACCCAAAAAATGATTACTAGAAAAGTTAAAAAACCAATCCAAAGTAGATGGAGTGTGTGCCTATTGGTATATATAATATGCATGAAAACTCTAAAGTAGTGGATCCTGATGTCAGTAAGGGCGTGGTTGTCATGGTCATGGGTGACATGACTGGTTAATATTAGTAGACAGGTGTGGAGGATGACATTAATGATAAACACTGGAGATTATTTTCCACTGGGAAGAATAAATGGAGGAGGAGTTCCTTATGATCAATTCCAAATTTTAGGAGGATGACAGGATTAGGGATAGGTCACTTATTTTGGATACTAACCATGAGCAGGCTACATGGATTAATAAGAAAGACATGATACTGGTAATGGGGTTCAATGAATGGAAGATAAATAAATAGGAGTAAATTTAAACTTGGTAGAAGATGGCTGGCTATTTGTAAGATCTTATAGAGGAATATCAAGAAACATAGGTAAAAACTCTCTCCTTGAAATTATTTAGGGATACTATCTCCAATAGGCTCAATTTCTTTTTCAAGGATTTTTTGATATCATATGTTTTTTTCCAGGTCAAACCTATGTGGTTTGTCACTTTTACTTAAATGTTTTTTTTCTAAAAAAAGTTTTAATTTGTAAAAGGATTCTCCAGTGTTTTGAGCATGAAAAATTCATTTTGGATGTCTATCATTTTGAAGGCGAAGCTGATGAATATTGGAATCTTATGAAAAATATGAAGAAACATAAATAAATTGACTCAATGGTGTGGGATGAGTTTTAGAGATAATATTTCCATAATTAATTTACTCATAATATTCATATGAATACGGAGAAGTAAATACTTTAACTAAAGGATAAGGATGATGAATTATTCCATACCTATGATGTAAATTTTACAAGACTTTTGAGGTACGCTTCTGGTATTATCATCTAAATTGAAAGTAAGGTTGACCAATTCTTCAGTGGATTAAAACCAAGTCTCATAAGGGAGTTTTCCGCAAAATAATTTTTTAGCTATGAAGAAATTGTTCTAAGTTCTATCAAGGTGGAAATTAAGATTAGAGTTAACCATCAATTTCATGGTTTGGATAATAAAATAAATATGATATTCAAAAAATGTTCTATAACCCATGGAGAGTAGAAGATGAACCTTCATTTATGATCAAAGTGTGGAAGGAAACATGAAGAAAATTATATTTAGGTGAATAATAAATATTTAAAGTGTGGAAAGAAAGGTTATCAGGAATTCGACTATCATATGATGGGAAGAATTTATCTAATGATCAGAATAGAGAGAAATCTCCACATAATACACCACCCATACTCCAGTGCTTAAAATTCATGGGGTATGGGGAATATGCTAAACAATGCTCAAATATGAAGTTTAATGATGATGATTTCTACAAGTAACCTCTTAATCCAAAATAAAATTTGAAATATCATGTGATCACTATTTTTAATGATGGGTACAATAACTATATGGTGAAAGTTAAATGTACCATCCACTATAAAACTAAAAAATGTATTATTTGATCCTATATATACACACAATTTTATATCTGAAAATTTTGATAAGGTAATCAAAATACAACACAAACAATTAGATATTGAATTTGTAATGAAAACCCCTAATGGTATGATGATTACACCTCAAGTCTATGATTTTTATCTGGTTTAAGTATTATGGGATGTGCTTCCGATAAATTCTATTATTATACCTATGGTTGAATTTTATGTCTTCTTAGTCATGGATTGGATTTCTCTACAAAAATCCCACATCAATTTCCAAGTAATGGATGTCACTATTGACATTCTAAAACAACCTATGATCTTATATTAGTGCATTGATAAATATGAACTTCTGATAGAGTTTATAGCCACTATAAGGGTTTTGATTATTATTAAAAGGGTTTATTTATCTCATATGGTTGGTAAGAAACTAACCATAAATGATATTCTTATTGTGTGATTTTTTTATTTATTTTCAAAATTGAATCCAAGTATTCTTCCAAATCGTGAAACTAAGTTCTCAATATAAATCATACCTTATTCCACACCTATTTCAAATTTTCTCTATATAATGTCCCTTTATTAGGTTTCAAGAATTGAAATAGAAACTCTAGAAGAATCTTGAAAAGGGATTAATTCATCCAATTATATCACTTTAGGGTGAATTTGATATTTTTTTTAAAAAGAAAGATGGATCAATGCGACTCTTCATTGATTATTAGAAACTCTACATGTAACAATCAAGAACAAGTATCATGTACCCCATATTGATGAATTGTTTGATCAATTGTATATATCAAAATAAATTTCCAAGATATTACTTTATTCTAGATATCAAAAATTGACGATCAAGAAGGAGGATATAACCAAGACAACATTTTTTACAAGTTATGGTAACTATGAATATATAATGATGATATTTTTTCTTATTAATTCCCTCTCCATATTTATAGATTTAATTAATAGAGTCTTTATTGATTACCTATGTGAGTTTTTTGTATTATTTATAAATTATATTATTATATATTCAAAGATAAAGTAAGATCATGAAGATCACATGAGGACTATGACAAAGACCATGAGGAGGAGAAGCTTTATGAAATATTTTAGAAGTGTGAAATTTGTATTTGGAAAGTTTCATTATAGGGTTATATAATCTTAAGTGAGGGTATATCAGTAAATCCTTCAAAGACAAAAATTTATTTAATGTTGGCCCAGACCAACCAATGTGACTGAGATTCATAATTTTCTTGGTTTAGATAGATATTATCAGTGCTTTGTGGAGAATTTATCATGATTTTGTAATCCTCTCACAAAGTTGACGTGGATGGGACCTAAGTTCCTTTAGAAATATGAATTCAAATAAAATTTCAAGGAAATAAAGAGAATTTTAGTTAGTAAACCTATACCTACTTTATTATATTGTGGGGAGGATTTATAATCTATAGTGATGCATTGAAGAAGGGAATGGGATGAATTCTTTGGTAGAAGGACATGGTTATATCTTATACCTCATGATAAGTGAACAATTATGATAAAAAGTTCCATATTCATGATTTGGTGTTAGTTTGGTAATTTTATCTTTAATGAAATTTAGGAATTTTCATTAAAAATAAAGGTGTGATATATATACTGATCATAAAATTTTAAAGTATATTTTCACATAGAAAGATTATAATATTTTATAGATAAGATGGTTGGGGTTGATTAAAGGTTATGAAAACTCAATACTTTACCACCCTAGAAAAGTAAAAAAGGTGGAAAATGCTCTGATTCAAAAGGATTATTGAAGATTATTTATGAAGGGTATCTCAAAATATACAATATTTCTATATTTTAAATTATGGATCTCAAAATCTTAAATTAAGTGGATACATCTTATCTTTCTCAAATGAGTGTTCATCCATCTATCCAATTAAATATTAAAGAGATGTGGAATAACTAAATATAGATAAATAAGATAAGGAGAAATTTCCTGAGTTTAACCATGATTATGATGGAATGATAAAGTTCAATAATCATGCATGTGTTCTATACATACCAGATTTGAATAAGGGGATATTGGATAAGGCTTATAGTTCATCATTCTCTATTAATTAGGGAAGTACAACGATGTATAAAGATCTAAAAGAGTATTTATGTTAGGACCATAAGAAGAGGGATATTGTTGAGTATGTATCTTGGTGCTCAATATGTTAGAAAATTAAGTCATAAAGATAGAAGTCTAATTTTATTTCAAAACCATTACCCATACCAAAATGGAAATTGGAAAATGTCACTATGGACTTTATCATTATAATCCTCAAGACTTATGAGGTCCATAATGTTATTTGGGTTGTAGTCGATTGACTTTAAAATTCATTACATATTATTTCAGTTAAATAATACTTCCTTCTTGATAAGATTACTATTATAAACATTAAGTAATTTTTAAGGTTTTTGGAGTAGAACATTCTATTTTATCATATTGGGATCTGAGATTTACATCAAAATTCTGGTAAATTCTTCATTAGGATTTGGATACAGAGTTATGTTTTACTATGGCGTATCATCCAAAAACAAATGGTTAGTCTTAGAGAACCTTTAAACCCTATAGTAATTTTTAGGCCTTGTTATATTGATTTTAAAGTTGGTTTGGATCAACACCTTCCTCTGGTCAAGTTTTCTTACAATAATATCTTTCATTAGAGCATTCATATGGCTCCTTATAAAGACCTCTATGGAATGAAGTGTATAAATCCAATGTTATGGTATTAATTTGGAGAAATAAAATAATTGGTACCTAATATA
Source organism: Viscum album (assembly GCA_963277665.1). Classification (NCBI taxonomy): domain Eukaryota; kingdom Viridiplantae; phylum Streptophyta; class Magnoliopsida; order Santalales; family Viscaceae; genus Viscum; species Viscum album. The sequence goes on along the minus strand of OY728135.1, from coordinate 1,822,457,866 downwards.
TCCACGTTTATTATAGATAAAGTTATATTCATCAAACAGCACATCAAGGCTCATCAAAGTCAACTGAAAAGTTATATTGTCAATCATCAATGTGATCTGGAGTTTGAAGTTTGTGAGAAGGTATTTTTTATGAATTTATCCATGGAAGAAGTTTATGTGATTCATAAATAAGTAAAATTTTATCCTGAATTATGTTGTCCCTTTTGTGATTAATGATCACGTTGGGATGGTAACATTTCACTTGGTGCTTCCACCGACCTCTCAAAATTTCATGATGTGTTCCATGTATCTCTCTTAAGGAAATACATACTTGATTCTTACCATAGGTGCATGATATTTTCAATGGGGAATAATTAATTGAATAGATAAAGTGATATGAAATAATAATACTCACTAGTTAAAAGTTCTCTAGAAAAATTTGAAATTTAAGGAAGCTACATGTGAACTTGAGGATATGATGAGGAATAAGTATCCTTAGTTTTATGTGTCAATGTAATAGAATTTTGAGGGATAAATTATATTTAATGGGGATCAAATGTAATACCTCATGATTTTATGAAATTTATTTCTTAAAATAAATTTAATTTCCTTAATATCATGTGTTACACTCAACACTAAGATTAAATGATACGCGATATACTATTAAAATATTATTATTTTATGTGAAATTCATTATCTATATGTTATATTGGAGGGTATTAATAGGAATAATTAGATTATCAAAAAATTATGGTGACATGTTTATAAAACTAATTCATTTTTTCATCAATTATTTAGAAATAAAAAAAAAACATTTGAAAATAAAAAAAAAAGCTGTTCTTTTTTAAAAAACAATTTTTTGCATGTAATGTATTTTTATCTTAATTAATTAAATTATTCACTATTGTTGATTTATTTTAATGAAATTTATATATTATTTATCAATAAAATATTTTAAAATTAATTTAATATTTTTTCTATACATGGGATAATAATAAATCACATTTGTTTCTAAAAATGTATTTTTCAAAAAAGTAGTTTTTTTATGTTTTTTGCACTTATCTTTTAAAATTAATTTCTTCCACTTATAGGTAATAAATTTGATAAAATTTATCACTTTGGTCCAGGGTAAATTGAGGTAATCTAGGTTAAATATAAGTGATGAGGAAATAATTTTTCATACTAATTCTTATTGGATTAATTTAATTCAAATTTTTTTACAATATTATTAAAATTTATTTTTTTACAGACACTTTTCCATGAAAATGACATATATAATTTTTAATGAAAATAATGTTACAAAGTGTCACTCTCTTAGTTTTAAATATCTTATAAGTGTTCATATAAAGAAAAAAAGAAAGTTATGAATGAATAAAAATGTCTACTTTATATTAATGAAATTATTTTAATAATTTAAATTTATTTAAATTTTTTATAAATTATATAGTTACCCTAAATTCTTATGCAACGCCGATACAGTATTTATTCAATTATTAATATAATAAAATAAATGATTTTATCAATATAAAAGGTAATTTAATTTTGTTTATTTATAGTTTTAAATGAATTTTATAGATTAATATGACATATTATTGTTTTTTAAATTATTATATTAAAATTAAAACTTTTTCTTTATGTATTTTATGTCAAATTAAATTAATAGTGTTAAATTTGATATTAACGATGTTTTATGGAATTAATATTTTATTAAATTATTTAAAAAATATAAAATATTGTTAAGTGAAAAATAAGGATAATATATTTTCTAAAACATCATCCATTTTCCATTTATGAGTCAATAGGGACCTTATATTTAAAATTATAACCATTTAAGAGTGAAAAAGTTGTTATTGCGGTTAATGTTAAAATTGGTTAACTAAGGGGTTAAACTAAATGGAAAGGTTTAAAACACAAAATAAACCAATATAAATTTTATTTTTATATGTTATTTAAACCCCGTCATATATTATCTTAAAATACCTAGATTTTAAGATCATTTAGGCTAAATAATTACATTATATAAATTAATCTTTTAATAAATCCCAAGACTTCCCCTCACCTCAGTTGTAAAAGGGAACTGTTCATTTCTCTTCTTCACACCACTTGATCCTTAAATCCTGACAAAAATCTAGAGAAAACCCTTTTAATATTTCTTATCAACATTATAGAGGTTCCAATATTCCCAAAATACCAACCCTATGATCCTTAAGAAGATATCTAAATGAGCTCTTTCAAAGATGAGGAAATCGCTTTAACTGATCACTTTATTTTGTATTCTCATTTTACCTCCTATAAATCAGTTATTTTTTTGAAAAAATAATAAATTCATTATCCTCAATGTACTGAAATTTTATTATGATTATTAAACAACCATTATTCACCCTCTTTCCATCAAATAGGAATTGAAAGTATCGTGTGTGCATACGTGCGACTTACCATCACCATGTAGTAATGCAATTAATTTTCCATTACCATCTTAAATTGATGGTTATTATCATGGGTTGAAAGTTTATATATGATAATTATTAAATAATTATACTTCTATAATAATAATATAACATCTAAAGTTTTACCTTTTAATCTCTTGGAAAATGATAGTGACTCTTATGCATACGTAAGGACTACCACCTCCACGAAGTGGTATGATTCATTTTTCTTTTCCATTTTATGTGGATGGTAATAAGTATTGATTTAAAGAATATATAAGTTATATATTATATAGTTATTATTATGTAAATTAGAGTTATTTTTTACCTTTACTTTATTCCATCCATGGAAAAGTGAAAATAATGTTTATGCGTACATACAACCTACTGTATCCATGAATGGTATATCTAATTTTTATATCTCTAATTTTATGGATAAATATAAATTTTTATATAATTGAAATATGAAATATTTATATCAGGATTAAAATTATGAATAATATTAAACCACGATCAATGTACAAGGACCAAAACTACTAAACCAAAATATAAATGTAAAACGAAGCATATATCACCTGAAATAGTGATTTTAATAAAGAATTATTAATAAATATGTGATAAAAGGAATAATTAAATACTATAAGGTATGATATATATGATTACGGTTATAAAATATATGTATAATAAATCTATTTTTATTGTATAGTTGTTTCAATCACTAATGAAGGAAGTCAGACCTAAATAAAGGGATTTTCGTCTCACTTTTATTTATGTGATACACAAGCCATATTAACCACTTGTCTATTTAATGTGGTATATATGGTTCCCCTGAATGTATTTTAAAATAATTATTATGGAATTTATTTTGATTTAAATATCCATTTAAGGTTATTTATTTCATGTGGTGTACAAATAAAATGTTACCAAAGTGGTAAGTGTTTTTTGTCACAATCTCATTGTTTATAAGGATTATTTATGATTTAGTTCTTGATGATGAAATATTATGATATAACTATCAATAAATTCTTGAATTTTGTTTTTCAAATGTTTATTTATTGAAAATAAAATTTTTTATTTCATTTTCCTCACCTAAAGAACTCAATAGACTGAAAATAAGTTTTTAACAATAATCAATTTTATATCTATTATCAGTCAAAAAACCAATTTCATCCATATACATGACATCTAAAAATATTTTAAATAATCTTTGTACTATTATAAAATGATTTTTAAAGTAATTTTTACCCTTTTTGACTTTTAAAAATATTAATAGGAATGTCCTTCTTAATTTTTGAACAAGGTACTTTTGAATTTTTATAAAAATGTGAACATAATGTTTTTTGTTAACTTATACGACATGAACAGAATTTCCCAACATCATGAAAAATTTATACTGTATATATTCCTTTATAATTCTCAAATTCTATTTTCAAAAAAAGATATTTTCAAAATATTTTTTAATTTTTTAGTTTTTAAAAAGTGATTTTCAAAGTGTAAAGGTTATTTTCCTCAAGAATGTTTTAATTTTCTTGTAATGGAATTTATATTCATCGAAGACAACAACCCTATATTTCACTTATGATTTATATGGGATATTTTCCAAGTATTCCATTATTATTCTTTCTATATATGGATTATATTTATATTTACAAGATGTTTATGAAACTTGTTTCTTTTTTGCATGTCATGCAGTGATGAAATGATGAAATGTTGATGAAACTCATTTCTTTTCTATGGGATATTCCCTTATGAAATGCATATGAACCACATTTATATTTCATTATTTATGATATGATTAATGTTTTATGATATTTTGGAAAATATATATATTATTTTAATTACGTTATAGGTGTGCTTATAATTATATGATCCTCCAATGCATTAGGTAAATATTGACATATCATGAGATAAACTCGACTAGAATGGGGAGTAAACTCAATTCAGTAAGTTATTATGTCCACTTCGATATTCCTAGGTTTAAACCATGACTACTATGATGGTTTAAGGAGTATACCCATTCCACTATGATAGTCTTGGAAATGATCCTTAACTACTAAATAAATGTTTTTCTATACTTATGTGTATGACACAAATCCATGTCTTATTCCATTGTTATGCTCTCATGGATCATGTTCTTTGATTCCTTTATGATTCATGTATTATGAAGTGTTAATATTTATTCCATGACCCAATATTTTCTTATATTTTATACATGGTGGGGATTTCAAATTTTAGTCTCATGTTTTCATATGCTTATACTCTTTTTTTCAATTGATCAATGATATATCCCTTGTTTACACTTACATATCATTTTATCTCACCCTTCTTATGTTTCATTCCCCTAGGTTTTAATGAAAGATATTGTTTGTGATATGTATAATAAGTGTGTTATTTATGAATATTATAGTGTTAGATGTTGCAGATAACATATGATCCAGTTGTTTATATATTCCAATTTCTAAAGACACTAATCCTTTACGTTCATCAGGCATGTTTTTGTTAAATAATATGAATATTAATCTAATAAGATGTAATACATATGTATGAAAAGTGTGAGTTTCTATTGAATACTTGTTTTGTGTTATTTATATTTAGTTAATGTTGGTTTTGGTGACTAAATTTCATGTACTAGTGTAACACACCGTGTACCATGGGTACACACCATGTAGTGGTGACTCGGGGTATGATGAACAGACATGGCCATGTAGTGTACACAGAAAGGGCTCATACAAGGTAAATAGATGGTATCCATTTAATATTATTGGATAAACCCCATTTGGGGGTACATATCCAGGTACATGATTAGGCACCCTATGTGGGGTACGCATCATGTATGGGGTGGTACATGGCATTTAGTCGGGTATTATACACGTTGAGTGGGGTTTAGGTATATGGGAAGGGACCCCATGTGGGGTACACACTATGAACGAGGCTGAAATACCATGTAATTTGGATATGGACACAATGAGTTTCTAGTTAAACATGACCAAGGATAATCCATGTGGTTACACACCGTCAACCCAAAGTACATGTCGTGTACTTTTTCCTACCTTGACTTGTTTTTCCTAATTTTCATATTGGAGTTATAGTTAGACCTAAGAGGTGACCATTATGAGTGTTTTCCACATAGATCTCAATGTTGTATCTTTTAAACATTTAATGGCCATGTGGAAGGTGTTTTTTCTTAGGTGATTTTTTGGAGGATTTATTAGAGGTTTGGATTCATAATCCTATAACGTATTGGGTTGTGAGATGTAAGGACTGGGTGATGGTACTAAGATATTTAGTTGGAATGAATTTGGAATTCCAATACCTCATTTTTTAAGGTTATTTTATATGGATATGAGAAGGAAATATCGATTAGTATCTCTGAGAAGATCTTGTTTTGTCCTTGGATGTTGGGACAAGTTGCTCGATGTTATAGCTATTGGTTCTTTCAAGTTAGATTGGTCTTATGGGATGGCAGTTATAGATGGATGTTATTATGGTGTTGGAATATATCTAAGGGACTCTTGATTATACTCTTCTGAGATTTTTACTAATGAATTTATAGGAGGGTGTCGTCATTAAATGTTAATAATACCCATGGGGTATGGTGTTTCATTGGATTCCCTTCAGGGAAAGGTATTACATGAGGATGGTTTGTTTCAATTAAAGAAGGTTGATGTTTTTCTTATATGGTATTTTCCTCATGGTTTTATTATAAAGAGGGTCCCTTTTTAGGTTTCTTTATTTTTAGGTGGTCATGATGATTGTTTAGAATTCCCTTGTAGGCATGCTTTATATTTGGAGACTGCTTTGGGTGTATTGTTGATTGAGGATTATATGGATGCCACTGAGAACCATTTGTGATGTTTCCACACTGGTCATGTCATATGATTTGGATGGTCTATTGGAACCCCTCATAGGTTGTTTTCCTCTTTCTATGGAATTTTTTCTTGTTTTGGATCATTTTATGGGAATATCCTGAGAGTATGGGTGTAGTAGAGGAGTCCCTAGTTGGATGTCAATTTATGTTGTGACATTATTGTCCTGGGAACCCTGAGTTTTGGTTTATCATTGAGAAGGGTCACTAATATACTATGGTGGTTGTTTTATAGATTATGAGATACACAGGACCAAGAGATACCTGTGGTTTTTTTGGAAGATAGTTGATCGAAACTTTTAGTTTAACTGTTTGGATGGTGGGATTAAGATTTAGACCAACCCACATTCAGTTAGCTTCTAGAAATGACATTTGAGGCAGTTTATCCCCAATAATTTGGTTTATAGAGTAGACCCTTGGTATATCATGGATTTGGTGTTGGCCCTAAATTTTGATTTTTTTCTCTCCTTTATTGGACGGTTGTGGCTATACATTTTTAGGGAGATAATGGATTGTCTTGATGAGTGTTCCCCCTCTAGTAGAGTATTCACCCTAGATAGAAGGTATATATATAGATATCATGGATATTGTTTCTTTCCAAGTACCATGGATACATAGAACTATCCGTTTTGTGTATAGAGCCCATAGGGTAGTACATATGTCAGGTCAGTGTGGATAGATCCCATAGGGTGGTTCATCTGTCAGGTCCATACTGGAACCATATTCGTTCTGCAAAACTTTTGGGACATGAAAGTTTCTCCAGAGTGTGGCATGGAGACTATTTCAACCATTTGGATCATTCCATTTGATTCATATAGTATGGTAGATGTGTGTTATCATGTGGATGCATATGGTAACTCCCTAGAGTCCAACATTTATGTATTTTCATTTAGAATTCTTGGAGCTCCTGTGTAGATCTTGCAGGCATGCTTGTGGCTAGCTGATCCATGTGCTATTAATCCTCTAGCATGGGATAGAGTGGGGGTAGATTTACCTTGGGTGTTAGGATTAAATTTTTGGTTGGTTGTTTTCTTTATTTTTTATCCCCTTTTTATGAAGTTTTTTTTATTCAAGTAATACTAGTTTTCAGTTAAGCTAGTCATATCCTATTTTCATGAACTTATTATGACGGTAGATTATAGGTTCTCTTTTGGGGGGTGGAATAATATGATTTATTTCTCACCCCCAGTATATTCACCTCTGTGTAAATTCAAACCTAATATCTACTTTTAGGTTGTAGAAAGGGTTACGTGGTGTATTTTATGGAGGCTCAGTATTGTTTTATTGAGTGGAACTAGTCGTATGGAGTCTCCGGATCAAGGTAGTTCATATCAAGCATCATAGATACCGAGTATGTGGTTTTTCTTGGTTTTGGTAGAATATCATGATGTATTTATTTACAGACTATTTGTTTTGTATATTTATTTAGCCTAGTGGGTGACCTGTCATAGTTTTTTACCATGTTTGTGAGTCAATATGACTATATACCACATTTCATTTATTATATCATGTTATTGTTTTAGTTCATTTATTATAAATAATATGATGTTTACCTATATGTATGAGTTTTTGTTATTTTTTTTATTATACTCTAGGAAGATGGTATAGTCTCCCTGTTGTATCTATCCGACCCTCACTACAAGTCAATAGTCTCTGACATGTTGGTAGGTGTGCTTGAAACCTTTTGGTGGTCCATAATGAGTGACGTATAAGGTGGAACTATGTTGGTTTTCTACTAACCTTCTTCCTAAGATTAGATAAATGAATGTTATAGGGGATGTTCCTATTATTTGAGGACATAGCTCCTCTCATCTTTTCCAATTAACACCTTTCATTACCCTTAATATAAAGTAATCCCAACATTCACTTTTTATGAAAATTCAAAATAGTCAAAATTCCCAAAAACTATAATTCCAAATGGTCATAATGTAAGGAACATATTTACTGTTACTTTCTATAAATTCATCTAAACAAATCCAATGAATTATTCCTCTCATTTTCAATATGTTGATTTTATGGTTTTTATTATTTTACTTTTTTACAGTGAATATTATATCTATGATGTTTATTGAGGAATATGGGCCATGTGATATATATATATTACTAGGATTATTTTTTTTTATCTATTTTCCATTATTAGTTTTAGAAATCATGATAAATTTTTATCTCTGATTTTTAATTTATTACATTACCATAAAATATACTTATTCATGAATAGAATTTCTCAAGTATTCCTTTCTCCCCCATTTTAAAATTTTCATCCTTGAAATTATAAATCAATCCATAAACATTTGTGGATAATCCTTTATCATTTATTCCTCTAGAACCCATGTTTCCTCTTCCAAAATATGGTTCCTACAAATAGTATTCACTAACTGAGTCATTCAATTCTATACAAATTTATCTTTCATATAAATAATTTGAATTAGTTCTTTATTGTAAGACAATTCAGGTTCCAACTGAAAATGGACCACCTTTAAACCATGGGTAGGTTTTGGAATATACTTCCTTATAAGTGATATATAGTAGATGTCATGCAATTTAGATGTGTTTAGTGTCACATCCAAATGATAATCCATAGAGCCTTCCAACTCTAATATTTCAAATAACCTAATGTAATAAGGGGTTGGATTCTCTTTATTTTTAAATCTCGTGAACCTTTTCCCTATAGGTATACTAAGGAAGAAATAGTCACTAACTTGGAATTCAAGATCTTTTCTTCAGTTTTCATCATAACTATTCTATATTTTTTGGTATACCTTAATGTGATACTAGAAGAATATTACCTTCTATTATATCTATTCTACAGGTTTTGGACCTAATAACATCCATTATCTAACTTCATCCCAATGCACTAGAGTTTGACATCTCCTTCCATACAAGTCATTATATAGTTTCATTTTAATTCTAGAGTTTTAATTTTAATTATAGGAAAACTTTAATAAATTTAAATATTTATCCCAAATTCATAGAAAGTTAAGAGGGTTTTACCTTTTCATTTCCCCCAATGTTTGTATAGTCCTTTCAGAATAACCAATTGTTTGAAGGTGATAGGTTGTGGTAAGATTAATTTCTATATTTAAAGCCTTCTAATGACTCCTCTAGAATTTTATGTAATCCTTGGTTCATGATCATAAACTATAGATAGTGGTGTTCCATGAAGTCTCACAACTTCATTTATATGTAACCTAGCAATACAATCCATAGGGAAATATTATTGAATTGTATGGAAATGAGACAACTTTATAAGATGATCCACAATGTCCAATATCGCATTATGCACCCTGGATGTATTAAGAATCCTGGTGATAAAGTCCATAGTAATATTATCCCACTTCCACTCTAGGATAGGTAAAGGTTTTATAATACTCATGGGATGTTTTCTTTTCACCTTCACATGTTATAAAACTAAATATATTGTAGTATAATTTGTAATCACTCGCTTTATATTTTCCCATGAAATTTTTTCTTGTATATCCCAATACATTTTCATGCTACCAAGATGTATATAGAAATTTAAACAAATATATTCATCAAAAAAATATTTCTGTATCTCTCATATTGATAGAACATATAACCTCTTAGAAAAAAAAATCCATCATCACCAATATTAAAGTATAGTAATTTTCCATTTTTCACATTTACTATCATCTTTTGTAAGGATTTATCATCAATCGATGATTTATTAATACCATCTAATAATTTTTTGTAATTTCATTAAATAATAATTGAATTTTCAAATCCATTTTAACAGTCATGTCCATGTTTATTAAACACTTGAGAATTGGATAATTTTCCACCCTCTTCATTATTAAGATATCATGGCCTTTTATTCTCAATGCATATGCTACCTTACTTGCTTTCCCAATATGATAATGCATATGAAAGTCAAAATAAATGGGTAGTTAAAACCAACTCCTTTTCCTCATATTAATATATTTATAAGTAAAGATGTATTCTAAACACTTTTGATCAATTTATATATCATATCTCTCTCAATAGAGGTAATGTATCCATATCTTTAGTGAAAATACCATTTCCACCAAATCCAAATTATGTGATGTATAATTCACCTCATGGGGATTTAACAATTGAGATATATAAGAGACCACTCTATCATTTTATAAAAACACATATGAGACTTTTCCTTGATACATCCCGATAAATTAAAAACCCTTCTTTACTATATGGAAGAGTTGATACATGTGCATTTTCAAATCTCCACTTCAATTCCACAAAGAGATATTTCCATACCTTTTTCCATATGAATTTAACCCAATTACACGTTAACTTGGTTAATAGACTAGCTAATCGATATAGGTTTTCAAAAAACCACCTATGGTATCCTTCTAAGTCGAGGACACTATATATTTCAGTTATAGTGCTAGGTATTGTCCATTCTATGAAAACCTTTGTTTTTGAAGGATCAATAGATATACCATCCTTGGATAAAATATTTCCACCAAAATTCACATTAACATAATTTCTATTATAACTCATTTTTACTCATAACCTCAAGTATAAATCAAAAATTAATTTCATGATCCTCATAACTCTTAGAGTATATAATAATATCATCAATAAATACCACCACAAACATATCAAGATAGTCTTTAAATAATCTATTCATCATGTCCAAAAACATTGATTGTGCATTGGTCTACCCAAAAGGAATTACTTTGAATTCATAATGAACATACCTTATATGAAATTTAATCTTTGGAATATCCACCTTCTTAACCTTTAGCTTATGATAAACAGAATGGAGATCAATCTTCACGAAGCATTGAGACTTTTAAATTTGATAAGGGAGACTATAAATATGAGGAAGTGGATACTTGTTCTTTATAGTAATTCCAATGATTTCCCTATAATCAATACATAACCTCATTGATCCATATTTTTTATTCATGAATAAACTGGGTGTTCCCCTAGTGAAATAGATATATGAATAAAACCTTGATCACATAAGTCTTGCATTTTCTTCTTCAATTTAACTAACTAAATTTGAATATTGAGTATTATCTATTGTTTCATCATTGGGGATAAGATTAATAAATAATTCAACTTCTTTATTGGGGGTTTAGGTAATTTACTAGTATATTCATCAATATACACTCGTACAATGGGTGCACATTCTATTATCAAAACCTATTTTTCCATCATAGAATGAATTTAATCTATATCTTCTACAAGTATCTTTTTAATCTAATCCATTTGGGGTGATTCCAAAAAATAATTAGGTAATGTTATATCCCTGATAAAAATAGGTAATTACATACTTGCCTCACAAATTCTAAATTCCTTATCCCTATAATATATTCTTGATTTATAATTTGAGATCCATTATATCCCCAAGATTACATCAAAATCCATCATCATCATGATGAATATATTTTCAACTATACAACACCAATACATTCTAATTTTAATTTCCAAATATATATTCATTATAATCAAAGTACAACTTACTGTTCTAACGAATGAATCACTACTTAATTCATTAGGAAGTGATTGAATATTATTATCAATCATGAATGATATAAATGAGTTTATAGATCAGAAATAAAATAATGTTTTAGATAATGTTGTGTTCCACTACTAAACAACATGCTTTTAACATCACTAGAATTAGATTTTATCAGTGCTAGAGAAGCGCTGATGACCTTAGTGCGGTTAAAAGTCCATGAATTTTATCAGCGCTAAACAATTACTGATAAAAGGTAGATTTAGTGGTGCATATAAAAGCGGTGATAAAATTAATATTTATAATCTCTTTTTAAAGAGCTGATAAAAGACCCCATTTATCAGTTCTTTAATTTATCACTGATAAAAAAACCTGTATCAGTACTTTAAAGCACTAATAAAAGTTATAATTATTAGTGGTTTTGAATAAACTGATATAGATAGACTTTATCAGTGCATTTATAAGCACTAATAAAGGATCCCTTTATCAGTGCTTATAAAAGTGTTGATAAAGGGTAGATTTATCTGAGCAATTAATCGCACTGATAAAGGTCAAAACTACAGTCTGATGCAGCAGCGAAATACATCACTAGAAATAGGTGCAATGTGCTACAATATACTGCATCATCAGATATAACAACAAATATTACCAAAATAAATGAAATAAAATTTCTAACACAAATACAAGAAAAAGAAAACACTATTATAGAGTATGTTAGTTATTTTTTTTATTAAAATAAAGGTGACATTGGAATAAAAAAAGACACACTTTGATTCATACCGGTCACATCATGCATTAGATTATGGTGAGGTTGATCCCTACAAATCAAAAATGATGTATGGATCACTTCCCTAAAGTACCAAAATAATATGAATTCATTTTCTTAGTTTTGAGGATTTTAGTTTTTTTTTAATAATATTTTCATATTTGAATAAAAAAGATGCACTTGGTGTCATATTGGTCAGATCGTGCATTGGGTCTAGGTGAGGCAGAATGCTACACATCCCAAATGACTCATGGATCATTTCTTTAAAGTATTAAAACAATCAGAATGATTTTTTTGGTTTTTAGTATGTCATTTTCTATATTAAAATGAATGTCACTTTAAAATAAAAAAGATGCACTTGGAGTCATAGCAGTCACACCGCTCATCAAATTGAGGTATTTCTGATCCCTACACAACAAAAATGATGCATGGATCATTATCCTAAATTACCGAAACAATATGAATGTGTTTTATCAGTTTTTATTTTTTTAGTTGTTTTTTATGAAAATTAATGTCATTTTTGAATAAAAAATATGCACCTGGAGTCATACCAGTCACACCGTGTGTTGGATTGAGGAGAAGCTGACTGTTACACATTCCAAATGTCTCATGAATTATATTTCGAAAGTATCAAAAAAAATAAGAATGTTTTTTTCTCTATTTTGAGTATTCCATTTTTTTTTATTAAAATTATTGTCACTTTTGAATAAAAATAACACACTTTGAGTCATACTGGTCACATCGTGCATCCTATTGGGGTGAGGTAGAACCATACACATCAAAAATAATGTATGTATCGTTTTCCTAAAGTAACAAAATAATAATAATTTGTTTTCTAATTTTTGTGCATCTTAGTTGTTTTTTGTTAATATAAATGTCAGTTTTGAATAAAACAGATGCACTTTGAGTCATACTGGTCACACTGTGCATCAGATTGAGGTGAAGATGAATGATACACGTCCTAAATGAATCATGCATCATTATACTAAATTATCAAAATAATAAAAATGTTTTTTCAAGGTTTTGAGTATGTATGTTGTTTTTTTATTAAAATGAATGTCACTTTTGAGTAAAAAAGACACACTTGGAGCCATATCAGACACACAGTGCATCATATTCAGGTGTGGCTGATCCCTACAAGTCAAAAATGACATATGGATCATTGTATTGAAGTACCAAAACAATCTAAATTTGTTTTATCAGTTTTGATTATGCTAATTTTTTATTAACATTAATGTCAGTTTTAAATAAAAAAGACACACTTTGAGTCATACCGGTAACACCGTGCATCAGATTGAGGTATGACTAAATGCTACACATCCAAATTGACTTGCGTATCCTTTTCATAAAGTATCAAAACATTCATAAATAGTTTTATTAGTTTTGAGTATGTTCGTTTTTTTATTAAAATGAATTTCACTTTTGAATAAAAAAGACACACTTGGATTCATATAGGTCACATCATGCATCAGATTGAGGTGTTGTTGATCCTTACACATCAAAAATGACATATGGATCATTTTCCTAAAGTAGGAAAACAATGTGGATTATTTTCTTGATTTTGAGTACACAACCTATGTTTTTTTACAAAAATGCCATTTTAAACTAGAAATACACTCTGTGGATCTTATCTTAAGTGACAAGTGATCTATGCACTTTTAAAAAATTTCTCAAACAAAATCATGGAATGATATTTATTATACTTCATTTCCCAACAATTTTATTTTTTGCAAGCCAACGCTTATTATCCTCCTCTGCCTCGGTCTCCACCTTGGTCTTCGCCTCTACCTCCTCCTCCACGTTGGTCTCCAACTCTGACTTTTCCTCTACCTTCACCTCCACCTCTGCCTCTGCCTTCTCCTCTACCTCCACCTCCACCTCCATGTTTTCCCAACAATTTTATTATTTTTACTTCATTTCTTCTAAAAATTGATTTCCTCCATTAATCTTCTCCTTTATAAAAGAGATTAAGAATAATATATATGCATTCTAACATTGATTCTTCTCACCCCAAATATTTTCCAATGGTCATAACTCATAGTAGATCACAAAAAAAAGAACATAATCACCTAAATTTTTTGTTGTCATACATTCTGAAAAAAGGTAGGATGCCCACTCATCTATAAAAAATTTGATTTCTTCTTTTGAATAACTCTTTTTTCGTCAATCTGAATAGTACTGATAAAATATAAACAAACAAATGACTATGAAATATATTTAAGTAAATTTTAATTACCTCTAGAAATTACCTATAGGGGGTGTGGCTTTTTTCTTACTATATGATTTCTATAATAAATTTTCAAACATAATATCCATAATTGATTTCATTATCTTATTTCAAAAACTACAGAAACCTTGATGAAAATAAGTAATTTTTTTTAAATTTTTTGACAGTTAAATCTTTCTATATATAACTTAATTGGTTTCCATTTGTATTAATCCATAGGTATTATCCTTTTAGATGTTTCCCTCATTCCATGATTTATCCTGTATTTAGAGACCACCATATCATAACAAAATTCTCATTCATTAAAATTTTATCTATAAAATGTTGATTTTAGTGTATTTCATATTCACAATACATATCATGTGTGGTAGGTTGGTTGGAATTCCATGCATTTAATCCCAAAAAAATAAATTTTCGGGGTGAGTATGTTGACTCTTATTAGCATCCACTACAAGCTAAAAAACAATCAAGTAATGAGAAAATTAAAAATATATTTGATGTGATTAGATCGTAGAGTTTTACCCTTTCATTATAGGAATAAAAAATATTTTGTCATATGATACTTTTTAATAAATGCTTAGAGTAAATAATCTCTTTTCTTATCTATTTCTTCTTTATCCAAAGTAATCTTTACTGTAGAAATGATACTGGGATTAATGAATCCAAATCATGATTCAGGAGATATTCCCTTTATATAGATGTAATATAAACACCTGTAAAAAATATTAATAGTTATTAACCTTAATAAACATATTTAACTGACTATTTGGACATATGTTTTATGAAAATGTACTATATGTGTGTATTCAAAACTGAGACGCCTAACCATTCATGCTTGAGAATCTCATTTAGATTCTCAAGACCAATTCCATCCATAATGGAAACTCGAAATATTTCTTATTCATAGTGAATGTAATCCATAGTTTTGTCTTTAAATGTGGTCTCTTCATAAAGTTATAATGTTAATAAATGTTGTTGTGGAATTGGCATAGAGAAGGTACTCTCAGAAATTCGTTTTGTTTTCTGGATTGATTCAGTAGATTTTATTGATTCAACCTTTTGTTTCTCCACCGCTTTATCCATTTTTAATATCATACCTCACTTCAGACCTTTTATAATAATATATTACATGTTTTTCATATGATTTTTCTTTATAAAAATTAACTCATGTATCTTTATAAGATTATACGACCATGCTAGGAAATATCGAATAGCATCTTAGACCATTGTAATATCTAGATCATCAAGTGGAATAGGCAACTGAGAAGTCGGCTCATAAGATACCTCAATCCCCACTATCATGGGATCTTTTGGGAGGGTTTAATTATTTAGCTGGTCTCATGGGATATTATAAATTTTACACCTCACAACATGGAAGTACGTGGGTGTTGACAAATACAAAACACATACAACTACACCCTACAAAATTTTAGTAATATAAAGTTATTATAAGTTGTTTGAATCACATTTCGGAAAAAGTGTAATGAAAAAATTGATTAACCAAGGTAAGGTTTTATGGGAATGAGTAGCCTCAAATCTAGTAGGATTATTTGGATCGTGTGTGGATCTTTTCTCCCCCACCAGTTTGGTTTGATCTTTTCTTATACATTGGTCTACCAAACCAGACCACAAAATAATATATTTCAGTTAGTCTATTTATGTCTTTATTTGTCTCATTATATTATATGTATCTTCTTGTGGTTTTATATTATCAAAATATTTTTTAAGGGAGACTCCAAAACATAATCCTCAAACGTGATCATATTTTTCAGGCCGCTTCAAAGCTACTGAAAGTTTCTTTTATTCTGGTATAGTCATTGCAGATTCTTGTGTTTAAACTATATAAAAAATATGAGCATATTTATTTTATGTAATATTGTTATAAATCATAATGAATTACAATTATTTTATACTTACACATTCTTCACACACTGCTTTTGTGTTTTTATCAACTAATATAACATCCTTATTTACATGAATCTCTTTCCATAGAACATAATGTGGGATGGAAGTGGATTTAGATTTTCATTCATCAATCTGCATATAAACAAAGGAACATATTTTGTTTCATATCACATAATTAAACATTTCTTGTTGATTTAAAATACATACCAATGTCTTCTTTAATGAAGCATACCAAATCCTTCCTTTATTATAGGGGAACACTAGTTTTGATTCACGCTCTTTATTTTCAACACTTTTTTGTTGTTTCATAAATTAACAATTTGGAAACAAGTTGGATAAAATAAATAATGTCAAATAATATATTATTGACCTCAATGCACCTAAAATAATTTCTCATTGAAATGATTGATGAAATCAGTCCATGTTTCCATCTTTATAATGTGTGCATAACAAAGTGGTGGGTGGGGATTTATTTCCTCTTCAGCATCCCTAATATATAACTTCATTAGAAGAGTCTGGATGGACGCGATGCCATGAGTCGATATCAATTGACATGTTCATCCTTGTTTTGACCCCAATATAACTGATTAATGTTTACTTGTTTGGGTTAATAGGTTGGTTGTGTTGATTCCAACCAACCTCAAATTTTATACCCTAACTTCTTTATTTGATAATTATATTCAAAACTATGATGTTGCATCATTCTTGTTTTTTATCTTTTTTTTCATAAACATTTTTTTGATCCCCTATTAATTCAATAGTCCCATCATCAATAGTTTGCTCTTTCTTGGGATTGGAAACACCATAATGTTCAGAAGACATTGTCTATATGAGTAGTCAAACTGTTAATTTCTCTTGAATAACAAAAACACAATACACTCCATTCATAAAAGTCCACATTTGTATCCATCTTGAATGAAAATTGTTACTGTCTTGAACAGATATATTATAAATAAATACTATAATACAATTAACCTTCACTGCCTTTATTTAATCTGTACTCAAACACTTGATTGTCTTTCATCTCTTTTTGATGGATTTGAGGCTACTCATTCCCTCTTTCAAAATAGCCTTCCTTACATCACTGTTCGGGAGGTATGTTATCAATGAACATTGGAACCACAATTATGGGAGGAAATAATGTTTGAAATAGGGAGTCCAATCCATCATCAAGAGATGGAAGAAAATCAAGTGTCTAATGACTAAAGTTTCCTAGGAACCTACACTAATGGTATCACTTAAAAAGTATCCTCAATTGAAGAGGAATTGGAATACCTCCACTTTAATGGTCATGTAGAAATGAATCACAGCTCACTTACAATGGACATCACTTCTGTCTACACAAGGATTCCTCACCTTCTAATTTTTGATATTTTTTAATCCATCATAAGATCCCTATAATAATATTCATCACTTTAAAGGGTAAATTTTTCGACTTATGCTTAGTATTGATCTAGAATTTTTTTTACTCTTATAAATGAAATGAATCTATTCAATGAAATCCTAAATTTATTATTATGATATATTACTATAAAATCATAGAGAGTAACCTTAGATATGTTGTGTCATTAAAAATTATACCACATAGCTTTAAGTAGATCTATAATTACCTCTAAGAACTTACTACTTTATGATTGATAATGATATTATCAGTTTTAAAATATAATATTAGAGAGAGGTATCCCCTCAACTCAATCATATTATATGATGAAACTTTAATCATATGCCATGACTGGTTAAATTTTAATAATAATTTTAAATTAATTAAAAAAACAAAAAATATCACAACATGCATTGCTAAAATAAATTTTAGAACATGACTAATTAATTCAATATTTTTTTGAATTCAATAAAAAATTATTCATCAAAATCATAAATCTAAATAACCCTTTTCACGATTTAACAATTAACATGAATAACCAAAATCCACAAAACAAGTTTTAATGATTTTTACACTTACCTTGGTCCCTATATATTCATTAACCATAAATGAGGGCCACAACTTGGTATCCCCTAATCCTTAAAATCCCTCAAAATTAAGCCATTTGAATCTATAATCTAGTATATAAGATGAATTAAATTTGAGAAATGACCTAGATTTTGGAACCCTATATTATTCAAATGAAGGGAAAAATGAGGGGGGGTGAGATTTCTACTTATTAATGTGGAGAGTTGGGTAAACCATCTATGTGTGTCTCTAGCGACAAATGGGTTGGACACTAAGACACATATAAAAGGAGAAGAAGAAATGGAACCACACTCGTTGTATTTTAGTAGTAATGAGAAGAGATGTAGGGTTAGTCAAGTTTATGAATAGCATAAAAAACAAAATGCAGAAGCCAAAACATCAAACAAAGATAGAGGAAAAGTAAGAAATAACATACAATGGATTCTAGCCTTGATTAATAGAAGGGAACATAGAGGATTCACACCTGTAGCATATGAGTTCCACAAGAGCTTGAGAATCACGAGCGACTGAGTCATGGTCAGGGTTTTTTTTAAATTGATCATGAACACTTTTAACAACACTTTTTGAAAATCACTGATAAAGATCCCCTTAATCAATGCTAAATTTATAAGTGCTGATAAAAGGAGTCTTTATCAGTGCTTTTTTAGCACGGATAAATATGAATTTTGACATCACTTTATTAGCACTGATAAGGATTTATCTCTATCAGTGCTAAAAAAGTTCTATAAATTTTTTTGTATTTATAATTATTTAACTGACTTTATTATAGTTTTATACATATTTAAA
Organism: Viscum album; assembly: GCA_963277665.1. Classification (NCBI taxonomy): domain Eukaryota; kingdom Viridiplantae; phylum Streptophyta; class Magnoliopsida; order Santalales; family Viscaceae; genus Viscum; species Viscum album. The sequence goes on along the minus strand of OY728135.1, from coordinate 1,822,438,476 downwards.
TATATATAATTATTTATTTATTATAATTATTTATTAATAATAATTATTAATAAAGTAAATATACATTTATAGAATTATTTATTTCTAAATATTTATTTAATAATATATTTTTATCATTATTAATGGATATATAATCTTAAATGCATGAATTTTAAAAATTAGTTAAATTGAATAATTCAAAATGAGTACACTTTAAAAATATTTAAAAAATATATAATTTTTATTAATTAAATATAAATTATTAAAAAATATGGATATATATATATTGAAGTGGATGAATACACATTAAAAATACTAAAATATAGTAAATAAGTATATATAAATAAATAATAACAAAATGATCAAATTCTAAAATAAAATAAAAAATAAAATACCTTAAAAATGAATACCCTAACTGTAGTATATTAAAAATAAATATATAAAATTGATCAATTAAAAACATAATATATATTAAATGTATCGTATTATAATTACATTCTAAAATATATTAAATATCAATAAATTATATAAATATTAGGTGTATGTGTTTCTATATATTTCCTAATATATTTGTGTTTGTGTTTGTGTTTGTGTATAAAAATTCATTAACATATGTATATATATGTGTGTGTGTGTGTGTGTGTGAAATAAATGCAACACACGATATTTAATATATGTAAAATTGAAAATCAAACAAAATTAAAAATGAATAATACATTAATATGTCTTTAATTGAAATTTTGTATATATTATATTTATTAATTTTATATATCTATATTTAATATATACTATTTATTAAAATTTATAATATATATATATGTATATGAAATTTATTCATTTTTATCACTAATTATTTAATTAAAAAAATGTTTTAAATTTTTCTTAATTTACTCATCTTTTTTTAAATTTTTTAGTTTTTCATTTTATTCTGGACCATTATCAGTGCTAAAAAAGAACTAATGAATGGAAACTTTAATCAGCGTTATAGAAGTTTTGATAAAGGATATCTTTTATCAGCACCATAAATAAAGTGCTGATATGGGTTTCCTTTATCAGTGTCAAAATAAAGCATTCATAAAGGTTGCCTTTTATCATTGCTAAACAAGAAGCACTAATAAAGGGTGAATTTTATCAATGCTTTTTCTAGCGCTGATAAAGGGATTCCTTTATCAGCACTTATCTTAACACTAATAAATATGGACTTTATCAGTGATTTGTTTGAGCACTGATAAATTCCAGTGTTTCTATATGTAGGTTTTGTAGTAGTGCGTATAATCATAGTACCTACCCTTAAGTCATTTTGATCTTTAACTTCGGTTGTTTTTATTTCAAAATATCAAACAAAATCTACATGCCTATTTTAGGGAATATTCCATTGGCACATAGGAATGTTATCATAGAAATTATTCCATATACCTATAGTTTAACCATTTCACACTGATTAATTACCTATTTCCCTTTCACTCTTGAGTGTAGTGACCTTTCTCTCTTTATTTAAATCATACAGCCAACCCCTTTAAGTAGGTTTGTGGGTGTTTCATCCCCCATTCATTGCATATAGGAAACTCCTCTCTTCCACTCTTTTCCTTTTGAGTTTTTTCCCACTTGGTGATCAGTCATCCTAATCTTCTCATATTTTTCTTTATAAATGAATGATTTTTAAAACTCCTCTTGGTCTTAATAACACTTGTTACAATCTCCTAATGTTTTGAAAATTTATTAGAGACCATTGATCTTTAAAGACATGGATTCAAACCATTAAATAAATGATAAATTTTACTTTATAGGTTTTATATATAATATAAAACAATCCTAATATTATGAAATTACCCTCATTCATAGCCATTACTTCTTCTTCCTTTGGTTGTAAATTTATGAATTTCTTTTCCATATCAGCACAATGCTCCTGAGGAAAATATTATTCCAGAAAATTAACTTTAATTATCCTCCACTCTAGTATTTTTAATTAGGGACTACCATTGGCCAGTGTATCCCTTTAAATAATACACAGTCATGATTAATTTTTCCTTCTAAGTACACCCCAATTTCATAAATAACATCTCTAGGGATTTAATCTGTTGATCTTACGACCTCGAATTAGTATACCCCCCAAATGATGGAGGTTTTTTCTTCATAAATCAATGTTAATAGGTTGATCATTGTTTAGGGGAAATTGATTACTCTATATGGGACAAGTTATTTTTCATTACCTGATTTGATAGGCCAAATATAGTTATAATATGCTCCACTCCAACACCAGCATCATTGAAATGTTTTGGAGGGTAATACCTATATTTATTACAGGTTTTGACATAGTTTATGTTCCTTACAATAGGAAACATTAATAGATAATGTCATATACATAATTTGCTCATGAATAAATCTATGAATTTCATTTCATGAAATCTAGAAATATTTCTTGAATATCCTTAAATATTTATCATAGAGTTATGTTCTATAACTATGTTCTTCAAAATCAAGTTCCTTAATTTTCTACTAAATTTCATTTCATATCAACTATTACATCCCATCTACATTAACCTAGATCTAGTGGTCATTTTATTAAATTGTTATAACATTCATAGGTCATGTCATCCAATATTTTAGTAGTCTCAAGAAACTAGATACATAACTGAACATTACATTAATTTGAAAAATGAACATATTTTCATTTGTAGTATATATAAAGAGGGGTTGAACTTCAATTTAAAAATTAAAACAAATAGAAATTAAAAATTCAAAAATAAATAATTTAGATATGATAAAGTTAAAAATTTATTGTTTTGAGAAATACAAGAATTGATAAATTGGATATGTATTATAAAATTATCTACAATAATGATTAAGAAAGTAAGCATAGTGGAAAATAGACTTATTAAAAATATGAAATTATGTGTATAAAATATTAAATTATTAAAAGTGTAAAATAAATGAGAGAAAATACAGTTTGATAAAAGAGATTAGCAATAACTTAGTGTGGTCCCTATATATCCTCCTCTTATGTTGAGAGGTTATGTTATTACATCCCTAATCCTAGTAGTGATAAAGAAACTCGTCCCTTGAAATTATGGTGTGTGATAACTCTCTTGATATTTTCCAGTAGCCAAGGAACTCGTCCCTTAATATTGTGGTTGTTAGAACCTGTTAAAAATGTGATGAGAAGAGAGGGTTTTTTGTCAAAACATATTAAAATTACACTCTCAAATCTCTTAAAAGTTTTAATACAATTTGGGATGATATATTGAGAGTTATGATTATGGTGTTTGAGGGATTGAAAAATGAGAATATAGTATTTGAGAGGATTTTGAGATTGCAATTAATTATATTTTGATTTAATCAGATAGGATTTTTTAGTAACAAGTTAATGTTAAAAGACTCTAAAGAGCTACTCATATATGATCCAAAAAGCCTATGAATATTTTTGAATTAACTGGGGTAATTGAATCTAAAGTAAAATGTATTTATTTATTTTTGACCATCATTAAAAGAACTTCAAGATTTGTTGTCCTAATGCCACTGGTTATTTATGCACCTCACCAGCTAACTGATGGGTTTTTTAAAACTCATTGGGATTATATAAATACAAAGGACTTGCTAGTACTCCTCTACCAGCTTTTTGGTGGACTCCTAGAGCTTTAGGAAGATTTTTTCCATGCTACCGGTTGGCCAGTGGCTCTGCACTGGCTAAAAGGTACCACCTAAAAGCCTCTACCTTCAACCAGAACCTCCAAAGATTATTTATACTACCTTTATTGGATATTACAACATCATTTAAAGATCTTAAAGACACGTCCTTTAATGGGATCAACATGATTTCCCTTAATAGACTTTAATATCTCCAATATGTTAATTAATAAAATCACTTAAAGTAAAATTAAGGTGTCTGAAAATCACCCAAATGTAAACAATAGATACATAAGAGAGGTTTTATGATTGTGAAAACACCATGATGGATATAGGTATAAAAAATATATATTTTTAATGATCACAAACACTTAACATAAAAACATATATTAAATGTAGATCCAAATTGAATGAAATATCAATGTAATTCAAGATTTTATAGATTAATATATTCAACAAGATCAAGAGATAAATACAAAAACATTCCATATATCAAGATTAAAACATTTTACACAAAATTAAATAACTTCCCCCTTCTAAAATAATTAATCAATAAAAAAATAATTTTTTTTATAAATTACCTCCATTTGAAATTCAATGAAAATATCATCCTTTGAGATAAAACTAAAATAAATGTTTTATTAACAAATATGGAGAGGAATAAAACAATTTAAAAGGAAATTATTAAAAAAATAAAGTGATATTTTAAAAGTCGTTTTAAAAAGGATAAAATATATATATGTAGACAGATATCAAGAGAGAAATATATTTTTAAAAAGAGAAATAAAAAGGCTTCAAAAACACATTATAACTTCCAAAATATCCCCATAATAGTTGAATCTCATAGGGAGAGGAGATGTTTTAAATAATTTTTTAAGTGAGATAGGAAAAAAAGATATTTAGATAAATAAAAATATAAAAAAAGAAAAAATATAGTAATAATTAAAAGAAGAGTAAATATAGATAAAATTGAAAAATAAGGGAGAGGAAAAAAATCGTGCACACCATTGTAATGACACTCCATTCTTTAAAGTCTAGTTTATCCTTCACTAAAATATTTCTTCCTTGAAATAGCTTGAATGATTTTTTTTATTGAGAAAACAAATACTTGAAAACATCATTAGATTTCCATTTTTCAAATAATTCTTCAAAACATTTTTAGAGAGACAATTTTAAAGATACTTTTTTGTCCTAATTAATATTTATTTATTGGAGATAAAAACAAACCTTTTAAAAAAAATATAAGATAATTTATATAAATAATTTCTCATATAAGTTTTGAAAAAAATAAATATATATTATAAAATTCAATATAAAAAGTTTATATAAATTTTCAAAATATTTTTATATTAATAGATTAAAATTAGTAATGGTATACTAAAAATTACTTTAGAAAAATTATTTTGAAGTTCAAAAATAAGTGGTTTTTTCTATTTGAAAATGTAATTTTGAAAATAATATTTCCTCTTAAAGAAAAATTATGAATTAAAAGATAATAATCCACAAAAAAATGATATAATAAGTGATATAAAGGGATCATTTCTAAGAGAGAATAGAAAGATAATAAGGATTTTAAAAAGAAATAAATTTTTGAAAAGATTTCTCAAGTTATCTATGGCCAAATAAAGAGAATCACAAGTTTTCTATTCTTAATCCACCTTCAATGAAAAAAAATTGATCAAGAGAAATTGGTTTAGTGAAAATATCATCAAGTTGATATTTATTCATGACAAATTATAATAATATTTCACCCATTGGTAAGTGATTCATTATGAAATGGTTCCTAAGGTCAATGTGTTTTGGTGTGAGAGTACGGAATATCTTTTTTTGTAAATATTAATGGAATTGGTATTATCTATCTTAATATGTATATGGTTATATGTAAGATCAATGTCTGAGAGAGTGTGTTTCATCCATATTATTTTGTCACAATGTAGAGACCCAAATCCTGATGTACAAGGAAATTACATTACTTTTGTGGAATACTTATTACATAAAAAAAACACACAGAGAAGGACCTTAATAGTTTAGTGTCTTTGGAAACTCGGAACGTAATCTTCTAATCATGGTGAAAGATCTTCAACATCTCCCATGACGATCTTCCCTTTTTTTTCTTACCTAAAACCTTTCTTTATATCCTGGGGAAAAGAAAACATAAAAGGGTGAGCTCAAATGCTCAGTAAGGGTAAACAGAAGAAAAATCAATCACATAATATTCATAAGAACATAAAATTTTGGAAATCTTAACCTGCAAAAGAGATCATAATATCATAACATGGGATAAACCATAGTAGTGAAATGAATTCCCAATAATCATAACTTAAAACATGAAACTTAGTGGCATACACACATAATCATAGAGAATCATATCTTTTTGGTTTTCAATATCATTTCCCTAATGTTGAAAAATTTGAATTAGAAGAAATACTTACTTGATTTTGGTACAATCTCACTGTTGTTCATGCTTTGAACAATTTCCACTTCATCTCTTAAAGAAATGAAGTTGAATTTGTTATTTTTGAAGTGTTAACAGATCATGTGATAGAATGATGGGTTATTCCATCTCTTTCAAACAAAAGGTTAGCAAAATTTATAATTCCATCTTATGGTTAGATTAATCGTATATCGTTCCAAAAATGAACTTATACTTCATATATCATACCGCTTAATATAATAAAACTAGTTTCTACTAAACAGGGACTTCCTGTAGGCCGGTGGTAGGCGATAAAGGCTAGTCGCACTTCAGTTGGGGGTTCAATTCCCACAGCCTTGTCCGACGCGATGGGCTATCGCCCATCCTACAGGTTGTCCTTTTTCTAAAGCTATATTATTATAACATCCCATCAATAATATCGAAAAAAAGTTCTATCCTTAAACAATACTAACTTATGTCCAACATAATCCATTCCAATCTTTAGGCTTATCTAAAATAGTATAAAGAAAACGATTACTTGAAATGTCATCAACCAAGCATGTGAATACCATCATTTATCCCCCATATATCTAGTTGGTCACATTCCAATCCTGTGAATACCTTAATCATGTATTTTCTTGAAAAATGAATACCCATTAAACCTTAGTAAAAACATGAATGCTGTCAAAAGTTAACTCTTTCCTCATACCAAAATCCAAAAATTATATATACTCAAACCATGATATAACCTTATCCTTATATCAGTCATGAGCTCATGAATACTATCAAACATTTAATTTTCTCCCCATCCCTTCATTATGCGCATATCATCTACATTCCAAAAATATCTGAATAACCTTTCATGGATACTGGTACCATTAATCATACACTTTCAAAACTCATGGAAAGACAACAGTGTAACAATCCTTAGATGTCTCTTTATTCCATAGTACCATGAGATTACTTATACAACATTACACTTGATAAACATGTAATCATTCCACTACCTTCTTAAACCATTGACCGAGATTTAATAATTCTTTCATCTCACATATCATTTGTAGTCTCTTCATCATCATCAACATAAATACTACCGATATGACCGTACTGATTCTCTTCGTGAGACTTTCCCTTAGGGCATTGGTTTGCATAATGCCTGTACATTCCACATTTAAAACATTTAACCATTGTTGATGTCGTAGAAATACAATTATCCTCATCCATGGTGTAAACTGAACCTTTTCCTTTGCACTTACTGGCTTTGTGTCCTTCTTTTCCACACCCAAAGCATCTTCCAGTTTCCTTGAAACAATCTCCCCGATGCCTCTTCCCACATTATTTACATGAGGGAAATTGAACTTTCTTTCCTCTATGATCATCATGAAACTCCATCTTTCTCTTATTATCTGAGTCGGGAAACTTACCAAAGTTGAGATTATTGATCATATTATGAGATTTCTGATTAGGCATAATAATGATGTTTGGACTTCCTAATCCCGTTTCATTTTTTTCTCATGAAGAATATCATTCCACTGTCTGTCATATCCTCCATTATCATGAATCTTCATGTTTCCAGCCATTTTCTAAAACCCAAAAAGAATAGTGTGAGAGGTAAAAATCATGATAGGGAAAAAGACATAGTAAAGGGGGAGTTCCCTCAAAATCTATCATCTTAGGTTAAATTCTAAGATCGTTACCGTAGTTCTAGGACTATATCCTATATGTATACTTATCCTTAGGGACATCCCTATACATACCTTAGAAATATCTCTAGGGATCTCACTAACGTTTTCGCATCCTAGTTTCCAAAGGTTGACTAAACATTTCCTCTGATACCAACTGTAGAGATCCGAAGCCTGACGTACAAGGAAATTACATTACTTTTGCAGAATACTTATTATATAACAAAAACACACACACAACGACCGTAATAGTTTAGTGTCTTTGGAAACTCGGAACGTAATCTTCTAATCATTGTGAAAGATCTTCAAAATCTCCCATGAAGATATTCCCTTTTTTTTCTTACCTAAAACCTTTCTTTATATCCTGGGGAAAAGAAAACATAAAAGGGTGAGCTCAAATGCTCAGTAAGGGTAAACAAAAGAAAAATCAATCACATCATATTCATAAGAACATAACATTTTGGAAATCTTAACCTGCAAAAGAGATCATAATATCATAACATGGGATAAATCATAGTAGTGAAATGAAATCCCAATAATCATAACTTAAAACATGAAACTTAGTGGAATACACACATAATCATAGAGAATCATATATTATTAGTCAAGAATCATTTCCAAGACTATCTTAGTGGACAAAGTCCATTTCTGAACCGAGTCGCCCTCGTTTCAGTCCTGTTTCACTGAACCGGTATAACCTAGCATTCCAGCCATGTCTATCTCATGAGATATAAAATCATTACCCAATTCATTGGAGGGGGATATAGGTCCCACCCATCTCATAATGAAACCATTCTTATGTGTGCCACAAAATCGTAAATCATACATCATTGCATAACCCATGTAATAAAAATGAGAATCTTAAACATCATGACATCATAAAACAATTCATATAAGATAAAAGAATTCATAAAAATATTTCCATCACAACATAATAAAATCCATGTAATAATAGGGATAGAAACATAACCCTATATTATCTTAGATGGGAAATAATTTTGATAAAACTCTTGAACTCCATTCTTGAGGAAAATATCCTTTCTACTTCAAAAACATTTTCCTTTCTTAACATGTCATACAATTTTAAACTAAAATAATTTGATTAAAAATAAACTTGAAAACTTGAAAAGTAAGCTTCTTGGAAATAATGTTTTAAAAATCCATTCATGTCGTATAAGTTAAAAAAACATTCTTCTCGTACTTTTTTCAGAAAAGTCAAAAAGTACCTCGTACGAAAAACATCAAAAGATTTCATTCATATATTTTACTAAAAACTCACCGAATGTTAAAATTGGATTTAAACAATTGTAGGTGGATGGAAACAATATTAAATATTGAGGAAACATGGATGTGGATGATAAAATACTCCCCAGTAAATACCAAAGTATAAACAATCTTGAATAAAAATGAGATCGTGATATTTCCCTTACCTTATGTCTGATATGCTTTGTACGTATCCTAAACTCCTTTATAATGATTTAAATAATGTCATTAACTTATTACAGAATCATATTCATTGTTATGATATCATATATGGTTCACTTATGACTTTATATTATCCGTTCTTTTGTAAATTCCATGTTAAAGAAGTGTTTTGGGTAAAATCGTTTCATTTATCGTAGGTGTTTGGACTTGTTGTTCTTGACATTATTATTAATTATATCATGATTTACTTACTTCCAGAATATAAAACATGATTTATATATCATATATATTCAGTATATATATATATATAATAGATAGATAAATTAAATGAAACACACCGTTCATGGAGACGGTAGTCCGTACGTACGCATGAACGCTGTTTTCCTTTCCTTATTGTCTTGAATGGAAGTAAGTAGATGAAATACATATATATATACATAAATCCAGTAGATTTAACATGTCATATATTTCATTATTATTCATTATATATACTTTATAATCATTCATGAATGGTTAATGTGGAGAATGAATCTCATCGCATCGTGGAGACGGTAGTCCGTACGTACGCACGAGCGATGATATCGTTCTCATGATCGTGAAATTATGTTGAAGTGTATGTATACTATTTATGTATCAATATCACTTTATAATAATCATATATAGTTACTCATTACACCATTATACCCATCAAATTAAGGTGGTGGCGGAAAATAGATTACACCACGGCGTGGAGACGGTATTCTGTACGTACGCACGCAGGGTGATTTCCTTTTTCCGTAGGATGGATAGAAGATTAATTAGAGTTGTTTCATATTTATAATAACATATCAGTATATAAGAAATACTGATGTTATTACTTTATCATGAAACAACTAAAGAAGAAGAAGTTGAAGAAGAAAGAAATTGAAAAAGATCGGTAATGGATATTACCTCTTTTTGACGCGCCTTCACTTAACCTCCACTTAAAGAACTAAGGATGGTCTTTGAAGAAGACCAGGACCTCTAGGATGATACTAGGGAAGTGGAGAAGAGATTTTTTCAGGGTTTGGCCGAGCTTGAATGCTCAAATTGGTGTGAGGAGGAGAGGGAGGAGGTGCCCTTTTATAAGGGAGGAGAGGGGTACCTTAGGAAAATCTCAAAATATTATTTTATATTAAGGTCAAATTCGGTTTATAATGGTTCCAAGGGGTCTTATTTTGAAGATAAAGTGGGTATGGTTCTAAATCCTCTCATCCAATGGGATTTAGGCAAGTTTAGGTTATTATTGTAACCTTATAAATTATATTTAACTCTAAGTTAAATAATTTAACTTTTACCGTGTCTTTTTGTTTTCTTACACTATATGTTTAATAAAATTACCATAACAAGCCAAAAGAACCCCAAGTTGTTTATTATTAATATATATATCCTTATCTAAGTCATTTTTCCGAACCTTAGATTCTTAGGAATTAAATAAAAATTAATAATATAATATTTGTTTTAAAAACTAATTTATGTCAATTTTGACACTATTTGGTACATGATTTTTATGAAATTCATAACAGAATGATAAGTTAGAACCAAGTTACTTATGTAAACAATAATATGTCATATTAACCTATAAAATTAATTTAAGTCATAAAAAGTCTCAAATTACATTTATTTGGGAATTTATAACATCAATTATGTCAATATTTCATTAATAAGACAATTACTACATCATCTTTCTGTCATAATAAATGATAATTATTTAATCCCTAAAAATTATAAATAAATTACTATGATGTAGATAATTGTATTATCCTTCTGGAGACTATTCATGTTAGAAATTTCATGAAGTTTATCACTAAATTAAAATTATTATTATTATAAGATTTAAGAAAGTGACATGTTGTCACATTCTTTGGTTTTAATAATAATTAAATTATTTTCATGGAAAAAAGTCCATAAAATGAATCTAATACGACCCTTAGGTTATATGGGTCCATTTTTAGCCATCCAATAGGATTTTTCCAAGTTTTAGGGTAATTTTATAATCTTATATTTACCCTTAATTACCCGATTTACCTTTAACTATAGTAAATAAAATTTACCGTAGTAACTATTCACAATGCCCAAAAATAAAAAGTATATTATTAACATAATTTGGACACACTGATTCCAAATATGGAATCCATTTTTCCAAATTCAATACACAAAAGATGCAGAAATTAAATTAATATTAATCCCGTTATCGAAAGAAAATGGGTTTTTCTTTAAAACATTACAAAAGATTGAATTGATTTAACCTACGAATTCAATGTAAAATCAATGCTAATGACATAAATTATATTAAATGGTAAAAATATATTCTATTTATACATTAAAACCATTAAATATTATAATTTAACCACATAATATATTACGATGAAAAAAGTTGTTTTTAATTAAAATATAGCGTGTTTTTACTATTCATTAAAATATAAAAGTAATCGGAAAAATATAAAAACTTTATCTAATGTAAATTTTTATATCCTGATTCAAAAGAAGAATTTTATTTTGTCAAATGGAACTTATAAATATGTCAAAAACTAGATTTAATGTGGGTGCGCCATCAAAAGGCGGAAAAACTGCATTTTTTGAAAAATACTTATTTTACCCGAAAAATTTATTTTGTTCTTATACCATGTTCTAGAAATGTGTAAGATGAATAATAATGTTATAAAATTCAAATTTTAGTTAACACTATTCATAACGGCTAGTTCATAACAATATTATAATAATATATCGTTGTTTAGTAAAACCCGGTATTGCGTACAACACACGCTATCGAGGAAGGTCGTGATTGCGTGTAATGCAAGCCAAGTCAGGGTTGCGTGTAGTGCATAACTCCTTTGTTGTTGCATATAACAGAATCCAACCATATTTTATTTATACATTGAATATATATATATATATACTCAATGTTGCGTAGAATAACTTCTATCAAACGAACGTGAAATTGTGTGTAACAAGAGCCAATAAAAGTGATGCGTATACTGCAAGCTAATACAGTGTTGCGTATAGCGCAATATAATCTTGGTGTGTCATACAATAGAAGATATGAATGAAATTAAAAAGAATGTATCTTATAAAATCTCGTGTTGTTACATTCTACCCCCCTTAAAATGAATTTCGCCCTCGAAATTCGTCGGGGTTATAAATAGTTTACTATTCATAAAAACCCACATCGTAAATAGAAATACCAAAACTAAACTTTAAAAACTAAATAATGAAATATAACGGTTACCCAAATGAACTCATCACTGGGTTTCCATATAGGAGAAAATATGGACATGGAAGAGAAATCTAACTGTCATGTTCTGATGGAGAGTGGTAGAGAATATGGCTATGAAAAAGCCAACAATCGCAAAGCCATAAATTTGTGATGATCTAGGGTACCATCTGATTCATTAGATATAAGATCACTAGGGCAACATTTTTGGTTTTCAATATCATTTCCCTAAAGTTGAAAAATTTTGAAATAGAAGAAATACTTACTTTATTTTGGTACAATCTCACTGTTGTTCGTGCTTTGAACAATTTCCACTTCATCTCTTAAAGAAATGAAGTTGAATTTTTTATTCGTGAAGTGTTAATAGATCATATGATAGAATGATGGGTCATTCCATCTCTTTTAAACAAAAGGTTAGAAAAATTTATAAGTCCATCTTATGGTTAGATTAATCGTATATCGTTCCAAAAATGAACTTATACTTCATATATCATACCGCTTAATATAATAAAACTAGTTTCTACTAAACAGGGACTTCCTGTAGGCCGGTGGTAGGCGATAAAGGCCAGTCGCACTTCAGTTGTGGGTTCCATTCCCACAGCCTTGTCCGACGTGATGGGCTATCGCCCATCCTGCAGGTTGTCCTTTTTCTAAAGCTATATTACTATAACATCCCATCAATAATATCGAAAAAAAAGTTCTATCCTTAAACAATACTAACTTATGTCCAACATAATCCATTCCAATCTTTAGGATTATCTAAAATAGTATAAAGAAAACGATTACTTGAAATGTCATCAACCAAGCATGTGAATACCATCATTTATCCCCCATATATCTAGTTGGTCACATTCCAATCCTGTGAATACCTTAATCATGTATTTTCTTGAAAAATGAATACCCATTAAACCTTAGTGAAAACATGAATGCTGTCAAAAGTTAACTCTTTCCTCATACCAAAATCAAAAAATTCTATATACTCAAACCATGATATAACCTTATCCTTATATCAGTCATGAGCTCATGAATACTATCAAATATTTAATTTTCTTCTTATCCCTTCATTATGCACATATCATCTACATTCCAAAAATATCTGAATAACCTTTCATGGATACTGGTACCATTAATCATACACTTTCAAAACTCAAGGAAAGACAACAGTGTAACAATCCTTAGATGTCTCTTTATTCCATAATACCATGAGATTACTTATACAACATTACACATGATAAACATGTAATCATTCCACTACCTTCTTAAACCATTGACTGAGCTTCAATAATTCTTTCATCTCACATATTATTTGTTGTCTCTTCATCATCATCAACATAAATACTACCCATACGACCGTACTGATTCTCTTCATGAGACTTTCCCTTAGGTAATTGGTTTGCATAATGCCCGTACATTCCACATTTAAAACATTTAACCATTGTTGATGTCGTAGAAATACCATTATCCTCATCCATGGTGTTAACTGAACCTTTTCCTTTGAACTTACTGGCTTTGTGTCCTTCCTTTCCACACCCAAAGCATCTTCCAGTTCCCTTGAAACAATCTCCCCGATGCCTCTTCCCACATGATTTACATGAGGGAAATTGAACTTTCTTTCCTCTATGATCATCATGAAACTCCATCTTTCTCTTATTATCTGAGTCGGGAAACTTACCAAAGTTGAGATTATTGATCATATTATGAGATTGCTGATTAGGCATAATAATGATGTTTGGACTTCCAAATCCCGTTTCATTTGGTTTCTCATGAAGAATATCATTCCATTGTCCGTCATATCCTCTATTATCACGAATCTTCCTGTTTCCAGCCATTTTCTAAAACCCAAAAAGAATAGTGTGAGAGGTAAAAATCATGATAGGGAAAACGACATAGTAAAGGGGGATTTCCCTCAATATCTATCATTTTAGGTTAAATTCTAAGATCGTTACCGTAGTTCTAGGACTATATCCTATACGTATACTTATCCTTAGGGACATCCCTAGACATACCTTAGAAATATATCTAGGGATCTCACTAACGTTTTCGCATACTAGTTTCCAAAGGTTGAATAAACATTTCCTCTGATACCAACTGTAGAGACCCAAAGACTGACGTACAAGGAAATTACATTACTTTTTCGTAATACTTATTACATAACAAAAACACACACAAGGACCGTAATAGTTTAGTGTCTTTGGAAACTCGGAACGTAATCTTCTAATCATGGTGAAAGATCTTCAACATCTCCCATGAAGATCTTCCCTTTTTTTCTTACCTAAAACCTTTCTTTATATCCTGGGGAAAAGAAAACATAAAAGGTTGAGCTCAAATGCTCAGTAAGGATAAACAAAAGAAAAATCAATCACATCATATTCATAAGAACATAACATTTTGGAAATCTTAACCTGCAAAAGAGATCATAATATCATAACATGGGATAAATCATAGTAGTGAAATGAAATCCCAATAATCATAACATAAAACATGAAACTTAGTGTCATACACACATAATCATATAGAATCATATCTTATTAGTCAAGACTCATTTCCAAGACTATATTAGTAGACAAAGTCCATTTCTGAACCGAGTCACCCTCGTTTCAGTCCTGTTTCACTGAACCGGTATAACCTACCATTCCAGCCATGTCTATCTCATGAGATATAAAATCTTTACCCAATGCATTGGAGGGAGATATAGGTCCCACCCATCTCAAAATGAAACCATTATTATCTGTGCCACAAAATCGTAAATCATACATCATTGCATAACCCATGTAATAAAAATGGGAATCTTAAACATCATGACATCATAAAACAATTCATATAAGATAAAGGAATTCATAAAAATATTTCCATCACAACATAATCAAATCCATGTAATAATAGGGATAGAAACATAACCCTATATTATCTTAGATGGGAAATAATTTTGATAAAACTCTTGAACTCCATTCTTGAGGAAAATATCCTTTCTACTTCAAAAACATTTTCCTTTCTTAACATGTCATACAATTTTAAACTAAAAGAAGTTGATTAAAAATAAACTTGAAAACTTGTAAAGTAAGCTTCTTGGAAATAATGTTTTAAAAATCCATTCATGTCGTATAAGTTAAAAAAACATTCTTCTCGTACTTTTTTCGGAAAAGTCAAAAAGTACCTCGTACGAAAAACGTCAAATGATTCCATTAATATCTTTTAATAAAAACTCACCAAAGGTTAAAATTGGATTTAAACAATTGTAGGTGGATGGAAACAATATTACATATTGAGAAAACATGGATGTGGATGATAAAATACTCCCCAGTAAATACCAAAGTATTAACAATCTCGGATAAAAATGAGATTGTGATATTTCTCTTACCTTATGTCTTATATGCTTTGTACGTATCCAAACCTCCTGTATAATTATTTAAATAATGTCATTAAATTATTACAGAATCATATTCATTGTTATGATATCATATATGGTTCACTTATTATTTTATATTATCCGTTTTTTTGTAAATTCCATGTTAAAGAAGCGTTTTGGGTAAAATCGTTTCATTTATCATAGGTGTTTGGACTTGTTGTTCTTGACATTATTATTACATATATCATGATTTACTTACTTACAGAATATAAAACATGATTTATATATCATATATATTCAGTATATATATATATATAATAGATAGATAAATGAAATGAAACACACCGTTCATGGAGACGGTAGTCCGTACGTACGCATGAACGTTGTTTTCCTCTCCTTATTGTCTTGAATGGAAGTAAGTAGATGACATAAATATATATATACATAAATCCAGTAGATTTAACATGTCATATATTTAATTATTATTCATTATATATACTTTATAATCATTCATTAATGGTTACTGTGGAGAATGAATCTCATCGCGTCGTGGAGACGGTAGTCCGTACCTACGCACGAGCGATGATATCGTTCTCATGATCGTGAACTTGTGTTGAAGTGTATGTATAATATTTCAGTATCAATATAACTTTATAATAATCATATACATTTACTCATTACACCATTATACCCATCCAATTAAGGTGGTGGCGGAAAATAGATTACACCACGGCGTGGAGACGGTATTTCGTACGTACGCACGCACGATGATTTCCTTTTTCCGTAGGATGGATAGAAGATTAATTAGAGTTTTTTCATATTTATAATAACATATCAGTATATAATAAATACTTATGTTATTACTTTATCATGAAACAACTAAAGAAGAAGAATTTGAAGAAGAAAGAAATTGAAAAAGATCGGTAATGGATATTACCTCTTTTTAAAGCGCCTTCACTTAACCTCCACTTAAATAACTAAGGATGGTCTTTGAAGAAGACCGTGACCTCTAGGATGATACTAGGGAAGTGGAGAAGAGATTTTTTCAGGGGTTGGCCAAGCTTGAATGCTCAAATTGGTGTGAGGAGGAGAGGTAGGAGGTGCCCTTTTATGAGGGAGGAGAGGGGCACCTTAGGAAAATCTCAAAATATTATTTTATATTAAGGTCAAATTCGGTTTATAATGGTTCAAAAGGGTCTTATTTAGAATATAAAGTGGGTATGGGTTAAAATCCTCTCATCCAATAGGATTTAGACAAGTTTAGGTTTTTATTTTAACCTTATCAATTATATTTAACTCTAAGTTAAATAATTTAACTTTTATCGTGTCTTTTTGTTTTCTTACACTATATGGTTAATAAACTTACCATAACAAGAAAAACTAACCCCAAGTTGTTTATTATTAATATATATATCCTTATCTAAGTCATTTGGCCGAACCTTAGATTTTTAGGAATTAAATAACAATTAATAATATAATATTTGTTTTAAAAACTAATTTATGTCAATTTTGACACTATTTGGTACATGATTTTTAAGAAATTCATAACAGAATGATAAGTTCGAACCAAGTTACTTATATCAACAATAACATGTCATATGAACCTATAAAATTAATGTAAGTCATAAAAAGTCTCAAATTACATTTATTTGGGCATTTATAACATCAGTTATGTCAATATTTCATTAATAAGACAATTACTACATCATCTTTGTGTCATAATAAATGATACTTATTTAATCCCTAAAAATTCTAAATAAATTCCTATGATGTAGATAATTGTATTAGAGTTATGGATACTATTCATTTTCGAAGTTTCATGAAGTTTATCACTAAATTAAAATTATTATACTTATAAGATTTAAGAAAGTGACATGTTGTCACATTCTTTGGTTTTAATAATAATTAAATTATTTTCATGGCAAAAAGTCTATAAAATGAATCTAATCCTACCCTTAGGTTATATGGGTCTACTGTTAGCCATCCAATATGATTTTTCCAAGTGTTAGGGTAATTTTATAATTTTATATTTACCCTTAATTACCCGATTTACCTTTAACTATAGTAAATAAAATTTACCATAGTTACTATTCACAATGCCCAAAAATAAAAAGTAGCTTATTAACATAATTTGGACCCACTGATTCCAAATATGGAATCCATTTTTCCAAATTAAATACACAAAATATGTGTAAATTAAATGAAAATTAATCCCGTTATCGAAAGAAAACGGGTTTTTCATTAAAACATTGCAAAAGATTGAATTGATTTAACCTACGAATTCAAGGTAAAATCAATGCTAATGACATACATTATATTAAATGGTAAAAATATATTCTATTTATACTTTAAAACCATTCAATATTATAATTTAACCACATAAGATATTATGATGAAAAAAGTTGTTTTTAATTAAAATATAGCGTGTTTTTACAATTCATTAAAATATAAAAGTTATTGGAAAAATATAAAAACTTTATCTAATGTAAATTTTTATATCCTGATTCAAAGGAAGAATTTTATTTTGTAAAATTGAACTTATAAACATTTCAAAAACTATATTTAAAGTGGGTGCGCCATCAAAAGGCGGCAAAACTACATTTTTTGAAAAATACTTATTTTACCTGAAAAATTTATTTTGTTCATATACCATGTTCTAAAAATTTGTAAGATGAATAATAATGTTATAAAATTAAAAATTTAGTTAACACTATTCATAACGGCTAGTTCATAACAATATTATAATAATATATCGTTGTTTAGTAAAACCCGGTATTGCGTACAACACACGCTATCGAGGAAGGTCGCGATTGCGTGTAATGCAAGCCAAGTCAGGGTTGCGTGTAGTTCACAACTCCTTTGTTGTTGCGTATAACAGAATCACACCTTATTTTATTTATTCATTTAATATATATATATATACAATCAATGTTGCGTATAATAACTTCTATCAAACGAACTTGAAATTGTGTGTAACAAGAGCTAATAAAAGTGTTGCGTATACTGTAAGCTAATACAGTGTTGCGTATAGCGCAAGATAATCTTGGTGTGTCATACAATAGAAGATATGAATGAAATTAAAAAGAATGTATCTTATAAAATCTCAGGTTATTACACACAACATCTCTCTAGGGCTATGTATTCACCCTTACTCATAATAAGAGTAATTGAGTTCTACTTATTACTACCCCATGAGATGACGGATTTTCCAAGTTGTAGGTAAGTCCCACTTCACTAGAAAAAAACCCATTTAGAGGGGATTATTGTTTAGTTTAGAATGGGTTATAAACCCTTATAAACACATTAGAGGTGGTTATGATGAACTACCGCTAATGTTCCTTCCTACTCTGGTTAGAGGTAGTTTTGAAGAACCAATGGTAAAGTGATGTAAAATTTAGCGTCGATTCATTTAGAGGCGGTTAAAACACCCTCTAATATCACTAAATAATCTTAGTTTAGAGGGTGTTTTAACCCACTCTAGATTATTGATCAAACTTGTGGTGGTAAAAACACTACTACTAATTGAGTCACATGAGTCATAATAAAGAGGGTTCTTAGAACCACCTCTATTTAATACTTAATTATAGGGGGTTAAAACCCCCTCTAAATGAACCATTTTAGAGGCAGTTCTAAGAACCGCCTCTAAAATTTATTGTTTGGTATTCTATTTTTTACTCATGAACCTCCCTCTCCTCAAGTTCACCAGTGCCCCCCCCCCCCAGTACCCATCCTCACCCCCCACCTCTAGTTCACTGGTTCCCCCACTCCTCCATCCAAGTCCCTGGTGTGGCCCCCCATAAAGTTCCCTTCCATGCCTCCTCCCTCCAGTTCACCAGCATGACCCCCCTCTAGTTCACTGGTTCCCCCACTCCTCCATCCAAGTCACCGGTGCGACCCCCCATAAAGTTCCCTTCCCTGCCTCCTCCCTCCAGTTCACTGACGTGGCCCCCCTCTCTAGTTACCCAACCCATCTCTCCCACACATGCCTCTAGTTTTTTGTACTTCTCCACACCAGCCCTTCGGTTTCTCCCCCTATCCTATTGACCCACTACCCATGCCTCCTCATATTAAAAATTTACAGTAGGTGTGAGTTCATACCTCGACCTGTTAAGAACACTCACTCCCATATACAACTCTGCTAACCAGAATTTTCTTCTTTATTTACACATCATATTATTTATATATATTACAAAACTAATTAAAATAAATGTAATTTCAATAAATATTTAAATATACATATATATATTAATTTAAATTATTATATAATTTGTTATATTATATATTTATGGATTTATATTATAAAGAATTTATATTATATTAAATTTATACATTTATATAAACTATATTGGTATATATGTGTATTTACAAACATTTGAATATATGTTTTACAATTTTATTCATGTTATGTATATACAAATATATTTATATATTTATATAAATTGTTTATATACTTATGTTCATATTTATATATTATGTACATGTTGATTTATATAATATATATAAGTTTTTAATTAATATATGTATATAATGTCTTCAAAATTATATTTACACAATGTATTTCGATACATATATTTATCACTATGTAAATTAATATATATTTAATTGTATAAATTGTATTATATTATATATAATTAATATTACATGAAATACAATTTATAAAAATCTTATATATGAAATAAAATTTAAACAAATATTTATATAATGTTAGATGAAATAAAATTTATACAAATATATAATTAATATCATATTAAATAAAATATATAAAAATATTTATATAATGTATTTCAATGGATATATTTATTTTTATACACATTAATATATATGTATTTCGATAAATATAATATTATAATATTATGTACATTAAAATATATGTATTTCAATAAATATAGTTGTATAATATTGTGTACATTAATGAATCATTATCTCTATAAATTGTATATCATATAATATTAATTATATATAATATAAAATCATAAACATATTATTTAAAAATATATTTATTATTATTGTAATATAAATTATAAAAACTATAAGCTTGGGTTTTTATATGATTCATTTTTAAAATAAATTATATTTATGTATATATTT
The DNA here is from genome assembly GCA_963277665.1 of Viscum album. Taxonomy (NCBI): domain Eukaryota; kingdom Viridiplantae; phylum Streptophyta; class Magnoliopsida; order Santalales; family Viscaceae; genus Viscum; species Viscum album. The sequence goes on along the minus strand of OY728135.1, from coordinate 1,822,417,687 downwards.
ATATAAGATGTTTATGATTTTATGTTGTATTTACTTAATAATATATGAAATAAAATTCATAAAAATAAATATATATAAATGTACATAAAATTATAAAATTATATTTATATGTACAAATAAATACAATTGAATACTACTATATAATTGGTAATATAAAATATAATTAAATGATATATATATATATATATTTACAAAATAAATTTATTATTAATATGGTATACTGAAATATATATATATAATAATTATATAATATATGTAAATTTATATATAATAAACTATTTATAATAAAATATATATATATATAATATATAATATATAATATATTTATATTTATATTTAATTTTCTCAATATTATATTTATTTGTATGCATAATATAATATAAATGTATTTATACATAAATATACAATAAAATTTTATTTAACATAATATAAGTATAGTATAAATCATAATATAAATGTATTGTATTTATAAAACCATATATAAATTTTATATATTTGAATAAATATATTTATATTTATATTTATATTATGTATGAAAAAATTTATATATGTATACATTTTTCTTTATATGTATAAGTATTTATTTAAAGAATTTATCTAAATTATTTATGTAATGTATATATATATATATATGTTTGTGTGTGTGTTTATAATGCATTTAAATACATTTATATAATGTTTTTATGTAATATATAAGTGTTTGTGTGTGTGCGTGCACACTTGCACACACATATTTATATATATTATAAATTTTGAAATTATTTGAGATTTATTTTGAAAAATAAATAAAAATTAAGAGGGGGTTAAAACCACTCTAATCAAAGGGATTAGCAGTGTTTTATGAAACCCCTCTAATTTCTTGAATTAGTGGGGTTTGAAAACCACCTTTATGTCATAAATTTGAGGGGGTTCATAACCCCCTATAATATCTTACATTAGAAGGGCTTCACAACCCCCACTAATTTCATAAATTAGAAGGGGTTCAAAACCCCCTATAATCTAAGGTATTAACGACCATTCATGAACTCCCTCTAATTTTAGAGATTTGAGGGGGTTATAAACCCCCACTATTTCCATTAAAAAACAATTTCCATATTATATATATATATCCTATAATATATCCAAATGAATAATATTTATATATATAGAATCTCTAAAATCCATCTGAACATATAGAGACACTAAATATTAAATTTTCAGTGGTTCACACACAACTATACCTCTAAAATCCAACCAAATATAACAAAGAAAAGGTGCTAAAAAATTTTTAGGGGGTTGTGAACCCCCTCTAAATTTTATGATTAGAGGGAATTGTGAAGAACCCACTCAAAATTGGATTTAGAGGGGAGCCAATATTTTTAGCACCTTTTAAATAATGAAAATTCCTTATAATAGATTAGAAATGAGATTCCTTTGATTTTATTAAAAATTATTAGAAAGATAAACACTGAACCTGATGTCAGGTTGTATATGAGTAAGATAAATTAGACTACCAATAATACTTCTACAAATCTTGTTATCGATTGGATTATCAACTTTATCCAACATTATCTTACATGTTGCGATCATCGATGTATTAATTTCATTACTATGAAAAATAATTTTCAATGTATTTGGTTTATTTTTAGGGGTTCATAAAATCACAATCATTATTTTGAGAAATTTAAAAACAAAGAAAGAATTTGATTTCATCCATGAGGCACATTTCAAATTCATTTTTCATTAAATTAGAAAATTCAATTTAAATAGATTCATTGGTTGAGTTGAAAATCACATCATCAATGTAAATTTATAAAAGAAACAAATCCTTTGAGATGTGTTTTAGAAAAATAGTTGAATTGTATTTTCTGATTTTAAAACCATTTAATAAAATAAATTTTGATGAATTTTTCTAAAAAACTAAATAGGATGGTTTTAAACCATAAATATATGTAGTTAATTTATAAACATGATTTGTAAAGATAGTATTTTAAAAAAAATGTGGTTATTCCAAAAAACATTTTTTTAACAAAACCATTTAAAAAGGAACTTTTGAAATCTATTTAATTTTTTTCGAAATAATGTGAGATGAAAATTCTAATAGCATTCTAATAGATTTTAACCAAGAAAAGTGTACAAAGGTTTTACCATATTTTATTCATTATTCTTAGTTATAACCATTAGTAACTATACGAGATTTATTTCTTGTTGTGTTACCAAGATCATCTAATTTATTTATAAAAATTAATTTATATTCTATAGAGGGGTGATCATTAGGATGTTACATGAGATTCCATAAATAATTTTTAGTGAATTTATTTAGTTCATATTTCATGGAAAGAACCCAATTTTCATTGTTAAGAGCATCATTGTGATTTTGGGGTTCTATGTGAGAGAGAAAAGTAAGATGTTACACCTCATTTAAGATTTATCTTCTAGTAAGAGTTCCTACATGAAAATATCCGATGAAATTTTCAAGGGGATGGTATTTATATTTTTTTAAAATATTTAGCTAATAAATTTGAAGTAGATTCTTATTCTTCCTAGCCATATTTATATTTAAAAGGATTATTTAAAGTTAAAACAACATTTCTTAAAACTTTTTGGGAAACATATTTTGGAAAAATTTTATCAAAAAACTACATGGATTAATTCTTATACTATTTTAGTCCTTTTTGAAAAGAACAATATTCCTTGATTAAGTTTGAGTACCCAAGAAAGATACCGTCATTATATTTTGAATCAAATTTTCCAATATTTTCTTTACTATTATGAATAAAACATTTTCAACCAAAAACTTTTAAAAATACAATTTTGGGTTTTTTATTTTTCTACAGTTAATAATTGGTGTTTTTTAGAAATGTTCTTATGAAAATTTGATAAATGATAAAACCTACAGAATTTATGGACTAAACATAAAAATATTCATATAAATTAAATTCATTTAAAAGAGTTTGATTAATTTCTTTGATTGTTCAACTTTTCCTCTCCACAGTCTCACTTTTTTGAGGGTTTGATGAGAATAAAAAGAATGATTATAGCCTTAAGAAGAACATATTTCAATAAATTCATTATTTTTGAATTCTCCACCATGATTACTTCTAAAAAAATAAGTTTAAAAACTTATTTATTTCCAAATATTTTAGAAAACATGATGAATTATTTTCAAGATTCACTTCTATGAGATAAAAATTAATCCCAAGTAAATCTTTTAATGTCATCAACAATAAAAAAAATTGTAGGATTTTCCTTGCTAAAATTTAAATTAGAAATACTTGAATAAATCAAGATGAATTAATTCAAGATATTTAGAAGAATAAATTAATTTTTAGATTTAAAATAATAATTGTGTTTCCTACCAAATTGGCATGCTTCACAATCCATGTCATCATTGAAATGAAGTTTAGGTAGATCTCATACTAGTTGATAATGATTGATTTTGACAAGTGAGTGTGTGCTATAGTGACTAAGGAATCTATTTCCAATTCATGACTCACTAACTTGTAAACTAAAGCATTTGATATTTTGGATAATTATTGATTTAAAATTTTTTGTATAAATATTATAAAAATGATAATAAATTAATAAACGTTTTCCATTTGATTTTAAAACATTACAGAAATAATTTTCAAAATAAATTTTGAAGCTGTAATCACACAATTGGATAATACATAGAAAATTGTGTATCAAGATTTTAATATATAAATTTTTTTAACAAGTGTTAAGCTAGAAAAACTGATAGTACCTTCACAAATTTTCTTACCAAGAGAGTTTCACTAAAGGTAATGTGACCTCCTTCTACTTTATCAATTTTATAAAATTAGTAGAGGACATAATGCAAGTGTCTTGAGAAGACACTACCTCTTACAATAATTATTCCTATGTTTTTTTTCAAAATTCACTTATCCTAAAAATTCAAATGACTAAAGGTTTTTGTACCCAGATTAACATGGGTAAACTAAGGTCAGATAATAAGGATTCGAGAAAATATATTTTTTTAGAATGAGATTTTATTTAGTAAATAGTTAATGAAATATGAATTGATTATGGTCTCCTATATCCTAAATTCTTTCAATCACATTCATAAATTAAATATTCGATTCTTTTACTGACGGAAAATTACTTTATTATTAGAAAAACACTTTTTGAGGGAAAAGTGAGAAACCACATACAACCATAGAAAACTACTAGACTGCCCCATCCCAATAAGTGTTCCAACAAAAATCCTTCACCGACACAAGACCTGTCGATAAGAAGTCCCTTGCAGAAGCATGGGCACAGAACTGATGGTGAATACATACCCTATCATGCATCCAATTCCAAGAGGTCTACACCGATGAAGACTTAATTCTCTAATCCCCTTACGAATATGGTCTAAGTAGCGTGTTGAAAACAATAAAAAACTTAACCGTAAAGACAAAAAAAAGATGACCCAAAGTAACCACATCCCGCACAACACATTCACTCACACCAATTAACCAAAACCACCAAATTAAATAAAGTCACTAACAAGAAACTTGATATTACCCAATTTTGTTTTTCTAAACAGTTTCCATGATAAGGATGATAACTTTTAGTCTACCTCTTCCAATATCCGCTTCTCAAATATAGACACTATCAGATCCCAAGACTGAATGTACTTCTCAACACTGATCTTTCCATGATTGAAACCCCCTACAAAAATTGATTCATGTTTTTAAATCCAAGAATATTTCTCCTCATTAGGGGACACCTCTAAAGACCTCCCCATCATTTTAGCAGCCTCCTCCTCAGTAGCGTTGAGCAATAAGACCTGATCGAACACTTTTTCTTCAGAGATTAAAATTAGAACCGAGGAATTAAAGTCATGTTTCCGTGGACTCAGATGTCTCACAGTCTCCATGGCCATCCTCTTTTCACTTATATTCATTGTTGAGAGAGTCTTCATAGAAGGAGGTAGTGAGGAGTAATCCTTCCTCCCCTTCCTCATCCTGGAGCCCCTATTACTCTTCGGGCCTAGAGCCTCATCAGCCGAGTGGCCGTGTACAATCCCTTTGGGAATCAACATGCTGAACTAATCTCCCTCACATGGGATAACAATATCAAAACTCAAATCATCCTCTGTAAGGCCTTCAAAATTATTGCATAAGGGATCGAGCCTGGTCCCCCTTCCTTTCCACCTATGTTTGGAACAGCCTCAACAATATTGAAACACTGCCTCCCCTTGCTCCTATCCACACTGTGCACCCATCGCTTCTCAGCCGCCGAACCATAGGGATCCACCTTCCCTCCATCCGACGTCCAGTCAAATATTGGTTTCCCCCTTCCTCTGGACTTCAGCAAAAAACTCCTCAAGCTGGAATTTTCCCTCTTCATCCTGTGCACCATGGCTGGATGGATCCGGAAGATCCCCTTTCAGGCTGCTGAACACATTCGGCAGTATCTGGTTAACTTGGTGTGCCACCACACCAGTGCCAAGGGCACCCACACCCGCTGCAACACAGCCCAAAGCCTCACTAACTGGTCGTAGCTCCTCCACTGTCCACAACGAAAAAGTTCCTCTAAATCTAACCTCTTCACCCGCTGCAAATTGACACGAGCTCATTGCCTCACAAACCATTAGAACCATTTCATTTTCACTTACCAATATCCAAGTCACGTCCTACTAATCCCTATGGAAATATTCCATTAATTGAGATCCAAATCCCCTACCCTCCATGGATTCATATCTCTGCTAACAAAAACTAGAAGAGTGCCCCAACCGCTTACATGATGAACAAAATTCTGTCCAACTCTCATAGATTACTCGCTACCTATACCTATATTACTCTCCAGTCATAATCAAAACATAATCAAAAGGAACCCCAGATACCTCCATCTCCACACAAATCCTTAGGAAAATAGGCTGACAAACTGTTATAGTTATATATCCAAACAAAGATACCTACCGAGTAGATTGTCGAGCATTCAGATAATTGAGGGGTTATGAAATGGAAATCGGAGGTTAGAGAAACTAACCCAAATTTACACTTACGGCGTGTCATGATTCATATGTAAATTGAATGACCATTGGAACAAGAAAAAATGACAGCCATTACAGCACCGGGGCGCCCTCGACCAGGTGCAGATGAGGTCCTCCTCTGATGAAAATCAGATCATGATATGATGGTTATCAAGACCCCCCCCCCCCATTTCCCACTATGGGAGATCCCATGTGTCAAAGATGAACTTATCAAAGGAATCGACCGATGGCCTTCGCTGCTTAAACCTTGCAACCAGGGTGAACTTCAGAAGCACGTAGGATTTAGTGAACTCTGGGGTTTAAATCTGGAGATTCGGATAGCCATCGATGAGCTCCAGAACCTTCGGGCCTAACTCAGCTTTTGGGAATGGCATAAGAATATCATGGTTTGAGAAGGGGTTAAAATGGGGCACTTCATTCCTTAGGAAAAATTAAGATCCCTCCCCGGTAGAGGGGGGAGTAACCGGCGTGGCCACTACTGTCGTCCCCAAAAAAAGACGAGCCTCGCTGGGGTTCCTGCCGTCGACACATAACCTTCTCAGTCCAATATTAGATACTTGTACAATAACTTCAAAACATATTTTACAATAAACCTCTACCAAAAGTGGTTTTTGACATATTTTTCATTGTGATTACTTATTTTGAGAAACCAAGACCAACCCTTTTCTTTTCATTCCTTTGAGAGACTAATGTTTTATTTAGAGTATCTTTACCTTGCATGAATTTTTAGAGATTTATTTTGAGTTATTTAATAGTATATTTATGTTTATTAATATCCATTTAATTCTTAAATTTCATGTATAATTATTATTTTTCATTTAATAGAATACCCTTTTCTTTTGAAAGCTTTCTTTTTTTTAAGAAATTGTTTTAATTTCTTATCAGGTTCTATATATAAAAAATAAAGTTTATGAAACCCATTCTTTAGTTGATCGTCAACATATTTTAGGTTATTATGGTTATGATAACATTAGGATAAATAAATGTAATAAGAAGAAGGTTAACGAGTATGATAAAAATAGGAATATGAGGAAATAGGAAGAGGGGTACTAACCACAATGTCTTCATCAATTTTTCCCATAAGTAACATAGAACTTGATCCACTTGATAAGGTTGTGGAAGTTAAATCCATTGATTAATCACTTACACTCCACATTAAATCCATAAGATAATTATTTCTTTATTTCTTTTCTTTAATCTTCTTTCTATATATGGGTAATTCTGGCTTTATGTGACCTTTTTTCTTATATTCATAGTATTTCACTTTTGATTCCACCTTTTGATTTACCTTCTTAGTTCAATTAGAAGTTTTATTATTCTTGAATAAATTTTACATGTTATTGGTGAGTTTAGTAAAATATTTAACTCCACCTATAGATGAATCATCATTGGTAGAAATGAAAGAAATGGTTTTATTTTCATATTTTTCTTCATTAACTTCCTTATCATCGTAATGCTTCACTGTAATTTCATATGTAATTAGGGATCCAATAAGTTATTCGACCTCCATTTTATTCACAACATTTTCTTCTTGTATGGATGTTACTATGGGTTACCTATTATATGAAAAATACCTAGAGTATAATTTTAACTAGGGTTTCTATAGAAAAATCATCACCAACAGATTGTTGACCATTAAAAATATTTTTAAATTGTGTAAACATACTAGTGATGGATCCATTTGGATATGTAGAAAAGATTCCAAAATATTTCTTATACATGTCCAATATAGTGTATTTTACATTATTAGTGACTTCTTGTGTGACTTCTAGTAATTTCCATATTTCATGAGTGATTCTATATATAGAAACATGATTAAATTCATTTTGATCAATAACGAATTTTAAAGAGTTCATGGATTTTATATTAAGTTAAATTTATTTAATTTCATTAGGAGTTTATTTATCTTCATGTTCTTTAGTTGGAATACGTTCAGCCTCAACCATTTTCTAAAGATGGTAACTAATTCTACCAAGAAGTTTTGAAAATAAATTATTACAATAGGAATAAGTTATTCAATCAAAAATAATATAATTGGATAAAAATTAGATTCCATCGTAAAAGGATCAAGCTTTGCAATCAATTAAGATTTAAAAACATGATTCCTAAAAATAAACACAATTTTTGAAAATAAAAAATAATAATTTTTTATTAATTTTTTATCAGATTAAATGGAAAGAGAGGGTGAATTTACATTTTAAAAATTAAATAAAAAAAAATAAAAAATTTAAAATTAAGTTATTTGGATATGTTAAAGTGATAATGATATAATTTTGATAAAGTAAATAATTAAAAAATTTGATCCATATTATAAAATTAATTACAATAATGATTAAAAAATTAATTACAGTGGAAAAATGATGAATCTAATTTATGAAATTATGCTCATCAAAGATTAAATGATGAAAATCATAAAATAAATGAGGGAGAAATCATACAATATAAAGTAGTTTTAAAATACCTCAGTGTTAGCCCCTACACATACTCCCCTCATGTTAAGAGGTTTATGTTATTGCTCCCTTGATCTTGGCAGTGATCAAGAAACTTGTCCATTTAAAATATTGTTTTTGAGAACCCTCTTATGCTTCAATAGTATCCATGGAACTCATCCCTCACTTTTATGGTGGTGAGAACCTGTTGAAGAATGTGATGAGAGGACAACGGATTTCTTGGTAAAAACCCAATTAAATTTCACTCCATAATCTATTAAAATTATTAATACAATCTGTCATGAGATATTGAGAGATAGTATGACAACCTTTAAAGTTTTGAGAAATGAGAATTGGATCTTTGAGTGGATTTTGATATTTATAGTGATTTGGTGTTGATCTGATCATATAGGATTTTTTTGTAACCATTTGATCTTCCAAGATGGAAAGTGCCTCCATATATAGGCTTAAAAAGGCCTAGGAAGATTCTATAATTCCTCAAGGGAATTGAATTTGAAGAAGACTACATTTATTGCTTTTTAAAATTCATTAAAAGAACTTCAGGATTTGTTATCCCAACATCACCGGCTACCTAGTGAACCTTACTGTCTAGATAGTGGGTTTCTTGGATCTCAAAAAGGCTTCTAGAACAAACACTATCTATCTAGTTCTCCTCTAATATCTAGTTGGTGGGCTCTTGGAGCTTGAGGATTCCTTTGTCCATGCCAACAGCCAACTGGTGCAACCTTCAAGCTTTCCTCTTCAACGAGTACCTCCTGATATTCTTTCTATGACTTTGATGGATCTTCTAACATCATTCTAAGAACATAAATCATGTATTAATAATATTTCTATCCATTTATAGGATCAACATAATTCTATTAAATATGGATTAATATCATTAATAGGATCATTAATGACATGAATTAAACTCAAATTAAGAAATCTAAAAATCACTTAAATTAAAATATTAAATACACAAGAGAGTGATTAGGATCATGAAAAAATCATAATAGAGATATATAAAATTGATAAATTATTAGAAAACCTGAAATATTTATTATTTCTCTTTTTTGGTCCATATTTTGAACATAGTAATCCTCTTGGTTTTCGGAAGAAAAGTAAACAATGTAAAGAGATGCACTTAAAAAATTAGTAAGGGGGTAGAGTACAATGAAATCTATGATAGAATAAATAATATAATGAGATATTATAAAAAAATTATACCATATAATAATCATAACATAATACATGGAGAGAAAAGGTAATAAATAAATAACATAACACATAATGATCAGAAATGATAGGAATGCATAATATTGGATGTCATAAACATATCATTGAGGCCATGTTCTACGAAATCATACATAAAGGATAATTATGTTCCCATTACCCTGTATTAGTTATCTCATGAGACCCACTAGTCCATTTGAGAGATATATAATTTTGGGGCCCATCCATCACGTAAAATTCCAATGCATTCCATTACATACTAAATAGATGTGGCATAATTTTCAAGAATTAAAAATATAAAAATTATTAGAATAAAAGATATATGAGTATTATATTAGAATATTTATCATATTTAATAAAGGATTGTATATTAATTACAATAGGTTTTCCTATTTGATTAATTAATAAGTAAACATATGTGAATTAACTTTATTCGTATGAGGAGTAACTTTGGATTCAAAATGTCCAAATAAACACCCTTAATAAGATAAGAATATTCAATTTTAATTACTGGATAATATAAAAGGATAAGATAAGTAATTTGTTTTAGGAAATCATATATATGTATTTGAAATTTTAGGAAACCAATGAAATAAATCCATCATTCAAGTTCATAATGAGATTTTGAATCATCAAAAAAATATCTCAAAAGAGAATAAAACTAGTTGTGAAGTTAGTACCACTTGTTTGGCACCAAGTGAAGATTGAGTTATAACCTAACCAACCTATTTTAGAGTTATTACCCCAAGGTGCATCTATTCCAGATCTTTCATACAATTTTTTTAATCTATATAGGGACTTAATTTTTATGAATCCATCTACACTTCACCAAATTTTAAGATTCTTTTATGGCTATGGGAAAGTTTAAGGGTTATAAAGACAAATTAATGTATTATAATGAGAGGATATGGTGATCAATCATTTAAAATATAATAATTAATTTATAAAAATAAATCATAATAACATTTCCCATTCAAAATAAAATTAAATGGAAGGATTGAAAAAATAAATATGGGGGGGAGGTTAGGAACCCTTACCTTGAAATGTAACTTCTTATGGCTTGATATGAGAACGTTATAACCTTGAAAGTTCCTTGGAGAGACTATTAAGAGATAAAATTAGGGGGAAATCATGCTAAATGGATTTATAGTGGAGAGGAATGGGATAATGGGTGGGTATTTATAAAAAAAGATGGAGGATTTTTTATTAATTTATTAACATATTCCATGGGAATATAAGTTGTATAAAATGAAAAACCATTGGATTTATCAAGGTTTTGGATCATATTTTATAACTTTTAATTCATTTATTATTGGAATTATTATGTTTAATAACCTAACTCTGTTAGTTTATAATAATTTTTCCATGGTAATATAATTTGTCCACAAAATATTGTTTTAAAACCATAATTTCCATGTCAGACTTTGGAAATTTACTTTTAGGTTTGGAAAATAATTTTAATTCATTTAAATAAATTAAATTAATAAAATAATTTATTTAATATTTATTCACTTATATTAATTATTAAATTGTTTATTCATCATAATTAATTCATTATATATATTGTATATTCTTACCGTATTTTACTATTAAGTGTAAGTTTTGATTATCTCAAAAAATTATGAAAAATTCATTATAGGATAATTTTGACATCCATGTTCAAAATATGAAATTTATTTTATAAAATTAATACTTTTATTATTTATATTATACCATTTATATAGGTATGATATAAATGATAAAAATGTGTTATAAGAGTAATCATTGTTTCATTATTAAAGGAATTTACACTTTTAATGCTACTTAACCCCTAGATAGATAACCCCTTCTCAAAGCCACATAAACCATATAGGTGATGTGTGAAATAGTGGTAATTTTATGTGAATGTTCATCCAACATTGATCTGGTGGTTATTTCCACTAACTTGAACTTTTCCCATAAACAATTTCACTTCATCTGTAGTTGTTCATGTTCTCCTTGGGCTTGGTCAAGGTTAAATCCCAATGATATCACCTCCTTCCCATGCTAGGATAAATTAAATTCATAAGGATGTTTCTACTAGCCATGTTCATGGTTCCTCCCATTTATTCCAACTAATCCAAATGTTGAATTTTAATAGTAATTCAAAACGGTCATATTTACCAATGGATATAATGCCTAACAGTCATAATGTAATGAATATATTTACTATTACATCCAAAAAAATCCATCCAATCCAATCCCTTGAATCATACATCTCATTTTCAACATGTCAATTTTGTGGGTTCTTTTATTTTTATTTTTTATCATTCTTATTATATTCATAATGTTTATTCGATAATATTTTCCAGGTGACATCTATATTGTACTTGTATTATTTTTTTATCTATTGTCTATTATTATTTTTAATAGTCTTAGTAAATTTGTATCTATAGTATGTAATGTATTACTTTATAATAAAATATACTTATTTATTACTATAATTTATCATGTATTATAGGTTTTATGTACCTTATTCATGTTATTCATTTGGATATGTGTAAATATAGTTGGGTTTTCATTTTTGTTAGTAATAGAACCTATGATTTTTGTAAAGAGTCGCACATCAATATGGTTTGAACATATTGATTTAGTGGAAGGAATTGGATTAAAAACTAAATCATGATAGGTGTGTATATATATAAATGGAATATATGATATAAGATGGTGAGATATAAATACACTTTAAAAATACTCACTACCATATTCCTTCCAAAGTAAACACTTTTCGAGACCTTGATCATCCAACTGGGTAAGCCATGCTAAATCATGGTGCACATAGATTATCTTTTATAATGAAAACATTTTATGGGTGACCCAAATTGTATTAAGTACATGTATCTAGAATAATCCTTGGGTTACACTTATTTTGGAAACCATAATAATATTATGATAAAAAAGACATAATTTTGAGTGAATCCATATGATAGATTAGGATAAAGAGTAATCCACTCAAATATTCAACAGAACTATTTAATTTGATTGGTGTGATTTCCTATGTAGACAGTTATGTAATGGGAGAAATGCTAAAGTGACCAAAATATTTGTAAAATATGGATCTTGGACCACTAATTGGTATGTTGTCTTATAAAGGGGGTTATTATTTTAAAGCAAGCATAATTAATAAAATTAATTATTAAATTAATGTAAAACATGATACTCATATAATAAAATATTTTATTATATATAAATGTCATCATCATCATCTAACTTGAATTTTAGATAAATATTCAGGAAATAAAATATTAATAGAATAAAATGTATTTATTTTAATAGAAGCTAAATAATTTCTATTAATAAAAAAGGAAAATTACATATTTTAGAGAAATACCTTACTAAGTAGAAAATTGTAAAAAATATTAATTAGAGGTTTTAAAATCTTACAATAAGTATAGAAGAATTCACTTAAGGTTTCAAAGAAACTATCCATATAAAATATGATATAAAAACTATAGTCTCTACTTATGTACTAAATATGATTGGGTATATCAATGACTTTGAGAAACTGAAAGTGTCCTTAATATATTGTTCTAGTTATAAAATTCATTTTGTAACTGAATTTTGAAATTATGAGACAATTTAAAGGATTTCAACAAAATTTTAACATATTTCCTAAAAATTGTTGAGGATAGAAAAACTGGGCATGATATTCCATGTTTTTTGAGTTGTAATCTTAGTATAAATGGGTAAAATTTTAATCCAATAGAATATGTTATATGGTATAATTATCAACCTATGTTATTGAAACCTAAGGGAGATGTCAAGAAGAAAGGTAAATGTGTTTATAAAATTGAATTTTCTAGGAAACATAAAGGGTATTTAGAAACTTCATGAAATTATACAATAAGTATTGATGTTATATAAACCCATAATTTAAAAATGTTATTAATATATAGGTGTTTAAAGTCAAATTAATAATTTATGGAGATTATATTATTAATTCAAATATAATAAAAAGGTTCATATTATGAATATTTGGAATTTAAATGAATATTTCAAGCTCATTTGGATCTATATAAAGGATGAGTATTTTCATCTTATTTCTCTTATATGATAAGATAAGTTGTTTGTAAACAAATATTTGTTACAAAAAACATAAGATTATGGTTTTTATATATATGGTTTAAGATTGATCCTGTTTTATAACCTAATTTGATAATAAGTTAAGGAAAAAATGTTCTATCTAAGGCAAAAGTTGTAATCCAAGAATGTTTTAAAAATATGAGGAATTTGGATTATAATATACATTATTGAATAATTTTAAAGAATAAAATCTTCTTTTTAGAATAATAATCCAAACACATAGGATACCATATAAGATATGTTTAGTAATATTATATTTGTTAAAAATTCCAAATAAAGAAAATAAATGTTATTTTAAAAAAATAATATATATATATATATATTTTGTTTCATAATATGATATTACAGAGAGAATAAAACTTCTAAATGATTAATGGGAGTATGTTTGGACATAGATAAGTTCAAAAGTTAATGAATAAAAGATTATACCAATGAAGTTTCAAAGTGAATGTTACTAAATATCCCAAAAGGTTTTAGGGTATATTGGTGAAGAAATAATAAATATAGTTACATTTAGTTACCAAAACATATCTCACAATAAATGTTTAAGGACAGTTTCTAAGAATTATGATTATGATGATAAACTTAGAAAGTGTTATAAGTAGACAATAGGAGTTATTAACATTATAACATTAGATGTTGTGAAGTAAAGGAGTTTTAATACTTGTTCAATGAGTTTAACACTATTAATATTATTCATTATATCTCCATTACTAAGATTTTAATTCATTATAAGTGTTACCAATTAAAGAGTTTAGTGAGAGGTTTTTATAATATTGTCATATATATATACTCTATTAATCTCCTCAAAACATAAAATACTGAAAACAGAAAGCATTCTGAAAGTCCTTCATATGAGATATGAGACCAATGAATATGTATGGTTTTGTTAAAGAATTATTAATTTATTTTAATAATATAATAAAATGTATCAGGTTATACAAAGGTCAACTTCACTTAATCATTTTTTCAAGTTTGTTTCATTTTACCTAAAAAGGGAAATGATAATTAATCTCTCATAGTATAAATTTGAGTTATCTCTTACTAATGTAAATCATATAATTTTATCATATGTGATGAGCTGTTAAGGTTATAATTAGTATGATTTCATATCAGGATATGGAATATACTCATGAGACACTAAAATGTGTTTGTGTTGGATGAACCACAAATTATAATACATGGAGTCTCATACATTATGTATTTGGTATAATAGAGGTTCATTTTTTATATTTGGATTTCCCTAAAACCTAAGGTTAGAGGAGATACATAGAATTAGAAAATTTATACTTCGATACCTTTCATATGACATCCTTAATGTTGAGATACTCATGGGGTAGTTAGGTATGTTTCTGATCATGTCATAAATTATGTTAAATTAAGATGGGATTTGTTCTGGTATGATGAGTAATACATTCAATCCTTAAAATTATATAAACTATAAGAGTGTATGGTAATTCCTATATAAGTTACATGTGATGAATTCATAAATTGGGTGAGGGGAATGTGATGTTACCATCCATCAGGGTGAGTGACATGTGATGGGTTCATCCATCTGTTCAGTCTATAATCAAAGAATTGAGAACATATGAGTAGTTATATAGGATTGACATAATTAATAAATTTTGGTTAAAAATTTTCTATACAAAGTTATCATATGAAAATTAATTATTTTATATGATATTTTTTATTGACACATTTATTGAGATACATGTGTTTAATGGTGATCATTTCAGATACCTTTGTAGCTTTATTAGCATCAATTTTTTTCTAGAGGTCATTCTTTGTTTAAATTTATGAATTTGGGGATTTATATTTTTTTAAATGATATAAAGTCTCATGGTGTCACAATTTGGGGCTTACTGAATATGGATTTGGTTTCATGAAACTCGGAGAGTTTTCCTAAAAGTGTTTTACAGGAAATCCAAAATTATTTCTCGATGGATATTCATAAGGTATTACATATGATGTGATAGACATTAAAAATGATGATATAATTTCTAAAGTATTTTAGAAAATATCAAAAAGGACTTTTGGATATGATTTTATAATTAATTATATGTGATACAATATAATTTGAGATAGCACAAAGTCAATGAGGATTTATTATGAGTGGTAGATTGATGAAGATATTCCTTAAATCCTACAACCATGTGATAGTTTGGATTATGTCATAGTGGATGAAATATTTATATTTTATAGTACTAAATAAATGGATATTATCCCTATCATATGCCTTGGTAATGGGTATATCATAAGTTATGATAATGGATATCATGCCACTTCCTTGAACAATCATACTATATTACATGGGTATATCATAATGTAGTATATTGAATTGTATTATATGAACCATATTCAATCTATTATTAATAAAATATATTTTAATGTTAAGTCATAACATTAATATATATTATATGTTTCCTATTATTTATGTTTCATATGATGAAACATATGGGATATTCTAGAATGCATTTATATGATAAATCCATGGTTGGTTGAAGGTTACACACATTGTAATTGGTATGTCATTTAATTTTACATTATGTAACATGTGGGTAAATGAATGGAAGTCTTAGAGAGAATATTTTATGACTATATAAAGATTTTAAAACCTTAGTAATGGTTTTCTATCAAATCATTTCAGTTATCCAAGACAAATATTCAAAAGTTATATTTTCTTTATCATCCCTTTCCACATTACATAATATAATATCATGGGTGAAATATAATCCCACCCAAACATTGGGTGACTTAGTTAAGCTCATAGATTCACCATGGATGAAGTTTTCCTTAGTTATATTCTCAAATATCGTCATTAAATTTAAAATTTAAGATAAAAAGGTTAACCATCTTCAACTTAAGGTAAACATTTTTCTCATTTAAAATTATGCGTGGTTTCAATATTATAACATGTAGATCTTATTATAAGGTGTCTTGATGCCTTTTATTACATTAATATGTGTTATTTTATCCATGGAAACCCATTAATAAAGTATAATTGGTCAATTCAAGTCATTTTGAGATAACCATGCCACCATAATACCTAATCTCACCTTCTTCTGTCAATGCTGGAAAGTAACTCTATTAATCCCATAATTTTCATAATATGTTTCACAAAAAATCCCAACTATGTCACCAAATTTCTCTTTAAAATACATACTCTTGTGGAACTACCATTATTTAGAACATCCATTTAGGTCACACTCTCATGCACTATAACATGTTATTGGTTCACAAAACATTACCCTTCGGAAAACTTCATCGGGTCACAAAACACCACTCTCTAGAACACATTATTGAGTCATAAATATCTAAAGATATGATATTTATAACATATAATCACTCTTAGAAAAGAACCATGCTATTGGTGGAAAAAACAAATCTACCCTTGGAATCCATAATTGTTTTTCATAGATAATTTTTTCCACCACATGGACATGTTACATCACCTCCAAGAAAGACTAACAAACAATAAAATATGAGGCATATACATCCCAAACCATAGACATGTGATAGCATCTCACATGACCAAATCACTCACCTTATGACTCCTAAACTAGTCCACTAGTGACTTCATACATATCCTAATTTTTTGATAATAAGACCCCTGGCTCACTAAGACAATAGACTAGCACTACCATGCCATTCCCTATCTTAAAATTTAGGATAAACTACACACATAAACATGTCCATATCTCACAAGGGAAACCACCTCACATGGTTTCCTAGAACCTTACTCAAGTTATTATCTATTAAAATAATCTCTTTTACATCACCATGGAGGTGATTTAAATGTTCATAGGACATACCCAATTCAGTCTCAGGACACCCACTAAACTTTAACATTAAAATACATCTATTATAAACCCCTAATATAATGTTTATGATACCCCCAAGGTTATATACAAACAAAATCATTAAATATTATATTTTAGTAAACCCATTACCAACTAATTTCTCAACCTACCACCAAGTAATTCACTCACCCATTTCTATTAATCCATCTGTGTATTTTCCCTTAAACGCATGCCTTCATACCCTCATGTACCTCTCTAAAAATGACTTTCATACAGGGAAACCCATACTTACACTCACCCAACATTAGTTACCTCAATAAAAGTTTTTCATTGGTAATTAACAGAATAATAAAAACTATTGGAACTCTCCTCACTTGGATACACTAATACGTTGAAGGATTTATCCCTCTCAAACACTTTCCAAGACACCAATTCCCCTTAAAAAAGGTTCCCCGTATTTTTTTAGATAACCTATCCACTAACTCAGTTAATTTGAGGGTTTAATACTACTACACCCTTTACATTGCACTAAAATAATCCATCCTCAGATATTCATAATTTATCTTAAGTCCAAAAATCCATTCATGACCCATCACTTAAAACTAAAACTCATTTACCTTGGTGAAATTATCACTAGGAGATCCAAAAATCACTTAACCTAATATGTAACACCCATTCTTGACCTAAGATACCTCTTCTAGTATTAATTCTATTTTAGAGCCTCTAAGTCCCAATTTCGGCCACCTAAACCTAAACCCCCATGCAAGAATACACTATCACACATCAAAAAAAAGTATATAGCATACTATATAAGGTACCTCATACGAATAACTCACCAAAGTTACCTCATCCATCGTCACTAGATAATTCAGTTCCATTCAATTTAACCTCACTCATAGGAGTCTACTATAGTAGAATTCACATTGATCACGTAAGAGATGGAGCTCTAGGAGGATTGTAAGTGGAGTGATGGGGATTTAAAATTATAGGAGATCCTCTTAGTCATGCATCTTGATAAATAATGACGGTCTCATGCCTTTTAATAGTTTTTTTATTAATTTTTTTACAAAAATAACCAAGGTCCTTTGGGTAATTTATGTTTCTTAACTTGGTACCATGTGCTTACCAAATATCCTAACCAAGGAAACTGAGTGATAGATGGCTCACCTAAGGCTTACTTCCCCCCATTTCTTTCCACTAGTTACTTGGTGATCCTCTACTAAGGTCCTAGTAGTAATAGTAGTAAAATGTTATAGTTTACCACTCAACCATATACACTCAAACAACTAATATCTAGACCAAGAAATCCAACATCTATAAATATACCTTCAATAGATATTCCAATTTCCAAAAATATAAACTGAATCTCTAATTTAAAACACAACTACTCTTGATCACGATATTTCAACTTTTCTTCACATCAACCATCCTGTAATGACTTGAATCTTTAAAAACTCTCATATATATTACTTCTCATCCTTGGAAATCATTTGTGAACATTTTATGACTTCTATTTCACCAATCATTGTATGATATTACCATTCATTCACAATTCTGATGTAGTATCATTTTCTATGAACTTATTCCATCTAAGAAGTCCATACTCTGATCATTCTATATCCAATACATAAACTAAATTAGGCTTCTTCTAGAGAGTATGTATGATTTCAATTCCACTACCCCACACCTAATTACACATGAAATGTGTTGCTTAGTCCACCACTTCCAGAATTCCAATGAAATCTCATGACATAAATATCATAGCACTAAATTTACCTTTGTAATCAAGATGTAATACCTTTATAGATATCATAAAACATGCAACTACTCATACAAGATTTCAACCTTAGATCTCAATGTGATATATAAACTAAATCCTCAATTCAAAATATTTATCATTATACCGTCTTTATGATTATCAACCTACTCCTAATCTAAGTCTCTCTCAAAGAATTTATCGAATTCTATAATGAGTTAGTTACCATAGGTTATAACTCTTCCCAAATATCACATATCAATTCAAAATATGGTATATACTAAGGATATAGATAGAATTGGTATTCATTTATTGTTTTATCCTAAGAAATATATCAACCACCCACTTACTGCTCACACTACTCACACAACCCTTGACTTCCAGAAGAACTAATCGACATTCAATTCATACTCCAAGCGATCGATAGGATTACCCATACCATAAAATTATCTTTACCATTATATTTTAAACAAAATGATCGATCTCTAAATTCACCATCCACTTTGTAAAACCCACATTTAATTAGTTACCGAATATACTGACCATACATGAATATCCCTCCTCACACATCTCCCAAAATGGATATACTTTTAAAATATTAGTGGTGTGTTACCCCCCATATGAATTCCCTTTTCACACCTCTCAATCATTGAATTAATCTATAAAAACTATTTTTAAGCACTATTGTGTATAAACCACACTAATATGATCTCAAAACACTCATTATAAACCTATTTATATGGTCTAAAGATATAGTGGCTCTCCAAAATAATGTTATCTATGTATACCAATGATGTCTCATACCTTATATATCACCCTAAGACTTTAAAATATATTTATTTTTAAATAAATTTAATCTTTTTTATATCTTGTGGTACATTCAACCCCGAGTCTAATAGAACCATAAAATAGTACACTGTCATAACCAAGCCTTAAAATTGTAAGGTATAAATAGGAATAACTAAATTATGAAAATAATATAGTTTAAAAATTTATAAATAAATTAATTGGTTATCAATTTAGTATAAACAAAAATAAAAAACATTTTAAATAAAAAGAAATTGTTTTCTGAAAAACTAAAAAAAAGAGTTTTCATCATATTTTGTGCACTTATGTTAAAATTAATTATTACCACTTTTAGAAAAAAAATTAAAAAATAAAATTAATTTTTTAAATCAAAATGTAATATTTCTATTAGAGTGATTTTTTGATAATTTTCTAAAAATATTAATTTTATGATAAATTGAGAAAAAATATGATTTTTATTGAATTCTATCTTTACATTTAAATTTTTTATAATGTTAAATTTTATTTTAAATTTATTTTAATAGTAAAATTGGTTCTATTATATTATAATTAATACAATTTAGTTCATTTTAATCTATAATATGTTCAATTTTTATATAGAAACTTGTTCTACTTTTGAAAACTTTTTCTTTTGAAAATCGCTTTTCATTTTGTCTATGAGTTTAATTTAAAATTAAATTTTACTAATTCTATGAATTGAATTTCTAAAAATGGTTATATAGTTTAAATAATAGTAATTATTATTATATAATAATTATAACTTAATTTTTTTTCATAAATAATATTAAAATAAATAAAAATTTATTTTCATGGTTAAGGTTAAAAAGGTTTTACTTGGGGTAAAACTAAGAATTAAACAGTTAAAATGGCCTAAAAACTTGTAAAAATAATATTTTATGGACATATTTAGAACTTATATCATCTAAAATTTTATAATTATCCTTTTTTTATCCTTTTACATCTGAAAATTTTGGGTATAATTTATTCATTTCAAATATTCCAAGGGTGTCTTTTCCCCCCACTTATAAAAGGACACTCACTCTCCTCTCCTATTCACACTTATATAGACTTTTGGATTAGTAAATACCTTTAAAATTACCTTAAATAAATCAATTAAAATAACTTATATTCTCTAGTTTTATCATAAAACAATTCTAGGAAGTATTTATGTATAAACTGAAAGAGGTTCCCTTGAGAAGTAGTATAGTTCTTAATCATGCGTCTTCACTATATTTATTCCTATAACCCATTAAAATATTCTAAAAATATTATAAAATAATGGAATAATAGTATTATATATATATATAATAATATATTATTATTTTAATGAAATAACCTATAACCATCTATTCTTCCATCAAATGGGAAATGGAATCATCGATCATGTGTACAGTGGACTACCGCCTAACAAACCAATGTAATTTTGTTTTTGTCACTGCCTATCACAGATGGATATTATGATGGATGTAACGTTTATATATTAAATTTATTACATAATTATACTTATATAATTATAATATCACATCTAAATTCTAACCTACCATTGTTTTGGAAAAAGATAATGTCGATAGAGCATACGTGTGGACTACCGCCTCCACATAGCGATGTGATACGCCTTTCAATTTTTTTAACATGGATTGTAATAAGTATAGATTAAATGAATTCATATGGTATATATAATATAATAATGATACTTTAAATTTTAATTACTATTTAACTTTATTTTTTTCCATTCTTTAAAAAATGAAAACATTGTTCATGTGTACGTATAGCCTACCATCTTCAAAAACAATGTAACTCATTTTTCTATCCCTAACATTAATGGAGTACTTTAAATACATATATTCTAAATATATGTGATATATATATATCATTTTTAACATCTAAATATTATGTAATCATGGTCAAAGTAAAAGGACCAAAACTACCAAACTAAAACCTACAAGAAAAATGAGGCGGTTTTCACCCAGAATAGTAATTTTTATAATGAATTGTTAATAAAAGGGTGATAAAAAGATATGAGTAAATAATATATAGTGTGATATATAATATTATTGTTCTTTAATGGATTTATAATAAATATATATTTATTATAAATGAGTTTTGAACATGTAAGAAGGAAATCATACCTAAGGTAAGGGTTTCTCGTATCACTTTTACTTCCATAAACATGTGTCATATTCACCACTTATTTCTTATATGTGGTTAATATACATATAATTTGATATGTTATATCATAAATATATTAATATCAAGGGTATATAAATTTTAATTTTAATTTATTTCTTTTATAGGACCTATTATTAAAAAGATACCATAGTGGTAAGGGTTTATTTCATAATCTCATCATTATTTATGATTATTTATGTTTAAGTATACCTTGGGGGAATTGTTTGAAATTTCAATCTCAAACCCTATATATTTTCTTATACTCTATTAATTCATTAAATTTTCATGTAATATTTGAATTTTAATATCATTGGTAATTAAAAATATTGAGAAATTTTTTTTAATAAAAGTTAACTTTATTTATCTATTCAGTCGAATTTTTATTCTTCCATGTCCTTATTTTCTAAAAATATTTTCAAAAATGTTTTTAAAATTATTCAAATTATTTATTAAATAACTTTTTACCCATTTTTTACTTTTTTAAAAATGTTTTGAAATGAATTTTGTTGTCATTTTCTAGATTAATTAATTTTTGTCCTTTTTATAATAGTGTAATAAAAAAATTAACTTATACATCATGTAAGGAATTACCCACCATCATGAACACTAATTGTTTTGAAGCTTCCATTATAAGTTTAAAATGTTTTTTTAAAAAATTAATCTGAAGGTCATATAAATTTTTATTTTAGAAATGTGATTTTAAATTTGAAAATCTTATTTCCCCCCAAGAATGTTTTTAATGACATTTTTATGGTATTTCTATTCCTCACCAATAGAAAAAATTATTTTTCTTATTCTTCATTGGGGATATATTGAAATGATACTATCCAACTTATTTTTATGGATTGTTTATTATCGATTTGATTAGGGATGTACTACTTTGACGTCATTCTCTATATTACTATGGATAGTTTATGATTATGTTTATTTATTGAGAAATGTATTAATATTTTATATGTTATATTTTCAATTTAAATATTTACATTGATTATGTTTATTTATTGGTGAAATTATTAAAATTTCATATGCTAGTTTCTTAATACAAATTTTTGTTTTTATTATGTTTCACTCCTTTTATATGAGGAATGAATTGGACTTATTAAGTGATGGGAGGGTACCTCTATAGTCCCTAGATGCATCAGTATGTCTCATGAGACAAAATAGCTTGTGTATTTGTCCAAGTACTTACCAATTTATATAATATGTCTTGGAATTAGGCCTTGATGGTATCATTATGATGTCCAACATTATGCATTACCTCATTATGAGATTAGTCATTTATGTCTATCTGATTATTTTATTAGTTTGATTATTGTTTGATAAGTTTCAATATCATTCGATTATTTATATGGAATTATTTGATCATAATTTATTCCTTCCATATTATTCTTCATGTTAAATTTATTAATTAAATGGAATGTGTTTCAGTTTTTTATCTTTCTATATTAATTATTCCATATTTATTCTTGATAGATTTTGTTTTATTCATACCATTAGTGATAATTAGACCTCACCCCATTCATTTGTTTCCTTTCCCCAGGATGGTGGGAAGTGTATCATGATTGATATACAAGGATATGATAAAGGAAATTGTAGTGTTATGAAAGAATATATTTTGTTTTCTTTTAGGTTTTCAATTATATTGTGAGATTCAATTATGTATCTAGTTTTCCAAGACAACTAAACTATGAAGTCATTTATAATTTGATTCATTTTATCTAGTTTCAATTCAACAAAGTAACCATCGAATATGGGATATTAAGGTCAGCTTTATTATAGTTGGTATCAATATAAGTTTAGTAAAAAATTTGGGAACTAGATTTAGGAAAACATATATTAGAAAACATATCCCTATGATAGACTTTGAGGATAAGTATATGTATAGAATAACATCATAATGTTTTGGAAATGTAAATAAAATCTAATTTTACAAAAATACATCCATATTTGGATACTACAACTGGATGTAGCTCTGGAACAGATGTACCTTGGGGTAATAACTATAAAAGGGGAGCATTGGGATTCGACTCGATTGTCACCTATGGCAAGACAATAGGCCTTGTTGCATGCCAATTTTGACACTCTTAGGGGATATGATCGGGATAATTCACATTTTCATTACAACCAATTATGAATAATTTGGAAATATTTTTATTTGAGAAAATTTCCCAATAAACGAATTTTATGATTATAATAATAACTATGCTTAAATTAATCAATTTAAGTTAAGTGTTTCACTAGTTTTAGGATTATACATTATACTTCATAATGTTATGATATAATTCAGTGTATTCTATTATTTATAAATGTATCCTAGTTTAAGGAATAAAAATCGTACCAATGCACGTAATCCATGTAGGGATTGCCTTTATGGGAAAGACAATGAAGTTGGGGCTGTAGTTGGAGATGAAAATATTATAACTATTTTAGGGAAACTGACTCAGTATGTGCCTAATAACCTATATTATTATAGATATAGAACATCATGTAATAGTACTGGATCAATTAGTGTGTTAGAAACCTCCCTAATTAAATGAAACTATGAATCAATTTGTAGTTGAACAATGGATAAACTATTTAGAGAATATATTTCTTGCATTGGGAAGCAAAGAAAGTGAGGAGTTTGAGGAGGAAGTTTATCATCTCTCAATAGATTCTAATAAATGAAATTCATTGGTTCAAAACACTGAAGTTAAGGTGAAAATATCAATCATAGGATGGAATTATTTTAAGGCACTCTTCTTGGGAAATTATTTTCCTCAGGAGCAATGAGTGGATATGAGAGATAGTACCTGATTCTAAGAAAAAACGAAGATGAAAACATTTCTAAGTATGAAATGAACTTTACAGGGTTATCAATGCATGCTAAGAACTAAATAAATAATTCAAATAGTAATATTAACCATTTCATTGATGGATGAAATCTAATCCATCAAATGAAACTAATATCCAAAACATTCTTATCAAATGAGGATATAGTATCAAGTTTCAAAAATATAGAGAAAGAATTTTCCAATTGTTATATATTTGAAGGAAAGTAAGATAAGAATACATTGTAATATCAAAAAAAATATAAGGGGAAGAAGATAAAGAAGGATTTTCCCATATGTGAAAATTTTATAAAGAAACACCATGGTACTTGCTTGAAGGGAATGGGTGTTTTTTTCATGTGTGGAGAGAAAGGCCATCAGGATCCTGAATTGAAAGGTAAAAACAAAACCTCTAATGTTTAGTGTTTCATATGTAAGGAGATGAGTTATTACACTATTTAATATCTCATGCATCAAGGGAATATACCAGGTAATTGGATAAGGGATCAGAGTCAATCTTGTGTTATTACTATAGACTAAGTGGAATAAAGTACATGTGTATCTGACTAAAAATTAAATTTTTATTTTTCAAATACTTTTCAGGAAAAAGTGAGAAACCATATATGAAATCATGAATTAAGACAATAAAAACACACTTGTATAAATGTTTAAGGTCAAACAACACCAAGCCTACATAGAAGAAGCCTACCCATCCTAAAAAACAATATGATAAGCCTCCTTATACTCCTTACTATTGGATAACTATCCCGTGCATGACTGCACGGGCCTGGAACTGATGGAAAAGCAATACCCTCTCAAACATCCAATTCTGGAATGAAGACTAGATGAAAACCAACTTCTCTAAACACCATTTGGAGAAAAACCATGTAATATAGATGTAGTGACCCTCAAACCTCGAACTATATGGCCACAAATGTCATTCCACCAATTCAACGCATTCAACCAACAACTCCACCATTTCATAGCATTCAACAAAACTATAAAAAACACCAAATCAGACCTACAAGAAGTCAATTTTCATACCCCCAATGTTCATTAATATCACCTACATTAAATCCTTCACAAAACCAGTCAATTCAACTCCTCTTCCTTCAGCAACTCGGACTCAGTATCAAAATTTAACAACAAAAAAGCCCTCACCCTTGACCAGAAACCAAAACTATAACTGGCACATGACACCAGTGATGAGTACATGTGTATATGGATTCAATAATTCTGTCATAAAAGTATTCTATAAATGATATTATAGTTATAATAATCATGAAATGTATAATTATTACACAACAGTATTTTTTATTTAAGGATTTCGAAGAATATGTTGAATGGTACTAACAACTGAGAAAAGTTATTTTGTGGGAAGGTGATATTTTTTTTAAGAATACATGAATAAGCGTAAGATAACCCCTAATATTTTTTAGATAGTGATTTAATAATTTTTAGTTTGGATAAAGATAATATTTACATTAAATAGTTAAATTGGATTGTATTGGTAACCTTGAAAAAATTTAGTGATTTTGTGACAAAGTAATTTATGATGGAGTTTACTGCATTTTTAAATTCATGGAATATACTCAATAGATTGTGATTTCTTTAAGGTTTTGTGTTGACTCGAGATATTATTGTATACATGATTACGATATTCTCATGTTTGGTATGTGGAATTATGAGATACTTTATGTTGTTTGTGGATAAAGTTTTAATCAAATCATTTGGACTTTCATATTTTAATTTGGTCAAATGTATTTTATAAGAGTCTTAAGGTTAACTATTTATGGAATGGATTAAGTATAACTTTGGATGTATAATTGAGTTTTTAGATATTAATATATTATATTGGATAACTTGTGCTAACCATTTGGGTTTTGGTAAATATTTATAGATAGACAAGAATACTTTTCACTCTTTTATGGTTATTATTAGCTATTAGAAGTTAAATTTAGTGACTCATGCAAAAAAAATCATCTTTTATATTCATTTATTGTAGTAAGATATAAAGTGGGAAGTGATCAAATCATAACCAAAGGGTGAAATTGTACATATGAAATAAAAATATATTAATTAAGTATATTTTTTGGTGTTCTCTACCATGATGGTAAAATAATCCCTCAATTTTAGGAAAATGGTCTTAAAATGAAAATGGTATCATGTTACCTTCATTTCCATCATATATTTTTCGATTTATGGTCATTAACTTCCTATTGATCAGTAAATTTATTATGATCAATGATCATTATCACTATCCATAATTATTTATTATTTTATTTTATGTATCACTAATTTCTTCCTACTAGTAAATCTAGTTATATGTTATTGTAAATGACCTCTGTCATTCCCTTTCTCTCTTATTAAGAGTAAGTATTATTAACCCTTTTTATGATTTTGGATTTCAAAAAAGGTATTTTTAAATGTAAAACCCTTGATTTATAAGAAAGTTTTCAAATTATGAGGATGTTATTTATTGAAGGTGCGAATAATATAACATCTTTATAGTTAAAAATATATATATTTTATATAAATTTAATCTCTTCGACATCTTAGGGTACACGCAACCATAAGTTTAAAAGAACTGTAAAATAGTATACACTTATAACCTAAACATTAAATTGATGGGTATGAATAGGGATAAATAGATTATGAAAATTATATTTTTTAAAAATTAATAAATAAATCCATTTTTTATCAATATATTAGAAATAAAAAATCATTTAAAAATAAATGTTTTTTTGAAAAAAAAATATTATTTTTTCTAAAAAGTGATTTCATATCATTTAGGGTACTTATGTTAAAATTAATTTTAATTAACTTTAGAAAATTTATTTTAAAAAATAAAATTAAGTTTTTAAATCAGCATGTCAAAATTATCTTATAGTTAATTTTTGAGAATTTTCTGAAAAGATTAATTTTCTGATGAATAGTAAAATATAACAATTTTTATTGAAACATTCCTTTTCGTTTAAAGCATTGAAAAAGTTAAAAAAATAAAAATTGTTTTAAAATTAAAAAATAGTTAGAATATATTATATTTAATCCAATTTAGTTCATTGGAATCAATTATATGTCAATTTTTATATAGAAACAATTTATACTTTTGAAAGCTTTTTCTTTGGAAAACCGTTTTTTCATCGTATCTGTGGCTTTAATTTTAAATTAAATTCTTCCAAACCCATAAATTTATTTTTTTAAATGGTTTCCATATTTGGAATTATAATAATTAATGTTTTATAAAAATTTCAACTTAATTTTTTGTCATCATGAATAGTAAAAATAATAAATAATTATTATCAAGGTTAATGTTAAAACAACTTTATCGGGGGTTAAACTAAGACGATAAGAGTATAAATGAACTAAAAAATTATAAAAATAAAATTTTATAGTCATATTTAGACCATATATATTCTAATGATCAATAATGATCCATTTTAGAGCCTTTTGGAATGTGAAAAATGTGGGTATCGTTTATTCTTTTTAAAAATTCCAATTGTGTCTTTTCCCACACTTATAAAATGACCCCCCATATAATATCATATTCACACATCTAAATAATTTTTTTAAGAAAATACCTACCCAAATAAATTATTTATAGACCTAAACATGACCTAGAATCTGTTGTTTATCTTAAAACCTTTTTAGGAAGGGTTTTGGTGTACACCTAAAGAGGTTCTCCAAATAAACGGTATAATTCTTAACCATGTGTATTCATTTTATTTCTTCGTATAACCCTTAAAATATTATCCAAATATACTAAAATAATAAAAAAGTATATTACATATAATTATATTTTATTATGTTTATTTAATATCCTATATCCATCACCTATTCATTCAAATGTGAAATGAAACTGTTGATCGTGTGTACGACGGACTACCACCTCACAAACATATGTAATTCATTTTCCATAATCCTCTCTAGTGGATGTATATTATGATGGATATAACTTTTATAAATTATAATTATGAAACAAATATACTTAAATTATTATAATATCAAATCTACCTTCCTACCATCCAATATTTTGGAAAATGATGATGTTGCTCATGTGTATGTGTGGACTTCCACCTCCATATAACAATGTGATACGTTCTTAATTTTATTTAGAAAGGGATGGTCATAAGTGTATATTTAATGAATATATATGATATATTTGATATAATAATTTTTCTTTAAATGATAATCACTATTTATCTTTCCTTTATTTCACCCATCAAAAAAATGAAAACAATATTCATGCATATATACGACCTACCATCTCCCAGAATGGTGCAACTCATTTTTTTATCTCTAAATTTTATGGAATACTATAAATAATTATATAATAAATATATATGATATATATATATATCATCTTTAAAATATTTAATATGATGGAACCATGATCAAAGAACAAGGATTGAAACTACCAAACAAAAAGATAAATGAAAAACGGAGAAATTATCACCTAAAATAGTAATTTTAATAGAGAATTGTTAATAAACATGTGATGAAAAGTTATAAGTAAATAATATATGTTACGATATATATATATATATATATGAGTATGTTAATATATTATATTTAAAATGAATCTATATTTATTATATAGGAGGTTCAAACACGTATAAAGGAAATCGGACCCGAGGTAAGGGTTTCTCATCTCACTTTTACTTCTATGGGACATATGACATATTAAAAATGTATTTATTTTTTATAGTGTATATAATTCCACTTTTATATGTTTTTTCATTAATATATTTATCTTAATGGAATTTAAAGTTTCATTTCAAGTAATTTTTTTCATTAGTCTTATGATTTAAAAGTTACCAAAGTGGTAACGGTTTTTTCACAATCTCATCATTATGTGAGATTATTTATGTTTAAGTATCCCTTGGGGGAATTGTTTGATATTTATATCTTAAAACCAATATATTTTATTCTAATTTTGTTTTTCATGAACTTTTCACGTAATGGTACCATTTTCCTCTCTTTGATATTTAAAAAGATTGAGAATTTTTTTAAGAAAAACTGACTTTATTTCTCTCTTCAGTCAAAAATCATTTTTTCTTCCATATCCATGTTTTCTAAAAGTATATTCAAAAATATTTTTAACATTATCCAAAAGATTTATTTAATTAATTTTTAACCAAGTTTTTCTTTTTACAAAAAAAATTAAAAGTAATCATCTGGTCATTTTCATGGAAATGTACTTTTAACCTTTTTACAATAGTGTGAAAAGAATGTTTTTTAACTTATAAATCAGGTAAAGAATTAACGAATTCCATAAACACTAATTGTTTTTAACCTTCCTATAAAATTATACAAGGTTATTTTTAAATACAATTTTTTTCCTACTATTCTGTAAATTTTTCATTTTTAAAATTGATTATAAATTTGAAAAGGGTATTTCCATAAGAATTATTTTAACAACATTTTTATTGTATTTATATTCATCACTAAAAAAACCTTATTTTAATAATTACTTATTAGATATATATTATAATGATACCATCTATAATTTTTCTATGGATGTTTTGTCACACCCCGACCATGAATTATTAATTATTTAATTATATATAGTTTTCCTTTTGAGTTTTTGGTCGAACTCATTTAAAAATTTTAAATTTTGGGGGTCTCCGGTAGAGGTTTCAGACTATAGCAAGTTTGTCTAACCATTTGGCCAAATTGTGCCCATTTTCCACGATTTTGAAAAAAATAGCATTTTAATAGAAATAATAATAATGATAATATTATTAATTTTATTATTATTATTATT
This sequence comes from Viscum album, assembly GCA_963277665.1. NCBI lineage: Eukaryota > Viridiplantae > Streptophyta > Magnoliopsida > Santalales > Viscaceae > Viscum > Viscum album. The sequence goes on along the minus strand of OY728135.1, from coordinate 1,822,386,835 downwards.
ATCATCATCATTATTATTTTGATTATTGTTATTATTATTATTATTATTATGTTTTAGTTTTTTATGGATACCTAGGTCCCCTCTTCCTCCCCCTTACCCCCATACGCAACCCGACCCCCTCCCTCTCTATGTGCGTGAAAACCCCCTCCAACTGAATCCCTTCGGCATGCACCCCTCCCTCGTAGCTCTCCCTCCAGTCGACCTCCCCTCTCTGATACAACTCTATCTGGCCAAGATCCCATCTCCGGCATGCACTATCTAGCTGTGTGACATCTGGTCATGCTCGAACCGTCCATCTGACCCCTCTCTAGCGTGACATTTCCTATGGCACACCACGCTCCTCCCACAGTGGCGGTGGAGGCTTTCCCCTATAGTGGGTTTTCTTCTTCCTTATCTCAACTTAGAGTTCTTATGATGAGGTTTTTATTTTGGTCAAATTTTAGTTGTTAGAATTTTATTTTTGGGATAAATATTTAAATGATGGGATTAATCTCGTTGTGTTAGGTTGGTTTTGGTATCCTTTGGGTGCGATGGTGGTGAAATTTATGTTTTGCACCAGATTTCGGAAATTCGTTGTCACTTGAGGTATGTTCAACTTACACATACTTTTTTAATTTAAGATTCAACTATTTTATGTATTTCACATTGTACGTGATAATTAATTTGGGACTTACAGTGTTTAGAATAATTTTATATATGTGTAATTTCTTACAGATGAGTTTTCCCTATGAAAATTTGGTATATTGTGTGTGCAAAGATTGTTGTGTTTATTGCAAATAGTTTATAAGTTGTTAGAATAATTTATTAATTTATGGAGATGTTTTGAATCAATATTTGAAATGGTCTTGGTATGCAGTTGGACTTAAAAGAGGGATTTAGGTGTGTTTTTGACGCAAAAGCCTTGGGGTGTTATTTAATTTTTTTATAAAATATTTTAATGGTTTATTAAAGTATAAGAAAAGGAAAAAATGTGTATTTATGGGTAATTGAGGTGTGTGTGTGTGTTGAGAAAGGATTTTTAAAGGGAAATGTACCACTTGGTTCATGTTATCCTTGTTGTGCATTTCTCAATATGTATTGTAAATTATTTTAAAAGATGGTAAGTAAGATTTAATGTGGCTTTGTTGTACGCTTGGTTTTAAAGTGTCTTTTCCTACTTAAAATTGAGTGTGCTACTGGTGCAAACCCTTTATGTGTTATTTTGAAATGTTTTATAGATTGTTCAAGTGTTTAATTATTTTATTAAATTATATGTGTAGTGTGTGGTCCTTGATTTTCGTTTTAGAGTAATCAGGTCTAAGTCTACTCATCTGCCTATGTATAGGTAAGTATATATGTCTGTGTGGGAGGGGGGGTGCCCCGTTACATGTATAGTCATCCATGGAAGTGAATATACATGTATGGGGCTAGGTGTTCCCATGTATATATATTAAAATGCATACGTAGGTGAGTGGAGACTAGTACATGCATATAAGCATATATGTAAGGATACCCTTTCACATGTTCATGGCCATACGAGTGTGTTCAGAGGGTCTAGATTTCCTTATATATATGTGAAAGTGCATATACCTATTGGGGGAGTAGCAGCTTCTAGTTATAAAGTGCCAAGAGACGAAGTGGACGGCTTGATTCCACTCTGAGGTAGGTCCCCTATGCTTATGCCTTTAATTTGATTTCCATAATTTCTTTCCTATTTTAAAAATATGTTTTACATTTATGCTATATACACATGCTATGGAATCTTGTTGTGGTTTCTAGAAATGATTATGCCTTTGTTTTGGAAATTGAAATGTATTTCTAACTCCCATTGGTCTTAAATGAATTTTCTTGAAAAGTGATTTCCTAAGTGTTTCTGAATTGGTAATGAGTATTTCCAAAGGTGTTTGGCGTTTAGGCTGGTTAGTTATAAAAAGTGTTCCCTGTATGTAATTAAGCCCGTTTGGCACCTTAAGAATTGTTTATGAAAAAGAAAAACCTCTCTTGAGTCACACCCCTTATTTTATAAAATGATGTGTGTGTTGAATGTATGATTTGTGATCTATTCCTAGTAAAGAGGCTTGTGAATTATTGTATTATGGAAAAAGGGGGGTGCGTTCAAGGAGGTAGATCAATGGTGAGAGGTTGTATGTTTTTTTAAGTAATGAAAATGATAAGTACAAATATGTTCACTTAATAAAAACTTTCCCCCGCTTGAAATGGATCCCAATGGGGAACCTGGGTATCTAGGTGGTCAAACCATTACTAGTACACTAGATGATACATAGGTGGTTCTTCACAATTTCTTCTATTAGGATTGATGCTACAACACTAACTAAACATTTGTGATGATTAACCACTAGTTTATGGGTGTGTTCCCTACTAGTGGATTGTGCACAGGAAAGTAGATCATTGTGGATCATATTTCATGTTTCAATGAGGTACGAGGATCCTAGGTCTCAAAATAACACTATCTTATTAGGTATTTCCCATGGTTCTGGTGATGTGATTTCAATTTCAGTCATTTCATAGTTAACATCTTATTTGTGAAAATAATATCTTAATCTAAATTGGTTTCCTTTCATTTTGAAATGTAAATGCATACCTAGATCCTATTTTGAAAATTTAGTGGGAGAGAAAATCTTTAGTGGAAAATGCAAACTTGTTACTCGAAAGTTAAAATAATGAAAAACATTATTTTATTATGTCTTATTTTCAAACTAGCATGTTTTTTATTTCTTATAAAAGGCTAGGGAATAGTGTGTTGTTGTATCTTAGCATTCCTATTGGGAATCATAGTATTCATGACTAATTTAATTTTAAGTTTTAGGTTCTTCTAGTTTTGGATCACCCTTGTATTTATTGTAGTTTCTATTATGTGGTGACACATGAGGTTACTTTAGGTATATCTCATTTCTTGATTTATTCTTTTTTTTCTACCAGTTTGTTCAGTTTATTTTATTTTATTTATCTATTTGTTCATTTTATGATTATTTATCTATCTTTATTATGGGAAAAATCATTCTCAATTGATTTATTTTGATTCCCAACACTTTTTTTCAACCTTTGGGGATCATGAATTCCCTTCGGGCCATGCCACAGACTGGCTCAGGTGACCGTTTCAGGGTCGAACTAGGTTGGTTTGTGAAAAAATGATCTTAGAGGAGGCCCTTGTTATTTGGGTTGTTAGGTATCTTGGTGATTAGGTGTGTCAGGAATCAAAAGGTAGGTTAGGGATGGAGTCCATGAACCCTTTCCCATCCCGATACTCGAGTTTCCAGGGGTAGTCTAGGATTTTAATTTTTCTTTTTCTTGGTCTTTGTGGATAAAGTATGATAAAGGAAGTGATCTGGTGTTACGTGATGAACTTTCATGGAGTAGCAACCCATGTACAACCCGAGTGCACGGTTCCAGATACTTCCGTTGGTAGATGTTTGCTCAGAGCATGGTCTGCTAATCCATGTTACTAGGTTGGCATAGCCACTAGTCCCTTGTTTTAGGAAGTTTTTATGTGAGTTATGTTTGGGAACAGTTTTTACTAACTTTAGTGGATTTCAAAAATGAAAATGGTTCATAAAAAGGGGGTTTTCAAAATTGAACGTGGTTTTGGAGTGGAAAGTGGTTTTGAAATGGAAATTGTTTTATTTTAATAGAATTTGTGGTTTCAAATTGAAAAATGGGAGGTTTTTTTGAAGTTTTTTTGGGATCTTAGTAACACTTTTTGGAATTTGAATTGGAAATTTTTTTGGAATTTGGAAATTACTTTATTTAATGATAAGTTACATTTTCAATTTGGTCGAGAATATGTGATTTGTGTTGAATGATCCATTTTTAAAATGAGATGTGTTTTGAATGGACCATTGGTATTCCTATGTGGTATCACGTATATAGAGGTATGCATGTCACATATAAATAATTTTTGGTATCTGTGGATGGGTGCATGAGCTAGCACAAGGTTATATGTATATGTGAGACTTCATGGGATACCAATGGTTGATATTTAGGTTGTTTTGTTTCCTCAAAAATGGTTTTCATAAAGGTAAATTATGTTCTTTGAAAAGTGAGTGAACAATTGTTTATTGTTATATTTTCATGTTTTGTATCCTTTTGGATGGGTTCATGGTTTTGACATACTGAATTGTGGTTGGAATGGGGGTTTTAGTTTGAGATTTAGTTTGTGATTGAAGTGTCAAATTTTGATTTATGATTCATTTTGATTTGCCTTTGTGCTTCTTTTTTTGAGTATGTTTCCTATAAAATTCCTAAAGGGTTCTATTGAGTCTCTTAGAGTTATTAGTTCTACCCAAACTCTTAGTAGAGTGGTGGAATTGAAATCTTTTTTGTTTTTTTTCTGTCTTCTTTGGTGATCATGATCTATTGAAGTTAGAAGGCTGGCTTGGTGAAATCCTTGGTGTTTTCAGGTTGTTGGGAACTCCCAAAGAAATGAGATCTTGTGCTATTTTGAGTTCATTTGAGTGTTTATCTTTGGATTGGTAGAGGATATAATCCCATCATTGTCGCATGATGGGATGTCTTGGAAGGTGTTTGATACCACATTCATCTGATGGTTATACCTAAGGAGGTAAAGGTGAGGAAAGTGGCAGATCTTGTGAGTGTCCAGTAAGACCAACGAATAGTGAAGGCCTATATTAAGCATCTCAAGTAGTTGGTACCTTTTTCTTTGAAGATAACATCTTAGAATCAGTTAAAGTTTCTCATGTTTAGGGTCTTCTTCTAGGGTTCAAGTACAGATTTTTTTTCGCTCGGGAAGGTTCCTCACCCGGTGAGGAGAGAGAGCCAGAGGAAACTATTTCAGTGAAGTCTTTTTGTCAAATCCATCTCCTATTAGTTGGGACACACCCTTTTTTACTTCTGGTGTGGCTAGTTTGGGTACTTTAAGTCACCTTGTAATCATCCTCCAAAGGATTGTTGTTACTATGATCATTTGGCACACATGGAGAGGTTCTGCTGGAAACATCGTCAGAAGGAGTCTCGACCGGAGGATGTCATCTTCTGACTGTATGGATATATATGTTCAATACATCATATCTCTATCTATAGGTCTCAGAGTGAAGCTTTTAACATATTCATTGATGGGTGTGGGGAACTTTTTTCTAAATTTTGTCTCCAGTGCTAAATTAGGGACGATTTAAATTTATCTGTTGTAACTCCCTTGTATTTGAAGGTTCTATTTTTATGTAAGAGGTGTATAGGTCTCTTTTTCTAATTGTGGTATTTGTTCTTTGAATACCCCAAATTGGTTGTAAGAAGGCGTGGTGATCTTTTTTTCTTGTAATTCCATTAGTTGTGCCTCATTAAATGTGAGCATTGAAGGTTGTCTCTTTGTGGTTGTGAGTCCCAAGATGATGGTCTCTCTTGTGTGGTCAGCTCCTTTAGAGACCCGTTCTTATTTTAGGATGTTCTTGTTTTTTATATACATGTGTCTTGGGAAATAATGAATAGGGTTTTGGTATGCCATTCAGTTTGGGGTCTTTCATCGGGGACCCCATGTGGTGGGGGTTGGTTTGTGCGGATAGTTCATGGGTTGGTGTGTACTGGGTTTCCCATTTCAGTCAGTTATAATTTTCCAAAATAGGTTTGTTCTTAGATGGTGGGGAGTCCCACCATAGATCTTGTTGTGTTTTGGTCACTTCGAGAGTTAATTTCTGTGGGAGTTTTGGTCTATGTAGGGAGTTTTCTCTTTGGTTCATGTTGGTTATTATATAGTTAGCTCGTGCTGAGATTTTCAATGTTGGCCATGCTAGTTGGGTTTCTATGGTGGGGAGAAACCCCCCTATTTTTCATGTGGTTTTTCTCATTGTGTTTTCCCTTAGAGTTGGTCGGGTGTGACTGGTAGAGTGAAAGGTCACATTGAGTTCATGATTTCATTGGCCTTGTTCAGTTTCAAACTCGAGTTTGATTCCACATTTGGCTTGGTGACTTTCTGGTTGCAGAAAGTTTTTATGGTGTGGAGAATTGTCACACCCCGACCATGATTTATTAATTGTTTAATTATATCTAGTTTTTATTTTGAGTTTTGGGTAGAAATCATTTTAAAATTTTAAATTTTGGGGGTCCCCGGTAGAGGCATATGGCTAGCACACATTTTTACAACCACGAGGCCAAATCATGTGCGGTATTCCAGGATTTAGAAAAAAATAAAAGAATTTGAAAAAAATGAGAATGTTTCAATAAAAATAATAATAAGGATAATATTATTATTTTGATTATTATTATTATTATCATCATTTTGATTATTGTTGTTGTTGTTGTTGTTGTAATTATTATGTTTAAGTTTTTTTATGGAAACCTAGGTACCCTCTTCCTCCCCCTTACCCACATACATGGCCCGACCCCTCCCTCTCATTGTGCGTACAAACCCCCTCCATCCAACGACCTTCAGCGCACACCCCCTCCCTTGCAGCTCTCTCTCTGGACAGCTTCCCCTCTCCAGTGCATCTCTCTCTATCCAAGATCCCCTCTCTGGCGTGAACCATTCATCCATGCAACATCTACTCGCACTCATCCCGGTCATCTAACCCCTCTCTGGCGTGTCTTATCCTCTGGCGCACAACCCTCCTCCTGTGGTGGTGGCGGCAACTGTCCCCTATGGTGGGTTTTCATCTACCTTCTCCCGATTTAGGGTTATTATGATGAGGTTTTCATTTTGGAAAATTTATAGTTGTTAGAATTTGATTTCTGGGATAAATTCTTAAATTAATGGATTAATATCACTATGTTAGGTTGGTTTTGGTATCATTTGGGTGCGGCGGTGGTGCGATTGATGTTTCGCACCAGATTCTAGAAATTCATCATCACTTGAGGTAGGTTCCCACTTGAACATACTTGTTTAATTTAAGATTCAACTATTTCATGTATTTCCCATTGGTCCTGGTAATTAATTTGTGACTTGCAATGTTTAGAAGAAAAATTATATCCAATTTATTAGAGATGAGTTTTCCATGTGAAAATTTGGTATATTGTGCTTTCAAAGCTTATTGTGTCATTGAAAATTGTTTATAAGTTGTTTGAATACTTTATTAAAATTCTAAGATGCTATGAATCACAATTTGAAATAGTCTTGGTATGCAGTTGGACATAAAGAGAGGGTTTCAGGTGTGTTTTTGACCAAAATCCTTGGGGTGTTATTTTAAATTGTTTTATAAATTGTTTAAATATTATATTAAAGTATAAGAAAAGTGAAAAATGGGTTTTATGGGTACTTGAGGTGCTTGTGTGTTGGAACATATTTTTTATGGGAAATTCTCCACTTAGAGCATGTTAGCATGATTTTGGATTTCTCAATATGTGTTGTAAATTGTTTTAAAAGATGGGAAGTATGTTTTTAATGTGTCTTTGTTGTACATTTGGTCTTAAAGTGGATTTTACTAATTGAAATTGAGTCTGATATTAATGAAAACCCTTGATGTGTTATTTTCAAATGTTATATATATATATATATTAAGTGTTTAGTTGTTTTATTAAATTATAGGTGTATTGTATGGTCTTGGCTTTGCGGTTTGGAGTCACCAGGTCTAAGGTGACTCACTTGTGTGTCCATAGGTAAGTATATATATATGTGTTTGTGTATGTGTGTTGTTGGGTTCCCCCGTTACATGTATAGTTATCCACGTAATTGAATATACATATATGGGGCTTGGTGTGACAATGTATATATATATATATATATATATGAAAATGCATACGTTGGTGAGTGGCGACTTATATATGCATATAAGAATATATGTAAGGATATCATTGCACACATTCATGTCCATGCGAGTGTGTTCATAGGGTCTTGGTGTCCTTATATGTATGTGAAAGTGCATATGCCTAGTGGTGTAGCAGCATCTTCTAGTTATAAAGTTCCAAGAGCTGAAGTGGATGTCTTGATTCCACTCTGAGGTAGGTCCCCTATGCATATGCCTTTAATTTGAATTCCATAATTTCATGCATGTTTTAAAAATTTGTTTTACATTCAAAATATATACACAAGCTATGAAATTTTTTTATGGTTGCTAGAAATGATTATGCCCTTGTTTTGGAAATTGAAATGTATTTCTAACGCCCATTCATCTTAAGTGAATTTTCTTGAAACGGGATTTCCTAAGTTGTTTTGAATTGGTGATGATTATTCCCAAATGCATCTGGAATTTTTGCTGGTTAGTTATAAAAAATGTTCCCTATATGTAATTAAGCTAGTTCGGCACCTTAAGAACGGTTTATGAAAAATAAAAACCTCTTGAGGAAGACCCCCTTATTTTAGAAAATAATGTGTGTGTTGAATGTGTGATTTGTGATATGTTCCTAGTAAATAGGCTTGTGCATTATTGTGTGACAGAAAAAGTGGGGACGCACTCAAAGAGGGATATTGGTGGTGAGAGGTTAGATGTGTTTTTAAGTAAATAAAATGATAAGTACATATATGTTTTCTAAATAAAAACTCACCACCACTTGAAATAGAGAACAATATAAAACCTAGGTATCTAGGTGGGTGGACTAGGACTAGTATGCTAGATGATACATAAGTGGTTCATCCCGATTTTGTCTAGCAGGATTGACACTACAACACTTACTAAACATTTTTCATGATCGGGGACCACTAGATTATGGGTGTATTCCCTACTAGTGGATCATTCATGAGAATGTAGATCATTGTAGATCCTATTCCATATTTCACTAAGGTATGAGGATACTAGGTCCCCAACTAACACTAGCTTCTTAGGGATTTCCCATGGTGCTTGTGATTTGATTTCCATTTCATTTGTTTCATAATTAACGTCTTATTTTTGAAAACCATATATAAATCTCAATTGGTTTCCTTTAATTTTGAAATATTAATCCATTCTTGGAACCTATTTTAAAAATGTAGTGGGGGGAAAAAGTTTTACATGAAAATGAAAACTTGTTACTTGAATTTGAAAAGAATGAAAAATAATATTTTATTATGTTCTAATTTCAAACTAGAATGTTTTGGATTTATTATAAAAGGCTAGGGCACATGGCATTATTGTATCATGGAATTCCTACTAAGAATCGTGGTGCTTATGTCAACTTTACTTTTTCGTTTCAAGTTCCTCTTGTTTTGGATCTCTCTTGGAGTGATTGTATTTTATGTTCTATGGTGACCCATGAGGTCACTTAAGGTATGTCTCTTTGCTTAGTTTATTCTTTTCTTTTCTGCTTCCAGTTTTTTCAATTAATTTTCTTTTATTTATCTATTTGTTTAGTTTATGATTATTTATTTGTCTTTTTTATGGTTAAAAATCGTTCCCAACTAGTTTATTTTGATTCCTGACACTAGTTTTCATCCCGTGGGGATCGGGAACTCCCTTCAGGCCATGTCACGGACCGGCTCGGGTGACCAGTTCAGGGTCGACCCAGGTTGTTTTGTGACATGTTTTATGATTAGTTTGATTGGGGGTGTACTACATTGATACAATTTCTATATTACTCAAGATGATTTCTGATTATGTTTATTGTTTGAGGGATGTGTTAGCATTTTCTATGCTAGCTTTCCCAGATCATTTTTTACGTTGATTATGTTTATTGATTGGGAAATGTATTAACATTTCATATTCCAATTTTTTAATATGATAGTTTACATTGATTATATTTCACCCATTTCATATGATGAATGCGTTGAACTTAGTAAGTTATGGGTGGTCATGTTATTGACCATCGATATATTAGTGGGTATCATGAGGAAAACTATCTTGGATATTTGGTCGAGGACTTACACATTTATGTAATAAGTCTTGTTATAAAGACTTGACAGTATGGTTATGAAATTTGACATTATGAATTCCCTTATTAGGATATTAGTTATTGATATCAATCTGAATATTAGATTAGTTAGAATATCCATGCATAAGTTTCAAGATCATGTGGATATTTATATGGAATTATTTGATCATCATTTATTATTACTAAATTATTCTTAATATTAAATTTTGTTATTAAATGGAATGAATTTCATTTATTTATCTTTCCATGTTCATTATGACTTATTTATACATGATATCTTATACTATAATCATACCCTTACTAAAAATTAGATGTAAAACTACTACCTTTTCTGGAGATGTCTTGGTCTTATTTATAGGTGCACAGTATCTTTGTGTTGAGTACATTTCATTTTTTTACCTTGGGGTGTGTTTGGGTGAAAATTTTGGGAAATGGAAGAAAGAGGGAAGTGCACAGTTAGTGCACGGTTTTCCCTAACCATTCCCCTGGCCTAAAAAACTGTGAAACTCAAGACAGAGGGGATTCACACAGATGGTGAACAGTCTATCAAACCATGTGCCCTAAAAGGAAAAATTGTGCACCCCCCCCCCCCAAAAATAGGCACATAGTTAAGTCACATAGTTTGTTGAAACAGTGTGCCTCTACCCAGAAAACCATGCATGGGATTTAATTTAACCCAAAAATTAGTTTTAAAAATACTGAAGCCCTTATTTTAACTTATATTCAACCCTAACTCAACCTTATCCTCTATTTCATGATTTTGGAAGCTCTCAGAAATATTCTAATAATTTTTGTCCTCTGTTCTTAGTGAATTAAAGGGAGAATTAAAGATCTTCACCATTCCGGGTGTGTAGTTTCTTACCATTTATATATCTCTATCCTGCTCCTCTTCTCAAATAAAATTGGGATGTATATCCACTATTGGATCAAGATATAGATCTACAATTTTTTATCTGGATTTGTTTAAATCGTTCATCTATTAATCGAATAAAGATCTCTCTCTTCATCATTGTTCTAAAAAAATGGGTATTTCCATTAGTGAGAACTCTTTAACTTTGAGGTAGGTTGTTTATAACTTAAGTCCCAAAGTATTGATATCAATTTCATTTATGTAATTTTAGAATTGTTATTAGATGATTAGAAATTAAATTTCATATATTGAATTAATTGATTTTGTGAATTATTTAATTGAGGGAATTATGAAATTGGGAATATTGGGATTGTGAATTAAATAATTAATTGTTGAATTAATTATGGATATTGGGATTGTGAATTGAATAATTAATTGTTTAATTAATTATGACATATTGGGATTGTGAATTGAATAATTAATTACTGAAATAATTATGAGATATTTGGATTTTGAATTGAATAATTATTTTTTGAATTAATTATGGGATATTGGGATTGTGAATTCAATAATTAATTGTTGAATTAGTTATGGGATATTTGAGATTGTGAATTGGGATAATTAATAGCTGAGCTAACGAATAGTATTGATAAGATTAATTAATTTATGTATTAATTAGTGGGTTTGATGTGCTTAATTAATTGGAGAATTAATTAGGGGGATTGATGTGATAAACTAATTTTTGAATTAGTAATGAGATTTATGTGATTAAGTAATTATTGAATTAATTAATGGAAGGGTGTGAATATGAAATTGTTGAATTTGATTAATTAATTAATTAATTAATTAATTTTGTATTGTGATATATCTGTTATTGGAATGATGAATGGTAACAATGGATTTCATATGTGATATTGAAATGATGAATGGTAAGAATAGAATTCATATGTGATATTGAAATGACGAATGGTAACAATGGAATTCGTATGTGATATTGAAATGATGAGTGGAAGTAATGGCATCCATATATGATATTTAAATGATGAATGGTAACAATGGAATCCATATGTGATATTGAAATGATGAATGGTAAAAATGGCATTCATATGTGATATTGAAATGATGAATGGTAACAATGGAATTCATATGTGATATTGAAATGATAAATGGTAACAATGGCATTAATATTTGATATTGAAATGATGAATTGTTGCATTCATATGTGATGTTGAAATGATGAATGGTAATAATGGAATTCTTATGTAATATTGAAATGATGAATGATAACAGTGGAATTAATATGTGACTTGAAATGATGAATGGTAATAGTGGCATTCATATGTGAATTGAGATTTTGGGTGTCCTTGGGAACCCAGGGGTTATGCAGTTAAATAAAGAGTACTTGAATAAATATAAATTGTTTACTTTATTGTGTTTATTTATTATTTATACAAATGCATACAATTTTATTGGATGAATGTTTTTTAGAAATCGTTGGTTGTGGCCTGCTAAGTTGTACTTAGACCCTACTCGGGATGCCTGATTGGTATCTAAATAGATTTCATGGTTGCAGGACATGTTAATGTAAAAGGAACTATGTTAGATGGCTGATATGAATGGAGCAAGGATGAAGGAACTAGACTTGGCATAGGGACCCACTTCTAAGTTTTTATTGTATTTATTTACTTTGGGTTTTTCATATTGACACTTGACACGTACTTTAGCATGACATATCTATTGTTTAGTTTTTATAATGTATTTCCAGTTTTTGGTCAATTTGTGATACTGGTACTATTCTGGTTATGTTATATCATTTGGTTATTATTGCTTATTTATTTTCCACTAGGGTATTTCTATGATACATAGGGTATAGTCTTCCCATGATCGATATTAAACTCTCACAACTAGTTGGAAGCCTCTGGCATATGGGGCGGTGTTCTAAAGGTCATGTGACCGACCGGCTTGGGGCACCGGTGTGTGGCACTCAGGTCGGGATGATAAAAAGTGGTATTAAAGCTTAGTTTTTATTTCTTTTCTTTTGTCTCGCTATTTGAGAAATATAGACAGGAGACTAGGAAGAGTCGTACCTTGGTTATGAACTCATGCATGGGAATAGCTGACCCCTCGCAACAGGAATTTCAGCTTTTGTGACGGGCTATTTGCAACAGGAGTAGGACCTGTTGTAAATATTCTGTCAAAATAGACTATTTGCGATGGGAATTTTGACCCTTCAGAATTAGTCGATAATAAAGAGGTATTTGCGACCATGTTAAAACCCCATCGCAAATACTCTTCCTAGTTTTTTGTTATTTGTGTCAAGGTCCACTCCCATCACAAATAAAGTGTTGGAAGGATAGTATTTTCAACGGGATCTATCGCAAATACAATTTTTTACTATCGCCTCAATTAATAATTGTCTAACTATTTGTGACAGGTAGTGTCGCAAATAATCTCATTGCAAAAGATCCAACTTATATACCCCCCCCCTGGGGATTTTTTTTTCATTTACAACTTCTTTAAACTTCTCTTACCCTCTCTACTCTAAAATTTTTTAGTTTAAATTTTTTAGATTTTTAAACATTACAACGGTTCAACTTTCAAATTTTACATCAATTGAAAGAATCAGTTTCAATGTATTTATTTTTTTATTTTTTATTTTTTATTTATTTTATTTTATTTAAAATTGCTAATATTTATTATTGATTATAATAATTAGATTTAATTTAAATTAATTAATTTTTAATTAATTTTTTTTAGAAATATTTGCTTTTAATTTGCATTAATTTTTTTAATTAAAATTATATAATTTTAACTTGCAATAACTTCTTTTAAATATCTTTTATTCGTAATAATTACATGAAATTATTAATAATTAGTCGTAATTAATAAAAAATATTAACAATTAGTGATAATTAGTAGTAATTAGTGGTAATTAGTCATAATTAGTGGTCATTAGTAATAATTAGTAATAAATTATTTAAATTAGCAATAAATTGTTATATATTAATAAAAATTAATTTTAATTAGTGATAATTAGTAATAATTAGTTATAATTAATACTAATTAGTAGTAATTAGTAATAATTAGTAGTAATTAGTAATAATTAGTAGTAATTAGTAATAATTAGAGATAATTAGAAATAATTAGTGGTAATTTCTAATTATTAGCAGTAATTAGTAATAATTAGAAAAAAAATTAATAGATTGTTGCAAACTATTACAAATTAATATTTATTTGTCATAATTTGCCATAATTAGTGATAATTAGTAATAGTTAGTAACAACTATTAGTTATTAGTAATAATTAGTGACAATAAGTAATAATTATTAATAATAAGTAATAATTAGTAAAAAAATAGTAGTAATAACTAAAAATAGTTATAACTAATAAAATTTTGTAGTAATTCATAAAAATTAGTAATAATTCATAAAAAATAGTAATAATTAATAATAATTAATACAAAAAATTAACAATTAACAAAAGTTAGTAATAATTAGTGTTGATTAGTAAAAATTAGGAACAATTATATATAATTAGTAATAATTTTGAATAATTTTGAATAAATAGGAATAATTAGAAAAAATTAGGAATAATTAGCAAAAATAAATTATGATTATGAAAAAATGTAATATTTAGTAATAATTAGGAAGAATTCGGAATAATTAAGAATAATTAGGAATAATTTGGAAATAATTGGTAATAATTAGGAATAATTACTAATAAAAAGGAAAATTTAGGAAAATTTTGGAATAATTGGGAATAATTAGTAATAATTAGTAATAATTATGAACAATTAGTAATAATTTGTAATAATTAGTAATAATTAGTAATAATTAGTAATAATTAGTAATAATTAGTAATAAATACTAATGATTATAAATATAGTAATAAAAATGTAATAAAAGTAATTAACAATAATAATTGGTAATAATTAGTAATAATTAATAATAATTAGTTATAATTAATAATAATTAGTAATAATTAATAATATTTAGTAATAAAGAGTAATAAAGAGTAATAATTAATAATAATTAATAATAAATAGTAATAAATATAATAATTAGTAATAATTAGCAATAATTAGACGTAATTACCAAAACAATATAGTAATAAATAGTAAACAATATTGTTAGCGGTAATTAGTTATAATTAGTGATAATTAGAAATAATTAGTAGTAATCAGTAACAATTAGTAATAATTTGTAATAATTAGAAGTAATTAGTAATAAATAGTATTAATTAGTAATAAATAGTAATAATTAGTTATAATTAGTTATAATTAGTTATAATTGTTTAAATAGTGGGTGCTCTAGACCTAACTATTAGGTTCTATTGATTATTATATCATGTATACAGTTATCTATACATGATGTCATCTTACCATTATAGTATAGACCTTTTGCGTCCACTGTTTAAATGGTAATGTCCAAAGATTAATTGTCGTATCAAAAGGTTATAGTAGTTCCCAGGGAATAATGAGAACCACAAGATACTATGACATTAATCTTAAATATATGTTCTACGGTCTAGATACATCTTACTAACTGGACACAGTAGATGTTTGACAATCAGGTGTTGGGGGCTCGTAAGCATTGAGACTTCTTCTCATGAAGTTTGCACTTGGTGATCTCTAGTAGTGATATCATGAGGACTGACCCACTAATAGGAACACCACATGTTTCAGGTGACATTGGATGTTCTTATCTACAATCATGTGTAATGGTATCCTGACTTGAGATCATTTCCAATGTATGTCATTTGATTTCATACTTTGATGAAAGACAAAAACCATGACTATGAATTCGTAGTGAGTTAGTTTGTGTTTGGTGATTCATTGGTGGCATGACATTGGTTGAATGGTCAAGAAAGGATTTGTACCTTCTGGGTTATGAAAGTAATATATCTCAGGTCATGTTGATATGGATGACACTACCTTTATAAGTCCATGGCCATGGCAGTCAAGGGTAAATCCATCCAGTTAAATCAACGAACAACAAAGCAAGATAAGGGCGATGTCAAGTGAGTGCGTCATGCGTTATGAGATATTACAGACAAAGAGATTATATTACACAGTGCGTGTTTGTTGGTCGGTTGGCACTGTTGGGACAATCCTTATCTTTTTAGGGGACATGATGGGTTTCTAGATGTCATTCTTGGTGGGTGAATACTATTCACTACTATTGAGATTAGGGCCTAGAGGGTCACACACAATAGCGTATTTGAGAATCTTCCCTATTCAGTTGAATATGAGTTTTGGACATAGTGGGCCCCACCACTAGGGCCTCGGATTTGTCCAAAGAGACATGATCACCAATGCAATAAATAAATTCATATTATTCCAGTTTCGAATAATGAGTATTAAATTTATTTATAAAATGTATTTACAAGTTTTAAGTAAATACATAAAAAAATATTAATTGATGAATATTAAATTATTTAAGGTTCAATTAATATTTATGGAAACAACAAGTTAAGTTAATGACTCAATTATTGTCATGTAATATATTTAATATATTACAAGTGAATGATAATAATATTTATGGCTCAAATTAGAATTCATAAAATGTCGTTAATAGTGTGTTGGTTATTCGAGGTCCAAGTTGGCATTTTGGGTAATTACATGACACTATAAATATAATAGGAGAAAAGATATCCAAATAATATTCATGGAGTTTTTTTCTTAAAATCCTTCATGTGTGGTCCTTGGCTAAGACCGGGGTTTTGTTCATCGATCTCGACAAGTTTACGTCAATCATCAGTGGAAAATTTCTAAAATCCCACCTGTTTTGGAATTCTTTTGCATGCCTGGTTCCAACAAGTGGTATCAGAGTGAGCGCATGTAGTTTTTAAACCATGAATAAATTAAATTTTCAATAAATATAATGAAGGGCATCGATACGATCCCAATGCCGTAGACAGAATCTGAATCAAACATCGGATGGCAAGTCTGCATCTATCTGAAGCTTTGAATTCGGATTTGAGTTTGAATTCCGATGGTGTTTCATATTTCGATCGGAAATCCCATGGCTTAAATACTCACCGAAAAAAATAATTTTTTTATTTGATATTAATTTATTTATATTTATTATTATATTATTATTATAATATTATTATTATTCATTTTCCAAATCCTAATGTAGGTCTTGGAAAATTTTATAAAAGAGAAAGACTTGATTTGCAAGTCTTGGTAAAAACAAATTAAAGGAGGGGAGACCTGCTATACAGGTCTCCAACTTTTTTTAAAACAAATAAGGGGAGGACCTATATGTGGAGGTCACCAAAGAAAAAAAGGTAAAAGGGGAAGGCAGGGAGGTGGCTAGAAAAACAACACAAAAACAACCAGGGGCAAGGGTTTTGGGGCCGAGCGGCCCCCATGTGTATTCTCCTTCCCTGCGAGGTGTGGCGCACTAGCACTTGGTTGTTTCTTGGTCATCTCGTGCAGTCGCGACACATAGGCCGGAAGACTGCCTGCAGCACCACCTCCACCTTGGATACCTCTCCCTCTTCCCAAACTACCCCCTAGCTATTTTTGTTTCCCTCTCAAGGAGCCGACTATGTGGATCCTTCTATACGCAGCGAGGCACCACACCCAGGCACCATCTCTAGCCTCCACTCCATGTGCACCATCTCCATCCTTGTGCCACCCCACTATACGACCTGTAGCCTTAGTCTCCAGCCTCCCCGAAAACTTGGCCTCCCCGTTCAGACGACATGTGCCACCCCCAGCCAAACAGGTCAACGGATCGGCCTCCTCTGCACCTTCCCAGCGAGCCACCTCCTACTTTCCAGAACACCCTCGGTCCAGTTCCAGCTTCATCGGGTGTCCCCACCACCTGAGGTTCCCTTCAGGGATCTACTCCGACCTCCGTGGATTGGTTCCCCACCAGTACGGCTGCTGGCTCCTTCTATGTGTCATGTTCGCTCGACCGCTGCTTCGTCACTACAAGCTCAAGTTCGGCAGACCGCTATCATCGGACTGTCGGCTTCCAAGCTCCTCTGGGAGTGACCCATGGCCGAGATCCTGAGCCAAATACCTTATTTGTGGAAAACCCTTCCTGCAGAAAGATCTGACTGGCTTCTCCTCTGCCAGTCATCACCTGGTCCTCCTAGAAGATAGGTGACCATTGCATGGTTTTCTTTAACCTGAAAATGGATCGGGCGGGTCTGCCCATCCTAAAATAAGCATGAGCAGACCTTCCTAGCCTTGATATCCTTTCACAAGGTCGGCATAGCCTGGTATAGACTTGGGCAGGTTCGAACCGACCCGCACAGGCCCTGCTTAGAGTTTTCGGGGCCCGAGAAAAATAAATTAATCAAAATTTATTTAAAATAATTAATTAAATTATAGCTGATAATTAAATTAATTAGATATTAATTTTTGGTTTATTAACGGTTGCATCGTAATTAATTTAATTTAGTGTTTAATTAAATTAGTTAATTAATTTAATTTTAGTTTTAAAATTAAATTAATTAAATGTGACTGAATGATGTATTTATTGAATTAAAAATTATAGTGAAAATTTTAATTCAATTTAATCCCCACAAGTTTATTTTTAATGCATGTTTAATTTTTATTCTGTATTTATATAATATACGCTAGTTTAATGCATATATGACTGATCATGAGCCTTCGACCGACCAATTCTTATCTGGTGGTTGTTTATTTATTTTCATTTATTTAATTATTTATTTAACGAAATGGGTTTGTAATAATTAGTTTAATTAAATAAAAGATAATTTGTGTGTCATCTCAAATGTTGTCATATGTATAAGGGCATGGGAACCCATTCTCAGAGTTTTATATTTATTCCCCGAGAGCCTCTCACCTGTGTGTGAGTACATTTGTATAATGAAGAGACGAGGTATGGCGAACTTCGCGCCAAGTGACGGTGACACACCAGATGGAAGTTGAATGCATTGGAGGGGAATACACTTCATTTTGAGTCATAGGCGACATGGAACACGGTGTAACACCCCAAGCTTCCACGGTACGCTTCTCTTTGATTAATACAATCGTGTGGTTTGTACGCAACTTCGAGTTCTAACACACACCACAACCAATCAAACTAGCCGTTATGAATTGTAATACCCACTTTTTAAAATTTAATAAATTTTATCTTTCAAAATGGACTTCATTTTTGGATTGGGAATATTGAAATTAGCCTAGGGTGAATTTTTGGTATTTTTCTAAAAACTTTCAATTTTTGATGAATAGTGATAAACACTGAGTTATAGTTTAAAAACAAATTTTTTTAAATAATTATTTATTTTATTTAAATTTATTTTAGTTCAAAATAGAACATAATACTTATATAATTTCAATGTAATTCATTGGAGTCAATTTATAATAATTTTATATATATATATAATTTATTGAACATTTCACTATCTTTTACCCACCTCTTAGGAGAATTTGAAAATTCACATGAAACTTAATTTTACTGCTTCTATGAGTAGAATTTCAAAAATCCGAGAGACATAGTTAATATCAAGGAGTAAAATATGGTTCAATAAGATAAAAATAATTTTTGGTGAATAGTTACTTTTTACTTTTATTTACCACAATTAAAAGTAAATAGGGTAATTAAGGGTAAAAATGATATTATTATTACCCTAACACAGGTCCTAATTCTATTTTTGAAGTATAATTCGACCAAAAAACACCTTATTAATAAAATATGAACATATTTGGTCCACTTGGATTAGATTAGGACATTTATTATTATTTAATTCAAAGAAGAGTTAAAAGGGTTAAAATCAAAGTTTAATAACTAAAACATTTTTAATATAGGGTTATACATAAGATAAATTCGATTATAAATATTAATTATAAATTTAAAAATATTTCCTACATAATAGTATTTAATTTATAATTTTTAAACATTAAATAATTTAATTTATTTATGACACAATGGTGATGAAATAATTATCTAATTAATGAAATATTAAAATAATTGATAATATAAATATCCAAATAAAATTAATTTAAGACTTTTTATGAATTGCACTGATTTTATAGGTTAATATGAAATATTAGGTTTGGTTAGATGAATTTTTTTCAAAGTAATAATGCTGTTATAAATTTAGCAAAAACAAAATACCAAATAGTGTCAAAATTGATATAAAAGAGTTTTTAAAAAAAATATTATATTATTAATTGATATTCTATTCCTAAAAATCTAAGGTTCGGCCAAAGAACATATATAATGATATGTGTATCATTAATGAACCACTTGGGGTTCTCTTTGAATTATATAGTAAGTTTATTAACCATATAATATAAAAATACAAAGAGACATGGTAAATGTCAAACTATTTAACTAAGAGTTAAATCTAAAAGATAAAGTTAATATAGTGACCCAAACCTGTCTAAAACCCATTGGTTGAGTGTTTTTCGACCCATACCCACCTTAGCCTTTAAATAAACCATTTTGGAGCCATTAGAAACCGAAAATGATTTTATTATAAAATAATATTTCTAGCTTTTCCTAAGGTGCCCCGCACCCCTCTTATAAAAGAGAACTCCCCCTTATCTCTAATTCACACCTTAAAAGCCTTTTGTCTCAGACAAATCCTCCCCAAATATCCTCTGAACTTTCTTAAATTCATCCTAGATGCCTTCCTTTAGTCCAAAATCCAACTTAAGGAGCCCTTTTGATCAAATCAAAAGGAAGAACCCGAAGAAGAGGTAATAATTTCATCACCCACTTTCAAGTTCTTTTCTTCTACCACTTCTTATTTATTTGTTATTTCCATTATAAAATAATAACTCCAATATATTCTATATAATGTGATTTTATTATAAATATGGTACAACCATATTCATTATTCTATCCAGCCTTTGATTGACGTGTCACCATACGTGCGTACGTACGGATTACCGTCTCCACGTCGTGGTGTAATTGTTATTCAATACATTATTATTTGGATGGATATAATAATGATGTTTAATTCATGTAAATAATAAATATAACATGATAATGATTATGTATATAGAATATACCATCCAATTATATATTAATTTAATATCAAAATAATGATATTTTCGCGTGTGTGTACGTACGGATTACCGCCTCCACAAACGTGATGAGATTCATTCCCCATCATAACCATTCAAGACTAATTTTCATTAGATGATTAAAAATAATGTTTAAAGACTTGATATAATTCTATATATGAATAATATACATCCCATCCAAAACAAATATGACTCACATAATAAAGAATATAAAGGGAAACGAATCTGTTAACACCCGAAAGGACGATAATACTAAGATATTATTAACAAAGCAATGTTAAAAGGTCATATATGATATCATATTAATGTATATGATTCTTGTATAATTTAATAAAAATTATTTTACCATTATACAGGAATTTAACCAACCCTCAACCAAGTAAAGGCACAAGGTAAGGGTTTTTTTCAAAATCTCTTCATTATCCAAGGTTGTTTATACGTAATTATCTACTGGGACCTCTTTATCATCCACATCCATGTTTCTTAAAAATGTATTTCAAAACATTATTACTATTTTATAGACTATGGTTTAAAGTAATTTATACCCTTGTTTGAATTTTTATAAGATGTTTATAAAGGAATCTTTCCGTCATTTTCCAAACAAGGTCCTTTTTAACCTTTTCGAGAGAATTAAGGTAAGAATGTCTTTTTTAACTTATATGGCAGGTGCACTATTTTCCGCAGTTATAAAATCATCAAAGATTCCAATATAAGCTTATATGAATATTTTAAAAGTAAATGTTTTCTTTTATAATTATGTTACTTTTAAATGATTTCAAAAAAGATATATTTCTCTCAAATAGTTTTGATTTCATCTATGTCAACATCCTTTGATGGATTTTAAGCTTATTTGATGTTGATTTATTATGAAACAAAACTTCCATATTGTATTGAAGGTTTTGTGAAATGTTTGATTTTGGATGTTTTATTTTTATACCATTCATGGTTTATGGAGAAATTATTGACATTTCGTATGATAGTTTTAATACGAATGTTTATGTTATGTTTAAACCTGTTCATATAAGGAATGCATCAGACTTAGTAAGTGATGGGTGGAGCATGATATAGCTCCTTAATTCATCGGTAGGTCTCATTAGAGAAACTAGTGTTTTGGCACAAGTACTTGACAAAATATTATTTGTATATTTTGGCACAAGGCCTTGACTATGTGGTTATGATAGTCTGGCATTATGCATTCCATCATTATGAAAGTGGTTATTGATATTGAATGTGATTATTCGACTTGTAGAATATCCATGTGAATAATTAAATGGAATTATTTCATTTTAGTTTTCACATATTATGGTGAATTTCAAGTTTTAAAGGCTTTTGTTTTAGTTATACATTGACTTAAATTTTTATGCTTATTTATGAAAGTTTCTGCAATATTGTTATCCTTACTGAGCATATGAACTCACCCCTTTCTATGTTTTATTTTTCCTAGGATGTGAAGAATTATTTTATGATTGACCTGGAGGGATAGTCTGAGGGGATATGAGTTTGGACTATGGACACTATGTTGTTTTAGTTTTTCACTTTATGATGTAATATAAGACTTATAAATGTCTCTAGTGTTTCCAAGGTTACTAAACTAATCATTCTTTTGAGACATGATCATTTGTGATCATTCCAATGTTATGTAATAATGCACGGACTCTGGGTAACTGTGGTCGGGGAATTACAGTTAGTATCATAGGAAGTTTAGTACAAACCTTGGAAGCTATATTTAGATAAACTCTGATTAGAGCACATTAACCTAAGATAGATTTTGAGGATTAGTATAGAAGAACTTCCTAGAATTTTGGTAATGTAGAGATTTTATGAGTTTTCCATGAAAATACATCCCTGTCTAGATACGAGCAGGTAGAGGTAACTCTGGAACAGATGTACCAAGGGGTAAAACCCGAAAACACCACTTTGAGCTAGACTCAAACGAGAACTGGTGCACGACAACTAGCCTTGCTGCACTCTTGGTTACGACACTCCTTGGGGATATGCTTAGGATAAGTCTCATTTTCTTTAAAACCCATTATGAAGGGTTTATGAGTATATACTTCCTCAAATAAAACATTTTTATGATTATGGACCATATCCATAAACTATTCAATTTATGTTAAGTATTTTAAAAGTTTGGATTTATGTATTGCGATTCATAAACTAATCTAGTTTATGCCATTGTTTAGAAATGGTGCCTAGTGGAAGGAATGAAAACTGTATCAATGCATGCACTACATGTAGGGATTTCCCTCATGCTCTAGATAATTATAGTGGATCTGGTGATGCAACTGGTGCTGATCAGCTAATCACCATACTGGGATAACTCACTCAGGTTATGAATAATAACCTTACCCGTATGAAGCACCCTGATCCGCAGCATGGAGGATCAATGTTAGATCTCTTAATGAGGAAACAACCACCGACATTCAATGGGGGTACAAATCCATTAGTGGATGAGCAATGGATAAATTCCTTAGAGAAAATATTCCACGCCTTAGGGAGTAACAAAAGAGAAAAAGTTGTCATGGCAGTTTACTATCTCACTAGAGATGCTAATCAGTGGTGGTCATTGATTCAAAACACGAAGGAAGATGATGAAGTATAAAATATGTAATGGAGGGATTTAAAAGATATTTTCTTAGAAAAATACTTTCCTTGTGACCATCGAGAATATATAGAAAGTCAATTTCTGAGTCTAAGGAAAAAGGAGGATGAGAATGTCGCAAAGTTTGAGGCTAACTTTACAAGGTTAGCGAGGCATGGTGCAGATTATATACGTAACCCAAGAAGTAAGATTTATAATTTATTTGATGGGTTAAAACCATTTCTTTTTCGAGCATTATTCTCACAATCCTTCTTGTAGTACGAAGATATTTCATCATGTGCTATCAAGACAGAAAAAGAATTCTCTAAGTATTACAAATTTAAAGCAAAGAAAGAGAAGAAGAGATCTGATGATCACTCTGGAAATGGAAATAAGGTGAAGAATGGAAAATTTGAATATCCATCCTACATTAAATATGGGAAGAAACACCCCGGTACTTGCCTGAAAAGAATGAGAGTCTGTTACAAGTGTGGTGAAAAAGGCCACCAAGATCGTGAGTGCAAAGAGAAGAAAGAAGCTACCGATGTTCAGTGTTACAATTGCAGGGAGATGGGACATTATACAAATGTATGTCCTAAGCATCAGGAAAACTTATCTCAGAAAATGCCAAGGGATCAATGCCTAGATTATGCTATCACTACTGCTGAGGTTGAAGCTCCAAAAGACGAGGTGGCAGGTAATCTAATGGTTTTCTCAAGTTTATCCAATGATTTATTTGATTCCGGATCGTCACATTGTTTCATATCTTCTCAGTTTGGTAAGAAAATTAGATATTTCCAATTTTATTTAATAAGGGAGTTGTCAGTCAAAACTCCTAAGGGAAGTATCGTTGCTACAAAGTTCTGTGAATCGGTTCCCATTAGGGCATATACATGTTATTTATCTGCTAATCTCATCGTCATACCCATGATTGAATTTGATATAATCCATGGTATGGATTGGCTTTCAGACCATGATGCAAAAAAAAATTTATAGAGATTTGATATAATCCAATTTCTCTATACACCCTGACAGCACCAAAATGTATAGAGATTTGAAGCAACATTTTTTGTGGGAGAACATGAAGAGGGAGATTGTTGATTTTGTGTTAAGATGTATGGTTTGTCAACAAGTGAAGGCCGGAAGGCAACATCCTGGAGGAGTCATGAAACCTCTTCCCATACCTGAGTGGAAATGGGATAATATCACGATGGACTTTGTCATGGGACTACCAAAAACTCCTAGAAGGAATGAGGCAATATTGGTCATTGTTGATCATCTTACCAAGTCCGCACATTTTCTTGCTATAAGGGAATATTTACAACTTGAACGTCTAGAAAGACTATATATTAATGAAGTCATGATACTTCATGGAGTACACCTATCGATTGTTTCTGATCGTGATCCACGTTTTACTTCAAGATTCCAGAAAAGTCTTCAGAAAGCCCTGGATACTAAAAATCGTTTGAACACTGTCTACCACCCCCAAACTGATGGAAAATCAAAATGGACTATTCAAACCTTAGAAGACATGTTGAGATCATGATCACTTGAATTTCAAGGTATGTGGGATCAATATTTACCTCTGGTGGAATTTTCCTATAACAATAGCTTCCATTCAAGTATTCAAATGGAACCATATGAAGTGTTATATGGAAAGAGATGTCACACACCAACCTTTTAGGATAATTTTGGTGAAATAAAACTTGTAGGCCCGGAACTTGTGGAGGAAACGACGAAAAAGGTGAAGGTAATCCAAAACCACATCAAAGCTGCTCAAAGTAGGCAGAAGAGCTATGCCAATAACCGAAAAAAGGATTTAGAATTACAGGTAGGAGATCTTGTTTTCTTGAAGGTATCTCCATGGAAGAGTGTTATACGTTTCTCTAAGAAGGGAAAATTGAGTCCCAGGTACATCGGACCTTTCAAAATTCTAGAACGAATTGGGGTCATAGCTTACCGTCTGGAAATGCCGCCAAGTCTTTCCAAAGTTCACGATGTGTTCCATGTATCACTGTTGAGAAAATACAGGTCTGACCCAACGCATGTACTCACCTATGAGGAATTAGAATTGGAACTCGATCTATCTTATTGCAAAGAGCCTATCAAGATTCTGGATACAAGATAATAAGTGCTGAGAAACCGGACGACACGGCTGGAAAAACTTTTATGAAGAAACCATAAGACAGAAGAGGCAACGTGGGAACCCGAGGAACTTATGATGAAGAACCACCCGAATCTTTTTATGCGGTAGTATTCTAGAAATTTTGAGGATGAAATTATTTGAATGAGGTCATAATGTAACACCCCAATCTTCCATGGTACGCTTCTCTTTGATTAATACAATAGCGTGTGTTGTACGCAACTTCGAGTTCTAACTCACACCACAACCAATCAAACTAGCCGTTATGAATAGTAGTACCCACTTTTTGAAATTTAATAAATTTTATCTTTCAAAATGGACTTCATTTTTAGATTCTGAATATCAAAATTATCCTAGGGTGAATTTTCGGTATTTTTTTGAAAACTTTCAATTTTTGATGAATAGTGAAAAACACTAAGTTATAGTTTAAAACCGAATTTTTATTTAAATAATTATTTATTTTATTTAAACTTATTTTAGGAAAAAATAGATACATAATACCTATATAAGTTCAATGTAATTCATTGGAGTAAATTTATAATAATTTTAGATATATAAAAATTTTAATGAACTTTTCACCGTCTTTTACCCACCTCCTGGGAGAATTTACAAATTCACATAAAACTTAATTTTACCACTTCTATGAGTGGGATTTCAAAAATCCAAGAGACATGGTTAATATCAAGTAGTAAAATGTGGTTCAATAAGATAAAAATAATTTTTGGTGAACAATAACTTTTTTACTTTTATTTACCACTATTAAAAGTAAATAGGGTAATTAAGGGTAAAAATGATATTATTATTACCATAAAACATGTCCTAATTCTATTGGCTAAGTATAATTCGACAAAAAAGAACCTTATGAATAAAATATGAACCTCTTTGGTCCACTTGGATTATATTAGAACATTTATTATTATTTAATTCAAAAAAGAGTTAATAGGGTTAAAATCAAACTTTAATAACTAAAACATTTTTAATATAGGGTTATACATAAGATAAATTCGATTATAAATAATAATTAGAAATCTAAAAATCATTCCAACTTAATGGTATTTTATTTATAATTTTTAGAATTAAATAATTTAATTTATTTATGACATAATGGTGATGCAGTAATTACCTAATTAATGAAATATTAAAATAATTGATATTATAAATATCCAAATAAATGTAATTTGAGACTTTTTATGAATTACAATAATTTTATAGGTTAATATGACATATTATGGTTAGTTAGATGAATTTTTTTCTAAGTAATAATGCTTTTATAAATATAGAAAAAACAAAATACCAAATAGTGTCAAAATTGACATAAAAGAGTTTTTAAGACAAATATTATATTATTAATTAATATTCTATTCCTAAAAATATAAGGTTAGGCCAAAAAACTTATATAATGATATTTTTATAATTAATGAACCACTTGGGGTTCTCTTGTAATTATATAGTAAGTTTATTAACCATATAATATAAAAATAAAAAGAGACATGGTAAATGTCAAACTATTTAACTAAGAGTTAAATCTAAACGATAAAGTTAATATAGTGACCCAAACCTGTCTAAAACCTATTGGTTGAGTGTTTTTCTACCCATACTCACATTATCCTTTAAATAATCCATTTTGGGGACATTATAAACCTAAATTTATTTTATTATAAAATAATATTTCTATCTTTTCCTAAGGTGCCCCTCACCCCTCTTATAAAAGGGAATTCCCCCTTCTCTCTAATTCACACCATCAAAGCCTTTTGGATCAACAAAACCCTACCCAAATATCATATCAACTTCCCTCAATTCATCCTAGAGGCCTTACTTTAGTCAGAAAGCCAACTTAAGGAGCCATTTTGATCAAATCAAAAGGAAGAACCTGAAGAAGAGGTAATAATTTCACCACCCTCTTTCAAGTTCTTTTCTTTTTCCACTTCTTATTTCATTGTTATTTCCATTATAAAATAATAACTATAGTATCTTCTATATAATGTGATGTTATTATAAATATGGTACATCCAAATTCATTATTCTATCCATTCTTTGAATGACATGTCACAATACATTGTACGTACGGATTACCGTCTCCACGTCGTGGTGTAATTTTTATTCAATACATTATTATTTGGATGGGTATAATGATGATGTGTAATTCATTTAAATAATAAATATAACAAGATAATGATTCTTTATATAGGATATAACATCCAATTATATATTATTTTAATATCAAAAGAATGATATTGTCGCTCGTGCGTACATACGGATTACCGTCTCCACGAGCGCGATGAGATTTATTCCCCATCGTATCCATTCAAGACTAATTTTCATTAGATGATTAAAAATAATATTTAAAGACTTAATATAATTATGTATATGAATAAGATACATCTCATCCATAAAAAATTTGAATCACATAACAAATAATATAAATGAAAATGAATCTGTTAACAACCGAAACGACGATAATACTAAGATATTGTTAACAAAGCAATGTTAAAAGGTCATATATGATATCATATTAATGTATATGATTATTTTATAATTTAATAACAATTATTTCACCATTATATAGTAGGTTAACCTACCCTTGACCAGGTAAAAGTACAAGGTAAGGGTTTATTTCATAATCTCATCATTATCTGAGGTTGTTTATACGTAATTATCTATTGGGACCTCTTTATCATCCACATCCATGTTTCTTAAAAATTTATTTCAAAACATTCTTAATTTTTTATAGACTATAGGTTAAAGTCATTTATACCCAATTTTTACTTTTTATAATATTTTGATAAAGGAATCTTTCTGTTGTTTCCAAACAAGGTCCTTTTTAACCATTTCGATAGAATTAAGGTAATAATGTCTTTTTTTAACTTATACATCGGGTGCGGCTATTTTCCACTTTTATAAAATCATAGAAGCTTCCCTTACAATATTATTAGAATATTTTCAAATTAAATTCTTTCTTTTATAATTATGTGACTTTTAAATGATTTCAAAAAATAGATATTTCTCTCAAATAGTTTTGATTTCATCTATGTCAACATCCTTTGATGGATTTTAAGCTTATTTGAAGTTGATTTATTTTGATACAAAACATCCATATTGTATTGAAGGTTTTGTGATATGTTTGACTGTGGATGTGTTATTTTTATACCATTCATGTTTATGGAGAAATTATTAACATTTATTATGCTAGTTTTAATATGAATGTTTATGTTATGTTTAAACATGTTCATATGAAGAATGCATTGGACTTAGTAAGTGACGGGTGGAGCCCGCTATAGCTCCCCGATTCATAGGTAGGTCTCATGGGACAAAATAGTGTCTTGGTACAAGGGCTTGACAAAATTGTATTTGTAGTCTTGACACAAGGCCTTGACTATGTGTTTATGATAGTCTGACATTATGCATTCCATCATTATGAAAGTGGTTGTTGATATTGCATGTGATTATTAGACTTGTAGAATATCCATGTGAATAAGTAAATGAAATTATTTCATTGTATTTTTTCCATATTATGATGAAGTTAAAGATTAAAAGGCTTTTGTTTTAGTAATAAATATCCTTAAATGTATATGCTTATTTATGAACGTTTTTGCTATATTGTTATCCTTACTGAGAATCTGAGCTCACCCCTTTCTATGTTTTATTTTTCCCAGGATGTGAAGAAGTGTTTTATGACTGACCAGCAGAGATAGTCTGAGGGGATATGAGTGTGGACTATAAAGACTATGTTGTTTTAGTGTTTCACTTTATGATGTAATGTAATACTTATGAATGTCTCTAGTGTTTCCAAGGCTACTAAACTAATCGGTCTTTCGAAACTTGATCTTTTCTGATCATGCCAGTGTTATGTAATAATGCACCGACTCTGGGTAACTGGGGTTAGGGTGTTACACAAGGTATGACCCCTAGGGTTTAGGTTAGTCTGTTATTTACTCAATGGATCAACCATTAGAATTGTCTCATGATCATTTTTTTCATTTTATTTCTGTATTGTTTATTATTTGGTGAATGTGTTGTCAGAGTGCGCTCATATAGATTAATATTAAACAATCATACAAGATAAAATGAACATGTGATGTGATATATTTTTCTATTTCTTTAATGGTCAGATGTGAGTTTGATCACATAGTACATTCTTATAAAATAGAAAATGATTTCTTCTATCACACTAAAAATAATAAAACCCTCAAAAATATATCAAGTCAAAATAGCCTTTCATCATTAAAATTTGGACAAAAGAAGATATTTTAGGTGCTGGTCATGCCATAACTGAGGGTGCCTCTTACTAATGGGGAGTCCTTATAAGAGTTATGGGTTTACTAAACTAAAATTGCAGTAAAGAAATATCCATAGCTAGCTTTTTGTAATTTTAGAGGCAAGCATTGAGTAAATCATATTCTGATTTTAAGCATCTTGGACTTCACTCAACAGATCAAGGAACTGCAAGTTAAAGCGGTTGTCTAGCCAGAATCCCACCTTGAACCCTCCAAGTAGTTTCATAGCCATTGCTTGTAGACTATGAGGGGTGGTTCTGGGATCCTTTCCACTAGAATACTCAAGCGACAAAGTATTCCAATTCTAGCACAGAGGGTTCCTAGAATTTGATAAAATAGTGGGAGACATTAAATGATTTGAGTAATTAATAGAAATGTCTAAACCAGTAATCCATATAAAAGGCACTCATCTTCTAAAATTAATTTTTTAATAAAAAAATGGAAAGTTATACCACAAGTTTAAACTACGATAAATATTGGACAAAGTAAATTTTCACACTGACACAAGTATCCATGAATAGTGCATGTGTGTGTGCATAGTACTTATGATATAAGAAACTCAAGGTGCCAGTGTCCCCAACACTGTTAAACTACCTCATGAAATGAGGGTGAAACTACTTACAGGATACTAATGTACAAAGAATATGATGGTTATATCATTATGATTTCATCAATGTCCGGTGTTATTTGTGGTCGTTACACCAGGACATGGATGATATAACATGAAGTCTCATCTCCAAGATGTTTTCAAGGAGAAAGATAAGGAATTATATGAATAAGGTTATGTTACACCAGCATGCGTAAATAGAAATATTGATCATGATATTTAATTGGATCCATTTCTCATATCATTTTCACCCATTTACTCAAGTTTTGTTTTAAGTTACAAAACGAACAAGTATTGAGTAAACTCTTCATTACCATTCTAGGTAAGGTTCGCCAAGTGAATAAGAATTCAAAGACAGTTTTATATTTAATTATTATGATGAGAAAATTGAAAGAAAATATGGAAAGGCCAAAGGAATTTAATTACAATGACACATTCACTACATCCTTAAATTAATGATTTATTAACAAAGGTTATTTCATTGCATATTATAAAATAATACAATGAAAGTTTAAAAGCAATAAACTGATTTAAATGAGAAAGTGGCTGCTTCTACATCAGGAATATTCATCAATGTAATGTTTCCTTTTACTACATGGGTATTTAATACTATATTATTTTTACATATGTGTATTTAAATACAATAACCAAGTTTGTATATAAACATTACTATAAGTTAGGTGTATTCTCTAAGTGGTTGTAAAAGGGTGATACCAAGGCTAGTGGTGAGAAGTACATGACTACTTAATTTCCAAGTGAAAGATTCATGTTGAACTATTATTGATTATATCCACAAAAATTAATCTCATGTGTCCTTAGATGTAAGGAGTTGTTCTTTTAGGTTCTAGAATGAATGTTTTTTTGGTAAACTCAATCACTAGTTCAGTAATACATGAATCATATTCAATTAGTAGTGAATATAAATGAAAGACTTATACCCAGCTGTGACAAGATAATTCTTTTTCAAGTAATAATAAATTTTTATGTCATGAATATACCAAGTTTGGTTTTTCGGCTGGGAACAACTAAATACTTTTGGTATTATTGACGTCTTTAGTTTGGACAAAGGATCCTTTAGAAATAAAGGTATGTCGCAAAGCTTTTGGAAATAGTACAACAAGTAAGCGTGAACTATTCCAAGTATAAGATAGAGGTATATATACTTAATAAGATTATTTTAAGTAATTACGGAATAATAAAGGGAAGTATATGCATGGTCAAAAGATTTTAGTTTCTTTAGGTTGGGATACTAAAGAATATCTTACCAAGAATTCATCAATCATGATAATGTAGTGTGGAGTAATTCCTCAACACATGTTACCTTATCGATATCAGGACATTAATATTAACGAGTAGAATTGATGATAAATTATTATATATCAAAATTGATCAACAAAAATGTATCATGGATAAATTCTTAAACACATATTTTATACATAAAAATATTTATGTAAGCAATATCAATGTTGCAACTAGCATAAATTTCCATTATATTTCATGAAATGGTTTGAAAATAACAGTAATATCCCACAACCATATATTAAATATAATGAAAATTGGATATCATATGAGTCATAGTATGATGTAAACTCTTTATGTCATAAGGACATGTGTTTGGATGTAAAGAGTTTGTTAGGACATAAACAAATGTGCATCAAGACAAACCCATTGTGAATTTAGTATAATAATACTAATAGTTGTTTAGGATGTTATATAAATCCATAAGATAGAAGAGTACACAGTCAAAAAATAGACTACACTTCTATATAAGGGTGAACATATCTATTATAGGTAGTGGGAGCTATATTAACTTGTGTTTTGTCAATGCTCAAAATTCACAAGTAGTTGGCATAGGAACTAGTTCCACAGGCGCATGTGGAACAAAGTATGTTCTAGAGACACATACTGTGCAGGAAGGATAAAACCATGGGGATTATTTTTATTCATTGTGGTTAGTGTTCTATTATTCAATGTGAATAATATTTCCTACAAGTAAGTAGTATATGGAAATTAGATAAAATTGATAAGACCTACTAAAATTAAATTAATGGATTCCATGTATTAAAGTGAAAAGGGGATTATTATTATGAATACTATGGTAGGTATTCAAGTGAGTTGATACATGGATGGTACAAGTGTAGTTCCAATTAGGTTATATTGGATTCACCAAGTAGTTATGCCTAAATCCGTTAGATGTTTACATATCATAGCTAAAATCTATGATTGAATTATTTATAATTGGTTGTCATGACCACCATTCATGGAAGGTTTCTATACGACACAACCAGAAAGGGTTGGTCATGTCACAGAATGCCATTAAAGGTTGCAAGTTATTGAAATCTGGTTTATGATTAATGTAAGCAACGTGATCAGAGAATATTCATCTTCAAAAAATTATTTCCATGTGTCTACGAGAGGTTAGTGGGAGAACCAATGTTTTCCCTGCAAAAATATGTTCTAAAACATATGGAAAATAGACATTGGTCATATAGTTTGTTAAGACCAAGATGAAATTTATTCTCCAGTGATTGACTTAAAGTAGCAACCTACGTTCTAGGTAACATGACCTACGGAGGTAGATCTATAGGTTTCTTGGTCCTAGTCAATCATACATATAGTGACATTGTATTGAAAAATACAAGTTTGAAAAATTCAAGAGATGAATTGTTGCCTATGTCACAGTGCATAATCTCTTTAGGTTGGCATGTACAAGACATGGAAGAGATAAATTTGATGACTTAAATCCATACATCGAAGTGATGGATCAATCACGTATGCCATGATATGTCCAAGAACCAATGTTTCCAAGGTATATTTTACAATAGGAAAATATCAGTTATATCTAGGAGCATTTCAAGGGATGTAGTTAGAACTATCTAATTTTACTTTGGAAAGTACAAAAGATATTTACCTTGTAAGTGGAGAAGAAAGGATACTAGTTTTTGGGGATACAAACTAGTCTACCATAGATCAAAGTGATCTATTATCATAGTTAGGATAAAGACGATGAGCGATTCAATCTCATATCATCCTGTGGTGGCCATACCTACAAGACCAAAATTGTTGCAGCTTCTGAGATAACTAATAAGAACATAAATGCAATGATTTATTCCAGTTCATAGAATCTCACTTAGTGGGAAAAGTATTATCATGATGTAAATTATGACATTCTTACTAGACAAGATGTCATGTTATGACAATGGCCAAGTGAGATATACTCAGAATACCATCTCTTGAATAGTTTTACTCAAGGAGACAAGGTCACAATAGCATAATAGCCACGCGGCGGAACTATGGAAGGCCCAATAGCTAAATCCATTACTCAGTAGAAAAATTATGTTCATCATGTGAGTATCTAACGAGTTTGGTTAGAATGTTGGCTCTAGTGAATGTGGGAGTGTTGAAATAGTGGGTTCCCTAGACCCAACTATTAGGTGATTTTGATTACCATATCATGTATACAGTTAGCTATACATGATTTCATCTTACCATTATAATGTAAACTTTTCTACATCCACTATTTAAATGGTAATGTACAAATATTAATTGTTGTATCAAAAGGTTATAGCAGTTCCCACACTGTAATGAGAACCTCGAGACACTATGACATTAATCTTAAATATATGTTCTATGTTCTAGATATATCTTACTGACTGGACACAATAGATGTTTGACTATCAGATGTTGGGGGCCTATAAGCATTGAGACTTCTACTCATGAAGTTTTCACATGGTGATCTCTAGTAGTGAGATCATGAGGACTGACCCGCCAATAGGAACACCACATGTTTCTGGAGTCATTGGATGTTCCTATCTATGATCATGTATAATGATCTCATGACTTGACATCATTACCAATGTATTCCATTTGAGTGTGTACTTTGATGCAAGATGAAAACCATGACAATGAAGTCATGGCGAGGTAGTTTGTGTTGGGTGCGTCATTAGTGGCATGACATTGGTTGAATGGTCAAGAAAGGATTTTTTGCTTCAGGGTTATGGAAGTAATGTATCTCAGGACATGTTGATATGGATGGAAGTACCTTTATAAGACCATGTCCATGGTAGTCAAGGGTAAACTCATCGAGTTAAATCAACAAACAATAAAGCAAGATAAGGGAGATGACACATGAGTGCATCCTGTTTTATGAGATATTATAGAAAAAGAGATTATATTACACAGTGCATGTTCGTAGGTTGGTTGTCGCTGATGTGACAATCCTTATCACTTTAGGTGCCATGCTGGGTTGCTAGATCCCGCTCTTGGACTATTAATTATATTCATTGCTGTAGAGATAAGGGCCTAGAGTGTCACACAGAATAGTGTATTCGAGAATCTTCCATACTTAGTTGAATATGAGTTTTGGAAATTATGGGCCCCACCACTAGGGTCCCAGATTTTTCCAAGGATAAATGATCACCAATACAATAAAAATAATATTATTCAAGTTTAGAATAATGAGTATTGAATTTATTTATTAAATTTATTTATGAGTTTTAAGTTAATACAGGAAAAAATATTAATTGATGAATATTAAATTATTCAAGGTTCAATTAATATTTATGGGAACAACAAGTTGACTTAATGACTCAATTACTATCATGTAATATATTTAATATATTACAAGTGAGTGATAATAATATTTAGGACTCATTTCAGTATTCATAAAATGCCGTTAATTGTGCATTGGTTATTCAGGGGCTAGGTTGGTGTTTTGGGTAATTACGTGACACTATAGATATAAGAGGAGAGGAGATTTACAAATACGATTAATGGAGCTTCTCTCTCTTCTCTTCTCCCCCATGATCTAGATAGAGATTTTCTAGATCCAAAAAGCATGGATCAATCACTCTCTCAGGCATCGCTTGTGAAGCGATGTAGTGATCGTTGGAGCATCAAAGGTGTTGTGCAATCCCGTTCTAGCACACAGATTACGACAAACTACGCTCCTGTGGATTTCTTGAAGCATGTGTGGATGATATCGAGTAGTTAGATGTCAGATTCTTTGAGTAGTAATCGCCAATGATGAGCAGACGTCATGTGGGACTTTAGAATTAAACCAGGTATTCTACAGTTTATTTTTGTGATTAAAATTTTTCATGCATGGTCCTCGGCTATGATCGGGCTGCTATTCACTGATGTCAACAATTTTACGTCGATCATCAGTGGAAAAAATTTAAAATCCCACCTGTTTGGGGCTTCCGTTGTACGCCTAGTTTAATAAAATTTAGTATTAAATAGAAATAATTGGTAATAATTAGTGTTAATAAGTAATAATTTGCAGTAATTAGTAATAATTCGTAATAATTAGTAATAATTAGCGGTTATTAGTAATAAATAGTATTAATTAATAATAAATATTAATAAATAGTAATAAATAGTAATAATCAGCGATAATTAGTGATAATTAGTAGTAATTAGTAATAATTAGAAATGAATAGTAATAACTAGTAATAATTAATTAGTAGTAATTATTAATAAATAATTGTAATTAGTAATAAATAGTAATAAATAAAATTAAATATTAATAATTAATAATAATTAGTTATAAATAGTAATAATTAGTAATAATTATTAATAATTAAAAATAATTAGTAATAATTAGTAGTAATTTTCATCCCATGAGAAATAAAAAAATATGTACATACATGGTTGGCGTGAATTAGTAATGACCAATTTACGCCAACCAAAAATTTGTACATACATGGTTGGACCAAATTAGAAATGACCAATTTTCACTAACGATCTCCAAATGTATTATTATGTCACTAGAACCGGGATATATATGATGTGATGCTTTGACGGTAGCAGTAACAAGAGAAGGATATATGTTGATGACATGACATAATCGACATAAATTGTTGTGATAATAAATTTGGACATGGTTGGCATAAATTGGATTCGTTACCTGATGATTATAAAACCTAAGATTTATACCTTTTATTAAGTCTTATAATTTACAATCTTCATGTGATTAGAAATGACCAACTTATGCCAGCCATGTCCAAATTCTTCATTAGGTCGCTAGAATTGGGACAGAAATCATGTGACACATTAATGGAAATAGCAGGAGGAGGAGGAGGATATGCATTGATGGTTGGAGCAGCAACATGAGTGTATAATGAAGTACATGCAATAACTATTATAAATTTTAAATATTAAGTTTTAATTAGTAAAAAATAGTGATAAATTATTAAACATTGGAGATAAATTAATAAACATTAATGGAAAATCATTTTAATTATTAAAAATCAGTGTAATTAAAAAACTTTAGTAAAATTTAGTGGTAATTAGTAATGATTAGTATAAATGAAAATAATTAAATCACCAAAATTAGTAAAAAGTAACATTCAATAGTAAAAATCAATGGCCAATAGATAAAACTAACAACATTTAAAAGTAAATTATGATTGTTTTACTTTTTACTCTTTTTTTAGATCGTCTTTTTCTTATATCAAATTAATCATAAAAAATTTATTTATTTTATATTTTTTAGAGTAATATAGACCAAGGAATTTGAAAAAAATATTTATTATATAATGGAGATTGGAGAAATAGTCATAGGAATCCAAACAGTTTTGATATAAATCTTGTATATATTAAGGGTGTTGAATA
Source organism: Viscum album (assembly GCA_963277665.1). Lineage (NCBI taxonomy): Eukaryota > Viridiplantae > Streptophyta > Magnoliopsida > Santalales > Viscaceae > Viscum > Viscum album. The sequence continues at coordinate 1,822,350,024 of OY728135.1, read as the reverse complement.
TTTTTTATCATTTGCATCATCAAAATTAGAAGTTGTTTTAGAAGGGAAAATAAAGTTTTTATACAAGAAATGTAATCTGAGGAGGTTTAACACATTTGAAAATATTGGGGATCATATATTGTGATTTGGTTTTCAAAACGATTATGTTTTTTGGTATCAACATGGTGAACACAATTCTAGAGTAGATGCTATTAATTTTGTTCCAGATCTATCATGGTTTCAAAATTTAGTAAAAAATGTAGATGGTCAGTCTTTTCAAAAAACTCAAACTCATGATGATATTGATTTAACTCTAGAGTTGTAACCATCCCAATTTTATGAGTTTTTGAAGTTTGATTAGAATTCCTTATATCCTGGTTGCAAGATAATCAAATTTGAAGTGGTAGAAAAATTTATTTTTATTAAATTAGAAAAAAAATGTCAAATAGATATTTTGATCAGATATTATCTTTGGTTAAAGCACTGTTACCTGAAGAAAATGTGTTGCCTAAAAATATCTATGAGATCAAGAGGCTTGTTTGTAATTTTGGTCTTGGTTATTAGAAGATTCATGCATATTCAAATGATTGAATCTTATATTATGATGAAAATAAGTCGTTAATTAGTTGTCATGCATGTGGATAATTTAGGTACAAAGAGGATCATCTAGGGAAGTCTGGATTGATTCTTATAAAACTATTGAGGTATTTACTGATTACACCCAGATAACAACATTTATTTATGTATCGTAATATAGAATCATTGATGTTATTGAAAAAAACCCAATATTTCAACCAGTAAAGTCTCAAAACATCCCATTGATGGCGATTCATGGAACATTTTTGACTAATTACATCCATTGTTTGCTTCAGAAGCTCAAAATGTGCGACTGGATATTTCTACTGATGGTTTCTATCCATTTGGTTCTTACTGTAGTCAATATTCTTGTTGGCCCATCTTTAAAAATCTGTATAATTTGCCTCCTCGGATATTAATGAATGATTAATATATATTTTTGATCTTATTAATTCCAATAAATTTGAGAAACAATATCTATGTTTATTTGAATCCCTTGATTGATGAGTTAAATTTATTGCGGAGTAATGGTATTAGTACATATGTTGTTATTATGAAAAACATTCCTACTGAAAGTGGAATTGATATGAAAAATTAGTGACCTCCCAACATATGGCATGCTATTTGTCTAAAGTACACATGGTATAAAATCATGTCCATACTGTATGAGATACAACAAAGTGTTTATTCTCATCAATGGAATAAAACCTTGTTTCTTCAACTATCATTGGATATTCCTTCCTATTGATCATCTTTTTCATAGGAATATATATCATTTCAAAAAAGGTACAATCAAAAGATATGGACCTCCAACAATGATCTAAGTTGTTGAGTTAAAATAAATTACCTCTTAATTACCTCTCATTACCTTTGGAATGACTATAAACCAATAAAAAAGAAGTATTTGGGAAAGAACACAATTGGATTAAATGGATAATTTTTTGGGATCTTCCATATTAGTTTGATTTGTTGTTCTATCACATATTGGATGTCATCCATATTGAAAAGAACTATTTTGATAATATATTTTATATAGTTTTGGATACACATGGTAAGACCAAAGATAATGTAATGGCATGATTAGATCTTCCCCAAATTTTCAAGTGACCAAAACATGAACTTTTTGAAAATAACAGATCAAAGAAGTTAATGAATCCAAAAGTGGCTTATATAGTTTCCAAAAATTATCATTTATTATTTTTTCAATGGATTGCATATTTTAGGCTTCCATATGGTTATGTTTCCAATTTTTCTAGATGTATCAGAAATGTTCATAATAATAGATTAAAAAGTCATGACTGTTATGTTATAATGGAAATAATTATACTAATTGGATTTAGAGTTTTTTTGAATTCCATGATTTGGAATGCGCTCACAGAAATATCATAATTTTTTCTGAGATATTTTCATGGTGAAAATAGAATATGATGAACTATCTAGACTATAAGAATATTTTGTTTTAATTTTATATAAACAGGAAAAAAATCATCCAACCAGAATTCTTTGATTTAATAGGACATTTGATATTACTTTTTCTGTATGAAGAAAAATATGGAGGTCTGGTACATTTCTGATGGATATACCCATTCGAGAGATGCATGCAGAAATTGAATAAAAAGGTATATAACAAAGCATCTGTTAAGGGATCAATTGTATAAGCTTATTTTTAAGAGTAAATTTCTTTTTTTTCTTCTCTCATTATTTTCAATATGAATATTACTAAAAAATTGCATGGTTCATAATGAGGTAATTTTTTATGATGAAATGGACAATCAATTATTAGTTTTTAATTAGCCCAAATTTGGATTTGGTGGAGTTCATGAAGAAATGACACCATTTGTATTGTAAATTCTCCTATCACTTATTATATAATCTTTATTATAGTAAATTAATATTATTTTATTTTTATATTACATAATTATATCAAGAAAAAGTTTCCACAAATTATATTAGTTACTCTTGAATAACGTCAGGAAAATTATTTTTCCTACTAGTTTCAAAAACTGGTAAAATAAATTTTTTTTGCTTTAAAATGTAAAATCAATTTATTACGTGTTATATTGATATTTTTTTACATTTTTTTAGGTATTTTAACATGTTGATAAAATTCTTAATTGATTATGTGTATTGAGTAAAACTCCATCCAAAATAATTAAATCTTATGATCTATATGTGTTGAATGGTTTTTGATTTTATACACATGCATATGGGGAATTAAAAAACAATGAATAATGGTGTTTGATTGAGAGGATATCTTCATAGATAAAGTGAATTTTTCTTTTATGGAATATTGGAAGAAAAAATGGAACAGTTTTATCTAGGATTGAATTACATAACGATGTTTAAATGTTAGTGGTTGGATACTGAGATAGTCTTGTGTGTTCATCCACGCCATGGAATCCTTGATATTAAATATAAAATCCTTCTTGCAGTAAATGAACCATTTTTATTAGATCATCCAGAACATAAAATTTATTATGAAAATTATTATTCTACTTAAAAAGAGTTAAGTGACTGGTGGAGAAAAATAAAAATGAAATCTCGGGAAATTCAATTTATTTAAAGTGAATGTGGTTCTACTGAAGTGCAAGGAATTGAAATTTTTTAAGAGACTACCTCAAATCCATATTTTTTAGGAATATACATGAATATTGATGATGAAATCCCACGATTAAGGGTAAATGGCGATGATGATGTTTTTGATGTAACAAATAAATTTTAAATGAAATATATGATGAAACTGAAACTCCTATGGAAATTGATGATACCGAGGAGGAATATGAATATATTGACACCGTAATATATAAATATGAGGATAGATATGAAGATTGAAACACTTAAATTATGGTTATAATCACATATAATATATATTTATATATAATATTTGTTTTCAAATATTTTCTAACAACAATCATTTCATGTTTTAGATAGAATCAGATCTGTTTTGTGAGTTGGAGGAGGTTGTTCTACCTAGTGATGGGAATGATGTTGCATCATATTACCCTTAAACTATTGGCAGTTTAGAAACAACTAAGAGGGGTCGTGGTCTTGGGAAATTGATGATTCCTAGACCTATCCCTAAGTGACATTCGTGTCTTGACTTTGATCCATATATGTGTAAGTATGCTTACTTATGTATTTTAGTCAGTTTTCATTAATTATCATTAATTTATTTATATACAATTTTTTATTATTATTTTTTTGTTTTTTCATATTTATTCACATAAATTTGTTGGATAGGGTAGTGTTTTATTACAGAATTAATTTTCTCGAGCATGGGTGACATTGGATAAGATTCCCATTGATGTTAGAAATGTTTTCTTGAGCATTGGATGGTAAATAAATAAATAATAGTTTTTTGAAATTTATTTACTTAATAACTTTATATTATTAATAATTTTTAGGGTTTATGGTATCTTGTTGATGATAGAATACAGAAATCTATCTGAGAGGAATAGTAGATCTTTAAGCATGGGTGTTACTGTCAGTTTTTCCACAATCTAAGGACATCCATGAGAAAAGTGGGAGTCAAAAAATTCAATTAGACTTGTTGCACCCACAAACCAGATTACATATCATCTTAGTTTTGGGGTGGGTTAAGTTCATACTATATGGGATCTACTTTTTATAGGAGAGCATCATTAGGTCAACAGAATTGCGGGAGGCAAGAGGTGGCGTATCGAGTTGGTAGTTGTATATTCAGTATGCATCGAAGAAATATGGTAAGTTATTTTTTAAAAATAAGTTATATAACTTTAAATGTAAAATATGTATTTTATACTCATATAGGTTGTCAAAAAACTTGATATTACAGAGTTTGATGTTTATAGAATGATGTATAGTGATCTTGTTGCTTAAGAGATTAGAGGTGATCACCACCGTCATATTATGGTCAGTATAATTTATTTTTGAGTTTTAAAATTAAATACACATAATATTTTCACTATTTTAATTTTAAATTGCAATTGAAGGAGTCATATGAGGTCATTACGTCTCATAAATAAGCTGGGAGTTAGGATGAGATCGATTATCAGACCTCTAGTGCAACAGGATTTGATGGTGCATCATGGATGTAGGTGACTCATTATGCCTTCGAGAAAGGCCGAGTTGTTGATATCAGCTCTCAATTGATGCATGAGAGTTATTAGGGTATTGATGCGATGTCATTGTGCAACTCGATTGGAGCTTGTGAAGATTCATCATCATCATCTGTTGCATAGTATGAGGAGCAGCTATAAGCTCTAGGTGAACTTATAAAGACCATGTGTATTGAGAGGGAAGATATTTGTCAATAGTAGCAACAGCAGTAGGAGGAGATGTGTCGATGGCAGCAGCAATAGTAGCATGAGAAGATGATGGAGTACATGTGATGTCTGACTCATAGTTTAAGGAAGGAGTTCCCTCCACCATCTCCTCCAACTCCTCCTGCTCCTCTAGATAACCCTCCCCCTTAGTGATTTATATACCTTTTCTAATAAAAATTTGAATATAATTTTTTTGCAACATTTGTATTAATCCATATATTTACATTTCTATATAGAGTTTTTTATATTATTTTGAATATTATGTTTTTTATTATTTTGTTATTTGTTTTTATTTTATTATTTTTATTATTTTGTTATTATCATTATTTTATTATTATTTATTCTTGTAAATATTGTGATTTTTATTATTTTTTTATAATTTTTATTATTTTTATTATATTTTTATTAATTTTATTAGTTAGTATTTTTATTATAATTTTTTAATTTTTTATTATTCTATTATTTTATTATTGTTGTTGTTATTATTTTATTAAATTTTATTAATATTTATTTTCTTATTAATTTTTTATTAATTTTTATGTTTTTTGTAACGGGTAGTTAATCCTGTCGCAAAAGAGTTTTTTTTAAATCTGGATAAACTATTTGTGGAAGGAATGTCTCCTGTCACAAAGAGTGTTTTTGCAACCATTTTCTACAATGGATCATTTTCAATGGGACTCCATCGTAAATGACCCATTACAGATGCTTCAACTCTTAGTTGTGCATGTATGGGGGAACTCAAGTACCTAGGGTGGGATTGTTATTATTTTTGTTTACTGTTACGGTTGAATATTATTTCACCTTGGGTGATGTACTTTTAGTGTGATATAATAATTGTTTTGATATTTTCTCAGATTTAAATCATTGACCTGTATGGAATGAGAGTTGAGTTTCATGCATTATTCTAGGCACTCAGAATTTATTATTACATTCATCATTTTAGCCACGCATGGGAAAATGTGTTTTGGATAAGTTATTGAACTTTAATTTTTTTCCTTGATTATGAAATTGAACTGAAAATTTTACCTAATGTGAAATTTGAAAAATTATAAAATGATTCAAGATTAGAATAAATGGGTGTCTAATGAAAAACTTGAATAGTGAGAATGAATTTTCCCTTGTAATCCATGACCAAGATGTAGGATGTTAAGGGTAGTGATAGTGCCTCGGTTTTTACCATGTGGTGGAAAGGGGGAAATAACTTGTTATGGATTTATGTGAATCCCCATAAATGTGTTAAAGTTGTGTTGTGCATAATAAGAAATATGTTTTGCATTATAGAGATACGCCTCCATGAATATTCTTATTGATAGGATGACTGAAGGTTATGGGTGGAGATTCTCTCCAAGTAGTGGAACCTGAGGCACCTATAGTACTTCTTGAGGGAGAATAAGAGCAGTACCATGAGAACTTTTCTTGCTTCTTTTAATTTATATAAAGAGACCCAGATAATCTTGTGAAGAGTATGTGTGACAACACATGGTAATTTTAGTTGTAGAACCCTCCAAATGTTACCAAAGAGGGTGGACATGATGCAACAGAGTTCTAGATTGAGTCCATATAGATGATACTTGGCCATTTAGAAACTTCAGCTGATAATAGGGTCAAGTATGTAGCTTATATTCTATGAGGATTAGTGAATCACTGGTGGGACATTCAGGATCGGACTGGGCAGGCTGATGGTATGTTATGGAAGGACTTCTTGTAGAAGTTCTTGGAGAACTTCTATCCAAATATGTTGAGGAAATAAAGAGAATATGAGTTCATTCTGTTGAATATAGGATTATGTCTTTGATGGACTATGTTGAATTCTTTACAGACTTGCAGAAATTTTCTCTAGCATTGGTGGGGGATGAGATAGTTTCGGAAAGTCATTTTTAGGATAGAATTAAATGTGAGATTCAGTTCTAGTTTAACATATTTCGGTTAAAGAAGTTTGATAATGTGGTGGATTAGGCTCTCGTAGGAGAGGGGGGCCTGAAGGAGGCTTCATGTGTAGGACATGTTGTTACTGTTGGACGATCATGATTTACATCTTCTGATAGTAGGAATCATCTCTATGAGGGTGTTAGCTAGGGGGTATTATGAAGAGCAGCCAGGGGTAAGGATCAGTTAATCCAGACCTTACCCAGATTGTATGTCACCAGGTGAGTAGGAAGGTCCACTATCATAGACACTATTCATGTCCACTAGTAGAGTGTCAATCTTGTGTCAAGATGGGACATCTATAGAATTTCTATAGGAACCCACAATAGATGGTTATTGATCGAGTATATAGACATAATCAGGGTGAGGGAATGGGATCTTCTACACCATATCAGTTTGGCAGCTAGAGTTCTACTATCTGTGGTGGTAGAGGCAGTGGATGCATTACATATGGGAAAGAGTGACTATATCAGTAGAGTGATATAGCTCATGGATCTCATACTACATTTCATGGAATAGGGGAAGGATAGTTGAATGTAGTTCATCCTACACTTGTGGATAGAGAGGCTAGACCATGGATAATGAGAGGTACTATTCTTGTATATTCTATTCTATCTAGTTCCTTATTTGATATTGGTGCCTCTCATTCCTTTATTTCTAAAAAACTTATGAATGGTTTGATCATGGCGTTGGAGTTCTTGAGTGGGGTGTTGATGATAGATACACCATTAAGAGTATGGTCTAGAGACATCTTCTTATGTAAGGGATGTTCTCTCGAGGTTGGGGAGTATCATTTTCCATGGGATCTTTATATTGTTGATATGTTAGGATTTGATCTAATTATGGGTATGGAATGGTTGTTAGCATACCGATCCCAAATATATTTCTAGTAGAGGAGAATTAATTTTACATATCCTAAGGGTTACAATTATATTCACCGTGGAGAGTGGGATATCAAGGCGATCCATGTAGGTCCAGTTCACCAACAACTGGGGAATCATACCGTTCAGGTTTCTAGTTTTTTCTGGATGAAGGGGGTATAAATCATGATGTATTTCCACCTATAGTGGACATATTTCAGTATGTTTTTCCTGAATACTTCTTAGGGATTCCACCTAAGAGATACATAGAGTTTAAAATTGATCTCATGCAAAGCACTAATCTAGTTTCTATTCCATCATACAAAATGGCACCAAAAGAGCTTTAGGAGCTTCAAACTCAGCCTGAGGAGTTGAGGGATAAGGGGTTTATCCATACTAGTATGTCGCCTTGGGGTTATCTTAGGTTTTTTTCAAAGAAGGATGATGGTATTTTATGATATTGTGTCGATTACCCGAAGTTGAACTAGATGATAGTGAAGAACTGGTATCCTCTTATATGTATCAATGGTATTTTTGAACATTTGGAGGGGATCTTGTCTATTATTGAAGATTGACTTGAGATTAGGGTATCAGTAGTTGAGAGTTAATCCTTATGATATACTGAGGACTGCTTTAAAAATTAGGTATATCCTATATAAGTTTATTTTAATGATGAACACAATCTTCTATCCTTACATAGATTATTTTATAGTATTGTTTGTGGATGAAATCTTGGTGTACTCCAAGACTCATGAAGATCATTCCCAACATCTTTACATAATCTTGAGTACACTGAGAAAGCATCGGTTATACGCCAATATATATAAGTGTAAATTTTGGATTGATCATGTACACTTATTGGGTCTCATCATCTTAGAGGAATGTGAGTTAGTGGAAATAGATAAGTTTTAGGTAGTTGTTTATTCGGAGTATCCCAAGAACATGTTTAATAACCATAGATTTCTTGTATTATCTGGATATTATCAAATATTCATCTAGGACTTTTCCTGATTGGAAAAACCACTTTCAAAATTGACCAAAAAGGGATAAGGTTTTATTGGTTAGAAGCATGTGATAATGACTCTACGGAGTTGAAGAAGCACATGAAATCAACAACTATTTTGATATTTCCTGATCCATGTGAAGAGTATACAATCTTTTATGACACTTATAGGGTTGTATTTGGATTAGTGTTGATATAGAGATATGTATTTGTGGCATTTGGGTCTTGAGTGTTGAGGCCATATGAACAGAATTACCCTACGCACAACCTTTTTTGGCGATAGTTATTTATTCTTTAATGTGTTGGTGACATAATCTATTGGGAGAAAAGTTTTCAGTGTAAAAATATCATAAGATATTAAAGTAAATATTTTCACATGGAGATTTAAATCTTCAACAGAGAAGGTGGGTATAGTATATATAGTAATTTTATTTTGAGCTAGCATATATGCCCAGAAAATGAAACTGTGTTTTTTATGCTTTAATCTGGAAAAATTAGACACAGACTCTTTGGGAGTATAGTGCTGAGTGGAACATGATAGATTTACTGGATGAGATTCATGTAGGGTTTCAGGAGAGTCAAGACCATATTACCCTCATGACAGTTTCAATGGAGTCTACACTTTTGAGCCAGATTAGATATAGAAAGTATGAGGATCCAAAGTGTTTGACCTTGAGGGAAATATTTGAAGGTGTGGAGTCAACTTCCGATTGGAACATATATGAGGATGATGTCATCTATGTCAAGAATCGAGTTATTATGTCAATGAGTATACAGGAGGAGATGATGCATGAATTTCATGCCTCAAAATGGGCAGTACATCTAGGTGTGACAAAAAATGTATCGTGACATATGAAGATAGTTTTGGTGTCCAAGGATAAAAATGGAGATAAAAGGGTCCATGAAATAATGAAATACCTATATGTAGGTGAACGATTAGCATCAATAACCTGGTGGTTTTCTATAGTCATTTTCTATTCTGGAATGGAATTGGGATGAAGTTACCCTGGATTTTGTGTTGGGTCTTCTGAGGATGCCTCAAAAGAATGATTTTATTTTAGTTATTGTGTACCATTTGAAAAAGGTAGCACATTTCACAGCAGTACGAGATAATTTATCAGTGGATCATTTTAGAGAAATTTATGTTCAAGAGATAATATGTTTTCATGGGGTACAATAGACTATTTTTTCAGACCATGAATCATGTTTTACTTTTCACTTCTTATAGGGCTTTCATAAGGCGGTCATTACATAGGTTTTGTTGAGTATGGCTTTCCACCCACAAAATAGATGGGCATTCAGAACGTACTATTCAAGTGCTTAAGGATATGCTACTATAACGTATTCTTGGATTTGGTGGGTCATGGGAGAATCACCTAGCTTTGTTAGAATCCACCTATAATAAAATTTATCATGAGACTATACAGATTGAACCATACGAGGCTCTTTATAGTAGGCCATGCAGATCTCCTCTATATTGGATGGAGGCAGGTGAGTTGTAATTTTTGGCACATAGTCTCAAGCAGGAGACATCAGAGAAGGTTCTTTTGATTTAGAAGATGATGGTTTTGGATTCAATTATGATGAATTCATACAGTAATAAACTTCAAATACCCCTATTGTCTATAAAGGGCCATCGTCTATTCCTCTGGGTGTTGTCTAGATTGGGTCACAACATGACATGGATACAGGGAAAGTTGGCACCCAGGTTTGTTAGATCATTTGAGATAGTGGAGAGACCTTCTCATGTGATCAATGTGGATGAAGTAGATCTTGAGACAGATACATTTTTTGAGGAGCATCTGATACATGTGTTGAATTGTAGTGAGAAATATTGTGGGAAAAGACTGTTCTGATAGTTCATGTATTATGAAAACATGGTTGTGTATCAGATGAAACATGGGAGAGAGAATAATATACGAGGGATCAGTGGACATATCTTTTTTACTCGAAATCATAGAGATTCTTGGGATTGTAGGTCGAGGACAAACTATTATAATGTGTAGAGATTATAAAATCCTAACCTCTTTTGAAGATTTATTAAGCTCATTTACAGGTACAATTTTTCTTTGTGTTGATTGTTTTCATGGAGGTTTTATATTGAATTTTGATTGGGTGAAAATTTGAGAAAGATGGAAGAAATGGGACATTGCCTGGTTGGTGCACAGTTTTCCTCAACCGTACGCCCTGGACTAGAAAACCATGCAACCCTAGACAGTAGTGATTCACATGATTAGGGAATGGTTTTTAAAACTGTGCACCCAAAAAGGAGAAACTGTGACCCCCCCCCCCCAGAATATGCACATGGTTAAGATGCACAATTAGGGAAAATCGTGTGCCTCTTCGCAGAAAAATATGTGCAAGATTTAATTTAACCTAAAAATTAGCTTTAAAAATAATTGATCCCCCATTTTAACCCTTATGTAGCCCTATCTCGAACCTAAACTCTCTCATGATTTTGGAGGCTCTCGAATGGATTCCAATCTTTCATAGCATCCGTTCTTGTAAAATCGAAGGGATGATTGAAGATCTGCACCATCTCGGGTATATACTTTCTTCACATTTATATATCACTCTCTCCTTCTCCTCTTTTCGGATAAAAGGGGGATTTTTATCTAGTGTTGCATATAGATCTACATATATATTTTTTGGATATTTATTCTTTTAAATCTTGGATCTAGGAATTGAATCAAGATCTTTTTTTTTTTTGTGGTTTTGCACAAGTTGGGAATTTCCATTGGTGAGAATTCTTTGTCAACTTTGAGCTAGGTGGTCTATAATTTGAATCTCAAATTCTTGATTTCAATTTCATGTATGTAATTATATAATTTTTATTAGAATATTATCAATTGAGTTTCATAGATTGAATTAATTTATTTGGTGAATTAATTAATTGAGGTAATTGGGAAATTGGGAATATTTGGATTGTGAATTGAATAATTAATTATTGAATTGATTATGGATATTGGGATTGTGAATTGAATAATTAATTGTTGAATTAATTTTTGGGATATTGAGATTTTTAATTGAATAATTAATTGATGAATTATTTATGGGATATTAGGTATGTGAATTGAATAATTACTCTTTTAATTTATTATGGGATATTAGGATTGTAAATTGAATAATTAATTGTTGAATTAGTTATGAGATATTTGATATTGTGAATTTGAATAATTATTGTTGAATTAATTAATAGGATTTATGGGATTAATTAATTGATGAATTAATTAATGGTATTGATGTGATTAATTAATTTGTGACTTAATTAAGGGTATTTATGTGATAAACCAAATGTTCATTTAGTAACAAAATAGATGTGATTAATTAATTTTTGAATTAATTAATGGAAGGATGTGAATATGAAATTGTTGAATTTGATTAATTAATTGGTTAATTAATTAATTTTTTATTTTGATATATGTGATATTGAAATGATGAATAGTAACAATGACATTCATATGTGATATTGAAATGATAAATGGTAATAATTTAATTTATATGAGGCATTGAAATGATGGATGGTAATAATGGAATTAATATATGATATTGAAATGAAGAATGCTAAAAATGTAATTCATATGTGACATTGAAATGGTGATTGGTAACAATATAATTCATATGTGATATTGAAATGATGAATAGTAAAAATGGGATTCATATGTGATATTGAAATGATAAATTGTAACAATGGAATTCATATGTGATGTGGAAATTATGAATGGTGACAATGGAATTCATATGTGATGTTGAAATGATTAATGGTAACAATGGAATCTATATATGATATTAAAATGATGAATGGTGACAATGGTATTCATATGTGATGTGAAATGATGAATGGTAACAATGGAATTAATATATGATATTGAAATGATGAATGGTAATAGTTTTATTAATATTTTACTTTAAATGATGAATGGTATTAGTGTCATTCATATGTGAATTGAGATTTCAGGTGTCCTTGGGAACCCAAGGGTTATACGGTTAAATAAAGAGTAATTGAATAAATGTAAACTATTTAATTTTTGGGTTTATTTATTCTTTATACAACTTTATACAATTTTATTGACTAGATATTGTTTTAGAAACTATTTGTGGTAGCCTACTAATTTGTAATCACACCCTACTCGGGCTTCCTGGTCAGTACCTGAAAAGATTTCATGGTTTTAGGACATTTTAAGGGTAACTTCCTTCTATTCGATGATGATATGAAGGGATCATGGATGAAGGAATGGGAATTAGTGTCGAGACTAACTTGGGAGTTGTCAGTGTCTTTATTTAATTTGGTTTTTTAATATTGACACTTGAAATCAATTTTACCAGGGCATATCTGATGTTCATTTTTTATATTGTATCTCCAATTTTTGTTCAATTTCTGATACTGGTACTATTCTAGTTATGTTATATCATTTGGTTATTATTTATTATTTATTTTACAATAGTTTATTTATATGATAAAGAGGGTATAATATCCTCATGATTGATATTAGACCCTCTATGCTATTTGTTAGCCTCTGGTGTACATGGAGGCGTGCTTGAGGTTATGTGACTAACCGGATTAGGGAACTAATGTGTGACACACAAGTTTGGATGTTACATTAGAGATCACTAATTTATTATGTTTCCTTTCCCTAGGATGGTAGTAAGGGTATTATTATTGATATTAAGTGATATAATAAATGAAATTAAGGTGTTATCAAATAAAATATTGTGTTGTATTTTAATTTTTCAATTGTATTTTGAGATTCAAGTATGTTTCTAGTTTTTCAATACTACTAAACTATTCAGTCCTTCATGATGTGATTCTTTATATCCATCACTAATGTAATAAGGTGACCACTGACTCTTATCTATTAGGTTTGGGGTCATTATAATTTGTATCAAAGGAATTTTAGTACAAAATGTGAGAACTAGATTTAGGAAAACATATATTAGAGAACATAACCCTATGATAGACTTTGAAGACTAATATAAGTATAAGATGGAATCCTCTAGTTTTATAAAGGTATATATTATGTAGTTTTTCTAGAAATACATCCATGTATAGATATTAAAATTGGAGTTGTATATGGTACATATTTACCACTGGGTAATAACTTTGAAAAGGGTGCATCAGGCTTTCAATCGATCATCACCTAGTACACAACAATGGGCCTTATTGTACACCTTATTTGACACCCTTGGGGGATATACTTGGGATAATTCATATTCTCTTTATGTAACATTAATAAGTATTTTAAAATAGTTTTATTTGACAATATTCCCAAAGAAACCAATTTTATGATTATGATATTTCCTAAGCATAAAATTTAATATTTATGTTAATTGTTGCATTATTTTTAAGATTATACATTATGTTTCATGATATTATGATCTAATATAGTATATTCCATTATTTATAAATTTAACCTAGTGGAAGGAATGAAAACCATACCAATTCACATAATCCATGTAGGGATTTTCTTCCTATGAAATGTAATCAAGATGGAGTTACATCTAGAAATGAAAAAATTATAACTAGTTTGGGGTAGCTGAATCATGTTGTGACCAATAATTTGGCTCAAATAGATCATCCACCAAATATATAATGTGGTGTAACTATATAATATCATGTTATGCATTATAAAATTTTATCATTCAATGGAACTATGAATCCATTTGTATTTAAACAATGGATAAGTTCCTTAGAGAAGATATTTCTTTCTTTGGGATGTAATGAAAGGGAGAAGGTTGTTATATAAGTTTATCATCTATCAGGGTATATGGATTAATTTTGTTCATTTATTCAAAACTCTAAGGATAAGGAGAAAATTCCAAGAATATAATGTAATTATTTAAAGTTAATCTTCTTTGAAAAATATTTTCTTTACGAGAAATGAGTAGATATGGATAGAAAGTACTTGATTCTACGAAAAAAGTAATATAAAAATGTTTATATGTATACATTTAACTTTACAAGGTTATCAAGGAATACTTTGTACATAGTCCAAAGAGTAGTATTGACCATCACTTTGATGATCTAAATGAAATTATTCAAATGAGAACTAGTCTCCTAAACATTCTCATCATATGAGGATATAATTGTATATGTTTTCATGATAGAGAATGAAATATAAAAGTATTATACCTTTGAATTAAGGATATAGAATAAGAGGATGTAAGAGTAGAAAATGGATAAGGGGAAGAAGAGAAATAATTATTTTCTCAAATGTGATAATTGTTAAAATAAACACCCCGGTAGTTACTTAAAGGGAATGCGATTTTTTTTCAAGTATAGAGATAAAGTATATAAGAAACATGAATGAAAGGGTAAGAAAGAAACCTATAATGTTCAATGTTTTAACTATGAGGATATGGGTCACTATGTAAAAAATAACCCATGTGACAAGGTAACATACAATGGAATAAGATAAGGGATCAAGGTCGGTCTTATTCTATTTCTACTGCCAAAGAAGAATAAATTACTTTTGTATCTAGATTCAAGAATTAGGTTGTAAACTTATTTTATCAATGATATTCTTGTTATAAGAATCATGAAATTTATAAGGATGTATTTGTAGTAATTTTTCTTTAAGGATTTGAAATCATATTTTTTCTAGTACTAACAAATAAGTAAATTGATTTAGTGGCAAGGTAATATTTTTGAAGATTACATGAATAAGGGAAACCTAACCCTTAATATGTTTTGGATATTGAGTTAATAATTTTTAGTTGGGATAAAGATAAGATTTAAATTGAAGAATTAAATGGGATATAATAAGTAACCTTGAAAATGATTAGTAATTTGGTGAAAAAGTAATTTATGGAGGATTCTTAAGGTTGACCATTTATGGAATTTATTAAGTATAAATTTGGATGTAAATTTGGTATTTTAGATATTAATGTATTATATTAGATAAATCGTGCTGACCATTTTGATTTTGGTAAATATTTAGAGATATATGAAAATATTTTAAAATCTTTTACGGATCTTATAATCTATCAAAAATTAATTTTAGTTATTTAGGTATGAAAAGATTTATCTTGGATATTAATTTATAGGAGTAAAAAATGAAGTGAAATTTGATTAAATGGAAACCGAAGAAAGAAAATGATCTTATAAAAAAATGACATTAAGTAAGTATATTTTTTGGTGTTCTCTATAAATAATGTTAAAATAATCCCCCTTATTTATGAAAATTATCTTTAAATGAAAATTTTATCATGTTACCTTCATTTCCACCACATATTTATGGCTTTTTGGTTGTTAAATTTTTTTGATCCTTCACATTCGTATGATCAATGATCATTATCACTATTCATAATTATTTAATCTTTTATCCCATGTCCCAATAATTTTTTTCAACTAGGAAACCAAGTCATATGTTATTCAAATTAACATCTATACTTCCCTTTCTCTCTTATTAAGAGGAAGTATTATTAACCCTTTTTACGATGTGGGATTTCAACAAAGGTATTTTTAAATGTAAAAACCCTTTATTTCAAAGAGAACGTTCAAATTATTAGAAAACAATTTATAGAATTTGGGAAGAATGGAACACCCTGATACCTTGCAATATATTTATTTTTAATTAAATTTAATGTCTTATGTAGATTGCAGTATATACCACCATGAGTCTAAAAGAACCGTATAATAGTATATCATTATAACATAGACATTAAATTAGAGGGTATGAATAGGGATAAATAAATTAAGAAAAGTATAATTTTTAAACACTTATAAATAAATTCATGGGTTATCAATTGATTATAAATAAAAATAAAAATAATTTGAAATAAAAAAATCTAATAAACTATATTTTTTCTAAAAAAATTCATCTCATTTTTTATAGTTATGTTAAAATTATTTCATCTAATTTTAAATAAAATTATTAAAAAAACATAATTTATGAAATCATCATGTAAAAATTATCATATAGTTAATTTTTGATAATTTCTAGAAAATATTAATTTTCCAATGAATTGTGAAAAATACTAGTTTTTATTGATAATTGTATCTACATTTAAAGAATTTAAAAAGTTTCATTTTAAAAAAATTAAAACTGAAATTAGTTAAATTATATTATTTTTAATCTAATTTATTTCATTTTAATCAATTATGTTTTTAATTTTTATATAAAAACTCTTTATACTTTTGTAAACGTTTTATTTGGAAAACTGTTTTTTCATCAGTTCTGTGGGTTTAATTTTAAAATAAAATTCTCCAATTATATGAATTTAATTTTTTAAAATGGAATAAATATTTTTAATAATAAAAATTAATATTATATAATAAGTTCAACATAATATTTTTCTCTAATTAATATTAAAAAAAGTAAAATTAATTAATACAGTTAAGGTTTAAATGGGTTTATCGTGGGTTAAAATAAGAAGATAAGAGTTAGAATGACATAAAAACTTGTAAAATTAATATTTTATGGGGATATTTTGAAATTATATCATCTTATATTTGATAATTATTCATTTTTGATCCTTTCTATAAGAGAAAAATGTGGGTATAATGTATTCTTTAAAAAAATTATTAGTTTTTCTTTTCCCCCATTTATAAAAGGCCACCCCCTATACTCTCTTATTCAAACATAAAAAGACTTTTTATCCAATACCTAATAAAATACATTAATTAAAAAACACCCCAATACCTGGAGTCCTTTTTTATCAGAAAAAACGTTTTATGAAGGATTTAGTTATAAACCTATAGTGGTTCTCTAAAGAAGAGGTATAGTTCTTAACCAAGCATATTTGTTTTATTTCTTCCCCTAACCCCATAAAATATTCTCTAAATTTGGTAAATTAATAACAAGGATATATTAAATATAATTATTTTTTACTTTTTAATTTCATAACCTATATATTTCTCATATTCTGTAAAATGGGATACAAAATCATTGATCGTGTGTATGGTGGACTTCCACCTCGAGAACAGATGTTGTTCATTTTACATCACTATCTCTCATAGATAGATATTATGATGGATTTAATGTTTATATATGATATTTATGAAATTATTATAATTATATAATTATAATATCATATATAACTTCTTACCATTCAATCTTTTGGCTAACGATAATGTCTCTCTTGTGTACGTGTGGATTGTCGCCTCCATGCAGCAATGTAATGTGTTTTTCATTAAAATTTGACATGGATAGTAATAATGATATACTTAATGAATATATATAATATATATTTTATAATTATGATTCTATAATGGTTAATTACTATTTACCTTTCCTTTGTTTCATCCATTAAAAAATGAAAACAACATCCATTCATACGTACGGCTTGTCGTCTCGAGGAACTATGTATCACATTTTTCTATCTATGAATTTTATGGAATATTATAAATAATTATATAATTAATATATATATATATATCATTTTTAATATTCTAGATACTATGAAACCATGATAAAATCACAAACACTAAAACTACTAAACCAAAATATATATGAAAAATGAAGAAGTTATCAAATGAAATAATAATTTTAATAAATACTTGTTAATAAATGGGGGATAAAAAGTTATAAATAAATCATATATGGTACAATATATATTATTATGTTTCTTTAATATATGTATAATAAATCTATAATTATTATATAGGATCTTTTAACACATACGAAGTAAATCGGTCCGGAGTTATGGGTTTCTCGTCTCACTTTTACATGTGTGTGACATATTTCATATTCCCCACTTATTTATTTTGTGTAGGGAATATACTTGACCTCTGATATTTTATATCATGAATATATTTATATTCATGGTATTTAAATATTCATTTAAAGTTAAATTGTTTATGGGAATTGGATTCAAAATCTACCAAAGTGGTAAGTGTTTGTTTCATAATCTCATCATTATTCGGGATTGTTTATGTTTAAGTATCCCTTGGGGATTTTTTTTGATATTTATATCTTAAAAAATATATATTTTCTTAACCTATATTTATTCATGAACTTTTCAAGTAATAGTACCATTTTCCTCTATTTGCTACTTAAATTTATTGAGAAAATATTTTTAAGAAAAACTAACTTTATTTCTCTTATCAATCAAAAATCCTTTTTCTTCCATATCCGTGTTTTCAAAAAAAAATTTAAAATTCAAAAAATGATTTATTAAATAAATTTTAACCCAATTATGTTTTTTTTAAATAATGTAATTTTATTTTCTTTTTCCGAATAAGGAACTTTTTAAACATTTTACCAAAGTTTGAAAATAATGTTTTTTAACTTATAAGTCATGTACAGAATTACCCTCCATCATAACCACTAATTATTTTTAATATTTATTTAAATTTTTATAAGTCTATTTTTTTAAAAAAATATCCTAAAATTATTGAAATTTTTAGTTTTAAAAAGTGATGGTAAAAGTAAATTGGGTATTTTCCCCAAGAATTTTTTTAATAAAAATTTTGTGGTATTTATATTCATCACTAACAATAATCCTAATTTTAATTTTTCTCCATTGGTGATATATTGAGATGATTATATCAACCTTATTTATCTAGATGGTTTATGATCAGTTTGATTAGGGATGTACTACTTTGATACCATTCACCATATTTCTCTAGATGGGTTAGCTTTGTGTTTATTGATTGACGAATGTATTAACATTTCATATGATATTATTTCAATATAAATTCTTACAATGATTACGTTTATTTATTGGAGAAATTATTATCATTTTTATTCAAGTTTTTTTAATAAGAATGTTTATGTGGATTATGTTTCACCCCTTTCATATGACGAAATCATTTTACTTAGTAAGTAACAAGTGGAGCTCGATACAGTCCCTCTATGCATCAATAAGTCTCATGAGACAAACTAACCTAGGTATTTGGTATAGGCCATATAAATTTATGTAATATGTCTTGTAAAGAAGACTTGAAAATGTGGTTATGATTTTTAGAATTATAAATTCCCTCATTATAAGACTACTTATTGTTGTCCATGTGATTATTCGATAAGTTATAATATTCAGGGATATGATTCAAGTGCATGTGATTATTTATATAGATTTTTTTATCATAATTTATTCCTTCCATATTGTTATTCATTTTTAAATTATTTATTGAATTTACTGTGTTCCGTTTTTTTACCTTACCACATTTATTATGCATTATTTATTCATGATAGCTTCCGATGTATGCATACTCTTACTGAGCATTAGATCTTACCCCATTCTTATGCTTCCATTCCCCATGATGGTAAGAAGTGTATTATGGTTAATATTCATGTATATTCTAAAGTAAATTATGGTGTTCTTAATGAAAATATTATGTTGTATTTTAATTTTTTGATTGTATTCTGAGATTTAAGTATGTATCTAGTTTTCAAAGACTACTAAACTATTTAGTCCAATGTGATGTGATTATTTATATCTATTTCCAATGAAATAAAGTAATCACTAAATATAGGATACTAGGGTTGGGGACTTCACATCCACTCCAATTATTAATATAAATATCCCAAATCTGGTAATTAAATATTCATTAATTTATGCTCACATTTTTATCCCTAGATAAATTCATCTTTCTCCATGAGAAATATCAAGATTTTTATTGATTTCATATCTCATCATAGATGGAGAACAACTCTCCAATTAACTATCATATACTCTAAGCTACCCAAATAATAGATGTATTATCAATTTATTTCTTCATATTTCCCCAATTACATACACCAAGAGGTTACACATTTGTACCTATCACACCCCAAGAGTAATAATTCTCTAAGTTAAATTGTATTCCTATTAAATAACTCCAATCACTTAATGAATAAAGTGTCTTAGACTCTATTTTCATCCCTTTTCATTTCTTACGTTTCCCATAACCCATGAAGTTTTTGAAGGTCTCAATATATGACCCATTCCAAGTAACATTTTATAAAAATTGTTCTCAAAATTAACTAATATTAATTTTCCACAAGATGTCATGAATCCACCTTAGGAGTCACATAAACACTTACTATCATTTTTCTTAAGTCCAAATTGATCTAAAAGAACCCAAATAATGGTTCTCACATATCATTAATCTCACTTGATTACTCTAAAAGAGTGGGTATACCTTGTCATACTAACCAATCATACACCGTAACTCATCCCTTCATGATTAAATCACATTGGTCCGAATCTCACATTCTTAATTAACAAAACATACATCTCTTGTATGTTAAATTCATTCCTCATTAAACATTACCTTTGATTCCATTGTAAAGGTATTAATGAATTATTCATGCCAAAATTGTAATGGGTCTATAAAGACCATGACTTCAGTAGCACATATTTGGTGGTTACCTTATTACATTTTCACTAGATACATGGAATAATATCCTAAAGAACTATATAGTTTAGTAGTCTTGGTAAACTAGATACATACTTAAATTTCACATTACATTTGAAAACAAAAAATAAAAAACCTTGTGAAAGTAAATATTATACATCCTTGAACTCAATACAATATTTATTCTTCATATCTTGGGGAAAGGAAACCAAATAAGGATGAACTGAGATGCTCAGTAAGGGTTACGTATAACAGAAGATGACATGAATAAATAAGGCATAATCAGTATGGCATAGTGAATAACTAAAAACTCATTCAATTTAATAAATAACTTTATCATTAAGAATAATATGGTAGGAATAAATTATGATCAAATAATTTCATATAAATAATCACATAAACCTCAAACTTATCTATGGATATCATAACTATTAAAATAATCACATGGAAACTAAGAACTAATCTCATAATACATAATGTTGTACATCATAAACAAACCTTCAAGGCCTCATTCCAAGAAATATTGCATAAAATGGTAATCCCTCATCCAAATACCAAAACTATTTTATCTCAGGAGACTTAAAGATTCATCAAGTGGGTATAGTGGGCCCTTCCCATCACTTATTAAGTTTAATATAGTCATCATATGAAAGGGGTTAATAACATAATCAATATAAACATTCATATTAAAAAATTATAAAAACAAATTTTAATATTTCTAGAATCAAACTAATCATAAACCATCTAGAGAAATAATTAATTTGGTATCATTAAAACATATCCTTAGTGTATTATAAGAAAAATAACGAGTTATTTTCATTGATGAATAGAAATACTATAATAGTATATTTAAATTATTTTTAATGAAAATAATATTTTCACTTTTGAAAATCAATTTTAAAAACTAAAAATTTCTAGAATATTAAGAAATAAATTTTCCTTGAAAAGATAATTTTAAAATTATAAATGAAGGTTTAAAATATTGAGTGACCTTTATGGTAGGAAATTCCATCCTGAGTACTTTAAAATAATTATTTCTTTCACATTTTTGGTAAAAATTCAATTAGTACATCATTAATAAAATGAAAAAAAAAATATTCCTTTTAAAAAAATCAAACAAATATAATATGGGTAAAAATTAATTTGAAAAATAATAGTGTAGTATTAAAAACATTTTTAAAATAATTTTTAGAAAACATGGACCTAGAAGAAAAAAAATTCAGGCTAAAGAGGAAATAAATTCTATTTTTCTTTCGAAATAATCATTAGAGTACTTAAAAGGGGAAAATGAAAGAAACCCTTGTAAATTTAAAAATTATCCATATGATAAAATTTTATATTAAATTTAATATTTGAAGATCATATAAATCCCCCAGTAAATACTTAAACATAAAGAAACCTGAATCATGATGAGATTGTGAAATAAACTCTTACCACTTTGTTAAATTTCAAGTTGTAACCCCCAAGAAATATATAAATTCAAATGAAACATTAAATACCATGAATTTAAAGAGATAAATTATATATCATATCAAATTGGTAGTAAATAAAACTCATAAAATAAGATAGGTGTATAACATAACATATGTCCCAAAGAAGAAAATTTGAGAAAAATAACCCTTAAAACAAACATAACAATGAAGCGATAATTAATCAGTGAAGAGATTAAGTGTAAAAAATGTAAATCCCCACAAAAAAAGTGTAAATAGAAAATATATAAAAAAATCCATTTCACACATAATCTTGAAATAATATAATCAATGAAGTAGTGATATAACCTAATGAAAGAAAATTGAGTTATGAAACACTTACCACTTGGTAACATTCGAGTCAAATACCCTTGGATGAAATATTTTTAATTGAAACTTAATATACCATGATGTATTAATTATTATTGATATAATATTTAAAAGGGAAGTATATACACTATATAAAATAAATTAGTGGAAAAATAATAAAATATGTCTCAATAAAAGAAAATTTGAGATGGAATCCCTTACCTCAGGTATGAATCGTAATGTGAATTATTTATCTTTTTAAATAATAAAATAATATTAATTATTTAATTTATTAATAAGATTTTTCATTTTAATTATTCGTTATATTTTATTTAATACCATGTTATTTTTAATTAATTAATCAATTACGTTCATGTTCAACAATTTGAAAATATTCAATTCATATATCCAAAATGACTTCGGTAATTTGAATATGGTAAAAGTGATCACTGTTAAATCAACTACTAAATAATAATCATGAAATAATTTTCATTTTTATACATAAATTATAAATTTTAAACCAACCATGAATTATGGTTATGAAAAATAACTATGTTACAATCTTGGAGACGGTAAGTCATATATATAAATGAGTAACCATTCTATTTTTAAATGATCAGGATGAAAAGAACAAAAATATTATTTTTTGTTTATAGAATTATAATTATAACATAAATATCATATTATTTCTTTAAATAATATTATATATACCATTCATGTGATGTGGTTATGAAAAAGGAATCACATCGCTTTGTAGAGGTGTTAATCCACACCAACGCACAAACAACGTTATGATTTTTAAATGAAAAGGTAAGAAATTATATGATATACTATATTTAAATAATGATAAATATTTCATGAATATAATATATATATATATATATATATATATTAAATTCATCATTAAAACAATTTGTGACATGTAGTGATGGAAAATTAATTACATCGATTCGTTAGGCAGTAGTCCTACACAAATAATGGTTTTTTTACATTTGATGGAAGAGGAGATGGATATAGGATAATTACCATAACAAAATATCACTATATTATGGATAAGTATGTTATTATACCGTCACAGTTGAACAATATTTTAATGAGGTAGAAGAAGAAATAAAAGAAAATTCCTCAGTTAAGAATGATACATCTTCTTCAGACAACCTCCTTAGGTTTATACCGAAACCCTACCTAGGATAGTTTTATAATACAAAAAACCCTCTATGAAGTGATAATTTAATTAATTAATGTATTAGGGTAGCTATTTACCAAAACAAGGGTTTTTATTAGTGAAGAAAAGAGTAGAGGAGGAACCCTTTTATAAGAGAGGGTAGGAGCACTCTTGGGATTTCTTAAAGTATTAAATTAATATAAATTAATTACATATTCAAATGGATGAAACTGATAATATTATAGGAAAATATTTGGATGATTATAAATCATATCCTACAATAAAATTTGGACAAGTATAGACTATGTTTTTACCCTCATCTTTTTATTTTAACATTTTCTGACAATTACCATGGTATCAATGTTTTTACTATTTAGGGGAAAATATACATACTATAAAAGGAAAATTTGAAAATAAATGGACCATGTTTTATATTTTAAACCATATCCTAATAAAATTTTATGAATATAGGTTTTTTAGGAATTTTAAATCATTTAATAAAATATTATTTATTATAAAATTTTAATAATGTAATTCTTGGAACTATTCATTAAATTTTACATTGAAAACAACACGAAAGCAATATAATTTGAAAAAATTACACTCAAAAATCCCTAAAATATTATATTTTCCACAAAAGTTTATGTAACACAATAATTAGTTCAAATTATATTACTTTAAAATTTTTAAAATCATTTATTTTATTTTCATTTTAATTAAATAATTATTGTGTCAGCGTTGCATAAGTATTTAAGGTATAATTTCATTAATAAAATTATAAATAAATTACCATTATAAAAACAAATTATTTATTTTTTAATTTACTATTTATAACATAAAATAGGTTATTTTTATTCCTATGAAAAAATATTATAGTTACTAAAAGCAAGAAATTTTCATTTTTAGGTTTTCTTTATATAAAGTATTATAAAGGTCATAATCATGGCCATATAGAAACAACAGTTCATATATTTGAACATTGGATAACTATAAATAAAATATAAACACTCAATAAAAATAATTAAATTTTTATGGTTACTTATTAGTCCTTATCATATTTTTTTTACCCTTAATTAACTCGTTTTATCTTTTTACTATAGTGACAAATTTTTACTATTCATTATGACCAAAAATTGATTTTAATTTATTATGTAATTTTAATTATTCTGATAAAAAATATGGAATATATTTTATCAAATTCAATTCACATAAGTGAAAAATTTAATTAAAAAACCCCGCCAACCTGTTCAAAAACAGCTTTTTAAGGAATGCATTTTCCAAGTATAAGATGATCTTACATTAACTATATAACTAGGTATCTTCATTATATGGACTTAAATTACTACAATTAGATATAAAATATAAAAAATTAATTTAAATTATTCATTATGAGAAATTAGTTTAATTAATTCAAATGGAAATATATTATGCATTTAAAATGAGTTTTTAATAAAAAGTAGTATTTTTCACTGTTCATTAAAAAATAAATCTTATCAGAAAAATACAAAAACTTTAACCTAATATAGTTTTAATATGATGAGTTAGAAAAGGATTTTAATTTTACAAAACATTTTCTAAAAGTGATAAAATTAATTATATTATTTTCTCATAAAAGGTAATAAAAATCATTTTTGAAGAAAACATATTTTTGAAGAATAAATTTACATTACTAAAAATTGAGTGATTATTTTCTAATAATTTATTAATATAATTATATAGAGTATGAATTTCATATATATTTACTAAATAAGTCAATCCTATTCATACCCACCAATTTAACGGCTATATTATAACGATTATATTTAAATAATATATTCTTTCGGTCATTTAAGCTCTGTATTGTGTTCTGTATATGTTATTGAACACAATGTTATTATTTTGAAATATAATGGTGTTACATTCTCCCCACCTTGAATAAATTTATTCCCCAAAATTTTAACTTGTTCTTGGAAATCAAAGGTTTGATATTTGAAAATGCCATTATTGAAAACCCACATCGTATAAAGAGATAATAAAACTTCCTCTTGATAAGAGAGAACTGGAAGTAAAAAGTTCATTTAGAATAACACATAACTAGTTTTTAAAGTAGAAAAAAATTTGTGCTAAGTGAAAATATGAACAATGAATAAAATCTTAATGCCCAAATAATTATAGAGAGTGATAGAGATCATTCATCACAAGAAAGTGACTAAAAAAGAGAAAGATAATGACTAAAAAACCATAAAACTATAAGGTGGGAAAAATACCATTGATTCATTGGAAATAAAATTAAATTTATAACATTTTTATTCCAAGATCCTTTTCCTAAATTTGAGGGATTATTTTACTATTAAGATTGAGAACACTAAAAAATATACTTACTTGATATGTTTTTATATCATAAGCATTATTTTATCCTTTGGTTGTTCTTCGATAAATTTCCACTTCATATATTACTCCAACAAATTAATATTCAAGATTAATTTTTTATAAATGAATAACTAAAATTAACTTTTAACATTTCATAATATCCATAAAATAATAACAAGTCTTTCTGTGGGTCTATAAATATTTCCCAAAACCAAAATGGTTAGCACAAGTTATCCAATATAATGCATTAATCTCTAAACTTCAATAGTAACACACAAAGTTCAACATAAAATTTATCAATAAAATATTTTAAGTAAAAATAATTTCATATTAACCAGGACATATTGTAGTACAATGGTAGGTGTTGTACCTTTATCACACATCAGTTGTCGGATTAAGACCTGCGGCATTTCCGGATGCGATGGGATGTATCCCAACATGTTTTTTGTCCATTTCATAAAACAAAATTTCTATAATTAATATATCATTACCAAAAATATGATGAAAATTATCAAAAATAACATTAATTGTCAAATCACTTTTTAACCACTTAGTTTTTCCATGAAACTTATTTTTTCCACAAAATTAAATAATCTTAATTGACTATTATCATCTTAACATTAATGATCATATTCACCCTAAATTTTATAAATACCTTAAAACTGATTAAAAGGTAATTATTCCTCAAATAATACTTCATGTTGAACTTAAAGGTTACATATACCTCAAACCAATAAAATGTCTCCCAACGTTTCATTATTCACATGAAAATATCATCACTAAAACCTAAAAAGGGTTGTCTTAGCCTTCAAATTTATGATCAAACTTAAACTCATAAACCCATTATGGAATCCATAACTCTTAAGTTAATCATGGATGAAGAAATTTATGATTCCAAAAATAAACAAAATCCTTAGATGCTTCATGATTCTTATAACGAAAATACCATTGTTATAAATACATTGACAACATAATTCTTGAATTCCAATACATAAATACTTACACTCTTTTACTTCAATGATTGATAAGACATAGGTCCTTCCTTGGTCTAGTATTTAACCTTTAAAAGAGGTCATTAACTCAAAACATTCATAGGTTACACACATTTAATGTAATAAACAATAAATGGATCTCTATGATGAAATTTATCTCTCTATCAAACTCCACACTTTTCCTCACCAATTCGTTGCTTTATGCCCTTATTTTCCTCACATAAAACATTTTTTTATTACTTTGACAAATTATATTAGGTTTCACATTCAACATTTCTTCCATGAAGTAAATTGAGACTTATTTTCTCTATGGTCTCTATCACTTGAGCTATTTGCAAACTCCTCCTTCTCTTTTTTTAGTGAGCCTGAGAGTGGATTAAGCTATAGGATGTTAATAACATATCAGTATAACGGATTAGGTATAATTAAAATAACTTTTAATTTAGTCCTCATCCCATTTGGTTTCTAAAAAAACCACATTGTCCATCACATTCAGAATTAACATCATTCGTATGAGTCCTCTAATTTACTAAAACCAAAAATCATGGTGTGAGAAACAATAATCATAATTATACAGAATAATTTATAGGAAGTGTAAATCATGATACTTTATTTTAAATATATGAAACCTTAGTTTTAACATAGGTCATCCATGATCATCATCTATTCAAATCCTTTGTGATAGTACAAAAAGAAAATGTGAATTAACCCAAGCATATCCCCCAGTAGTGTTAAACTAAGTGTGTGGTGAGAGTACACTCACCATGTAGCACAATGTTGGTTGAGATAGACTCAAACCAAATTTTTTCAAGTATGTATTTTTTTAACTAAAATTCCTTTAAAGTGTGAAGAAAAGAGGATAGGCAGTTCCCTTTTATAAGAGATGGGAGGGGCACTCTTGGAATTTCTTAAAGTAATAAATTAATATTAATTAATATTCATATTTAAATGGCTCCAAATTGAAAATATAATAAGAAAAGATTAGGTTTATTTGAAATAATCTCATAAAATAAAATTTGAACAAGTTTATATTAGTTTTTTACCCTTTTTTTTTATTTTAACCCACTTTAACCCTTCTTTAACATTACCATGGTAACAAAGTTTTTACTCTTAAGGGTAAATATAGTTACTATAAAAGAAAAATTGTCCAATAAATGGATTGTGGTTAATATTGAAAACCATATATCAAACACTTATATGAATATAAGATTATTATAAATTTTAAATCATTTAATAATATATTATTTATTATAAAATATCATTAATGTCATTTTTTGGAATTATTCATTAAATTTGACATCGAAAACAAAATAACAATAATATAATTAGAATCAATTCCATTAAAAACTCACTAATATGTTATATTTAAATAAAAAATTCATGAAACTTAATAATTATTCAAAAATACATTACTTTTAATATTTTTAAAATAATTTATTTCATTTTCCTTTAAATTAAATAATTACTACATTGACATTTTGTAAGCATTTAATGTAATTATTTCATTATTAAAAATTAAAAATAAATTACCATTAGAAAAAAATTAACTTTAAAATGAATATTTAAAACTAAACATAGGTAATTTTTATCCTTTTCATAAAATATTATAGTTATTAAAAGTAAGAAAGTGACATTTTTTGTTATTCTTTACATATAGTATTATAAAGGTCAAAATCAAGGTCATATGGAAAAAATGTCATATGCTATCATTTTGGATAATTATGAATAAAATATTATCACCTAATAAAAATAATTTATGTTTTTTTACTTATTAGTCCTTATTAAATTACATTTACCCTTAATTAACTCATTTTACCTTTTTATCGTGGTGACAATTTTTTTTTTGATTTTTACTATTCATTATGACCAAAATTAAGTTGACCTTATTACCTATTATTAATTATTCTGATTCAAAATATACAATCCATTTTATCAAATTGAATTGAAATAAGTGGCATAATTAAATTTAAAAATAAACCCACAAAACGTGTTGAAAAGGGGGTTTTAAAGAAATGTGTTAATCAAGCATAAGATGATGTTACATTATCTATATGACTAGTGATAATAATTATATGGATTTAAATTCATATAATTATATATATAATATATACATTTCATTTAAGTTATTTATTATGTAATTTTATTTTAATTAATTAAAATAGAAAGACATTATGCATTTATAAACAATTTTCTATAAAATGATGTATTTTTCAGTATTCATTGAAAAATCAACCATTTTAATAAAATCCTAAAAAATAAAAATAAGATAATTTTTATATGAGGAATTAAGAAATGATGTTTTTTTATAAAATACATTTTCTAAAATTGGGATAAAATAATTATATTATTTTCTCACAAAAATTAGTAAATATCTTTTTTGAAGAAAACTTATTTTTAAAGAATAAATTTACTTTACTATAAATTGAATGATTTTTTATTAATAATTTATCAGTAAATTTATATTGAGTAATAATTTCATATATATTTTATAATGTATTTAATTCTATTCTGACCCTCTAATTTAACGTTTAGGTTATAATGGACCTATTTAAATAATATATTTTGTGAGTCATTAAGCTCGGTTTTGTGTGTCATATACACTATTTAACACAATGTTCTTCTCTTAAAATGTTAGGGTCTTATAGAATTTTCATGGGATTTAATCTCACCCTGAACCTAACCTAGTATTCCATAAGGCCCTAATGGTATTCATGATCCCCATGGGTTGGAAACTAATGCCAGGGAATCACAGAACATTCCTTGGGAATGATTTATCCCTCATATAGAAATATAAGAATAAATTGAAAAATTAAAAGAAATAAACCAAGAAATAGAAGATAAAACATACACGCATCCCTTATAAAATATAAAATTACTAAAAAAATGAAATATTTTTCAAATCTAATACAAACTAAGTTGAATCATAAAATACAACATTCCAAAAGGCTGATGTCGACCCAAAGTTGAAAGAAATTCCCCAAACCATCTCAAAAGCGCCTTCGTGTGACCCATGATTTTTGGAGTGGATATTTTACACATTAATTATTTTATGTTTTGATATTACAAAATCTTATTATTTTATTTTTTAGATTCTTATAATTTTACTATTTATCGAATTTTAATTATTCATTAGTTATTCATCATTTATTATTATTATTATTATTATTCTATTATTTTTTATGAAAAGTTAATTTTCAAAAGTTTTTCCTTACCCTTAATTATTATGTGTTATTTTTTCTTTACCATTACATAACATTTTTTTACCCTTATGTGAATTCTCATATACCCATACACATGTACTATAAATTTCTCTTTACTTTTATGTGAGTTTTTTATTACCTTTAAAAAGTTTTCTATATACACATTCATAGCCTATAAAAATTGAGTTTTACTCTTATATGGTGCATGAAATTACCATTTTACCTTTACACAACTTCTATTTAACTTTACATAATATATTAAAAATATAAGTTACATTTATACAATGTTTAGAAATTAAATTTTAGCCTTATGCAACATATTTATTCTTATGTTTTCCTTTACACTGCTTATATAAAACTTGTTTACCCATGCATACACTATTAATATTTATTCCTAATATTACACAACCTATTTAATTTATAGTTTACATTTATGTATTCATAGAAATATTCCCTTACAAATATTTGAAACACTAGAATTACAGTTTGCTTTGTATATCATTTTTCTTGATATATTGATTTTCTAAATTCAAATAAAACAATTAAATTTTTTTATGACTCAATAAATTCTTATTAATGATTTATAATCGATGTGAAATATTTTTAGAGTGTGTTAAAAAATTAAATGAAGATTAATATTATTCTCTATTTTTCTATATTATGCAGTAGATGGTTCAAATATTTCAAATTTATTATTATGAGTGGATTTATTTGATTTTATTGTTTCTAAATTCATGTTTAAGTCAAAAAAAGTTATTTAAACTTTTTTTATAGTTTTTAATGCAGTATATTTTAAGATTGATATTACCACATATATTATTTTGGAAAGAAATTTGAAATTCAAATTTTGAATATAACAGTTTGGATCTTTGTGATTTTTTAGAGATATCTTTGACCTGTTATCATAGATATGGTTTGAAATCTTTAATGAGTTATTTCAAAAAATAATCATTATATCACTCTCCTTTATAATTTTATTTTATTTATATTATTATTTTTAATTATTCTAATGGATTTCAAGTAGTTGTTTAGTGATGAATTGTTCTTATTTAAAGGGCTCAAGATTTCTTGAAACTTTGGGATGATACAATTTTGAAAGTGATAAAAAAGGAATATAAGGATAAATTCCACTATATTAACAATACATTATATTAAATAACGACAAGAAATATTCAAAAGATATAAGATTCAGTGTTCCTCGTCGCTTGCTAAAGTACAATTCTATATTTTCTAGTCATCATCATCCAAATCCATTTTGAAGGGCCAATAATAAATTTTCTACACCAGTATAGTTATTTAAAACTCTTTTGAGTTTATTTATTTGTTATTTATTTATTATGGTCTATTTATAGTTATCAGTATATAGTCTTTCCAAACAACCGTTTATACCACCTATAAAAAGTAGTCTTTAGTTATGCTCACCTGACCAAAAGGTGGAGAACATAGTTTTGGGATGCACCCAATAGAAAATACTGTGTTTTTATACTCCCAAAAAAGTCTAGTTAGATTTGGTCCTACTCCTATGTAACAGTCATGGGTTTCAGATTATACTCATTATAAAATTATCACTCTATTTAGTGGGTTCCATACTCTATCAGTTATAGTGTAAATAGTAGACTAGGTCCATTTTGGACTGAACCACTATAAAATTTATTGAGTTCATCTATTTATTTTTTTAATTCACTCTTCACACATCCACTCTTCCTAATAATTAAATAAAAATTAATAATATTCTTAATCTTATAGATTCCACAATTATTTTTAATAACTCTAATAAGTTTTAGAACCCCCATGTTTGTATTTTTTTATCAACCTTATCTAACCCAATGCTTGGTATAAAATGTTTAACATTAAAAGGATAGTTTGAACTATGTTTATATTTCTTTGATTATTTTTTCTTGAGCTAACTTTTATCCCAATACCTAACAAGACTAAGGAAAGATTTATTTCAGTGATGAAAAATTATGAGATTGATTTTATGAATCTATTGAGACCACCTCATTTCAATTGAAGTGATTATAGATATTGAAAAGATAAAATGGATGTTTTTTTAAGAATATAGTTATTGAATATTGTATTATAATAGATAGAACTTATAAAATACCTAAGGTTGAACTTGAAACTTTTGAAATAAATGATGCTTCAAAAAATGTATTGAATTAAAACTTCATGAATTATATTTATTTCTCTCTTAGTAGAAGTGTTTATAATCTTATATCTTCTTATAAAATTAATTTTAACAAATGAAGAAATTTAAAATTCACTCATAAAGGAAATGAAAAATTATAGTGAACTTATATTTCCATTCACATTTTTTAATTTCAATAATTTAAAATCTATAGTATTGAAAGTGTAAATGAGATGTTCAACAGATTCAAAAATATCTTCAACATCAAGGTTTCACTTGTTATAACTATAAATAATGAAGTTTTTATTGAATGAATACTCTGATCCTTACCAAATAAGTGTCATTAAAATTAATTATCTATTGATGAAATATAATATTTTACATAATACTCCTTGGATTAGCTGATTGGATCCATATTACAATACGATCTTGAGTTGAAGAATAATGAGATTGTTTCATCTGAAAAATAAAAGGGAGTTTCTTTTAAATATTAATATTTTTCTATTAACTCTTAAATCTATTCCTTATATTATTCTACCTCATAACATTATAATGAAATAAATCAAGTGGAAAAATGAGTTTAAGGACAAATAAAGAAAAAACATGCTAGAAAAATGGATGAAGGGAAATGAAAGAGATACAAGAAGAATTTGGAGAGAAAGAAATATAACTGTAAATCCATTATTATTATTTTGAATATTAGAAACCTAGAAATACCAAATATGAGTGTCCAAGATTAAAAGATCAAATATAATAGAATAATAAGGATAAAAGTAAAATGAAGTATTCATTGTATTTTGGTTGAATTTTCATGTATGAATTAGACATAACTGAAGAAACTATATGTGAAAATGAGACTAGAAACCTTATATTCATTGGAAAAATCCTTAGTTAATAGAACCATTTGATGATATGTTACATCATATTAATTAGTGTTTGATAATTTCATTAAGTAAGGTTAGTAGTGCTTCTAATTGTGATTCTGATTCTTAATAAAATTCTATTTCTAGTTGTGATAAATCAAATGTTATAGAATTAAGTGATTTATATGATTAATTTCAATAGGAAATGGGAAGTCTTTATTAAAATAATGAAAATTTTACTAAGGATTTTAATAATGTTACAAAATAAAACAAAAATATTATTGTAGAAAATGAAGAATTGAGAAATTTCATTACTAAGTTTGATAAAGAAGTAGATAAAAAATCCTTTTCAAATTGATTAGTCTAAACTAGAAATATAAAATCATAGTTTTAAAAAAATCTAGTACTAATGATAATTTATTTTATTATTTTGAAATTATTAAAATGAAAAATAAAAAGCTAAAGGATGAGATTGTAAGTTTGAAGGAAATGTTATCTAAATTTACTATGACAAGTCTATCTTTGGATGAATTTATGATATTAAAAAAATATAAATCAAAATCCAATAGAAATTTTATTGGTTATGATAAGAGATTACCTCAAATATATAAGGATATATTTTATAAAGGTAAAAATAAAGGTATCACATCTGTTGCTTATTGTAACATACCAACCCAAACCACTAAGTCTAAGCTATAATTCCACATAACCTCATGTGCACATCCCTATATGCAAGAGGTTGTCGACTAAAACCAAGGGTATCAAGTGGGAAAATGGGGAGAATATACCCTCATTCAAAGTGAATAGGATAAATATATAACCAAATTATAATAATATAATAAATAATCAGAGTAAAGATGCAAAAAATAAATAAATGACATATATATAATATAAATAAAATTTCTCCCTATGTGGGTATATTATCCAATATAATAATCAGTGGGAAATAAATAAATAAATATCACAATGAGGGACCTCCAAATTCCATCCCAGTCCACCACAATCTCTATTCTCCTTTATTCTTCCATCCACCACAGGGCCCTTTCCCTTCACCATATCCCCCATAAAATCTAAAAGTGTGCTGAAATTCCCAATTAGGGTGTGAGTAAAAGAGTTAGTAAGACACCAACAATGTTTCCTTAACACGATGTGATCAAGTATAATCCAAAACCAATCAGTATTGCTCTAACCAAGCCTCCACAAACCACCGGATGTATGTACTTCATCTCCATGCCAAAAGCTAAAAAATGAGTCACAAGAAGAAATCAAGCCCCTATACAGTGTCCTCGTGGTTCTGTGGAGATGATTACTGGCATCATCTATCCTATAAGAGGACTATGTTACTTGGGTCCTCTATATAATAATATCTAGTACTCTCATCGACAAGGATATCATGTTGTAAATGTCACTTATAAAATCAAGGAAACCTTGAGCACACTGTTGACATGATGCCACATCTACCATGTACCTCTACCCTATGCTCAAGTCCGTTTTCACCATCATCACAATCAGTCGCACTCCCCCACTAAGGTATAATATATCACGATGGTCCACATGTCTTGAGTACCAATCATAGCCTCTAAGGAAATGGTAACACACATACAGGGTGATAACACAAGATGGCATATCATATCATCATGAGTATATAGCATCATACATAATGGCATGTGATCATAATAAAATGTGGCAACAAGATACTCTAATATCACTCATAGAATCAATATCAAAAAGGGTATCATGGAATAAACGCACACCACATGTGGTCATAATCAATAATAGTATCAAATTCTAATAAATATAATCATATAACTGAAACAAGAGAAAATTTGAGCCTATGAAGGTAAGGAACTTACAACCTCAAAGTCATTGAAAACAACAGCAAGGATAAACTACCAATGTGTGGTTCAAAATCTTGAGTGGAAACCTCAATGGTCCAGAACACCTCCTGGTAGGCCTTATTATCATATTTTTCAACATTTCATCGCTTTAGGTTCTTTAAAGGATCCTAGCACAAAAAAACTATTTTATTTCAAAAAATATATCATATGTGATGATAATTTCTCTCTCCTATAAAGTTTTCAAATTATCATTAAAATATCACATGTGTTGATATTTTCTCTATCTAAGATAATTTTCAAATTATCATTTTAGGACAACACATGTGCTAGAAATATTATCCTCAAGAATAATTATAAAACCACATTCCATCAAAATACATTCCTTAATATTAAACCTAGAATTCATGGGGTAATACTTAATAATTATTCTTTGATAAAACAATATAATTATCCTTAATAATTTTCATAATTATCCTTTGAGAAAAAAATCCTTTCATAATAATCTTATGGTAATTTTTCATAAATTATCTATTCAAAATTATCTTATGTTAATTTTTATAAAATATCATTTCAAGATTATCTTATGATTATTTTTCACAAATTATCCTTCAATAATTTGATATTTTATCTTTTGATAATTATGTAATAATTAATTTTTTGATAATTACTTTAATTATCCATTGATTAATTTTTAAATAAATTATCCCATGAACATTGGATGTGATTATCATTTTAATAATCATGATAATTATCTTTTTATAATTTCTATAAATTATCTATTCATAATTTTATATAGTTACTATTGACACTTATTTATACTTATTGCTTCATAATATTATGGAATTATCCCTTAATAATTATTTTTGGATAATTCAAAATAATTATTCTTTGATAATTCATTTATAACTTATCCTTTTATAAATTTAATTTAAATAACCTTTGGTAATCTATTTAAGAATTATTCATTAATAATTAAGGAATTATCCTTAGTAATTTAGGTATTATATTTTTATTTAAATTCAATAAATTTTTCCACAATCGAGAGGGGGAAAACTATAATAAATTAAATAAAATAAAATAAATATAACCTGGAGGAATCATAGTGGTGTAGCACCCACAAGTGGATAGAATAATAACATCACACTGCCATGCCTAGAACTACAACATGAACTACCAAAGAGTTTATCGATAATTCCCAAGGAAGATTAGGGGTCAATCAGACTCAACAAGATCAACCAACAGTGAAATTTGAAATCATTCAGCAATTTCAAAACCCCTAAAATATGTATACATATATTAATTTCTAAAGCCATAATTAATTATAATGTTTCAACAAAAAATTTATGGTGGAGTATTTAATTTTACCCCATTAAGGATTTGTTAATTTTTAACCAATCAAAATAGATTATTTCTAATCTTTCCAGAATAAGTCATCATGAGAATAGTGGTTTTCAAGGGTTATACCTCGAGAAGAATATGTAAATAAAGATAATAACTAATTAATTAATAATAATAAAATAATTAAGTGTAAACAAATTACTCTTACTTGCAGTGTAACTAAACACCCAATACACACAAAAGTTATGTCGCACCTATGATAAAACCAATATTTCGGACCTAATGGGGGTCTTTTATTTTCCATACGAGACATAGTTCAGGTTATATTTATTTATTTTCAGAAAAATCACACACACATAATATAATATATTTTTCGTTGCATGCGATCTAACCAAACACCTGACATGTAAAAATGTTATGTCGCACCAAGGTTAAATCTCCCATCCTGGACTTAACGGTGATCTTAGATTTCCCATTTGAGAAAAACTTTAGAATATATATCATTATTTGAGAAAAATGGTGCACACATGTTATAATATTTTTATTATTTTTATTATTTCAATGTTGAGGATCTATGAGCCACAGAATCTCATGTTAACTCAATGCTTAACTCCTAAAATATTCTATAAAATATTCCAATGTGTTAGCATGATTTTTACATTTATAAAAAAATTAAATCATGTATTAATTGATTTTTATTGAAAAATTACATTTTCAAATAAAAATACTGATAAATTATTAATAAAGAGTGTTTTATTATCATTACAAATTGAGGATATTACAATTATCCCCCTCTAAGGACTTATCGTCCTCGAAAAGTAACTCTAGCAGTATTTATCAAACAACTCAAGACACTAAGATCAAATATCAAACCTCAAGTCCCATGACTCCTCCTGGATCCCCCATGCTACCACTGAATCTGGACAAGTGGTACTTTCTTCCCTTAGAGAATTGTCTCTCTCTAGTTTATAATCTTTATTGGACTCTCCTCGTAAGATTTTCTAGGCTCTAAATCAACATCCTTGCATTCGATGACATGCACATGATCAGGTACGTACCTCCAGAGCTAAGATCCATGAAACATGTTATGAATTCCTCAATGATGTGGATAAAGGTCAAAATAGAACGTCGTTATCCCCTTAAGTTCAGTGATCATGAAGTTTCTGAAAAACCATGGTTTTAGCTTTCCTTTTTCCCTCAGGCATCGGTGGTCTAATTGAGGAGTCACACTCAAGAAAACCTAATCACCCATAGGGAACTCCAAAGGTCTCCTCCTATAGTCATTATATAATCTCTATCTACTCAAGGTGGTGATTAACCATTTTTTAATCTGATTAAATCTCTTAGAGGTCACTTAAACCAAACTTGGTCTATAATCATTGCCTCACCTACCTCATTCCAATAAAGAGGTGATTGATATGGTCTCCTATAAATAGCCTTGAAAGGTTTCATCTAAATATAAACTTGGTAATTGTTATTGTATATAGCCTCAACCAAGTTTATATGATCATTCTATGCTCCACAAAAGTCTAGAACGCAAGATCAAATCTTATCATCTAATATATTTATTATCTTCTAATATTATTTTCTCATATTATCTATCTATCATGGGATGGTATCTTGTGCTCAATCTAAATCAAATCCCTAAG
The DNA here is from genome assembly GCA_963277665.1 of Viscum album. Classification (NCBI taxonomy): domain Eukaryota; kingdom Viridiplantae; phylum Streptophyta; class Magnoliopsida; order Santalales; family Viscaceae; genus Viscum; species Viscum album. The sequence continues at coordinate 1,822,311,796 of OY728135.1, read as the reverse complement.
GATTTATGTAAGCCCTACCAAAACAATGATGTAAAAAGTGTATCTCTATCTGAAACAATGGTTAATGGAATTTCTTGTGTGTGTATAATCTCATGGATGTAATGCTTTCCCAAATCATCTACTGAGTGAGTCTCTTAGAATGATAGAAAGTAAGAAAATTTATTCAGATGATCAAAAATCACCCAGATAGAATCACAGATCCTTAGGGTCCTAGGTAAACTCATAAAAAATATCATTTTGATATCCTCAAACTTCCACATGGGCAATGGAAGTGGTGGAGAAAACCACCCTAACACTGGTTCTTATCCTTTACCTTCATCGTACAAAGATGTACCACCCATCTTGAGGTATGGAAAACTATCATTATCACCTATATTATGATAGAACATACAAATACTCTACCTATACCATGATAAAATTATTTTCATCCATCGACCACCCAAGTATTGGGTCATCTTTAGCTAGTTTTCCCTACATAATAGCGCACTCTAGTTCTGACTCATGTTCAACCTTAACTGGATTTACAAGTGAGGATGTGATCACTAATGGGGAACAAGTCATCAATCCATAATCCTCAAAAGCATTCATCCTCTAATTATCCAACAATATCATCAAGAATCACCACTCCTCTAATGGAGTCTCACTAAGCTCTTACTCCATTTACATATTATGGCTAATAGAATCCACAATGATGTTACCTTTCCCTAGTGAATAATCCATATAAAGGTAAAAAAATAAGTAAATACTCAACCCAAAACCTCTATCTCAAGTTCATGTCCTTCTGCGTGAATATATATTGAAGGGTCTTTCAGTCCGTGTAAACAAAAACTATCTCACCAAATATATAGTGTCTTTAGCACTTTATATCATGGACAACGGCTAAGAGATCTAAGTCATGTAAAGGGTAGTTCCAACCATGGGTTCATACATGATGGGACCCATAGTCTAATAATTTTTCTCTCTATATCATCACCACTCCTAGTTCAATGCTTGATACATCACAGTACACTTCATAACTAATCTGAGGCTCATGGAGTGTCGGTACTAGAGAAATCATCAACCTTTTGTTCAACTCATAGAAAGACTATTCACATAGGTTAGACTAATAGAAATTATCTTCCTTCTTATTAAATTCTATAATGGGTGATGATAGTCAAGATAAGTCCTGAATAAAAAATCGGTAATATCCTCTCAGGCCCAAGAAGCCACTTATCTCAAATACATTATGGGTATGTGTCTAGGAAATCACTCCCTAAACTTTATATGGGTTCATGGATATTCCTATCACAGATGCCATATTTAACTAGAATCTGACCTCCAGTATCTAGAGGTCACACATCGATAGCTTGGAATAAATCCAATGTGCTTAAAGCATACTCATAACTATATCAAGGTGTATAGCATGTATCTCTGGAGTTGGAAAGTACATGAGGATTTGTTCAACAAACACCATGAAAAAAGAGTCTATATTGGGGTGGAATATCTTTTTCATGAGATTCATGATCACTCTTGGTGCATTCATTATCCCAAACATCATCACTAAATACGCATACAACCCATACCTGCTCTGAAACACCATCTTTGGAATTTACACCACACTAAAAAAATAAAGATATCTTAATTAAAGATCAATCTTGGAGAACCACAGGGGTCACTATAACTAATCGAAAAGCTCATCGATCCTAGGAAATAGATATTAGTTTTTCACCAACACCTAGTTCAACTTTTGGTAATCAATGTAGAGCCAAAGACTATCGTCTCTCTTATTGGAGAAAAAAATAGGTTCACCCCATACTGAAGTACATTGTATGATAAATACCTTCCTCTATAACTCCTATAGTTTCACCTTAATCTCCATTGGTTTGGTTGGAACCATATGATATAGGTGTATCCAAATGGGATGCGTACCCAACACAAGCTCAATCTCAGCTTAACTTTTTCATTATTCATATTCTCTACTAGTTCAAAGAATCCCACAAATATTTAAACTCATTATTCAACATCTTGAGGGACTTTGGTGCCTTGGAAGGATACATAATTCTAGATTAAAGCTAGTTAATATTTGACCATAGTCTAAAATTCAATGCTAAGGAATAACACTAAGAAAAAGTCTTATAGTTGAAGCATCCTTGCTTTCTAAACCACATAGTAGGTATAGATCCATGCTTATCCAAATTCTCTTATTTATTTGGTGGTAGATCAGGAACATCCTACTTCATAGAAGCATTACAACCCAATTTTTCAAGTAGTTCCTTAAGACTACATCAAGGCAACTTCTTTTTTGGATTAAAGGAATACTTAATAAAAGCATATTCATAAGGATAAACCCCAATCAGTCTATGGTATGACACAAGGTTCTCTTGGGAATATACCCATAGACCAAGGTAAAACCCTCCCTGCACTAACCCTGGTCTCCTCCCATGCACATTAGTCATAGTCACAATATATATACTAACTCAATAGCATACTTAGTTCAACTGACCAATTCAAATAAAGATATATCATAATAACATGAAGTCATATATATATCATATAAAAAGAAACTATCCAAAGTAGATATCATAAACCTGGGAATTTAATTAACAAACTACTATTTAGCATGAAAACAAGTATATATATATGACATGTGACCCTATGTTCCTAGTTATGATGGATGAAGACCCATGAAATCTCAAAAATCAAATATCAACATCATGTGGATCACCTAAGGTGAATTTAATCAGTAGTAATAGAAAAACATAATTTCCCCACTTTATAGAAACTTGGAGGTCCACTTTTCAATGCTAGATAGGAACAATCATAGTTTCCCTGACCAAGTCTCAACCATCCTATATCTTGTCTACCATGTATCATCCCAAGTAATAGATAAGAAAAATTTAGTTAATCTTGGTGTACTATTTTCATTTTGTATCATCCTGACTCAAACAATCGGGTATAGTCCAAAATACAACATGACCTCATGTGCACCTTCCCATATGTAAAAGGATACTGACTAGTAGAAAGGGTCTCCATTGAAACCATAGGGAGATTATGCCCTCTATTAAAATGAATAGAATAAATAAATAACTAAATTATAAAAATATAATAAATGATCAAAGTAAAAATGTGGAAACTAAATAATTTTCATATATATCATATAAATAAAACTCCCAATGTGGTAATCCTACCAAGTGTAATAAGAAAAAGGAAATAAATAAATCAACATCATTATAGGGGTCCTCCAAATTGCATCCCAGTCTACCACCTACTCCATGCTCATCTGCTCAGCCATTGACCACATTTCCCTTCCCTTCACTGAATCCCTCATGAAGTCTAAAAGCTCACTGAAATTCCCATGTAGTTTGTGAGTACAAGACTCATTAGCACATCACCAATGAATCCTTAACCTCATGCTCTCACGTATAACATGTGTATTCCATAATGATAATAAATGTGTAATGGGCATAAACATACAATCCAAAACTGAGTGTCAGTGTGCCAACCAAGAAGACACAAACCCATGGCCATTCCTGCTTAAGATCTATGCCAGAAGATTACTGAATGATCCAAAAGAAGCAAACCATCCCCTATACGGTGTCCTCATAGAGTTGTGGAGATAATATTTCGTGTCATCTATCCCTCAAGAGGAACATGTCACCTAGATCCTCTAGATGAGAATATATAGTAATTTCATCAACTAGGATGTCACATGGTGAATGGAACTTGGAAAATCAAGTATGCCTCAAGAACACCCTCAACATGACACCATGGCCACCTCATACCTCCACCCTATGCTCAAGTCCCTCACCACCATCACTGAAACCATGTGTACTCCCCCACTAAGGGATAATCTGTCACAATGGACCACCAGTCTTAAGTAATAATCACAACATCTAATTTAATGGTAATACACATATTGGGTGAGCACATAAGCAGGAATAGAATATCATCATAAATATATAAAAGGATACATAATGATGTGTGATCACAATCAAACATCGTAACAAGATATTATAATATCCCTCATGGAATAAATATCACAAAGGGTCTCATAGGCTATATACACACCCATATATGATTATAATCAAACATGTAATCAAATGATAACAAATATAATCATATAATGGAAACAAGTTTAAACATAATCCCATGAAGGAAAGAAAATTAATACTTGAAAGTCTTCAATGTCAATGTAAAAGATAAACTACTAATGTGTGGTTTGAAAGCTGAATTGGAAAACTAAATAGTCAAGAACACATCCTCATGGGCCTTATTATTATAGTTGTCGATGTTTCATCTCTCAAGGTTTGTCAAAGTATCCTAGAACTGAAAAACAACTATTTTATTCAGAAAATAAATAAAATATCACATGTGATGATACTTTCTCTCTCCTAACTAATATTAAAATTATCATTAAAATATAAAATGTGGTGATATTTTCTCACTCCTAGATAATTTAAAAAATTTAATTTTAGGAAAATGCATGTGCTTGAAATATTCTCCTCAAGAATAATTATAAAACTATATTCGATAAAAATACATCTCTCAAGATTAAACTGAGAATGCATGTGGTAATACATCATATTTATTCTTTGATAATATTATATAATTATAAATGATAATTTTCATAATTATAATTTGATAAAAAATTGTCCTTTCCTAATTATCTTATGACAATTTTTCATAAATTATGCATACAAAATTATCTTATGAAAATTTTTACAAAATATTCTTTTTAGATTATCTTATGACACTTTTTTATAAATTATCCTTTGAAAAGTATATATTTTATCTTTTGATAATTATAAATTAATTACTTATTTATAATTACATCATTTATCCATTAATGGTTTTTTGATAATTTTTCCTTTCATAATTTGATGTGATTGTCCTTTTAATAATCTTGATAATTTTATTTTGATAATTTCTATAAACTATCAATTGAAAATTCAATGTAATTATTGTTTATAATTATTTATAATTATCCCTTTAAAATTTGGTAGAATTATCCATTTATAATTACCATTAGATAATTTTAAATAATTATCCTTCGAAAATTCCACTAGAATTTATCCTTTTATAAATTTCATGCCAAGACCCTATAGTAATCTATTTAATAATTATCCTTCGATAATTTTGGAATTATCCTTGATAATTTAGGTTTTATCCTTCTATTTAAATTCAATAAATATTTTCACAATTAAGAGTGGAGGAAATTGGAATAAATTAAATAAATAAAATAAACATAACATAAAGTAACTAAAGCATCAAAACACCCATAAGGGTATGGAGGTAGAACATTGACAATCGTTACTAGAACTGCAACTGGGACCACCAGAGAGTTGATCAATCACGCCCAAAGAAGTTTTGGAGACACCTAAACTTAATGGGACTAATAAATTGTTAAATATTAATAATTATGAAATTTAAAAACCCCTAAAACTTTTATAATTACATTAATTTACAAAACCCCAATTTAATCTACCATTTCAATTGAAAATTTTATGGATTAGTAATAATTTTTTCCCATTAAGTCTTTGTTAATTTTTAACATATATGAGTAGTTGATTTCTAAGATTTCTAGAAGAATGCAACATGAAAATGGTGGTTTTCAATATTTATGCATGGTGAATATGTAAATAAAAAAATTAATTAAATAATAATAGTAAAATAATTTCAGGTAAATAAATTAACCTTACGTGCGATGTAACTAAACACCTGATCCGTACAAAGGTTATATTATTCCATGGGTAAAAATTGTATTCTAAACATAATGACAATATCAAATTTTTCATTTGAGATACCATTTAGGAGATATTTATTTTTTTCAAAAAAATCACACATGCATAATATAAAATATTTACCCTTATGTGCGATCTAACCAAACACCCAACGCACACAAAGGTTATGTTGCATTAGGGTAAATCCTGCATTCTGGATCTAAAATTCATATCATATTTCCTATCTGAGGAACCATTTGAGATATATTCCATTGTTTCATAAAAATTTCATCCATGTGATAAAATATATATAATATTTTTATTATTTCAGCATCGAGGCTTTATGGACCCTGAAATCCCATTCTAACTCAACAGTTAACTCTGAAAATGTTTCATAGAATATTCGAATGTATTAATAGGGATTTTAACCTTACACAATGTTTTTAAATCATTTATTAAGTGTTTTTATTGAAAAATTTTATTTTCACATAAAAATACTCATAAATTATTAATAAACAGGGTTTTATTATCAATACAAATTGAGGATATTGTACTTAATTTATATGTGTATTATTTAGACATTATGCTTCTAATTGTTCATTAAATGTTTTTCAATCCCTTGAACATAATAACCCTTTAATTTCTAAATATACTTTAAGAAGACTAACCCTTCAATAGCATGGGAGCCTGAAGAAACTTTTAAAATCCTATTGGACCAAAACTGTTCTTAATGCCGGAGTATTTTAACTTTATGGATAGTGTGCACATTTATATTATTTTATCATATGGTATAATGGTATGTGCTTTTAAAATTATTTTATTTTAGCTAGTGATCATGTATTCTATGTTTCATGTTCTAGTTTACTGGAATGTTCTAACTATTGAGTATTTTTTAAATTTATTTTCATATATTTTATGATTCCTTGAATATCATTTTTTTGGTCTCCTTATATAATTTTTTAGAGAACCATTAATTTTGGAGGATCTATCTATTTTTGTTACATATTTATTTAATTTAATGGTGGTTTATTTTTATGATGAAATTTTTTATTTAAGGGGAAATAATATGTTTTGAAAGTTGATAATTTTTCCTTATTTATTTCAAAATGGGTAGAAACTATTTTCATATTTTTTTAATATTTTTGATCAATTCCAAAAGGGGGGATAAATTTTGAAATTTGTATATTGTTTTTTAACTATCAAAAATGGGTAAATTTATGGAGTTTCTCCTTTCCGATTTAATTATTTTATGTTTTTATAATTACAATATCTAATTATTTTATTTTTTAGATGATTTTAATTTTATTATTTACTAAATTTTAATTGTTCCTTATTTATTCAACATTTATTCTTATTATTCTATTATTTTTTATAAAAATTTAATTTTATAATATTTTTTCCCTTATGTATCATGTGTTTTTTTCTTTACCCTTATATAACCCTTTTTTACCCTTATATGAGTTCTCTTGAACCCTTAATCATGTATTATAAATTCCTTATTACTTTTACTTGGTTTATTTATTACCATTACATAGTTTTCTATATAACCTTTCATGTACTATATAAATTGATGTTTATCCTTATATAGTGCATGAACTTACTAGTTTACATTTACAAAACTTATTTTTACCTTTAAATAGTATATTGAAAACAAAATTTACCATTACGTTATGTTTAGAATTTTCAATTTTACCCTTACACAACATATGTAATCTTTTATTTCCATTTACACAGCTTACATAAAACTAGTTTACCCTTCCACTCACTATTGATATTTCTTCATACCCTTACACAACCTATTGGATTTATAGTTCACCTTTACACATGTATAAAAATTTATTCTTATAAAGATTTGAAAACCTAAAATTCATATTTTCTCGATTTTTCATTTTTCTTGATAAATTGATTTATTCATGATGATAAAAGGTGTTTAAATTATATTTATGATTCTATATATTATTATTAATGATATAGAATCAATTTTAAGTATTCTTAGAGTGTGTTAAATAGATTTAAATGAAGATTAAAATTGTTCTTCATTTTTGAATGACTATGTAGTAGATGTTTCCAATATTTTCAATTTATTATTATGAGTTGATTTCTATGATTTTATTGTTTCTAAATTCATGTTTAAGTCAAAAAAAGTTATTAAAAGAAATATATAGTTTTTAATGCATTATATTTTAAGATTTATATTATTGAATATATTTTTTGGAAAGAAATTTCAAATTAAAATTTTCAATATTAAAGCTTGAATCCTTGTGTGATTTTAGAGATATCTTTGACCTATTATCATGGAGATATTTTAAACTATTTAATCAGTGATTTCAAATGAGTTTGAATTATTCAAATGGTTTTAAATTTCAAATGATAATTACACCATCTCTATCTTCTTGATGGTTATAGTTTATTATTTTTATTATTTTGAATTATTATAATGGAATTCAAGGTATTGTTTATTGTTGAGTGGTTATTATTTAAAGGGAATGAGCTTGCTTGAATAGTCTGGATGATTCAATTGTGAATGTGATACAAAAAAAGATAATAAGAACTTCCACAATATAAATTGTACATTATATTAAAGTGTTGTAAGAAACATTAAAAAGAGAGAAGCTTCATTGTTCCTCATCACTTGCTAAAGTAAATTTCTTGAATTCCCAGAATTCATCATTAAAATCAATTTTTAAGGGCTAAAAAGAACTATTCATCACTCACATATCTATATACAACTCTCTAGTGGTTATTATTTTCTTCTAGGATGGTTAGAGTATTCTTCACACAATAATTTCACACAATAATTTATAACACCTATAAAAATTAGGTCATAGTTATACTAACCTAACCAAAAGGTATAATACATTGGTTATGGATACTCCTTGTCGAAAAAAATAGGTTTTTTTATGCTCCCTCAAAAGGATAGTTAGTTTTGAGGATACTCTCGTGAAATAGTCTTGGGATTGGTATTGAACCTGTTGTAAAAGTCTCTCTCCATTTAGTGGGTGGCATACTCTATCTTCTAGGGTGTAATGAGTGGATTTGGTCCATTTTAGACAAACCCACTATACAATTTCTTTTGTTTATTTTTTTTTCTTTTTTCATTCAATCTTCATAAATCCACTATTCTTAATCATTTAATAAATAATTATTTAATCTTATTAATTTTATAAATTAAGAAATTATTTTTAATAACTATGATATTTTAAGAAAACACTATTCACACCCCAATTGTATTTTTTCATCAACCCGATCCTACACAAAAACAGTCACCCTTCAACCTAAAATTACACTTGTCATAATCCACTGGAATGAACTTAGACCTGTAAAATATTGGTGTGAAATAAATAGCATAGTAGTTCACCACCCACCGAATATAAGAAGTCATTATCATATTACATCTTAATAATACTAGTTTTAAATATAATAAAAAATATACATTTTCCATAATCACTTTACATAATTAAATAATAAACTCATCTAAACTATGTTAAAACAATTTTTTTTTATTTTTATTGAGTAAAAAATCACTTGGGAAAAACTTTTCCCTCATCCAAAGCCCCTTTTTAAAACCACCACTTCAATGTCACACTTTAAAACCATCTCAAAAAAACTTATTTTATTAATAAAAAACTAAAATAGGTTTCTAACCATCAATTTTTTTCTCTAAAACATATTTGAAAAACCAATTTCCAAGTAAAAAATAGTCCCAATTTCGAAAAACTATGTTTCTAAAACCCATGGGCACCGGAGTTAAAAATAACAATTTCCACTTTCTAATAAAAATAACTCCAAATCAATTTGTAAAAAATAATTTAATAACATGCCTTTCAAATTCATAAATTAATTAGTTTGAAATCATGCTAAAACACACTTTCACCTACCTTCTTTTAAATACTTTTATAAAATCCATTTTCAAAAAATTTGAAAAGTAAGTTAAAATAATGAAGGAAACCACACATATAGGAACCACTATGAAAAAGACACATGATGATGAGAAATAAACCATAATCACATTGGTTATAATAAATAATCTAATAATTAGGGTAAACAATTTTAAAAAAAGGATAAATCACCTAAAATTATTCTAAATAGGATTCTAGTTTCATGGGAATCATCTTAAGATTAAATTAACCACGTCTAAACTAGATACACGATCCCTAGGAAAGCACTACTAATTATATCCACAACACTAGTAGCCTCATCAGACTTTCCAGAAATAAAACCCCCTCTTAGGAGCTTACCACTACCATTGGACACTAAAAAGTTTTATATCACGCACAATTATATACCCCTCTCAGTCCAACTGATGAGGTGTGTCTGAGAAAAAATTCCCTAGTAAACATATTATTATACTAGGGATTGTGCTTTTCTATACCTCTACTTAGTCCTTAATGACTTCCCATGATAAGTAAAATAGAGGTGACCATAATCACTCATTCTATATATCATATATAAATAATTTAAAATAACTCATGCCTCACCTCCCTACACCCTCAAAATAATAGATCAAAATACAACAAATAAAAAAATAACATATAAGTTTTCATAAACATATTACATCCCCTCATGGTATTAAATTCTTCTACAGGTATAACCAAAATCACATGAGACTAATGTGGGTATCACACCTTTTCATGATAACTCATTTTCTATAAATTTACAAATGGTACATTTTACAAAACATTATTTGAAGGCCAATCCCATCACACACTATGTCAATATCATCTTAATCAACTATTCGGACTAAATTTTACTAAAACATTTTTGAAATATGAATGGTAACTCACTCTTCCATTTAAAAAACATTTTAATGAACCAAGGTTATAAAAAAAATTTAACATCCTAAAAAAGGGTTAACACACCCATTTAAAATCAAACCATCCATTTTTATTATTTTAAAATCTTTAAACACCATAAAAAACTAAATTTGAAAATCAATTGGTGTAAATAACACATTTGAAAACCTCAAGTGTTGTATTTGGTGTTCTAGAACCAATATTTTTACTTTTCATTAGATGTATATTCAAAAATTTTAATATTAATAAAATATATTAATATATATTTATTATTATTATTAATTAATTTAATGTAATAATTTCTGAAAGTATGTATCACATTGATAAGGTCATAGAAGTTCCACATTAGGATGATAAGCTTGATATATTATGATGATATTCTTAAATATAGTTTAATAGATGAATAATATTCTATTATGGGACACATAGAATGTTATTATAAGGTGAGAGTATTCATAAGTGGATGTGAATTATTATCATGAATTTCATACTTGGTAATATCCAAGTTAAGAGATTATGTTAACATGCATACCTGTAGGAATTCTAAATGTTTTGGTGTCATCAGATATTCCTATCTGCAAATTTGTGTGATGGTCCTTAGGCTTTAATCTTATTATTAATACATGTTAAAAATCATACACTTAGATTTATTTTATAAACCATGATGATACAATTCATAGTGAAGTTTGATAGGTTGGGTGCATCACGAGTGATGTGTTATTAATGAATAAGTAAAGGGAGCATTTTTTTACTTCAATATTTATGGAAAGTGATATATCGACCATTTTATTAGAATAGAATAGTCACCTTAAATTCTATTTCCATGGTTTAATGACATATTTACTTTATAACATTGAAGAATAACATACCAAGTATATAGGTTGATTACACATATGTGAAACCTACTTGATAAGATATTGATAAAAAGTGATTATATTATACAGTGAGAATTTGTATGTGGTTTTCAATTTTGCGACATTAAGTTCTTTCACATAGGTTCCTTAACCCATTACTAGATGGTAATCTTGGACTTTAGGAAAACCCGATTAATGCTAATGAGAAATAATCTTATAGTTTCACACAAAAATTGTTTCCATTAATCTTGATTAAATTTTATTTGAATTTAATTAATGGAATAAATATTATTCTCAATATAGAGGAATAATTTCATTCATGTTTAATCGATAGAAAATATTAATTAATGAATGAAATATTTAATTAAATATTTATTTGAGTATTCAATAAATGTCAAGGAGTTGGATAAAACCAGCATCATGTTTGTTGATAAATATTTATTTTCAAGCCGGTAAATAATAGTTTCCATTGCGTAAGTTAGTACATGCCATAAAATAATATTATTATAATATTATTATTATATGGAATGGGGTTTGTTAATAATTATTGTATTATTTAAGGGATGGTATGAAATTAAATAGTATAATAACCTAAGCCCTAGATCTATAAATAGATTGTTATGTCTATTATGTAGGGTTAATCAAGATTTGAGAATTGTTATGTACAATAGGATTTTGTCTTCATTCCACCTCCTCTCTTCCACTTAATAATGGGAAGTTCTAGAGAGATTCCATTAAGTTTTAAGGATATTGAAGCAATCAATATGAAAAATTTAATCCAATTGATTCAAAATTCTAGAACTCTAAAATCAATTAGCATTGCTTAAAGATCAAAGGAGAACATGTGGATCACCGCTAGAGTGATTCTACAATTGGGTCCTCCTAATGCAATGATAGTAATCCATAAAATGGTTTTTAGAAGAATAACATCATCATTGAAGAATTTTCATAAGATGAGGTAACCATTTATTCTATTCATAAATTAATTAATTATAAATTTACCATGAAAATATCATCATCGGGTTCTGGGTTTTCCTTTATATCAAAATTTAGTGGAAAATTTTCATTGGTCATAGCGTTCACATCATGTACAATATTGCGAATGATCCACTGAATTGACAAAACCATCTTGGTTTTTCACCCACCATAGTTCTTAAATTATACTTTGAAACTTAAAGTGGTATCAAAGGGTTCATATTTTAATTTTATAATCATTTATTTTATTTTTTATCTATATGTGCAGCAGTGGTTAGATTTTCATTTCAAGAATAATTCATTCTTTAATCTAATTTTAATTAACAAAATTTCAACATTTTAATTATCATTGTTAATGATTTAATTTTCTTAAAAGACTAATAACATATGAATAATTATTAGATATTCCATTGAAAATTTCCAAGGATTATGTCAGGATAGCATGGTATTACATGGCTTGTAACCAGAGTACATACCATTACCCAAATGCACATCAACTAGCTATGTCACGAGATATACGACATCATGAGAAGTAACTACACACAGTTCATTTATTTCTCACTACATATAGACTAAGTCATATTAGAAAATAGGTTGTTAGATTACATGACATGTAGCTAGTGTACACATTGTGTAGTCTACATAGCTTAGAAGTGAAATTTACACAAACTATTTGGTCAAATACACGGTCAAACCATGTGATACTAACAAACTAGATCAATAATGACATACATAATGTTTATTCATCATACAAGACATGTATTTCAATATTTCCCACATCTAATATACATGTTGAGTCTCTTGGTAAGTTATGTGGAAACATGGAATGCAATATACATGGCTTGTTTCTAGATTGTACATGTTGTGTAGTCCTATATCCAATGAGCATGCTAAGACCTTCAGTGGGTTGCGTAGACACATGAAATTTGGACCACACATCATGAATCTCATTAGTACATGTCATTTAATCCATTGAGATATACACTTAACCCACATGTGTGTATCTTAGGTACAAAGAAAGTGGAACAAATAGTGTTTACCTAGTTAGTACATGTCATGTAGTCTGATTGTGATGCACACTGAAGCCATAGGCATGTATCCCAGGTACATGACAACCAAGGTACAGGGCATGTGGCTCATAAATACATTTTTTGGAATCTCCCAATAAAGTATATAATTAAAATTATCTTAAATTTATAATTTTATCATTAAAACCTTATTATATTGATTGTCACCCATTGTGATTGACAATTTAGTAGTGGGTTTAAATAATTTTTAATGCTCAATTAATTTATTATAATTATCTATAATTACTAGATCTGGCATTAATTTAACAAGAATTCATTTATGATGGATATCTCTAAGAGAATTTGGATATTCGTTAAGATAAAAGAGAATTAATTAATTGATTAATTAATAAAATCATATTTATCTTAATAATAAATAATGAATAGAAATGAATTTTAAAATGGTTTACTTTTCAATATTTTTTATATGTGCATGACTTTTCATGATCTTGACCAAGAATTATGTATGTTTTGGTTGAATTTTATTTAATTTACTACATGGGTTTAAAATAAATATGAAATTAAAAATGATGGTCACGACTCATCTATCCCTCCTTTATTAGGTAGGACTTGCATGTCCATGGTGATTTATATAATTTCCCTTTAACCAATCCTTTGGTTCCCATCACCTGTGTGTGAGTTATAAATGTAATGACCCGAAAATTTATGAATAAAATTCCCTTTATTTTAATTAAATTTCTTATGGATATAGAAAAAAAGTAATTCTTTTCATTATATCCAATTTTATTTAAATGATCATTAAGTATCCTTACCATTGATAATATAGTCATTGAACAGTGATCACATGACTCGTATAAATATAGGGTTTTAACAAATCCATTTGGCACAGACAAAGGAAGTTATGACCTCAACTAGTAGGATAATAACCTATGAATCCCATTTATTGAAGCTTTTGAGAGAGATACCATTTCTAGGATTTTCTCTATACCAATCCCAAGCTGAGATCCAACAACTTTAGCATGAACGAAACTATTTACGGGAGAAGTTCAAGCTCCTCAAAATCACAGCACATACCATGTTCACTGAACAACCCCAAAAAATCCCCACCATCACACACCTTATTCTTAGGTCACATACGGGTTTAATAAAGGGATATGTAACAAGACTCTATCTTTATTAGTATGTACATTTTTTTTATAGAATAATGAATATACTTTCATTCAATTATTGTTACTTTGTTAATGATTTTCTAAAGCACAAACAATATTTTTGGTTAAAATTCGAATTAAATTAAGGAATATATTTTGATGAATTAATGAATTCTTTAACTAAATAATATTTTAATACAATATTATTATTAAATATTAATGATCTTATAATTTTTTATGAAGTCAAAAGTAACTTTTATTGAGGTTTGAAAACTGTTTTTGCAAAAACCCGTCAATTTTCAATAAATGATGGTTTTTATTTTAAAAGTTAAAATTCACATATTTATAAAATTATTGAGATAAAATGAATATTATTTTTGGAATTATTATGTTGAAATTATCCAACTGTGATTTTTTCATAATTTTCTGAGACAGTCGAGTTTTTTAGTAAAAATTAAATACTGTAAAAATATATAATGTGTTTTATGTCATCATAATGACCCAATAGTGATGTGATAAAATAATATAAAAGTTACATTTGTCCAAATATATGTTTTTTATTTAAAATAATGTAATTTTAAGTTTATTTTATTTATTTTATAAAGCCTTAGTGAATCCTCCAAGACATACAAATATTTCAAGATTTTAAAATTATCTCCTTGAAAGTGTGACTCACCTCCACATAAAAGAGGGAAATATTTTAATATCTTAGGCCCTTATGCTTATAAAATAATTTATACCACATCCCTTTTCCAGAAAATATGGGGAAAAACTGGGGATGGTTTGTGGTTTTGAATATTTTATTGTGTAGTGCCCAAAACCAAAATAATAAAGAATTCTCCCTCATTTCCTATATAAACCCATCCAATATCCCATATCTCTTCACTAAATCTCTTTTAATCTCGACCTACCTCTTTCATATACTCTATATAGTCCTCCCAAGACACCCCCAAGCTCGCAATAAGCCTCCCACAAGCATTTGTGATCACACTTCCAAGTAAGGGATCCCCCACTCTCTTTTTTCTTCAAGAACCTCTTTTATGTCATTCCTTTTAATTTCCATTTGATTGATTTGGGATATATTATTACATTACCACCATATTATCCAATTGATTTATAAATTATTATATCTTTATTTCACTATCATTAATTCCCCTTATGATTCTTTAATCCCACCTGTTACCATGCAGAAATTCAATAAGAGATCTCTCTCTCCTCACTTTCATTCAAGAATTTATTTTATATCAAGCATCTAAATTCCATTTAACATGTTTGGATATTATGTTACATGATACCCTTACTGTCCATACCATTTATAAATTATTATATACCCATTTATCTCTCATCAACCCAATTTATTAATTTCCATATGACGTCGTGATGCTGCAAAAAATTTCACTGTGATTTTCCATGCCAAAATCATCATGTATTGAATATCATAACCATTACTATATCAAGGGTATTCACCTTTATATACATATAATTATCTAATGGTGACTTAAATGTATTAATTTCACATTCCTTGATCATGTAATAAATGATTATGTTGAATGAATCTATGTTATATGATCTATATGGTACACTTAAGAATGAGATTCAAATGATTATGAAGGGTGTGATCTGATATCACTATAATGCATTGGGTAATGTTTAGTATCATGATTCTTCAATTTGGGATAGGGGTTTACCTGATTCATTTATAGGTATTTTTTCCACTATTTTTTGATAGGGGTTTACCTGATTCCTTTATGTTAATGAGGTAGTGTTTTATGTTGTTGCCACATTTCCATGTTATGATAATCATGCTATATTCTGCCTTTATATTCATATTTTTCTTATTCTATATTGATATGACTATTTCTTAACATGTATTGTACTCTTAACTTTATGCCTTTTTTACTCCCTTACTGGGATTTATAGCTCACCCCTTTATTATGTCTTTCCTCAAGATATCCCATGCAGTGTTAAGTACGAAGGAATGTTGTGGCCATGTAAAAGAAGTTTTCAATATAGATGTTGTATTTCAAGTTTTATGTTGTTATATAATGTTCCCAAGACCCAAAGACACTAGACCTCTTGATCTTCTGAGTTTTATTAAGTGAAAATATATGTAACAAATTGTGTTTAAATATACATGTAATAAATAGAGTATCCCAAGTCATATGAAGGTGGTTCATGGTGGAACCAAGATGATGTCAACTGAGGTGATACACAACTGTACAAGTAGAATACTATAACTCTTGACAATACTATTATAATTATTTTTCCCCTGGGTTATAGGTTGACTTATTTTCCAATCAATCAATCAACCACTCGATAATATCATGATCGGGTCATTTGTTTGTTTATTTATTTATTTTCATATGTATTTTTTATTTTATGGATGCAAGATCACTATAACATAATTAAATAATATAATATAAAAATACAAAATTTAAATAAATTTATTATTCATAAAAGTTTTATGAAAACATGATTAATCAATTAATAAAATACAATTAATATTAACAATACATGTAAAGGATAAAACAATAAATATTAATGCATAATAAATTTAAAATCCTTCTACTTAATATTAAGTTAGAATAATTCTTCCATTTCTAAATTTGGAATGAAACCATAGAACTAAGTTTATACATGGACAAATTCTGCACACTTACTTTTATCCAGGAGTTATCAAGAGGGTTTTGGGTCAAATTAACCAAACTTATATTGTTTTTAACAGCCAAAGTCTATTCTATAAAAATTTGGAGGCAAGTGTTGAGGAAATCATAGATATTACTTCTGGATTGGGGAATCCACTCAACAGATCAAGGAGATGAAAGCCCATAGTTTGCAAGACTACCTACCTAAATACCTTCTCCTAATTTTCATGGAAAAATTCTGGATCATTAAGAAGGGAATGTCGATTAATTATACTAGAATTTCTTAAGTGACTATACATTCCAAGTTCAATGGTGAGGGCCTTTGGGACTTGATAAAATAGTGTGAGACATAATAAAATTAATATTTATTATTATGTCTCATGTAATTTGTAATCAAGTAAAAGTACTAATAATCTAATATTTTAATTGTATAATAAATGTAAATTTCATGATCCATACTATCTCTATTATAAATATTGGAGAAAGACTATATCCTCATTGGAAATGACTTCCGTGAGTAGTTCAGACACCTTCGGGTTGTTTTGAACCATTAATGAAAATATTATGCTCTAGAATACTCATTACCTAATCTTCCTACTAAAGAGGCAAGTGATAAAGAGTTCATTGTCTATGAAAAAAAATTGAATGATAGATTCAAATTTCAATGATTTATGTTTTCATCTATATATTTTAAACTCATGATGTCTCAAGAAAATGTGGATTATTATAGAATACTCAAGGATCTCTATGTTCTTTATGAGAATAGAGAAATATAGGAATGGTTTGAGATATCCAAGGAACACTTTCATAGAAAAATTGGGGAAGAACCATTAGTTGGGTCTCATGTAGTCAAAATCTTTGGAAACATTGAGTGATTCGAGGTTATAGGGTTTTAAATATCTATTGAAGTGTTCATTGATCTCATTCTTTCATTTCTACCCCGTAGCTTCTATATATTTTCTATTGATTTCAATATAAAAAACATTAATAAGTCTCTCCCAGATCTGTTAACTCTCCTTCTCCAAGTAGATAATGAGATAAAGCATAAAAATCCTTATATACTTATAGTGAACAAACATAAAGACCAAGTAAAGAGATTTAAGATCAAATATTCTTCACAATTCCCTTCCAAGAAGATAAATATCATGGGGAAAGCTAGGTAGTAGGATGTTGTATGTTTCACATGTAGAAAAAATGTTCATTGGAATAAAAACTCCTCCTTAACAAAGAAGCAAGGAGAATCTTTAGGTGAATTTGTTATCAATAGTAATTTATCTATTTCTACAAATTGGGTATTAAATTTATCTTTTGGTACTCACATATGTATTTAAATACAAGAATCAAGTAGATTCAAAAATATTGACTGGTGGTAGGTAGATCTATGAGCATCCAATAGGGCTAAATTTACCATTGTAGTTATTATTGACTATCATCTCGTGTTTCCAATAGGAATGATCTGGATTTTGAAATATTTTTATTATGTGTCATTCATTGCTAAAAAAATTAATTATTTATCCAAATTTGATTCGGATGGATTTATTTTCAAGTTTAGGAATAAAATTTTCTTCCTTTATAAAGATATAATTTGTTATGGTAAGACACATTTAAATAATAGTCTTTATGGGTTATATTACATGAACCGCATAATGGAAATCGATAATGAAACTTCTTCACATGATTCATACCATACCTAATTATGGAATCGCCGTCTAGGACATATAAACTAAAATAATTTGACTAAATTTCACAAGTATTTATATTTATATTATTTTTAACTATAATCACTTGGTGTTGGTCATGTATGTTTACAAGGAAAAATGACCAAATCCCCATTTAGTTTCAAAGGTTAAAATGCCAAGGAGATTCATGAATTAGATTATACTTATGTGTGTGGATCATTTCTAGTTGAATCAATGTATGGGTACTCATACTTCATAACTTTTACTTTTTATTTTAGTATATATGTATATGTCTAATTAATGTGGTATAAGTTATATTTCTTAGATATATTTATGGAATAAAAGAATAAATTTTAGAACTAGATTAGTAAGAATATTATGAAACTCTACTCAGACTCTGGTGTAGAATATCTTAATCAAGACTACGTTGATTATTTATATGAGTATGGGATGCAGTATCAACTCAATCCTCCTTATACTCCTCAATATAATGGTTTAAGTGGGAAGAGTAATTCAACCATGTTTTATATGGTGAGATCAATTATGAGTCATGCAAGTATTCCATTATCCTTTTTGTGGTTCGTGTTAAAAAAGCGGTATATATACAAACCAAGTTCCAACTAAATTGGAAGAAGGTATTTCATACCAATTATGGAATGAAAATAAATCTATGTTGTCATACTTACATGTGTGGGGATGTGAAGATATTGTTAAGGATTCTTTAGGTAACAAAATTTCCCCTTGAGGAAAAAAGTGTATCTTTCTAGGATTTCCTAAGGAAATAAAGTGATATTACCTATACAATACTTCAGATAAAAAGTTTTTGGTTGAAATATGTCCTATGTTCCGTGAGAAGGATCATATCTATAAAATATAAAATGGGAGAGAGATATAATTTGATGAATTATCAGCACATAATACACAATACTTTGAACAAGAAAATTTTCTATAAAGCGCCATGGAAAAAGATGTTATAGAGACACAAGTACTACATAGGAGTAAAAGAGAAGCTAGAGAACTATAACAGTATAGTTTTCTAGTTACCAAGGATGGTGAATCATTATTAGTAGATAATAATGACCCTATAATATATAATAAATAAATTATTGGAATAGATGTTGACAAGTGGGAAGAATCCATGAATTCTAAAATGGATTACATATACCAAAACCAAGTCTGTATTTTGATATATCTTCTAGTGGATGTAAATTCCACTAGCATTAAATGGGTATTCAAGAATAAAATATACATGGATGGGAAACTTAATACCTATAAGTCATGACTAGTTTCAAAGGGTTTAAAAAACATCAAGGCATTGACTATAAAGAAACCTTTTCACCAGTTTTAATGTTGAAATCCATAAAAATTATACATTTCATTATGGCCTTCCATAACTATGATATTTGGAAAATGGATTTCAAAATAGCCTTCTTTAATGGGAACCTTCAGGAATGTGTCTATATGAAACAATATGAAGGTTTTTTGAGTCCAAAGGATTCCAACAAGGTTTAAAAATTACAAAAATCCACTTACAGATTAAATTAAGCATCCAAGTCATGGAATGTTCAGTTTGATGAAGCTATAACAGAATTTGGTTTCATTAAGAATGAATGTAAGACTTGTGTCTATAATAATTTTAATGGGATTATTGTCATTTTCTTAATAGTATATGTAGATGACATATTTCTTATTAGAAACAAAATACTAGTCTCTCAATCTGTTAAATCCAGGTTGAATAAATGCTACCTCATAAAGGACTTTGGTGAGGCATCATATATTTTTTGGATCAAGATACATCATTATATATCCAAGGGAGTGATCTTCCTAATTCAAGTTATATATGTTGAAAAGATAGCAAAGAAGTTCATTAAAGAATAATCCAAGAGGGTATTGTTTCCAATGTCACATGGAATTGACCTTTCCATGAAAATATGTCTTAAAACACAAGAGGAAGGACATATAAGGGAAAGTATTCTATACATGTAATCAATTGGTTCAGTCATGTATGTTATGATATATACTAGAAAAGATATTTACTATGCATAGAGTGTGGTAGGAAGATATCAAGATGACCCAGGTGACTACTATTGTATGAAAGTCAAGACTATCCTTAAGTATCTGAGGCATACTAAGGGTATGTTCTTGGTCTATATAGGAGATGAGAAACTATTCATTAGAGTATATATATATTATAGTTTTCAAAAAGATCAAAATGATCTAAAATCATAAACAAGATAAATTTTGAATCTGAATATAGGTGATGTGAGCTGGAAGACCTCAAAGAAAGTTGTGGTCGTAGATTCTACAATAGAGATAAAGTATATTAAAGCTTATAAGAAAGTTAAAAAAAGTATTTTGGATATGAAACTTTTCCAATAGCATGATGTGGTACCTATTAGTAAAGATTATACCACACTCTATTGTGATACTACTACAATTATGGCTCTTGAAAAGGATCTAAGGTCACACTAGAGGGAAAAGAACATACTTCATAAGTATCATCTTTTGAGGTATTTTTCTCAAAGTGGTGAATCCACAGTTAGCATAATTTCCATAGAAGACGACATTGAATAACCCTTTATTAAATCTTAAACATATAAGAAACACAATCATCATGTGAGGTCTAGCGGATTGAAATTCGTTGGTAGTTGTCTCTAGTAAAAGTAGGAGTTTGTTGAAGTTGGTGTTCTAGAACCAACTATTAGGACATTGGATTACATGTGTATTAAAACATTATAATATCAATAAAATATCTTATTACATATTGTTAATTTTTCTCCATTACATTAATGTAATAATGTTCTAGAATATCTGTCACATTGATAAGGGCATAGAATTTCCCCGATATGATGAGAACCTTGAAATTATATGATTATATTCTTGAATATTGTTATATGCTCAAATAAAATTCTATGATGGGAAACATAGAATGTGAATTATAGGTGTGAGTACTCATAATAATATGATTCTTATTCTCTTGAATTTCATACATGGTAATCTCCAAGACTAGAGATTATGAGAATACACCCTCCAGTAGGAATTCCACATGTTTTGGTGTCATCAGATATTCCTATCTATAAATGTGTGTAATGGTCCTTATAATTTAAGGTTATTATTAATGTATATATTGGATGAATCATGATCGGTGTGTTATTAATTAATAATTCAAGGAAGTATGTTTCCCTAAAATCTTTAGGGCAATTGATATCTCAACCCTTCGATTGAAATAGAACCATCTCCTTAAATTCAATGGCCATGGTGTAATGACTTATTTATTTTATATAGTAAAATAAATACATATCAAGAAAATATATTTATGATACATACGTGAAACCTACTTAATGAGATATTTAGACAAATATATTATGTTATACAGTGATCATTTGTATGTGGTTTTCGACATTGCGACATTAATTTCTTTCCTTTAGGTGACCTTACCTGTTTCTAGATGATAATAATGTACATTAGGTAAGCCCACCTAATTTCAATGATAAATAATCCTAGTGTCACACACTAATTTTTTTTATCTCATTTAAATTCTCATTGAATTTAATTAATGGAATAAATATTATTCTCAAGACTAAGGAAAAAATTTATTCATGTTTTATTTATTGTAAATATTTATTGATGAATGAAATATTTAATTAAATGTTTTTTTGGGTATTCAATAAATTTTTATGAGTTATAGTGGACCAAGATCATGTCTGGTGATTAATATTTATTTGTAAGATTGTAAATAGTATTTATCATTGCGCAATTTAGTGTACTCCATAAAATAATAATAATAATATTTTATTATTATATGGAATGATGTATGTTAATAATTACTATATTGTTTAAGGTACGGTATCTAATTAAATAATATCTTAAACTAAACCCTGGATCTATAAATAGATGTTTATATCTACTATGTAGGGTTAATCAAGATTTGGGAATCATTGTGCATAATAGAATTCTTTATTCATTCCACCTCATATCTCTTCCACTCAAGAATGAGAAGCACTAGAGAGATTACTTAATACTTAAAGAATATTGGTTTTATCAAGTCGAACAATGAAATATAATAAATTCTCTATGCTAGCACCTAAAAAATAATTAGAGTCACTTAGATATCAAATGAACAAATTTGGATCACCGCTAGAGGGATTATACACTTGGATACTCCAAATACAATGAAGGTAATCCAGAAAAGGGTTTTTAAAAGATAAAAATCATTATCATAGAAACTTACTAAGACAAGGTAACCATTTATTCTATTTATAAAAAAATTAATTATAAATTTAACCTGAAAATATCCACGCTAGTTTTTGGGTTTTCCTCTATGTAAATATTTGGTGGAAAATGTTCATTGTTCATGGAATTCACATCATGTAAAATATTGAAAATAATCCACCAAATCAAAAAGGCATTATTAATATTTCATCCATCACGTTGCTTCCACTAAACTCAGAACCTTAGTCAATCTAGTTCTCTCCACTGGTTTTAAAACCAAATTTATCCTTTAAAATATATTTATGAATTATCACAAATAAATAGCTTGAAATTCCATTACATGTCAAGGTTTAAAACAAAATTAAATCCACTTATCCCCTTGTGATTCATATATATAGTCATTTAGTTAAATGAGAAACATTTTGAAACCAACAAGCATCCATTGGCATGTAATATAAAGTAAAAAAAAAAGAAACACCTACCTTGGTTCAATAAAAAACAAGTCGTAAGTTGTTGCCTATAGTAGTGAATTCTTAAACAATCCTCAAGGGTTCCTTATCATTCCTTAAATACAAAAAACCCTATAATCAAACAAACCAACTCCTAAATTTGAACCCCAACATCCCTAGTATTTATAGTAGAGGGATAAATAAAAGGGTAGAGGGTAGGGGTAGAAGGAAGGAGGAAACCACAGGAAACATGTTTACTATAGAATGAACCCACTTTAATTGGAGGAAGAGGCCACCAAAATGGAAGGGATGAAGGGGTAGAATTTTCCCATTCACCATGGAGGGTCAATCGATAGTTAGGGGAGGAATATGGGACTCAAAATCCTAAAATTTGACAAGGGAATTATGATAAATTACAAAATTTAAAGTGGTTAGGTTGACTATACGGTTTAACCGAATGGTTTTACAAACCATTCCCTAACCATGTGCAAGTAACTACTTAGAAAAAAACCCAATTACATGGTTTACCTGAAACTCCACATAGTTGGAAAAACTATGGCCATTCCAAATAGAACTATCTAATTATAGGTTTTATTCTCATACTTGTCTCATGATTTAACAAACCATGCACATATCGTGCACCCTAACCCTTACACACCAAATTTTTCTCATGATTTTTTATGAAACCCCAACCATTGTTTTTTATTATATTTAATTCTACTCTTGGTATTAGATCACTTGGTTGATGTTTAGGTTGAGTTCCCAACTTGAAATATTTAGTTTCGGAGCTTTATAACAGTTTTTGTCCTTAGGCGTGGTTTGATCATGGTTTGAGCCAAATCATATGATGCCTAGGGAAAATTGTGTGACTCCCAGTTAGTGTTTGGGATAAGGTCCAGGGCTTGTGCATGGTTAGGAAAAACCATGAGACAAGTATGTGGGGAGCCTCTGGAATTTGATAGAACCATTTCTCATGGTTGGCACACAATTTCACAAACCATGTGGCCAGCTCGTGTGTGTTCCCCTTCTCTCCAGTTGGGCATGCGTGGTTGGAAAACGGTTTGGAAAACCATACAGCTTGCCCAGGTCATTAAAAATTTGAAATTCCACTTTTCCCCTCCCTTATTTTAACCACAATTCTACCCTCCTCCCCTTGTATCATTTTTTTCACATGAAATATCTCCTAAACCCCTCTCCCTTTGTCTCTCCTCCCTTCATGGTTGCTCCTCCAAGCTTATAGGTGATTTTCCTTTGGGTTTTTGGTTGATTTCCTTCTCTTATCTTCTACCTCTTCTTTTTTTTGGTTCTTTCTTGTCTTGGGTCCCTCTTGGAAAAACCCTAGGGTTATGGTTGGATAATTTGGGTGGTTTTACTTGATTTTAGTGTGTGATTATTGTCTCTTGAGGCATATTCTTCCTTCCCTTGGAGTTTCATTGCATTCTCACATTGTTGAGATAGGTTTTTCCATTATTTCCCATTTTAGATCACACCATCGATGCTTGAGATTTCCGAAATTGTTTCTATAATTTATTAATAATTTTTTGTGTGTTAGTTTTTATTTTTATGGTGTTTCCATGGTGATGATTTGAAGAAAATGGTTTTTCAAAGGGTTTACACAATTATTTCTATATGTATATGTATACAAAGTGATTAAAAAAAATAAAACATGGCATTCAGGAATGAAATTGGGGGCTTTGAATTGTGTTTTTCTTTGGTTGTACTTGGTATCTTGGTTTTCATGTTGAATTTAATTTTTTCTATGGTTTGGGTGCCACTTCATATTTGGATAGTTATCTAAAAAATGGTTGTAAAGCCCTTTTCATTTTTTAAATTTGAAATTTATGTGTTTTAGTTATCATTTAAGTTTTCTATTGGATGTGGGCACATCCATATGTGTATGGAGTGCACATGTGGTTGGGATCACAAATGATAATGGCTTCTTTTAGGAAATATCTCTTGAAAACCAGAATTTTCAATTATTCTTCTACCCTTTCTTCTCCTTCCCCTCTTTTTTCTTCTTACTATCTCTCTTCTAAATAGTTCCTATAAACCCCCTTATATTTCAAAAAGGATCCTTGGTTTCAAAATTACCCAATGTGGTTTCAAATACACTTTCTAAGGCTCAGATCATTTTGAACTTTGAGATGTGGTTTGGTAACTAAATGAGATAAAGAACTATTTGGAACCCTTAAAAATTAAATTATTTTATACTTTGGTTTTAGAAAATGGTTTAAAATTGGTTTTTAAAACATAATCATTGAGGCCTGTTTGGCACCTTATGGTATTTTGGAAAGTGGTTTTGAAACTCATGTGATGTGAAGGCCCAGTTAGCACTTGTTTTTGACTTGATGTGTGATAGGAACCTCTATGGTAGTATCTTAAAGGGGAGAGTCATTTCATAGTTGTTGTAGGTGTTTAGGATAAGAAATAACAGTGGTATAAGTGGTTTATTGGTTTATACCACATATATGAGGACCTCTTCACTCACCATGTACTCCTATGACAAGATTCCTAGGAATTATCTAGAGAGTTGAGTTATGGTTTCTTATTGAACCTTAATAGATGTGTTGGTACCACTGAATTTAATGAGAGGCTAGGTGGGATGTTCTACTAGTGAGGCTAGTTTAGATCAGCCAGTTGGTTATTGACTATGGAGTTGCACCATATGTCAAAAGGTGAGTCTGAACTGAGTACATCCTGGGATTTCTTCTAGATATGTTTAGGAATTTCCCATTATTATTATCTATATGTTTCTATTTTTTATTATATACTTTATTACTAGTCTTATTTTCTTTTACCTATCTATAATTTCACAATTCATTTTATTCTTTTATTGTGTCTTGATCACCTTGTTTGGATTTTATTTTGATTTTGGTTTGAAATTGTATTTTGAAATATAAATCTATTTTAAAAAGGGAACTTCTGGGAAGATTTTTTTCTATTTAAAATAATAAAAACCTGTCTTCATAAATTTATTTTAAACCTTTGTTTATGGAATGTTTTAGAAAAGGAAATGTATGGAATATTTGGTGATTTCCTACTTGGTTTTTTATGCTCACATCCTACTAATGCCACTCAAAGATGGTAGAATTGGTCTATTTTGTAGGTTCAGGTTTCTGGTTTGGTTTGTACTTTGGAGTAGGTTGGTATTATGGATGATGATGACCAATACATCACATGGAGAACATGTCATTTCTATTTTGATTTATTTTCATTCATAGTTCTTTTTTTAGTTGTTTTTTCATTTGGATCATGTTTATGTATTTATTATTTTTTAGTTATTAGTGGCTTGTGTTGCGTACTCTGTTTTGTTTATTTGATCCTAGTTATTAATGGAATAAATAATTCCCACTTGGATTATCATTGATTCCTGATGCTAGTCACTAGACTGGAAGGATCATTAATGAATCTCGGGCCTTGTCTCAGATTTGGTTGGGTTTCGGATTGGATGGAATATCGACTTAGTTCATGAAAAAAATGGTATCATGGGATCCCTTTTTTATTTATGATGTTTGGTAGTTTAGAGATTATTATTTTCTATACTTAGGAGTTAGGTGCAGGAAGCGCATCACAAACTCTTTCTCATTTTGAACCTCGAACTTCAAGGGGTAGTCCGATGTTTGATTCTTTAGTTTTGGTTTTTGGGTGTATGGATGGGGAATGAAAATTGAAATGATCTGGTGTTCTAAAGTAATATTGTGTACAGTAGTGACACATTTGGGTCTTGAGGGCATGGTTCAAGATATTTCTAGTGGTTTTTTCTTTCCTGGGGCATGGTCCACTAAACCAGGTTGATGGGTTTTTTCATGGAAAATAGTTCCCCATCCGAGGAGTTCAGTCTGAGTTGTGTTTTTTCATGGTTTTTATTGGTGTGGGTATATTTTTAAAATGAATATGGTTATTGGGGAAATAGGTTTTAAAATCTAAAATGGTTTTAAGGTTGGTTTTTATTTTAAATATGGGAATTGGTGATTGAATTATATTTGAAATTGAGTTGGGTATTGTGAAAGGCGGCCTTGGAAGAATTCAGTTTTGAAATTGAAATGGAAAAAGGTGGTTTTGAAAAATTATTTTGGGTTTGTTTTGTGATGTTTGGTTTATGAGTTGATTTTTTGTTGTTTAATGTTATTTTGGTTGAATTTTGGGTTGATGTTGATTTGGGTTTTTCATTTTATTTATTGATTAGAGTATACCACCCAAAAAGACCCCAAAGGTTTTCAGTGAGTTTTCTCCTATTGTTGACCCTTCCTAAACTCCTATTAGGTTTTAAGATTCAAGTTCTTCTGAGTTGTTTCCTATTTTACACAGTGATCAAGGTTTATTTGAGTTTGTGGAGTGGATTTATAAATTTCAAGGTGCCTTTAGGTTATTGGGATCTCCCAAATCTATGAGGTTGTGTGATATTTTGGGTTCATTGGAAGGTCTATATTTGGATTAGTGGAAGTTGATTTTCCCCTCATCATTTCAACTTGGGATGTTTAGGGATGTTTTTCGGACCACCTTTATCCAATGATTCATACCTAAGGAGTTAAAGGTGATGAAAGTGTAGGATCTCATGAGTGTTCAGTAAGGACAGCGGATGGTAGAGGCTTATGTTGATCACTTCAAGGGGTTGGTTCTATTTTCTCAAGAGGTATCATTGTAGGGTCATTTGTAATCTTCTATCTT
Organism: Viscum album; assembly: GCA_963277665.1. Classification (NCBI taxonomy): domain Eukaryota; kingdom Viridiplantae; phylum Streptophyta; class Magnoliopsida; order Santalales; family Viscaceae; genus Viscum; species Viscum album. The sequence continues at coordinate 1,822,283,646 of OY728135.1, read as the reverse complement.
CATATATAGTCTTTTTATATATATTAAAGATCGATTCCTTTCATCTGATAAAGTTTGGTTTGATAATTTGTTGGATGAGGAGTTTCTCACTAAGTTGGTTCATAGAGCACAATTGGTAGTAGTCAGTATTCTTGTTTCTCTTAATTATCATGAGGGTTACCCATATAGTGATAGGTGTATTCTAGAAGAACCAATTCTTGAGGTGTCTTATTCGTCGGCTCCATATTATCATTCATCAGGCAGTTCACTCATATGTTTCCAGTGTAGTCAGTTTGGGCATTCAAATTTGTCTTTTTAACATCCTCTGAAGTCCTATCATTGTTGTAGTCATTTGGGTCATTTAGAGAAGTTTTTGCAAGCATAATTTCTAGAGGAGGAATTTTCAGTCAGACGTTTTCATCTCCAGACTGTGGGGAAATAGATGCTTCTAGACATCATGGCTTCATCCATTGTCCCTGAAGTGAATCTTTTCAAAAATTCATGATTTTTATGGTATGTTGGTTGTTTTTGGCCCAAATTGTGTCTCCAATGTTGTATTGGAGAAGGTTGAAGTTTTTCTTCTATGGTTTTCTATGATATTGTAAGTTCCTTCTTTTTTTGTAAAATTTTGGTGGTCTCGTTCCCTTGTAATTATAGTGGTTGTTCCCTTTTTTAGGGTGAATATTTGACTGGGTTTTTTTCCTATTTATGCTTATATTTTTTGTAGATCGGTTTTGATTTTTGGTTGTCAATGTTTTGGGGGTGCTTGTGTCTTATGGAAATGATGAATCAATATTTGGTTTGTTAATTGGTTTGGGTTTTTTTCATGGGTTTTCTTTTATGTCAAGGGTTTTTATCTCGGGTTTGGAGTTCCCTTTTGGGTGTCAGGGTGTTAGTTAGTTCCTTTTGGTGGGGATAACATTTTATGTGGTTCCCTTAGTTATGGTTTTCTCTAGATCCATTTGGGTGTGACTTTGGGATTAAAAGGTCACACTGAAGCTTGTGGTTCAATTTGACCTCATTCAGTTTTGAGTTTGAGTTTTGTCTCTCATTCAGCTGGGCGACTTTCTAGGCGAAAAAATTTTATGGTGGAAAGAATTGTCAAACCATGACCACTTTTTTTATTTTTTTCAGACTTATCTGGGTATTATATCCCTTGGTTGAGGTTTGGGTTGAGTTCCCATCTTTAATTTTTGAGTTTTGGATATATTTTTTGGTTTTTGGCCATGTACACAATTTGAACATGGATTGAGCCAAACCGTGTGAAGCCTAAGGAAAACTGTGTGGATACTAATTGGATTATAGGAAAAGGTTCACAACTTGTGCATGTTTAGAAGAAACCATACAATAAGCATGTGGTAAAGATCTATAATTTGAAAGAAACTTTTCTCAAAGTTGGCACATGATTTCTGAAACCATGCAGTCAGCTCGTGTGTGTGTGTTCCCCTCTCTATAGTTGGGTGTGAACAATTTGGAAAACCATGAACCCAAATAATGTAGCTTTACAAGGTCATTAAAAACATGAAATTCCTCTTTTACCCTCCTTTTTTTAAACCCCAATTAGATCCCTCTTCCCCTTGGATCATTTTTGGGACACAACAGGGCTCTCAAACCTCTTTCCCTTGGTCTCTCCTCCCTCCATGGTTTCCCCTCTAAGCTTTTAAGTGAGTTTCCTTTGGGATTTTGTTTGATTTACTTCTATTATATTTTCCCTCTTATTCTTTTTTATTCTTATTTGGATTAGACACCTATTGTTCAAACCCAGGGTTAGGGTTGTCTAATATGGATGGTTTTATTTGATTTTAGAGTGTTCATATTATCTCTTGATGAATATTCTTCCTTATCTTATAGTTTTATCACTTCTTTACATCATTAATATAGGTGTTTCCATTATTTTCCTTTCTTTAACATACCATTGATGCTTGGTATTTTCTAAATTGTTTCTATAATGTGTTAATCATTCTTGTGTCATGTCAGTTTAGATTTTTATAGATTTTTCATGGTGGTAATTTGAAGAAATGGTTTTTCAAATGGTTTACACAATTTTATTTATATGTATATATTACAAAGTGTTTGATAAAATGACACTTGGACTTTAGGAATTAAATTGGGTGCTATAAATTTTTTTATCCTTATTTATGATTGGAAGAATGTTTTTAATGTTGAATTTAATTTGGTCTATGGTTTGGGTGTCTCTTAATAGTTGGACTGTTATGTGAAAATTGGTTGCAAAGCTCTTTTGATTTCCTAAATTGGAACATTATGTGTATTGGTGATTATTTAAGTGTTCCATTGGATGTGGGAACATCCATATGTTCATTAAGTTCCCATGTGTATGGGATAAAAAATTATAATGGATTATTTTAGGAAATGTCTCTTTTGAACGGGAATTTTCAAATATTCTTCCCCTATTTCTTCTTCTCACCCTCTTTATTCTAAATGGTTATTTGAAAACCCATTTTTTTAAAAAGGATCATTGGTTTCAAAATGAATCAATTTGGTTTCAAATATTATTTCTAAGGCTTGGTCTGTTTGACCCTTTGAGATGTGGTTTGGTAACTAAATTAGCTAAAGGCCCATTTGGAACCCTTCGATCTTAAATGATGTTCTACATTTGTTTTCGAAAATTGTCTGGAAGTGGTTTTGAAAACATAATCTTTGAGGCCCAGTTGGCCCCTTTTGGTATTTTGGAAAGTGGTTTTCAAAATCATGTGTGCCATTGGTGAAGCTAGTTTAGAGAAACTAATTGGTTATTGACTATGGAGTTGTACCATACACTTGTATGTTAGTCCTTACCGAGTGTGCCTAGGAATTTCTTCTAGATATGTTTAGGAAATTCCCATGATTATTACTTGTATATTTCATTTTTATTCCTAATACACTTAGTTACTGGTTTAGTTTAATTTTACATATCTGTACTTTCACTATTACATTAATTATAGGCTTGGGTCTTAATAAAAAAAAATTGGTTTTTTTTTGAGTTTAGTTTGAAATATTATTATGACATGTAAATATTTTTTAAAATGGGAACTTTTAGAAATATATTTTTTTATTTTTAAAATAATAAAAACCTATCTTCATAAATTTATTTCAAACCAGTGTTTATGGACTGTTTTAGGAAAGGAAATATATAGATTTTGTGGTTATTGCATACTGGGATGTTTATTCTCACACTGTATTTGTGCCACTCAGCATCGATAGACCCAAATTATTTTACAAGTTTAGTTTTCTGGTTCATTTTGGCCTTTGGAGTAGGTTTTTCTTATGGATGGTGGAGACCAATAGGTCACATGGAGATCATTTCATTTATTTTTGGTTTAGTTTCATTTTTAGTTATGTTTTATTCAGTTTTTTTTGTATTTGGATCATGTTTTGGTATTAATTGTTGTTCATTTATTAGTGTTTTGTGTTGTATGCTCTATTTTTTATTTGATCCTATTTTTTAATGGGTTAAATCATTCCCACTTTGATTATATTTGATTCTTGGCACTAGTAACAAGACAAGGAGGTTCAAGAATTCCTCTCAAGCCTTGTCTTGGACTACGTCAGGTATCAGGTTAGATAGAATCCTATCCTAGTTTGAGAAATTTCCCCTAGGATACACATGGTTTGGACTAAACTATGCACCACCCATGCAGAAAAATCTTATATAGAAGAAACTATGTGTACAAACTGCATAGTGACATGGTAGGTGTCACATTTCTCCACACCATTTCACTTTTTACCTTTAGAAATTATAAAATCCAAGTATAAGACAGCTAAAGATAAATTCTAAAACAAAACCTAAAAATAAAGGATAAGTTCTTGAACAAATGGGTGAATCCTTGATCAACACTGAACCTCCTCAAATAAAATCAATCAAAAACTAATCCAATTGAATCCCTAATAATGAGAAGACTAAGAATATTTTTCCTCACCATTTATAATTAATATATAATAGTGGAATAATTGAAGACCTATTTTTTACAAAATGAGAGGTCATTACCAAATAATCACATTCCTAAAATCTCTAAAAAGGGAATTTATAAAAAACCACTAGCCAAATCCAACAACAAAACAGGGGGATAAAACCACCATGTGAAGGACTAAACCCAAAACATCTAGAAATACCAAAAAACTATATCACCAAAACCATGGTATCCCAAAACCATGGATCACATCAACCAAGAACGTGCCTCATGAAGAAAAAACATGGATCTAACCCAAGGTTCACATACAACATATGAGTTTTTTAGATCAAAATATATGGAATACCATCCTATAATGGTTCTGATAGAAAAAACGTCCCAAAGGCATCCTCAGTCCAACTAGAAACAAAACTACACCCCCAAGTGTTCATGCATGCACCCTAGGTTTTCCTTGTCTATACCAAAAATAAAAAACTAGTCTATCGTCTACATTATAGTGACCCTTATTTTTCTTACAGGACTATTACATAATTTTAAATATAAATAACATAATAGTTATATATTCAAGGATTGAAAGGTTTGGTATATTGGGAAAATTAGGATCATATATCAATTTTACATAATAAAACTTAAACATTTATTTAAATCCTTATTCTATAAATTTATAAAAGATCACATTATCCTTAGTACATGAAGTCACATGAGGATATACAATAATAAAATGGGTGATCTAAAAGCTCGATATGGGGACTAATAATAGACATGATCCAATATAACATGGGTGAGCATAATTTTAAACATCATATCAAAATCATAGGATCATATTCATAATCATGATGGGAACATTTGATAAAGGTATGGAATGTAGTGGTGAATAAAAATGAAATATCATGTCATAGTGGTCAAATACCACATATAATTGTGAACAAATCCAACATCATGTTCACACATAACATATGCTCATAATCATAACATAACATAATCATTTTGAACAAATATTGAATCGTGTTCATGCATAAAAAACATTATCTCATGAGATACATCACATTACCTAATCTATTGGAGGGATATATAAATCCAGGCTCACCCATAACATCATAATATTTATATAATCAAGCATGCCACACAGAACGTATAACAATTGTAGTCATGAAATAACCCATGTAAAGGAATTGGATTTATAAGTATTTCACAAAGAATTATTTTATGAATAAAATTGTGGATCCCCAAATAATGAAAAACATATGTTTTATAAACATAATCACTCTTATGTAAATAAGAAACAATCCAAGATGAGTAAAAGAATTTCTTTGGAAAGAAAATTCTTTTTTGGAAAAACAATATTTGTATTTAGATTATAAATCAAGGTGGTAACATGTATATCCCTAAAAATGGTAATAATAGTTAAAGGATGTTTATGAAACATTATAGGAATATCCATACTAAAAATGACATGCAATAAGGATAACTGAAAGAAAGGGAGAGGGGTTCGAGAATCCCCTTACATTAAATCCTGCTTTATTTCATTTTTTCAAACTCCCAAAAAATAAACATGGGTTTATTAAAACATTGATCTAGAAGTGAATTATTTTCATTTTTACCACTATTTATCAATTATAATCATTTTATTATATTTATTAATTTCCTTGGTTAAAGGGAAGACATTTTGATATTATGTTTTCATTAAAAATTTCTCGTTTTTCTTTCAATTTCACTATTTTCTTCAATGTAATTTATTAATTAATAAAATTAATTCCAAAATATAAAAATAAATATATTTATACATTAATATATTATAATTAATTTATTTTAATCATCCATATGGTTGGTGTTAATAAAATAATTGAAAACTTCCTCATTGGCAGTTAACCAATCATTAACTGGACATTGTCAAAAAGAGCGATAATGGGGAGTATGAAAATTTTATATGTTATAAATATAATAATTATAGTAGGTAAAAATCATTAAAAAAATATTAAAATACACTTAATTATCCTTATAATATTTGGGTTTGAAATGGGTGTAGGAAAATAGAAAGAGGATAGAAGAATGATAAAAAAACTTAATGAGAACATACCTTCTTCTTAGTGTTTCTTCTTCTCTACAACACTAAACTCTTTTGATGATTGGAGTTGGATTGATACAAAACATCCATAGGTATTATAAAATTTTTAATATAAAGTTATTGGGTAGATATTTTTATTTTTAAAGTATAGGAGGAGTGGTTTTGTAAGAGGAGGGAGAGAGGTTATTTATACATGAGGAGAGAGGTATTTTTAGAATAAAATATTGAATTAAATATTATATCAAAGTTAAAACATCTAATTGTGAAATTTTTACAATATAAATCATATATCAATATAATATAATGTTTTTATGACTTTAAAACACTATATAATTTTAATTCACTTGGTTTATTAAAAATGAAAGTGGAAAGAACGAAAAATTGTTATTTTATGGGATCACTTTTGAATTTAGGTTTTGGAAAATGCTTTTATGTTTTAGAAATTAATTTTATTATATTTTAATGAATAATTTATGAAATTAAATATATTTTTTCCAAACTTCAAGTTCTATAAATGATCATTTAATTATTATATCATGAATTATTTAATTTAAGATACATTGATTACCTGAAAAACTATATTTTTATTATTCACTTGAAAATTGAAGTGTTTCAGAAAATTACAAAACAAATAAACCATAGAAATTTTAGAAAATATAATTTCAAAAATGGTATTTATTATAAAAGTAAATTTCTAAAATTTTTAATTTTAATTTTTAATATAAAAAATTATTATTTTTATAAACTGCAATAAAATATAGTTTATTAAAGATGTTCCTATATATTATTTGATTTTTTTAATCATGATATTTACTTTTTAGAATTATAATATTTATATTTACTTGTATTACACATTAAAAATATTATTTATATCACACATTATTATTTTGAGGTCAAATTACTATTCCAACAGTCATGTTACTATTCCCAATGATCAAATTACTATTCCCAACAGACAAGTTATTATTTAAATGATCATATTACTATTACAATGATCAAATTACTATTTAAATAGTCACATTTCCTCTTATAAATACTAATTCACTCCTTCATTCATTATTACCCCAATTCCTGTAACGTCCCGGATCCAGGTGAAAGACAACGGGTGCCCCGAACCCGGTTGGTCAGATGACCTCAAGCGCATTTCACCAAACGCCCGAGGTTTCCGACTAGAAGTGAGGGATTATGACAGATAGTGAGGAAACTATTTCATCATTTTTCAAAGTGTAGTGAAGTGGAAATAAATATAAACATACAAAAGTTGAAGTAATAAACAATATAAGCATGAAATGGACAACATAACTAAAGTAAAAGATAACCAACAGTCATATATATGATGATATAACATGTCTCTAATTCTAAGAAAGTATCCAAAACAGGATACATAGAAATATGATACAATACAGCAAAAGGTACAAAGTATAGCAAAACAAAACCAAATAAGTACAATAGGAACACAGCAGCATCACAAGCCTAAACTCGGTCTCTTACTCTCCTACTCCTCTGCAAAAATCATGTACCCATGTAGGGTCCCTTGCCCTTATCGATGCCTCCTGTAATATCATCTGTTTGGGCCCAATACATGACCCAAAAAGGGTGTGAGAAATAAATCTCAATAGGAAACCACATAAAGGCTCATTCCCAACTATCAGTGAAAATGTGAAACAGTAGTGTGCAATAATGAAATGCAGTAAATTAGGAAGTAATCAGAAGTAACCATTCCTAACAGTTACATTTTCATTTTAATAATCATTTAAAAATTCAATATAATTGAATTCTATGTTTTCTGAGACTCAGCCTCGACCGACAATCTCCTATACCAGTGCCATAGCAGAAACCACAATAGGCTATCTAACAAGTAAAAGATAATAACAATACCATTTTTGTGCTTTAGCTTGGTAGGTACAACATAAGAAATCACCACAGTGAATATTCAAAGTAAACATTATCCTCAGACATGAAAATCCTTACCCTTAGGAAAATAGAAACGAAACCCTCAGATTACTACCCTCAGGAATAAAAAATATTTCCCTCGGGTGTAAGAACTGTTTACCTCAGGCTAAACAAAACCTTTCCCTCAGGATAAATAAACACTGCCCTCAGGCATAAGAAACGTTTCCCTCAGGCTAAACAAAACCTTACCCTCAGGCTAAACAGAACCTTTCCCTTAGGCTAAATAGAACCTTTCCCTTAGGCTAAACAAAACCTTTCCCTCAGGCAAAATAGAGGAAAAGCAAGTAATTGGGCCAAACCCAAAAGCGTAATAAAGCTATCTATATATGTTTCCTCTCAAGAAAACTTAAAACATGTTATAATCATGGCATACCCACGGGTATCCTGGCCAAACGGATAAACAAGGGAAACGCACCCATAGGGTGGCCTTGGATCAAAGCAACGATTCCAAATAGTAGTTTATACTTATTTTTTAGATTACCTATGAAATTCTAGGTATCTCAACAGTCAAAGTATCTGCCATATGACACCCCAAACATGGGCGCATGGCACAATGGTACACAAAAACAACTTGATAGTTGGAATTAAACATAAGACCACCTACCTCGATTCCCTCAGATCGATATACATTAAAGGCACCTCCTGAAACAACCAATAAAAAAGTAGATCTGAGATAAACGTTTATTTGTTAAAACCTAAATAACTTCCATTAGTGAAATAATTGGAATAAATGATTCAAGAAGAGGGAATATCTTACCCGCGCAGTTCACACGAGACCAACGGCAGAAGAATGGGAGTCCCGGCAAGCGATCGGGAGCATCTCTAAGTCTCGGCCTCCTCTCTCGCTGCTCCTGGTGAGCCCTCTGCCTCCTCCGCCGAATGAGGAGGCTACTTCCATTTTTTAATGAAAAAACATAACTATACAGCGTGTGCTCTCAAGTCCACGGCGTGTACTGTTTTTTTAACTGTTCCTCTTGCGGCTACTTTCCACCACCTCACTGTTCTTCTACAGACTGATTACGTGGCGTGTATTACTAAGTACATGGCATGTAGTTAGTTTTTACACCCATACTCGTCGATAAGCCTATACGCCATGTATTCTCATCCCACACAACCAATGTACACGGCATGTGTACAAAAGTACACGGCATGTAGTAAGTTTTTACACCCAAGCCTACAAGCCCTCTATTCTCATCTCACACAGCCAAAGTACACAGTGTGTGTACAAAAATAAATGGCGTGTACCCAGAAATTTTGGGATTTTTCCCACATTTCCCTTGTTTTCTCAAAAAAACTTAAGGAAAATGAAAAAGATTAAGTCGTACCTCAAGAATAAGAACCGGGTTCTTACAAACTTCCCCACTTAAAGCAATTATTCCCTGAATTTCCCTTCAAAGGGTGGTGAAGATAAAGCTGGGAACAATTCAGGCCACTGAGCATGTATGTCGGTCTCCTGCTCCCAGGTTTCGTCCTGCACTCAGCCATGCTGCCATAGCACCAGTACGAGAGGAACTGACTAGCCTTAGAGAACCTTCATGAACCTATCAACAATACGAATCGGATTCTCCTCAAAGGATGCATCATCCTGAAGTTAAACCTCCTCAGGATGAAAAACATGAGATGGGTATCAGTGATAACAACGCATATGAGATACATGGAAGACATAATGCATGGCCCGGTACCTCTGTGGTAACTACAAATGATAGGCAACTGGCCCGACTCTCTCCAAAATCCCAAACGGCCCTACATACCTCGATGAAAGTTTACCTTATCTTGTGATCCGCCTGTGTCCCAACCTCAGTGAAACACATAAGAAAACCTGATCCCTGACCACAAACTCCAAGGGTCTTTGGCGGTGATCAGCAAAAGATTTCCGATGAGACTATGCAGTAGCCATCCACTTCTGAATCAACTGGACCTGCTTTGAAGTCTCATTCACAAGACGTGGTCCTAGTACATCTACCTCACCTGCCTCCAACCAGCACAAGGGTGATTGGCATGGACTACCATATAAAGCCTCGTAAGGTTTTATCTCAATAGTTGCATGAAAACTATTATTGTAGGAAAAATCGACCAGGGGTATGTACTTCTCTGAAGAGCCCCCATAGTCTAGTACGCATGCATGCAGTATGTCCTCTAGAACCTGTATTGTATGATCTGAATAGCCATCAGTCTGAGGGTGGTAAGTTGTGCTCAGAAGCACCTGTTTACCTAGTGCCCTTTGAAAACTCTTCTAGAAACAAGACGTAAAACTGGTGTCCCTATCTAAAATGATAGAATGGGGTACCCCATGAAGACGTACTACCTCTCGGATATAAAACTTCTCAAGCTCATCAACATCGAAGGTATCCTTTATCAGAAAAAAGTGAGCTACCTTCGTAAGTCAATCCACAACAACCCATATGGAATCATTGTCTCAAGGTGACCTTGGAAACCCAGTCATGAAGTCCATCGTGACATCATCCCATTTCCATTCCGGAATGGGTAACTGTTGTAATAGTCCGGCTGGCTTCTGATGCTATGCATTCACCTGCTGATAGGTGGAACATCTCATAACAAAACTAGCTACCTCTCCTTTCATACCTGGTCACCAATACTGGCGTCTCAAGTCACGATACATTTTGGTAACTCCAGGATACACTTCCCAAGATGAAGCATGAAATTCCTGCATCAAATCCTCGCGTATATCCCCTGTAACCCACACTCATCCATGGATACGTAGTACCTCATCATTGCCTATCGTCCAACCAAGAAGAGGGTCCTCACTTACCATCGAATCCCATAGAAATAGGCCTTCAGAATCTAATATTTTTCTCATCCTCACTCTATCCGATAGGGTAGAAGTCACAGCTAAGGATGAAAGATAGGTTTTCACCTGACTATCATGAACCTCCAAATGCATCTCAGAGAACAAATCCATAAGCTGCCACTCAACACTGTCCTCCTGCACTGCCTGTATCTGAGCCCTCCTACTCAGTGCATCAGCTACTACATTACCCTTACCAGGTGTATAGGCAAGCTCAATGTCGAAGGACTGAAGGTATTCAACCCACCTCCACTATCTCAAATTCATGTCACGCTGGGTAAAGATGTATTGAAGACTTTTTTGTTCCATAAACACCACAAAATGTTCTCCCAAGAGAAAATGTCTCCAACAGTGTAACACATGAACAACTACAGCCAACTTGAGATCATGTGTCGGGTAATTCCTCTCATGTGGCCTCAACTACAGAGACCCGTACACAACTACTCGATCGCTCTACATCAACACTACTCCCAACCCAATACCTGATGCATCACAATAAACTTTATAGATCTTCCCTTGCTCTGGAATTATTAGGAATAGTGTTGATGTCAACCTTCCCTTCAGATTCTGAAAGACTTTCTTGCAAGCTTCTGGCCAAACAAAATTCATATCCTTCTTAGTCAAACCCGTCAATGGTGCTTCTAAGAGGGAAAAGTCCCATATAAAACACCTGTAGTAACCAGCCATCCCCAAGAAACTCCATATTTCAAACATGTTTTTAGGCTACTCCCAGGAAACTACTACTCTCACTTCATCTGGGACTACTGCAACTCCTGCCTCTGAGATAATATGACCTAGGAAGTGAATCTGGTCCATCTAAAAGTGGTACTTTGAGAGCTTAGCATATAACTGATGCTCTGTTAGTGTACTCGGTATGATATCAAGATGGGTGGCATGGTCGTGTTGAGTTTGAAAGTACACCAAGATATCGTCCACAAAGACTACCAGAAAAGAATCCAGATATGGGTGAAACACATGATTCATCATATCCATGAAAACTGCTGGCGCGTTTGTGAGTCCGAACGGCATGACCAAGTACTCGTATAGACCATATCTGCTCCGAAAGGCTGTAAGTGGTAGGTCCAATGGTATAACGTGCAACTGATGATATCCAGATCTCAATTCAATCTTAGAGAACACTCGTGCTCCTCAAAGTTGATCAAAAATATCATCAATCCTCATTAAGGGATATCGGTTCTTAACCGTCAACCGGTTTAGTTTCTGATAATCCATGTAGAGTATGAGGGTACCATCTACCTTCTTAGCGAAAAGGATAGGCGAACCACAGGGAAAAATACAGGGTCGGATAAAACCCTTGGCTTGTAACTCCTCTAACCGCCTCTTGAGCTTCTGCAATTCTGGTGTAGCTTTCCTATATGGATGAATGGACACTGGTGCCGCTCCTGGAATAAGCTCAATAGAGAAATCCACCTCTTTCTCCGAAGGTAGACCTAAAAGATCATTCAGAAAAGACATCACTAAAACCATTAACCACTAGAGGGAAATCCTTCTAACAAGTTTCTCGGTCATCCAAATATAAACTCACTATCGGGGCTGTCATTCCACCTTGCCCATGATGCTCGAGTCCATCTCAGCTCGCCTGGACATCCCATTCACCCTTGTATAGAAACTCTCCACCCTATAGTGATGTGAAACTCACCCTGCAATGATAGCAATCCACAAAGACTCGGAAGATTACCAACCAGTCCATCCCGAGAATGACATCCTAGGTTGTCATCTCTAAGACATAGAGGTCCCATAGAAAGTGACACCCACCCACCTCTAGGGGGAACTCCTTGCACTAACGCACACCTATCATTCTAATTCCCAATGGAGTGTCTAGAGTGATGATATATAAATAAGAAGAAACATAGAGCCCAAGGCTCTCCATAGCAGGCACAGATATAGATCTATGTGTATCACTAGTATCAAAAAGTACAGAAGATAAAACAGAAGCAACAAGAATAGTACCTATGACAGTGGAAGGTTCAGGATCCTGCTTATGTTGAGTCTGTTGCACTGCATATGTCTGCCCAGTGTCGCGGCCATGCGATACAGCTTGGCTACCCTAAGTTGACCCTCCCTGCTATCTCTAAGATCCAGGTGTCTGGCTACCACAGCCACGACCACCACCTCGGCCTAAATGTCTTGACGTATTCTAATTCCCTAACTAGTAAGAAGTTATTGGCCATGCTCCTGCACATGGAGTCCTCACATAACCCCTCTCACTAGTCACTGGAGGAAACTCCCTGTAAAAACGCTGAAGATGACCCATCTTGCCGCATGCTCGGCACCCCATTGGGTCACGTGGACACTGAGGTCTCTCATGCCCCTCTTTACCACACTGGTAGCACATTATCTGGCCAACTGAAGAATTCTTCTAGCTAGTACTACCACATTTATATAAATCCATATACCTCTTCCTCTTGTCGGTCAAAATAGTACCAGAGACCAGTGTCGAACCGCCCTAGTCTGTGCCACTAGCTTCTCGTAGGTTCCGCTCAGAAATCAAAACCTGGTTCACAATATCATGCACTGTAGGCAACCTGAAAACATTCACCAGTGCTCGGATGTCATATCGAAGACCATCATCAAAGAGCTTAGCCCTGAACGTCTCATCACCCATCGGAACTGGTGCAAAAAATTTTAGTTCGGTGAAGCATGCATAATAGTCCATCTCTGAAATGGCACCTTGTTGTAGGTTCATGAACTCTCGAGCTCGATACTCCCTTAGTGTCTCTGGAAAGAAAAATTCATAGAAGACTACCTGAAAATATTCCCACGCCATGTCTTAGTGATGCTCAGTCTGGGTGGTAACATCCCACCATCTCTTGGAAGAATCAAACAACATGTAAGTAGAGAGCTTGACCCTCCTCCCAAGAGGTGTATCCAGATTCTCAAAGATCGTCTGCAAAGAATCTAGCCATGAATACACAGCCTGTAGTTCTCCATTCCCTGAAAACGTAGGCGGATTCTACTACTGGAATATACTTTTCAGCTGTTCTATAGATGTGGCAACCGGCGGTGCTCCCTGGAAGGTCTGCATGAACCACACAAATCCTTCACGGAACAGTGCATTTGTGCCTTCATCCGGTATAACAGTGGGTGCCGCATCTGGAACTACTGGAGGATCCACTGGTATCTCATGGTCTACCATCTCTGGAGTATAATAGTCGCCACTCTCTTGGCGAACAAATTGTGGTCGTCTCGACAGAATGACTCTAAAAGGTCAAACACACACCGTAGTTTAATTTACTATCGAGGTTTCTATTTTCTGGTTAAGAGTGCCAATGAAAATGGGAAAGATCCACAAGAACTGGATAAAAGAGACTACACGGTGTGCATAAGGTCTACACGGCGTGTATCCCTAAGCCCTTACATGGTTGTGTTATAATGCTGGCCTAGGCATGTCTCAACCCTTGGTACATGGAGTGTTACACCCGAACACGGCGTGTACACCGCCTTGTTTCCCCAACCACACAGACAAGTCCACATAGTCTCTCACCGGCCAAGACTACACAGGGTGTCCAACAGGTTCACGACATGTACTAGAAAGGTAACATCGACCCGTGTTGTTAGCTACATGGATAGATTCCATGATTACACTACACGGCTTTTTTATAACTAACATGGAGTATATCACCTAAGGTTTCTCCATCCGTGTTGTTAGTCACACGAGCGGACATAGGGTCAACCCTACACGGCATGTACAACCAGTACATGATGTGTTCCCACAAGGACTTCCCTATCCCATGTCTCTTCCCACATGGCCAATGACATGGTTAGAGACTACACGGTGTGTATAAGCTCTACACAGCATGTAATTAAGAAAAATAGTTTCTTCCCGAATAGAAGAACACATGGTGTGTAGTCAAAACTACACGGCGTGTATTCTGGGTTTTTCCGGATAGTAAGCCTTAGAAACTACTTCAAAGCCCATAAAAACACTGAAAGGAACACCAAAGTTCTAAATTCCGATTTCTTGAGGGACCATACTCCCCGTGAATCAAATCTTGGCATCTTATACATGTTATAAACAAGTTAAAAAAGTTAATGATCCACCAAATTCCAGTCAATGAGTGCCCATAACACATCAACAACCAAAGTTTTGCGTTCATTCAAACCAAAACTCATACAAACAATACCCTATCAATAGTAGGCATATTTATCAAGGTACCTATCACAAGAGCATGCATTTTCTAGAAAAACATCTATCAAAACAACATGCAATTTCTAATGCACCTACATGGCATGGAAATTATGCATGACATGTGATTCTAACATGTGCCTAAATGATGCATGGGATGGAATATCATCATCTCATCGGGTTGCAACTAAAGAAAACCCAAATATAAAATATAATCATCACGCCACAAGAGCGTTACCCAATGGTGAAATCAAATCAACTGTAATAATTGCAAAACTATAAAATTGAAATACGAGGTAAATTGGATTTTCCCTGAACATGGGTTAGCTACTCCCGGGAACAGCTTATTACTAAGTACCAATTACATCCTATCCCTGGATATAGGCTCCAAACAGTAAGTTAACGAAAAGAAACTCCTATGATACCACTTTGTAACATCCCGGATCTGGGTGCCACACAACGGGTGCCCCGAACCCGGTTGGTCACATAACCTCAAGTGCATTTCCCCAAATGCCAGAGGCTGCCGACTAGCAGCGAGGGCCTAGGACTGATAGTGGGGAAAATATGCCCTCATTTTTCAAAGTGTAGCACAGCAGAAATAAATATTAACATACAAAATCGGAAGCTATAAATAATATAGACCTGAAATGGACAATGGAACTCAAGTAAAAGATAACCAACAGTCATATATATGATGATGAAATATGTCTCTAATTCTAAGAAAGCATCCAAAATAGGATACTCCGCAATATGAAATAATACAACACAAGTTACAAAGTACATCAAAACAAAACCAAAGTAGTGCAACAGGAAAACAGCAGCATCGAAAGCCTAAGCTCTATCCCATGATCTCCTACTCCTCTACAACAATCATGTACCTGTGTAGGGCCCCTTTCCCTTATCAACACCTACAAAAATATAATCTGTGTGGGCCCAAGACATGATCCAAACAGGGTTTGAGAAATAAATCTCAGTAGGCAACCACCTAAAGGCCTGTTCCCAACTGTCAATGAAAATATGTAACATCAATGTGCAATAATGAAATGTAGTAAATTAGGAAGTACTCAAAAGTAACCATTCCTACCAATTACATTGTCATTTTAATAATCATTTAAAAATTCAATATAATTGAATTCTGAGTTTTCTGAGACTCGGCCTCGACCGACAATCTTCTATACCAGTGCCATAGAAGAAACCACAATAGGCTATCTAAGAAGTAAAATATAATAACAATACCAAGCCGATGATTTATGTTACAACATAATAAATCACCACAGTGAATATTAAAAGTAAACATTGTCCTCAGACATGAAAATCCTTACCCTCAGGCAAACAGAAACGAAACCCTCAAGTGACTGCCCTCAGGCATAACAAATATTGCCCTCAGGCATAATAACTCTTGCCCTTAGGCAAAACAAAACCTTTCTCTCAGGCTAAACAAACACTTCCCTTAGGCATAATAAATTTTTCCCTCGGGATAAACAAAACCTAGCCCTCAGGCTAAAAAGAACCTTGCCCTCAGGCTAAACATAACCTTTCCCTCAGGCTAAAAAGAACCTTTCCCTCAGGCTAAATAGAGGAAAAGCAAGTAATTAGGCTGAGCCCAAAGCGTAAGCATGAAATTTATATATGTTTCCTCTCAAGAAAACTCAAAACATGCTATAATCACGGCATACCCATGGGTATCCTGTCCAAATGGGTAAACAAGGGAAACGCATCCACGGGGTGACCCTGGATCAAATCAATGATCCCAAATAGTAGTTTATAATTATTTATTAGATTACCTATAAAATTCTAGGTATCTCTACAGTCAAATTCTATGCCATACGAAACCCCAAACAAGGGCGCGTGGCACAACGATACACAAAAACAACTCGACTGTTGGAATTAAACACAAGACCACCTACCTCGATCTCCTCTGATTGATATACATGAAAGGCACCTCCCGAAACAACCAAAAACGACGTAGATATGAGATAAACGCTTATCTGTTAAAACCTAAATAACTTCCCTTAGGGAAATAATTGGAAGGGAAGATTCAAGAAGAGGTAAGACCTTACCCGCACGGTTCACACGAGACCGACGGCAGAAGAATCGGAGTCCTGGAGAGTGATCGGGAGCTCCTCCAATTCTCGGCCTACTCTCTCGCTGCTTCTAGTGAGCCCTCTGCCTCCTCTTCCGAATGAGGAGGCTACTACCTATTTTTAATGAAAAACATAACTACACAGCATGTACTCTCAAGTACATGGAGTGTACTATTTTTTTAACTGTTCCTCTGGCGGCTACTTTCCACCGCCTCATTGTTCATCTACTTACTGATTACACGACATATATTACTAAGTACACGGCATGTAGTTAGTTTTTACACCCATACTCGCCGACAAGCCTAAATGCCATGTATTCTCATCCCATACAGCCAAAGTACATGGCATGTGTACAAAAGTACATGATGTATAGTAAGTTTTTACACCCAATCCTACATGCCCTGTATTTTCATCCCACACTGCCAAAGTACATGGTGTGGGTACAAAAGTACATGGCGTGTACCCATAAATTTTGGGATTTTTCCCACATTTCCATTGTTTTCTCATAAACACTTAAGGAAAAGGAAAAGGAGAAACCCGTACCTCAAGAATAAGAATCGGGTTCTTATAATTCCTTTCAATGTTACATTTTTTCATTTGATATAATTTTGATTGGTTTACTAATATTTTTTTATATAGTTTTGGTCTTGGGAAATTGATTCTAGCAAATTAGAGCGATCTATATTTACCATTCTTATTTTATTAATTTATATTTTTTCACAATGTAATGGTTTTCATTTTCAATTGTTTAGTTTTTTATTAATGTAACATTATTTATTAATGAAATAAATTTTTGTTGGTTTCTTTATGTGATTTATGTGTATAATACTATATAGTATAATATAACTCATGTTTATTTCAAGAGAAAAATATAATTTATAAATGCTAGGTTGTTACATTGACCATGTAAGGTAAAAAATGAACATCATCAAGTGGTGAGTAATGATCATTCCCCAAAATAACCATTTCCCATAAAGAGAAACCAAATAAGACACCAGAAATATTTTCATCAAGCCACTAATTCTCAAAACTCAACAAGAAAAAATCCCAAAATAGTTATTCATAAATAAGATACACAAACAAGAACCTAAAGGATACACCAAATAATGTCCACCCACTAGCCTCAAACATCTCTAAGCTTGATAAAACAAACATCCCAAACTAGATCTCTCACAAGAGTCTCTAAAAAAAATCAACCTTCACTAGTCTAACCATCAAACCAAGTCTTAAATACTAATCCACTAGGTCAATACAACTCTTAAGAAAACTCTCTAAACCCACATGAACTTGAATATATCTAAGACACACTTCCAGGAGAAGAAGAAAACATATTCCACTCCATTAGAATTTGTGGAATTATGAAAAATAAAATTAGGAAAGAACCACAAGACAAAAGCTCTACTTCCACACTAGACCTTTCTGGTAAACTTACACCAACCCATGTTAGACATGATCTTAACTAGGTCAAACCTCATAAAGATTAAACCATTCCTAAAATAACATGAGGGAAAAATTAAATCATATTCTTTAATAAAATAGGAATAACTCCTTTAAAATGATAGGACACGTAATAAAGAGTCCCAAAAAAAATTTGAAACCCAAGGCACCATTAAAATTTGGGATTCTTCCACAAAATAGCCAAATTGAAACCATTTAATTCATTTAAAACCACTCAATCTTTAAATACATTCCATGATATTCTAAAATCCTTCATAAACATACAACATTTGGTTTTCAAAAAAATTATACCTTCTAAATTCCATGATAAAAACAAACCACTTATATTTTAAACAATTCAGATCATTCACCATTTTTAAAAAAATGAAAAGGGTCCAAAATAAAATTACCCATGAAATCCATTTTTCATAAATTATTGTTCTTACTTAAAATAGGAAACTCACCTTTCAAAATACCTTGTGTACTTGATTAATAAATCAATCACACCTAAATAACTTTCCAAATTTCAAACTGAAATCAATAATTTTAAAAAAATTCATGAAACCAAAATAATTTTACAAAAAAACCATAAGGACTTGTTTTAAACTAAATAAAATTCTCATGGAATCCATTTTCACCCAAAAAAACCAATTCTGCATCACACTTGAAGTCACATTAATAAATTCATAATGCAAGCCTCACCCAAGAAAACCAATCCAATGATGTCAATATATTAAAAACCCCACCTTGACCATTTTCTCATTTCCCTAATACACTAGGAAATACAAGCATCAATGGTTATAAATATATAAATCAAGAGGGATGTAGAACCATTCCTGACTTTTACACACGGTTGAAAACCACTTTCCAATCATGCATTGGTCCCTATAATAAATTAGGCATCAAGTTTTTGGTTGTTGTATAGTTCTCTAGGCCTTACAATATAACCTGACACTTCAATACCATTTTACGTCTCTATCCCTAACAAAAAACATGATCCCCTAGGCAACTCAAGCCATTCCATTAAGTATTAAAGAACCCCTACCATAGGCATCACACCATAATCCAATAACACCATTAAATGGAATGATATAATCAAAATGAAAATACCGACTACCCATGGAATCTCAAGGCTCAGGGTGAGAAAGGGCTTGCGACACTCTTCCCAAGCCTACCTCCTGAGTCCCAACATCCATATCTCAAAACAACCAACACCCCAAATATCAAGAGATCATTATGGAACCTTGGTCCCACTGATAAACTAAGGCCTTTGATACTGTTTTATAATGAACCGGACCAAGGTTTTAACTAACTCGGTACTCAACTTGATTATCCATAAGGCTCGAAGAGCATTCATAATTTCCATGGGTTGGAAACTAGTGCTTGGGATTAATGAAACAAACCTTGGGAATGATTTAGACCTCATACAATAATATAATAATAATCAGTGGAAGCAGTAGTAAAAAAATAGCAAAAAAGAGATATACCATATGTGTATCCCATATAAAAGATACAACTACTACACAAATAAAACAACAGTGGAATATAATACAAATCAACCTAAAACATAAAATAAAATATTACAAAAGATCAATACAAAGCCAAAGTTAAAATAAAATACCCAAACCAACTCCAACAATCCTCTACATGACCCATGGTCACCATCCAGCCCAATGTCAACCACAAAAGATCAAAAGAGTATAATCCTTTGGAATAAACCTGGACGTTTATAATATAGGTGTGAGGTAAATATCCTATTTGGTATACATCCACTAAATATAAGTAGTCACTTTCATATTACATCCTAATAATGCTATTTTGAAATACATTCGAAAAATATACACTTTTTCATAAACTATTTCTATAAAGAAACAGGAAATCCATCTCAACTGAATTAAAGGAATTTTTTCATTTTTATTAAGTGAAAATAGTCACTTGTAAAACAATTTTTCCTCAACTGACTCCCTTTTTGAAAACCACTTCAATAAATTAACTCTTCAAAACTATCTCATAAACATCTCATTTTAGGATAAAAAACTAAAAAAGGTTTAAAAAATTAAAATCATTTTCCCTAAAACATATTTTAAAGACCATTTTCTATGTAAAGTTAAGCAAGATGGCCAAAAATACTATTTCTAAAACCCATTCACATAAGAGTTTTAAAAACATGCCATTTTCACTTTCTCATTAAAAACACTCCAAGTCACTTTATAATAAAAAAATTTAAATTTAATAGAATGCCTTTCAAACTCATAAATAAAATATTTTTAAATCACACTAAAATACACTTTCACCTTCCATATTTCAAAATCTTTTATGGATCCCTTTTCAAAACATTTCAAAATCAAGGCATAATAAAGGAGGAGGAAAGAAAACAAAAAGGAACCATTAATTTAAAGACATGCGATGATGAGAAACAAAAAAAAGTATATAGGTTCTAAGAAATAATCAATGAAATATGGGATACATATGAAATAAAAGGAAAAATCCCCTAAAATGATCCTAAATAGGATCATATTGTCATGGGAATCACACTAAGACATAAGTAACAAAGTTAAAACTAGAGACATGATTCTAAGGATGCCACTGCCTATCATATTTTCATCCCTGGTAGTCTTATTGGACTATCTAGAAATAAAAACTCTGGGGGGTTTACCACTAACATGGTCCACTAAGAATATTGTTAGCTCGTATGGATTACTACCCCTTTCAGTCTAAATAACAATGTGAAACTAGGAAATATTCCTGAGCCAGCATATTTCTATATTGGGGATTATGATTATCCATACCTCTACTTATTCCTTAGTTACTTACCATGATAAGTAAAATAGAGGTGATAAAAATCAATAATTTCATGCATCAAATATAAAACATTTAAAATAACTCAAACCTCACCTCCCTACACCCTCACAAGTATAGCCCCAACCACATAAAAGTTTAAAAAACATATAAAGATAAATAATATTATTACATCCCATAATGGGATTAAAATATAGTATATAAATAACCAAAATCACACAGGACTAAATAGGTTGTCACACATTTTCATTAAAGCTCATTTTTTATAGAGTTCCAGAAAAACCTTTTTCCAAAATAAGCTTGGAATGCCAAGCCCATATCACTCTAATTTAAGCTCTTCCTAATCAAATCGTGTTTCTAAATTTTATTAAAACATTATTTAAACATAAATTGGAACTCCCTATTCCCTCTAAAACAATTTTTAAATGAACAAAGGTTATTAAAAAATGTCAAACATCTTACACAAGGGTTAACATTTCCCTTGAAAAACAAACAAAAGGTTTTTATTATTTCACAAGATTTAAACACCCCAAATACTAAATTTGAAAATAAATTGGTGTAAATAACACAATTTAAAACCTAAAAATGATTATCTCCACCACATTTAAAACCAAATTCACCCTTTAAAATCCATTTGGGAATTTTCACATACACTTTGCATGGAATCACATTCTATTCCAAGGGTTAAAACCAATTTAATCCATTTCCACCCTCATGGGTAATACATATAGGAATATATTTAAATAAGAAAAAATTTAGAACCATATAGAATCCATTTTCATATAATATAAGGCAATAAAAAAGAAAAACTTACTTTGTTTCAACTAAAAATAGCTCATAAGCCATCACCTATGATAGCGAACACTCAAACAATCCTTAACGGGGTCATTCACATGACTTAGCCACAAAAACCATAAGAGTAAAATGAAATGGCCCCAAAATACAAAACATGATAGACATAGGGTTAATGGGAGATGTAGAAATAAAATTGAAGAGGTTATTTGAATAAGGAAAGATAAAACCATAAGAAAAGAGGCTTACTAGAGAAGGAACCCACTTGAATCAGAGAAGGATACCCCTAAAATTGAATAGAGGGAGGGGGAGAATTTCCCCATGCACCAAGGTGGGTAAGATGAGAATATAGAGAGGAATATTGGGCTCCCAATACTAAAAATAAATAATGTTATTTAGGTAAATTACCGAATTTCAAGTGATTGGGTAGACTGTACAGTTTTCTGAACCGTGGGTAACTCACTACCTAGACCAAAACCCACTTGCATGATTTACTTGGGACTTCACATGGTTGGAAAAAACATGAACCAACCATTAAAAATAGAAATATAAAATTATATAGATGATTCTCACACTTTTTGTATAATTTAACAATTTTTACACAAGTCATACACCCTCACCCTTACTCACTAAAGGTCACGTATGGTTTCCCCTAGGATTTATATGGTTTGTAATCAAACGTGAACCACCTGTGTAGACCAACCATGCGTAGAATAATTTGAACTACAAATTAATCTATATAAGGGTAACCCAATAGTTTCCTATAAACCGTTCACAAAAAGAAAAATTATATAATTTAAAAGTTTCAGGCCAAACTCTATAGAAACATAAAATGGACATCAAACACATAAAATAAGAACCATAGGGACATGGCGGGTGTCACAATTATCATTATCACACTTCCTTAATGTGTCATTAAAAACCTCCAAGAATTTACCCATTCTCAAAAATCTCAGGTCATATCATCATGTGTACCCCATATATCGCATGAACCTCACCCACATACCTTTATGGTGAGTAAGAAGAACTAACCCAATAACCATGTAACCCATAAATAACTTACCTACCAACTTATATTCCATGCTACCCACTGATAAAACACAATTTTATTGAATATTTTATTGATAAAAAATGTTATAATTTCCTCACATTTTGGTAAATATGTTTATTTATGAAATATTTGGGATTAGATCATTAATTTGAAAATTTGATGAAACTTCCAGTTTTACCCTTTTAAAATGCAATGTAGTATTTCACACATAAATATTTGAATACAACTTATTTGAACTTAAAATTTTGTAACAGTGGTCCTCAATTAAGGTTCTACATCTTTTAATCAGGACACTTGATCTAAAGAGTGCATTTTGATGGAGTAAATGGGCCATTAATTCAATGGTGGGATGGACACATGAGATTGGACATCACTTTAGTGTTTAGGCCATATATTCTACATCTGTGCATGGATTGAGCCCAAATTTTGAGAGGGGATCTAAAACCCAATTTCTCACATATGATCTGACTAGAATAATATCTAATACACGCGTTTTTGTGGTCAAGAAGGCAGTTCAAGTGGGATTAAAATATTTGGCATAATCTTCTTATTCACACTTGAAACAAATTTTAACCTAGCCTCCCCTCCACTCTATAAATATGTATTTTTATCCTTTTTAAGTATTGGGACGTGTATTAAGAATTTGAGGGTAGAGTATAAGATGTTCCACTCTAATTATCCAAGAAATTCAATAAGGGTTTCTCTTGAAGCATGGATCTCTTTGTTGAAGCCCTATTCTTCTTCCTCATGTTGAAATATTTGTGTTTTCTTAATATACATCTTTGTTATTCTTTTATTTATTCTCTTTTATTATGTTATTTTCAATTTTATTCTTCTCTTAATCTTCCTATTTGGTCTGGAATTCAATAGTGGAGACTATATTGGTTTCTTCCCTTTCAATCCTTTGCTCATGCAAAACGTATCGACGATGACCACACCACCCATGGAAGAGTAGTTTTCTTAGTGATCGGTCTATCTTCTAACCTCTTCATTTAATTATTTTGAATCATTGAGATACTTT
This sequence comes from Viscum album, assembly GCA_963277665.1. Lineage (NCBI taxonomy): Eukaryota > Viridiplantae > Streptophyta > Magnoliopsida > Santalales > Viscaceae > Viscum > Viscum album. Next base: position 1,822,259,604 of record OY728135.1, on the reverse strand, counting down.
AATTAACTTAATATGATCCATGAATTGAGTTTTTAAATTATATGAAACTAAGAAAATAATTGATCAATTGACACCAAAACACACGAGGTCGAGATTTTGTGTAAATTGTGACAGGACGAACTTAATCCGTAATACAAGACCACATGGTATAAGTTTGTAGAGTTAAAATATAATCCCTAAACTAAATTAATCCTCATTTATAGAGTGTATATGTTCTATAATTAACCACTGACCAAAATCTAACCTTAGAACATCAATCAATGCAGGGTGCTACGATTGCGTGTTCCGAAGCTAGCCTAGGGTTTAAGTAATTTCAACTTTGTGGTTAAGTTAACTCCAGTAGGGTTCGAGGGTTAACAAATTAGGGGATCATAATTAAGTGGATATTAATTTAAATGATAATTATTAATAAATAAATTAAGATATATAGTTATATTGATTACTCCTTTTAAAATATTTTCTAAAAAAACATCTTCATATTGCATCGAATTTCATTTCAAAATTAAAAACAAAAAATGCAATCTGCTTCCAGTAAACTTTTTCTAGTTTTATAAATGATAAAAAAACCCCACCCCCATATTTTCAAGTAGTTTTTTTATTCTCTTTTATTTTATTTTTAGAATACCTTTAAGAATTTGTTTTAATCTACTTCCTTCTTTCAGCGATGACCTTGGTCAGCCACTCTGTGGTACCTAAGTAACCTAAACCCGAACATAATTTGAAAGCGCCCATGACAGTGCCTTTCAAATTGGTGTTGTTATCGGGGAGGAAAGTAATTATTTTAACCAATTAGATGTATTTATTTTATTTTATATTTTATTCTCTTCTTCTCTTCTTTTGTCCTCCTTTACCCAAGCTGAATTTCTTTTCTTCTTATTTTATTTTCTTCTTCTTTTTTGGAAAATCAACTCAAACTACTCATTTTTGTTTTACTATAGTCCACTTTAATTATTTTCATTTTTATTTGATTTATGAAATGAAATAATCCCTAGGACCTCTTAGATCTTGACCCTAATATTGAACATAGCCTTCGAGCTCGAATCAAACATTCTCAGTCTATGGGAAGTTTCAACTTTCAGCCAGTTAGAGAATTCCTCCACTCTTAAAACATTGAAATTGGAAGAAATTAAAATTTAAACATAAAACAAGAACTAATGGCTGAAAATAATGGAAATTAACTTAATAGAACTATTCAATAATTGTTTGCAGCTAATATTAACTATCAACCAAATTGCATTACATACCCAAATCTCGAATTGGATTTCGAACTAAAATATGGGTTAATTAATCTTCTTCCAAAGTTTCATGAATTATCTGGTGAGGATCCATATAAACTTTTTAAAGAATTTAATGTGGTTTTCTCAACCTTAAAATAATGAAATTTTTCTGGAGATCAAATCAAACTAAGAGCATTCTCATTCTCACTTGATGGAGCAGCAAAATATTTGATGTATTATTTACAACCTGAAGATTTAACTTGTTGGAACAATTTGAAAAGTCTTTTATTGTAGAGATTTTTTCCAGCATCAAGGACTGCATCCATTAGAAAATAGATCTCTAGGATCAAGAAATCACAAGGGGGGTCAATGTATTAGTATTGGGAGCGATTCAAGAAGTTTTGTGCAAGCTGTCCACATCACCAAATCAGTGAGAAAATACCCATCTTGTACTTCTATGAAGGAATCACACATATGGAGATAAGCATGGTGGATTATATGGCTATAGGGGCATCAGTGGACAAGACACTAGTAGATTCACGTTCATTGATTGACAAGATGGACCAAAACTCCCAACAATTTGGAGATTGAGGTACACCACATGTTCGAGGAGTACATCATGTAAGTCCTTCTCTTGAAATTAATTTGATTGATACTAAGTTAGAAGAATTGACCAGTATGGTGAGGCATATTTATTTGTCACAAAAGACATCTCAACCCCCTCCTTCAAGGCCATGTGGCATTTACACTGAGACAAGCCACCTAACTGATTGTTGCCCCCAACTGCAAGAAACAGAAGATTGTGTAGCAGTGTTTCCTGGGAGACCATATCAGCAGCAAAAACAACAACCATATCCACAAAAGAAGTTTTATTCAACATAAAATCAAGGTTTTAAGTATTAATCGGACATGATTTATGGCTCTGGACAACAAAAAATGCCCCATTTTCAACAAAACTTCAAGAATCCTCCACCTTACCAATAGTGTTTCCAACAACCCCAAAGGCGATTTGAAGCTCAAGCATCATCAACAAAAAAACAAGGGGCTAATCAATAAAAGGTAGATTATAATGATGATGATCATTTGAAACAAATTGTTCTTAATCAATATAATGAGTTGAAGATTCAAGGTTTGGAGTTGAGGGAGTTGAAGACACAAATGAGCCAGATTGCCACTACCCTCCATGAACTTGTATGTAAGAATTCCAGAAATCTACCTTCCCAACCTACCCCAAATCCAAAGGGTAATGTCAGTTCCATCACATTTAGAAGTGGGAATCAAATTAATGGTACTTCTTCACCCACCATTCCACCGGGATTCACCTCAACTCTAGAAAATCCTCATTCCACACCAGCTGATGAGAAACCCAAGGAGAAAGATAAAGGTAAGAAAAAGATTAATGATGTTCTTCCTAAAGCCCTTCCTTTTCAAAATATGTTTGTTCAAACCAAGAAGGTGGATGAAGAGGCATTGAAAAAGGAGGTTTTGGACACATTCAAGCATGTGGAGATCAACAATCCTCTACTTGAATCCATCAAGAAAATCCCAAGGTATGTGAAATTATTAAAAGAAATTTTCACTAATCAAAGAGGGCTAAAGGGAAATGATAGGATCAATCTTGGAAGAAATGTGTCAGTGCTCATTACACCAACTCTAGCAATTCCAACAAAGTGCAAGGATCCTGGGAAATTCACTATCCCATGCACCATAAGAGAGTTTCACTTTTCTGGGGATATTTGTGATTTGGGAGCTTCCATAAATATGATGTCTCACTTTGTATTCTCTTCTTTATAGGTTGTTGAGTTGAATATGATGAGAGTAGTGGTGTAGTTGGCCAATAGAGCTAAAACATATCCAGCGGGAGTCCTTGAGGATGTACTTGTCTGGGTAAGATACATGATTTTTCCAGTAGATTTATACATGATTAAAATGGAGGAAGATCAGTTAAGTTTATAGGATCCCATTATCTTAGGTAGACCCTTCCTCAAAACTGAAAAAACTATAATAAATTTCAATGAGGGTACCCTTTACATGGAATTTGGAGATGAAGTTGTGATATTTAATTTCATGGAATCCATGAATTACCCCTCAAAGGACCATTCTACATTTGTTATCTCCCATTTTGAACCACCAAATAAAAACTCCATGAAATTTTATTATCCTATGTTTCGGGAGATTATGAGTATTGGTTTTATTATGATATCTAAGAGAACTTCCACATCTATTTCTAATGAACAAGAATCTCATAGATTTGATTTTTAAATGGATTTATATTCTGATTTTGATCATGTGAACTCTAATTATGACTTGGATGTTGAGTATTCTGATGGATTTGATGTTTTATTCTTTTATTGTAATGATTTATATTCTGATACTGATGATCTTTGTGTACATATTTCAGTTCCTTAAATTTCTCTATCTTTACATCTCCCCCCTTCATTGGAACTCAAGCCATTGCCACCGAATCTCAAATACTCATACTTGTTAAGTGGCGAGATATTACCTGTTATAATTGCTAATGATCATCCTTTTGAACATGAAGAAAATCTTATGAATATTTTGAGGGAGAACATTAGGGAAATTGGGTGGACCATGGCTAACATATCAGGTATTAGCCCCTCCATTTTCATGCATAGGATTCTTTTGGAGGATGGGGCTAAACCAGTTAGGTAGCCACAAAGGAGACTGAATCCAACTCTTTTGAAAGTCGTAAAAAAATGAAGTTGAGAAATTTATTAGGGTATGTATAATCTTTCCCATTTCAGATTCTCAGTGGGTAAGTCCTATTCAGGTTGTGCCTAAGAAAGGTGGTGTTACAATTTTTAAAAAAGAGAACGATGAGTTAGTTCCAATGAGGATACAAAATAGTTGGTGTGTGTGTATTGATTATAGGAAACTAAATCAGTCCCCCTGTAAGGACCATTTTACCCCCCCCCCCCATTTATTGATCAAATGCTTAAGATACTAGCTGGGAAGACACATTATTGTTTCTTGGATGGACTTTTTGGATATTTTCAGGTTCCTATTTCTCTGGAGGATCAGGAGAAGACAACATTCCCCTGTCCATTCGGTAGGTTTTCCTACCGAAGGATGCCATTTGGACTTTGCAATTCCCCAAGTACCTTCCAGAGATGCATGGTGAGTATTTTTTCTGATATTATTGAGACCTACATGGAGGTATTTATAGATAATTTTCAGTGTATGGATCCTCATTTCCTGAATTCATAAGTAGTTTGGGAAAGGTTTTGAATCATGGTATTGAGAAGAATCTGGTCCTAAACTTTTAAAAGTGTCATTTCATGGTAGAGCATGGCATTTTCTTTGGTCATGTAGTGTCAAAACATGGGATAAAGGTTGATAGATCTAAGATAGACATTATTTCATCCTTACCATATCCTTTATTTGTGCATGATGTTAGATATTTCCTAGGGCATGTAGGATTTTATCGACGCTTCATCAAATATTTTAGTAAGATTGCTCTTCCTATGTCACGATTACTTAAAAAGGATTCTGGTTTTGTGTTTGATGATTATTGCAGGACATCATTTGATGACCTAAATAAGTGCCTTACCACTCCACTGATCATACAGCCCCCACAGTGGGATCTTCCTTTTGACATTATGGGTGATGCCTCAAACTTTGTGGTCGGAGCTGTCTTATCTCAGAGGGTGGAGGTACATTCACATGTGATTGTGTATGCATCAAGGACATTGGATTCGGCCCAATAAAACTACACAACAACAAAAAAAGGAGTTTCTTATTGTTATATTTTCTTTAGATAAATTTCGTTCATATTTATTGGGCTCTAAAGTAGTGGTTTTTTCTGACCATGCAGCTCTGAGGTACCTATTGAAGAAGTCGGATGCAAAGCCCAGTCTAATCCAATGGATGCTCCTTCTTTAGGAATTTTTCATTGAGATAAAGGAAAAGAAGGGGTCAGAAAAATTGGTGGAGGGCCACATGAGTAGTCTTACTCACACTCTAGAGGATGACACCTTGGACCAAGTACCACTTTGAGACAATTTCCTCAATGAGCATCTATATTCCATCTCAGGTACGCATCCTTGGTATGCTGATTTAGTGAACTACCTTATTGTACATGAAATTCCTACAAATTTAAAGAAACATCAAGTCCAAAAGTTAAATATTTAGTCGATATTTTATGTGTAGTATGATCCCTACTTATGGCGTATGTGTAGTGACCAAATTACTAGGAGGTGTATTCATGATCATGAGTTTGAGTCTGTTCTACAATTCTGTCATACACTTTCTTGTGGTGGGCACTTTGGACCCCAATGGACAGCTAGGAAAGTTTTAGACTCTAGATTATACTTTCCTAGCTTATTCCATGATTCCCATGTGTTTTGTAAGTCATCCTATCATTTCCAATACACTGGGAACATTCTAGGAGATATGAGATACCCCAAAAACCCATACTATTCTATGAAATTTTTTATGTATGGGGCATCAATTTTATGGGTCCTTTTCCTAGTTCTTTTGGGTTTTTGTATATTTGGTTGTTGTTGATTATGTGAGTAAATGTGTGGAGGCTAAGGCCACCATGACTATTGATTCTCATATTGTAGTGGACGTTGTCAAGACACATATTTTTTGCTGGTTTGGAGTACCAAAGGCCATCATTAGTGAAAAAGAGACACACTTCTGCAATTAGAATTTTTCTTCCCTCCTTCGAATGTATGGGGTGACACACAAAACATCAACACCATACCACCCCCAAACAAATGGCTAGGATGAGGTTTCAAATCGTGAGTTGAAACGAATTTTGGAGAAAATCGTGCAGCCAAATAGGAAATATTGGCGCAAGCGCTTGGATGATACGCTTTGGTCTTATAGGACATCATACAAGACAACCAATGGTATGTCCCCTTTTCAGATTGTTTTTTGGGAAAGTGTTTCATCTCCCCATGGAAGTCGAGCATCGATCATATTGGGCTATAAAGAAATGCAACATGGATTTGGCACAAGCTGGAATCCAAAGGAAATTACAAATTCAAGAGATTGAGGAGATTAAATTGTCTTGATATGAGAACTCAAGGATCTACAAGGAAAGATCAAAATCAACTCATTATATAATTATCCAACAAAGGTAGTTTCATGTTGGAGAGAAAGTATTTCTCTACAGTTCACGACTGAAACTGATGCTTGGTAAGTTGCATTCCAGATAGTTAGGTCCTTATGTTGTAACTAATGATTTTCCTTATGGTGTAGTGGAGATCATGCAAGAGGACACATAAATAATATTTACATTCAATGGGAAATTTTTGAAGAAATACATTGAGGGACTTCATACTGATGTAGTGGATTTAATCACACTGCATGACCCCATCACCACTTATGCATATCAGGCTGTTCTTAAGCCTTTCACTTCTTTATTCTTTGTCCTATTTAAAATTATATATTTCATGAGCATATATCATATAATGGGTTCACATTGAGGATAATGCAATATTTTATGTGTGGGGGAGGTAACTTTTTAGTTTAGTAATTTCAATTTTTTTCCTGTTTTTTAATGATTTTCAAAAAAAATGTGCGTTTTTCAAATTTTGTGCGTTTATTTTTCAATTTTTTGAGTGTTTTTTAAACTTTTGAGATGAAATGATTCTCATCGCCATTTTTAAATCCATATAAATAAGTGAAACAATTTATCCCTTGAAATTGAGCTTAAATGAATGCTGAAAATGACTTTGTTTCAAGTTCAAATATTTAGTAATTTCATGAAAAGTACTCTGAATTTTGAATACCATACCACATCTCACTGTCTTTATATTTGAAATCACATTCCTGTTAGGCTTCTAAACCATTATTTTCATATTCTTTACATTTACCCCACTTCTTGAGAGAACCAAACCATGCTTTATTTAACCAGAATTTGATTTATTCTTGTCAAAACATGAGGGTTTGATGTAGTTATGTTTAAATGATTGAGGCATTTGTTTGGTATTAAATCCCATATTTCAAAGAATAATTTTTATAAAGGAATACCTTGAACATTTAATCCTTTTATCCCTCATAATCCATGAACAATCTATTAGTTTAGCCACATTAAAGCCACTTTTTCCAATCCAACCAACTCTTCAAGTGAAATTGCTCAATCTAGTTGAACTTAAGTGTGGGGGGAGCTGTCTTGTGTTGTGTTACCACATTATGTGATAATTTGGGTGGAAAATTAAATTCTTAAGAGATTTGTTTTCTACTAAAAAAATCATTATGTTTTAAGTTGTACCTTTCAGGAGCTTCTAATAGAGTGAGAAATTTGTTCCTATCTATAGCTTTCAAGAAAATCAGGTTTGAGAAGATTGACATTTTTACTGATGAAATGTTAAATGGTGTGTACATTCATTTATTTTTTAGGATTATTAACATGAATAAATGATATGGGGATTGAGGAGGAGACCATATTTAAGTGAAAATTATATTAATACAATTTTTTTAAAAATATTCAAATCATCCTCATTCTGCCTCAGAATTTTTCACATCTAAATCATACCAATCGAAAGCCACAGAACAACCCTGAAAAGTCGTCATGATAAACATATGCATTTGTATCACATTGAGTGGAAACATAGGAATTTATCAACCCTATGGTGATCCATGTATGAGTTTGTATGAGAAAGACATTGTTGAAAAATTGACATTTGTGTGATAAGATAAAATTCAAGTGAGGTAAGTGTTTTGTTCATGGGAGGATAAATAAAGTGGAAATATATTTAATGATATAAATGAAGAAATTGAAATAACAGTTTTTTATGATGCATGATAACTTTTTTTTCTTGGTGTGGAATTATTGGATCTCAAGGATATGTGTTTTAAAATTTGTTTTGATTTGATAATGATGTTTACTTGTCACAATTTTTCGAAATAAATGATATGAGGTTTTTCCCAGGAGTACAAAGGGGTAAATGTGGTGGAGTTGATAAAACACAATTTTATTAAATATTTTATTGATAATAAATGATATAATTTTGTCACATTGTGTTAAATATGTTTGTTTATGAAATATTTGGGATTAGATCATTCATTTGGAAATTTGATGAAAATTTCTGTTTTACCCTTTTAAAATGAACTGTATTATTTCACACATAAATATTTTATTATGACTTATTTGAACGTAAAATTTTGTAACAGTGTTTCCCACTTAATTTTATACAAATTTTATTCAGGACACTAGATCTAAAGAGTGCATTAGAATTGAGTAAATGGGACATTAATTCAATGGTGGGCTGGACACGCGAGATTGGACATCACTTTAGTGTTTGGGACATATCTTCTACATATGTAAATGTATTGAGCCCAAAGTTTGAGAGGGGATCGGGATACAAATTTCTCACATATTATACATCTAAAAGGATATATAATTCATGCATTTTGGTGTTCAATAAGGCTGTGAAATTGGGATTAAAATATTTGGCAGAATCTTCTCATTCACACTTGAATCCATTTTTAACCAAGCTCCCCATTCACTCTATAAATATATATATTTTTCTCATTTTTAAGGGTTGTAAAGTGAATTAAAAAATTTATGTTATAGTATAAGAGGTTCCAATCAAATTATCCAATAAATTCAATAACGGTATCTCTTGAAGCAAGGATCCCTTCATCGAAGCCCTCTTCTTCTTCCTTATGTTGTAATGTTTGTGTTTTCATAATATACTTCTCTATTATTCTTTTATTTATTCTATTTTCTTATGTTATTTTAAATTTTATTATTCTATTAATATTACTATTTGGGCTGGAATTCAAGAGTGGAGTCTATATTGGGTTCTACCCTTTCAATCATTTGCTCATGCAAAACGTCTCCACGATAACCACACCGCCCATGGAAGAGTAGTTTTCTTAGTGATCGGTCTATATTATACCCTCTTAATTTAATTATTTTGAATCATTAAGATACTGTAATTAACTTAATATGATCCTTGAATTGTTTTTTTAATTTATGTGAAACTAATCAAACAATTTATCAATTGAAACAAAAACACGTGTGGTCAAGATTTTGTGTAAATTGTGAGAGCGCGAACTTAATCGGTAATACAAGACCACACAGGATAAGTTTTTAGAGATAAAATATAATCTATAAACTCAATTAATCCTAATTTATAGATTGGATATCTTCTATAATTAACCACTTACCAAAATCTAACCTTAGAACATCAATCAATGTAGGGTGTTGTGATTGCGTGTTCTGATGCTATCCTAGGGTTTAAGTAATTTCAACTTTGTGGTTAGGTTAACTCCCATAGGGTTAGAGGGTTAACAAATTAGGGGATCATAATTAAGTGGATATTAATTTAAATGATAATTATTAATAAATAAATGAATAGGTATAGTTAGATCTATTACACCTTTTAAAATATTTTCTAAAAAACATCTTCATGTTGCGTCGAATTTCATTTCAAAATTAAAAAAAATGCAATCTTCTTCCAGTAAACTTCTTATAGTTTTATAAACAATAAGCAACCCCCCATCCTTTAAATTAGTGTTTTTATTCTCTTTTATTTTATTTTTATAATACCTTTAAGAATTTGTTTTAATTTACTTCCTCCTTTAAGAGATGACCTTAGTTAACCACTCTACTGCACCTAAGTAACCTGAAACTGAACATCATTTTAAATTGCCCATGAAAAAACCTTTCACCCACCTACTAAATACTAAATAAAACCAAGATTTATTCCAAAAATACCCCAAGATCACTCACCCAAAAAACTAGGCTAGGATTATAACAGATCTTACCCTATATGCCAAACTCTATCCTCTTTATTACTATTATTTCTTTAAATCCCAACAAACTAAAAGCACCCAAACTGCCTCAAACAAACCTCTTAAGGGTTTCTAAACAACCAAGGAATCATGTATGTCATTCTATACCCTCTTTAGGGTTTCTAACCATCCATGGAATAAACTTTCAATCCAAAATCATAACTAAGGAATCTGATTCCTAAAACCACCCACTAAGGTATATCAAAATACCTCATGCACATATTTACTATATCATCATAATCAAAAAATAACATATGAAAATTTAGCACCTTGGCATTAATAATTAACATTCCCAGAATTGGTTATTCAGGAAAACTCTGTATAACTTATGGTGGATGTTTTAAGTAAAAAAACACTTTCCAAAAAAATCAAAATAATACTTTTTCAGAATAGATTTGAAAAACCATTTTATTTTTCTAAAATAATTTTCCAATCATAAGAAATCATGTACATTTAAAATATATCTACATACCTAAAATTATATATGATCAAATAAACTCTTTCTGATCTGTGATAAGATTAAAATAATAAATCAATAACATGACACCACACCTTAATAAAAAAATATATTATAATAACAAAGATCATAACTACTATCTCACAACCCCAATAACAAAGAAATTTCACTAATAAGGTGTTAATAATTAACTATCCCATTTTTTATCTTAATCTCTAACCATTTTATATATATATCTATCATGTACCAAAGATTAAGACAACCAAAACAATTCTCTGATAATATTTATAATTCCTCTACCCTGGTTCACCCGAATAGTAACAAAGTTGTGGATTCTATGTGAACTCAGGAATGACTTCCCATGTGAAATAGGTGGTTGACTAGTAGTGAGAGTTTATAATCAACACTCAAAAGACTATAATATCAAAATCATAAGCCTTCAATAAAAACTAAATGAGTAGAATATCATCTATAATATAATATCAGATTATGCATATATAATTATAGATATAATATAATCATGATCAAATAAACATACACTTATGTTGTAACAAAATTAATTATTCAAATTATACGTATATACAAAATAAAGAACCACCAACTTATTAGATCATATACTAAATGTAACAAAATAAATATATAATAAAATAAGAAAATATACCTAACTAAATAACTCCAAACCTCTAGTTGATCCCACCTCCAAATCTCATCATGAAACTCCATCCTAGTCACTTGTAACAACCTATGATTTATCCTACTTATCAAAAAAAAGGTCTTTACATCCACCTAGGTTCATATAAAGAGTGTGAGAATAAATCTTAGTAGTCCACCACCAATGGTGTCCTTGATATATGACATGATATACTAGTGTATTCACAAATAAATAAATAAATTTGTAATGTATGGTATAAATGAAATCATATTGGGTTATTATTTAATAACAAGGCCACCACAACAAAAAAACTCACTTGTTTCAACAAATGTCATTAAGTAACATCGATCATTAATTTTTTTAATATAGTGCACCATGGATCTTAACCAGGTCACCAATATTAATCTCTAAAAAACATCATTGGGTTGCACTCACATTCCCTAAAACATGTCATTAGGTTGAAAAAAATCACCCTATGAAACAAACCACTATGTTGAAAAATATCAATCTATAGAATACACCAATAGGTTTCAAAACATCACTCACTAAATCATGTCATCAAGTTATAAACATAAAAATATGGTAGAATCATAACATATCCCCACCCTCAGGAATGGACAACATTATATGTGATGAAATTTCATTTGACCCTTCAAATCTAAAACTATATCTTGGAATTAATTATCCCCACCTAATTTTCTTGATACATTGAATCTAAGGTAAATTAATAAATAATATAATATATTTAATATATTTTCAAAAATCTAGAAATCTTTTAGAATCATGGATGAACAAAACACTCACCTTATAACTATTAAACTATGAAACTAGTCACCTTATACATAACTTTGATTACCCTAATCAGACTCATCACTCACTAATATATATGGGTCACCAATTCTAAGCCATACCCCAACTTTTAAATCAATCTAAACTGAACCCATTAAAAAGGCCATATCACATTATAAAAAACACCACATTCAATTTATTAGAACCTAACATGGTTTTTATATATTAAATAATACATTTTTCATGACTTTCAGGGTGATTACAAAGCCTAGGGGACATACCAAATTCATTCCCAATACACTTACTCAACTTTCACATTCAAATCCAATTATTCTAAACTCCTCTCATGGTGGTTATGATACCCCCAAGGTCATATACCAACCACAAAATTCTCCATTCCAGATTGTAAATCCCATTAACAGACCAAATTCTCATCCTTTAGTTAGGTAGTTCACTCACCCATGCTCATAAATCCATCCATGTATTGTCCCTAAAACACATTCCCTGATACCCTTCACATACCACTATAAAAGTGACTCATGAATTAAGATACCCATAATTAAATTAACCTAATGGTGGTTCCCTCTAGTAGATTCCATATTTGTTAATTAATTAATTAATACAACCTATGATAACTTCCCTCAATTGGATTTATCAAGACTTGGAAGGCTTCTCCCTCTTAAACAATTTTCAAGGATATAATTCTTCTTTAAAGAAAGGTTTCCTACATTTTATGAGATAGCCCCACCAACATGCTAGTTAATTGGAGGGTTTAATCCCACTATAACCTTTACCCAAGTATAAATGAATCCATCCTAAGAAATTAATAATTTATATTAAGCCAAAGGATCCATTTGGGGCTCATAACCCATAGCTAGAACCCATTCCCCATGGTGATGCTTTCATCAAGCAATCCTAAAATCATTGAACCTAATATGGATTACTCATTCCAAGTGTATCATACTCCTCTTAGTCTAATTAATATTTTGGAACCCCCATGTTCCAATTCAATCCACGTGAACCTAAAACCTAATGAAATCATACACCATTGAACATAAAACATGAATTGTGTGGAATAAAATGAAAAGTAACACCTACCTGGAACTCAATAAAGTTAACCCATATAAAATCACTATTTGATTCGACTCTATTAACCTTAACCTCACCTATAATAGTCCATTATAATATTTAGCATGTTTATTGGGTGAGAGATGGAGCTCTAGGTGGTTGGGAATTAAATGGAGTGGGAGAGGAAGTTGGGGAAGTCCCCTTGATTAGCCACTAAAAGAGGCTGATATTAATTGTTTATATTATAATATCCATGTTCTTTATTAATCAAAAAAACCATTTTTATTGCATTTTACACTTTGAACATTATTTCATATTATAATTGTAATTCCTTCTTAAATGCACTATTACATGGTATATTTTTTAACACTATATAAAATACCCAATGTTCTTGATTTTATTTTCACATGTTATTGTCTGGTATCCCATTATATAAGGAACAATTAAAGTTTTTTGAGCACTCAAAGATTCACATTGAAGACCACAAAGTTTGGCCTTGAACCAACATCATTCTGGGCAAAGTAAACTCGACAATATCCCAATAAAGATATTGTAGCGGCCACGATCCAAGTCCAATAATTATGAAAATTGAAATGAAGATAGATAAAATCAAGGGAAACATTTCATTCAACAATTTCAAAAGATAATTCAAAATATTGACTATAGTTCTATGTGGGCCAAGTTGGAGATAAATTTCTATGCCAGATTCTATGGTCCAGAAAAACATCCCACCATTTTACACATATCACGTAACCCATAAACTCTTTTGGGATGAAACTTTACATAAAGTTAGGGGACATCTGGATATCCCTATTTTTATTCTATGTCCCACTCCAATTAGGCCATCTAGAAGGTAATCTTGGCACCTATCTTCAGTAGATGCAATCTATATGCAACTTCAGTTAAAGGGTGGAAAAGTCTAAGTTCCACAAGCTTTACACCACCCTAAGCCTACCATACTCACGTGGGATGACTTTCACTATTGGAGGCTCGACTCGAGGCTCCCAAAATGACTATTTAAGGTATTGGTGTTAGAGTATTTATTCATCTTTGGTTATTTTTTTCATTGTAATGTTATGTTGCAATTTTTTTGTCTCCATTTTTTCCTTCACATGTAAGTTGTTATAATTCATCTTAGTTTCTTAATAAAAGTTCTTATTATCTTCTTATCATGTTATTATTAATATAAAATTGATACCATTGCCTCAAGGTGTAAATTTATTCACACCAAACCTTGTGAAATTATCACACAATGGTGGATTGATTGTTATTTCATTGTTTTCTTTTTTATTTCTTCATTTCCTTCCTTATGAGTCAACTTCCCGCTTTCATTGAAACCATAGCATAAATGGAGGGCTAAAACTACTATGGGTTGATCCTACGGAGTATAAAGGGTTTGGATTGGATGTTATTTATCATCCCATTAATGTATAATCATTTATTTTTAATTTAGATTTTTATTTGATGATTTTAAAACTTCTTATTCCTTGTTGAATTTTAAGGCCACATACTTCAAGTGCTAATAGGAAATTTTACCTTGGAGTGCTCATGAATTTGATTATCCAAGTGTATAGGTGATTCTTATTATAGTTGGTTGGTATTAAACTAGTAAGTGATGAATTTTTTTTTATCTTCTTGAATAAACCCATTTTAAATATAAGAAATTGAAACCGTTAAAAAAGAATTTCATCCAATCCACCCCAAGTGACAACCAAGGATAAAATCATTATTTTAAATTGAATTCAATTAAGTATCCTAAAATTGACTTAAACCCTTATAAAATCAACCCAAGTTGGCCACCTCATAGCCAAAAACAATACCTATAATGTACATGTCTTTAGGTTACTTCTTAGGTCTCTGAGGATTCAACAACCCAAGTTAAAATACAAGTGACAGCTTAACCCTAAAAACATGGGTAAATTTGGGTGAGACCAAATTTTGGCACCGTTGTTGGGGAACCAATTAAGTTATCTCAACACCCATTCTAATCTCCCCCATTTATTCTATTCTCATAAAAATTATATTATCTTTTCCCTTTCTCATTTTTTTTTCTTTTGGCACATGTCTTCCTACACTCGTGACCAATCAAACCGTCTAGTTAAGGTGGATAGTCCTGGGGTTGGGGAGACAAGTACACCAAGGAAAATATTTCAATTAGATCCTAATCTTCATAATACTCCAAATTCAAAAATTGATCCCATTTCAATGGAAGGTATTAAAAGAAACTAACTCATAAACCCAGGTGGGAACCAAAATAGAAATCCAAATGAGGCAGCCCCAAACATGGGGAATGCAGTTGATCAAACCCTGAATGAATACCTCACACCTACATGGACCAATTCCCCCTCATGAATTAGACACAATTACCTTGGATATTCAAACTAAATCATTAAACCACATTACCTAAATCACTTTCCCACCTTCCATGGAATGGAGTTTTAGATGCCCTACCTTCACGTCAAGGAGTTAAAGGACATTATAGAAACCATGGGTCCCCCACATCAACTAGAATATTCTAAGATGAGGCTATTTAATTTTTCTTTAAAGGATCAAGCTAAAAATGGGATAAACAATTTGATACCATCATCCATAATTTCTTGGGACCAATTACAAATATAATTCTACAAAAAATACATTCCACACCACAAAACAATTTTACTTAAAAAGAGCATCCAAAACCTTTTTGAAAAAGAGGGAGATTTATTCTATGAAACATGGGAGAGGTTCAAAGACACCATAAAAATGGTCCCACACCATGTTTTTCTATTCTTGAACAAGTGTGAATTTTATATGAAGGGTTTGGCTCATGGAACAAACAATTCATTGACATGATGTGTAATGGGACATTTAAAAACAAAGACCCAAATGATGCTTACGAGTATCTAGAAAGCCTTTCTGAACAAAACCAAACACGGGGAACATCACCTTACTATGAGAATCCACCAAAATCTACTAGAATGCATACCCTTAGAGAATATAAAATACTTAGGGCTAAACTTGTTGAACTCACTTGGAAGGTCAAGGAGATCAATCTTAGGAAGGTCCATGAAATTCAACCTGTTGACCATGTTTGCACAATTTGCGACAAACATGACCGCAAGACTGACAACTGCCCAACCATACCTTCCATTAAAGATGTTCTTCAAGGAGGACCACCATAAAAGGTCCATGCTTTGAAATTTCAGAATCCATTGTGAAAAAACACTTTCAATCCAAGGTATAATGACCATCCAGGATTCTTTTGGAAAGATAACCAACAACCTAGCCAACCATAAAAAACAACCCCTACCCTACACAAAATTTCCAAAACCATAACCAATTCCAACCACAACCATCCCAATACCAACATCCTCCTATCCAATACCAACACCCCTTCCAACAACCCATGCAACAACCAATCCAACAACTAAAGTATCCTCCTGGGATAAACCAACCAGCACAAGCCCCTACTCAATTTGTCCCTCTTCCAATCCTTGAGAAGTTGTGTAAAAAAATGGAGAAAATGAACTCAGAAATCTCATCCATTAAACATGAACTAAAAACCATAAAAACTAGAAAGGAACTCATGCATACTCAGGTGGTACCATACTCAACTTTAAGGGGAGAGTCAATTTTCACTCAAACAACTCATGAACAACTAAATGTTGTGACGGTTTTAAGAAGTGGGAAATCAACTGAGAAACCTGAAAAAATAAGTCATAACCCATATGAACCTTCAAAATCTAATGAAAATTCAAATGAACCACATGATCAAACTGAGGAAACTGATAAAAATGTGAAAGAAAAAACACTTCAACAAACAAACCCACAACATGCACCGTTTCCTGAATACATGATGGGGAAAACCAAGCCTGCATTGAATGAAACATTGGGGGAA
The DNA here is from genome assembly GCA_963277665.1 of Viscum album. NCBI lineage: Eukaryota > Viridiplantae > Streptophyta > Magnoliopsida > Santalales > Viscaceae > Viscum > Viscum album. The sequence continues at coordinate 1,822,242,769 of OY728135.1, read as the reverse complement.
ATATTCTCACAAGTAAAGATGAAAATTCCACTCCTTGATTATATTAAAACCATTATTTCATACTCAAAAATACATAAAGTTACTATACACATTTAAGAGTAAATTCTCACATAAGAACCAAGTCCTTATAGCAGTAAATGTTAGCACAAAAATCCAAGGAACCCTTCCACTAAAGATGAAAGACCTAGGATTCCCTTAAATGAATGTTGAACTAGGAGAGAATAAAGTTTTCAAAGCCATGTGTGATCTACGTACCAGTGTCAATCTCATTCCCTATGTTGTGTACTATCAGTTAGTCCTACAAGATCTCCAACCCACATCTTTCACGCTTCAACTTTCTGATCGTAGCATTAGGGTTTCAAAGGGGGTTTTAAAGGATGTTCTAGTAAAAGTATAAAACATCATCTACCATGATGAATTAATTGTCCTTGATAATAATCCAAACTTAGGAAACAAGGAACAAACCCCAATCCTCCTTGGCCATCCCTTCCTTACAACAATCAACTCAGTCATCCAAGACTAAAATGGGAACATGACAATAACCTTCAGGAACATCAGTCTAGACTTGAACATCTACAACGAAAACTCACAAATTGGGGATGATGAAGAGGTACATGAGGTTAATTGTATTGGTTGTGTTGATAGTGAAATCGAGGAACATCAAGGGATTACTAAAGTATGTTTAAGTAAAGAGGAGATTGATTTTTTTGTTCACATGATGGAAATTTGTCTCCTTGGCATGAATCTCATCCAGATAGCTCTATTTATGATTTTATTGAATCATCAATCAGTTATACCATGGTTGAAATAAATAAAATTGAGTACATAACCATTCATGACACTACTTTGGAAAATTTAGTGGATGAAAATTATGTTCACAAGGAACCAATTCTGTTAAGAAATCTGAACAAAGAAACTGAGTTCAATACAAAGTCTCATCCTTTATTGGAAAGTGATAACCAATATGATCTCAAATTTAAGGTCTTACCTTCATCACTCAAGTATGATTTCTTAGGGTACTATCGAGCCTTTCATGTTTTCAATTCTTCCTCCATTTAAGCCAATCAAGAGAGTATTCTTCTGGATGTCCTAAGAAAGCATAATAAAGCTATTTGATGGACCCTGTCTGATATTCCTGGGATTAGCCAACTCATTGGAACTAATAGGGTTGTTCTTGAATCTAAATCCAAACTATGTTGTCAACCTCAGTAGAGACGCAATCCAAATCTTATGGATGTTGTAAGGAAATAACTTCTTAAGTTATTGAAAGTAGGTATCATCTACCCCATAGCTCAGAGTGATTGGGTAATCCCAATTCAAGTTGTCCCAAAGAAAGATGGAATTATTGTGATCACCAATGAGGATGGTGAAATTCTCCCCACAAGGGTCAGTAGTGGATGGGGAGTCTGTATTGACTATAGTAATCTCAAATCTTGTACCAAGAAAGACAATTTCCCCTTTCCCTTTATTGATCAAGTCCTCGAGCGAGTGGCGGGTCATCAATTATATTTCTTCCTAGATGAATTCTTAGGGTATAATAAAATCATGGTATCCTTAGAGGATCAATGGGAAACAACTTTCACTTGTATATTCGACACTTTTTCTTTCAAACACATTCCCTTTGGGTTATGTAATTCCCCTGGTACCTTCTAGCAGTGCATGAAGGGAATCTTCTCAGACATGGTGGGGGGTTGTTTAGAGGTCTTCATGGATGACTTATCCATCTTTGGGGATACATTTTAGGGATTCCTTCTAAATGTTTAAAGGGTTTTTTCAAGATGCTAGGATAATAATCTCATCCTAAATTGGGAAAAAATGCCATTTCGTGGTTAAATAGGGACTAGTCCTTATCCATCAAGTCTCAGGTAGGGGAATTGAAGATGATAAAGATAAGCTTGACATCATTCTTAAACTTACATCACCCAAAACTATCAAGGAAGTTAGTTATTTCTTAGGATATTATAGTTTCTATAGAAGGTTTATTAGGAATTTCAACTCTATTTCTCGACCGCTTTGTTCTATATTGGTGAATGATGCTCCATTTTTTATGGACAGTAAGTTGTGAGGAATCATTCTCTACACTCAAGTCAAATCTTATCTCTCCACCTATCATGCAATATTAAAATTGGAAACTTCCTTTTGAGATCATGTGTGATGCTAGTTACTTCATTATAGGAGCAGTCTTAGTAAAACGGTGTGAGAAACTCCATTTGTCGTTGATTATGAAAGAAAATATTTAAATGATGAAAAAATCAACTACACCACCACTGAGAAGGAGTAACTTACTCTTTTGTTTTCCTTAGAAAATTTTAGGTCCTACCTTTTAGGATCCCCAATCATTGTGTTCACATTCCATTCTGTACTAAAATACCTCTTCCAAAAACAAGATGCTAAGGATAGACTATTTAGGTGGGTCCTTCTTCTTTAAGATTTTTATTTAACCATTAATGATAGAAAGGGTGTTGAAAATTTTGTAGTTGATCACCTCTCTAGGATATAATTCAAAGACAAATCAAATCACCTTTCTGTGTCTGATTCATTTCCTGATGAGCACCTATACTTTGTGAGTGGATTCCCTTGGTATGTCGACATACCCAACTTCATAGTTACAGGAGTCATTCCAAAATTCATAGGGTCTAAAGCTAGAAGAAAATTACTCTTTGATTTCAGGAACTATGTGTTTGATGATCCATACCTCTTTAAGTTCTTCCATGACCAAGTCACTAAGAGGTGTGTCCTAGAATCTGAACAAGATTTCATACTTAAATTTTGTCATAGTGAGGCATGTGGAGGTCACTTTTCCTCTAAGAAAACTTATGCTAAGGTTCATCAGTGTGGTCTCTTCTGGACCACCCTCTCAAGGGACTCCTACACATTTTTTCAAAGCGTTCCTAGGTGTCAACAAGTTGGGTCCATCACAAAAAGAAATAAAATGTCACTCACTCCCATATTAGTGATTAAAATATTTGATTGATGGGGAATAGATTTCATGGGTCCCTTCCCAAACTATAGAGGATATTTGTACATCCTTTTAGCTGTCGATTATGTATCCAAATGGGTTGAGGTCATTCCTAAAAAATCCTATGATCATAAAATTATGATTATATTTGTCAAGGAAAATATCCTCTCAAGACTTGGAATTCCTAGGGGTATCATTAGTGATCATGGGACTCATTTTTGAAATCTTCAATTCTCAGCACTCATGGAAAAGTAAGGAATTTATCACAAAGTTTCCACTGCTTACCACCCACAGACCAATGGTCAAGCTGAGTTATCCAATCGAGAAGTCAAAAAAAATATTGAGAAAATTGTTAATCCATCTAGGAAAGATTGGTCAAGAAAACTCTTAGATGCTCTTTGGGCCTATCGAACTGCATATAAAACCATTTTAAGAATGTCCCCATATAGGTTGGTTTATGGTAAATCATTCCATTTTCTAGTGTAGATTGAACATAAATAATTTTTGGCAATTAATAAAATGAATTATGAACTTTCATTGGATGAAAAAAAAAGAAATTATATCTCAATGAACTTTAGGAACTTAGGATGGGGGATTATGAAAATTCAATGATCAATAAAGATAAAGTACAAGCCTACCAATCTAGAAATATTCAAACCAAACACATTGTACAGGGTAAACCTATTCTTTTTTATATTTCTAAATTTCATTTACACCTGGTAAAGATGAGGTCTAGATGGTCAGGTCCATACATAGTGCATAAGGTGTACCACTATGGGGCTGTAGAAATTCAAGATCCCACCAAAGGTCAAACCAATAAAGTTAATGGTCATAGAGTCAAACCATTCATTGAACCATTCCAAAAAATTAAATTGATGAACAATTGTGTGAACCAACCTTATATGAGTAAAATACTTAAACAATTAAGGGTCTAAGTCAATCTAGAGACATTAAAAGTGTTGCATGGGAGGCATCCCATGGTTTCATCTTTGTGAATCATCTTTATTTTAAAATAGGATTAATAAATCAATTTTATATTAAAAAAATACTTAACTATGCATATGATAGTACCATATATTGTTGACTTGTTCTTCTATTATGAGTATGGATGGGTATTAATGGGGATCACAATATTCATTTTTTTCATGTGGTGTGATCCTTGTGTAATACCTTACCTAGAAATTTAAAAAGAAGACAATGTATCATTAGTTTATTTTTATGGGTTTGTAGGTGAAAATAAAAAATAAAAAATTTATATATATATATATAATTAATATATATATATATAAGGACATGTCGTAGGTCTTGGGGAAAACCCCGTCACAATCGGCCAAGCCGTGGGGACTCGAACCTGGGACCGAATGGAGACAGGGGAGTGTGCATACCACTGACCTAAGGGTTATAGTGCTTCCTTATTCTATAATTTTTGTATATATATTTATTTTTTTTACTTATTTATTATTATATAAATATATATATATATATATATATATATATTTCATTGTTAGTTTGTTTTTGTTTTTTTTTCTTTTCCACTAGGGTACTTTGTGAGAGACATGGATATCAAGGGATTAAATGGGTGCAACATGCACTTCAACTTCAACCACTAGGTGAACTCATTCCATGATCCTCATTTTCAATTTCCTTTTTGAACTTCCCTTCTATGATTTTACCCCCTTCTAAATTTTCTTTTGTTCAAACACTAGGGATAGTGTTATTTTAAGTTGGGGGGAGATGAAATAAAAAAAATTGTTTTGAAAAAAAAACTAAATTTACTAAATGTTTTGGAATATAAAAAATGCATGGAAGGAAAAATTCCTTTAACCTTGAACATGATAATACACATTTAATACTTTGAAATTGAATATCAAAATAATTTTTCATTCCTTTATTATGATTTTAATGCATGTTTAAGTTCATGTGCATATATTTTGGAAAGTGTGGTTGTCTAATGTGATATTTCATCGTTTATATTTTCATTCAAAAAAAATCACAACGCACGTCCTTTGGATAGTGGGATATTAGTTTGAGTTCATGGGGTCCCACAAATTAATATCATAGGTTTGGTGACCATTTTAGTTTTAATATTAGTATTCAAAAAAATCAAAAAAATTAATATATTTGTGCGTAGAGCAATGAAATAACCTAATGTGTGGCTTTCGGCACTTGGGGATTGTGACTCCATAGTTGTATGGCCCAGAGTTAGTAATTTTATCTCTATTTTTGGTAATTTGACTTTGTTTTCAACTAATTTAACTCGAGATGATTCCCGAGTATGTGGGCTTCACTTGGTGCCCTAAGGTATTGGAGTCTAGGAGTCATCAACAAAGTCTCGCTACATGGGTTGACTCTATTGAGTGCAATTTCAATTACCATGGAAAAATTGAAAAAAAACAATAAAAATATATATATGCAAAAACAAAAGAAATGAATACTCATCTTAATACAAAAATGTGATTCCACATAGCACTTCCATAATTTTCCCCTTGAATAAAAATTAACCCCCATGTATTTTGTGACACAAAACACATCATCATACTTCATTGAAATTGGATGAAATATAGAGATGAATTTGAACAAAGGAACATGCTTGATATTGGGATATTAGTACAGACCTATCTTGATTTAAATTCTTTTGATAGGTTTCATAACTTTTTGGTATGATTTCTTTCAGTAATCATTGTGTATTAAAATGTTTTTGAAAAAATGAATTCGAATTTCATATTTTTTAGAAACATTTTGTTCGGGACTTATAAAACTAAAGTTGGGGGTGTGATTAGCCACTGAAAGAGGATAATATTCATTGTCTATATTATAATATTCATGTGATTTATTAATCAAAAACACCATATTTAGTGCATTTTACAGTTTGAACATTATTTCATGTTATAATTGTAATTCCTTCTAAAAATGCACTATTACATGGTATATTTTTGAATACCATATAAAATACCCAATGATCTTGATTTTATTTTCAAATTTTATTTCCAGGTATCCCATTATATAAAGAACAATTCATGTTTTTTAAGCACTTGAATATTCATATTGAAGACCACCAAAGTTGTCCTTGAACCAACAACATTCTGGGAAAAGTAAACTAGAAAACAATCCAATAAAGAGACTATAACGGACACAATACAAGCCCAATAATTATGAAAATTGAACTGAAGATATATGAAATCAAGGGGAACATTTCATTAAACAGTTCCCAAAGCTAATGCTGATTTTTTACTATAGTTCCAGGCCTCCCAAGTTGGAGATAAATTTCTAGGAAAGATTCTGCGGACCAAAAAAATAGCCCACCATTTTACACATATCTCATAAAAAAATAAACTCTTTTGGGATGAAACGTTACAAATGGTTAGAGGATTTCCATAACTCCATTTTTTTCTTCTATGGCCCACTCCAATTCAGCCATCTAGAAGTTAATCTAGGTGCCTACATTCCTTGGATGCAAGCTAGATGCAACTTCGGGTCAAGGGTGGAAAAGTCTAAGTTCCACAAGCTTTACACCACCCTAAGCCTACCATACTCAAGTGGGATAACTTTCACTATTGGAGGCTCGACCTAAGGCCCCCAAAATGAATATTTAAGGAAGTGTTTTAGGATTATTTATTCAACTTTGGTGCTTTCTTTTATTGTAATGTTATGCTGTTATTTTGTTTGTCATAAGTTTGTCTTTCACATGTAAGTTGTTCTAATTCATCTTAGTTTCTTAATAAAAGTTCTTTTTCACCTATTATCAAGTTATTATTCATATAAAGTTGATATGTTGGTCCAAGTTGTGAAATTATTCACACAAAACCTTGTGAAATTATCACACAAAGGTGGATTGATTGTTATTTCATTGTTTTCTTTTTACTTCTCCATTTCCTCCCTCATGAGTCTACTTCCCGCTTCCATTGAAACCATAGCATCAATGGAGGGATAAACCTCTTATGGGTTGATCTTAGAGACTATAAAGGGGATTTATTGGATTTTATTTATTACCCAATTAATTTATAATCATTTACTTTTAATTAAGATTTTTATTTGATGATTTTAAAACTTCTTCGTCCTTGTTGAATTTTAAGGCCACATAATTTAAGTGCTAATACGAACCATTACCTTGGAGTGCTCATGAATTTGATCATCGAAGTGTATAGGTGATTATTATTATGGTGTGTTGGTATTAAAATAGTAAGTGATGAATTTGTTTTATCTTCTTTAATAAACCCATTTCAAATATATGAAATTGAAAATGTTAAAAAATAATTTCATCCAATCCACCCCAAGTGATAACCAAGGATCAACTCATTATTTTAAATTTAATTCAATTAAGTCTCTTAGAATACACTTAAACCCATATATAATCAACCCAATTTTTCCACTTCATAGCCAAAAAAAAATCCCTAGAATGTACGTGTCTGTAGGTTACTTCTTAGATCTCTGAGGATTCGACAACCCAAGAAAAACTACAAGCGACCACTTAACCCTAAAAACATGGGTAAATTTGGGTGGGACCGTCCCCCGATTTATATGAATAGAGAAAGAAAACTAATATTCATAATTTTGATAAAATTTTATTATTAAATTTAAAAAAACATATATAGGACACCAGGAACCCGATGTTTACCCGATTCCCAAACCAAGTCCATCAAGTGGTTAATGGTTCATCTAGGGCTTACAACCCCTTTTTCCTCATCATTGGTTACCTAGTGCTTTTCAGATGCCTGACCCAAGGTGTTGGGTGTTCAATTTTTCACTTTGGTATTACTACCCATTTTTTTTCACTATCTAGTACCCAATAATCCCCATCTAGGTAATTAGTGGTAACTGAAACTAAATGTTGCAGTTTATCACCCTTCATTTTCAACTCAAATATTCAAACTCTAGCCTGAGACCTCTAACATTATAAAAATATGCTCAATAGGTGTAATAATACTCTAAAATAAAAACCAAATATCAAATTTAAAAACACCCTAATCTAGATCTCAAATTTTTAAATTTTTGTCAGATCCAATAACCCATAACATTATAGGTCTTTATATGTGTATAATCCTAGCCTAATATTTTTGACACAATTTCCAAAACTAATAAATCATTGAGAATTTATATTCCATTGTGGGAAATATATTGGATGTAATAGTTTTACAATATATACTCACTCATATTCATATCATATGAACCATTTTTCTATCATTATAATTTATAAATAAACACTTTAAATAATTAATTAAAAGAAGATACCAAATTTTCTTGGTAGGAGGTGTGGTACCTGACATAAGAGATTAATAGACATGAGATATTTATTTCATTTTATTTTATTTTTCCATTTTTTATCATAATACCCAAATATTAAATGATATATTTCACTTTAAATAAATTTGAATTATTTGATAGCTTGTTTTATACGAAACACCGATTTTAAATGAATCGTGATATAAATATTATTATTTAAATGTGACCATTAAAACCTAGTCTTCAAAATTTTTGTTATAAATAGGAATAAAAAAATTATGAAAAATATATAGAGAGTTTTTATATAGTTTAAATTCATTGATAAATAAGTACTCGATTTTTAGTGAAATCGTTTTATGCTTCAAAAATACATTTTCTTAAAAAAATAGGCTTTATTACTTTTTGTGAACAAATATTATAATTAATTTATAAAAAATTATAAATTTTATTTTATAAAAATTATATAATTTTTAAAATCATCATACCAAAATTATCTTACGGTGGAATTTTATTATTTTTATAAAAAATATTGATTTTACAGTGAATAGTGAAAAATATTGATTTTTATTGAAAAATGTCGTTTCATTCCAAGTATTTACAAAGTTTAATTTTTTTAAATGATTTAAATGTAAAATTATTTCATTTATAATATTAATAATCCATTTAGGATAATTATAATCAATTTTATGTTTTATTTTTTGTGTAATAACTTTTGTATACTTAGGAAAATATTTCTTTCTAGAAATTTTTTTTTTGTCACATTTTCCAGGTTTAATTTAAAATTAAACACTTACACTTCTATTAAATGGTTTTTATGAAATGTATTATATATTTATAATAATCATAATTAATATAATTTAATATAAAAAACTTGATTTTTTATCATTATGAATAATAACCATGGTAAACTTTGATCAGCTCGGTAAAAGTGGTAAAATTAGGTTTAAATCATGGGGTAAAATATTAAACATTTAAATATATATGAAACGTGACTTTATCATATTTTATGAGTTTTGTTTGTAAAATTTTATTCATAAGGAGTTAAATAATATATTTTAAATCATTATTTTGAAATTTGGAACCCAAACCTGACTTTTGTGAAGATAAGTTCTATTTTATTCAAATTAAATACTATTTTTGGTTCATTGTATTTGATAGAATGGTTGAATGATGTAAATAGGTTATGAATTTCTCCAAAAGTCTAAAAACAATTATTTTTAATTATTTAATAAAAAATCATGGAAACCAATTTATTACTTTATTTAAAGGTTAAATGATTTTTACTCTTAAATCATGTATTCTCCTAAAAAACATGAATTTTTTGTTCTTTTAGTAAAGGTAATTTATTAAACCAATAGGAATTAAATATGATAAAAAGGATTCAAACTTTGGAAGAATCATTTTAAAAAAATCAATTTTTATTTTTTCTCACATAATTAAGTTATCATAGTAAAAAGTTAAGTTATCACGATTAAGGTTAAAATGGGTTTAAAGTGCATTAACTAGAAGATAAGGATTAAAATGTATCCAAAACTTTCCCAAATGTGATAAATTGATTTTATTTAGACCCTGTCACATCCTATATCTTAGTTATTGGTGAATTTGTTCCACTTTACATGATCATGATATGTATATATATTATTTAATCTTTTAACTAATTCCAAGAGTATCATTTCCCTCACCTATAAAAGGATACGACATCTCCTATATTATACAGACATCATGAGCCTTCTATCTTAGAAAATAACTATCATAATAGATTCCTATATTTCTTCCATGTGTCATAGATCTATTGTTCTTTCCAAAATACCATACATTCAAGGATTAATGTGTAATCCAAAAGTGGTATCTCAACAAAGAGGTATAACTCTTAACCAAGTAATTTCATTTATTTTCTTCTACTACATCCTCTAAATATATATTATCCATTATAAAATAACGAATTCAATATCTTCAGTATAGTGAATTGTTTTTATGAGGAATTTAAGATCTCATTCATTCTTTTAGGCATGTTCTTATTTATATTTTGGTTTTAGCCTCTTTAAATTGGTTAATGAAATGTCTATTGGGTGTAGAAGGAGTCTCGGGGGTGTTTCAGGGGTTCGGTACATGTAAGTGGGAAGAAGTGGAAATATAATGCATGTTGCATTATTGGCGCAAGATTAGGTGTAATCATGCACCCTAATCATGCATTCCTAGAGTAGGGGTGAACAATTTGAAGAAACCATGCAAGGGGGAAGGCCAGACCATATAGGCTTGGATAGATCCATCCTTTATAGTATTTGCATAGTTTTTTAAATATAATTCCTCATTAAAGTGGGAGAAATTTATTATTTTTCTCTCATGGGACATAAGAAATATTACCTGAATTTCTTACCATTTTCTCCTACAACATCTGAGGGTTATGAACCCTTCCTCATAAACTTTTCAAGGATTTATTTCCTTTATTTATAAGCTATTTAGAGTCTATTGGATGATGATTGAGTCTCTAGTGAGTCTAAAACTCTTATCTGATCTATTTTCTATATTAAAACTTATAAAGTTTTTCTTCTCCACTGGAATCCCTAAAACTCTCTTTTTACAATTGATTCTAGTTTGTGAATTTAAAGGTGCTTTATTTCTGGATCAAAGGATAAGATTAAATGTGTAGTTTTCTATGAAATCAAGGTAGGTGGTTTATAATTTGTATCCCATAGCCTTGATAACCTATTTTTGTTGTCATCTGTTTGAGTGGTAGTTTACCCTTGTTGTCCTTTTACTTCACTTAGTAATAAATGGTGTTGGGGTTAATTGAATGATAAAAATAAACCCTCATGATTCCTGTGGGATCCAAGAAGGATGACTTGTTTGGGACTATGAATACCCATTGGGTGTACCACTCCCTTAATTAGGAAATATTGAAATGTAAAATGGAAAAACGTAGGTTTATAGAATTAAACCAATGGTAAATGTGATTAAGCTGGTATCATGGAAAAAATTAGATGTTTAGATTAACTTTAAGAGTATATAATTGGTAATGGGAAAATTAATACCTATGATTAATAGTTAATGGGGATTGTACTCATGGTTAATTGGCTTAGTAAAGAGGAATAGATGATTGTAATGAGTGGTTAAATGAGATTGGGCTATAAATTGGGAAGATGATGATAGTAATAAACACAGTGAAATTTTTTTAACGTAAATGGTTACCTATAGTTGTTATATATAATGAATTTTTTAATGATTATGATCCATGAGATGATGATAAGACTATTTGGTGGTGATACATGTTTTTTTTATGTTGGATTGACGCTCCACTCCAATGGGTGGTCCTGACTGGCGCTTGGGAACCCCTGTGCACAGTAGTTATTTTGGGAATGGACTGATGCTTTTAAAACCAAGGGGTATGGTCATGGAGGTCTATACTCAGGTTGGGACAGTCTAACATGGTGTTCTGAATCCTGGTTTGGCATATGAATCATATTCTAGAACTAGCTAAAGCAGGTTTGATAAATTGGATAAAACATGGGAAAAGGTAAATGAAATATAATTTATCTAATTAATGATAAATATAATAACCTGTGTACTTTACTATTTTTATATTTACCTTAACTTATACGTGTAATATGTTAGACAGGAAATTTTTCATTCAACATTGACGGTGGCCTACTGAGTTGAACTCACACCCTGCTCGGGCCGCCACTGGGTACCTAAGTAGAATTCATGGTTACAGGTTAGGACAAGGGAAAGGGACCTATACTAGATAGTTGGTTTGGGCATGGGATTTTCATGGATTATGGATACATACTTTTAGTTAGGAGCCATTTTGGGGATTCTTTAATTAATCTTTATTTCTTGTTTTCTTACACTTGGAACTGTAAGACATGCATGACATATTTACAGCTTGGTTGTGGGTTTCACATAGTTTTAGGAAATGGATATGGAATGTTTTATTGTTGTTTATTTGTTTCCTTTATTTCATACTTTATCTATTGTGTATTAATTTTATAAAAAGGGTATAGTCTCCCCACATGATCCATTAGTCCCTCGATTCTAGTTAGCAGCCTCTGACATATGGGGTGGTGTGCCTAAGGTCATTTGGAGACCCATCTTGGAGCACCTTATATAGTGGCTACTGGGTTAGGGACGTTAAAAAGTGGTTTCAAATGAGGTTTTTCTACTATTTATCTTAATTTGGGAAGGTAAATAGAATATTTTTATGTGTCAAACTTTGTAAATGGGGGCATGCATGGGAGTATCTAATCCATGTATGGGGTAAAACCCAAGTTCCTATGGTGGGATTAATATTTATAATGTTGCTATTATAAATGTATGTTATTTCACCTTGAGTTATGCACTTTTAGTGTGATGTTATTGATTTTTATATTTCATTTGTGTCTTGGCATGGAATGGGGTCTTATATTCATACATTATTTAGGCATGTAGGCGTACATGTGGTATGCAACATGCTAGGAACACACACGGGAAAATTAATCCTTAATTTATTGAAATTTTAAATGAAAACACAGCTAATAAGATGTAATAATTTTTAAAAGAATGGAAATATGTTTGTGAAGATGGTTAGAATAAGATTGATGTAAATAGAAAGATTGGGAGATGGTTTACCCCCTTAATGAAATGGTCCGAGTCAAGAATGATTTGGCAGTGGTTGATGTGGTTAGTAGTTATCCCTATTTTTTTAAAATTGTATAACCCTTATGTTATGTGTTTTGAGATGTGTGTATGGAATTATAGAGGGATGTCACCACATTAATGTTTACTAGTGGGGAAATACGAGGATATAACTGATAATTCTACTCTAGAGGTAGAGCAGAAAACCCCATTGGTTTCGGGTAATGGAGGGGAGGACCCGTTCCGTGAGAACTTTACCCTTTTTTTACAGTTTTTATACTGATATCCAAGGTGGTGTGTGCCAATTATGTTTGAATTGTCTAGGGAGTATCGGCTTCAATACCCTCCAATGTGTTATGGAGAGGTTATGCATGAGTCATTTGAGTTTTGGATTGAATACATCCTGAGAATTATAGATCTTTTAGAGATCCCACCTAAGAAGAGGGTTAATATGGAGACCTATATGTTGTGGGGATCAGCAAAGCATTGGTGGAAAATTTGGACCAGATATGAGAAAATAGAATGCATGGCATGGAATTAATTCTAGGAGAAATTCTTGGATCACTTTTACCCTATGAATTTGAGGCAGAGGAAAGCTTAGAAGTTTATATGATTGACTAAAGGGAATATGAAAGTGATGTATTATGTTAAATTCTTCATAGATCTGTAGTGTTTTTTTCCAATTCTAGCAGAAGATGAGGTGATTATGTCTATGTGATTTTAGTATGGGCTTAGATGTGAGATCAAGTACCAGGTGAATATATTCTACTTTAATAGGTTTGTTGAGGTGGTGGATCAGGATCTCATTTCATAGGGGAACCTAAATGAAGCTTATGGTGGAAGGTAGGTCATGGTAATTGGGTGATCAAGTTGTTCAACTTCCGATAGTAAGAAGCGTCATTATAAGATCTTCCACCAGAGTAGTGGTGGGAAGAGCAGTCAGGGAAGAGGAACCATATCCTAGGGGAATAGCTCAGTCATCTTCCATCATTGTGTCAGTCAAGGCCACATACGAGGGCAGTGTTCTTGACCACCAGTGGAGTTTTGGGTATACAGTAGGATGGGTCATCTGTAAAGGTTTTATTGAAACACATAACAGGATTGTAGCAGTGGGGAATTTAGGCTAGTACATAGCACTGATAGTGGGACAGTTACTCTATTCTAGTTAGGTAGTTGGAGCTCCACCAACCATACTAGTCAAGGTGGGGGACATGTTCCTTTGGGACAAGAGTGTTCCTATTAGTAGAGTAGTTCATCACTAAGAACTCAAACCAGGGCCCAAGGCATGGGTACAAGTCAGATTCATGTAGTTTAGCCTACACCTAGCACTGGCGAGGTGAGAACATCAACTATTAGATATATGATTCTTATAAATTCCACTCTTTCCAAGTTTTTTTTGATATAGGGGCCTCACGTTCCATATTATATACTCTATTGGTGAATGTTTTGTGTCTCATGGTGAAACATTTATGTGGTGTTATATCAATCAACACACATTTGGGAGTATGAATAGAGAGTATTCAGTAATGTAGGGAATGTTCTCTCGACGTTGGCATGTGTCTCTTCCTATAGGATCTATTTTTGCTCGAGATAACAGGGTTTGAACAGATATTGGGAGTTTATTGGTTGGAATTGTATCAATCCCATATCAATTTTTATCACTAAAGGGTAACATTTAAATCCCTCAATGGTGAAGATTGTGTTCACCCTTGGGAGTGGGATGCTCAAGCAGGCCGTGAAGGGCTAGTTTGTCAGCAATTGGCTAAGATTATGGCCCATGTGTCTTGTATTATGCTTGATGATGAGGGAGTAGAGCAAAAAAAATTTACTCCTATGGTGGATCGGTTCCAGTATTTGTTCCCAAAGGACTCCTCCAGGTTTCCTCTAGAGAGAGATATCGATTTCACAATTGATATGATGTCTGGAGACGAGCTGGTAATTATAAAACTATATAGGGTGGCACCAATAGAGATTATGGATCTCAAGACTCAATGGGTGGAATTAGAAAGAAAATTTTTTATTCACCCCAGAACATCACCTTGGGGTTCTCCAGTCTTTTTTCCAAGAGGTCTGATGGGTCATTGAGTTTTTTCTTCGATTAACAGAATTTGAATCATATGATAGTTAAGAACTAATATCTTTTTCCTCATATTCATGACCTTTTTTATTAGTTTAGAGGTGCTTCTTTTTTCTCCAATTTCAAATTAAGGTCAGGGTATCATCGACTGAGGGTAAGACCTTATGATATCCCACAGACTACTTTCAAAAGGATATATGGTTTGTATGAGTTTTTTATGATGCATTTAGAGTTTAAAAATTCCCCAACAGTGTTTATGGAATTTATGAACCAAATATTCCACCCATACCTTGACCAATTCATAGTTGTTTTTTTAGAATACATCTTGGTTTACTCCCAGACTCATAAAGATCATGTCGACCATATTAACATCATCATGAGTACACTGATATAGAATCAGCCATATGCCAAGCTATCCAAGTGTATTTTCTAGATCAACAAGGTAAATTTCTTGGGTCACATAATCTCTAATTATGGTGTGTTAGTAGACCTAGAGAAATTTCAAGCAGTTGTATCTTGGGAATAGCCCAAGAACATCTTCGAAATCAGAATCATTCTAGGTTTGTTGGGATACTATAAAAGGTTTATCAATGACTTATCTTGATTAGAAGTGCCACTTTTAGGTTTGAATAATAAGGGTTTCAAGTTTTATTGGTCCAGAGCATGTGATAATGTCTTCCAATAATTGAAGAAGTGGTTGACTATTGCACCGATATTGGACATGCCTGAGTTAGGTAAAGAGTATACCTTATTTTTTTTATTTGTCTGATATTGGGATTGGGGAATTTTTCATGTAGGATGATCTTGTTGTGGCATGTGTGTCATGGAAATTAAGGCCTCATGGATGAAATTACTCTTTCCATGATCTTGAGTTGGCCACAGTGGCTTATTATTTAATTTTTTTTGTGGTTATACTTGTTGGGTGAAAGGTTTATCATGTATACCGATCACAAGATCTTTAAGTACAAATTCTCCTAGGATTTTTTGATCCTTAGACAGTGAAGGTGGGTTGAGTATATTAAATACTTTAATTTTTAGTTATCTTTTACATTAGGAAAGGGGAACAGTGTTATTGATTCTCTTAGTATAAAATCATAGACTCATCTAATTTAGGTGTCTAGTTATGAATGTAGGATGATGTCCTTGTTTGCTTATATGAATTTAGAGGTTCAGGAGGGTCAAGGACATATGAACCTCATGTCCTTGTCAATTGAGTCTATGATTTTGAGCCAGATCAAGGAGAGGTAGTATGAGTATATGGAGTTTTGGGTCTTGAGGGAAAGACTTGAAGGTGGCGAGGAACTTTCCACTAGATAGTCAGTAATGATGATATTTTTAATGTTAAATTCCATCTTGTTGTTCCCCCTTGTATGTGAGAAGAGTTGATGCATGAGTTCCATGCCTCAAAATAAGCGATGCATCCCAAATTAACCAAATTTTATCATGATATTCTTCAATAGTATTGTTGTATTGGTATGAAGATAAATGTTGTAGGCTTCATGTCAAAGTTCTACACATGTTAATAGGTGAAGGAAAATAATCAACATTCAAGTGGTATGATCCAACTATTACCCATCCTGGAATGGAAATGGGATGACGTCACCATGGATTTTATAGTGTGACTTCCAAGAACTCCTTTCAAGAGTTATGTGATATGGGTAATTATGGATCGGTTAACTAAGGTGGAAAATTTCTTTTCAGTTCAAGAGACCTTTACTATGGATCAGTTGGGTGAATTGTATGTTCAGGAGATGGTATGGTTGCATGTAGCGCCTCAGAGTAACATTTTAGATAGGGATCCACATTTCACTTCATGCTTCTGGAAAGGCTTTTAAAATGCGGTTGGTACCTAGGTGATTCTAAGTACAGATTTCCACCAACAGAATAACGGATAGTTAGAGAATACTATTCTGGTTCTAGAGGAAATGTTGAGAGCATGTGTCCTAGACTTTGGCAAATCATGGGAGAATCACTAAGTGCGTGTGGTATTTTACTATAACAACAGTTACCAATCGAAAATTCACATGGAACCATATGAATCACTCTAGGGGAGGCTATGTATATCTTCATTATGTTGGATATAGGTGGGATAATTAGGTTTTGGGGGGGGAATCTCATGTAGGAAACCATGTACCAGGTTCAGTTGATTCAGAAATGTATGGATATGGATCATAGTAGGAAGAATTCGTATGTTGATCAGCATCATTGACCTCTTGAGTTTTCTGTGTGTGGTCATGTGTTCTTTCAGGTGTCACTAGGGTTGGGTCACTCTAGGTTTTAGAATAAGTGTAAGTTAGAACCTAGGTATGTGGGTCCATTTTAAATTGTATAGAGAATTGGATTGGTGGGGTACCAATTTCCTATTTCACAGTAGTATTGCTTTATGCATAATATCTTTCACATTCCTCCGTTACAGCAGTATCACCCTGACCCATATCGTGTGGTAGATGTGGATGATGTGGAGCTTGAGGTCGATGTATCCATTGAGGAGCATAAATTTCTTATTGTGTATCATAGTGATAAAGTTTATTAGGAAAAGTTGGGTATTTGGTTCAGGTGTTGTGGCAGCATAGTAATTTTCAATAGGAAAATTAGGAGAGGGAGACCAATATGCGGGCCTAATAGCCCAGTCTCTTTTCTTTGGAGACCCACTAATGCTTGGAAGTGTGGCTCGAGGATGATCTATTATAAGGTGGAGATTTTGTAAGATCCCGGACCTTCTTTAAGGTATGTTATTGTTTAAGTTTTAGTTTTAGCCTCCTAAAATTGGTTAATGAATTGTTTATCAGGTGTATAAGGAGTCTCGAGGGTGTTTTGGGGGTTCAGGACATGTAAAGGGTGAAAATTGGAGATCCAGTTCATGTTTCATGGTTGGATCATGGTTAGAAGTAACTATTCGCACTAACCATGCATGCCTGGAGTAGGGGTTCATGGTTCAAATAAATCATGCAAGGAGGAAGGCCAAACTATATATGCCTAGATAGAGCCATCTCGTACAGTCTCCACATAGTTTTTCAAACTCTGTGGGCTCCCTAATAAGCTTGGGGTCTTACCCCCTCTTGGGTAGAAGGTGGAACATGGATGGAACACAGTTTTCCCAACTGTACAACCAAACCATGAACATCATTAAAGTGGGTGAAATTGACCATTTCCCCCTGGGACATAAAAACTCTTTCCCAAATTTCTTCCCCTTTTCTCCTACACCATCCAAGGGTGATGAACCCTTCTTCCTACACTTCCCAAGGATTTTTCTCCCTTGTTTCTAATACATTTGGAACGTCGTTGGGTACAGATCAAAGATCCATGTGATTATAACACTCCTATTTTCTCTATTTTCTGGATTAGGTCTTGTAGAGTCATTCTTATCCCTATGAAGCCTTACAACTCTCATTTTTTAGATTATTCTAGTTTGGGTATTTAAATTTGGTTTGTTTCCAAATTAAGTTATAATTTTAATTATGATGCAGTCAATGGAATCGAGGTTGGTGGTCTATAAGTTTTATCACACAGTCTTGATGCCCTATTTGTGTGTGCATACTGTTGTGTCGTAGTTTACCCTTGTTTTCCTTTTACTTCTCTTTGTATGAAATGGGGTTGAGGTTAATTAAATGATAAAAATAAACCCTCATGATTCTCATGGGATCCAAGGAGGATGAATTAATCGGGCCTATGAACACCCATAGGGTGGTCCACTCCCTTAATTATGAAATGTTAAAATGTTAAATAGAAAATGGTCCATTTATAGAATTATACCAATGGTAAATGTGATTAAACATGTATTAGGGAAAAATAATAATTTTGGATTAACTTGAAGAGTTTGTAATTGATAATGGGAAAATGAATACTTATGATAAATTTTTAATTGGGCTTTGGATCATGGTTAATTCGATTGAGAAAGAATAATATATGATTGTAATGAGTTAAATGGTTAAATGAGATTGGGTTAGAAATTGGGAACATGATTATGGTAGTAAACTAAGAAAATGTGGTTGGCTGGAAATAGTTTCCCCTAGTTGTTATCTATAATGAATTTTTTAATTATGATGATCCATGAGATGATGATAAGATTTTGTGGTGGTGATACATGTTTTTTTAGATGTTGGACTGACTCTCCACTCCTATTAGTGATCTTGATTGATGCTCGAGAACCCCTGTGCATAGAAATTTTTTGGGGAATGGAATGACACTATTGATCCACAATAGTATGGCCATGGTGGTCCATAATATGGTTGGGATGGTCATACATGGAATTTTGAAACCAAATTTTCAATATGGCTCATATTTCGGCACTGGATGAAGGAGTTTTGATAAAATGGGTAAAACATAGAAAAAGGGAAATGAAATTTAATTGATCTAAGGAATGATAAATGTAGTAACCTGTTTACTTAACTATTTTTATATTTACCTACCCTTCTTTATGTACTATGTTATATTGGATATTTTTTAGACTTTTTTTTGGTGGCCTAATAATTTGTACTCACACCCTGCTCGGGTCTCCACTCGGTGAACAAGAAGACTTCACGGTTTTAGGTCAGGAAAAGGGAAAGGAATCTATTCTAGATTGTTGAATTGGTCTTGTTATGTTCATGGATTATATATTCGAACTTGAATTCAAGGCCCATTTTTTGGATTCTTCAGTTTATCTTTATTTCAGGTTTTCTTACACTTGGCAGTATGTTACATGACAGGGTGTATTTACTATTTGGTTGTGGGTTGCACCCAGTTTTGGGAAATGAATATGGAATTTTTTCTTCTTGTTTATTTGTTTAATTTATTTTTCAATTTATCTTTTTTTTCTTACTCTGATAAATATGGTATAGTCTCCCCACATGATCTATTATACCCTCACTACAAGTCAACATCCTCTAGAATATGGGGAGGACCACCTGAGGTCATATGGGGACCCAGATCGGGGCACTGAATATAGTGGCTACTTAGTATAGGATATTAAAATTATGGAATAACCATTATCTACCACCATTCTATCCTATGTAAAATTAAAGCATTAATCGTGCGTACATATGGCTTACCGTCTCTACGTATCAGGGTAATTCATTTTTAATCATCATTTTACTTAGATGGTTGAAAATATAGAAATAATGATTATATGTGATATTTATGATATTTTTATGGTTCTTTAATGGTAAAATATTATTTATATTTCTTAACTTTTTTTTATAAAATGAAAACTGTGTTCATTCATACGTACGACCTACTATCTCCATGAACAATGTAAATCATTTTTATACATATAAATTTTATGTATGATTATAAATATGTATATAGTGATTATATATTATATTTATATCATTATTAACATTAAGTTGATGATTTAACCATGATAAAATTACAATCACTAGGACTACTGAATTGAAACATGAATGAAAAACAAATCAGTTATGACTTGGAATAGTGATTTTAAAAAGAGTTGTAAATAAAAAGGTGATAAGATATTATAAGTAAATCACATATGTTATGATTTATATTATTATGGTTATAGAATAAACTTATAATAAATATATATTTATTGTACATGATTTTCAAACAATTATGAAGCAATTTGAGACTTGAGGTAAGGGAATTATGTTTCCATCTCATTTTAATCAAGATTATTTATGATTGAATTTACATTAAGAACATTAAATGTTACTTATCTAATCAACCCATTTCATTTTTATCATCTTATGGTTATTTATTTAATTTTTAAGTTTTAGTACCATTTTCCTCTATTTGGTACACAAAAAGGTTCATAAAATGTTTTTAAAAAAAGTCGATCTCATTTCTCCTCTTTTAGATGAAAATCATTTTTCTTCCATGTATATAATTTTTAAAATTTATTTTAATGATGTTTTTGAATATTATTCAATGACTGTTTAAATTATTTTTTACTCATGTTTTAATTTAAAAAAAGGTTTAAAATGATTCTTCTTTTCTTTTTTTGAATGAGGTACTTTTTACCAAAGGTGTGAATAGAAACCTTGTGTTTTTAAAGTTTATGGGATGAACGGAATTTCCTCCCATCATGATTGTTCAATTTTTTGAAGCTTACTTTAAAATTTTCTATACTTATTTTCAAATAAAATATTTTATTTAATATTTTGGAAATTTTTTTATTTTTAAATAAGTTATTTCAAAATGAAAGTGTATTTTACTTAGAAATTATTCCAAATATATTTTAAGAAATGTTTTATCTACGATAACATCATTGATGTTAATTATGATTTACTGGGGATATGATCTAATGATACCATCCTTATTCTATCTCTGGATATTATATTATTATGATTATATGATTTTAATGAAAGTAATTTATTTTTTACGGGTTATACTATGATGATATGATGAATGTTTTATGGTCTTGTGACATTTATATGAATGAATTATGATTTGGTGATAGTTGGGTTCGTTATAACCCTTTAATGTATTGGGTAAAGTGATATTGATATATCATGATATTATGATGATAATAGTGGACATGATTTTGAATATACGTTTTCACATATTGATGTGTGATTATGATTTATTCTACCTATCCTCATAGGAATATACCTGGACATGATTAGAAATAGAATTTTTTGACATTTTGATGTATGAGTATGATTTATTTCAAGTTATACTCATAATATTATATGATAACAAGATTGAATTTTTCTATGTTCACAATATTATGGTTTCTTATGATTATGATGCAACATTCCTATGTTATGAGTCTTGAATGATGATTTATGATTTGAAATCCTTATTGATCATACTTCTAAAAATGAATTGATTTTAGAGCTTATGATCTAAGATTTTATATATATGAATATTTTACATTAGAATATGCACTTGAATATATTTTCATTACCTTATTATAATCTTATTCTCTAATGATTAATATCTACCTTTTTACCCTTACTGAGCCTTTAAGCTTTCCCTTTCTTATGTTTTCCTTCCCCAGGTTTTGATGGAAGGTTCTAAGTGTGGTGAGTCTATAAGGGTGCCTTATGTAAATAAAGATGTTTGAGATGATGAATGTTGTACTTAAATAATATTTTTATATTATTATTATCAAAACACACAAAACCTTTATGGTCCTTAGCCATGTATTATTATTAAATATATTGAATATTCATCTAAAATGATATAATATTTATGTATGTTCTGCTCAGCTCACTTCAGTTGGTATTAGATTAGGGTTTAGTTTATCTTTGTATATTAGTTTTATAAAACTATGGTTAATCACATGGTAATATGTTTTTTAAAGGATAATATCATAAATTTTTAGTAAGGAAGATAATATGTGATTTTCTTAGAAGAACGTCCCTATTTGGATACAACAAGTGGTTGTAGTTTTGTAACAGATTCATCCAGGGGTAATAACCCCAAAAATAGTTGGATAATTATATATTGTCTATAATTCTAGTTCATGGTGAATGGTCCATTACTACTCCCCTATTTTGACAATCCTAGGTGATATGATTGGGTTAATTCATATTTTATTTATAAACCATTATAAGGGATTTGAATAGATTATAGCAATGAATGACCTTGGTTAAACCTAATGTGTCATAGATTGAAAAAAATGTGTCATAATTTACAATCATATAAATTATTTTTCATGATTAATAACTATGGTGATTATGCTCACTCTAACCATTTTTGTTTTTGTAAAGGAATAAATATAGAATTGTGAAGTTGAAGTGGTGATAAGAACACTCAAGTGGTGAAGTGTATTATTTGAACTTATTCATGTGAATTCATTTATATATTGAAAATTATTTAGGGATGTTCATCCATATCCTCAATGATTAGATGTTGAGTTAGTATTAAAAATTTATAATGGTATGATTATCACATCTAAATTTTATAGCTCATCTCTGATAGAAGTCAATTGGAATGTTCTTCCTATAAATCTTTTGATTATCCCTCTAGTTGAATTTGATGTGATTTTTTGGAATGGATTATCCCTCTATATATGGATACCATATAAATTTCCAAGGAATGGATGTCACATTTGATATTCCAAACCAACCCATTATCATATTTTGGTATGGGGATGAATATGAACTTATAATGGAAGTTACTTTTATTGTGTGGGTCTTACTATGTTTTCATGAGGTATTTTTATCTCAAATGTTTGGTGAGAAACTTAAAAATTAAATATATTCCCATTTTTTGGGATTATGTTGATGTATTTATATAAGACATTCTTAGTCATCCCCTGAGCCGGGTAGTTTATTTTTTAATAGAACTCATATCTGGTGCTACACCTATATCAAATACCTTATATATAATAGATCAAATTGATTTTTAGTAGTTAAATAATAAACTTCAAGGGAAACTTGATAAAGGATTTATATATCCAAGTGTGTCACCATGGGGTGCACCTATTATTTTTGTTAAGAGTAAAGATGGTTAAATGAATATTTTCATTGATTATTGAGAACTTAACAAGATCAATAATAAGAACAAGTATCACCTTCCCCATATTCATAATTTTTTTGATCAATTATGAGAAGCTCAATACTTTTACAAGATCATCCTTCATTCTGGATATCATCAATCCAGATTCAAGAAAGAGGATATACCCAACATGGCCTTTTATATTAGGTATGGTCGTTATTAATTTATAGTAATTCCATTTGGACTTACCAGTGATCTTATTATCTTAATGTATTTAATGAATATAGTCTTAAAATGTTACCTTGATTAGTTTTTGGTAGTCAATATAGATGATATTATTATATATTTGAAGGGAAAAGAATATACTGAAGAAAATTTGATGATTTTTGAAAGAGTGCTGTCGTGGGCGCCCTCAAATGATTAGTATGATTTTGGGGTACTTAGGTGCAGCAGAGTGGCTGACCAAGGTCGTCTCTCAAAGTAGGAAGTGAATTTAACTACTTATTAGAGGTATTCTAAAAATAAAATAAAAGAGAATAAAATAACTACTTGAAAGGATGGGGGTGGTTTTTTTATAGTTTATGAACCTAGAAGAAGTTTGCTGGAAGAAGATTGCATTTTTTTTGTTTTTAGTTTTGAAATGAAGTTTGATTAAAATGACACAACAGAAAGATGTTTGTTTAGACAATATTTAAAAGATGTAATCGATCTAAATATACCTCTTCAATCATTTATTACTCATTATCATTTAAATTAATATTCACTTAATTATGATCCCTTAATTTGTTAAATCCCAAACCCTACGAGAATTAACATTACCACGAAGATTGAAGTGAATTTAACCTTAGGCTAACTTCGGAACATGCAATCGCAACACCCTGCTTTGATTGATGTTCTAAAATTAGCTTATGGTCAGTGGTAAATTAAGGCTCATAACCACTCTGGAAATGAGGATTAATTGAGTTTAGGGATTATATTTGAACTCTACAAATTGATCCCGTGTGGTTTTGAATTACCGGTTAAGGTTGCACTCTCACAGTTCACACAATTCCCGACCTTGCGTGTTTTGTGTTAACTATTCAATTGCTTGATTAGTTTCATTTAAATTAAAAACTAAATTAATAGATCATAATATGTGAATTACAGTATCTCATTGATTCAAAATAAATGAATGAAGAAGGATAGAGGTCGATCGATTACTAAAAAGAACTACTCTTCCATAGGTGGTGTAGTCATCGTGGAGACGTTTTGCATAAGCAACGGATTGAAAGGGTAGAACCAAATCTTGTCTCCACTCTTGATTCCAACCCAATTAATAAGATTAATATAAGAAGAAGAGGGATGAACACAGAATATTATTTGAAGAAAAATTCAAGAAACAAACATGAAAGAAAAGAAATACAAAGAAGAGGTGAGAGAGGAGAGCCTTTTTGGAAGAGAGGTTTTCACAAAGGCTTACTTCTTCCAAGAGTTTTGAGTGGCTCCCAAGAGACACCCTTTCTGACAAACCTTCCCAAAGCCTCTACCAGCCCTCTCAAAGAGTTAAACCCCCTTTAAATAGAGTTTGTGAGGGCTAGGGATACATAACTTTTTAAGTGTGAAATGAAAAACTCGGCCAAATATTTTATTCCAACTTTCACCGACCATTTGACCTCAAAAACGCGTGAATTGACCGGCCTTCCAGAAGGATGATTTGTGCCAAATCATGTCCCCGAGAGTTACTCAAAAGTTGGGCTCAATCCATGCCCGTATGTAGACGATATGGCCCAAATACAGAACCCATGTCTATTCTGCCGAGTCCAGCCCACCATTAGATTAATTGATCATTTACTCCATCCAAATGCACTCTTTAGCTCTATTGTCCTGAATGAAAGTTGTATAAAATGAAGTTAGTAACACTGTTACAAAATTTGAAATTCAAATAATAAATATAAAAATATTTATTTTTGAAATACTACAATGCACTATTAAGGGTAAAACTGGAATTTTCACCAAATTTTCAAATGAATGATCAAATCCCAAATATTTTATAAATAAACATATTTAACACAATGTGAGGAAATTATTTCATTTATTATCAATAAAATAGTGTTTTATCAACTCCCCCACACTTAACCTTTTGCACACCTGGGAAAAACCTCATATCAAGTAAACATCAATATCAAATCAAAACCAATTTTAAAACACATATCCTTAAGATCAATCAATTTCACACCAAGAATAAAAAAATATCATGCCTCATAAAAAACCTTATTTTAAGTTCTCCATTTATATCATTCAATATATTTCCACTTCATTTATCCACCCATGCACAAAACACTTACCTCGCTTGAATTTTCTCTCATCACTCAAATATCAATTTTTTTTGCAATGTCTTTCTCATCCAAACTCATACAAGGGTCACCATAGGCTTGATATATTCCTACATCGCTACCCGATGTGAGTCAAGGACATATTTTTATCATGATGACTTTTCAGGGTTGTTCTGTGGCTTTCGGTTGGTAGGATTGAGATGTGAAAAACTCTGAGGCTGAATGAGGAGGGCTTGACTCTTTTAAAGCAAAATTGCATTAATCTAATTTTCACTTAAATATGGTCTTCTCTTCAATCCCCATAGTATAAATTCAGCTCCATCATCATGAAAAGTCATGAATGGTTTACACCATTCATCATTTCAGCATAAAAAATGTCAATCTTCTCAAACATGATTTTCTTGAAAGCTTCAGATGGGCACAGCTTTCCACCTCAATTAGAAGCTCCAGAAAAGGCACAGCTTCACTTGTCATGAAAGCTCCAGAAAAGGCACAGCTTTCAATATAATGACTTTCTTTAGCAGCAAACACATCTCTTCAGAATTTAATTTTCCACCCAAAGTATCACATAATGTGGTGGCACAACCAAGACATCTTCCCCCACACTTAAGCTCAACTAGATTATGCAATTTCACTTCAAGAGTTGGTTGGATAGGGAAAATTGGCTTGTAATGTGGCTTAACCTAACAGGCTGTGCATGGCTTCAAAGGTCTACAAGGATTAAATATTCAAGGTAGGCCATTATAAAAAAGGATTCTTTGAAATAGGAGTTTTAATACCAAACAAATGCCTCAATCATTTAAACACAAGTACCTCAAACCCTCAAGTTTTGACAGGAATAGATCAAATTCTGGTTAAATCAAGCATGGTTTGGTTCTCTCAAGAAGTGAGGTGAATGTAAAGAATATGAAAATAATGGTTTAGAAGCCTCACAGGAAAGTGATTTCAAATATAAAGACAGTGAGATTGGCATGGGATTCAAAATTCAGCGTACTTTTCATGAAATTACTAAATATTTGAACTTGAAACAAAGTTATTTCAGCATTCATTTAAGCTTAGTTTCAAGGGGTAAATTGTTTCACTTATTGATATGGATTTAAAAATGGTGATGAGAATCATTTTAGCTCAAAATGTTTCAAAAAACACATAAAATTGTAAAATAAACACACAAAATTTGAAAAACACACAATTTTTTTTTTTGAACAGGAAAGCAATTGAAATTACTAAACTAAAAGGTTCCCTCCCCCACACTTAAAATATTGCATTGTCCTCAATTTGAACCTATGAGATGATATATGCACATGAAATGCAGAATTTTTAAATAGGACAAATAATATAAAAGTGAAAGGGTTAGGAACAGCCTGATGTGATCAAGTGATGATGGGGTCATGCAGTGTGATAAAATCCACTGCATCAGTAGGATGTCCCTCAATGTATCTCTTCAAACGTTGCCCATTGACTGTAAAGCTCCTTCCAGTGTCCTCTTCTGTGATCTCCACTGCACCATAAGGAAAAACATTAGACACAATATAAGGACCTAACCATCTGGAACGCAACTTACCAGGCATCAACTTCAGTCGTGAACTATAGAGAAGGACTTTCTCTCCAACATGAAATTCCCTTTGTTGGATCATTTTGTCATGAGCTACTTTTGATCTTTCCTTGTAGAG
Organism: Viscum album; assembly: GCA_963277665.1. NCBI lineage: Eukaryota > Viridiplantae > Streptophyta > Magnoliopsida > Santalales > Viscaceae > Viscum > Viscum album. The sequence continues at coordinate 1,822,215,535 of OY728135.1, read as the reverse complement.
CCTTGAGTTCTCGTATGATGATAGTTGAATCTCCTCAAGCTCTTGAATTTGCAACTTCCTTTGAATTCCAGCTTGGGCCAAATCCATGTTACATTTCTTTATAGCCCAATATGCCTGATGCTCGACTTCCACGGGGAGATGACACGCTTTCCCAAAAACAATCAGAAATGGGGACATACCAATGGGGGTCTTGTATGCTGTCCTATAAGCCCACAATGCATCATCCAAGCGCTTGCTCCAATCCTTCCTATTTGGCTGCACGGTTTTCTCCAAGATTTGTTTCAACTCACGATTTGAAACCTCAGCCTGGCCATTTGTTTGGGGGTGGTATGGTGTTGATGTTTTGTGTGTCACCCCATACTTTCGAAGGAGGGAAGCAAAATTCTTATTGCAAAAGTGTGTCCCTTGGTCACTGATGATGGCCTTTGGTACTCCAAACCTGCAAAAAAAAATTTCCTTTGACAAAGTCCACAACAACATGAGAATCGTCAGTCCTGGTGGCCTTGGCCTCCACCCATTTACTCACATAATCAACAGCAACCAAAATATACAAAAATCCAAATGAACTAGGAAAAGGACCCATAAAGTCGATGTCCCATACATCAAAAATATCACAGAATAGTATGGGTTGTTGGGGCATCTCATGTCTCTTAGAAATGTTCTCAGTGTGTTGGCAACGAGTGCATGACTTACAAAACACATGGGCATCATGGAATAAACTAGGCCAATATAATCCAGAGTCCAAAACTTTCCTAGCTGTCCGTTGGGGTCCAAAGTTTCCACCACATGCAAGTGTATGACAGAATTGCAAAACAGAGTCAAACTCATGATCAGGAATACACCTCCTAATAACTTGGTCACTACACATGCGCCACAGGTAAGGATCATCCCACACATAAAACCTAGACTCACTTTTTAATTTTTGAACTTGATGCTTCTTCAAATTTACTAGGATTTCAGAGCCAACAATGTAATTAACTAAATAATCATACCAAGGATGCTTACCTGAGATGGTATAGAGATGCTCATCAGGGAAAGTGTCCCGAAGTGGTACCTGGTCCAAGGTGTCACCCTCTAGTGTGTGAGTAAGCCTACTCATGTGGTCTGCCACCAAATTCTCTGACCCCTTCTTGTCCTTTATCTCAAGGTCAAACTCTTGAAGAAGGAGCATCCAACGGATAAGTCGTGGCTTTGCATCTGGCTTCTTTAGGAGGTACCTCAAAGCTGCATGGTCAGAAAAAACAACTACTTTAGAGCCCAATAAATATGAAAGAAATTTATCTAAAGAAAATATGACAGCAAGAAACTCCTTTTCTGTGGTAGTGTAGTTTGATTGGGCTGAATCTAGCATCCTCGATGCATAGGCGATCACATGTGAATGTCCCGCCACCCTCTGAGATAAGACCGCTCCAACCGCGAAGTTGGAGGCGTCACACATAAGCTCAAATGTAAGGTCCCACCGTGGGGGCTGTATGATTGGTGGAGTGGTCAGACACTTCTTCAGCTCATCAAATGATACCCTGCATGAATCATCAAAATTGAAGTCAATATCTTTTTGAATCAATCGAGATAAGGGTAGAGCGATCTTACTAAAATCTCTGATGAAGCGTCGATAAAATCCAGCATTCCCAAGGAATGATCGAACATCACGCACACATGATGTTGGGGTACTTAGGTGCAGCAGAGTGGCTGACCAAGGTCGTCTCTCAAAGGAGGAAGTGAATTTAACTACTTATTAGAGGTATTCTAAAAATAAAATAAAAGATAATAAAATAACTACTTGAAAGGATGGGGGTGGTTTTTTTATAGTTTATGAACCTAGAAGAAGTTTGCTGGAAGAAGATTGCATTTTTTTTTTGTTTTTAGTTTTGAAATGAAGTTTGATTAAAATGACACAACAGAAAGATGTTTGTTTAGACAATATTTAAAAGACGTAATCGATCTAACTCTACCTCTTCAATCATTTATTAATCATTATCATTTAAATTAATATTCACTTAATTATGATCCCTTAATTTGTTAAATCTCGAACCCTATGAGAATTAACTTTACCACAATGATTGAAGTGAATTTAACCTTTGGATAACTTCAGAACATGCAATCGCAACACCCTGCTTTGATTGATGTTCTAAAATTAGATTATGGTCAGTGGTAAATTAAGGCACATAACCACTCTAGAAATGAGGATTAATTGAGTTTAGGGATTATATTTTAACTCTACAAATTGATCCTGTGTGGTTTTGAATTACCGGTTAAGGTTTCGCTCTCACAGTTCACACAATTCCCGACCTCGCGTGTTTTGTGTTAACTATTAAATTGCTTGCTTAGTTTCATTTAAATTAAAAACTAAATTAATAGATCATAATATGTGAATTACAGTATATCATTGATTCAAAATAAATGAATGAAGAAGGATAGAGTTCGATCGATTACTAAAAAGAACTACTCTTCCATGGGTGGTGTAGTCATCGTGGAGACGTTTTGCATAAGCAACGGATTGAAAGGGTAGAACCCAATCTTGTCTCCACTCTTGATTCCAAACCAATTAAGAAGATTAAGATAAGAAGAAGAGGGATGAACAGAGAATATTATTTGAAGAAAAATTCAAGAAACAAACATGAAAGAAAAGAAATACAAAGAAGAGGTGAGAGAGGAGAGCCTTTTGGAAGAGAGGTTTTCACAAAGGCTTACTTATTCCAAGAGTTGTGAGGGGATCCCAAGAGACACTCTTTCGTCCACACCTTCCCAAAGCCTCTACCAGACCTCTCAAAAAGTTAAAACCCCCTTTAAATAGAGTTTGTGAGGGCTAGGGATACATAACTTTTTAAGTGTGAAATGAAAAACTCGGCCAAATATTTTATTCCAACTTGAACCGCCCATTTGACCTCCAAAACGCGTGAATTGACCGGACTTCCAGAAGGATTATTTGTGCAATATCATTTCCCCGAGCTTTCCTCAAAATTTGGGCTCAATCCAAGCCCGTATGTAGACTATATGGCCCAAATACAGAACCCATGTCTATTCTGCCGAGTCCAGCCCACCATTGGATTAATTGATCATTTACTCCATCTCAATGCACTCTTTAGCTCTAGTGTCCTGAATGAAAGTTGTATAAAATAAATTTAGAAACACTGTTACAAAATTTCAAATTAAAATAATAAATATAAAAATATTTATCTTTGAAATACTACAATGCACTATTAAGGGTAAAACTGGAATTTTCACCAAATTTTCAAATGAATGATCAAATCCCAAATATTTTATAAATAAACATATTTAACACAATGTGAGGAAATTATTTCATTTATTATCAATAAAATATTCAATAAAACAGTGTTTTATCAACTCCCCCACACTTACCCTTTTGCACACCTGGGCAAAACCTCATATCAAGTAAACATCAATATCAAATCAAACCCAATTTTAAAACACATATCCTTAAGATCAATCAATTTCACACCAAGAATCAAAAAATATCATGCCTCATAAAAAACCTTATTTCAAGTTCTCCATTTATATCATTCAATATATTTCCACTTCATTTATCCACCCATTCACAAAACACTTACCTCACTTGAATTTTCTCTCATCACTCAAATATCAATTTTTTTTTGCAATGTCTTTCTCATCCAAACTCATACAAGGGTCACCATAGGCTTGATAGATTCCTACATCGCTACCCGATGGGATTCAAGGACATATGTTTATCATGATGACTTTTCAGGGTTGTTCTGTGGCTTTCGGTTGGTAGGATTGAGATGTGAAAAACTCTGAGGCTGAATGAGGAGGGCTTGACTCTTTTGAAGCAAAATTGCATTAATCTAATTTTCACTTAAATATGGTCTTCTCTTCAATCCCCATAGTATCAATTCAGCTCCATCATCATGAAAAGTCATGAAAGGTTTACACCATTCATCATTTCAGCATAAAAAATGTCAATCTTCTCAAACATGATTTTCTTGAAATCTCCAGATGGGCACAGCTTTCCACCTCAATTAGAAGCTCCAGAAAAGGCACAGCTTCACTTGTCATGAAAGCTCCAGAAAAGGCACAGCTTTCAATATAATGACTTTCTTTAGCAGCAAACACATCTCTTCAGAATTTAATTTTCCACCCAAAGTATCACATAATGTGGTGGCACAACACAAGACATCTTCCCCCACACTTAAGCTCAACTAGATTATGCAATTTCACTTCAAGAGTTGGTTGGATAGGGAAAATTGGCTTGTAATGTGGCTTAACCTAACAGGCTGTGCATGGATTCTAAGGTCTACAAGGATTAAATATTCAAGGTAGGCCATTATAAAAAAGGATTCTTTGAAATAGGAGTTTTAATACCAAACAAATTCCTCAATCATTTAAACACAAGTACCTCAAACCCTCAAGTTTTGACAGGAATAGATCAAATTCTGGTTAAATCAAGCATGGTTTGGTTCTCTCAAGAAGTGAGGTGAATGTAAAGAATATGAAAATAATGGTTTAGAAGCCTCACAGGAAAGTGATTTCAAATATAAAGACAGTGAGATTGGCATGGGATTCAAAATTCAGCGTACTTTTCATGAAATTACTAAATATTTGAACTTGAAACAAAGTCATTTCAGCATTCATTTAAGCTTAGTTTCAAGGGGTAAATTGTTTCACTTATTGATATGGATTTAAAAATGGTGATGAGAATCATTTTAGCTCAAAATGTTTCAAAAAACACATAAAATTGTAAAATAAACACACAAAATTTGAAAAACACACAATTTTTTTTTGAACAGGAAAGCAATTGAAATTACTAAACTAAAAGGTTCCCTCCCCCACACTTAAAATATTGCATTGTCCTCAATTTGAACCTATGAGATGATATATGCACATGAAATGCAGAATTTTTAAATAGGACAAATAATATAAAAGTGAAAGGGTTAGGAACAGCCTGATGTGATCAAGTGATGATGGGGTCATGCAGTGTGATAAAATCCACTGCATCAGTAGGATGTCCCTCAATGTATCTCTTCAAACGTTGCCCATTGACTGTAAAGCTCCTTCCAGTGTCCTCTTCTGTGATCTCCACTGCACCATAAGGAAAAACATTAGACACAATATAAGGACCTAACCATCTGGAACGCAACTTACCAGGCATCAACTTCAGTCGTGAACTATAGAGAAGGACTTTCTCTCCAACATGAAATTCCCTTTGTTGGATCATTTTGTCATGAGCTGCTTTTGATATTTCCTTGTAGATCCTTGAGTTCTCGTATGATGATAGTTGAATCTCCTCAAGCTCTTGAATTTTCAACTTCCTTTGAATTCCAGCTTGGGCCAAATCCATGTTACATTTCTTTATAGCCCAATATGCCCGATGCTCGACTTCCACGGGGAGATGACACACTTTCCCAAAAACAATCAGAAATGGGGACATACGAATGGGGGTCTTGTATGTTGTCCTATAATCCCACAATGCATCATCCAAGCACTTGCTCCAATCCTTCCTATTTGGTTGCACGGTTTTCTCCAAGATTTGTTTCAACTCACGATTTGAAACCTCATCCTGGCCATTTGTTTGGGGGTGGTATGGTGTTGATGTTTTGTGTGTCACCCCATACTTTCGAAGGAGGGAAGCAAAATTCCTTTTGCAAAAGTGTGTCCCTTGGTCACTGATGATGGCCTTTGGTACTCCAAACCTGCAAAAAAAAATTCCTTTGACAAAGTCCACAACAACATGAGAATCGTCAGTCCTGGTGGCCTTGGCCTCCACCCATTTACTCACATAATCAACAGCAACCAAAATATACAAAAATCCAAATGAACTAGGAAAAGGACCCATAAAGTCGATGTCCCATGCATCAAAAATCTCACAGAATAGTATGGGTTGTTGGGGCATCTCATGTCTCTTAGAAATGTTCTCAGTGTGTTGGCAACGAGTGCATGACTTACAAAACACATGGGCATCATGGAATAAACTAGGCCAATATAATCCAGAGTCCAAAACTTTCCTAGCTGTCCGTTGGGGTCCAAAGTTTCCACCACATGCAAGTGTATGACAGAATTGCAAAACAGAGTCAAACTCATGATCAGGAATACACCTCCTAATAACTTGGTCACTACACATGCGCCACAGGTAAGGATCATCCCACACATAAAACCTAGACTCACTTTTTAATTTTTGAACTTGATGCTTCTTCAAATTTACTGGGATTTCAGAGCCAACAATGTAATTAACTAAATCATCATACCAAGGATGCTTACCTGAGATGGTATAGAGATGCTCATCAGGGAAAGTGTCCTGAAGTGGTACCTGGTCCAAGGTGTCACCCTCTAGTGTGTGAGTAAGCCTACTCATGTGGTCTGTCACCAAATTCTCTAACCCCTTCTTGTCCTTTATCTCAAGGTCAAACTCTTGAAGAAGGAGAATCCAACGGATAAGTCGTGGCTTTGCATCTGGCTTCTTTAGGAGGTACCTCAAAGCTGCATGGTCAGAAAAAACAACTACTTTAGAGCCCAATAAATATGAAAGAAATTTATCTAAAGAAAATATGACAGCAAGAAACTCCTTTTCTGTGGTAGTGTAGTTTGATTGGGCTGAATCTAGCGTCCTCGATGCATAGGCGATCACATGTGAATGTCCCTCCACCCTCTGAGATAAGACAGCTCCAACCGCGAAGTTGGAGGCGTCACACATAAGCTCAAATGGAAGGTCCCACCGTGGGGGCTGTGTGATTGGTGGAGTGGTCAGACACTTCTTCAGCTCATCAAATGATACCCTGCATGAATCATCAAAATTGAAGTCAATATCTTTTTGAATCAATCGAGATAAGGGTAGAGCAATCTTACTAAAATCTCTGATGAAGCGTCGATAAAATCCAGCATGCCCAAGGAATGATCGAACATCACGCACACATGATGTTGGGGTACTTAGGTGCAGCAGAGTGGCTGACCAAGGTCGTCTCTCAAAGGAGGAAGTGAATTTAACTACTTATTAGAGGTATTCTAAAAATAAAATAAAAGAGAATAAAATAACTACTTGAAAGGATGGGGGTGGTTTTTTTATAGTTTATGAACCTAGAAGAAGTTTTCTGGAAGAAGATTGCATTTTTTTTGTTTTTAGTTTTGAAATGAAGTTTGATTAAAATGACACAACAGAAAGATGTTTGTTTAGACAATATTTAAAAGACGTAATCGATCTTACTCTACCTCTTCAATCATTTATTAATCATTATCATTTAAATAAATATTCACTTAATTATGATCCCTTAATTTGTTAAATCCCGAACCCTACGAGAATTAACTTTACCACGATGATTGAAGTGAATTTAACCTTTGGCTAACTTCGGAACATGCAATCGCAACACCCTGCTTTGATTGATGTTAAAAAATTAGATTATGTTCAGTGGTAAATTAAGGCACATAACCACTCTGGAAATGAGGATTAATTGAGTTTAGGGATTATATTTGAACTCTACAAATTGATCCCGTGTGGTTTTGAATTACCGGTTAAGGTTGCGCTCTCACAATTCACACAATTCCCGACCTCGCGTGTTTTGTGTTAACTATTCAATTGCTTTCTTAGTTTCATTTAAATTAAAAACTCAATTAATAGATCATAATATGTGAATTACAGTATCTCATTGATTCAAAATAAATGAATGAATAAGGATAGAGTTCGATCGATTAGTAAAAAGAACTACTCTTCCATGGGTGGTGTAGTCATCGTGGAGACGTTTTGCATAAGCAACAGATTGAAAGGGTAGAACCCAATATTGTCTCCACTCTTGATTCCAAACCAATTAAGAAGATTAAGATAAGAAGAAGAGGGATGAACACATAATATTATTTGAAGAAAAATTCAAGAAACAAACATGAAAGAAAAGAAATGCAAAGAAGAGGTGAGAGAGGAGAGCCTTTTTGGAAGAGAGGTTTTCACAAAGGCTTAATTCTTCCAAGAGTTGTGAGGGGCTCCCAAAAGACACCCTTTCGTCCACACCTTCCCAAAGTCTCTACCAGACCTCTCAAAGAGTTAAAACCCCCTTTAAATAGAGTTTGTGAGGGCTAGGGATACATAACTTTTTAAGTGTGAAATGAAAAACTCGGCCAAATATTTTATTCCAACTTGAACCGCCCATTTTACCTCCAAAACGCGTGAATTGACCGGCCTTCCAGAAGTATTATTTGTGCCAAATCATTTCCCCGAGCTTTCCTCAAAATTTGGGCTCAATCCAAGCCCGTATGTAGACTATATGGCCCAAATACAGAACCCATGTCTATTCTGCCGAGTCCAGCCCACCATTGGATTAATTGATCATTTACTCCATCTCAATGCACTCTTTAGCTCTAGTGTCCTGAATGAAAGTTGTATAAAATGAAGTTAGAAACACGGTTACAAAATTTCAAATTCAAATAATAAATATAAAAATATTTATCTTTGAAATACTACAATGCACTATTAAGGGTAAAACTTGAATTTTCACCAAATTTTCAAATGAATGATCAAATCCCAAATATTTTATAAATAAACATATTTAACACAATGTGAGGAAATTATTTCATTTATTATCAATAAAATATTTAATAAAATATTGTTTTATCAACTCCCCCACACTTACCCTTTTGCACACCTGGGCAAAACCTCATATCAAGTAAACATCAATATCAAATCAAAACCAATTTTAAAACACATATCCTTAAGATCAATCAATTTCACACCAAGAATAAAAAGATATCATGCCTCATAAAAAACCTTATTTCAAGTTCTCCATTTATATCATTCAATATATTTCCACTTCATTAATCCACCAATGCACAAAACACTTACCTCGCTTGAATTTTCTCTCATCACTCAAATATCAATTTTTTTTGCAATGTCTTTCTCATCCAAACACATACAAGGGTCACCGTAGGCTTGATAGATTCCTACATCGCTACCCAATGTGAGTAAAGGACATATGTTTATCATGAGGACTTTTCAGGGTTGTTCTGTGGCTTTCGGTTGGTAGGATTGAGATGTGAAAAACTCTGAGGCTGAATGAGGAGGGCTTGACTCTTTTGAAGCAAAATTGCATTAATCTAATTTTCACTTAAATATGGTCTTCTCTTCAATCCCCATAGTATCAATTCAGCTCCATCATCATGAAAAGTCATTAAAGGTTTACACCATTCGTCATTTCAGAATAAAAAATGTCAATCTTCTCAAACATGATTTTCTTGAATGCTCCAGATGGGCACAACTTTCCACCTCAATTAGAAGCTCTAGAAAAGGCACAGCTTCACTTGTCATGAAAGATCCAGAAAAGGCATAGCTTTCAATATAATGACTTTCTTTAGCAGCAAACACATATCTTCAGAATTTAATTTTCCACCCAAAGTATCACATAATGTGGTTGCACAACACAAGACATCTTCCCCCACACTTAAGCTCAACTAGATTATGCAATTTCACTTCAAGAGTTGGTTGGATAGGGAAAATTGGCTTGTAATGTGGCTTAACCTAACAGGCTGTGCATGGCTTCTAAGGGCTACAAGGATTAAATATTCAAGTTAGGCCATTATAAAAAAAGATTCTTTGAAATAGGAGTTTTAATACCAAACAAATGCCTCAATCATTTAAACACAAGTACCTCAAACCCTCAAGTTTTGACAGGAATAGATCAAATTCTGGTTAATCAAGCATGTTTTGGTTCTCTCAAGAAGTGAGGTGAATGTAAATAATATGAAAATAATGGTTTAGAAGCCTCAAAGGAAAGTGATTTCAAATATAAAGACAGTGAGATTGGCATGGGATTCAAAATTCAGCGTACTTTTCATGAAATTACTAAATATTTGAACTTGAAACAAAGTCATTTCAGCATTCATTTAAGCTTAGTTTCAAGGGGTAAATTGTTTCACTTATTGATATGGATTTAAAAATGGTGATGAGAATCATTTTAGCTCAAAATGTTTCAAAAAACACATAAAATTGTAAAATAAACACACAAAATTTGAAAAACACACAATTAGTTTTTTGAACAGGAAAGCAATTGAAATTACTAAACTAAAAGGTTCCCTCCCCCACACTTAAAATATTTCATTGTCCTCAATGTGAACCTATGAGATGATATATGCACATGAAATGCAGAATTTTTAAATAGGACAAATAATATAAAAGTGAAAGGGTTAGGAACAGCCTGATGTGATCAAGTGATGATGGGGTCATGCAGTGTGATAAAATCCACTGCATCAGTAGGATGTCCCTCAATGTATCTCTTCAAACGTTGCCCATTGACTGTAAAGCTCCTTCCAGTGTCCTCTTGTGTGATCTCCACTGCACCATAAGGAAAAACATTAGACACAATATAAGGACCTAACCATCTGGAACGCAACTTACCAGGCATCAACTTCAGTCGTGAACTATAGAGAAGGACTTTCTCTCCAACATGAAACTCCCTTTGTTGGATCATTTTGTCATGAGCTGCTTTTGATCTTTCCTTGTAGAGCCTTGAGTTCTCGTATGATGATATTCGAATCTCCTCAAGCTCTTGAATTTGCAACTTCCTTTGAATTCCAGCTTGGGCCAAATCCATGTTACATTTCTTTATAGCCCAATATGCCCGATGCTCGACTTCCACGGGGAGATGACGCGCTTTCCCAAAAACAATCCGAAATGGGGACATACCAATGGGGGTCTTGTATGATGTCCTATAAGCCCACAATGCATCATCCAAGTGCTTTCTCCAATCCTTCCTATTTGGCTGCACGATTTTCTCCAAGATTTGTTTCAACTCACGATTTGAAACCTCAGCCTGGGAATTTGTTTGGGGGTGGTATGGTGTTGATGTTTTGTGTGTCACCCCATACTTTCGAAGGAGGGAAGCAAAATTCCTATTGCAAAAGTGTGTCCCTTGGTCACTGATGATGGCCTTTGGTACTCCAAACCTGCAAAAAATTTGTGCTTTGACAAAGTCCACAACAACATGAGAATCGTCAGTCCTGGTGGCCTTGGCCTCCACCCATTTACTCACATAATCAACAGCAACCAAAATATACAAAAATCCAAATGAACTAGGAAAAGGACCCATAAAGTCGATGCCCCATACATCAAAAATCTCACAGAATAGTATGGGTTGTTGGGGCATCTCATGTCTCTTAGAAATGTTCTCAGTGTGTTGGCAACGAGTGCATGACTTACAAAACACATGGGAATCATGGAATAAACTAGGCCAATATAATCCAGAGTCCAAAACTTTCCTAGCTGTCCGTTGGGGTCCAAAGTGTCCACCACATGCAAGTGTATGACAGAATTGCAAAACAGAGTCAAACTCATGATCAGGAATACACCTCCTAATAACTTGTTCACTACACATGCGCCAGAGGTAAGGATCATCCCACACATAAAACCTAGACTCACTTTTTAATTTTTGGACTTGATGCTTCTTCAAATTTACTGGGATTTCAGAGACAACAATGTAATTAACTAAATCATCATACCAAGGATGCTTACCTGAGATGGTATAGAGATGCTCATCGGGGAAAGTGTCCCGAAGTGGTACCTGGTCCAAGGTGTCACCCTCTAGTGTGTGAGTAAGCCTACTCATGTGGTCTGCCACCAAATTCTCTGACCCCTTCTTGTCCTTTATCTCAAGGTCAAACTCTTGAAGAAGGAGCATCCAATGGATAAGTGGTGGCTTTGCATCTGCCTTCTTTAGGAGGTACCTCAAAGCTGCGTGGTCAGAAAAAACAACTACTTTAGAGCCCAATAAATATGAACGGAATTTATCTAAAGCAAATATGACAGCAAGAAACTCCTTTTCTGTGGTAGTGTAGTTTGATTGGGATGAATCTAGCATCCTCGATGCATAGGCGATCACATGTGAACGTCCCTCCACCCTCTGAGATAAGACAGCTCCAACCGCGAAGTTGGAGGCATCACACATAAGCTCAAATGGAAGGTCCCACCGTGGGGGCTGTATGATTGGTGGAGTGGTCAGACACTTCTTCAGCTCATCAAATGATACCCTGCATGAATCATCAAAATTGAAGTCAATATCTTTTTGAAGCAATCGAGATAAGGGTAGAGCGATCTTACTAAAATCTCTGATGAAGCGTCGATAAAATCCAGCATGCCCAAGGAATGATCGAACATCACGCACACATGATGTTGGGGTACTTAGGTGCAGCAGAGTGGCTGACCAAGGTCGTCTCTCAAAAGAGGAAGTGAATTTAACTACTTATTAGAGGTATTCTAAAAATAAAATAAAAGAGAATAAAATAACTACTTGAAAGGATGGGGGTGGTTTTTTTATAGTTTATGAACCTAGAAGAAGTTTGCTGGAAGAAGATTGCATTTTTTTTTGTTTTTAGTTTTGAAATGAAGTTTGATTAAAATGACACAACAGAAAGATGTTTGTTTAGACAATATTTAAAAGACGTAATCGATATAACTCTACCTCTTCAATCATTTATTAATCATTATCATTTAAATTAATATTCACTTAATTATGATCCCTTAATTTGTTAAATCCCGAACCCTACGAGAATTAACTTTACCACAAAGATTGAAGTGAATTTAACCTTAGGCTAACTTCGGAACATGCAATCGCAACACCCTGCTTTGATTGATGTTCTAAAATTAGCTTATGGTCAGTGGTAAATTAAGACATGTAACCACTCTGGAAATGAGGATTAATTGAGTTTAGGGATTATATTTGAACTCTACAAATTGATCCCGTGTGGTTTTGAATTACCGGTTAAGGTTGCGCTCTCACAGTTCACACAATTCCCGACCTCGCGTGTTTTGTGTTAACTATTCAATTGCTTGATTAGTTTCATTTAAATTAAAAACTCAATTAATAGATCATAATATGTGAATTACAGTATCTCATTGATTCAAAATAAATGAATGAAGAAGGATAGAGGTCGATCGATTACTAAAAAGAACTACTCTTCCATGGGTGGTGTAGTCATCGTGGAGACGTTTTGCATAAGCAAAAAGTTGAAAGGGTAGAACCCAATCTTGTCTCCACTCTTGATTCCAACCCAATTAAGAAGATTAAGATAATAAGAAGAGGGATGAGCACAGAATATTATTTGAAGAAAAATTCAAGAAACAAACATGAAAGAAAAGAAATACAAAGAAGAGGTGAGAGAGGAGAGCCTTTTTGGAAGAGAGGTTTGCACAAAGGCTTACTTATTCCAAGAGTTTTGAGGGGCTCCCAAGAGACACCCTTTCGGACACACCTTCCCAATGCCTCTACCAGCCCTATCAAAGAGTTAAAACCCCCTTTAAATATAGTTTGTGAGGGCTAGGGATACATAACTTTTTAAGTGTGAAATGAAAAACTCGGCCAAATATTTTATTCCAACTTGCACCGCCCATTGTACCTCCAAAACGCGTGAATTGACCGTCCTTCCAGAAGGATGATTTGTTCCAAATCATGTCCTCGAGCTTTCCTCAAAAGTTGGGCTCAATCCAAGCCCGTATGTAGACTATATGGCCCAAATACAGAACCTATGTCTATTCTGCCGAGTCCAGCCCACCATTGGATTAATTGATCATTTAACCCATCCAAATGCACTCTTTAGCTCTAGTGTCCTGAATGAAAGTTGTATAAAATGAAGTTAGAAACACTGTTATAAAATTTCAAATTCAAATAAAAAATATAAAAATATTTATTTTCGAAATACTACAATGCACTATTAAGGGTAAAAATGGAATTTTCACCAAATTTTCAAATGAATGATCAAATCCCAAATATTTTATAAATAAACATATTTAACACAATGTGAGGAAATTATTTCATTTATTATCAATAAAATATTCAATAAAATAGTGTTTTATCAATTTTTATGAAGACCCTAAGGAAGGAGAAGTTGTATTCTAAATTTAGAAAGTGTTAATTTTGAATAAAAAGGTCACAAACTTAGGTCATATAATCTAAAGCAAGGGTATATCAATGAATTCTTCAAAGACATAAGTTATTGAACAATGGCCCAGACCAACCACGGTAACTAGGATATACATTTTTATTGGGTTAAAAGGATACTACCAATAATTTATGAGAGATTTATCATGGATATATAATCCAATAACCAAGTTAACTTAGAAGGGAACCAAGTTTCTTTGGACAGATTAATGTGAGGAAAATTTCAAGGAGATGAAAAGAAGGTTGGTCAGCACACTTGTACTTACACTAACCTATGGTGGATAAGGTTTTATAATCTATAGTGATGCATTAAAGAAGAAAATGGGATGAATACTCATGAAAAATGATATGGTGATATCTTATTACCCATGATAATTGAAAATTCATTAGAAAAAATACCCGATTCATGATTTAGATCTGGAAATGGTAATTTTTGAGTTAATGATATGGATAAATTATCTATGTGGTGAAAGGTGTGATATATATATATGTATAATAAAAATATTTAAGCATATATTCACAAAGAAATATTTAAATATGATCCAGAAAATATAGTTAGAATTGATTAAAGACTATGAATACTCAATATATTACCACCCTGGGAAGACAAACAAGGTTGTTGAGGCTCTGAGTCAGAAGGACCATTATTTTTTGTCCATGGTAAGGATTTAAAGAGATCCAATACATATAGATTTTTAGAAAATTTAAATTTAAATTATGAGGAAATTTGAAAGATTTTATATTTCTCAGATGAATGTTCAATCATCTATCCATGTGAGGATTAAAGAGTCATAGAAGGAAGATACAGAGCAACAAAATATGGTGATAAATTGTCTTGATTTCTACCATGATTGTTATGGAATGATAAGGTTTATTAAACAAGTAAGTTTCACATAAATAACATATTTTATGAAATATATATTGGTTTAATCTCATAGTTTATCATTTTATATTCATCCTAGAATGACAAATATGTATAGAGATTTGATAGAGTGTTTATGGTGGGACAACATGAAGAGATATATTTTAGAGTATATATCTTAATGCTTTGTGCATCAGTAATTTAAGGCTAATAGATATAAGTCTAATGTAATTTCAAAACCATTTACCATACCAGAATATAAATTTTAAATAAATCACCATGAATTTCATTGTCAAACTCCCCAAAACATATAATGTTCATATTGTTATTTGGGTTTTAATCAATAATCTTACAAATTCATCACACTTTATAGCTATCAGATAAGATTTCACTCTAAATAAAATTATTGGAATATATAATAAATAATTGGTAATATTGTATGGAGTATCATATTTTATTGTATCTAACCGAGATCTGATGATTACCGTGATGTTCTTTCAAAATCTTAAGAAATATCTAGATTTAGAGTTGTGTTTTGATACATATTATCATACTCTAATAAATGTTCAATTTGAGAGAACTATTAAAAACTTAAAGGATATTTTGAGATCTTTTTATAAATTTTTAAAAGGTATTTGGGGTCAATACCTTCCTTTAGTTGAGTTTTCATACAATAATTCCTTTCACTTGAGTATTCAGATGTCTCCTTATGAATCCCTCTATGTAAATAAGTGAATAACTAAAATGATTTGGGATGAAGTTGGATAAATACAACTATTATGAGTTGAGTTAGATGTCGAGGTGGAATAGAAGGTTATATCCATTCAACATCACATGAGGGTAGCGCAGAGTTAACAGAAAAGTTATGTTAACAATCATTGATGATATCTTGATTTCAACGTTGGTGATAAGGTATTGCTAGGAATATCTCCTTGGAAGAAGGTTGTGATATTTAGAAATAAGTGAAAACTAAGACCTAGATATATTGGTCCCATTGAAAATATGGATCTTATTCGGATGGAATCTTATCATTTGGCACTTCTACCGAATCTCTCTCAAGTTCACGATGTGTTCCATGTATCGCTCCTGAATAAGTACATCCTCATTACTTAACAACTGCTAAATTTATAGGTATTACCACTAAAAAAATATCACTCTTATGAGGAACATTTGGTGGAGATTCAAGATTATAGATATAAAGTGATACAAAAAAAGACCACTCACCTAGTCAAAGTTATGTTGAGAAAACATATATTAAAGGAAGTTATGTGGGAACCTGAGGATGTGTTGAGGAAAAAGTATCCTCAGTTTCTTATATTAGAGTGATATAATTTCAAGGGTAAAATTATTATAAGGGGTTATAATTTAACACCTCTAGATTTTATTATATATTTCTCTTTAAATAAATTTGATTTATTTGATATATTTCTGTATACGCAACACCAAGTTTAAACAAACCATGATATAAATATTATTATTTGAACATGACTGTTATAACCAAGTTGTTATGATTGGTGGTATGAATATAAATAAACAAAATATAAAAAATATTTATAGATTTTTTATATAATTCAATTTCAGTTATAAAAAAGTACTCATTTTTTTTGTAAAATCATTTTATGCTTCAAAAATACATTTTCTTAAAAAAATAGGTTTTATTTCTTTTTACAAGTAAATATTATAAATATTTTATATAAATTTTAAAAACATATTTGATAAAAATTATATCATTCTTGAAATAATCAAATAAAAATTTGTATTAGGTATAAATTTTTGGATTTTTCTAAAAAGAATGATTTTACAGTGAATAGTCAAAATGCTGATTTTTATTGAAAAAATTATTCTCATTCCAAGTATTTACAAAGTTTAATATTGTTTTAAAATAATTGAAAAGTAAAATTAATTCATTTATATTATGAATAATCTAGTTAAGGTCATTGGAATCAATTTTATGTTGAATCATTAGTGATGAAAATAAAGACTCGAGGGTGTGAATAGTTTTTTAAAAACATTTATTAGAAATCGATCTCAGTTTATAAAATAAAGATCTATAGTGATTGTCATGTTATTGAAATGAAGTGCAGAAGAAATAAAATGAAGGAACACAAATATTTATAGTGGTTTGGGTCACAAATATCTAAGTCCATTCCTCAACCTTCTCTACTCCTCAAGAAGATTGGTACCCACTAAAATTTCACTTTTAAATGTGTGAGAACCTATTACAGACACTACCTTTTACAAGAAACCGGAGGCACAACCCAGTCTTATTATAGGATACCGAACCAAGTTTGTAGCCTAACTTTTGATCGGGATTCATAACCTATACTTCCATTTTTGTGGTGGAATAACAATACAATTCAAGACTTCTTTTGATTGGGAATAGCATAAACTAGACTCGAAGAAATACAAATAGAATAATAAAAGAAAACATAAAGAAAAAAATACAAAGAAATTATCATAGGATTAAATGATGTTGAATATAATGAATCTTTACAATCATTGATTGCATTAATTGTATAAGGTCAAACATTTAAGTTCTTTGGTGATCATAATCTAGAAATAGATTTCACAGTAGTTTCTAATCATATGAGAGCAGTAATAATTGTTTCATAGATGTATATTGAATTATCTACATAGGAATTGTTATATCCCTTGGTCGTATATCTAATGAATCAAACCATGTTTATTAAATCAAAGATCCTCTCGGAGTGTCTACCTATCTAATAGATTCATGAAACTTATTAGCACATAACAATAAAATAATGTTACTGTCACCTTTATTTGTAAATGTCGCATTGAATAACAAAGAATAATCACACTCTTTATTTATTCATGAAATGTCAATATAAAACATTTAAAAAGTTGAGTATAAAATATATATACAATTCATAATTATAAAACAATTAAAATAAACTAAAAAAAACTTCTAGTTTATTAAGATAGTAAAAATATTGTAAAATAGAGCATCGTAAGAAATTCAAATGCATGTGTATATGTACCTAAAATATGCTTATAATTATTATTTTTACACAATATATAATTATATTTTAATAAAATATAATAAAAATTTATTTTAATATTTATTTTAAAAAATATCAATATAAATATAAGAAAATAATTTTTTTATAAAAATTATGTTGAACTAGCGGTAGATGTAAATACTTGGTGATAGATTGGTCTACCATTATCCAATGGTAGATTGATCTATCGGTGGTCTCAACTAGAGGATCTATAGTCACTTGATGGATATTTTTCATCATTGTAATGAATATAAGTTCTACCATTGATGTCCAATAGTAGATAGATCAACTGGTGGTACATGAAGATGAAAAAATAAATAAGTAGTTTCTACCATGACATTGTATAATGGTTAAGGATCTCCCATTATAACTTGAAGCATCAGTGGTTTGAAGGAGATCTACCAATTATGTTCAATGGTAGATTGATCTAGTGCTGAGAAACATGATCTACCGGTGAAGGATGCATTGTATTTTCAACATGTATGGAGATCCCACTATGAATAATATTGTTTCCACCACCATGAAAGGATTAGATTCTGATAAATCATGAAGATGTGGTGATAGAATTGTCAACCATTGGAGAGACCTATAGATTTTTTAGATCTACCAGTGTCTAAGATCTATCTGTGTATAATGGTAGATAAAATATAGTGGATGAAAAACTTTTTTTATTTTCACTGGTGAGACGCGGTGATGGTCGAAGATGCCTAGGGGCCAAATTAGAAAAAACTCAAGCTACTATTGTCACTCGTATAAAGAAACACAAAGAGTTAAAGATGATACCAGAGGAGATATACCAATGATCGAGGTAGATTTATCTACCAGTAATGGAAGGAACAACCAGTTCTAGTGATGAACAACATAGTTGGAAGAACCAAATGCACATACTATAGGGTTATCATTATAATGGATAACACCAGTGTATAGTGGTATAGTTGAGTGAATGGAGTAATAATATTCCTAAATTCGAAAAGGATATGTGTGGGAGATCAATTAAGGTGTAGTAGATCAAATAGATGATTGGACATTTTATGTGAAAACAATTGGATGGTCGAGGAAATAACCATATATTTGGAATAGATGAACAATGAAAGCATTTTGTTTTCCCACATTGGATATGCAATGTGGTGATCCATCACTATATCATTCAACGCCTCTTATAGAACCATCGAAATACCAGTGGGGGATCATCACCCTCACCATATCACATATACATGGGATATAGCTTAGCAGGCTTATCAGACCCAATCGATGCACTCATTTGGGTGGGATCCAGAGGGCTTTATACATAGGCCTAGTTGCATACTGACCTACCTATATGCAGGCTTCAAGGGATTCAAGGGTCAGTCCTCCCATAGTGTAGACCATTGGTCCACTAAGATAAAGATGACCTAAGAGGTTTGCATAGATTCTACTTTTTTACTAAATCCATCACTTAAAAAAATAAAAAGATATAGTAAATTTAAAAATATAAAAATAATTCAACAATTCAAAACATTAAGACATGTATATGAGAATAATTGTATTATTTTTTTAAACAATTTTTCACTTAATTAAATGTTATGAAATAATAATTTATCCAAAAAAATAAAACTCTTTGATGTAATAAAATTAAATTTAAAATACTAAAAATCTCCCCCTTTTAGTAAATTACAAAAAAAATTATTATCTTTTCAAAAAAATATACCCTTCTTGAAATTTATCAAAAAGTATGTTAGAATTAAACCTTTAAAAATATTATTTTTTTAATTAGATTCAACTACTTAAAATAAATATATTAAAATATTTTCATAACAGTTAATAGATAGTTACAGTATTTAAAATATATTAATATTTTAATAATTCATTTTAAATAGTATTATCTAATTAGCATTTATCAAAGTACAATTCAGAATAAAACAATAAATTACATAATATATATAAAAAGATAAAAAAACTAAAAATATTTTTCCAAAACACTGTTTATAATGCACATAAATTTTAATCTTCTTGAATTCCTAATTCACATTTCATTTTCTCAAATTTAATAGAACATAATGATTTGGTGAAAATTTCAGCTAATTTTTTTAGTAGGAACAAATTCAAAACATATATCACCTTTACTTACATGATCCCTACGAATATTAAATCTAACATCTATTTTTTTGTTCTAGAGTGTTGAAGAGGGTTTTTAGAAATTTAAATAGTACTTGAATTATCATAGAAAATTATAATTATACTAAAGCTAATATTAAAATCATACAGTGTTTGTTTAATCTGTATACTCTATGAACTGTAATTAGCAGCAACAATATATTCAGCCTCAGCTGTTAATAAATATATTGATAGTTTTTTATTATAACTCCATGAAATTAAACTTTTACCAAGAAAATGACACATACCTATAGTGAGTTTTTGATCAAGTCTACAACCTACAAAGTCAGAATCATAATAATATAGTAAATCAAAATAATTCTCATTATAATAGAACAATATAGTACAAATTGTACCTTTGATATATCTAATTACTCATTTAATATATTTGATATGACTTTATTTAGAGTTTTACTAAAATATAGCACACACAAAAACTAAGAAAATTATGTCTGGTCTAGATTCAGTGAGATATAATATATTGCATATCATACCTCTATACAATTTAATGACAACTGACTTTCCAATCTCATCTAAATCCAATTTGGAATTAGTACTCATTGGTGTTTTCATATTATTACTAGTATCAATCCCAAACCTTTTTACAAGGTATTTATCATATTTATATTTATTTAAGAAAATAACACATTTCCTTTGATTAATTTGTAGATTAAGAAAAAAAAATTAGTTCAGCCATTAAGCTCATGTAAAATTCACATATCATGAATTTATAAAAATTATAACACATTAAATCATTTATTGATCCAAATATTGTATCATCAACATAAATCTAAATAAGTATTATATCATTTGAAACTCTTTTTATAAACAAAGATGGACCAACCTTGCCTTTAACAAAATAATTTTGTAATAAAAATTGTGTTGGTCTTTTATACCAAGCTATTGGTTCGTTCTTAATACCATATAAATCTTTATTGATTATAAAAACATTATTTGGAAAAATAATTCAAATACAGGTGGTTTTCTAACATAAACTTCCTCTGAAGTTATCCCATTTAAAAGGGAACTTTTAATATCCATTTGAAATAATTTGATATTTTTAAAAAAACATAAGATAATAGAATTATAATTTCCTATATCCTAAAAATAGGAGAAAAATAATCATTAAAGTTAATTACCTCTTCTCGGGAATAACCTTGAGCTACTAGTTATGTTTTATTTTTAACTAAGTTTCCATATTCATCAAGCTTGTTTTGAAAAATTCATCTAGTTCATATTACTATTTTATCTTTGGTTATTTTAACTAAATCACATACTTTATTCCTTTCAAATTTATTTATCTCATCATTCATAGAATTAATCCTATTTTAATCAATTAAATCATTTTTTATACTGACAGGGACAAAATTAGAAACAAAATAAGATTTTGTACAGTAAAGTAAAATATATTTTATAGTTTTTATGCTATAATCTGCATTATCAATTACTTTTTCAATAGAATGATTTTTAAGAGATTTCTATTCCTTAATATTAGTTTTAGAAGAGATGTGATCCCCCTAAACTGATTTATTCTCATTATCTCAGTCATTATTTTTACCAAAATTAAATTCTCTGAATTCATTATTATCTTTGTTTTAATTATAATCCTGCATAATATTATTATTTTCATTAAACATAACATGTATAGACTCTTAAACAACTTGAGAATTATTATTTAAAACACTATAATATTTTCGGTAATTTTAATTTCCTACTAATATCAATTTATCACTTCTAGAATAGAATTTTTCTAAATTATATTTTTTATTTAAGATATACACTTTACAACAAAAAACCCTAAAATATACAACTTTAGGTTTAAACCCTTCAAATAGTTCATAAGGGGTCTTATTTTAGAAAGGTATAATATAAAACATATTTAAAACATGGAAATTTATATTAATAGCTTCTCCCAAAAATTATTTGGGTACACTAAATTCCATTAGCATTGACCAAGACATTTATTAAATAAATCAATTTTATATTTATACCACACCATTTTATTGTGGTTTCCTAAGTGCTAAAAAATAATATTTATTGCCATTTGTTTCAAAACAATTATCAAATTCTAAATTCACAAATTCAACACCACTATCACTTATGATATATATCATTGAAATATTTTTTAAGTTTTGAATAATCTTACAAAATTCACAAAATTTGGTTAAAGTTTCATTTTTATAGGATAAGAAATAAATCCGTAAAAATCTATTGTAATCATCTGAAATTAAAAATACATACTTTTTTACACCAAAAATAACAGGTTTTATAGGTCTAAATAATTCAATATGTAATATTTAAATATTTCTTTATGTTAGTTGCCTTTTAATGAGTAATAACACATAAAGTACTTAGTTGTATGTAATTTTGGTTGTTGCAGAAATTTTTCATGATTAAAAAGTTTTTTCAATGGTCTTAAACATGAATTCCAAAGCCTCCTATGACATATAATTTCATATTCTTATACATAATTCAAACACTGTACTTTTTTTTAGATTAGAAAATCAATAGTGCATACATTTTCTTTTCTATTTTCAAAAAAATAAAAAAAAATATTTTTCAAAACAATACATTTATCATTTTTAAAAATAACATTTAATACATTATCACATAACTTTCATATACTTATAATATTTTTAAAATCATCAACATATAATAGTTTTAAAATAATAACTATTTTAGAAAAACCAACTTCACTAATACCTTTAATCTAACCTTTAGATTTGTCTCCAAATGTCACAAGGACACCATCACATGAATTGAAAGATATAAATTTAGAAATATCAGCTATCATGTTCTTGGAGTAGACACTATCTAAATACCATGACTCTTTGAGACTTTTATGGTGGATTTCTTGAAATTAGACAATTCAAATAGACTGTTTTGGAACCCATGCTAACTTGGGTCTAGCTGGATTAGTAGCAAAGAATTTTGAAACCCAAATTGATTTAAAGAATTTATTGGTGGGTTGTTTAGAAATTAAATATCTAGAAATGAAAGTTTTTGTATTTCAAAAGTATTTTGTAAATCTTAGTGAATTCTCATTTTCATAATAACCTTTCATTCTTCATTTAAAATAGGTTACACTAGAAATAATTCCTTTTGAGCTATTAAAAAAGTTAGTTTTATTTAAACTTAGTGATAAACTATTATATCAAAATTCATTATTATATATATTTATTTTCATCAAAGACAACATTTTTCATATTATTATTTATCTTTTAAAAATGTAGATAAATTATTCTTAAGATTGGTAATTCTATTTTCAAATTCATATTCTATTTTAAAATAATATCTATTTTTGTACAAACTTTATCATTATATCCAAAACCTATGTTTATTAATTAATTATTTTATTTATTATGTTTCTTAAAATCATTTTCAACTTTATTTAAATCATCCAGAAATAAATTAAATCATATTTCTTGATCACAATCATTCATTTCTAAAAAGTGTTTAAATTTTTCATTTTCCTATTTTAGTTTTAACAACTCAGAATCAAAATCATCTTTAGATCTATCATTTTAGGAATCATAGAATTTCATATTATCACATTACCATTTTATTTTCTTATTTTATTTAATCAAATTATTATTATTTTTAATTTAATATACTTTTAAATTATCTTGACTCTATAATTTCTTAATTTTTAGTTTTCCTTAGGAAGTTTTTTAACTTTGGAATTCATAGAATCAAAATCATAACATGAATTAGAATAAATCTCATTATAAAAATTATCATTATGATAAAAATTCATATAATTTATTAACTATTAAAGGATTGAATCATTTACCTCACACTACATAAAAATTAGGTAAATATTCCTTGTCTTCTATTCACTTCCAGAATCACTAATAGTGTCAGAACCGTCTGAGCAGTACCAACCTCCAAAAAAAGATTTCTTTTCTTTTCTTCTTTTCTTCTAGTACTTATTTGGGTGTTTGAGTTTATAGTAGTCAGTTATTATGTTCCCTTTTTTCCTAAACTCATAACATATTAATTATGAAACATCAGTATTGTTACATGAATTGACTTTATTACAGTCCTTTCTAAACTTCTTCTTGAACAGATTATTTTAAAAAAATCATGAACTTAAAAAAACTCTTAATAAAGTGATCCATCTCCTTATCACTTTCCTGGAACTTATATTTAGAAGAATTAGAGGAATAATTAAAATTTTATTTAAATGAAATAACTTTTCTTTTAGTAGACTCCTCTTAAACAATTTTTTTAACTCTAATTCATACTTTTATAGAGATCATATTAATTCATCTAAGGTATAATCTTTAAAATTCTTACTTTCATCGATATCCACCTTATTTTCATGCCATCTTTTTGGAAGATCACTCAGTACTCTTTCCACTTTTTTTGTGTTATCCAAAACTTCTACAAGAGAACTAATACCATTTTTAATACTTAAAAACTAATGGAACATCAAGTTTACTAATTCTTCATCTCCCATATTGAAGTCTTGGTATTCTTCTTGGAGTATTTCTAGATTTTTTCTCTTGATCTTTTTTGTCCCATAGTGAGTCACATGAAGTATTCTTCATGTATCCTGGGTTGTCTTACATGTTGAGACATGGCTATACACACTTCTACTTAAAGTACAGTACAAAATATTTTTGATGTTATAATTAAACAAATATTTTACCATTTAAATACTTACAAGTGTCTCCAGATCAACTTTGGGTAGCTTATATGGCTTATCCATGATAGTCTAGTGATCCAAACTTAAATTTTTCAAGTAGGATTCCATTATGTCATACCAGTAGTCATAGTCACTTCCCTTAATGAATGGGTATTTTTGTGGAATCCATCCATAATTTTCATTTACACCAACCATAATAAAATAAATCATTTATTTTTACCCTTATACTATTAATTTTAGAATATTATGTTATCACAGAATGAAAAATAAATAATGGAAACAAATAGAGACACTTAAAATATTTTTAAGTATTAATCTCATTTGATACCAATTGTTTGGTATCAGATTAAAATAATCAGAGAGGATAACTATCCTTTTAGGAAGGTTCTACCCTCTGATACCAATTTTTAGATATATGGTGATGACAATAAATACTAGAGGGGGTGAATAGACAATTAAAAATATTTATCAGAAATCAATAAAATTTTATAAAATAAATATCTTCAGTGAGTGTAGTGTTCTTGAAATGAAGATCATAAAAAATAAAATTAAGGAACACAAATATTTATAGTGGTTAAAATCCCAAATATCCTATTCTACTCCTAAACGTTCTCTAATCCTTGAGAAGACTTATATCCACTAAGAACCTTGGTTTTAAATGTGTGAGAACCTATTATAGGAACTAACTTTTACAAGAATCTAGAGTCATAAAATAGTCATTTTATAGGATGCCAAAAAAAATTTGTGACTTGAATTTTGATAGGGAGTCACAACCCAGACATCCTTTTTGATAGTGGGATAACCAGACAATTCATGACTTGTTTTTTATTAGTAAAAGAATAAACCATACTAAAAGAAATACAAAAAAAAGAATAAATGAGAGAATGAATAAAAAAATACAATAAAATTAGAAGAGGATCAAATGATGCCAAAGATGATGAAACTTGATGATCATTGATCAATTTAGTATAATAAGGTTAAACATTTAAGTTCTTTGATGATCACAATCAAGGAAC
This sequence comes from Viscum album, assembly GCA_963277665.1. NCBI lineage: Eukaryota > Viridiplantae > Streptophyta > Magnoliopsida > Santalales > Viscaceae > Viscum > Viscum album. The sequence goes on along the minus strand of OY728135.1, from coordinate 1,822,189,976 downwards.
ATTATTTTCAGTAGTTTCTTGATCGTATGAGAGAAGAAATATTTGTTCAATAGTTATATATCGAATTATCTATATGGGAATTGTTATATCCCTTGATGATATATCTAACTAATCAAACCCATTTCATTAAATCAAATATCATCACATAGAATCTACATATCAAATAGTTTTACGAAACTTTTTGACATATAACAATAAAATAATGTTACCATTGCCTTCATTTTTAAATTTCACACTGAATAAAAAAATAAAAATCATGCTCTATATTTATTTATAAAATATTAATATAAAACATTTAAAATTTATGTATAAAAAATCTACTCAATTCATAATTATAAAACAGTTAAAAAAGATAAATGAACTTCTAGTTTATTAATATGTTAAAAAAAATTAAAATAGAGCATCGTAAGAAATTGAATTGAATGTATTTATGTATATAAAATATTCTTAAAATTATTATTTTTACACAACATTTAATTATATTTTAACAAAATATAATAAAACATTTAACTATATATTTATTTTAAAAACATCAATAAAAACATAAGAATAATATTTTTTTAGAAAAAATTATTTTGAACTAGCATTATATGTAAATACCCGATGATAGATTGATCTACCATTTTTCAGTAATAGATTGATCTACTAATGGTGTCAATAAGAGGATCTACCATTTATTGAAGTATATCTATCATCGTTGTAATGAATATAGTATCTATCGTTGATGTCCAATGGTATATTAATGTACTCTTGATGTTCAGTAGCAGATAGATCTACCGATGGTACATAGAGATATAGCAATGAATAAGGATCCACTACTATGGCACTATCTAGTGGTAGAGGATCTTCCATTCCAACTTGAAGCATTAATGGTTTGAAGGATATCTACTAGTGATGTTCAATGTTAGATTGATCTGCCATTGAGCAATGTGATCTACCAATGAAGGATTCATTGTACTCTCGACATGAATGGAGATCCTACTGTGAAGAATGGTGCTACCACCATCATGAAACGATGAGATTCTGGTAAATCATGAAGATTTGGTGGTAGAAAGTTCAACTATTGGAGAAATATACAAGTATTTGAGATCGATCGATGTCCAATATCTATCAATGTTCAAAGGTAAATGCAACAATGAGGATGAAAAATTTGTGTTACTATCATTTATGAGATGCAGTGCTGGTTAAAGTTTCCTAGGTCGCTAAAGTAGAAAAAATTGAGTTAATGTTGTCACTCACATAAATAAATTTGAAGATTTTAAACTGATACCATTGAATAATAGATCTACCGATGGATGAGATATACCAGTGATTGAGGTCGATTGATCTACTGGTGATGTAAGGAGAAACTAGTGCTGGTGATGAGCATCAGAGTGGAACAACCAAATTCATGTAATACATGGATATTTCTACGATGGATAACACTGATGTATAGTCATACAGTTGAGAAAATGGGCGAATAAGATGAAAGCATTTTAAAAGGATATGTGTAGGATATCGATTAATGAACGGTAGATCAAATAGATGATCATACAGTTCACATGAAACTGATCAAAAAGATGAGGAAATAACCTTATATTTGGAATGGATTAATAGTGAATGCAGCTTTCTATCTCACATCGGATACATGATGTAGTGATTCACCTCTATATCATTCAAATTCTCATATATAACTATCGAGATTTCATGGGGGGATCAAAACCTACACCCCAACACACATACATGGGTTATATCTCAGCAAGCTTACCAGGACTAATCTATGTGCTTCTCTATCTGAGATCTAGCAAGCATTATAGATGGGCACAATCGCATACTAACCTAGCTCTATAAAGGCTTAAAGGGATTCAAGGGTTGGTCCTCACATGGGGTAAACCACGGGTCTCCTATGAGTGGTAGTAGGGATGGATTAGGATTTTTTCATGGAATCTAGTTTTTTACTTAAGCCATCACTTATAAAATAACAACATATATTAAATTTAAAAATATAACAACCATTCAACAATTAAAAAAATTAAGACGTGCAGATGAGAATGGGTATATTATTTTGTTTATAAAATAGTTTTTAATTTAATTAAATTTGATGAAATAGTAATTAATTGAAAAAAATAAAACATTTAATATATTAAAACTAAATTTCAAATACTAAAATTTTATACTTTATTTTTTATGCAAAAAAAATTATACATTAGTAAACAATTCTTTATAGAAAACTAATTTTCATCGTGCTTTACTGATTTAATTTTAAATTAAAATTTTCCATTTATGTTAACTTAATTCGATAAAATGGATTCCATGTTAAGAATCATCATAATTAATATAATTTAATAGGTATAACTTAATTTTTTTCATTATGAATAACAGTCATAGTAAATTTTTTTCACCATGGTAAAGGAGAGAAAATTATGTTAAACCCATGGGGTAAAATATTAAAATCTCTCTAACACGAGTTTTTATCCTATTATATTAGTCATGTTCAACCAAAGGTATTACTAAGGAGTTAAATAATGTATTTTAAATCCTTATTTTGAAATTTAGAACTCAATATTGACTTTTTTGAAGATAGGTTATATTTTATTCAAATCAAAAACTATTTTTTGGACTTTGAATTTAATGGCATGGTTGGAAGATTCAATTGAGTTTTGGATTTTCCCAAAATCTAAAAAAATTAATTTTTTTATTATTTAACCATATAAATTTCTGTAAATTAATTTATTAATTTATTTCATATTTAAATTATTTTTACTCTTAAATAGGGTATTTTACAAAAACAAATTGTTCTCATGTGTTTTGTGTTCTTTCATTAAAAGCAATTTCTAACAAAAAAAAGTAAAAATGATAAAATGGATTCCAGTTTTTGAATGATCATTTCCAAATTTTTTAGAAGGACCCATTTATTTTTTCTCATATAATTACGTTATCATGGTGAAAAATATAAGTTATCATAGTAAAGGTTAAAATGGGTTTAAATTGGTTTAACTATAAGATAAGGCTTAAAATTTATAAAAAAAACTTTACTAAATGTGATTGGTTGAGTTTATTTTAACCATTTCATATATTATATTTTTATTTTGGGTTCCTTGGTTCCACTTGACATTATTATGATATATATATATATATATATATATTATTAAATCTTTTAAGTAATTTCAAGTGTCTCCTTTCCCTCCCATATAAAATGATACCACCTCTCCTCTATTTTACTCACTTCGTGAGCATTTAATATTGGAAAATACCTACCATAATACATTCATATATTTCTTCTACATATCCTATATCTTTTGGTCTTTACAAAATACCATCCTTTCATGGCTGAACATATAGGCCAAAAGAGGTTTTTCAATAAATAGGTTTATCTCATAATCGAGTGCTTTCAATTTTATTTCTTTAACTACCTCTTATAAATATATAGTATCTGTTATAAAATAATGACTTAAGTATCTTAACTATACTGATTTTATTATTATTATGTATAAACCATATCAACCTCATCTATATCTTATGAAAAATGAAAACATCATTTGTGCGTTCGTACGGCTTATTGTCTCCATGTAGCGGTGTATTTCATTTTCCATAACCATTTTACTTTGATTGTTATAAATATGGAACTAATTTTTATATATGATATTAATTATATTTTTATGGTTTTTTAATTATACAATGTTTTTTATCTTTTTTTCCTTAATTTCATTAGAAAATGAAAATAGTGTTCATGCGTATATCCTATATATTGTCTCTATGAATAGTATAAATCATGTTTCTATCTATACCTTTTATAGATGATTCTAAAAATGTATATGATGAATATATATTATATTTATATCATTATTAATATCATGTATATTATGTAACCATGATCAAATTGTATGGATTGAGAATACTGAACTGAAATATGAATGAGAAAATGAAGGAATTATCACCCAGAATAGTGATTTTATAAAAGATTTGTTAAAAAATTAATGATAAGATATTATAATTAAATCATATATGTTATGATATATATGAATATGGATCTATAATAAATGTATAATAAATCTATATTTATTATACATGAGGTTTGAACACATACGTAGCAAGATGATACTTGAGGTAAGGGAATTATGTTTCAATCCCATTTTAATCGGGATTGTTTATGCTTGAATTTCCATTAAGAAAATTAAATTATCATTATATGATAAACCTATTTCATTTTTCTTATCTTTTATTTATTTCTTGAATTTTTTTAGTACCTTTTTCCTCTCTTTGGTATACAAAAACGTTTAGAAAATGTTTTTAAGAAAAGTCGGCCTTATTTATCCCCTTTTGGTCAGAAATCCCTTTCATTCCATGTCCATGTTTTCTAAAATGTATTGTAATAATGTTTTTGAATATTCTTGAATTTTTTTTAAAATTAATTTTTACTGATGTTTTAATTTTAAAAAAATGGTTTAAAATGAATCTTCTTTTTTTCTGAATGAGGTACATTTTACCGAAGTTGTAAATAGGATTTTTGTTTTTTTAATAATTACGACATGAAAAAAAACTTCAATCCATCATAAAAATTCAATTTTTTAAATATTACATTAAAATTTTCTATGTTCATATTCAAATAAAATATTTTCTTTAATATTTTTTAAATATTTATATTTTTAAATAATTGATTTCCAAATTAAAGGTTATTTTTCTTAAGAATTATTCTGTAGATATTTTAAGAAATTTTTCTTTTATTATAACATCATTGATGTTAATTATTCTTTACTAGGGATATGATTCAATAAATCTATCGTTATTCTTTCTCCATATGGTCTATGATTATGATTATGAGATGTTTATAAAACCTGTTTATTTTACATGGGTTATGGTATGATGATATAATGAATGTTTTAGTGAGAGATAACCAGGATTCAAATGAATTGGTTCTTCTAGCACCCTTCAATCCTGCATTATGTTTTTGCTGCGGTGGGAAGACCGATCAAACTTGACATGGAAACTAAGATGGCTTGGTATGGACACTACGCCAAATCACAAGTTGAAATTTTTCTCTCACATGATCTTATTGATATAGTTTTTTTGACTTCTTGGGAATTCAAACATGAACTAACAATCCAATTTGAATGGATGCCAAAAAAAATTTCTTGTTGTTTTAGAATTGGTCACTCCCTTGAAAGTTGTCCCAAGAACTCACAATACTCCATTTTCATGAAATATGGCCTTATTCCTGTTATGATCATATTGGATGGTATAAACCAATTAATATGGCATGGTCACAAAAAAGATTACCAGTGAAAAATCACTACTGATAAGTCCCTGAAGCTTTGGAATGTCTCTTTTGTAGATATTGTAAAATAAAGAGCTAGAAATGGGGGTACACCAAAAATACCTGGTATGATATCTACTCAAACAAATAGATCTCATAGTGGTGGATCCAATTTAATATGTGGGAAAGGGGTTGTCAAAAAAAATCTCAGTGATCATGGAACATAATATAACAATGAATTAGGTGGGCCTATTAATCCTACTTTATGGGAAGACATTTCTTTGGGGGAAGAGAGGAATCAATCAGATCTTGATGCCGAAGTTCAATTAGGAGGGGATTTGGATATGAGGTAGTAGAGATTATCAATTCTAAAATAAAATTTAAGAACAATATGGTTGATAATGATGGTTTTTAGATGGTTGTTTCCAATAAATCCAAGGACCTCAACCATAATACTGATTTTCATTCCATTGGTGTGAAAGGTGAAGTTGGTGAATCCAGTAAAATGGAGTTTTCTTCTCTTTGTAGAGATGCAAACTACCACTGAAGCACTATTGAGCATGGAACTGAAAAGGTAACACATATCCAGATATTATCCACTGTAAAAACCCTTAACAAGGATCTTTATTAACCTACCATACTTGATTCTACTATAAATGATACTCCCATTTTCAATGATAACCAATAGAATAATTCTGAACTCTCCCCATTGGGTGTGGAGGCTTTACCTAAAGGCTTTTCTCATTGTGGTGTGCTCCCCTTTCATGATGATGCTGGAAAGGATACAGATAAGATGTCCCTTGAAGAATAAGGAGTATACACTTTTAAGGACAAATATATGCATGACAATAATGTGAAAAATTCCTTTGTGTATGATGTCTCTGACTCAGGTAAGGAAGAACCGAAAGGATCTTAGAAACGAAGTAAATCTTGGAAGCGAGGTCATTAACCAAGAAGTCGTGTTAGGGGGTGTGGACGTGTAGATTAGGTATCTCGAAAGGATGATTTGAAACCCATTGATTGAATCTGACTCTAATGACATAGAAATAGAAATCCTCCTTCAACAGGCAAGAATATTGAAGAGAGATATTCTAGAGGTCGGGGTCATGGGCGTGGATGACCTATAAATTGGAATGACGTTCAAGAAGAAGAGAAAAATATTGGCTATAAGATTAGGAAAAAACATGGTCTTTGATATATTTGACGAGGGAAGTGATTCTGTCTAAGCCCATCCTCTCACTTTCTTTGTATTTTCTTTTTATTATATTTTATGTGCTTTGACCATGCCTTTAAAAAAATATAATGAATGTTTTATGATATTGAGACATGTATAGGATTGAATTATGATTATGTGATGGTTGGGTCCATTATTTCCCTCCAATTCATTGGATAAAGTGATATTGATATCTCATGAGGTGATGATGATAAGCATGGATATGATTGAGAATAGATTTTTTCACATATTGATGTGTGAGTATAATTGTTTCTAGTTATCTTCATAGGAATATGTGTGAACATGGCTGTGAATATCCTTGCCCACATTTTGATGCATTAGTATAATTACTTTCTAGATATTATCACAAAATTATGTGTGAAAATTAATGTTTTTATATATATTCATAATATTATTATTTCTTATGATTATGTTACAGCATGCCTATGTTATGACTCTTTAATAACGATTACTTCTTTGACACCCTTATTGATCATACTTCTAAAAATTAATTGTTTTTGGATCTTATGATATAAGATTTTATATGTATGAATATTTTACATTGAGAACATGAACTTGAATATTTTATCAACCCCTTTTGATTATCTTATCCTCTAATGATTAATATATCCCATGTTTACCCTTACGGAGCTTCTGAGCTCACCCTTTCTTATGTTTTACTTCCCAAAGTTTTGATGGAAGGTTCTAAGTTTGATGAGTCTTGAAGGTTACCTTATGTAAATAAATATGTTTGAGGTGATAAATATTGTAATTAAATAATATTTTTATGTTTCTATTCTCCCAAGATGCTAAACCTTTATGGTCCTTAGGCATCTATTATTATGAAATGTGGTGAATATTCAACTAAAATGATGTAATATTTATGTATGTTGTTCTTGGGTTTCTTCATTTAGGAAACTCTAAAAACATTCAAATTTATTTATAAACAACACATAATCATTGGGGCATACATGTATCTTCTTATACCCCCAATCACATCAGGTATATGATTTTTTGCTATCATAGTTTGAATTTGGTAGATTTTTATATTTTAGAAGTATCTCTTTCAACAAATCAATAAATTTTGTGAGACTCTTGTTTATTTATCTATTTTATACATTCATGTTAATAAATATCAACATCATGGATAAAAAAATAAATGTAATTCTACCTAGATATGATAGTTTTTCAGCATTACAATATAATCACTCAAATATTGATGTTATTTTAATGGTTTCCACCCCTGCATCAAGAATCAATTCCTCTATTCGATCTAATTTATCATATTGAAAATCTATAGCATCGTGATATATTTAATTTTATTAAATTTAACCATCTCATATTTGATGTATATAAATTAGATTAAAAACATTGAAAACCATTTATTTCTATAGATCCTAATTTTTTCATATTCAAACACTTCACACATGGATGATAAAACATTTATTCCTTTACAGCATTATGTTTTAAAATTTATAAGAATTTGTCAAAAAAATTCTCATGTGCATTTCTTATTCATCTTAAATTAATCCAATAATGATTCATGAACACATTAAATAAAAATTATAATAATAAATTTAATTTATTATATATCAATAAAAATATGATACATTTTTTGAAATAAAAAATAAAAACAATAATAATAATAAATATTATTAATAACAAAATTATAATATTTATAATTATTATTATTATTATTATTATTATTATTATAATTATTATAGTAAAAATAATAATAATAACAAAAACTTCTACTCTTTAGGAGTATAAATCATAAAGAATGTATACACATACCCATAGTACCTGTTTGAGATAGGTCACCCCCACCCCCTATAAGGACTGGCCCACACTATTTTAAACCTTTTCAGATTCCTAAAGGTGCTTAATGGACTAGAATAGGGTACAACGGGATGACTTCATGGACCAGGCTGAAAAGTTTTGGTCTATTTAAGTTTTCATTCAATACATGGTTAGGAAATTGAGTTCAATCAAACCTATATTTTTAATTAAGATTAAAAAAGATCATATTTTAAAAAAAACTAATAATTAAATAATATTATATATATTAAACATGTAATAGTGATCGTATAAATGATAATACACACAAACATACATTGAATTGAAATAAAATTAAAATAACAAAGGAAAAATTATTTTGGGCTTGTGGACCAGCCTATATATGTTGATATCAATTCACTTAATCCCCTGTTCCTTTTCCCTATTTCATTTAAGATCATTCAAAATATGATACATTTTCTCTAGTCTATTATAATCCATTAGTTTGGGTATGTGAGATCATAGCTCGTTATACACCCCTGTAGAGGCCCAAAGTACATGCTTCAATAGATATAAATCCCCAATATGTACCACATGATGATTCTATAGTATACTACTACAGTTCCCACCACTAAAATACCACTAAAGTTCCCACCACAATACTAGTAAAATTTACAAACTAAAGACAAATCAATAGTACACACATAGAAATACATAATAAAATTCCACCACCGAGTCTCGAACCCTGGACCTTTGGGATACAAGATAGAAATCTCAACCACTAGGTTGAGTCAATCCTATAATAATAATAATAATTAGTGTTATTATAATTAATACTACTACTTAAATTATTTAATGGTGAAAATCATATGAAAAATACACTCATATTCATAGGGCCAAATCAGGTTTAGACCCCATCCCCCACCCTAAGGGATGAACATCACCCTTTCAGACTCTATTTAATGCCCACAGTATAAATATAAATAGTTAAAAAAACCTCAATCCAACTATTACAGGGATATTATTGTATAATATTATAGTATCCCATTATAGTTCTCTATTATATTTTTTCTACAATGTCCCAGTGAATTCAGAGCTACAATTCCCAATACATTACCTATATAGTAACCCATAAATTTTTCATCACCGAGGATTGAAACCCAAACCCCTAGGATGTAGTGAAAAGGATAAACTATTAATATATGATCTTTCTAGTGAAGTTTTGAAATATATTATTCTAAAGTTTAATTATTTTTATTATTTTATAAATTAAGTCTTAGTTTGTTTTGGTTGAACAATATGAAAAATAAATAAAAAAAGGAAATGATGCTTAAAATCATGTTTGGTAAGAATATAAATTTTATAATGGTAAAAATATAAAAAAAATTGAAAAGGAAAAATGCCATCATCCTCTTCCTATCACCCACCATTACTTGTATTGAATCATACTACTTCAACCTTCCATGCCACCCGATTTGGCTCACCCAAAATCTCGAAGCACATTCCCAACCATCAAATAGATGGAAACAAGCACTAAGGGTATCAAACATTACCATTAGGAACAATTTCACCCTCTAAATCCACCAACCACATATCATACTCTAATCAGAAATATAGAATGAGCTATCTATACATTGTATATCCATTCCAAATTAATAAATAGTTTTATAATTTTAAACCTACCAAACAAAGGATAAGAATAATGGAAATAATTAAACATCTGAGAATAAATTTTATAAATAGCGAATAAATTTTCTTGCATGAAATGTATAATACAAAAGATACTAAAATAAATAGAATTGTGGTTGATACATACACAAACACAAAAGACCAAATATTCCAAATATTCCTTATGATATTTATCCTCATGTCCCATAGACACCACCCAATAAACTAGTCATTAAAATTTGAAGAAAGAATCAAGATGTGCCACCATATTATGTATCTCTTCTACTATTACCTATATCAGATAAAACAAGATATATATACACTTTAATGGTGTATGTAGGGTGTGCTAAATATTCAAATAGGATAACACCATGAATATATATAAATCCTTTCATAATATAAACCATTAGCAATAGTTTCAAATGCAATTAGAAAATAATTTTTATTTATAGTTCTACATGAATAAGAAAAATGAATAATTTTACACATTATTTAATTAAACCCCACTCATTTAAAATAAATCAAGTGCAAGACACCTTTGGAAAAATTGATAGTAACATACGAAATAAGCATTTCAAAGTATAAAGATAAAATGAGTAACATGTCTTGAACATATCACAATAAGGTATTACAACCTCAATACTAAGAAAGGGTTAATCTAGGACTACACTAGTGGAGAACCTAATGGCCTATGGTGAACCTAATAGACCTATACCCTAACTTAACCATGGCCTCATCAGGTGATAACCCCCTAGTGTGTGTGAAATCATGACTAAGGGAATAGGCCAAAGCTAAATCATAACCCATGTATAACTCATCCCTATTACCCACAAAAATACCCAAGGTTCCCATGTGAATCATAACTAAAACAAAATATCATAACATAACCATCAAAATGTGAATCTCAACAATTTAAATAATTATAAAGTCAAGTACACAAAGAGAATAAACAATATAAATGTTAAGTAATAACATTACCAAACAAGATTTCTCCAATAATATAACATAAATTGATTCCATAAAATCCCTCTTTAAAAATCACATACATTTCTAAACAAAATTTATATATACAATTGAACCCAAAAAAACATTTGAATAATTTTACCAAACACTTAGTAAGAACAAAATAATTTTTAGAGAAAAAAATACTTAGAAGCAATAGAAATTCCCACTTTGTGAAATAGAAATTCAAGAGATGTGAAAAATAATTATAAAACAATAAAAGGAATTTGATATAGGTATTATATTAGTAAAAATCATAATTTGAAAAGCTAAGTACCAAAAGTATGATGAAACAAATAATATTGTGTAGAGACATGTACCACTTACCAATAGAACTAGGTTGTTTCCTTTAAATAATAAGATATTAGGTAAAGATAGATCCATAATTAACCTTATAAATAAATAACATCAATATTATATTAATTATAGCCTTAAACTTGTCCACCATATACAATTAGGGTAAGGAAAAATCAAGATCATGGAAGAGGGGGAGAATAGGAGAATATAGGAAGTGTAAATTTAGGATAAAATGGGAGATTACCATAGGAAACCAATTACAGTTGATGGAGGAAACAAATGGAGTCTAAGAAGAGAGGGAAGCTTCAGATAAGATATAGATTCTAGAACTTTTGAGTGAAATTTGGGAGAAATAAAGGAATAAATTGAGTAAGGGTAGAATAAGGATTTCACGTTAAAATTTTTAGGTAGATTGCATGGTTTGGTAAAATGTGTATCAATTGTGCAACAACTTATAGAATCATTTGTGCAAGATGCATAGTTTGACCTCATTATTAGGGAAATCATGAACAAACCATGCATATACCTCTGAAATTCTACATTTCTCTTCACATGGTCATCACTAATCATGCTCCTTACAATACCTTTTCATTTTTCATATTTTAAAACTCCACCCTCCTAAAACATCCAAAATAAAATAAATTGAAAAAACTAGATAAATAATAGTAAAATTCAGGGTGCCACAATTCCCCCATACCATGCCACTTTCTTCCCCCATAAATTCTTTAGAATTAATTATCAAAGAAATGATGAGTTCTTTGATCTTTTGTCATAGCCTCACATTTTTAAGTATTATAACCATATTTTCCTTATTTCTATATCACACATACCAAAGAAATATATTTACCACACAACACCTTATTATAATAATCAAGGCTACAAATAGGTTTCTAAATCATAGTAGTGTCGGTATCCAAATCTAAATCATCCTATTAAACTACATGAGAATGGTTCATGAGGTATTTATTCAAATCAAACACATAAAATACATCCTGATTCAATGTAAACTAATGTGGTAAGGCTAGATTGTATGCATCCTTTCCAAGACACTCCTCTATCTCAAATGGATGAATATACCATGATATAATATTACCTTGATTCCCCACTCTCTGAATTACCAACCAAGGAGAAACATTAAGAAACACCCAATCACCAATAACAAATTCTATGGGATGACATTGAATATTGGCATATGTTTTATGATGGCTTTAAGTTATCACTAATATTTTCTGGGTCAACTAAATTTTAGTCATCATCTCCTAAATAATACTTTGTATTAAAAGAGAACGACCTCCCACTTCATCCCAATAAATATTGGATCAGCATGGTTGTCCATAAAGAGCTTATAAAGGGTCCATGTTGATCAAATATTGATGGTTCTTATTCTAATAAAACTCAATAAATAGTAAATGTTTCTCTCATAAACCTTTGAAGTCTATCACACAACCTCAAAGCATATCCTTAATGATATAAATCAACCAAATAGTGTGACTTTCCATTTGAAAGTGATACATTATTATCAACTTCAACTGTGAACCCATCACTTATTGAATGCTTTTCCAAAATTGAGAGTTAAAGTATGGGTCTCAATCAAAAATAATATTTGATAGCACCGCAAAGAGTTTTATGATTTCTTAGACTTATAGGTGTCCATGATCTTCCATCTCATTATTATCCTTTATAGGAAGTAAGTGCATTGATTTCATTAATTGATCAATAATAAACCATATAATTATTCTCACTAGGATAATGTGGAAATCCAACAATAAATTATATTGTGATCTCATCCCATTTTCATAGGAAAATGTGAAGTAATTACAATAATATCACAGGATTATGATATTTATCCTCAACTTTTTTGATAGGTAAGTCTATGAGATATAAATTCAGGGATCACTAATTTCATATATAGAAACCAATATTATTTATTAATATTACATAACATTTTAATAAAATCAAGGTGAGTATTCCATATAGAATGATGACCATCTTCCATAACATCTTATCTCAAAGATAAAGGAACAACCAATCTCTTCTTGAAGAAAATGGAATCATTGAGAGAATGAGACAAAACACTCAAGGTCTCCCTACTATTTATAATTTTACTTATACACTGGAGATTTATATTAGAGACCTTATCCTTATGAAGATAATCCAGGGAAGGTGTATCTTAGACGCTATCCAAGAATACCAAATTATCATCCTCCTTTACCTCTAGATGCAATTTAGTAAAAAAATCTCATCAAATCACACCTTTCCTAAGACTCTTTCATTTATTAGATTCACAATTTATTACTCAAATAATTTATGACCATGTTCCACAATCCTAGGTTATAAGATAGATCAAAATAAAATTCCAAGAGATACTCCATCTGATGTATTTATTAGGGGTTTAATACTTATGGGAGAAGATATACTTTAGAAAAATTTTATCAGTGTACATCATAAACATTACCCAAAGAGATAGTGACTCCATTATTAATTCATACATCATCATCAACATTTTTGGGTCAAGAGTGGGGAAGTTATCCTCATGAGATCACAATTATCGATATCCCTATTCCATAACATAATCATTATGCATGAAAACAAACCCTAATATTGTACCTGAAGAATCACAATATATATTATTTCCTTCATTGGGCTCAATAAGATTTCTAATAGCTGTAGATGTCAACCTTACTTTCAATTTATCAAAATACTCCTGAATTTTTCACTCCATTCGAATTTCACTCCTTTTAGGTCAATTCTATCATGGGAGATCCCAATTTAGAAAATTCTTGAACAAACAGCTTGTAGTATCTAGCCATGACCATAATGTTTATAGAATAAAACATATTCTTAGGTATCTCCTAATATAACATATTTTTAATATTCTCAAAGACCACAAAAAACCTCTTTTAGAAATAATATGATTAGGAATTTCACTTCATGAATCCAAAACAACCACTTCGATTACTTAGCATACAAATGATGTTCCTTCATTATACTTTGGAAAATATCCAAATGTTTCTCAGGATCTTCATTTTTTCACTACTCCATGACATGTCTTTAATAGCATTGACATTTAGAAGCACTAGCAAAATGTGCTGATAAAGTCCATCTTTATCAGCGCTTTTTTTAGTGCTCATAAAATGGAACCTTTATCAGTGTTTTTTAGCGCTAATAAAGGGTAACCTTTATGAGCACTAATAAAGTGCTGATAAAGGTCCACAATAAAATGAAATAATTAAACAAATAAAAAATTAACAATTTCATTAATTAAATAATTATTGTGAAAAATGAATAAATTAAATATATAAATTTAAAAGTTTAAAAAAATAATAAATAGTATATATTAAACATATAGATATGTAAAATGAATAAAATGAAATAATAAAACAAATAAAAATTTAAAATGGGTAAATTAATAAAAATATTAAAAAATTTACTAATTAAATAATTATTGATAAAAATGAATAAATTTAATATATATATATATATATATATTATAAATATTAATAAATTATATATATGAAATATAGATATACAAAATGAATAGATTATAATAATTAAACAAAAAATTAAAAATGAATAAATTACAAAACTATTTAAAATTTTATTAATGAAATGATTGTTAATAAAAAAGAATAATTAATATATATATATATATATTATAAATAGTAATAAATAATATATATTAAATAAAAATAAATATATAATGAATAAAATGTTAATTAAAAGCATATTAATGGATTATTCATTTTTAATGTTGTTCAATTTTTCAATTTAACATATATCAAACATCATGTGTTACATTGATTTCATGTACATATATATATATATATATATATATCTGTGTGTGTGTGTAATTAATGCATTTTTATATACAAACACACACAAAAATATATTTACGCAATATATAGAAACCCATACACCTAATATTTATGTAATTTATTCAATTTTTTATATTTTAGAATTTTCATTATATAATGATATATTGTGTTTTTAATTGGTCAATTTTATTTATTTATTTTAATACTATTATTTTGAGGGTATTCAATTTTCTTATTTCCTTATTTTCTGTTTTATTTTTTAATTTGATCATTTTCTATTATTTATTTTTATATATTTTTTTATTTACTATATTTTAGTATTTTCAATATATATATATATCCATATTTTTTTAATAATTGATATTTAATTAATAAAACTTGTCCATTTTTTCAATATTTTTTAAGTGTACTCACTTTGACAAATTTAATTTCACCCGTTTCTAAAATGCATGTACTTAAGATTATATATCCACTAATAATGTTAAAAATATATTTGTAAATAAATATATTTATAAATATATATTTTCTATATATATTTATAAATTTATATATATAATTATTATAAATAATTAATTATTATTTTTTAAATTAGTATTTATATAATTTTAAATAAATAATTATATATATTTAAATAATTATAAATTTATAATAAATTTACTTAAATAATTATAATTATAAATCCTTTATCAATGTTAAAATTTTATTACTGATAAAAGGAATATTTATCAGCGTTTTTTTAGCATTGATAAATATCAATCTTTCTCAGCACTAAAAAAGCACTGATAAAAATCCCTTTTATTAGCACTTGTCATTTTAATGCTAATAAATGTGATATTTATCAGCAATTTTATGAAAGCACTATTAAAAGTGTCTCTGGTCTATTTAAAAAAAACTAACTGTAACTCAGTCACTTGCAATTATCAAGATATCACAGAACTCCTCTACTGCCAGCACGACTCTACTATGTTCCCTCAGACAAATCAAGGCTAGAATCCAATGTTTGTTATTTTTTACTTTTCCTCTATCATTGTTCAATTTTTTGGGTTTCATTTTTTTCGTTTTTTCATTGTTTTTAACCTTGATGAGCCCTACATCTCATCTCCTCACCACTATAATACAAATAATGGTTCTATTTCATCTTTTTACTCTATATAAAATGGTTTCAAAGAAAGAGAAGAATGTTTTCATATGGTAAGGTCAGTCGACATATGTGTATAGGCCTGTATGGATAAATAAAATATATTTTTCACCTCAGGCTATTGCAAAGGTAATGTTATCTATATCCCTTATCATTGACACAAAACTTTAGTGATCGGGAAGTGTGTCTGAGGTGATATGCTGACCTGAATTGGGAACTATTTGGGTATATTAGGTCAAAATTGTTACAAAATGGAATCGGAGTGAAGCTAGGGATATTGGTATTTATTATATTCAAAACAAAAAACATACCAGACATAAGAAGTAATCCCTAAATATTCCTCTATAGCATAATTATGTTGGATACTTGAGTTACCATATTAAGTCTATGTTTTTTTTTGTTTTTTTTTCTCGAACTATCTTCTCGAGTCTCATGCCTCTTATTTAGGAGTTGATAGGTATATGAATCAGTAAGAATATATGAAATGTCACGTTCATATGTGTGTTTGTTTAATTTTTTCTCTAGAATCACTTATAAATTTATGTTAATCTAAACATGAATAATAAATAAATATCATATTCTTTTTTACTTGTTAGTGATGATTAGGTTTATATATCTTATTAATTGATTGATTTTATTTAGTAACCCCCTTTATCAATACTATTAGTCAGTTGTTTCAAACTTATATTTAAAAGAATAATTCTAACCTATTTTAAATTATATTAAAATTATGAAAAGGAATATTAAAAATGAAATTAATGAGATAGAGGGGAAGATGGTTCAAATTTAATATAGATTATTTTGTGCCTATTTCTGAAAGATAATTGTTTTTTTAGGGGAAAATTATTTGAATCTCAACATTAATATAGAACATGTCACCACTCTTACCCCAAGAACTTTATAGGAAGGATCCAATGAACGTCCTTTATATGCTAGAAATTATATTGATCATCATGTCTTAAAGGTAATTGTAGATCTACTTCAAGCTATGTGGTATAATTTTCAATGAAGAGAACATACAGTATCTATGGTTCCTCTAAGATTTTATGGTAATATATCATAATAATAAATTTAGGATTTCATTTAATATATTAATTTCATTTATAAGAGTAAAAATATTCTAGATCAATACTGAGCATAAGTTGAAAAACTCACCCCTTAATGGGATGCATGTTATTGGAGGGATCTTATGGTGGATTAAAAAAAGATCCAAAATTAGAAGGTAAGGAATCCTTGACTAGACAAAAGTGGTGTCGAATGTAGGTGGGGTGAGATTCATTTATTCAAGCCTATTAGAGTGGAAGTATTCCAATTCCTCTTCAATTTAGAAGACTTTTTGAGTGATTCTATCAATGTAGATTCCTAGGAAACTTTAATCCTTATTTCCACTTTGATGTGGAACATTTCTATCAATGTGGTTAGTTGGGGAACCTCCAATGGTCCTTTATAGTCATTCCTTTTAGGTAGGGTTATTAGATATGGTTGGTAGATTATTTATGGCTTAGTTGTTTATGGATGATGATATAAATGGTTCTTCTATAGTGATAGGTTAAATCATACTATATTATACTCTTTTAGATGGTCTTAGGACACAAAAGCTTCCAATTATTTATTTATGAGTATCTTATATTTCATCTGGGATTGAGATTATAACTCACACATAATTATATTAACATAAATATTCTATATAAGTAAACATATGCAAAAATAGTAATCAGTGTCAATTTTATTTATAAGTATCTTATTTCTCTCTCTGTCACTTGCCTATACCTACACAATGCCACCCCTACTATCTAAACTCATTCAAGCTTCATACGAGACCACTACGAACTACATCTCCATCCACTATTGTGAAAGAATCATACAACACATAATAATTGTGAGAAACAAAAATAAATTTTCATAAAAAAGAACCATGGGTTTCAAAAATAAGGTTGTGTAAATAAGGATTAATTTTGGTAAGATGTATATAAAATACAATATAATCCATTTGAATGCATCTTGCATGAAAATTGTTTCTATATTGAACATCGATATAATAATTCAATACTTTAGTACAAATAACCTTCACTATCATTATTTAATCCATCATTAGATTCTTTACTGCCTTTCATATCTTGATGATGGATTTTACTACCTCTTTCAAACTAGCATTCCTCCCATCATTGTAGTTCAAAATTTCCTTGATGACATACCTCCCACTTGGATTTTATTTATTAATATTCATCAAAGACTCTACCATGGATTTGAATACTGAATCTCCCAACTCATTATTCAACTCTTTCATTATTTGATCCTACTCGTTTACTACTTCCTGGGAATACAAAAAATAACACCAAAAAATTAATCAAAACATAATGAATGAATTTGTTTGGTTTCATGATATGAATTTTCTTATATGACTCACTCGATTGCTTTTGACTACACTTTATCAAAAATTACTTTTATTTTGAGTGTGGTCACATTGGATCCTATTAGAACTCTACAGTTAAGCATACTTGGACAAGAATACCAATACATTGAATCGTCTAATCTGGATCTCTAAGGTATTCCTCCAACAATGAGTAGAGTACGGCCCTATTTTTTGCTTCATCATTAGGATAATTTATCTTGGAATTTTGGAGAAATTGATGGTTTTCAATCTCTCCCATCCACTTATAATCAATAACACCACAATTTTCTATCTCCTCTAAGCCATACCAAAAAAAGATACATTTTAGAGGAAGTGACAAAAAATAAATGTTTGTGAGTGTAAGTAAATAACAGTGAGTGTAAGTCATGTGGATTTCAATATTTATTCTCTCATTTTTGTAATTTAATATGTTATAATAAATAATTAAAATTTAATTTAATTTATTGTTTAACCTCTGTGGAAACTTGACTTCCATCTCCCAAATAGTTATTATTTAATTTTGTTTCTTGAGACTCATCCCCTGTCTCTTTTATGTTGCTTGAACTAGTCTAATAAGTAGTCATCCAAAATGATCATGGGATAACTTTTGTTTAGAGTATTTCAATAAAAATAGGTGGATGTCCACAAAATATGTGAGATAAATATCAAATAATAAAATTTTATAATAAATGTTTGAGAGGTATGTCATCAAGGAACTTTGGAACCACAATGATTGGAGGAAGGCTAGATTGAAATGGGGATTCCAATCTATCATCAAGAGATGTAATTCAATCAACATATGAGGACAGATTAAATAAAGGTAGTTAAGGTTGGTGGTATTACATTATTGAAGTATTATATCTATATTCAAGATAGTAACAATTTTCATGCAAGATGCAATCAATTGTGGACTTTTATACATAGAGTTTATTGTATTGTTGTTATTCAAGAAAAAATAAATGTTTTACTACTAATGAAAACAATGTATTATATGCACAATGATGTTACCAATCCCAAGGAATAACAGACTGTTGATGACAAAACAACATAATTATTAGGGGATCAACAACATGTTGATGAAAAAAACAACAACAGTGCAGTATCAGGGTGCTAAATAACATTTTTAGGGCAAGAGTTCAGGGTATAAAATTTCAGTTTGATATTGATTCATACCACTGTTTTGAACCTGTAACAAAGGAAATACTTTGGAAAGATATAATGGAAATGTTATAATATACTTTCGTATTTTACTAAAAAATTATAAAATGAAATGTTGATTTAAATTTCATTATTCCTTCCCGAATTTATTTATTTATGAGTATTTCCATAAGAAATTTGTCTTCATAGCCATTGGAAAATACCATATAGGCTTCCAAACTCTTATTAAAAAGTTATATATTAGGGATGATGAGGGTAAAATAAATCCCCCCCCCCCACTTAGTTATGCACACATTATAAAGAAGGAAATTCAGACCGCTTTCATCAATCATTATAATGAGAAATCATTTTAGGTGCATTACAGTCGATAATATATTATTTGGAATTATTTATTTTATCCTACTTGATTCAAAATTGTTAATTTATGAAACAAAAAAAGAGTGATGAAAATAAATAACTTGAATCAAAATCAACGTAACTATATCGCAAAGAAAATATGGGGTATTCTTCATTAGAGAAGAAATTGGAATTTATTTAAAATAAAAAATTAAATTTAAATTATGTGATATGAAACAATATATATTCCTTTATTTATATGCATATTGATGAATCAAAATCTGAAGCCACTTCTATCCCACATCATGTGCTATAGAAGAAGGCTCATATAAATAAAGAGGGTAAATTAGTTTATGAAAACACAAAAATAGTATGGAAAGCATGTATAAGTATAACATAATTGAAATTTTTTAAGAATTATAACAATGATACATAAAAATATCTATTATTTTTTCATATTTTTTATATGATTTACACACAATAATTGGCAATGACCGTAGTAGAAGAAAGGCTACTTTCAGTAGCTTTGAAGTGGCCAGAACAATATGGTCGCATTAGAGGATTAGGTTTTGGAGTCTCTCCTAGGACATATTTTAATAATATAAACCCACATAAAGATATATATAACATTATTAGATGCCAAATACATAAATAGACTCACTTCATGATATTATTTTGTTGTCTGGATTAGTAGACCAATGTATAAGAAACGATCAAAGTGAACCGGTAGTGGAGCAAAGATACACACATGAACCAAGTGATCCCACCAGCTCTGAGGATAGTCATTCCTCCCAAC
The DNA here is from genome assembly GCA_963277665.1 of Viscum album. Taxonomy (NCBI): domain Eukaryota; kingdom Viridiplantae; phylum Streptophyta; class Magnoliopsida; order Santalales; family Viscaceae; genus Viscum; species Viscum album. The sequence continues at coordinate 1,822,169,152 of OY728135.1, read as the reverse complement.
CACATACCTTACTTGGGGTGATCAATTTTTTTATTACTATTTCTCCTAAATGTGAATCAAACAACTTCTAATAACTTGATATTACTAAAATTCTACATGGTATAATTGTATGTGATTTGTATCTATCAACACCCACGTACCATCGTGTTGTGATGGGTACGGTGTATAACATATCAGGAGACTAGATACACAACCAAGACCTCCAAAAATTTCACATGATAGTGGGGATTGAGGTGGCTTATGAGAATACTATTAAGTTGTTTGTTCTGCTTCATGGTCCAGATATTACAACAGTCAAAGCTTCTATAAGAGATTTCATAGCATGGTCGTCTAATCTTATAAAGATACATGTGGTATGTCTTTAACAAATTTTTTCATATGAAAAACATGTAATAGTTGATGAGAAAAGGTTTTAAGTGAGGTATGATATTATAAATGGATAAAGAGGTAGGGAAACAGAAGTCATAATCAAGAAAATTTAGTGAATCGACCAAGAAAACAAAATGACCTTCTGAGAGTAACTTCTCTTGGATTCTTCTAGAAATATTTATTATCATTAAAAATTCATGTAGATACCACATTTAATGATAAAAATATGTCTTAAATTGAATATGAAGAATAAATATATGGATATTCCTTGATAGATGGAATTTTTATAGAGACTCTAAAAGAGATTCTCAAGCATGAATGGTTGGGCATCATAATTGTGAATACATACACAAGGTACATTTTCATAATATGTATGAGTAAATAGCGAGATAATATATTTATTAACTTTAATAACTATTCATATTTTATATATATGTTTATATCACAACTATATAAAGGAAAGATCTTGTGAACCATGATTTGGATTCATTAATCCTTGTATCGTTCCTATGTCAGAACTTACTTTTTAATGAGGGAGCAATTAATAAGAAAAGATTTCTGTTACTTGAAGCATATAATAAAAAAGCATTAGATGATATACTCTTTTTGGTACCTACAAAGAAAAGGTAAAACTCTAAAATCTAATCACATAAAATATATTTTTAATTTTTTCATTACTTAATTGATTTGGTTTTTTTAGGACACACTAGATGCTGATAACAGGCAATATGGACACCTAAAATATTTATTTTTTGGATCCAATGTATGGATATTAAACAAACCAACCACACATGATGTGTATTTTGAATATATAATACACAGTAACCAACATTTTATAGATGAACTTAGAATTATATGTTCATTCTGTGTTTTAATAAGAATTTTGTTATGATAGGGTGGTCTCTCAATACAGGCTAGATCATGGCATGAATTCAGTGTATAAAGGGATAAAACCTATGTATTACTACAAATGGAAACAAATTAAGGTATATATGGAAATATTTAACTATCAAAACATTTCAAAAAAATTACTTATTTTGGTCAATGTTTCTGTAGTGTCTGAAACAAGATAATGACAACAATTTTGGATACTGTGTTTGAAAATTTATAATAGAAATAATAAAACATGAAAAGTACAGTATCCCCAAATAGGTAATTTACAAAGGTAATTATAATTTCATTAAATATATTTCATAATCATTTTATTGTCTATATTTTCTCATTACTATCAAGATTTATGACAACCTAGTTACTTAAAATAAGAAATAATTTTTTTTAGATGAGAAGACGACATCTTGTTTATCAGAATTTGTGCTGAAAACAAATTTAGGTGATTAATTGATATTTTTTTGATCTGGTATGAGTTATGACCTTCAAAATATATTTGGGGCATGAATCATTTGTGTTAAAATTTTTATATATTATTTTTGATCTCTTTCTCGAGGAGAAGTATAATGGAGGAAATCAATTTGTTTAGAAGCATTCACCTGAAAATAATAATATTGTTGGGAAATCACAAAGACAAAGTAAAAGGTGGTGGTAAAGGTAGAGGTGGAGTTAGAGGCAGAGGTAGAGGCAAAGGCGGAGGTAGAGTCAGAGTTCGAGACCAACGTGGAGGAGGAGGTAGAGGCTAAGACTGAGGAAGAGGCCGAGGTGGAGGAGGATAAGAAGAACTATATTTTAAACAATAAAAAATTTAAATTAATTTTAATGAGGATAATACCATGATTTTTTTAGAACAATTGTTTAAAAATTCACACAACACTTGTCACTTAAGATAAGATTCATTTTGAAAGTGTTTTAGGTGAATTATTAAAATAGTTTTTTACACCACTTGCCTTGATAATTTGGGAAATTGATTCATAATTAATTTGTTACATGTACAAATCCGTCTCATGTCAAACCCACACACGATACCACCTCTATGGATCAAAGTGAATATTTCCAGTTTAAAATGACATTTTAGTGAAAAAACAAGTGGCATACTCAAAATATAGGAAACACATTATGATTGTTTTGATAATTTGAAAAAATTATCCATGAGTCATTTAGGATGTTTAAAAAACATATTCACCTTAATATGATGCACGTTGTGACTGGTATGACTCCAAGTTCATATTTTTATTCAAAATTGACATTAATTTTAGTGAAAAAATACTAACATACTCAAAACCAAGAAAATTCATTAGGATTGTTTTGTTACTTTAGGAAAAAAATCCATAAGTCATTTGGGATGTGTAGGAATTATCCACACCTCAATCTGACACACAGTGTGATCGATATAACTCCAAGTGTCTGTTATCAATTTATAATTTATTTTTTAATAAAAAACTATTTAACTCATTGAAAACCAAGAAAACATGCTCAGATTGTCTTGATAATTTTCTAAAACTATTCATAATTTACTTTTTATGTGTATCAATCGGTCTCATGAAAAACCACAAATGATGTCACCTGTATGGATCAAAGTTCATGTTTCTAACTTAAAATGATATTTGGTAAAAAAACATAAGTTTCATACTCAAAATAGAGTAAATGAATTATTATTGTTTTTATACTTTATTAAAATGAACCATGAGTCATTTGGGATGTGCATAAATTATTCTCCCCTCAATCTGACGCACATTGTGACCGGTATGACTCAAAGTGAGTCTTTTTATTCAAAATTGGCATCAATTTTAGTAAAAAAATACATAACATACTCAAAACCAAGAAAAAACATTTTGATTGTTTTGGTACTTTAGTAAAATGATCCATAAGTCATTTTTGACATGTAGAAATCAGTTTCACCTTAATCTGATGCACGGTGTGACCAGTATGACTCCAAGTATTCGTTACCAATTTAAAATTGACATTTTAATACAAAAAATTACAACTCACTAAAAACTGAGAAAACATGCTCATATTGTCTGGATATTTTGGTAAAATTATTTATAATTAATTTTTTGACTTGTATGAATCGGTCTCATGTAAAACCCACAAATGATGCCACTTGTATGGCTCAAAGAGTGTGTTTCCAGTTTAAAATGGCATTTTAGTAAAAAAAACAAGTGGCATACTCAAAATAGAGGAAACACATTCTGATTGTTTTTACATTTTATGAAATGATCCATGAGTCATTTGGGACGTGTATAAGTCGTCATCATCTCAATCTAAACACATGGTGTGATCAGTATGACTCTAAGTGCATCTTTTTATTCAAAATTGACATTAATTTTAGTGAAAAAACAACTAGCATACTCAAATCTGAGAAAAAACATTCAGATTGTTTTTATACTTTAGTAAAATGCTCCATAAGTCATTTATGATGTTTAGGAATCATCCTCACCTCAATACGATGCATGATGTTATCGGTATAACTCTAAGTGTCCGTTATCAAATTAAATTTGACATTTTAATACAAAAAAGTTTCACTCACTAAAAACTAATAAAACATGCTCAGATTGTCTTGATAATTTAGGAAAACAATTCATAATTCATTTTAGACTTTTTTGAATCATTCTCATATCAAACTCACACACGATTCCACCTGTATGGATCAAAGTGTGTGTTTCTAGTTTAAATTGATAGTTTAGTAAAAAACACAAGTGGAATACTTGAAATAAAGGAAAAATATTTTGATCATTTTTGATACTTTATTAAAATGAACCATGAGTAATTTTGGATGTTTAGAAATTATTTGAACCTCAATCCAATTCACGATGTGACCGGTATAACTTCGCATGCATCTTTTTATTCAAAATTGACACAAATTTTAGCGAAAAAACAACTAACATACTCAAAACTAAGAAAATACATTCAGATTGTTTCGGTACTTTAGTCAAATGATACATAAGTCATTTTTTACATGTATGAATTAGAAGCACCTCAATCAGATTCACGGTGTGATTGTTATGACTCCAAGTTTATATTATTAATTTAAAATTTCCATTTTAATACAAAAAAGTGTCACTCACTGAAAACTAAGAAAATGCACTCAGATTGTCTTGATAATTTGGGATAGTGATTCATAATTCATTTTTTACATGTATGAATTGGTCTCATGTCAAACCCACACATGATTCCACCTGTATGTCTCAAAGTGCATGTTTCTAGTTTAAAATGACATTTTAGTAAAAAACACAAGTTGTGTACTCAAAATAGAGGAAAATCATTATTATTGTTTTTATACTTTAGGAAAAAAAATCCAAGAGTCATTTCGGACATGTATAAATCAGTATCATATCAATCTGATGCATGATCTGACTAGTATGACTCCAAGTGCATCTTTTTATTCAAAATTGACATTAATTTTAGTGAAAAAAGCAAACTACATACTCAAAAACAAGAAAACACATTTAAATTGTTTGGATACTTTAGGAAAAGGATCTATAAGTAATTTTTTATGTGTAGGAATTAGACACACCTCAATATAATTCATGATGTGATTGATATGACTCTAATTGCATCTTTTTATTCAAAATTGACATTAATTTTAATAAAAACCAACTCACATACTCAAAACAGAGAAAATGCATTCGGAATGTTTTGGTACGTTAGGAAAATGATCCATAAGCCATTTATATTATGTAGTAATTAGTTACACCTCAATTCGACTCATGATATGACTGGTATAACTCCAAATGTGCCTTTTATTCAAAATTTATGTTAATTTTAATAAAACAAATAACTAACACACTCTATAACAGTGTTTTTCTATTTAGGTTAGAAATTTTATTTCATTTAAATTCAGGTTTTTATCTTATTTTGGTCATTTTTTATCTGTTTCTGGTGATTCATTATGTTAATATAGCACACTGCACCTATTTCTAGTGTTATAGTGTACTAAAGCATCACACTGTAGTTTTCGCCTTTATCAGCACTATTAAATGCACTAATAAATATATCGTTTATCAGCGCTTTTACAAGCACCGATAAAGGAATCCTTTATCTGCACTTCTAAAAGTGACTATAAAGGGTCTCTTTATCAGTGATAAATAAAAGTTCTGATAAATGGTGTCTTTTATCAGTTCTTTTAAATGCACTGATAAAAGTATTCTTTATCAGTTATTTTATTTGTGCTGAAAAAGATACCCTTTATCATTGCTTTCTAGTGTTGATAGAAGTCTTGTCCTTTTAACCATGTTGATTTAGTCAGTGTTTTTCTAGCACTGATGAAGTTATATTCTAGTGTTGTTAATGTCATGTTTGGTAGTATTGGTTTTAGAGTAAAATATAATATCATCCAAAAATAATATAAAAAATCTGTCGAGGTGTTGGTGGAAGATATGATTCATTGATTTTATAAAAATTACAATATAATTCATAAGTTTGGAAGTCATAGAAAGGTATCCATAATGATCGTACCATCCTATGAAGGTATTATTCGAAATATCATCCTATTTAGTCCTCAACCAATTGTATCCCAACCTAAGTTCAATTTAAGAAAACTATATTTCCACATTAAGATAATCAAAGAGATCATAAATCTAAGACAAGAATTATTTATTTTTTAAAATCTCTTGGTTGATCTTCTAGTAATTAATGCAAAGAAATGGGGTTCATTAATGGTAAATAAATGGGGGCTCATTGGTGGGAGATATTAGATAGATAATTCAACCTCTTTATCTAGTGGAAACCCATATAAATCATCATGAAAGACATAGAGATAACTATACACGACCACATAATGGTTTCTATCTAAACTTCCTTCAATAACATCTAATAGAAATTTAGATATCTAACATGAAATTGACACAATATTTGAAATGATATGTCCCACCCTACCTCATCTTGGATATCACTCACCTTGAAAAATGTGAGTGTTTCCATTAGGAGAAAGAAACACAAACTTCTAATGATAATAATCAATATTATTGTTAGAGTTGATCATTCAATCCATACCAAAGAAAAGGTCAAAGATATATAGATCAAGAATAAAAAAAATCCTTCATGATCTCAACATCAGAAAGAGTCACATAGCATGATGGGAACTTGAAACCATTTTCTTTCTTTTTTACCAAATGAGTATAAAGGTCTATCATATAAGGAATCAACTCATATCGCAAGCCTAATGATTTAATCAATTAAGAATAGATGAATAAATAAGATGAACTTATATAAAACAAATCTGGTACCATAGTAGAAATGATAAAAACAGTAACTCTAATAGCTGTCTCCCCTTCTTCATATTTACAGGTGCATGCCCTATGGAATATGAACACCCAAATTTGGGAACAATATGAGGTTTACTAGAAGGATAATAACCACCCTTCATCTAAATACATTCTTCCCATATTTGAGAATAAAACCCAACTCTCTTTGATGCATCAGACTACACCTAATAACATTTAGTATAGAAAGACCATCTTTTACTACTATATAGAGAGTATTTACAAAATCATTAAATATGGACCAACCAACTATATTGATGACCATTTTTCATATCCTTATAAAAATTGGACTTAGATTACTTGAACATCCCACACTAGAAGTGGGTGATAGGTTTATGCCCAAATGGATCAGAATGAGTGGGGTAAGATGTATGTTGAACACTCCCACTACCACCCTTTTGAGATTAATAATTTTTCCAATTATAGACAAATGAGGAACTATAGCTTCCTATTATGGTAATAGAAACACCACCTTGAACAGTCTACCCTTATATATCTATATCAAAAAAATTAACTTATTGACCACCTCATAATAAGTTAATAGGAAAAATATAATGATCTTTGATCTAATATCAAGCTTCAGGCCAATCACAAATTACTAATCCTTATGGTAGTCACTAGAGAGGCAATCGAGGGAAAATTAGACTAACTCAGCAAAACAAGTGTGATATTCTATGACATACTGATTCCATCACTCCAAATTCACAAACTATTAGTAATTTTCTATCTCTAGTGTCTTTAGATAAAACTATGTGTTGAACATCTCCTTGAACTTGGTCTGACCGAGATTCTCATATTGTTTTTCCTGCACGACTGACTCCCACCACTTACAACTCAGTCCATCCAACATGTGGATAGTAAATTTATCTTAATAAGTCTCATGATAATAAAAAAACTGAATATGTGATCAATTTTCTCCATCCATTCTTCAAGTTCTTGAGACTCTCAATCACCATGAAAAGAGGTCAGGTTGTAATTAGTAAATTTTTGTGCATGATCTGCCACACGATCATGATATCTCTTTATTTTTCATTATAAATATTAAATATTTTTAATAACACAGTTTACAAGGGTATGGTATATAAGAGGGCTACCTCGTTGAAAAGTGTCCCTTATACCTTTTTTGTGCTTTGTCAAAGTCCTTCTAGGAGGGATTTTCTATAAAAAAACTCAATCAATAAATAACTCAACTTCAAATAAAATTAATTGACCATAATATCACACTAAATTAATCATAAATAAATGATAATAATAATCAATGAGTTTTAAATATCATAAATGTATGAAAATTTAAAAATTTCAAAATTTTATAATTATATACGGTTTGGTCTCACAGTTTGGCAGACTATGCACCAACCATGTAGATACTACTAGAGGATATCCAAAATGGGGTTCTTGATCTACATATGGGTTTTCAAACCATTCATAGTAACTATGTTCCCTTTTTTTACACCCATTTCATTCCAAAACTTATAATATACCAACATTACTCATTAATTCTTCATAAATCTCATATTAGTAGAAAAACGAGTCAAAATATCCAAAAAAACATTTAAAAATAAAGCCTAATAGAAGGCATAATCACCAACCACCAATGGTGACTGAAGAACCCATTGGAATTTTTGAATAAGTTTGATGGAGGTTTCCTTTGTTGTCAACTCTGTTAAAGAAGCATTGAAAATAGTTGAGATTATTTTTGAATCATTAAATAAAATTTGAGTTGGATTAAAGTGTTTAAAAGTTCTAGGACACTAAAATGAAAAAGATTATATTGTGGTTGGTCTAATGTGGGAATTTTTAAAATTAATTGAATTATTGAGTATTTTTTCCAAGAAATTAAATGAATGTATAGTTGTGTAAATATCAAAATTGGGAGCTCTACGTGGTGTAGGATATCATGGAGAAAGAAAAGAATCTTTCTCCAAAATGATAAGTGGACAAAACTATAGTGTAACTATAGTATAAAAATGGTGTTTTTAATCAAATTAAAATGATTCTAATATTGTGCATGAATAATTGAAAAATCATAAAAGGATTTTTTTTATTCGAACAAAGTATTTGGAATGATTAAACAATATTCCAAGTAATATATCTATATGACCTTGTATTTCCCATTTTGAATAAATAGTTAGGCTCAACCATATCTATCCTTGGTGGAATAAGAGGGGAAAAGATCTAGCATGAATCAATACTATCATGATATAACAAAGATCTAGTGTGGGTTGACACCATCATCATAGGACTAATGGTCATAGCATGGGGTGGTACCACTAAATTTCAACACTCTACCTTGGAGTGATGAGTATGATATGGAAAAGGGGATTAGAGTTAATGTATAATGTGGGACATAAGAAAAATGCAACACTATTCAATATAAATGATATTGAAGGAATTTTTGAAGACAAAGGAAGATATTTATTTTTATAGAGAAACCCTGTGTGTAGTGGTTGAAAAATGACCAAAGTTTTTTCACTATGTCTTTGAGATGAGGGTTTTTTATTAAGAGCTTAACTATGAAAAATGGGGAATCCAAAATTGGGAATATAGGACATAATGTTAGGATTTCATGTAGGATTATTTCTTTGAGAAGTTCAGACATAACAGGAAGCTAGAAGAGACCACTCCATGGTTGATGTTATAGTGCATTTTCAAAATACATTTTCAAAATAGGGAAGCCTATTATGGGTGTTTTGACTATCATGGTGGAATTACATGTTAAATTTTAAGTGAGATACTATATAACCCTACATTGTAGTCCAAGGCATGTTGTGTATTGGGTTTTCTAATGATGAAGAGGAAATATAGAGGTGGATATGGATATAACTGTTTCAAATGGAGTTTTTCATGGAGTTGTACTACACTAAGGATAAGTTCATGGTGACTCGAAATTGAATATTATTTGAAATATGTTATAAGACACATCTAAACATTACATGTTATAATTTTTACTATATTTTCATGTGAATGTGGAGGTGAAATAAGAGGTTTTTTAGGAATTTATATGGAAACCACCATGAATTAATTAATGTAAATCATGTAAATTAATTATAGATATTATGGGTCAAGAATTTGGGTATCAATCATTAATTATATGGATAAATAAGAGATAAAATCATAATATAAAGTCAGATTTCAAGAGATAACCAGAAAATATGCATGAGCCTGTGCATTCAGTGACTTTGAGAAGAATAAGAAAATCATCAAAATGGTTTGTTATTAAGGTATAAAGAACTAATTATATCATCACTCATCAAGTGATATTACCTCAATTCAATGTTCTTAAAGTTTTTATCATATTTTTATTAGAATATTTTTAAGGATCGAAGTGGATGATTTGTATCAATAATTGTTGAATTAATCGAGATTGATATGTTGATCTTTCTCAAATATATTTGAACTTATCTAAATCTATTGATAGATATTATTATTAGTAGTATTATTGTATATACTAGGAATTTCTAGGATACAACATGATACATGTCCTAATTCGTTATATTTTTTCAAAATATTATAATAGAAAATTTATGGCTTATATGAAATTGATCACAATGAGGATGTAGTCACCAACCTTGGGGGGAAACCTTATAAATTTTATTATGAATTTTCATTATTTCTAATTAATTTTATTCATGTAAGTATAAGATAAAAATTTTATAGGATCACGAGTTGACTGACAATATAGGTTAATTTCAAGTTTAGGAAATTTTAAAACATCATGTACCACTAATGTATCCCACCTTCTCAGTGGTGCATCCATTCATGGGTATATAAATTGACATCATAGAATCCATGTACCCTTTGTTAGATCCACATCTTGTGAGTATAGAAAATATAAAATATATTAAAAGTAGTATTTTTTCAACATTCAATTCAATAATTACCATGTTTGGAAGAATATGATATTTCTCTATCAACTATCTCTGGGAATGTAAGTTTCTCATGCTATAACTGTGGGATTTCCACCAATTGAAATAATTGCATAGATTTTCATTATTGATAGTAATAATCTATAAACTAATGTTAAATCCAAAAATTAAATTCTTCTAACATTATCAAATAAGTTCTATACTAAGGTGATAGGACTTAAAAATAAAAAAAAGTAATCTGGGACAAGTTGGAAATCAGTTATGAAGGGAATGTCAAAGTTAAAGAGGAAAAACATTAATTCTATAGAAGTGAGTTTTAAGACATTAAAATGAGAGAAGATGAAACCATTGATGATTATTTTACAAGAGTAAATTAAATAGTTATCAATATTATATGTTATGGTTAAATGATATAGGATTCCACAATTTTGAAAAAGTTGATGAATAACTTTCTTGATATATTTGATCCTAATATCTATTCTATATAAGATAAATTGGAACTTACACTTTATGATCTCTAAAAAATTCTCATTACATATGAAATGAAAAAAACTCCATAACTTAAGAATAAATGTAAGGAAGAAATGGATTTTGAATCCATGAGAAATTTGAAAATAAAGGAAGAATATATTTAAGACTATAGTGATTTTGATAATTAATAATGGAGGGATATGGACTATAAGATAATCATGTATATAATCTCTAATAATTTCAAAAAAGGGAAGGGAAAATAAAAATTCAAGTTTCCAATCAAATGATTCAAATTTGGTTGTATTTAATATTTTTTCATAAGCTATCAATGGAGAAACACAAGTAAGTATGAGGAAGATGAAGAAACTTACAGACCTCAAAATAAGTCTTGGGGTAAAAATTCCAAATATTTGAACAAATATGGAGAATACATGAAGAAACTTCCAAGAAGAAAAAATGATAAGTATGATGAGTAAATAAGAATAAGAATTATCATTATCCAATATCAAATCAGAGTATGATACACCTGAGAATTTCACAAACTCCGTGGATTATTTTTATAATCATGAATAATCATCAAGTAGTGAGGAATAAGAAGGTGAAGAAACTTATATAGAGCATATGTTTAAGGTTGGACTGTAAGAATTCCTTAAGAATAATACCATGCTCAAAAAGGAAATAAATTTTTAAAGAGAGAATATGGAAATAAAATTGAAGTAAGGGATGATTTTATCAAAAGAGAAACTAGAATAATTGAATAAAACAAGAAATCTAAATTAAAGGTGAATGAGTAGGATATAATCATAAAATATGTTAATGAAAAGTTTAGTGTGAAAGAAGAAGAGTTTTTCAAGAAAAAATAAAGATTTATTGCGGACAAAAATGAATTGAAAAGGATGGAAGAAGACTTTTATTTTTTATAAATCAAATCTAGATTATGAAATTCCATCAAATCTGTGGGCTCAAAAAAGTATATCAAATATTATCATGTTAAATATTTGAATAAACCTATTGTTACTAATATTTCAGGTTCAATTTATAAATATTTTCATGTCTGGACTAAGAAAGGTTATGGGGATATCTATTCCACATATAAGAGAGAAAATATTATTTCTAAAACATCATCCTTCTCTATAATGAAGTAATCACAAAGAATAGTAAATCAAAGGTAAAATTACTCTAAATAGAATTTTTATCAAGATGTAAGATACATATTCAATGGGTATTTTTGGTTTTGTGGAATTTATGGATATAATACATATTTATACTAGTAAAATATGTCCTTAACATGGAAAAGGAAATAACTCCAGGGGATTAATGCTGATAAATCAAGAAAAACTTCACAAAGAAAGTAAGTTATGTAAAATAACTTTTTTGAATCTATGTATATATAATATATATGAATTTTTGGAATAGTTATGTGGAAGTTGTGACAAATACAGTCATTGTGACAAGGAATGCATGACCAATATTTTAGGTAAGATTTCCTAAAATGAAAAGGGAAATAAAACTCCGAAGGTGAAGTAGGAAGAAAAGTATTTCATTTTAGAATTTACTTTAAAGGAATACAATAAAGAAAATTCATGGATTCTTGATAATGGTTTTCCTATCACATGTCAAGTGATACAAGAATATTAAGAAATTTTCATGAACATGATGTAGGGGTGGTGAAATTTGTTAATTATAGTTCACTGAGAATAAAAGGTTTTATTTATAAAAATATTGAAATAAAGAAGCTCAAATATAAATATGTTTATTATGTTTAAGGGTTGAAACATAATATTCTGAGTGTAATCCAATTATGTGATGATAGGAGTGAAGTTTTTTTCAATAAGGATTAATGCATCATCAATAATTAAAGAGATGGAAGGTTCATCACCAAAGGTTAAAGAATTAATAGAAATCTATTCTAAATCAATGATCAACCAATATATGTTATATTAGTACTAATGATGAGAATAATTTGTGGCATGGGATACTTATCCATATTAAAAAAAGGATCCTAAGTAAAATCTTGAAACATAAATTAGTGATTGAACTACCTCAGTTAAAGATTGATGGATAATTCTTATGTGAAAATTTTCAAAAAGGGAATATGGTCCATGTTACTCATAAAAGTTTAGATATCTAATCAACAAGACGACATAAATTAATTCATACTAACTTGTGTGGTCCTATGAGACAAAAGTCTATTGGTGGTGATTTTTATTTAATTACAATAATTTATGACTTTACATAGTCGACTAATTTCATGTTCATTAATAAAAAATATAAGGTAATTGATATTTTTAAAATCTACAGGATACTGGCTAAAATGTATTTGGGTGTTTACATTAAAAATATAAGATTAGATAATGGAAGAGGGAATAAAATTATTTTGAAAATTATATTGAAAAATATGGGATAGGCCATCATTATAGTGAACCCAAAACTCTCAAATAGAATGGAATTACTAGGAGGAAGAATAAAAGTCTTGTAGATATTGGTAGAACAATGTTAAATTAACAAAAAATCTCAAAATTATTTTGGTGAGAAGTTGTTTGCACTGTTTTTCACATAAAAATAGGTGTTTTGTGTGATATGATACAAACTAGGAACTTTATGAAATGTGGTTTCATAAAAACCTAACAGTTAAATACTTCAAAGTGTTTTATAATCATTGTTGCATGAATTTAAAGAACAAAAACCTAGTAAAATTTGAATATTAATCTGAAGAATACGTTTTCAGGGGATACCTATCAAATAGTACAAGTTATAAATGTGATAAAAAAATATTTCATAAACTTTTTTGAAACTTTTCATGTTAAAGTGATTGAGAATCATGACATATTTAGTAAATGTGTTGATATATCTTCTAAAAGTTATGATGAAAATAATATATATATTTCAAGAAAATAGAATGATGAAGAATCTAGAAACAAGTTGAATTCTATTGATGTTAATTCAGAATAGTCCAATGATGAAGTTTTTTTAAACCTATATGTTTTTTTAAGATCAAAATAACTTAATTAATTTTATTGACTTTTTTTAGTGTTTTTAGTTATAATGTTTAAATTTCATAATAAGGAATAATAAAACCAAGAAAGGGATTCAATAGGAGCAAGTGGGAAAATTTTCAAGGTCCTCACTCCCTGGCTACACTAGCAACCCAGTAAGGTTTCATCAACCAACTGGTAGTGAAGGGAAAAATCATCATTTTTCTAGGAAACCCACTAGCTAGTTGATATATCTCACTAACTACCCTATAGAGTCTTTAGTATCCTAGGAACCTATAATAATGTCACTAGCTAGTCTATTGCAATGGGATTCTTTCCAATGTCTTTGATCCAAAACAATCAACAAGAATTAAATGCTTGATCTTAAAAAAATTTTATGGGTCATTAAATAATTGAATCAACCCAAAGAACCTCCAACTCCTATGAAGGCTATAAATAGACATAATGGTGGCTTGTATCTCAACGATGAATATCTAGGACAACTACTTTCCACCAAAATATTCTTGATCAATCCATGATGAACATTTTCGAGAGATTTATAAAGCAATCTTCCAATTCTAAAACGGAAACAAGGCTTCAACTGCAATAATCTAATTTCTTTTTCGTCTTTCTTTTCGAGCTATTTTTCTCCCCTTTTGTAATTATCAAAAGAGTTTAGGGACCGGACCCTTTATTAAAAGAAATAAAAAAATATATCAATCCCTTTTCATATAGGTTAAGGGAGTACCCATTACATGCCCAAAGGCTAGAAGGCATACAAACTAAGAAAAAAGATACCAAAGGGTCCAATGATGACAATAAACTCATCAAACCAACACCGAAAGGACCAGGAAAGGAAACTCTAAAGGCTCTTATTTTATCTTCTTTTTATCTCTCTCTATCTCTCTCTCTATTTATCTTTCATTTATTTTAAATCTTATAGAGAGAGTTGAGTGATTTGTAAAGGTATTGTAAAAATAAACCTTTATCTTATTCATATTATTCTTTAGGTTCTCACCACTTTTAAAGTGATGGTTCTTGGTTTTGGTTTCCATTAAAACCAAGGGTTTTATTTTGGTTTTTAGTTTCTGTTGAAACTACGGTGTCCATTCTTTCTTCTTTCGTTCTTGGTTTTTGTTAAAACCAAGGGATAAATATAACCCTATAAATCCTCCTTGGGGGTAGGATACATAGCGGTCATTGTTGATCGATTACTAAACTAATTTATTAAAGTGTGCCTTTTTTATTTTCCATAAATTATTTTCTACCACGCTTAATGTTTTGATTTCTTCTACACTCTCCGTACTTTGATTATTTTATTCTTAAATCGAATGCTTGAATAATAATCGCTCAAATTTTATAGCATCAATTTTAAATTGTTTTAAAAAGAAATTCACCCCTGCCCCCACTTTTCATCTTATCTCAAACCTATATTTGGTATCAAAGGAAGATTTTTGGGTTTTTCTCAAAGTATCCTTATTTTAAAAAATTAGTTTTAATTTTCAATTTCTTAAAAAATTTAAGAGTTTGATCTTTTTAATATGTAATATTTTTCAAACAACCTTAGTGGTCCTAAAGGACACACTATAGGGCTTGCACCTTTTTAAAAGGTTCAGACTATAGTTATTATAAAACTTTCATGTCCACCTTTCTTGGTAGTATAGGATTTCCTTTATAATAAAATATTCATGGATTTATGCCTACTAAAGAATTGGAGAAAAAATGGAATCTGGATGGCATAAATAATTTTATAATTAATAACAAATCTATGAATTCATTACATTTCGGTTCAGATCATAGTGAGTTAAATCACATTAATACTTGTAAAACTACACATGAAGTCTAATAATTCCTAGAAGTAATTCATTAAGAAATGAAAAAATTTAAATATATTATCCTTGACATGTTTATAAAATATTTTTAATGCTTGAGTATGTATATAAATGAATCAAATAAAAAATTATACATTTTACTAATATTTTCAATGGTCAAAAGTCAATTAGTGATTATTTTTCTATAGAAAATTTTGTGAAAAATATCCTTTGGGGTTTTCCTAGCTCTTAGGAACCCAAGGTGACAGTAATCTAAGAAGAAAAGGATATATATAAAATGTAACTAATTGGATCTCTTATGACCAATGAGATTTCAATGAATAGAAAAGATGAAAAATAAGATAAATAAGTAGAGGAGAAAAATATATCTGATTTCAAATAAAATAATGATGACTCATAATATGGTGATGAAATAGATCATTTATCCAAAAATATTAATGAATTCTTAAAAAAACCGTCACGACCCGTCCTCGGGGCCCGTGCCGTGACTACCCCAAGCCTGCCTTCGATAGGCCAGGGGTTGGCGACTAGCACCAAGGCGTAAATCCTGGTAAAAAGGGAAGGCATTGCCTTTGTAAAGTAAACAAACACACAGAGTATGCAAGTAGTAGAAGTAAACACTAAGTAAAATTTGGTACAAGAGTAAGTGCGGAAAAGTAAGTGGGTCAGTATACAAACCCAAACTGAAAGTAAAGTACAACTCGAAAGGGAAAACAGCAACTAAAAGGTAAAGCTACAACAACGAGCGGTCCACTGGGAATCCCACCTGAAGGGTGGGTACAGAAAAGCCTCCTCTTCTCCTCGGGTCCAGCCTACTGCTCCGAGTACGTCTCGCCCAGTGGTCCACCTCAAGGTACTATCCTGCTCCACAAGCCTCCACCACGATCAGCGTTGTCTGTCGTCTGCAACCAACACAACGTACTGCGGGCATAGCCCGTGCAGGGGTGAGTATAAGCTACTCAGTAGGGACCCTGAGACCCCCGAAGGTCTCCCAGTATCCACAAAGGATAAACCAAAAAGGAAAGGTAAATCACGAAGTAACATCCAACACTTCTTAGGTATATGCCCATACATATACCTAAGTCATCAATTCTCGTTCAGCTCCAACATCCGAGCCCAAGTGCAACCTAGTCCACACAGGAAAGCATACGTATTCCACACAGGAAAGCAAAACGTAATCCACACAGGAAAGCAAACTTAATCCACACAGGATAGCACAACGCAATCCACTTAGGAAAGCAAATAGGATTCAGCTCACACAGGTATACTTCTTCGAAAGACGATAGAGATGATCACTGATCCATCTAAGTCGTCGTACCCACAAAGGATCGATAGGTACTAACCCCCGCAATGACCCACACAGGATCGGACCCACATAGGATCTGTAGGTGCTGGCTCACACAGAACCGCTGAGCGCTGACCCACACAGGATCGGACCCACATAGGATCAGTAGCACTGATCCACACAGGATCGCTGATTGATGTAGTCGTCGTCGTCGAATCCACTGAGGATCTATGCACAGTCGTCGTCGCAATCACAGTAGCAGTCGCAGCCAGCTCTAGGGTTCCCGCATACAGCAAGCTCATTCGGGAGGGTCCGCTCCACGAGCCGAGAGGCTGATACATCAACTGACACGTAGTCCAGAGTTGATGTATCCAAAAGTTCTGTATCATCAACAGGAACTCAACGTCGCAGACGGCGCGTCAATCGGACGCTCGGTCTGAGAGTTATTGGCTTTTTAGCCCAGGGGACCGGTTGGTTTTTAAGGAAAAACCAACCCGACCGTACTCCACCTATGTCCAAACCTCAGTCATAGTAAGCCAAAAGATCTGTCTCACTAAGAGGAAATCAACAAAGTCGACGGCATGTCATTCGGACGTCCGGAGCTTAAGATATGAGTGTTTCCGCTCCGAGGGCCCGGTTGGTTTCGTGTACGAAGCAAACCGGCTGAACTCAAAGTAATATAAAACCTTGAGTGCGATATAACTAAACGACCGTCTCGATTCAAGGATCGCATCGCAACTGACGGTGCGTCGATCGGAGGTTCGTAGCCCAAGTTATGGGCAAAAGACCGAAGACGGCCTGAAAACTGGGGTTTCGGACCCGGACCGACCCGGCCCGAGACCCCCCGGTCGGCCCGAACCGGGTCGGCCCGACCCGGCGTGGCCCAGCCTGGCTCGGCGTGGCCCGGCCTGGGCACGGCCTGGCCTGGGCACAGCGCGACCAGCACGCTGGCCAGCTCGGCCAACGGCCGAGCCATTTGTCAGGGGGGGGGGGGGGGGCGCCTTCCCCCCTGGTGTAACAGCAGCCCCCCAATTAAGGGGGTCGTTTTGTAGGCCGGCCGGGGGAATTAATTCCCCCAGTTTTTCTTTGTCCGGTCGGCCCGCACCGGCCGGCTGGTTCTGCCGACAAGGACCGGCGACGGCCGGTCCTTCCTCCATCGCCGACACCGGCGGCCCGGAACCGGTCGCCAGTCACCCTGCTCCGCCGCGGCCCGGAACCGTCCGCGGCTTGGTTCGTCCGACGTGGTGCGACGACACTGCGATCCCGCTCTGGCCACCGCATCTTCGGTTTTCTTCAACGCGGCACAACGACGTCGCGTCCTTGTTCATCTTCACAGCGCGGTGCGACGGCGCCGCGCATTACTTGTCGTGCGTTTCCCGCGTGGTGCGACGGCACCACGCCATTTCGTCCCAAACACAAAGAATAAAACAAGGATAACGGAGGAGGGTTGGCTGTGTTTGTGCGGTCCGGCCCCCTCTCATTAACCGATATCATTTAGTCGTATAACTACGAAGAACGAAAAACTAGAAATCACGAACAAAAATAATTAAATAATCCCCTGCCTTGATAAAAGAGATGACGAACGTCGGCGTCACGAAGCGAGGATTCAAAAACGTTGACGGATAATTCGTCGCAGAAAACCGTCACGAAAAGAGACGTCCCGGAAGAAAAACGTCGTGGAAGAAGACGTCGCGTCGCGGGTCGGTGTCGCGGAAGACGGTCTCCGAGGGCTCGGCGCTCCACGTCGGAGATCGTTCGTTCTTCGCATTCTTCTTCAATGAGAAAGAAGAACTCAAGACTTCCTTAGTTTTTTCTCCAAGGCTCTCAAACAACTAAACACACCAACCCAATAAAATAAGTTCTTAACTTATTTTATTAACACATCAAGGTTTTTGAAATTCAAGTGTTTGAATTCCACATTAACTCACCTCATTAATTCCATATGTTAATAAACTTACATTATCAAAATGAAATGGGAGTTGATGGGGTTAGAGGATATGAAGGGGTGGGGTTCGTGTGGGCCCCACCACCCTCAAAACCTCACAAGGGAGGTTGGGTTGTTACCCAACTTCCATCCAAAGGATTAAATACTTAGAGTAAAAATAAAAATTGTTGTTAACTTCCACAATTTTTATCAACTTCCCTCGTGTAAACGCAACTCCGGATTAAGCATTCCTAAGCAAATACCGGCGTTGCAGTTCCATCGGTGCCCTCGGAATTCGATTCCGAGCACCGGTTCAAAAGATAGGAATTCTCACTCGTTCGTTCACTGAACGTACCCGAGCTAAACTTTGGATAGAAATTCCGGGCACACCGGGCCTCGGAATCAAGTGCCGTCTGAAACTGCGTTCTTGTAAAATCCCAAAGAAAATTAAGAAAAAAAAATTCCTTGAATTTTACAGGTCTTTACAAAAACTACCAACTAGCCGAAATGAGGATGAAAAAGGTGAACAAGAAGTGACATACTTTGAATGAAAAAAATGGTACACATAATACTATAATTCCTCATGATAAAAAAAAAGAATAAATAGAATAAGAATAAAATCAATAAATCCTTAAAGGTTTCAACTTGGAGTGAAATCAATTATTCCCTCTCGTCAATCTAGTCAAATGATGAAAGTGTTGGGTGTCTCACAGTTGAAGATAATATTAGTAATATTGTAGACTCTCACTCATCTTATTCTTCCTTCTAAAATTACTCCTCTTCCTCTTCCTATTCTAATCACCTAAGCAATAAGGATTTAAAATATTCTCATAATCAACTTGAAAAAGTTTTTTGAAAACTAACATCAATGCAAAAAAGAACTTAAAATGAATGTAATCAATCACCAAAAGGAAAGGATCAAATCACAATAAAAAAGGATTAACTATCAACAAAATTGAAGGATCCATCAAATTTACCTGAATTATAATTAATTATTGATAATCTCAAAAAATATCTCATGAAATTCAACCAAAAAGAAAAAAATATAAATAAAATTCCGAGTTCTCAATGGAATGTAAAAAATATTTTTGGTTTTTGTTTTTCTAACAAATATAGTTCTTCCAAAAATATATATTTTGGAAAAAGGTATTTCTCAAAAAACAAGTTTTTTATTTATTATTGTAAAACTAAGCATCTAATTTATGAATTTAATTTTAAAAATGATTGATACGGTATACCAAAAAGTATCCATCTTTCATCCCATATCTCATCTCAAATATTGTTTTCAAAACAAATTTTGGTACCAAAATACCTCTTAGCTAACATTTTTGGACTCATAATCTGTGTACCAAAATCTTAAATTCATAATTTTGTTGGAAATGTGTCTAAATAGTAAATAATAAAAACTAAATATGGTGTATGGATAGTGTATTCTCTTGAAATGTGTCTATTGATCCCTCTAATTTTAATTATCTTAGAATACTCGATGGAGGATAAATGACTTTAGAGGACAATTCAAGAATTAAAATCATTGGTATAGGTACAATTTTTTTCTCAATTCAATGCATATAAAAAATGTATTCATTATTGGTTTAAAACAAAATTTTCTAATAATTTCCTAATTGTGCGATAATAGTTTTAAAATATCTTTTGAAAATGATTTTTTTAAGTTTTTAATTTCAAAGAAAAACATTTTTTATCACTTTTTATTTTATAAAAAATTATATTATCATTTTAAAATCCCTTTATTTAAAAATGTTAAGTTTTTTGGAATTCAAGATAGTGATACTTGGATTTGGCATGGATATCATGGTCGTTATAGCATGCGCACACTCATTAAGATCAACCGACATCATTTAGTATGACATTTATCAAAATTTAATTTCAAATATAATATTGTGTGTGAACCTTGACAACTTGTTAAGAAACAAAAAAATTCTTTTAAACTAAAACAAGAAGTATCAATCTCTAAATCCGTTGATATTGGTCACCTTAATGTTTTTAGAAAAACTCAAGTTGAATGTTTTAAAATCAAACCATACTCCTTTTTTTATTTTAAATGATTATACAAGATTCACTAGGATTTTTTCCTCATATAAAAAAAATATTTGTAAAGACTTCATAAGATATATCAAGAAGATCAAAAATGAAAATGAGAAAAATTATTTCTATTTGAAGTGATCTTGGGGAAGAATTTAATTACAAAGAGTTCAATAAAAAAAATTCTTAAAAAGGTTATAATAATGATTCTTCTTCTCCTAGAACACCTCAAAAAATAGTTTTATTGAAATATATAATCAAACTCTTCAAGAAGTATCAATATCATTCTTTAATGATTTCAAATTCCCTCAATAAATTTAGCTTTATGTGGTTAATAATGATTGGTATATCATAAACAGTGTTCTCATATGACCCTTCCTAAAAAATCCTTATGAACATTAAAAAAATAAAATTCCAAATGTTGGATTTTTCAATGTGTTTGGATGTAATTTTTATATTCTTAACACTAAAGAAAACCTAGATAAATTTGATCTAAAATCTGATGAAGAAATCTTCCTTGGGTGTAAGAACTCAAGTAAATCCTTCCAAGTCTTTAATAAAATAACTAAAAATGTTAAAGAATCCATTCAGATCAAATTCAAAAAAAAATATTCTTAATCCATAATTCCAATTAAAATATTTGGATAACCTTGATCCTTTGAATTTGAATGGTCAACCTTCTCCTAAAATCCTATCGATGTTGAATCACCTTCTATTTCTTTACCTAAATGTTTTGAAAAATCCAAAGGCCAACCCTTAGAAAATATTATCAGTGATTTTCAAGATGGTACTCATACTAAAATATATATCTTAAATGAAGTTTAGTATCATTATTTTATTTTATTTCTAGAACCTAAAAACCTTTATGGTGTTATTAATAATCAAAAATTGGGTTTTTTATGTAGGAAGATATAAACCAATTCCAATAGAATAATATTTTGAATATTGTGGAAATACCTAATGTTCATCCAGTTATTGGTTCAAAATGAGTTTTTAGAAATAAATTAGATGAGAAAGGTAACATCACAAGTAAAAAATATAGACTCGTGGTCAAAGGTTATAATCAAGAAAAATTAATTGATCATGGTAAAACATATTCCCCCATTGATAGACTAGAATCTATAATATTCTAATTGGAATTATCCTCCCATCTAAATTTCAAAAAAAAAATCAAATGGAAGTTAATTTTTTTAAGTAGTATTATTTATAAAAAAATTGTTAAGAAACCACCCAGTTTGGAAAATCCAAAATATCTGAATTCCATTTTCCAGTTAACCAAATACTTATATGGTTTAAAATAAACTACTCAGGCATTTAATGAAAGTTTAACCAATTTTATTTTATCCAATTATTTCAAAATGGGAAAATATGATTCGATATTATTTCTTAACAAATCAAATAAACTTTTAATCATTAAAATATATCTCATTGATTTAATTTTTGGATCAACAAATGAATCTATTTGTAATGAATTTTTAAACCTTATGTGAAGATAATTTGAAATAATTTGTATGGGTGAGTTAAAATTATTTCTTAGTTTTTAAATCTCTTAAAACAAAGATATCAAT
The DNA here is from genome assembly GCA_963277665.1 of Viscum album. Classification (NCBI taxonomy): domain Eukaryota; kingdom Viridiplantae; phylum Streptophyta; class Magnoliopsida; order Santalales; family Viscaceae; genus Viscum; species Viscum album. The sequence continues at coordinate 1,822,146,670 of OY728135.1, read as the reverse complement.
TTTTTAATCCAAATAAAATACACTAATGAGCTTCTAAATCATTTTTGCATGGAACAATCCAAGGATATTATTACACCAAGGAGTATTTCTTATAAGCTAACATCGGATGAATCAATAAAACTGGTTGATAATAAGATTTATAGAATTGCGATAGGTAGTCTTCTTTATCTTAATATGACCCAGCCATACATTATGATTAGTTTGTGTATGTTCTATTTTTTCAAAAAAATCCAAAACAATTTGATTTAAAATCTTTTAAAATCTTTTTTAATTTTTTTAAAGTTTCAAAAAATCATGGTTTATTTTATCCTAAAGGAAACTTTGTTAATATTTTAATTTTTTCAAACATTAATTTTGGTGAATTTCAACTAGATAAGAAAAATACAAGTTGAACTTTACACCTTCTTGGACATTCCTTAATCTCTTTAAGTATTAAAAATAAAGGTTAAATTAATTTTGCTATATATTAAGTATAATATATATCCACAAGGAGTTATTTTTCCAAATTATATGGATGAAAAAAAACTCTTAGATTTTGGGATTTCATTTCTTCATGTTAAAATTAAATGTGATAGTTCTAATTATATAAGTACATCTAGAAATCTTATTCAGCATGTAAACACTAATAACATTGATATTAAAGATAACTTTTTGAGATACCTCTTTCAAAAAGTATATATCATGTTATAATATATTAGCATGGATCATCAATTAGTTGATATCTTTACAAAACACTTTTAGTGAGAATATTTTAATTTTACTAAGGGGGGATATGAATGGAATTCTTGTAATTATTTTTCTTATATCTTCTTCTCTATGTTTTCTCTTTTCAAATCTTGATTGTTTTTTAAAATAATATTTTTCTAGTTTTTAAAACATCTTGTTCGATTTCCAAAATCATATTTTTATGATCACTTTTAATATCTTCTGTGTGTTTTAACTCTTATATATCTAACATTTTTGGTTTATAAGTCTTTTTAAAAATCACAAAGGGGAAGAAAAGTTTAATTTTTATGGGGTATAAAAGTTTAATGTTTATGAGGGTGAAAATTAAAATGTATATAGGATGAAAAGTTTCAAAAAGTAAGAAGATATCTCTTTATTAACATATTTTTTTCAATGGAATAGAATGATCTTGATTCAAGGGGGACACTTTTTCTTTCATGGAAAATATTACTTCTAAATCTATTTTCTTTCCCTTATTCTTCTTTCCTCTTTATTCTTCACCTCCTTCTTATCTTTAATATTTTATTTTAATCTTAAATTAGTGTTTGTGATCATAAAAAAAGGGGATATTGTTGAACATCTAATGTGTTTTTATGATCAAAATCACATAAGGTGTTTTATAAATTTTATTTTAGTTTTTTTAGATATATAGTTTGAATATCATTCTAAATAATCATTGTATCAATAAAATCTTCAAGAGGATCAACGAGGAATATTTCCATAGTCTCCACTACCTAGTTACACTAGTAATCTGATAGGGTTTCACTATCTAATCTGTAGTAAAGGATTGAACCATTATTATACGAAGAATCCTATAGGGTTTTCAATGGAGCTCACCAGCTACCTGAGGGAGTTTACAGTTGCCCAAGAACCTACAGTGATATCACTAACTAGCTGGTGGAATCGGGTAGCTAGTTGGTGGTTTCAATCAAAAAAATAAATAATCATTAAATGCATTGTCTTAAATCTTTTTTCAGGTCATTAAAATCATGAATTGACCCAAGACACCTCTATATCCTATGAAGTTTATAAATAAACATCAAGGGATGCTTCAATATCAGATAAAAACATCTACGATAACTACTTTACACAAAAATATTATTAATTAATCCATTATGAACACTTTCATGAGATCTCCAAGTCAATTTTTCAATTCTCAAAGTGCCATCAGGATTCAATGGCTACAATACAATTTTTTTACCTTTTTCTATTTGATCCATTTTTCTCCATTATTGTAATTCCTAATGTATCTTCTTCTACGTTCTCTCTCTCTCTCCATATTTTATCTCTTCTAAATCTTCCATACATAGTTGATTACTTTGTAAATTATTTGATAAAAAAATTGTATCTTATTCATCTTTTTATTTAGGTGATCTCCATTATTAAATTGAGGGTTCTTGGTTCTCTATTTTCATTAAAATCAAGGTTTTTATTTTGGTTCTTATTTTTTTGTTAACACCAAGGGATTATTTCCTTTCTTCTTTGGTTTTTTGTTTTCATTAAAACTAAGGGGGAAATATAACCATACAAAACATTCTTGAGGGGAGGAGATATAGGGGTTCATTCTTGATCTATTTTGAAACTCTTTTATCAAAGTATACCTTTTTATTTTCCCAAATTTATTCTCCACTGCATTTAAAGTTTAAATTTTCCCTTTGGTAACATTAATTTTATTTTTTAATTATTAAATCAAATTCTTACATGATAATCACTTTTATTTTATAATATCATTTGAAAATTGTATTCAAATTCAATTCACCCCATCCTCTTTCCATCTTATATCTAACCTATAATATGATCTTTCTAATCATGAAAACCTGAGACATTAGAAATTAAAAAATCATATTATTTCAAAAAACATCACTATAAATCAAGAGTCTCATGTTCAAACAAGGATAATGTTGAGGCATGAAAACCAAGATTCTCACGTTTCATAGGTTGGTCCACAATCAGTAGTTGAAGCAGTTGAGCATGAATAATGGATTAATTCCATGAATGAATAACTTGATTAGATTTAGAATAAATATACTTGGAAGATTATTCCAAGTCATTAAAATAAAAATTTTATTGGCACCAAGTGGGTATTTAGAATAAAACTAGATGAAAAAGGTGAGGTTACAAGAAATAATTATTTTCAAAGGCTACTCACAGATGGTGGACATTGATTTTGGAGAGACTTTTCACAAGTGATAAATCTTGAAACCATCATAATATTTATTATAGTGGATGCAAAAAAAATTAAAAAATATATCTGATGTACGTGAAGTTATAATTCTTGAATGGAATCTAGAGGAAGTGTTATTAATTAACTAACCTAATGTATTAATTCTATAAAACGTTTGAAGCATGGTTTGAAAACTTAAAAAGTATTTTTATGGATTGAAACAGGCTCCCAAATCCTATTACTCAAAGTTAGATGGATTTCTATGATAGATGCAATTTTCAAAGGGAATGTTTGATAAAAACCTATATTTGAAAGAAAAATCCATAGGTACTCTAATTGTAATTGTGTGTGTAGAATGAATTATATTTTTTGGTGACAATGAGTGTATCTATAAATAATTTATTGATTATATGAAAATGAATTTTTATATTCCTATATCGGTGGACATGAACTATTTTCTAGGATTGTAGATTGCTTGAAAGGATTATCATATTTTTCTATGTCAAGAGAAGTGTTCTAGATAATTGTTGAAAAAAATTCATGGATAATTCTAAACAAGTCTCTACCCCCATAGAAGTTGGAATAAAGTTGAGTAAAGGTGAAGTTATAAATTTTGGTACTCAAAGAGACTTTAGAAAAATAATTGTGATTATTCTTTATATCAAAACTTCAAGGACAAATATAGAATTTTTTGTGACTCTTTGTGAAATATTTTAGAGTGACCCGAAGGAGTCTCATATGATAGCTATAAAAAGAATCTTGAAATATATAAAAGGTATATGGAACTTTGTATTGATATACAAAAACAAATATAAACTAAAATTGCATGGATTTATAGATGAATATTTAAGGTACTGGGCATGAAGAAAAAGCACCAAAAGGTGGGATTTTAAAATTTTCTATTGACGACCGACATGACTTTTCGGAAGTGGTGGAACACGGTCTGATTACCACCTAAGTATCTCACTTGAGGAATTTTAATCACAAAATAAAAACCATAAATATCTAGTTATATTCGAAGTCACACTCGACTTCAGATTGTCGTTGGTGATTTCTTCTCAAAAAAACTAAATCTAAATTCCACTAGATCATCCACACATGATCCTGGAACCTGCAGGAACGTTGATCATCAAATTCTAGGTGCTAGCATAGAAATATGATGATGTCTTCAATTCTTCAATGATCGTTGCATCACCTAGCTTGCGATGTGCAAGAGAGAGATCGATCTGAACTTCTGGATTCATATCCTCTCTATCTAGAATGTGGTAGATAGAAGAATAGATAGAGAGGTAGTGAATATTCCCTCTCATGAGGTCTCTCTCTTATATATATAGTGAAACTACAATTATCCAGAATAAAATCTTGATACCTAAATATTTATTTCTCACTAAATAAATGGTATATTATGAATATTGTACTGATTCATAAAAACCATTTATATTATTGTCAAATTATTATAATATAATAAATATATTACATAATAATACCTAATCTATTAACTCGACTTGTTATTCCGAAAAATATTAAATGAACATTGAATATTTTAAACTAAAATTCATTCAAATAATATTTTCCTTGTATTTACTTTAATTCTTGTAAATACATCTAATAAATAAATTAAATGCCAATTATTCTTAACTTGAATAATATAAATTTATTTATTACTTCAGTGATCATATATCCTTGGAAAAAACCTAGACCCTAGTGGTGGGTCTCAACAATTCCTATATACCTATTCAATCGAATAAGGTAGATTCTTGAATATGCTATTGTGTGTGGACCTCTAGGCCCTTATCTCAATAGCAGTGAATATTATTCACAAATCAAGAGAAAGATCTAGAAAACCATCATGGACCCTAAATAGATAAGGATAGTCATAACAATGATAACCAACCTACAAACATGCACTTTGTAATATAATCTCTTTATCTTTAATATCTCATTAATCAAGATTCACACATGTGTCATCACTCTTTGTTAATTTATTATTTTTTTATCTAACTAGATTAATTTACCCTATACTGTCATGACCATGGTCTTATGAAGGTACTAACATCTTGATCAAAATGGCTTGAGATATATTACTTCCTTAACCTGGAAGAGACAAATCCTTTCTTGATCATTCTAATGATGCACCCAACACATGCTGCTTCTCCATGATTTCATTATCATGGTTTTTTACTTGCATAAAAGTACACAATCAAATGGAACACATTGGAAATAATCTAAAGTTAGGATATCATTACACATGTTCATATATAGGAACATCCAATGATGCCCAAAACATGTGGTGTTCTTATTGGTGATTTTTTCCTCATGATCTCACTATTAGAGATCACCAAGTGGAAACCTTATGAAAATAAGTCTCAATGCTTATGAGCCCCCAACACATCATAGTCAAACATATACTGTGTCCAATTAGTAAGATGTGTCTAGACCATAGGACCTTTTTTAAGATTAATGTCATAGTATCTTGAGGTTTTCATTATATCGTGGAATGTGGTATACCTTTTGATATGAAAATCTATCTATGAAAATTACCATTAAATAGTGGATGTAGAAATATCTAAACTATAATGTTAAGTATTTATCATGTATATCTAACTATATACATGATATGGTAATCAAAATTATTGCATATTTGTGTCTAGGGAACCCACTATTACAACACTCCCACTTTCACTAGATCAAAATTTCTAACCATACTTGTTATCACTTACATGATTAAGATCATGTTTCTACTGAGTTACATCATGTTTCTTCCACATGTCTATTCTGATATATGTGACCTCACCTAATTGAGTAAAACTTCTCAAGAGATGTTTTCCTTAAGTTTATCCCTTTTATTCACTATCATAACATGACATCTTTTCTAGTAATATTATCATAATTTATATTACGATAACGCATCACTTACTTGGTTTGATTCCAACTGGAACAAATAATTGCATTTAACTACTTCTTAGCTACCTCAGAAGCTTCATTGTGCACAGTATTTATAGGTATGGCTACCACTGGCTTATATGATCATGTATCGCTCATTCGCCTTAGAATAAATATGATATTAGATCACATGGGTCTAAGAAATACTTGTTTTTATCCCTTTAAGACTAGTATCCTTTTCAATCCTCTTACCAAGTACATATCATTTGTAATTTCCAAAGTATAATCAGATAGTTATGATTGATTCACTTTTAGTTCTCCTGGATATAACTGATATTTTCCAACTATAAAGTATTTCATGGAAATATCATTTCTTGTACATATCATGGAATATGTGATTGATCCATCACTTAAATATATTGATTTCAACTTGTCACATTAATATCCTCCCATGTCTCATACATGTCAACTTGGAGAGATTATACCATGTGAAATTGGTAACAATTCTCTCTTGAATTGTTCCATCTTGTATTTTTTCAATACCATGTTACAATATATAGGATTGACTAGATCCAAGAAACCATTAGATCCACCTCAGTTGATCTTATTCCCTACAACTTACGTTGCTACTTTAAGTCAATCACTATGAATATATTCTTGCATTTTGTTCTTAAATAAGTTGAATACCAATAGTTGTTTTCTATATGTTTCTGAAAATATTTTACTTAGAAAACAATGGCTCTCCCACTAACCTATGGTAGACACATGGAAATGATTCATTCCAAATGGATATTATATGATCTAGTTGTTTACTTCAATCCTAAACTAGATTTCATTAACTTGCAACCTTTATTAGAATTTTGTGATGTGACCATCCCTTTATGGTTGCTTCATATATACACCTTCAACAATTGGTGATCATGACATCCAATTCTCAATTAAATGATCATACAAAGTAGCTATGACAAGTAAAATTTTAATGGATTTCGACATACCAACATGGTGTAACTAATTAAGGCTAATTTATACCATTCTTATACCATCCATGTATCATATGACTTGAATACCCACCCCAATATTCAAAATAATAATCCTCTTTACAATTTGATACATAGAATCCACTATTAAATTTTATTGATATTTTCAATCTCATATAATTTCCATATATTGATTACTTAAATGAATTATTATTCTCAATGAATATGTTATCACCAGTCATGGTGAATTCAAAACCTATCACCATGTTTTTAACCTTTTTACATAGTATGTGTCTCTAGAACATTACTCTTCCACATGATTAGTGGAACTCATTCCCATGAAAACTAATTTCACATATCCATCATTGACTAAACTCAAGTCAATTTTTCTCCCACTATCTCAAAAGAGATGTGCACCCATTTATAGAAATATAGTCTATCAATTGACTACCACTTTTCTATCTTAGTGATTTATGTAATATCCTAATAAACCATTGGGATAATTACTTTAAATTCACATTGTGTTTCTCTTGATTCAAGTTTGTTTATGTCCTAAAAAACTCTTTGCATCCAACACATTTCCTTATGACATAATGTATTTCCATTATACTATAACTAATATGATATCCATTTTTCATTATAGTTGGAATATGGTTATGGGATATCACCATTATTTTCATAGAACATCTTGAAATATAATGGAAGTTTTTGAAAGTTGCAATATTGGTGCTACTTACATCGTAACTTGGATGTATAAAATGTGAATTTAGGAATTTCTCCACACTAAATTTTGTTGATCAATGTTAATATGTAATATTTCATCATCGATCCTATTTATTAACATCAATGTTGTGATTTATATAAGGTTATGTGCATTTGGGAATTTCTCCACACTAAATTGTTTTGATCAATGTTAACATGTGAGACATCATCATTGATCCTCTTTATTAACATCAAAATTGTTATGTAGATAAGGTAATGTGCATTTAGGAATTACTCCATGCTAAATTATATTGATCGATGAATGCTTGGTCAAGATATTCTTTGACATGCCAACCTGAAGAAACTCATATCTTATAAACATGCATATATCATACTTTACTTTCATATTACTTGATCACTTAAAGGAATCTAATGAAGTATATTTACCACTAGCTTAACCTTAGAATAGTTCATTCTCTATTATTGAATTAATTTTAAATGCTTTGTGGAATACCTTTATCTCTAAAGGTTTCTTTATCCAAAACTAAATATATCAATAATACCTAAGGTTATTATCTCTATTGATTATAAATACCATAATGGGTATATCCTTGATGTGAACTTTAGTTTTTCTTGAAAAAGAATTAACTTTCCACAAAAAGATAAATGATTATTTCATTTTATATTCATCTGGCATTGCCTGTGATTCATGTATCATTGATCTATTGATTGAGTATTAAATACCACAAACAAAATTCATTCTTGAACATCAAATAATGTCTCCTTATGTCCAAAGGGTATGTGAGATAAATGTTTTAGTCATACTCAATAAAATTTCTACAAGAATCATTTATATGAAAATTTAAAATCCATGTACTTCTTACTACTGACTTAGGAGTCACCCTTTCTCAGCTTCTTGGAGAATACACTTTACTTATAGTAATGTTTATATACTTACTTGGTTACTATATTAAAATAAACATATTTGAAAGGAATACTGTATTTAATACCCAATATATATGATTGAAGCATTACTTTTAATATTGATGAATATACCTAAAGAAGAATCGGTAAATTTCTTATTTAATTTAGTCTATTGAGATTTAATTTCCAAAGAATTATTTATTGATATAAAACGAAAATAACCTTTATTAATACCTCTTTCATTGAATGAAGTTGTGAGTGAACATTTCCTTGGTGTTCCACTTATCATTGGCATTTTTGCCTTGTCTTTTAATTTTTCTCACCATAAGAATTAAAGATCAATCTGTATTTTACATTTTTATTTACTTGGAGAACCTTACATAAATAGGTAATGAATCCTTTACTCTAAAATATTCATTTTTTACCTAAAAAGATACTGTATTAAATGGGTGAAAATGATATTATAATAGGTTTTATTGAAATATCATAATCCACCTTTCTATTTACATAGATCCAATGTAATAATTACTTATTTGTAATGACCCACTTATTCTCATTGGCTTGAGAATACAATGATTCATTACTTAGCCTTCACCGATATACCCAAGATGCCAAAGGCTGGAAATAAATGCCGAAGGGTTTTAAATGCAAGTGGGGGATTTATTACCCTTTAATAACTAAAACCATTAGCCTAGAAACCATAACCAAACAACTCACGATGCATGAATAAATAAAAGACAACTCAACCACTTCATTTATATCAAAAACCACACCAAAGTGTACTATAGTGGAATACAAATAAAATATCAAAGTAAATAGTGGAAGATAACTATAAGAAACTCTAAGCCGACCACAATATTTCATGCTCCACAAGCTTCATGCTCCAACATCACCAAGTAGACCAAGTATCATGAGGTGGTGCTAAAAATTTGTGATACTTCACCTTTTCCTATGTCCTGTAAGATATCATCTGTAAAAGCATGAAAGTTCCAAAGAAGGGGTGAGTATAGAACTCAGTAGGCTTTAACCAATGACTTCCCTACTCCTGCCACTAGGATAGAATAGTTAGCCATATAGATATAAAATTGTTTATATAAAAACAATTATGCAAAACAATTCATAACTAAATATAAGAAAACTTCAAAAAACATTTATAACCAAGAGTAAACAAGTGCCATTTTAACCAATTTTCCAGCAAGTCGCATTTTTTGAAAAATAACCAAACAAGGATTTAAAACCATATCTCAATATCATTTTTTCATACCCATTTCATGATTCTCAACACACCCACAATGCATGCTTCATTCCGATAGTTCCATATTCATGAGTGGTCTCTTGTCCAATCACCATGTAACCTAATAACACACGACCCCAATCTAGGGTCACAAACCTTGTGTCCTAGTGGTACACATCCCTTATTCAGGGGAACTTCAAACATGAACTCACACAACCCAATATATTCCAAAATTATTTCAAATCACTTCAATAAAACCATTCTTTTATTGAAAACCATTAATAAACTAATTCCAAGCCACCATTTTATATCAATAAAACCATTAATTTTATTGAAAAAACATTATTGAAATAATTTTTCACAATACCAAAAAAATCCAATTTTAAAATTCTCATTTTAAAATTAATAATCAAATCACTTTATTCAAGAACACCAATTTTCTAGATTTCTAAAATTTACCAAACTATCGCTAAAGAGGGTTTCCAATAATTTTTAAATATAAAATTCACAATTAGTTCAACACATTATATTCAATTTGAAATCATGAAAATCAGTTCTACTAAGAGGAGTCAAGATTGAATTCACATACCTTGACGGTTTGGGAAAAAATAGAAAACGGACAAAGAACGCTCATGAAATCGGGTAAGAATTCCATGAAACTACCTTAGATCTCTTATCCTATCATGGTCAAGACCAAATATCATAATCTTTTGAATCCAAAATATTATATCTACCCATAATGGGTGTATATCTAAGAAACCAATTGGAGAGGAGAAGTAGATTTAAGTAGATATAAGAAAACATGATAAGAACGAAGAAGAACAATGGCATAGCTCAAGAATCAGGCTTCAAAACACCAAGGAAAGGTTTTGGATCGATTTAAATTAACTTGGGATAGGTTCTTCAAACTTCAATGGATAATAATACCAATTTAGGGTCAAAAAGGAGAAAAAATGAGGGAGTTAGAGTTAAAAACATGAGAGATCCAATTTTTTAGGATCCCTGCACATGATTTAGTCGCATGGTTAGACAAACTGTGTGCTAACCATGTGTTAGATACTATCAGAGTAGACCCTCACATGGAATAATCACATGTATTCCTTAAATTTTCACCCACTTTTTCGAAGCTACTATCCAACATCTGTAACATTGTACGGTTTCTCTTAGTATTCTGCACGGTTTAGACAAACTATGTGCATCCTGTGCACCTTCCCTTTAGCCCCAAAGCTCTCCAAAGATTCTCTAAACTCTCCCAAACATCACCCTAAAACTTTATATTCATGAAAAGGATAAATAAAGTGTTACATACCAAAAACCAGGGGTAATACACTATTCATATTTGTGCTTCAATTTCTCCTCACAAACTTATCGTAGATGAGACTTTATGTAATATCATCCATGTCTTGATGTAGTGATGAAAACGTACATCAGACTTTGATGATGTAATAATTACATAACCATTATATGATTTATAAATTAGTATCCCATAATAAATTGTACACCCTCGCTTATTGAGGTGGATTAAAAGGTATAGGGACACTAGCACCTTGAATTTCCCATATCATAGTATTATGCGCAAACGTCTCTAATATTCTTGGAAACTCATGCCAATGTGGACATTTACTTTTTTCATTATTTTTTCATAGTATTTATTATGGAATAACTTTCCATTTTTTTACAAAAATAAATTTTTTTCAGATTTTTACTTTTAATCTTGATTACTAATTTAGAAATTTTGATTAATTAATTAAATCGTTAAATGTATTCCATTATTTTATCGAATTCTAGGAAGCCTCTTTGATATAATAGAAATGATATGTCACTTGAGTATTCTTGTGTAAAGGATCATTGAACTTCCTCTCATAGTATTCAAGCTATGGATACACCACAACTCAGAGAGTTCAAGGTTTATGTTCGACTAGCCAACCACTTTAACTCGTGATTCCTTGATCTATTGAGTGAAGTACCAACTTCTAAAATCATGACTTGATTTACTCAATGATTTCCTCTAAAATTATAGAAATATAGTTATGGATAATCCTTACTACCACTTTAGTTAATTCAACCCACCAATCTCATAAGAACTCCTCGATAGTAAGAAGCACTCTCAACTATAGCTGTCTGAGCACCACAAACACCTGATTTTGTCCAAATTTAAATTATGGAAGGTTCTTATGAATTAATATTTATTTAAGGGTTTTATATTTTTAGGTGAAGAAATAAATCATTTTCTATTTTATAAGAATTTACTATGTGACTGCACTCACAATGGACCATTCAATAGAAAATATTCATCATGTCACACATTCATTTTATTTGTACATTCTTGTTTATTATTCTATGTGATAACGTGTAAACTAAATATTCATAAAATAATAAACCATAAAAAAATAACAACATGATCATGATCCCCTAGGGGTAATACCTTGATCTACATCGCTTGCGACTTGAATTACAGTTCCATCCCATCTAATGCATCAAGCTTCTGTTTGGTGCATTTCCATAACTTGGTGAAAAGTGTGTCACTAATCATATTTTTAATTATACAAAAATACTCTCATGCTGATGAGGGGGTCGTGGGAGTATAAAATATAACTCTGAAAAATAGACACGTAGGACCTTATACACATAATGACCCCATGCAAGGGTATTTGAGACCGAGCAAGCCCACCCAAACCCTTTTCAGTCCAAGAAGACCAGCTCAAACCCATTGTAGACTGAATAGGGTTGAATTGAACCCAAATTAATAGGGGAAAGGGATGTTAACTTGTAGGGTGATGATGACCTAAACTAGGTTCTTCCGCTAGTGAGAGGTAGCACTCTGATAAGCTGTATGGGGGTCAATCACGGCTTGGACTACCCAAATAGGTGAAGGGGGAACCATTGAATGGATCATGGTGACCGGGTTGTCTGGATTTGGGATGGTCGTGAATTGGCAGTAGGGGGCAGACACATCTATAGATTTTGGGGTTTTGGCCTTGTCGATGGACAGTGGTGGCAACCTGAGGCGACGGTAGGCCATCTGGAAGAATAGGGGCAGCGTCAGTTCCATGGTGGCTTTAGATCTCATCCCTTATAGTAGTGTACAACCATAAAGACTAGGGGAATATAGATCCCAGCGCTCAGCAGATTTGGCCACTATCAGTGGCGGGAGTAGGGGTCACAGATTCTATTTGTCTTACAGAACATGGAGGAGAGACACGAATTTGTCCTCTATCAGGCGGGAGGCCGACGTCACGAGGAAGAGAAAAAATTTGGTGTGGTCTATGCTAGAGGTCCTATTATCCTGAGGGTGGATCTAGTAGATGACCAAGGTGGCCCCCATGACAACTGGTTTGGACGACCCATGGTGGGTCTTTTTTTTCATTTTTTTGGCCCTCCAAGTCAAGTCCCCTTTTTTGGTTTTGGCCATTTAGTGACTAGAGAACAAATTCCACCCACCCAATTTCTATAAAAATTGGATTGGTTTTTTATTAAAAATAAAATAAATTCCACAAATTTGAGGAAATATATCATTAACCGAATTAAACTATTCCAATAATCGGAATTTCAACCTGAGGTCTGGTTCACTAGAAAACTTTGAATTCGACATCCATAGGGGATTTCAATATATATATGTTCTTAAAAATTAACCCATAAAATAATTTTAAATTCGTTTTTAAAATTTCATATAGCCATAACTTAGCCATCTGATTTCATATTTACTCACGGTTGGTGTCATTGGGACTAGAACGACGCCCTTTATGAAATTTAATGTAAATTTAATTTTTTTTTACTTAGCTTAAAATAGTGTTTCCTCCCTATGATACTAATTGAAGGTATTGGGAACACAGTAGAAGCCCCAAAAGGTGGTATTTAAAAAAAAACCATCGACAATCGACATGACTTTGTCTTCAGTGATAGAACGCAGCCCGATTACCTCCCAAGAATCTCACATGATAAATTTTAAGAAAAAAATAAAAACTATAAATACCTAGTTAGATATGAAGTTGTGGTTGATGTATACTCATCGTCAATGATATTTTCTCAGAGAATCTGAAGCTAAATTCTTCTATATCATCCACATGTGCTTCAAGAAACTTCAGTAATGTTGATTGTCGAATTATGAGTGTCAGTGCAGAAATATGACAACGTCTTCGACTCTCCAAAAATTACAGCTTGTCCTAGCCTGAAATGCACAAGAGATAGCTCAATATGAACTTCTGGATCTAGATACACTCTCTCTATAATGTGGGAGAGAGAATAAAAGAGAGGTAGAGATAGAGAGATAGGAAGTGAATATTCCCTCTCATCAGGTCTCTCTTTTCTATATATAGTGAAACAATAAATATCATAAATAAACTCTCAATACCCAAATATTTATTTCTCACTAAATAAATAGTATATTATGACTATTGTACTAAGTCATAAAAACCATTTATATTATTATCACATTCTTATAATATATTAAATATATTATATGATAATACCCAAGACACTAACTCAACTCATCATTCCCACAAATAGTAAATGAACCTTGAATATTTTAAACTAATATTTGTTCAAATAATATTTTCCATGTATTTACTTTAATACTTGTTAATGAATTTAGTAAATAAATTAAATTTTAGTTATTCTTAACATTAATAATATGAATTTATTTATTAATTTGGTGATCACATATCCTTGGAAAAACCCCATACCCTAGTGGTGGGGCCCACCATTTTCTATGTGCCTATTCAATTGAATGGAGAATATTCTTGAATATGCTATTGTGTGTGACCCTCTAATCCCTTATCTCAATAGTAGTGAATACTATTCACATACCAAGAGTAAGATCTAGTAACCCGTCATGGATCCTAAAGAGATAAGGATAGTTATTGCAACAATAACCAACCTACGAACATGCACTGTGTAATATAATCTCTTTGTCTTTAATATCTCATAAATTAGAACGCACACCCATGACATCACCCATTCTTAATTTATTATTTTTTGATCTGACTAGACATATTTACCCTCAACTTCCTTGGACATGGTCTTATTGAAGGTACTACCATCCTGATCAACATAGTCTGAGATATATTACTTCCTTAACCTGGAAGTGATAAATACTTTATTGACCATTCAACCAATGGCACACCACCAATGAAGAACCCAACACAAGTTACCTCACCATAATTTCAATATAATGGTTTTTTACTTGCTTAAAATTATCTAATCAAATGGGACACATTGGAAATAATCTCAAGTGAGGAGATCATTACACATGTCCATAGATGGTAACATTGAATGACACTTGAAACATGTGGTGTTTCTATTGGCAGTTCTGTCCTCATGATCTCACTACTAGAGATCATCAAGTATGAACTTCATGAGAAGAAGTCTCAATGCTTATGTTCCCCCAACACCTGATAGTCAAACATCTACTTTGTCCAGTCAGTGAGATGTATTTAGACCATAGGACCTTTGTTTAAGATTAATGTCGTGGTATCTCGAGGTTCTCATTGTAGCTTGGGATCTTCTATATCATTTTGATACAACAATAAATCTATAGAAATTACCATTAAATAGTGGAAACATAAATATCAACACTATAATGGTAATTATTCATCATGTATATCTAACTGTATACACAATATGTTAATCAAAAGTATTTTATAGTTAGGTATGTGTGTAACGTACCGATCTAGGTTCCAAATACTGGTGCCTTGATCCTCTCATTCACATGACCTCAAGAGAGCCTCCCCATATGTCATAGGTTAGTGACTAGTAGTGAGGGTTTGATAAGTCGATCATGGGGAGACTATACCCACTTTTATCAAAGTGAAACACCATCAAAAATAAATAAACAATAGATAAAGCATATATATAACCATAAAACAATACCAATCTCAAGATAAAAAATGAAAGAACCACAATATCCAACTGAACCAAAAAACATGTCATGCTAATGTATTATTAAGAGTATAAAATGAAAACCCAAAAAAAGACACTGACTACTCACAATGGGTCCTAATCCACATCTGGTTCCCTCAAACATGATTCATCCCTACTCATCCATCTAACATGGGCCCCTTTCCCTTAAATTTTCATGAATCCATGAAATTTATTTGGGTACTGATCAGGCATCCTGAGTAGGGTGTGAGTACAACTCAGTAGGCCACCACCAACGGTGTCTAAAACAAATCCAATCAATAACATGTGTATACAGTTTTATAAAGAAATAATTACAATGCCTAAGTAAATAGTTATCACATTATCAATTAATCTTTATTAAAACCCATAGACCACTGGGTTCCCAAGGACACTCATACCTCAATACCTGCTCTGGTCCACATCGGGTCTCAACCATGTTACTTATTCAATTAATAATTCATTTTAGAAAATGGTATTTCATTATCCATTTTATTTTACTTTAATTATTATGTCCTCTTGGAACCATAATCTGATGCTGATGTTTTGGGTATTGAACTTCATGTCTTGTACCCTATTTATCAATCATACATATTTATCATGGGCATATAACATCATTTCTAGCACCCCCAATTCTCAATCAGGAATATACATCATGGGAATAGAATGTCATGTCTAGACCCCAATTCTCTATCATGTGCATATATCATTGGTGTATATCATCATGTATACCACCCCAATTCTCAACCATATAGATAGATTTATCATTGGTGAAGAATTCCATGTCTAGCACCCCATTTCTCAACTATGTGTATGCATCACTGGTGTAGATCATCATGTCTAACACCCCAAATATCAACCATTTATTTATATCATTATTTACTGGAATTAGATCTTTAGGTTTAATATCTCATTTCACAACCA
This sequence comes from Viscum album, assembly GCA_963277665.1. NCBI lineage: Eukaryota > Viridiplantae > Streptophyta > Magnoliopsida > Santalales > Viscaceae > Viscum > Viscum album. The sequence goes on along the minus strand of OY728135.1, from coordinate 1,822,130,241 downwards.
TGATTAAAAAAAATTAATCCTATTAACACAATTAAACACCACTACTTCCATTAATTAATTCATAAATTAATTAATTCAAGTCTGTTAATTAATTAGATAATTAATTAACAATATCAATTTCCATTTATCAATTCAACAATCAATTAACCATTTCACAATTTCAAACATCCAATAATTAATTAACCAATTAATTATTCTTAATTATAATTCAACAATTTGATAATTAACTCAACAATTAATTATCCTATATTTCCCAATCAATGCATTGATAATTAATTCACCAATTAATGATCCTTATTCCACATTTAATTTCTTAATACAACCATCTAAATTCCATAATAATTAATTCCCATAATTAATTATCAAATCAAAAATCCAAATATCTAATAAATAATTCATCAAATTAATTATCTAATTTAACAATCCCTAAATCTCATAATTTCACAATTATCTCAATTAATTAATTTACCACATTAGTTAATTCAATTACAAATTTCAATTGATAAATAAATCTATCAATTCCTCAACTTTAATTCATGAAATCAAATCATGACTATTTTATTTGTAAATTACACCGCCTACCTCAATTCGTTGATAAACGACTACCCGATGGAAATCCCCAAAATTGAGCAGCACAATGACGTAGATCGGATCCAGATCTATTACCCTAAATCAATATTTAACAAATCAAGATACCTTAGTTCTAGGTACAGACCCACAGGCCTATATATAGATTCATAAAATATAGATCTAGATCTGGAAAAAAATATAATATTTAATCCAAAAAAATAAGGATAGAACATAAGAGGATGAATGGGAAAGAAACGGGATAAGATTCACTTACTAAGAGAGGATAGGATAGTTTATCTGGGCTTCTGATTGTAAAGAAAAGAGGTCGGTAGGGGTTGGAATACATTAGGAGATCTCCAAAATTGTGAAAGATTGTCTAGGGTTGAGTGGGGGTCGACTTGAGGTTAATTAGGGGGTTCATAAAAATTTTAAAATAATTTTTGGGCTAATTTAATTCTCACATATAGTTTCCTAGGCATGGGTGCATAGTTTTCCCTAACCGTGTTCCAATTGTGCGGTAGTAATTTTTGGGGTTCATGGGTTGTCTTTTTAGGGCTCACAGTTTGGAAAACCATGTGCTAACTGTGAAAACCCCCACTATCACTGGTTCAATAGTTTCCTGGGCTGGGGTGCATGGTTTTCCACAACTATGTGCCAACTGTGCACAGCCCCTCTTTCCTCAATTTTTCTCAATTTTCACCCAAACACACCCCAAGGTAAAACCCAAATTAAAAGTTCACAACATAAGGGAAAAAATACCTGAAAATAATTCTGATTCGACTACAGAAAAGGTTGGGATCTTACACTAGGGAATCCACTATTACAACAAATATTGGGTAGGATATTATACTAATAAAAAGGCCACATCTGGTAGAACATTATTTCTTAATGAGAGATATGTGAACTGGTACAAAAAGAAGTCGAAATCAGTTTCCCAAAATAAAACTGAGATATATTATATTGCAGTAACACATTCCTATACATAGATTTTTTAGATATAAGTAGAGATATAATATATAAAATTAGCTACTGAGAGACCACTCAGTATTTCTTGTGAAAAGAAAAGTGTCATTTATCTTTCAAAGAATCCATTTCAACAATCTATATCAAAGCACATTGACATCAGATACCATTTTATAAAATAAAGAGTGATTAATGGCATTGTTCAACTTGAATACATTTTCTATAAAGATAAAATTGTAGATATTTTTACAAAGATCATGTCAGGAGAGAGGTTTTCTGAATTTAGGTTGAAAATATATGTTCATCTTTACCCTGTCACTTAAGGAAATATGGAAGTAACCCCCACTATATTTTGGATTATATTGTTAATGGGGGAGAGTTATGTGTTTGTTTATTTATCAAAAGGAAGTCAAAGGGGGATAAGTCTTTCAGGTACATATCTTTCTTGATCTATTAATCTGATTCTATAGTTATTGTAAAAAGGTGGAGAGAAATATAAGTGTGAATTGAGAAGTGAATTGTGAGAAAAATATCTAAGTCACTTATACATAATTACTTATCACCAAGAGATATAATTACCTCAAAAATATTACCTTATCTTATAGTTCAGTGTCAATACACTTATCATTTGAGAAAGTATTTGATTGGGTAAAGAAGAAAAAAAAGAATGTAATTTCAAACAAATCCAAAGAAGAATATTGAATATCCCATTGGATTTGTTCAAGAAGTTGGATGGAGGTTTTCTATTTTATCTACTTTATTAAAGAACCAATAAAAATAGTTGATCTTTTTTTATGTTTTTAAAATGTTTTTGAGTCAATTTGAAGTGAGATGAAGTTCTTGGAATCCAAAATGGGAAAAAAACATGTCATGGTTCATCTAATATATGCTTATTATGAAGTACTTGAATCATTGAGGAGTTGTTCCTAAGAAAGAGGAAATGGTTGGGCAGTTATCTGAATCTCAAAATATGGATCTCTATGCCATGGAGGATATCTTGGTGAAAGAAAAGAATATTTTTTTTAAAAGGTGGAAATCATCGTGTTATAGATTTAGTTTGAAGAAATGTTTTAGATTAAATTCAGTTGATACTAATTATATGAATTAATGATTTAAACATCAAAAAATAATTTTTTTGATTCAAGAAAAGTATTTGAAAATTTAAAAAAAATATTTCATTCAAGATAGACTTAATAGATAGTATTTTTCACTATGATTAATTGGTCATGCTCAAAAATATCTATCTTAGGTGGAGAAATATGAGTAGAGAGTCAATATGGGTTGGCTCTAGCTTGAGAGAGTATAGATATAGCATGGTTCGATACCAGGAACGGAGGATCAGTGGTCATGGCATGGGGTGGAACCATGAGAGTTCAAAGCTCTAATTTGGAGCACTGAGTATGATATAGAATCAGTCATTAAAGTTGAATTATAATCTGGGACTCAAGAAAAGTACAGAATTGTTCAAAGTAAATGAGAGAGAACGTATTTTGGAGGATGAAGTCAGATATGCTATGGATTAGAAAAACCATAAGAATAGGGGTTAAAAACACCCATAGGTTCTTCACTAGTTCATGGATTTCATGGTTTTTCATCAAGAGTTCACTTATAAAAAATAAGGAAGACCAACATGGGTTTGTTGGTCATCATATTAGTCTTACTTTAAGGATTCTGTTTGAGAAGGCCAGAAACAATGGGAAATAGTTGGATACCACATTGTGGAGAATTTTTGAAATATCCATCAAATATAAGGAGGCCTTGTAATGACCCATATTTCCTCGGGTCATTCCTTTATGAAAATCTAGTGCTTATGGTGTTGTTGGGGGTCGCAGTGCTTTGTTTCGAGAGTTTTCCAAAAATCTAGTTTTATCAAATGGTTTCACCAAAATGGTGTAACTATGACAGTGGCACACTAAGATGGTACCACCATAATGGTGGAACTATAACAGTGGCACACCGAAATGGTGGCACCGTAATAGTGTCACACTGAAACAGTGGTACCATCTTGGTGGCACACCAAAACAGTGGAACCATAACAGTGGCACACCGAAATTGTGGTAGACCGAAATGGTGGAACACCAAAATGGTGGCACACTAAATGATGGCTCACCCTTTTCCAAATTTTACGTTTTTCCTAGTTTCTCCCAGTTTTTCCAATTTCACCCCTCTTATGTTTTATTTGATGTAAACCAAGTTTAAAGCCTTGTTTGGGATTTTTTAAGGGATTTTCAAAGAATAATAAGTATATATTTAATATCCTAACACTCTGAGTACTTTCAGATATTCAAACTGCATGATCTTGACCATGATCCCATGTTAATGAATTCTGAAACCGTGTTTGTTCTGTTGATATAGGATATGTATTTTTCTAAAGAAAATATATGCTCCCCTCTTTTCTCTTGGTGAACCTAGATCTATCCCTCCCTATGGAGTCATGTGTTGTGATGTATCCATCGATTTAGTTCCTTTAGATTCCTTTGTGTTGCTTTCATGACCCCCTGTTTTGGCGCAAAGAGGAGTTTTGGTCACTTTTTTGTTTCAAGTAGGGATACTTTTGCCTCTCTTTATTTTTGTATCATGAATGGTGGGTGTAGTAATGTTTCTTCATGAAGAACGTATGAATCCTTTTCCTTAACAAGTAATAAATGAGGGGAAAGGTATGTGATGATCAAAAGAGAATAGGGTTCGATTAAATAATGGCAGGTAAGTGATGATGTTACGTATGATTTTTTAATTATTATCCATCAACCTTGTTTTTAATTGTATGGGTTGTAAGTCCTTCTAAAAATCATGGACATTGGTGGTCATTTCTTGCACACTTGTGGTGTTCTGTATTTTTTTGTGATGCTTTGATAAATGGTTGTAACATGAAATTTTCTTAATCATGTATACTTGGTTAAATAAATGGATACCCAAGGATCAAACATGTTCTATGATCACCCTTGTTATTTAAAGTGGAGTTAAATAACACCTCTTGCTAAATCTTAAAATTCCTGGATTAATGGTGTGGATGTGTTTTGTGTTTGGTTGGGTTTTATACTTCATGGGGGTTTTGAAGTTTATGTTGGTAACCTTGTTAAAAGTATGGGGGTGGACAGAGGGAATTACCCTGTGTTTGTGGGATGGCTTGTTTGTGAAGCGGGGCTTCTGTTTGGTGGTTTTTTTTGTGGGCTTTGCGTATGGGGTGGTATAGGAGGTGTGATAGAATCTCAGGTTAAGAGATTTATTGATTGTGGAATGGATGAACTTGTAGTTAGTGGGGCTTCCTATGTTTTTTTTGTGATTGTCGAGCGGCATTGGGCAATGGGACTGCAATGTGGTTATCTGTTGTTTGTGTAGTGGGACTGTATCTTGACTTGCTTGTTGTGTTGAGAATGGTTGTGAATAGTGGTTGAATGGGTAGTGCTATAATTAATTACAGTGAACTCGTTAATAATGAATGACATGTGATTAAATGAAAAGAGGTTAGGCTTGTGTTTTATTATGGTTTTTTTGTGGTGGTGTATATAGGGGTAGTAGTAAATGTGGTTCTGTGTGGGCTGGTTGTTTGTTTGAAACCCCTAGGTTGGGCTGAGTGTTTGCTTACCTATATGTATAAATTGTAGTTCCTTGTGATTTCTATTCACACCCCACCCTTATTGAGCACCATGTTCCGAACACTCCCATTTCATGGGGGGTGTCTTTACTAACATCTTGGTGGGAAGATGGATGGTTAGTTACTGACTTTCTTCCTCGCACCCTCTTCAGGGTTCTTACTATTCAAGCATATCTAGTCAGGTTGTAATGGCTTGAGGTTTACTATAGTCCAAGATCCTTTCACCAGATTTTATTATTGATGAGGGGTCCAGGTGTTTGTAGGCTAGGATTTTTTTTCCAAGTGTCTTCGGGATGAGGCCTGGGTGTCTTCGGGCAAGAGGTGTGGTTGTTGTGGCCCAGGTGTATGTGGGTTGGATTTGTGGTGTGGGTGTGGCCCAGGTGTCTGCTGGTGGGATTTGTGTCTGGTTTGAGGCCCAAGTGTGTGTGGGAAGGTTGTGGTAGTGGGAATGCATTTTGGAAAAGTGGTAGAATCAAGACGTTAGTTTTTAGGAATGAGCAGCTAAACAGTGTGAAAGTGGTGCAGGGTACCCAAATGTTGATTTTCTTATACTACAACTTTACTTTACTTTCATTATTTGGTGAGTGTGCCTTGGTGAGGATGGTATGGTTAGTACTTCTTGGTAGGTTCTTTGAGGTTCTACTATTCTCTCATAGGGGCATTATTATGTTCCCCCACTTGTGTATGGGTGGCTTTAGTTTTTCTACTGGGTGTACTTGTATACTCTCCCTAAATTTTTGGAACTATTTTCAGGTTTCCAGGAGGAATTTAAGGATCTTACTGGACTTTACTAGCTTGGGTGCAGGGATATATGTTGTTTGTTTCTTAGTCTCATTTTCTTTTGGTATTGTACCTTGGTGTTTTTTTGTACCTAATGGTGGTTTTTTTTAAACATGCATGGGCTGGTTTCCTTTCAGTTTCTTTTTTTATATAGTTGTTGGAGTTGTTGGGATCTAGCATCTCATCTCTCGATCTTATTCGTATAAAAATGGTAATTCCTTCCATTTGTGTGAGATTCTATACCCTTGGTTCTAGTCACCGCTCTAGAGCCTATTGAAGGTGGGACTCGGGGGTCATTATATCTCCTTCATCTTGGAGAAGGAAGGGTGTGGCACTTTTTTGTCCCTTCCCTCATCTTGAATAAGGTGTTTCGTGACAGAATTGTATCATAGGTGATAGTTGAGAGATATGATAGCATTCTGAGTTAGGAAAATTGAGGATTACATGGGATGGTAGGGAAATGGTATTAGGAAATCTGGGTGTGTGAAATAGGATAAGGAAGATCGGTTAGGATGTGGGATTTAAGGGCCCCTCGTGATTAGATGCAAGGAATCTGGGCCTACTGAATGACTAAGTGATGCTACGTTGATTATCGGGTAGAGACCCTAGGAAAGGTGCATGCATCATAATGACTTATTTTCTTCTGTGTCTTGGGAATTTTTTGAATTTAATTTAAATAAAGAGTTAAAATAAATTTTAAAAGAAAATTTCATATTACTCAGGCTCAGGAGTTCCTTGTTTACCTTTTCAGCTACGGAACCTAGACATCACTCACACCTGGAACGAGTAGTTGAGGCCCAGAAGGTTGACTTGTTTGATCATCATAGGGCTGATCAAGAGGAGGAATATGACTTGTGCAAAAAGACCATTCGTGCTTTCTAGTGGTAGACCCTGTGAAAGTACAAAGGCAGCATTTTAGACTTAGAGACAGAGGGATATCTTGAGGAGATTAAAATAACCTTTACCTTGATCTGTGCTCTAAGGGAGTACTGGGTTCCTCTAGTAGTGATCCAGATGTGAGAAGTGGCACATCAGTGGTGGACCATTTACTATGGGGAGAGGAAGGAGACCGATGTCTCATGGGCTGACTTTGAGAAGGAGTTTCGGGCAGAGTTTCTTTCCTCGATGATGAAGGTAGAGAAGAGGCAGAAGATTCTATCACTCCAATAGGGGAGTATGTTGGTGAGATAATTGGGGATCAAGTTCAAGGATCTACTATTCTTTCCCCTAGATATCTTTCTATATGAGGAGTTAATGGTGAGCCGCTTGGAGGAGGCACTTTGACCTTCTCTTTAGTATGTCATCACTCCCTTTAGCCTATTGACATACTTAGAAGTTCAAAAGAAGGTTGAAGTAGTGGAGAGGATGCACTCATAGGGAGGTGTACAATGAGAGGGGATCCAGCTGAGTTCTTCAAAGGGGAAGGAAATTAGCAGCAGGTCTCCAGCATCAGGTCCTTCTAGGTTTCGGCCAATGACAAGTAGGCCTTAGAAATTCCTGTTCAGACCTCCTAGCCATTTCCATTTCCCCATGATCCTAGGACTGAGGTACATTATTTTTAGAGGTCGTGGAAATCTTTAGAACTATTTCCCAGTTCTAACTTAGTACGGTGGGGGTGGGTAAGTTCAGCACCCACCTTAGTAGTTGTAGTTTCCAGTCAGACCTTTCCAGCAATAGGGGAAGCAGCTCCCACTCCACCAAGGGTATACGATGCTAGAGGAGGCCAACCTCAGGGTTATCCTTAGGTACCTTGACCAGGGCGTATTCAGGGAGGTGGTCAATAGAAAAGGGGTATAGGAGCTTTGTGTGGGTAGTTATACACCATCGAGGCAGAAGTTTTAGTGGGTACGGAGGTTGTTTGAGGTAAAATCAATCTGTTTAGTACTCTTGTGTGTGATTTGTTTGATTCAGGAGCTTCGCACTCCTTTGTTTCACCTAGTTTATCCCATTCCATGGGACTATATGTAGAGATAATTCTTGTTCTCTTGGTGTTGAGTACACCAGTTGGAGGTTAGACTAGTCTGTTTGATGTTTTTCAGGGATGTAGACTGATGTTGGGGTTGCATCAGTCCAGTTTGGATCTTCTTCTACTACAAATTCATCCATATGATTTCATCCTTGGTTTTGATTGCTTGTTCTATGTGCATTCTTTTATCGACTACTTCTAGATTAGAGTCATCTTTTCAGATATGGATGGCCAGTGTGTATCTTTTTTTGGCGAGCGTAGCCGTCAAGAGGGTATCCAATATGTGGAGCCTATTCTTTCTATGTTAATCAAGCTATTAGAGGGGTCTATGGGTGATAATATGATGGAGGTTCTGGGAGTTTTTTTGGGATTTATTGGATGTTTTCCCCAAATAGGTTGTGATTATACCCCCTCAATGTGACGCTATATTCAGAATAGACTTGCAACCCAGTTCCCTTCTGATTTCAATGGCTTCCTATCAGATGGAACCTTTTGAGTTGTGGGAGTTGTGCATTCATGTTGACAACTTAATGAAAAATGGTTTTATCCAGCCGACTGTGTCATCCTGGGGTGCTCCAGTCTTGTTTTCAAAGAAGTAAGATGGTGGCCTCAGGCTATGCATATACTACCAGACACTGAATCAGGTAACGGTCAAGAACTATTACCCTCTCCCGAGAATAGATGATATTTTTGACCAGTTAAGGGGAGCATGTTGGTTCTCCAAGATTGATTTGTGGTCTAGATATCCCCATTTGAGGTTGAAGGAGGGTCACATCCCGAATAATTTTTTCAGGTGCATGTAGGGGAACTTTGAGTTTTTGGGCATGTCCTTCAGTGTTATAAATGCACCAGTCATGTTAATGGGGCTCATGAACTCTGTCTTCTGCAAGTTCTTGGACTGGTTCATCATCGTGTTAATTGATGATATTCTGATTTACTCAAAGTCAGAGTAGGAGCATGTTGATCACCTCAGGATATTCTTGGAGGTCTTCTAGAACCACCATCTCTATGTGAAGTTGTCAAAGTGTAAGTTCTAGACATTAGAGGTGCACTTCATTGAAAATGTGGTGTCTTGATAAGGGATAGAAGTAGACCCATCAAATTTTGAGGTGGTTGTTTCTTGGGAAACACCTAATAACATGGCATAGGTTCACATATTCATGGGTCTAGTGGGCTATTATCGGAGGTTCTTACCTGTATTCCCTTGAGTTTTGGCTCCATTGGCAACTTTGACCAGAAAATACCAGGCCTTCATGTGGAGTGATCAGTTTCAGGAAACTTTTAGTTACCTGAAGGGGAAGTTGTTCAGTGCCCCAGTTATTAGGTTTCCAGAGGAAGGGATGAGGTTCAAGGTGTTCTGTGATGCTTTTGGTCTAGGATTGGGATGTGTGCTTATGCAGTAGTAGGGAGTTATCTATTATGGGTTTATGTAGTTACGCCCAAAAGAACATAACTATCCCACCCATGATCTAGAGCTTGAAGTGGTTGTATTCATACTGAAGTTTTGGCGACATTACCTTGTCAGGGAGTTCTTTGTGGTCTTCATGGATCGTAATAGCTTGAGGTATATCTTCTTCTAGCGAGACCTGAACTTGAAGAAGTGAAGGTGGATGGAGTTTCTTCAGTATTACAACTTCAAAATCACTTAAACCTCAGTAAAGGGGAATATGGTGATTGATGCCTTAAGTAGGAAATCATAGGATGAGGTAGTTTAGGAATTCACAAATGCTTGGAAGTCAATGGTGGAGTTGTCCGCTTTGTGTCAAGATACGAGAGTGGATGGCAACAAAGCCTGCCTATTTCAGAGGACAGTGTAGTCTTCCTTGGTGCGGAGGGTGGAGGAGTCTCATTGGGGAGACTCATAGACTTAGGTGATGTGTGATCACACTTTCTAGGGTGATGCTTAGGAGGTATGGTTAGAGGATAGTCGGAATCAGATGTTGTTCCATGGGAAGCTATTTTTCCTAGTGTAAATGCATGAGAGAGTTCTCTGTGAGGTCTATATCTCACCCCTAGTAGTGCATTAAGGAGTTTCTAAAATGTACAGAGGCTTGAGGGAATATTTTTGGTGTCCTGGGGTGAATTGGGAAATGGCGGAGTTTGAGCATGGTGCCTAGTGTGTCAATAAATGAAGGTTGAGCACTGTGTTCCCGGTAGTTTGTTCTAGCCCTTAGACATTCCCGAGTGTAAGTGGGATGAAATATCGATGGACTTCATCACATTATTACCCAGGACTCAGGGAGGATGTGATACTATTTGTTTAGTAGTGGATCGGTTGATGAAATTGGCTCACTTATTAGTGATCAAGGGGTCGAGCGTAGTAGATGACTTATCATAGAGGCATTTGGATGAGGTGGTGTGGCTGCATGGAGTTCCAAGATCCATTATCTAATATTAGGATACATGTTTTACGTTGTGATTTTGGAGGGGATTGCAACATTCCTTTGGAACTCAGTTGTGCCTCATCACTGCTTTCCACCCTCAGACGGATGGATAGACAAAGAGAAACATCCAAATGTGGGAGGATATGTTATGGGCATGTGTTTTGGACTTTAGTGGGTCTTGGGTGTGAAATTTTTCTTTGGTATAGTTTTCTTACAATAACATCTATCACTCTTCCATTGGTATGGATCTATTTGAAGATCTATATGGGAGGTCGTGTCATTCACCCTAGTGTTGGACGGAAGTTGGGGAGGTAACTATCCTTGGTCTGGACGTGGTGCAGAGTACAACATAGAAGGTGCATCTTTTCAGTGAGAGGATGAAGGTAGCACGGGACCAACTGAAGTCGTATGCTGATCATAGGAAGAGGCCTTTAGAGTTTGAGGCTACGGACCATGTATTCTTGAAGGTTTCCCATCGACATGGGAGGTAGAGGTTTGGAAGAGGTAGAAAGATTTCTCTTAGGTTCATCATACCTTTCGAGGTGTTAAGATGAGTTAGCAAGGTGGAATATCAGCTGGCGTTGCCACCACGGTTGGAGAGGATCCACAACACCTTTCATGTATCTCATCTCTATCAGTATATACACAATGACTCCCATATCATTGACTGGGGAGATTTGGATATCGAGGAAGATGTGATGTTCATGGAGCGACCAGTAAGAATGAAGTATCATGAGGAGAAGGTGCTTCGTGGGTGGATCATTCCTTTGGTTCGGGTGTTATGGAGGCATGGTGGCCTTTAGGGGAGTACTTGGGAGTGAGAGGCATGTATGATTTCCCAGTACCCAAAGTTGTTTTGAGTTTTTCTCTTCTGTTTTGCTTTGTGATTTTCTTATGACGTAATGATTGACCTAGTTTGTTGTGAGATGATTTGTTTCCTTGTTCTCTAAATGTGTGTGAAAAGTCATAACTATAGGAAGTGGATGTCCTAATCTTTAATCAAGACGCATTAGTGCGGATTTAATTGAACTCGTGCTGGAGAGTTGGTTCCACCCAAAGTGGGTAGTATCTTGACATGGAGGAAGGGGCTCCCTAATCCATGTTCTTAGATAGTGTGACCTTTGGTGTTTGTGTGGTTGTTTTGGGCAGTAGTAGTCAGTCAGGTGTTCTTGGATGTTGAGGTTTTCTCTCTATTTTTTGAATAACATGGGGTGGTTTGTCCCTGAGAGGTATTTTCTAGGGTGATTGTTCGGACCCCTCTTTTTCTAAGTTTGGTTTTAAATTCATGGGGATGAGAATAGTTTGCGAGGTATCTAATGTAATGACCTGGATTTACATGGGTCATTCCTTTGTTAAAATCCAGTGCTTGTAGTGTTCTTGAGGGTCACAGTTGTTTGTTTCAGGAGTTTGACAACAATCCAGTTTCACCAAAATGATGGCACTGTGACAGTGGCACACTGAGATGGTGGCACCGTGATGGTTGCACACCAAAACCATGGCATGTGATGGTGGCAAACCGAAACAGTTTCACCATGATAGTGGAACACCAAAACAGTGGCACACCAATTGGTGGGTCACTCTTTTCCAAATTGCCAGTTTTTCATGATTTCTCCCAGTTTTTCTAGTTTCACCCCTCTAACATTTTATTTGATATAAACCAAGTTTAAAGCCTTATTTGGGTGTTTTTAAGGTATTTCAAAATGCTATTAAGTATATCTCTAATATCCTAACGCTATGTGGACTTTGAGATATTCAAACTGCGTGATCTTCACCACAATCCCATGTTAATGACTTTTGAAACCGTTTCTATTCTGTTGATATAGGATATGAATTTTTCTAAAGTGTAGGTCCTCTCCTATCTTTTCTCTTGGTGAGCCAAGATATCTCCCTCCTTATGGAATCATGCGTTTTTCTGTATCCATCAATCAAGTTCCTTTGGATTCCTTCCTACTGCTCGCATGACCCCTTTGTTTTGGCACAAATAGGAGTTTTGGTCGCATGTTGGTTCAAGTAGGGATTCTTATGCCTCTATTTATTTGTGTATCATGTGGGGTGGGTGTAGTAAAGTTTCTTCACGAAGAACGGCTTAATCCTTTTCCTTAACAAGTAATAAATGAGGGGAAATAGATATGATGATCTAAAGATAATAGTGGTCAATGAAATAATAGAAAGGAAGTGATGATGTTGCATATTTTGTTTTAATTGTTATCCATGAAACTTTTTTTGAATTGTATGGTTTGTAAGGCCTTCTGAAAATCATTGTTGTTGGTGGTCTTTACTTGTTCACTAGTGGTGTTATATATTTTTTGTGATGCTTTGATAAATGGATGTAACATGAAATCTTCTTAATCATGTATACTTGGTTAAATAAATGGATTCCCTAGGATCAAACCTATTTTGTGATCACCCCTATTATTTAAAGTGGAATTAAATAACCCCTCTTTCTAAATCTAAATATTATATGCTTAATGGTGTGGTTGTGTGCTGTTTTTGGTTGGGTTTTGTACTTTATGGGGGTTGTGTGAAGTTACTGTTGGTACCCTTGTTATGGGAATAAGGGGTGGATAGAGGGAATAACCTTGTGTTTGGGGGATGGCTTGTTTGTGTAGTGGGGATGATGTTTGGTGGTGTTTTGCTATGGACTTTATGTATGGGGTGGTACAAGAGGTGTGATGAAATCTCAGGTTGAGATATTGATTTATTGTGGAATGGATGAACTTATATGCAGTGGTAATTCCTTTATTTTTGTTGTGTCCATCGAGTGATGTTGGGAAGTGGGACTACAATGTGGTTATGTGTTGTTTTTGTAGTGGGACTATAGCAAGACTTGCTTGTTGTGTTGAGAATGGTTGTTGATAGTGGTTGCATGGGTAGTGCTGGAATTAATTATAGTGAACTCTTTAATAAATAATTAACAATGATTAAATGAAAAGTGATTAAGCTAGTGTTTTATTGTGGATATTTGTGTGGTGGTGCATATAGGGGTATTAGAAAATGTGGTTCTGTGTGGGATGGTTGTTTGTTTGAAATTCATAGGTTGGGATGAGTGTTTACTTACCTATATATATAAATTTTAGTTCCTTATGATTTATATATGAATCCCACCCTTGTTGAGCACCATGTTCCAAACACCCCCATTTCATGGGGGAGGGTGTCTTTCCCAATATCCTCGTGGGAGGATGGATGGCTGGTTACTGACTTTATTCTTCACTCCCTCTTCCGGGTTCTTACCACTCGAGCGTATCCGGGCATGATGTAAGGGCTTTAGGTTTACCATATTCCAAGATCCTTTGGGTAGGTTTTGTTGTGAATGAGGGGCCTAGGTGTTTACAGGCCAGGATTGTTTTCCAAGTGTCTTCGAGATGAGACTCATGTGTCTTTGGGCGAGAGGCATGGTTGTTGTGGCCCAATTGTCTGCAGGTGGGATGTGTGGTGTGGTTGTGGCCTAGGTGTCTGTGGGTTCAATTTTTGTGTGGTTTGAGGCCTAGGTGTGTGCAGGTAGGTTGTGGAAGTGGGCTTCATTTTGGGAGAGTGGTGGCGTCAAGACATTATCCATTAGGAATGAGCAGCTAACCGGTGGGAAAGTGGTGTGGGGTACCCAAATGTCGATGTTATTATACTAATACTTTACTTGACTTGTGTTATTTGGTGAGTGTCCATTAGTGAGGTGGGCTGGTTAGTACTCATTGGTAGGCTCTTTGAGGTTCTAATGTTTTATCACAGGGGCATTATTATGTTCCCCCACTTGTGCACGAGTGGCTTTATTTTTCCTACTGGGTATACTTGTATGCTCACCATACATTTTTTGAACTTTTTTCAGGTTTCTATGAGGAAATTGAGTACCGTTCTAGACTTTACTAGCTTGGTCATGGGAATAACTATTGTTTGATACTTTGTCTAATTTTCTTTTGGTATTGTACCTTGGTGTTTTTTTGTACCTTTTGGAGGTTTTTTTAAACATGCATGGGATAGTTTCATTTTAGTTTCTTTTTTTTATATAGTTATTGTAGTTGTTGGGATATACCACACTATCTCCTGATATTGTTCCCATAAAAAGGGTGATGCCTTCCATTTGTGTGAGAATCCATACCCTTGGTGCTAGTCGCCACTTTAGGGCCTATTGAAGGCAGGAATTGGGGGTCATTATCTCTCCTTTATCTTATAGAAGGAAGGTTGTGGCACTTTGTTGTCCCTTCCCCCATATTGAAGAAGACGGGTCATAACAGGCTTTCTCTGGGATTTTTAGATGTTGTGGTGTACTTACATAATAAATTTTAAGATAAATGTTGAATATATCTACATCATAGTTCAAGGCATGTTTTTTATTAGGTTTTCTAAGGTTCAAGTTAAAATAGGAAGGTAGATATGGATCCATCCATTTTAAAGGGAATTTTTAATGTAACTATACTACAATGAGGTTAATTTCATGGTGGGTCAACACTAAATATTATTGGAAAGGTGTTCTAAGACACATCTAAAAATTCAACATTTGATTTTTTTATGATTTTTTTCAAACATAGAGGTCAAATAAGAGGATATTTTTTAGAAAGTTATACGAAAACTGCTATGAATTAATTAATGAATATCATGGTAATTAATGACATGTATCCTAGGTAATGAATATGGGTATAGATCATTTCTAAGACTAAGAAATAAGTGAGGAAAATTTATCATAAATTTGATCATCAAACTAATTCTATATTAAGGGAGAAAAACTGATTGTATCATCTTTCATCAACTGGTATTACCTAAATGTGAAGTTATTAAAGAATTGAGAATATTATGATCAAATAATCTTGAATGCTTGAAGAGGAAGATTTGTATTAATAACTATTGAAGCAACACATATTCATTTTTTGATCTTCTCAAATCTATTAAAACTTATCTACAACTATCATAAGATATTATTATCAATGGGATTCCAATATATACTGGGAAGTATTGGATGGTAGGATGATACCTATCCTACTCTATTGTATTTTATTAAAATATTATTATAGAAAATCTATGACTTAAATGAAAAAAATCATGCAAGGATGTAGTCACCTACCTTAAGGGGAAAACTTGTAAAAAAATCATGCCTTGCCCTACTTTATATTTCATTTTATTTAGGTAAGGTAGAGATAAAACTTTGAGAGGATCATGTATTTACTTAAATTAGAGGTTAATTTTAAGTTTAATAAATTTTAAAAGATCAAGCATTCCTTATTCATCCTCCCTTCTCAGTGATACACTCATTCCTAGGGTACATTAGTAACTTAAAGTTCTACATGAGATAGATTTGTCCAAACACTTCCTCACACTTACCTCTCAAGCACTGATGATTCTATATTCTATCTACTATTACTCCCCAAATAATAAGAGGGATATGATTATATTTTGTAATGATCCATCTATAGTAATATGGTGGGTTGACCAAATTCAGTTCATTACATTGCTTCACCCCCTCCCCGTGCCCTCATAGGCCCATCAACCACCGCATCTCATCAACCACTAAATCCCTATCAATGAGCAAAATCTCTTCAAACATTGAAACCTTGTTTCCCACTGTAGCATTGTCCCCATGCATCCCACTATTCCATTGAGAATTATAACAACATTCGTCACTACACATATTTTATTCTATATCTATTTTATCCACTTTATCCCTGTTAATAATTGAACTTTTTTCACATCGTAACTCTATCATCCATCGGGGTCCTGACACTCGATGACCATCATTGTCTCATCATCACTATATCCTTGTACCCTTATCATCCACTTCATAAATCAGAGCATTGAAAATTGATGTTTAGTATGGAGTAGAGTCTTTGTTGACTAAAGTAGTGAAAAGTGAATGGGATGTGATAGGAGAAGCGATTGGTAATTTGGTCAAAAAACATGAATTCTAAGAAAAGAGGAGCCTTTTGATCTGATTTTGGGGGTAACATTAATTTCATCATATGATAAAATTTTGGATTCCTTAGGATGGGTGTAAAGAACTCAACCCCGGTATCCCAAATCTGGTGTCTTACTTTATTACATTTGTACTATGAACAAGTGTTCGCATCCCAAAGGATCGAATAGTTTAGTAGATTTGGAAAACCATATACAAACATAAGTATTACATTATAAATTGAAATAAAAAACAACATATAAACTCCATTGAAACATCCATAAAGTCTTAGATTATTCCTACTTGTCATTCATAATATACATCTTTTCATCATGGGGGAAAACATAAGAAAGGGGTGATATCAGATGATCAGTAAGGGTAAAAAATACATTGAAATCTATCATAAATAAACATAAACAATAAGTCATGGTGAATAAATAAAAATGCATTCCATTAAAACATAATCCTGAGCATAATATGGTAGAAATAAAAGCTAAATAAATAATATCATATAAATAATCATATGAGAATGAAACTTAACCGTAGATATTCTACTAGTTGAATAATCACATGGGATATCAATTTCTGATATCATAATGAGGGAATCTATAATGTTGTACATCATAAATATATTGTCAAGGCTTCATCTAAGACATCATACATAAATGGGTAAAAATCCAGTCTAGTTTGTCTCATGAGACCAACAGATGCATCGAGGGTCTATAGTGGGCCCCTACCATCACTTAATAAGCCCAATTCATTCCTCATATGAAAGGGGTGAAACATAAACAACATATCCATATTAAATTTAAATAACTTTCCCCAATCAATAAACATAATCACTAACCATTCTGAGTAATATGGTGAATGGTATCAAGATAGCACATCCACAGTCAAGATAATCATAAACCATTTAATAAAATATGGTAAATGATATCATAAAATATCAATCCCAATTAATCATAATAATTAATATAGAGTGTTGAAATATATTAAAATACTCTAAAAAAATCATTAAGGAGTTCTTGAGAGGAATACCCTTTTTACTTCAGAAAGAAAAGTTCTTTTCGAAAATCATTTATATTTTTCATAAAATCAGATTTCAACATGTATATCCTAAAAAATAAAAGTTAGGTACAATTAAATTATATTTTTTGCATAAATTATTTCTAGCTTAAATGAAAACATGTAAAAATAGCATTTAAGAAGCTTTAAAAATGAGCTGCTTAAGTGTGGTTTAAGGGAAAATACTAAAGTGTATTTAAAATAGAGGAATAATTTTTTTATAAAACCAGAAATGAAATAAGATATTTTTCATGATAAAACTATTTATTTTATAAAAAAATGGTAGATTAAAATATATTATGTAGTGCACTTAAAAATGGGTAAGAAACTGGGAAGTTCCATTTAATCGGATTTACTTATTGGGAAAAATTAAGAAATGATCCTTAAAAAACATGTAGCTCCTCATCAAAGAAAGAAGTATTATTCTAGGAACATATATATGTAAAATTCACACATAATTTATGAGGATTAAATAAGAATAATTAATAATTAAATTGGGATAATGATATATAAAGTGTAACTCGAATGAAAAATGGAGGTTCGGGGAAAATCCTTTACCTTATGTCCAAAAGTGTCCTACAGTTGCACTTAATGCCCTAGAATATGAAATTAGATTCATTAATAAATTAATATATAACCTATTAAACATTTATTTGATTTATTATAATTTTATTATTTTCATTTATGACCTTTTTTATGAGTTATAAGATTGAATTATGTCGCTCGGGAGTGTTCATTTCCTTGGTTTCATGATTGGTTCATTTGTATATAGGCATGAAAGAACATGTAAAATGGGAATAGTTATCTAGAATTAAAATTATACGTTTTTTATGAAAATATTTAATATAAAATGGTTATATAATTCATTTGATTGTAT
The DNA here is from genome assembly GCA_963277665.1 of Viscum album. NCBI lineage: Eukaryota > Viridiplantae > Streptophyta > Magnoliopsida > Santalales > Viscaceae > Viscum > Viscum album. The sequence continues at coordinate 1,822,112,166 of OY728135.1, read as the reverse complement.
GCAGTGAGGATGAATCATTAGATAAGCCATTAGTGATAATCATTTAGATTATTTTGGCGGTTTTTCGATCATCAAAACTAGTTTTGTCTTATGGATTAATATCATGTATGTATATATAAATTGGATCCAGAATGTTAAATAATTCGTAATAAATATATTATATTCTGTTGTAACCATAATAATGGTTTCATTACCATCCTTGAAGTTTAAATTGAAAAACAAAAATTCATAATTAACGAAGCCGGTAAATCGGCACCACACGGATGATGTTTTCATTTTTAGAATAAAATGAAGCGGAGAAAAGACATGAAGGTGGATTTTATATTAAAATAAAAAAAAATCCATTATATATAAGATATTTTAGTTATCATTAATGTTTTGATATAGGGTTTTAGGATAGTATAAGAAAATAAAATGTAAGTGAAAAGAAAACAAAGAAAGCTAAAGAGTATTTTAACTCTTGAATTCTTCTCCTTGAGATCCTCCTTAGAAAATTTGGTTTTGGTATTTTGTTGAGAAAAAAACTCCTATATGTAGGGAATATTCTTGGAAAGATTATTGGATAGAAATTGCACATTTTTCAAGACATAAGAGGTGTGAGGAGAATAGGTATTGAGGGGCGGTATTTATAGTGGAGGTGAGGAGTGTTTTCTAAATATTTTATTCATTTGTTTATTATTTTGGCTCAAGACTATGAATAGTTTGAACATTATCACTATATATAATAAAATATTTAAGTATAGTTAAATATTATGGTCTTACATCATATATACATCAACTATGACTCAATAATTCATTTATTTAGCTAATACAATAAATTATCATATTTCACTATTCACCAAAAAAATCAACTATTTTAGAAAAATCCTAAAACTTCACCCTAAAAATTTTTCAATGTGTAGAATTAAAAAATGAACTTAATTTTATGAAAATAATTTTCTAAATATGATAAATTTAATTTTTAGATAAAATCTTCATTTATTCAAAAAATACGGATTTTAAAATTATAACTGATTTTATAACATTTAGAAAAAATAATTAATGTCTCATAAAATTATCTTATAATCATAAGAAAACAAAATATTAATTTATGAGTCTATTTAATGAAAATATATTTTCTTTTAAATCATTATATTAATTAGAAATTGTAAATAAATATTTTCGACTTATAAAAATACCAATACTTAATTTATCATTTTGAAAACATTTATTTACATATTCCAAGATATAGATATATCATATTTTTATTTACAATATACTCAAATTTTATTTGTACTTTTATAGGTGATGTTACTATTCTATTGTAAGGTTTACTATTTCTAAGGGTCACATTAATATTCCAAAGTTCAAGTTACCATTCCATTGGTATAAGTTTCTTAACTTTTATAAATACTTCTTATATCATTCATTATTCATTTATAAAGTTTTTATTGTGTTATTTAGGTGATTTTATGTGATTTATACTATAAAAAATTATTATAAGAAGGTAAATTTCACTGATATAATTCTGATTCATTATAAGGGGATTTTTTAGATACCAAGCATAAAAAATGCATTCATTTTCCCCTTCTTAATATCCATTTTCATTATATTAATATAAAATATATATATATATATGTTAATAAATAATATCTATAAATAAAAACATATGGAAATTAACACCTTTATAGATTATTTAAAAACATATCAAACAAATATAAACCATAAATATGCAACACATTTTGTGCACATGTATGTTTTTTTTAAAATTAAAAAAAAATAAACTAATAAAATCAAAAAAAATTACTAATACAGCCACAAATCAAACAAAACCAAAATATAAAATCTAAACCTAGTAATATGAACCACATGATAAAATTTTAACAACTTTTATCTAACAGTAGAACATAAAAAATTAAAAATAAATATGCATCTATACAGACATGTTTACATAATGAATTAATTTAAATAAAGAAAAAAGCCTACCAGATAGAGATGACATGTGGAGTAGAGAGAGGAGTTCATTAATGGATTGGTGTGTGGGGTTGGATAAATATATGATGATTCAAAGTGAATGCTGGAGAAAAAATCCTAAGAGAGGATGGTGGAGGTGAGTGAGGTAAGAAAGGATGGTCAAGGAGGAAGAGAGGGGAGACACTAATGGGGAGAACACCAGAGATCACCATAATAATGTAAGGGATGAGGAAAATCATATAGATAACCAACAACTGAGAGTGAAAATGAAGGGGTAGACCGATGAAAAAATAACCTGATATTCGGTTTTGTTTTATTTAATATTCAATAATAGATATTTAAATAACTAAAATCCAATATTATATTAATTGTGGCTTACGTGAACATTGTTTACATAAGTCTTGTTAATTTTTTTAAAATTAAAGCGGTTTTCTGGAACATTGTTCATGAAATCGTAGTTTAAACTTAAAATCTTAAAATCTTGCATGAATCGTATTCATGTAAACCACTTTGTTTTATAAATTTATTTTTATTTTTATTTTGTGTACATATATATAAATGAATTTTTAAATAGTATTTCATAGTTATTAAATCTGGCATCACTTTCATCAAAGTCATTCAAAAATATTACTTAAAATCTCGCACAAACCACTTATTTAAAAGGGAGTGGTCCATAACCTCACTACCATAGAAATGTGTTTATGGAGTTCCATCTTTTAATAGTGTTAAAAAAAACTGATAAAGGGGGTACCTTTTTTAGTGCTTTTTTTAGCGTTATTAAAAGTACCCCCTATATCACCTCTTTTTTAGAAACACTGATAAAGACCCCCCCCCCCCACACACACACACACTTATCAGCACATTTTTACTTGCACTGATAAAGGGTATATTTCAAAATAATATTTCATTAAAAATAATATATTAACATATAAATATTTTTATATTGATATAAATATTATAAATTTTTTTTAAATATGTTTTAGATAATGCTAAATAATCATTTACACTTAATATATAAGATATTTAGTGAAAATGACTTATAAAATAATTAAAAATATATATTTTTAATTAATAATTTTCTAATTATTATCAATTGATATTAATTTAATAACAATTTGAAGATAAAAAATCTAAAAATTAATAAAATGTCTAAAATAAGTTAAAAACGTAACTCGAACTTCAAACTAAAATAAATTTTGGTATGTGTGTTCATTTGGGATTTAACAAATATTAAATAGAAACTTGAAATGAGCTATATTCCCTAGCAACTGGGGGGACCCCGTTCATAGCTTTTGAAGCTAAAAAGAACTCAAAAGGCCTCCAAAATTGGGTTTTAGTCGGGGTGACTTAATTTTTTAACATTCAATGAGATTTCAGCATCATTTAAGGGGGTCTTCTTATATTTTTTTGATAGACTCAATTTATTTTCAAGGATTACGCTCATAAGGATATTATGACATTCAAAAAAAATTCATTTTTCATAATGTACTATTATTTATAATTAAGTATGTACACACATATATATATTTTTATATATTTATGCATAAAAATTTAATTTTATAAATAAATATGTAAACATATTTACATATAAAATATCTTTATAAATATATAAACCATATCTAAATAAAAAATAATATATATTTTATTTAAAATAAAAATATATGAATATTTATATACCTATATAATGTGTGTGTGTGTGTATTTGTATATTTATATTAATAAACTAATGTATATTATCTATAAATTCTAATTTATGTATATAAATATTGACATATAATATATGTAAATAAATAAAAAACATATAATAATATTTATAGATGCGCATATATATATATATATGTGTGTGTGTGTGTGTGTTTGAGTTTTGTATATATGTATGTTGTATATATGTATATATGTATTTTTTTATTTATAAACACACACACACAAAAACATATTTTATAAATATATTTAAAAATAATCATGTAAATATAGATTAATATACGAATAAATATATGGATAAAAAAATATAACTACATTTATATGTATATATATATCATGAAATGGAAAACAAAGAAACATGGATGAGTGGTAAGGGTCTAGGCACATATGGGAGAGGTCTTCGGTTCGAATCCAATGGGAGGCAGGGGTGCGCAAGTGGGTGAAGGGGGTGCCCAATGTTGTTAAGTGGGTTTTGTGGGGCGATTAGCGCAATTAAATGGGGTTTTGAGCACTAATAAAAGGAGTTTTAACACTAATAAAAGGGGTCTTTTCATCACTTTTGTTAGCCCTGATAAAAAGGACCTCCCTTTTAATGGTGCTTAGATTAAATAACGCTTTTTTAGCGTGGTTGATGGATTTTTCTAGCACTGTTAAAATCTATTTCTATAGTAGTGCTTACTTTAAAAAATTATATGGGATTCAGGTGTTACTTCATTAGTGATAGTCTAATAATACATTATTGAAAATAACACATAATTAATAATAGTTGGCTGATAGTAATATATTATTAATGATAATACTTTATTTATAATTAATAATAATACATTACTAATTAATAATAATAATAAATAATTTAATTGATAAAAATAAAGCGATAAATAATAATTAACAATAATTAGTAATAATAATGTAATAAATAAAATAATTAGTGATGATTAAAAATGTGATTAATAATGATTAAAAAAGAAATTGATAATAATTAATAGTGAAATTGATAATAATTAATCATGTAGTTTATAATAATTAATATTGGAATTAATCATAATTAATATTATTAATTACCATATTAATTATAATTAATTTCAAAATTAATTATTATTAATTACATTATTAGTCAACCTTAATCCTAATATTAATTATTATTAATTCCAATATCAAATATTATTAACTGCATTATTAATTATTATAAATTAAATTATTATTTACTATTTATTCTAATATTAATTGTCGTTAATTATAATATTAATTATTAATAATTATTATTAATCATTATCAGTTCCAATATTAATTATTTTTATTGATTATTTATTTGAATATTAATTATTATTAATAGTGTTATTAATTGTTATTAATTTGTATTAATTCCAATATTAATTATTATTAATTTCATTATTAGTTATTGTTAATTATAATTAATTCATCCTATAATTATTATTAATTTAAATATTAATTATTATCAATTCCTATATTAATTAATATTACTTCCAACGATAATTTCTCATAACTATTATTAATAGCATTATTAATTAGTATCAATTACATTTTTATTTATTATCGTTTCAGATATTAATTAATATTAATTAAATTATTAATTAATATTTATTGCATTGATAATTATTACTAATTATATTATTGATTTCATTATTATTACAAATTATAATTAATTTTTCTTTATTTTTGTATTGTTTTTATAATTAATTACTAAAAATGTATTAAAATTAGTAATGTATTCTTACCAATCATCTTTATTAATTTTGTTTTGTTATTAACAATGAAACCGTAATCTTATTGTGAGAGAAGGGGCCCTAGAGCCAACTTGAGTTCTACTTTTTGAGAGTTATGCATGATTTTTTCTTACCATAACTGTGTTATTACTTTTTTTACTCTATTTACATGGTAATGTCCTTGTATTATTTATCATATCAAAAGGTTATAACAAATATCATCTATAACAAGAACCTTGAGATACTATGACAGTGATTTAAAACATATGTCATATAGTCTAGATGTGTCATACTAACAGGATATGGATGATGTCTGACTATCAAGTGTTGGGGGCTTATATTCGTTGAGAATTCTTCTCATGAAGTTCATGGTTTGTGATCTTGAGTGTAGGAAATCATGATAGATGGACCGCCAATAAGAGCACCACATGTTTTAAGTGTCATTGGATGTTCTTATCTATGAGCATGTGTATTGGTCTCTCGGCTTTATATTATCGATAATGTGTATCATTTAATCACATACTTTGATGCATGATAAAAACCACAACAATTTATGTTTGTGGTGAGGTATCTTTCATCAGGCACTTCATTGGTGTTATAACATTAATTGAATGTTCAAGATAAGATTTATCACTTCTAGTTATAGGAAGAATATATCTTTGGAAATTTAATTAGGATGGTAGTGTCATGCTAAATCCATGGTCATGATAGATAAAGGAAAGTTCATTGAATACATTCAAATAAATATAAATAAATCGAAAAAGGATGCATCCTGCTTTATAAGATACCATGAGAAAGAGATATTGTGTTACACAGTAAGTTCTCACAAGTGGTTGTCATAGCTATGACTTTTACTTATCTATTTAGGAGGCATGATGTGTTGCTAGATATTGTTCTTGGTCTATGAGTATGATTCACTACTAACGAGATAAGGTTCTAGAGGGTCACTCATAAAGTGTATCCACAAATTTCACCGATTTGGATGAATTGAAGTTTAGGATGAACTGGGTCATGTGTCTAGAGTGCAGGACCCCAGAAAACCCTGAGAGGGGAAGGGGTGAATTAGGGAGTCAAATTATTCTTTTAAAGCATTTGATATTGTTCCCATGTGAGTAGACACTTTTTAAACCTATACGATGGAATCATGTAGTAATTAAACATTCAAAAGTAGTGAGACAAAAAATAGTTTTACTTGGTTCACCGCTAAGGGCTAGTCCAAGGAGCATACGTTGACAGTGTGTTGGTTGTACCTAAATACACTAAGCTTCAATAGGTATTGTCGAATATAGTAGTTCAATCACAGTCACCCTATGCCAAACACACTACCTTAAAAATATTTTAGGGACAACACACTGCCTCCCTCTAATCACTTTTATCGACTTGCCCAAGCCCACTACTTTGGTAGAGGTATTACTCATTTTAATGACTTAAATGTATATTTAGTATATTGGCATTTAAGTCGTTTCCCCTAACTAACATGAGACTCTTCTTGCACCTATGTCCTGAGTTGATTTACTTTAAATTAATATTTACTTAAACCAAATATTCAACACTATTGTTCATGAAGATCCCAGTCTTCGCAAAACCCCCATTATACGTCAAAGAAAAACCAACATTCATGAACCCAAACACTTTTTCAAATCTCTCTTCCTTCTTGAATCAATCAGTATTCATAAATCTATTAGCCTTTTCATAACACGCACATTCTTCATGAAACTTCATTTTTTGATATTCCTTAGCATCAATTAGTTCATATCCATTCCGTTCATGATTATTAAGATCACAAAGGACTATTGATTTGTGAATATCTTATGATTTGGTAGACCTTCATGAAATCATAGAAAATAATCCTTTTATTCAATTCTCTTCATGTAAAATGAAGAGGGAGTAGCCACTTATTTATAGAAACAACTCTTTGCAAAGATCCTAGACCTCCTGCAGTGTTTTCACAAACCTCCAAAATCAGGTTCACGAAGTCCCTCTATCCATGAATCTCTACTAAAAATTAACCTATTAGCAAATATTCTCATAGTCATGAAGATTCACCTTCAACCCATCATGCACTCTTGATGCTTTTCATAGTCATTAATAACACAGTCTTTACATTGTGCATTCATGAAACTCCATACCTTCATGAAGATCAACCATTTGAGAAACCCAGTCTTCACAAAACCCATTTATCATGAAACTCATGCCATTACCATATTTGAGAAGAGTTAATTCTATAAAATCACCTTTTGTAATGATTTATCTTTCCTCTATATTTTGAGCCCAAAAAAATGGAAAACAATGGGAAATGATGCCACCTTCAACATTGTTTCCATTCTATACTATAATGTCACTTTCCTTGCAAACTCCCTGATCAACCCATTGTGGATTGGCAAAAAACACAAACTAGACTCTATTTCCATATGCCAATTATGACAATCCTTGGTTCCAACATATGTGTCGGTGAACATCTGAGTATGAAAAATTGTAAGTAATTAAATAAAAAAATTAATTATATTTTATTCAAGTTTAGAATAATGATACTTTAATTTATTTCTCAAGGTATTCAAAAATTATTTTAATTATAAAAAGTGAATGTGAGAAAAATAGTTTTTCAAATGAATATTATTTATTCAAGTTTCATTAAACCAATTCAGAAGAAATGATTCAAGTGAATATCTTATATTTCATTAAAAGATATGTTAGAGAGTTACATGTGAGTGGTGAAATATTTATGATCTTTACAATAAATTAAAATGAGAATAAATGATATTTAGGTTCATTTTTAAGGTTAACTCTCTTTAAAGGACTAAAGTTTAATTAATTAGAGTTTAAACTAATTATTTAAATGAATTTTACACCCAAAAATGAGGGGTTTAGAATCTTATAAAAAATTTTATTTCTCCCAAGTTCTATTTCAAGTTTTAAAGAGAGAGAAATTAGATAGAGAAATAATAATGATTCAATTTCTCCTTCTTGGATTGAACTCGTTTTGTTTTAATGATCACGTGGCTATTGTAAAGCACTCAGTTATCTCATGCTATCACAAAAGGCGATAAAATGGAATTATAGGTTATGTGGTTAATTTTTGGTTGATCTAAAGGGATTCTATATTGGATTTTTTGAGTTATGATGATATAGTATTGAGTGTAATACATTTGAATCACATACACAAATGAGGTATTTTTTCATTTATGTTGGTGTTATGCCCTAAATCCATATGTGTGTGTGTGATGTTTATATTCTAATATCATATTGTATGATATTGATATGATGTATGGTATGACATATATAAACTAAATCATTTTCTTTGTTTGGTTTTTGGCATATCGTATAAAAAAATATGGTGATATTTTTTAACACTACAATTACATATTGCATTGAATGATAGTGGAATATTAACAGATAAAATTAAAATATTACTATATTGGATATCATTAATAAACTATTTCATCTAACTAAACGGTGGAGATAGCATGGTAAAATGGTTATAGAGAACATAACTTCATGCATTAACTCATAAAGTATGAGTTAATGTATGTTCACTCAGGAGTGTCTCAAGTAGTTATAAAATAATATGATAATAAGGTGGTGGGATTAACTAATTTCCAAATCCATGTTCAAATCCCTCTTCCCACGGAATCCCTCTATTGTCTCTAATCCTTAACCTCATGAGATACTTTCATATCTTGGATGGAGGGAGAGTCTCACTCGAGTGTGTCAAGTGATTTCAGCACACCTGTGGATACACCATAGAGAGGGCAGTCTAATGGCTTCCCTTTAGCTTTCTTCATCAAGAATGTGGGGTGAATAAACTAGTAGAAATGATTCAGTGAAATGTACACAAATAGGTTTCTTTATTTTATAGTATACGTGTTTTTTAGTTTCTTTCATGGTGAACTTGGTTTGAGTTTATTAATTAATTGAAACTACTTAATTTAATTTTTAAACTATCCTAAGAAACCTTTCAGTGGTATTAGAGCCTCGCCATGAATTTTTATTCTATAAAAATGTGTAAAATGAAATGTACATGATGCTATGAAGAAACAGATCATTGTATCATCTCATACGACTTGGTGTGTGTCTTTAAGTATGAATGGAAGATGCATGGGTATTATAATGATTTTTGAGAAGTGTTAGTCATTTTTACATATTTTATATGCATTTAATAATAACTTAGGGTTAATTTCACACAAGTCATATGTCACATAAATTCAATCCTACACAAGGGTGATTATAATAAGTTGTGAATGATTAATCCCTCATAGATTACATTTACATAAGAAAGGTGGTGCTAAGTTAATCTTATATGTTCTATTGTGCTTCTTAGATTAATCCTACGTACACCCTTATCCTAATGTGAAATTATATGTGTTGTGTGAGATTATCATTTGTTATTCTCATGTAAGATCCGCATTCATTACTGCTCTCCTTACACAGACACCCTTTGTGAGATTAATCTTACTTAATCTCAAATGTTATTGTATGTTTCATATAAAATTAATCCTATGTAGCTATTAAGTTAATTTCACATAATTCTTGAATTAATGTTACATGAGGATGTTTAATATCACACGAGTTTCATTTTTTATTCTTATAAAATTTCATTATATCATAAGTCATTATACCAGGTGTTATGGGGTTATTTTTATGTATCCTTTTTTCCTTACACGAACCCTTTTATCAATCATATTTTATGACTCGTAGTTTTAGGTCAAGTTGTTTAATACGAATTAGAAGAAAAAAATCTCCAAATTAAATTATTGATGGGATTATATAATGTATAAATTGTTTATAAATTGTGGAAAAATTTATAATGGGATATTTATTTACTTATAAAGGTGTTTATAAGTTTATTAATTATAAATTTTTAAAATTAATTATTTATTTATTTTTAAAATATTTTATTAAATAAATATTCCATAAATATGAAATTTTTATATTGAAATATACTTTAAAAATTTTATATAATGACTTATAATTTATATATAAATTTTTTATATAGAAATTATAAGTGAAATTTATAAATTTTTCATAAATTACATAAGGCTAGATATAAAAGATTTTATATTTAACTATGAATTGTTTATAATAAATTAATTTTAATTATTCAAATTAAGGCCTTGTTTAAGAAATTATTTAAACCACATCAAAATGATTTTTGATAATTAATTTGATTAAGGTTTAAATAATATGTATATGTGATATTTAGATTATGTGAATTGTTTATATAATTTAATTGAATTATAAAATGTTTATATTGCATTTAATATCACATATTTAAAATGAAATTACATATAATGAATAATATAAAAGAGTTCAAATTGGAAATAATTTCTAAAATTTTATATTTATATAACTATGGATTTTCCATAATGTTTGGATAATTTATAAAATGTTATAATTAGATTTATCTATGAATTGTTCATAAATAGTGTATCTCATGTTTAAATATTTGAATTATTTCTTTATTTATTTTATTTCATTTTTTATTATTCATGGATATAAATTTTTTATATTATGAATATATGGTGCATTCTTTAGTTTAAAGTTTTAAACTTATTCTACATTTCTAGGCATGCATATAAGGAATTACAAGCTAGGTATACTAATTGATTTAGTTTCTTTATCCTTAAATTTGGATTGTATTGAGTTATGGGCTTGAATTGGGAAGATAATTATGGTTTATACATAAAATTAAATATTTTCATCTACTTTATTCATGGGATGCATTTGTTTATGTATGAATATGGTTGGATTTTAATTTGGGTTAATGAAACAAAATTTGAGTTGTGTAAAGGTTTATACATAAATATGATTTTATTATATTGGTTTGGTGGAAGAAATATGATTCCAAACTAAATTATTAGAATCATGAATACATGTTAAGGGAATACATGAGATAAGATTGTGATATTAAATACCCTTTAAAATAATAAGTGTTAGATTCCTTCCAATGCAAACACTTGTCAATACCCCAGTCATCCAATCGGGTAGGTCATGTTAAAGTTGGGTGCCATTGGATTATCTTGTGCAAGGAAAGAAAGTAATGGGTATCCCTAACAGGATTAGAAACCTTTTCTTGGAATTTTTTTGGGATACAATTAGTCAATATAACCTAACATTATTATGTTTCTAGAGTAATAGAGTTGATTTTATCCATATTATATATTAAGAAAGGATTTGACCACTCAATTATCCAAGATTCATATATGGTATGATTTGGACGATACCCTACTCAAAAAAGCTAAGTGATGAAAGAAATGCTAAAGTGACCCAAAACTTAGTAAAATGTGGATGTTGGACCACTAATGGACATGATAAATTTTGGGTATTCATTTTAGTGGGGCACATTTAATAAAATTCCTTATTAAATGATTATAATACATGATACTCGTTTGATAAAAGCTTATGTTGTAAACAAATGAAATCATCATCATAAAACTTGAATTTGATATTAATCCTTGAAAAGGATAATCATAAATTAACTCCTAGGATTAATAACTTAAGAAAATTTATTAAGTAAGAGAAATTCTATGTGTTATATAAATACATTATTGAGTAAAAAACTGTTGAATTTGTTAAATAAGTGGATCTAGATTCCTATGAGAAGCATAGAATGGTTCACTCAATGTTTCAAATGAATTATATGTAATATAGACAAAAAAGGCTAGGTATGGCTATGTAATTCATCTTGTTTTCATCAATATAAATGTTTTCAAAATGTCAATGAGTTCAAAAAATATTACTCAATATTCTAAAGGCATTGGGTATGGATGTCTTGGAATATGATATTTAGGTTTTGGTGTATTTTTTACAATACAAGTGGATAAAAGTTTAATCTAGAAGAAGAAAAGTTAGTTGGAAAATCCAACAATATTTCTTCTATTATCCAATCAATGTCATTGAAACTTAGAGTTTTTAGGAAGGAAGATTCATGATTCAATATGATGGAATTTTCCAAAACACTTAAAGTAGTTTAAAAAAATCTATGGAATTCCCATTTAATATATCAGTGTTATAAAATAGGTTCTTCATTTTTAAGGGAATTTAATATCAAGTGTATACTTTATAAATGTTACGAGTATACATGAGTTCAAAATCAAGGTAAGAATTTATATATCTTGTATATTGTACTCAAATGATGAAGCAAAGGGTTTCTAAATCATGGAATTGAATGCAGAGGAATATATATCGAGCTTAGATATATCTAAGTCAAGGATTTGTATCTTTATCTCATTTCTATAATATGATAAGAGAAATTATTTAATCATAAATTTTTGTTATGAATAATATGAGATAATGGATTCAATACATAGGGTTTATAATCCATCATATTGTATAATATACATGATAAAAAGATAAGGATAATAATGTTTTATCAGGGATAGAGTTATTTATCCATGATTTTATTAAAATATGAGGAATTAGGATCCCACCGTCACTAGTGGAATATTTTAAGGACTAATCTTCATTTTAAGAAAAATTACTTATACACATAGAATAAAATATATGGTATGGATGAAATATATTATTTGTTAAATATTCTTACTAAAAGGAAATGTGTTATTTACTCAAAATAAAGGATTTTGTGGATCTTAGTATGATATTCAGAAGGGAATATAGTGTCTAAGAGGCTATTGGGGGTATTTGTAGACTTTTTGAAGTTAAAAGTTAATAAATAAAGAGCTATTATAGTAAAAATATCAAATTTAAGGTCACTTGAATATATCCTAAAGGGTTTTGGGTATGTTGGTAAAAGGTAAAAGTACATAATTACATTTTTTACTAGAATATTTCAAGTAAAACTTTTAATGTGATAGGTTTGAATAATAATGATAATTATGTACTTAGAAAGAGTTTTAAGTATACAACATAAGTTATTAACATAGTAACATAGGATGTTGTGGAGTTGAGAAGTGTGGTTATTTTCACAGAGTTGAACATTGGGAATATGATTTATAAGTATCACTATTATTCAAACTAGAGTGTTTCATACACATTCCTCACTAAAGAGTTTAGTGAGAGGGTTTTATCAGATGGTCACAAAGTGATGTGGCATGAATTACATAGATATGTAATAATTTTAGCATAATCCCTAAAATTAAAACAAATATAATGTTGATCTTATAGTCTATCATATATGATATTCTATACTAGATCTTATACATGGTTTTGTTAATTATTATTAAAGAAGTTTAAGGATATAAAATGTATTTTGTTATATAAAAGGAAATATCCACTTTATTATTTTTCACGCTATCTACAAATATATGTATGTATATATGTATCGTGAAGTTAAATGATAACTAACCTCGCAAAATATAACATTGAGTTATCCCTATCTCATGTTCATAATGGAGTATTAGAGGTTATGAAAAAATGTTAAGGTTATCATGAGTATGATTATTGTATTAGGATACAAAATATGATCATGAGGCACAAAATAAGTTTTATGTGCTAGATGTCCCACTGATTATACCACATGGAGTGTTATACACTATGTATTTGGTATAATAAGGGTGAATGGTTCATATTTTGAGTCCCTAATACTTGAGTTTAGTGGGATACATAGAATAAGAACCTTCATACTCTGATACCTTTCTTATGAAATCCTTGAGTCTTATCTAATCAATTGGTAGTTGTGTATTTTGTTGATTATGTCATCGGTTAGATATTAAACAATATAGAATTTCTACTCTCCTATGAAAACTATGAAATATAGACCATTGATTAAGATAAACTAATGAAGTGTACAACCAAAAAAAATAGTACATATGACGTGCTTATCTATTTGGGTGAGGGTCATGTGATGTGCTAATCCATAAAGATGAATGACATGTGTTGTGTCCATAGGCCTAGTCAGTTTATAATTAGAGAGTCAAGAATATATGAGTAGGATTTATGGGATAAAAATACTCTATGTCCCATATTTACTCAATGTCTTAGAAAAATAGGTCATATATAAATGCCTTCTTTTATATGTTGTAATTAGTGGATGTAGGTATGGAATGCACATATTTGATGAAGATCACACCAGATCCATTTGTAGCTTGATTAGCATTGATTCTTTTCTAGAGGTTGATCTTTGCTTAAATTTATGGATATGATGATTCAAATTTGTTATCAATTATACAGTGGCCCATGGGGTCACACTTTTTGGTTGACTAATTTTGGATTTAGTTTAACTTAGATAGATGCTCTAAATTTTTTTTGAGTTTATCCAAAAGGATTTTAAATGGATATTAAAAAGGTATTACATAATATATCATTCAAGGTGAAGTTGATGATAACTTTCTAAAAGTTTTTTGGAAGATATCAAAGATGATTTTTGGGTATGGTTTCATAAGTTATTATATATGATGCAATGTAAGGTGAAATAGTACCAAGTTTATGAGTCTTTAGTGTAAGTGGGTGACTATTGGAGTTATTCCATAAAGCCATATATATGTGTGTGTGATTTATATATTCCAATATCATTGTGTATGATATTGACATATCATATGGTATGACATATTGAAACTGAGGAATTTTCATTGTTTGGTTTGGGGTATACCATATAAAACAATGTGGTGATATCGTTTAACACTACCATTGCATATCATATTTCATGGCAGTGGAATGTTAAAGGTTAATGTTCAAATATTCCTATGTTTGCAATCATTAACAACCCATTTCATATAATGAAACAGTGGGGGATAGCATGGATTAATGGTTACATCCAATATAACCACATGAATTAACTCGTGACTTTGGAGTTAATGCATGTCCACTTGAGAGTTTCTTGAGCAACTGTAAAATAAAATGATCACCATGAGATGGTATAAACTAAACTACCCAATACATGGACAAATCCCTCTTCTCCCCAAATCTCTCTATCTTATTATATACTTAACATCATGAGATGAAATAATATCTTGGATAGAGGGAGAGTCCCACTCAATAATTTCAAGAAATTCAACCCACACATGGATACACTATGGGTAGGGGAGTCTAATGGCTAATATTTAGCATTATTCAAAAATCATGTAGAGTGAAAATGGAAAAAATGATGTTTCTGTGAAAGGTATACAACCAAATTTATTATTTTTATAATATACATGTTTTTGAGTTTCTTGTTTGGAGATCATGGTTTGGGTTTCTTAATTCGTTTACAATTTTTATTTTAATTATTAAACTATCCTAATAAACCTTTCAAAATCAGGTACTACCATTCCAGATTTGGTGTTTCATGATATTTCTAGTCTAAAAATTTTAAAAAAATTTATTTTTCATTCTTACGCCGCGTACTTAGTTCTAAAAAGTTGTATCAGAGTGGTCATACAAAATTTTAAGTTAAAATTTTAATTAAATTCTTTAAAATTTAGGTATATGGTTTCAATATGGTCCCAACACCATAAATGATTAACTAGTCAAAGGTTGGATGGTAGAGAAATGATCACCCATAGATCGATTCATTTTTTGATATCAATATAAAATTTTAAAAAGGGGAAGGGTGTGTTCACACATAGAGGACATTTCTGGGTTAGGTCAAAGCCATGTTAAGTGGATGAATTTTATTAAAAAAATTAATTAAAATAATAATAATAAACCAGGAGTGGTGTATGTTGCCTGTATCCCACAACTATTACCCCTTTTGACAAGGGGAAACCACCAACCGCCTGCAACACACGATCGGTGATTAATAAGAAAAAAATTATATATAAGATGGTTTCAGCCCATCCCCCCCCCCCCCATGACCCACCCTATGTACAAAATGTGTCAATGAACCATTATCTCCCAAAAAACATGCCTTATTGACAAAGGAAATAAATTTATTATATATTATTGATATTTAATTCACTTTATTCCCTTACATTTATTATTTAATTGATATTTAGAAATATTTGATAAATTGAAAATAATTTTGAATTGATCTATAAATGAATTAAACTCATAATGTTTTATTGGTTTATTTATTTTATAATTAATTTAGAATAAACCTGTATTGAGATGGTATTTTTATTGATTTCTTGGAGTAAATTTCAGTTGTAGATAAAGAAAGTGTGTTTTTCAAAAGCTATGTGATATTAAACTATGGAAAATGAGCCTATATGAGATTGAATCTCTCAAATAAGTATATAAAACCCCATACCATTTATTGGTTGATAATTCTTGAGGGAATTTTAATTTTTGAGTTGGTGAGAGGTTCAATGTGAGAACTAAGGCTATGATAATAACTTTGAGAGTAGAAACACCTCAATGAGATGTTTTTAAACAAGTAATGAGGTCTAGATGGTGTTTTGGGTGTTTTGGATAGTGGTGAAGGAGAATCTAGTGGTGAGGGAGCTAAATTTTTAGTTTTTGTAGCCATTCACAACATAGATGAATCATTCATATGATGAATAATGTTTATACAGGTCCATGAACCTTATACAATGTGCTCAAACCATGAATGGGGCATTCATGTCATGAATATTACCCTTACATGAGGGGTTTAGGTCCCTTATATAGTCATCCATGCTATGAATATAGGGTTTACACCATAAAAGTTTAAAGAAACAAGTATTCCTCCTCTACCCTAAGTGTTTCATGGTGTGAACCCTTGTTCATTCCATGAATAGTTCCTAAGTGGTTTTTTCTAATGGGGGAAAACCTGTCTTTTTACCAGGGTGTGCCCTTTTATTATTCATTCTAACATGGGGTTAGGAAGCACCATTTTTTACCAACGCCACTCCCCACCTTATCCTCTTTTGATCCTATATTCCAAGTGAATGGTTCTTAATGATATTTCATTGAGATTTCCTCTCAATCCTTCATTATTGTTTCTTCTTGGTTGGATGCTGATTTTTTGTGATTTCAGTATAGTGTTTGGCATTTATTTCACTAGATCATGGTGGAATCGGTTAGTAATGATGAGTATTTTGGATGGTGTGGCCAAAGGTTTACTCAAGATGAGGTATGCACATCATTGCATACCGTTTCAGTAAAGGTACACCATCATGTTAATTTTCTTAGTGGTTTTGGAGAATTTGGATGAAAATTGGTCATTAAATCAGGTAATTAAACTGTTTTTTTTTTTTGTATTTATTAGGTCTGGGTGTATTTCAGGAGTGGGCCACACCCCATTTCTCAGGGTTTTGGAAAGCGTTTGATGTTTAGTGAGATTTTAGGCTTTATAACTAATTGAATTAATTTATAAATTGTTTATAAATTGTTAAAATAAATTGAATAATTAATTATAAATTGCTTATAATTAATTATTAGATTTTATAGCTTGAGTTAGGTTCTCAAGATTTTTATTTGAGATTGGATGGGTCTCAATTAGGATGGTAGAGTGTGATTCCAAAAGGAAATAGCTTATTTGAGGTAGGTGGTACCTGGTACATGCCCTTATGGTATTATAAATTTTATATTACATGTGATATGTAGTCTCACCATTGAGGGAATCCAACCTTTAAAAATTTAATGGATTTTTTATGTAACTCCCAAAAAATCATTTAAAATAATAATAAGCTTGATGGCTTACTTAACATTCAACACTGAGCTTTAAGCGAATTGAGATATATTATTTAAACTTGATCATTTTAACAGTCCTTGAATTAGAGGGTATTAATATGAGTAACTTAATTATAAAATATATGTATAATTTTCCTAAACAATATATATTTATTTCTTAATTATGATGAAATAAGCACTCAATTTTTAGTAAAGCCATTTTACGTTTCAAAAGGGCATTTTATTCAAAAATGGTTTTTGTTTAATTTTGTGCATGGGAATTATAATAAATTTATAAAAATCATTGAAATTTTATATTATAAAATAAGCATAATTTTTAAAATAATCATATAATAATTCACTTAGGGTAAAATTTTGATATTTTTTTGAAATGGTTGATTTTTTAGTGAATAGTGAAAAATACCAATTTTTCAAATATATTCATTTATTTTTATTAAATAAAGTAATTTAAAAGTCACATTATACATTGGATTTATACAACCTATGGATATTTAATCTTTAAAATTTGATATATATTTTTAATTATGAGGTTTATATTTGGTAAATAGGTCCCTTTTATTTTTTCCATTATGAATAGTAATAATGGTAAATATTTATCACCTTAATAAGGGTAAAATGGGTAAAATAGGGTTAAAACCATTATATCAGGTCTCAAAATCAACTCAAAAATTTCTATTATTTCATTGTAGGGAAGAAATTATAATATAAAAATCTCAAATTTGAATATATATCATTTTTTCATTTTCTCTTTATAATAAAATTTATATTATTTTAAGTAACTCTCTTGACTTTAATGTACCTAAATTTTTTTCATAAGGATAAAAAGAGGAAAAGTTTGGTTATAAGTGTTTATTTAAAAGAATAATTAGTTTTTTATCATGGTAATTTATTTTTAATTTCTAGTGATTTAATAATTACCTCAAATACTTATGCAATGCTGACAAAGTATTTATTCAATTAATAGAAAAATAAAATAAATGATTTTAAAAAATATTAAAAGTAATTAAATTTGGGTGAATTATTTTTTTAAGTGATTTTTTAGAAAAATATAACATGTTAGGTATGTTTTAAAGTATTATATTCTAATTCAATAACTATATTGATGACTTTAAAGTCAAAGTAAATGAACAGTGTCAAAAATGACTTTAATGGTATTTTATAAAAAATAATATTTTATTAAATTATTTTGGAATCATAAATATATTTAAATAGTATAGTTAGGATTATAAACGGTGTAAAATTTCATCCATTTTCCATTTATTATCTAATTGTTAACTTATAAGTATAATTATAACCATTTAAAATGAAAAAGTTGTTACCATAGTTAAGGTTAAGAACGGGTGTGTCATTTCCCTCCCTTATAAAAGGAAACCAGTTTTCTCTTTTATTTACACCACTTTTAACCCTATAGATCGATCAAAAACTTCCCAATTATCTTTTAAACTCACCTATCCATGAATTATATACTCTTTCCTTCTTAAAATTCAATTCCAAGTGTCTTTAATAAAGGATCTAAAGGAGGTCTTCCAAAGAAGAGGTAATCATCTTACACGAACACTTTCAATTTATTTCTTCTTCTACCTCTTCTAAATATATGTTATTAATCCTAAAATAATAACATAAGTATCATAAATATACTTAAATTTTATTATGATTATGTAACCACCAACATAAACCCTCTGTTTTGTCAAATGGGAAGTGAAATTATCGCTCGTGCATACGTGTGGACTACCGCCTCCACACCACAATATAATTAATTTTCTATCACCCTCTTTCATGGATGGTTATTATTATGAGATCAAAGTTTATATATGATATTTATGATATAATTATGATTATATAATTATAATATCTTATCTACCTTCCTACTCCCAATCTTTTGTAAAACGATAACGCCGCTCGTGCGTACGTGTGGACTACCACCTCTAAGAAGCAATGTGATCTATTTCTTATTTATACTTTACATGGATGGTAATAAGGATATATTTATTAAATAAATATTATATATATATATGATATAATAATTATTTTTAAAGGTTTATTATTTTTCACCTTTCTTTCTTTCCATCTTTTAAAAAGTTAAAATAACATTCATGTGTACGTATGGCCTACCATCTCCATGAATGGTGTAATTAATTTTTCAATCTATACCTTTTATGGATGAATATATATATATATATATAATGAATATATGTGATATTTATATCATTTTTCATATTATTTATATTATGGAACCATGATCCAATTACAAGTATTGAAACTACCAAATCGAAATTATAATGAAAAATGAAACAGTGGACACCTAGAACTGATGATTTTAATAAGGAGTTATTAATAAATGGGTGTTAAAATTTTATAAGTTTTTCAAATATGATATTATAAGTATTTAAATTAAACTATTTTATAATTATAATAAATTTAAATTTATTATATAAGATGTTAAATCACTTTCAAAGCAAGTTTAACTCAATGTAAGGGATTTTCATCTCACTTTTATTTCTATGAGACACATGCCATATCAACCACTTGTTTCTTTTATGTGGTTTATGTACTACACATGAATGTATTTTAAGAAAATTATCCTCAAAATATTAAGATATACACATCCATATAATTTTCTTTCTTCTATGGGTATTATGATTCAAAATTTTCCAAAATGGTAATGGATTTATGTTACAATCTCATTGTTTATTGGGATTATACAGGATTAAGTTATAGATGATGAAATTTTATGATCTACCTCACTAAAAAGTTGTGAATTTTATTATTCTCCAACTATTTATTAAGATTAAATGTTTTTATATCATTTTTCTCTCTTTAATTACTCAAGAGTCTGAAATAATATTTTTAAGGACATTTGACTTTACTCCTTACTTCAGTCGGAAATCATTTTTCTCCCATGTCAATATTTTATAAAAATATTTTAAATAATGTTTTTACTATTATCCAATGATTTTTTAAATTAATCTTCAACTGTGAATTAATTTTTTAAAAATGGTTTAAATGGAATCTATTTATCTTTTTTCAAATAAGTAAATTTTGACTTTTTACCAAAAATGTGATAGTAATATTTGTCTTAATGTATACAGAATGAAAAGAATTTCCCATTATCATGAACAATCAATGATTTTGAGCTTCCTTTATAATTTTACAAGGTCATATTCAAATAAAATGTTTTCCATAATATTTTCGAAACTTTTATATTTTAAAGATGTGATTTCAAAGTAAAAAAATGGTATTTTCTTCAAGAAATATTTCAAGTGATATTTTAACGGAATTATCATTTATGATGAAATCCTTTGATGTTACTTAGGCTTTAAAGGGTATATTATCCAATTATACCATCCTTCTTATTTTTATATTTGGTTTATGATTATGATGATTATATGTTTATGAAAATCATTTCTTTTACAAGGGTTATGATATATGATGAGTGATTTATGATCTTGCGAAACACATATGAATGGATTATGATTATGTGGAAGGTGGCCCTAGAATTATATATCCCTCTAGTTCATTGGGTAAATATGGATAACTCATCAGATAAATATGTTATTCATGAACCTAATTTCATGTTTAATATTTTATGCATGTATTTGGTTTTCATGTCCATAAGATTATGTATGGACCTGGTTTTCATATCCATAATTTTATGAGTGGACCTAGTTTTCATGTCCATAATATTATAAATAGAACTAATTTTCATTTTAATAGGATTATGTGTGGACCTGGTTTCAGGTCCATAAGTTTATGTGAGGTCATAATTTCATGTCCTTAACTTAACGAGTGAAACTATTTCTATTTAAATATGTTCTAAATTTTATATGATTATATTTTTGCCACATTCATATGTCTATGTTATTCTATCATGGATCGTGACTATTTATTGATAATTCTACACTCTTACAAATATTTTATATTATTATGATAATTTTTTATCCCATGAATCATTTTTATGATCTATGATATATTGGGTATGAACTTTATAATTTATTATCATGATATCACTCTCTTATTATTATATTATTCTAATGTATAATTATTGATTTATATCTTTTATGTTTACCCTTACTGAGAATCTAATCTCACTCTTTCTTATGTTTTTCCTTCCCTTGGTTAAGAGGAAAAGTTTGAATTTGGGTATACCTAAGAAGTGTTCTACATGGGAGACATTGAATATCTTTCATTAAATAATATGATTATGTATCTAGTACAAAAATACACTAAACCTTTATAGTTTTAGCATGGATCATAATTTTATGTATTGAATATCTATCTAATAATATTGTATATTTATGTATAAAAAGTATAGGTCACTATAGTTGGTATCGGAGCAGGGTTTATATAATTTTTAGATATTAGGATTAGAGAAATTTGGTGAAAACCCTAAGGATAATTCTATGTATAGGAAAACATCCTAAAATTTTGATAGGTAAGATATTATGTTGTTTTACTAGTAATATATCTCTTTCTAGATATGAGAAGTAGGTGTGGTTTTATAAGAGATGTATCTAGGGGTAATAAACCCAAAAATAGTTGTTTGATAATATCTCATCCATCATTTTGGTGCACGGTGAGTGTGCCCATACTTCACACTTAGTTTGAAACTCCTAGGGGATATTCTTAGTTTAAATCACATTTTCCTTATGAACCATCATGAAGGATTTGAATATATGATAAAAAAAGTATGAACTAGGTTAAACTTAAGGTTTCATAGATTGAAAAGAAGGTGTCATGATTTAAAAATCCTATGAATCATTTTTCATTATTATATTATTTGTCACTGTGACTATTGTTTCTCTCAATTTATTTCTCAGTTTTATTAAATGGATGAAACCCAAAGGAATCATGTGAACAATGAATGTGATGGCCAGTGAAATGATAATTCTCATGATAAACCCAATGGATTAGGATTTGGGATGCAATATTTTGTGACTAAGATCACTCAAATCTCACAATCTATGAGTGATAGCACAAATCATGTTGAACTTATGAATGCACCAAGGAGGGAGAAACATGTCATTAAATATTTTATGAGGAAATTTCCACCCTCATTCTATTATACTTGTAATCTATTTTTCATTGATAAATGGATCAATTCAATGGAAAATATATTTTTAGTCCTTCATCGCTCGGGCCATAAAAAAATTTATCATATCTATTTATCATTTGTAAGGTGAAGTTATTCATTGTTGTAATCTTATTAAGAATATGATAAAAAAGATGATGAAATTTAATCCATGTAATGGGATGAATTTAAGAGTATATTTTTCTGAAAATAATTCCCTCATATTCTATAAAAAATGTATAATTAATTCCTTGATCTTAAGTAGAAGGATGATGAATCCATTGGTACCTATGAGAAATATTTTACAATACTTGAAAGGTATGATTCTGTTTTAATCATCCTCCCTAAATGAAACTTTTATTGATGCTTTAGTGGTTTGAAGCCAATTCTTTGAAAAGAATTATCCATAAGGGGATTTTGAAGATGTAAAGAAATCATTTGATGTGCACTCAAAGTGGAAATAGAAGCTAGAAACCCTCATGGACCTGGTGATAAGAAAAGGTAAATAGAGTTTCTTGGAAGCTCTAGTGGTATAACACATAGAGGGAACAAAAAATTTCAACCTAATACTTAATGAAAATGTAGGAAGGAGCACTCAGGTGAATTCCTGTAGTGAAAAAGAATATTTTTCAAGTATGGGAAGCCTGGGAACCAACCAAAAGAATGTTGAAGTTATGTGAAGTGTCCAGTAGATGAAATAAATAGAGAGAGAGCACAATATAATACCCTGCTAACACTTCAGCATTATAGATTCTAGGAGTTTGTTAATTATGTGAATCAATTCCATGATCTGAGGGCTAATGAGGATAATAAGAAACAAAATCCTATAAAGTAAAAAAGAAAAATGGAAAGCATATGTAATCACAATAGCTAAAGTGAATCATGATAATTAGGGAACACTTATCATCCACCCCAGAGTTGGGGATTCCATGTTGAATTTTATATGAATAAGCACTATGAAAATATTATTGTTCATCCTTTAGTGAAATTTGATGTGATTATGATCATTTATAAACTATATCTATGTAGATTCCATATAAAGTTTTAGAAAAAGGAAATCATATTTGATATTCTAAATCAAATTATGATCATTTATCAGTGCAAGGTTGAACCTGAACTTGTAATGGAAATATTTTTGGCTATGATAGGAGATTATTTAAAGAATAAAGGGTGAATTATCTTTTGTAATCATATATTATTTTATTGTAAATTTATTTTGGGAAATGATTAATATATTTTTGGAGAATATATGATCAAGGTATATGAATTTTGGTAAGAGACTTTATAAGTGATTAAAATTGTTTCAAGATAATTTTTAAGTTGATCATGGAAGGATATAAGGTCAAATCATTCTAATATTTGGGTTCCAATCTTGGATAGACATATTTTTTAGGATCCTTAAGGTTTACTATTTTTTTAATGGATTAAGTCGAACTTTGTGTGTTATTGATGAGGTTTTATATATTAATAGGCCCAAAAGGGGCTTAGATACCCTGAGGGGGGTGAATCAGGGTATGTTATTCCTTTAAAAATTATTCCTACCCCACTATATCTTGACCTATTTATTATAAAGGTCACTTAATTTTCAATTTAATTTTTATACCGTTCTTATCCTTTTTAACATTATCTGATGATGATTCATGTAAATTAAATAAAGAAATAAAGAAAAAAGTTACACTAATTTTTACTTGGTTCACCACTGAGGGATAGTGTCAGGAGAATGCATCCAATAGTGTGTTGGTGCACCAAAAACACTAAGATCACTACTTGTTAGTTTAGGATAGTTCACTGCTACCTGGGATCACTTCCCTTATAATGTTAGAAGTGGGATCACTATCCCTTATATTCTATAACCAATCATAATTTGAAATCTCACTACTCTCTCAACTAAAGTATGATCACTGATCCTTTATATGATTCTATTTTTTATTGCTTGAATAAATATATTTTACACCTCATTTAGTGCATCATTAAGTTCTACTTTCATCCACTTGATGAATACCAATTTATGATAGATTTATTTGGAAATCCCTTCTCAATAATTTCATGAATCTCACAAAACACTCACAAAACTACCCAATTATTCATAAGAAAATTCTTCTTTCATGAACCCAAAAACATTCACAAAGGTCTCCACTTTCTCAAATCTCAAACATCCTTCATGAAGCACCACCTTTTGTTAAGCTCACTTATCCTTTCTGAATCTCAATACTTTCACGATGCTTATAACTTTTGGTTATCTTATATATCCTTCACTAACATCCTTTCTTACTAAACTTTTTTCACAATAACAATCTTCAAAAATCACCTTCAAAATTTTAAAACCTTTGAATTTTCATTAAGGCTTTCTCTTACTCAAATGAAGGGGTAGAGGCCTATTTATAGGCATTGCCTCCCTTTCATGAAGCTTCCAAGATTGCCATCATCTTTTCACAAATCTCCTAATTATTTCTCTCAAACCTATTTATTTTGTGAAGAACCTAGGAAATTTCCCATTTATGAAGCTTATTATAGTCATGGAGGATTACTGTCAACCCTTCGTGCATTCATGAACCTTCAAACCTTCACGAATCACTAATCCTTTACGAATCTCCCAACCTTAAAAAAATACCCAATATTCATGAAATCCATGAATTTTCCATATTTTTATGAGGAATTCATGGAATTATAACTTTAATGATTCTAAATACATCCTCTAAATTTTGGACCCCAAAAAATTAGCAAACACCGGGAAACGACACCACCTTGTATATGTAACTTTCTATACCATCTCCAAGCATCCATTCCATTGTCTTAGATATTTTTCAACATAACTTGTCAATAATCTCTCTAGAACTCTAAAAATGACCTTGGAAACCTTCTTTTCCAACAAACACAATCAACCCAAAAATAATGAAAAGTTACCTTTAGGGATTTTTCCCCAAAAATCTCCTCCTTTGGGTTTATTGACAACTATTCACATTTTGATACCGCATTAAAGATTCTTCCATCTTCTACCAAAATCCAATTATTTCGATTCCGATAATGATCAATTATTTACTCAATACACACTCTAATTCCACATTATCCATGATCGGCATTAGAAACAATAGTAACATGTGAATTTCATTAATGAATCACTTCATTCTCAAAACCACTAAACTATTTTCATCACAAACCCCATATGTCATGATATATAACATTTGATCAATCATATTTAGCATCATCATATTTAAAACTACCCCTACTTCACTGCTCCCCCTATCAGATTATCCCCATGTCTTAATCAAGATATTTTCTCCCCCTTTTTCAACGAACCCGAAGTTCACTTCTTTGTGGTTACAACATTGTAAAGAACATATATCAGCACATAAGAGAAAAATACACCATACCTCAGGGAGTTGGGGTCCCACATCCACACTTTTTCAAGTGTGGGGAGTAAACTAAACTCCAAGATCTAGTTTATTTCATTCATATTCCTATTTGGGTAAGGCCTTTTTCAGAATGTCTGCAACCTATATTTTTGTAGGAACATAATACAACTTCACAATCCCATGCAGCACCTTTTCCTTGATAAAATGATACTTGATTTCAATGTGCTTTATCCTTGAGTGATGGACTAGACTTTTTCTAAAATTTATAGCACTTGAATTATCAAAATGTATTTCATTCAGAGACTTCAATTAAAATCCCATATCATCAAGCTACTGCTTCATCCATAATAAATGCATTCAATCTTGAGTAGTTGTAATATATTCAGTGTCTACCATGATCAATAAAATCCAATCATGTTTCTTGCTTAGTGAAGAAATGCACAATACTCCAATATATAATGAACTACCTGAATTTTACTTTCTATAATCTGCTGAACTGTCCTATTCTACATCTGTATAACCCAATAACTCATATTGAGATTTTCTATTTTATAGAAAACCAAAATCTAGTATGCCCTTGATATACTAAAATATGATTTTTACGTGGATTTATTTGGTATTTCTTTGATATTGTGCCACTTATAATTTTACAAAAATAATATCAAGCCTTATCACTATCAAGTATAATAAAGTTCTAATGATGTAACTATATTATGTAACATTAACCACTTTGACTTCTTCATCTCATGATAGTTTCATTCATGTATCCATCAGAGTCATCATCTGCTAATAATTATCCATTAAAAATATTCCTAGAACTTCCTTGGAATATTTGAATTAAGAAATTAATGTTCCATTATTTCCATATGTCACATGTAAACCAAGGAAAAGGTTAGTTTAACAATCATTGACATTTTGAACTCACTTTTCATAAATTCTAAAAAATACTTGAATTGTGCTTCATCTGATCTGCTAAAGATTATTTCATTGACATACACTAGCACCATCATCCTTTGATTACTATTATTTTTTATATATAGATTTTAATCTAGTCTACTATGCTGAAAACTAAGATTCTTAAGAAAATTATTAAGTCTTTAATACCATGCTCTCGGTGATTTAACCAGCCAATATAGAGCCTTTCTTAGATGAAAAATTCTATTTTCATTTTCATGAATGAGAAAACTGTTAGGGCCAATAGGGGCCTATATACCCTGAGAGGGGGGGTGAATCAGGGTATGAATATTCTTTTTCAAAGTTCTTCCTACCCCACTGGATCTTGACCTCTTTATTACAAGGGTCACTTTGTTTGCTCTTGTGTGTAAAATATGACCACGTCTTTACTTCTTTATCTAATGATGATGCTTTGAATGCAATGCAGGGAAGCAAACAGGCAGACACAGAGATTTTTACTTGGTTCACCCTCACTGGGCTATGTCCAAGGAGCATATGCTGAAAAGTTTCCGGTCGTACCAAATTCCACTAATCTTCACTAGATGTGGATACAAAGTTCGGGCTAGATCACTTCTATTCTTAGGCTCACTGCCTTTACAAGTTTAGGGTCATCTCACTGCTTTCCCAAGGGTCACTCCCTATTTCTCTCTCTCTGGCTCACTGCCGGTGGAGAGGATCACCTTCTTCCTCTTCCTAAGCTCACTACTCTGGAAGGGAATCCACTCACAGTTTATAGACCTATAGGTCTCTTCATTTGCATGAATGAATGCATCTTTCTATATGTGTAGATGCTCTGTTGAAGTACAACTTTCACCTGAAGATGAATATCTCTTTGCACCGAAGGTATCGGGCAAACTTCCAGCTTCCACGCAGTCTGAAAAACACTGCTGGAACAAACCTTACTTGGCGCGCAAGTCTACCTCGGTGTGCAAGTATCGGCGCGCAAGTCACAACGGGCGTGCATGTCCTCCTCAGACACTTGCGCGACTCAAGCTTCCTCAACTCCAAACTTGCGCGACTCTCTTCCTTTTACGCCCAAACCAATATTGGCGCGCAACTACCAATCGACACGCAACTTCTAACACCGGCGCACAACTTCAACTACTGGCGCGCAAATTCACCTGCGCGACCCACACTCACCACTTGCACGACCACCACACCTGCGCGACGGGAGCTCTGATTTCTCAAAGTGTTGAACTCCGTTTTAGAATGAGGAGGGGTGGTCCAGTATTTATAGGCAATCTGACCACCATGCGCGATGGCGCGCAAGTCACCTGTGCGACCCAGTTTCGGCGCGCAAGTCCCTTGTCATTTTAGACACTTGCGCGACCAACTCCCAAACTTGCACGAACCTCTTTAATTTTCCATATTTTGATCTTCTGATCTTGAAAAACATATGGCGCGCAAGTTTCCTATACTCCAAGTCCGCGGCGCGCAAGTCCCATTGCCAAAAACACTTTTCTTCATTTACCAATTTTCAGGCCCAGAAATTTGGCAAACACTGGAAAACGGCGCCACCTTGTATCTGTTCTTTTGTACCACTTCCAGATCATCCATTCCTTTTATCAATGTTCTTGAATCAAACACGGATCATTGACCTCAGCTCTTGAACTCGACATTCCACCATGAAATCCTATTTGTCAACAAATTTGTATGCCATTGTTTTGCTTTGTCAATAATCACTACTCAGATGTCCACTTTGTCAACAAACACAATCACCTCAAAAATGCTTCAATGATACCTTGAGAGATTTTTGCCCAACAATCTCCCCCTTTGGGTTTGTTGACAACTCTTCCAAAACAAAGATACGTCGTTGATTCTTCAGCCTCCACTCTCCTCATTGCGATTCTGATAGCGATCAAGGATTTACTCAACACATACTCTAAGCCCACATGAGCAATGCTCGGCGTGAGAAACAAGAGTAAATGAAAAGTTCATCAATGAATCACTTTATCTCTGACATCCACTGTTGACACCAAACTGATACCAATTTGTACTAAACTAATACCAATTGTTGATGGATTTGTTGGAAGACCAATGTTTGGTTTGGAAATTGTCTTACCACTTTCCAACACCACTCTTCTGCTTTTATCACGATCCTCAGCTGTCGTGATATCTATTCTTTGACCGATCACTTCTAGCATCGTCAGATCTAATACACTCCCCCTTTCTCTTTGATCCCCCTTTCTAGCTGCTCCACCTGTCAGCTTCTCCCCGTATCAATTATGATTTATCAAATCTCTGCACTATCTCCCCCTTGAACAAACACAATTTTCTACTCCTTTAACAAACACTTTTCTCCCCCTTTGTCAACGAACCCAAAGGACAGTCCTTTGCAGTCTGTAACATAGTAGAGAACACATATCAGCATATTAGGGAAAAACACATCATACCTCGGGGAGAGGGGGGGTCCCACATCCACACTATTTCAAGTGCGGGGAATCGACTGAACTCCCAGAGCCAGTCAATTCCTCTCAAAAGATTCCTTGGGTAAGGCCTTTGTCAAAATGTCTGCAACCTGTAGCTCTGTAGGCACATACTCCAACTTCACGATGCCCTGCTCAACCTTCTCCTTGATGAAATGATACTTGAACTCAATGTGCTTTGTCCTGGAATTATGGACAGGATTTTTGCTAAGATTTATAGCACTTGAGTTGTCACATTAGATTCCGATCGGAGACTTCACTTCAACTCCCATATCTTCAAGCTGCTGCTTCATCCACAATAAATGTGTGCATGCTTGAGTGGCCGCAATATACTCAGCTTCTGCGGTGCTCAATGAAATGCAATCTTGATTCTTGCTTAGCCAAGAAATACACAATCCACCAAGATAGAAAGCACCACCTGACGTTGATTTCCTATCATCCGCTAAACTGGCCCAGTCTGCATCAGTATAACCCAATAACTCTGTCTAAAATTTATCAGTATATGTCAAGACAAAATCCACCGTGACCTGGATATACCGAAGTATTCTTTTCACTACAAGCATGTGGCTTTCCTTGTGATTACTCTGATATCTCACTGCTTGGCATGTGGCGAAAACAATATCAGGCCTTGTTGCAGTTAAGTACAACAGACTTCCAATGATTTGCCAGTATTATGTGATATTAACTGCCTTGCCATCCTCATCTTTTGATAATTTCATCTGAGTAGCAACTGGAGCCTTCACTTCCTTGGATTTTCTCCATGTTGGAAACTAAGCTACTAAAAATATTGATCAAGCCTTCAGTACCATGCTCTCGGTGCTTGTTTCATCCCATACAATGCCTTCTACAGTCGACAAACCTCATTCTCATATTCATGAATGAGAAAACCATTTGGCTTCTCAATATGCACTTCTTCTTCCGAAACCCCATTGAGAAATGCAGATTTGACATTCATCTAAACCACTTTGAACTTTCTTTGCACTGCAATGGCTAAGAATAATCTGATTGTCTCCTGCCTTGCAACTGGTGCAAATGTCTCATCACCATTCTCTTTGTATGAGCTAGAGATGACTAATCACCAATGATATTCTGCATGTCAATCTCAGCTCGATTCTTTGACTATTGTGCAGATGAGGATTCTTCTTTTCTAAATCAGCATTAGTTACTTATGCTCCCCCTTTGTTGCTTTCCTTCTCAACACATTCGTCAGGAAATTGTTCACTGACTCATTCTTCAGTGGCTTCATTTCTTTCCACTACTTCTCGCAGCTTCTTGGTATCCTGAAAACAGTCAGCTGATACCACAATATTAGATCAAAATAAATAAGCATGAAATGCTTGATTATTGTTGCTTCCCCTTCAACATATCTTCCCTCCATAGATGACACCTGGTTCGAGTCATTCAATCATTGCATTGATGGATCTTGCATCTGATTTTGTTATTGAATGCTCCCCCTGTGTTACACGACACTTCTATCTGTTAGGCCCAACGGTAGAGACCCATAACCATTCTTCTCCACGTGCACCATTTATACTAATCTGGCACTCAGCATCGATCCATTAACCAAATCTCTAAGCCTACTGAGTTAGAACTTAGTGTAGGAAACAAGAGACAAAGTTAATAACACAATCACATTCTATTGTGCTCTGTTGATCCCTTTCTTTTTCAACTCTAGTACCTGATTTGAATCAATTTAAACTCTAGAGCATATCACTTCTCCACTTCACATCCTTAGATGCCACTTCCCCTTGGATTGTATCTCCCTAAAACCTGAAACACATGGATCATCAGTTAATAGAATTTATATACATAGGGAGAGGGGGTTATTATTCTGGACTCCTCAAGATGAGGATTTTGGTTGATCCTAATGGGTCAACCCTTTTATTCTTTTATGTAGAGCATCACACTCCTTCTTGGATTCTTCTAGTTGCCTAGCCAACTTCAACTGTTCTGGCCATATGACTAGGCATTCATTGCCTACATTCTGAGCCTTTTTCTGATATGTAGATTTCGTAGGCTCAGCCTTTCTCACCGCTTGGGGTATAAACCTGCTAGTACACATTTCCTTCTTTGAGGTTCTACCAAAATTCCATTTTCCTTGATTATTTCTCTGAGTAATAACCTCTCTGTTTGGCATCTTCCCTTTCTTCTTCTCCCATCTTAGGGGTCTTCCTCTTTCCTTCACTTCTCGCTAAGAAACACAACTTGTGAATTTTTCAATGCATTCTTTATTTATTTGCCTTTTATCAGATGTATGAATCACTACACTCTTTTTCACTGGTGGTGAGTCCTCCATTGAACATTCATTCTTCTTTATCACAGCTGGAGTTGATCTCCCATTAATCTTCCTGGTTTGTTCACATTCTCTCCGTGAGAGCGGTTGTGAGTATGACAGAGGAGGTGACTGATACACTTTTCGTTCAGCTCCATGTGATTCTCTTGAGGCTTTAGGCCTATTTTTCACCTTACCACTTTGTCTCCCAATGTATAATTTCTCATTATGTACCACTGGAGTTGGTAATCTCTTTCTCGGGTCTTTTTCCTTCCCCTCTTTCTTCTTGCTGCACTGTCTGGCCAAATGTCCATGATCAGAACATATGAAACATTTTCTATTAAAGGCATACCTCATTTCATCACTTCTCTGCTGAGATGTTGATGCAACTTGTTTTCTTCTTCTGGCATCGATCTCCTGAGCTTCCTGACACATACTAATGGTGTGTCCCATTCTTCCACAGCAATAGCATTTTATAAATGATTTCCTTTGAGAGACTCTACTCTCTGAATTCTTCGGAAGCTTCTTCTTATTCTGAGATTCAGCAAAGTTTCTATTTTCACAGCCTGATATATATTCATGAGCCTCTAAACAGAAGCTTGATGTGTGGCCATGAATCCCGCAGAAATAGCACATGTCATCACTTCTTTTTGTAATTGTCCTTTTAGGCCTATCTCCAGCACCTGCAGGATCTTTTCCATTTCTAGAACTGTTCATGGATCTCTTTCTGTCATGAACAGGAGGGGATTCATCGAATCCAATACCAGATTTTCCGAAACTTGCTGGTCTTTGATATGAGAAAATATTTTGTTTTTCTCTTCAGAAATAGCATACCTATTCTTCATTTTATCATCACTTTTCGAAGGATGATCAAATAGAAAGTGTAAGGCATCTTTCATTTTTGGCATTCCTTTAGCATTGGATTTCTCCACATCCTTCTTTACTGATTCTAGATCCTCTTCCAACTTTTTAATCTTCATCTCCCTTGATTCAAGTTGGACATCCATTTCTTTCTTAAGAAGCTTCCCGCTACTCACCTCATCTTCTAGTTCCTCTGTGAGCTTTTCCAACATTGCACTTTGCTTCACTACTTTTAATTTTTCCTCAGAAACAGATTTAGAGACAGATTCATTCTCTTGTTGTAGGCTTCGATTCTTCTGAACTTCTTCAGACAACTGTGCTGCTAGATCTTCATTTCTAGCTTTCAGATTTTGTACTTCATCTGACTTTTGATTCTCTTCATAATCATCAGCCTTTTGTTTTCCTTTCATTTTAGCCATCTTTTGTAGTTCATTGACATGAGAATCATTCTTCTCTGTTAGGTCAGTAACTATGTCAATAAGCCTTTGATTTAAGCCTCTTAGCTTATTGACCTAAATCTCTAATACTTTGATCCGGATATCTTTAGATTTGACTTCTTCGGTGTTTCCAACGTCAATTGGAATATCAGGTTCTTCGATGCCTTTGACTTGATCTCTCACTTTTCTATTCAAGCCATCGATCTCCCTTTTCTGTTCTTCAATCTTAATATTATACTCACTAACTGATTCTGAGTTCTCTCGTGTTGATAACTTGAGTTTCTCAATTTCTTCCATCAACTCAGACTTCTCTTCTTCCTGCTGCTGCATATAGATTTTGGCATCGTGAACAACTTTGTTGGATTTCTTTGTTTTTGCTCTCCAAACATCTATCTCCTCAAGAGCAGCCTCCAACTCAGCTCGCATATCTATTCTTCCTTCAATTTCTTCTTCTGTTTCAGCATCAATCTGATGCTCATGTACTTCACTCATTCCAACATCATGATTGAGTGAATCAATCCTTTCCCTATCAGATTCATCCAGACCTTCCTTCAGTAAACTGTTGGATTCTATTAATTAAATCACACTTTTTCCATACATACTTCCACACTGAGGAATACCACCTGACTTCTGCTTCTTCTTGGATGTTTTTACCTTTTCCATGGCTCACCGAGATAAGAGCAGACAAATTCTTTAAACACACAGATCGACTGCACCAAGCCGGAGAAAACAAATCTGATAAAAGAAACCTATCCCTCTGATACCAATTGTTAGGGCCAATAGGGGCCTATATACCCTGAGAGGGGGGTGAATCAGGGTATGAATATTCTTTTTCAAAGTTCTTCCTACCCCACTGGATCTTGACCTCTTTATTACAAGGGTCACTTTGTTTGCTCTTGTGTGTAAACTATGACCACGTCTTTGATTCTTTATCTAATGATGATGCTTTAAATGCAATGCAGGGAAGCAAACAGGCAGACACAGAGATTTTTACTTGGTTCACCCTCACTGGGCTACGTCCAAGGAGCATACGCCGAAAAGTTGTCGGTCGTACCAAATTCCACTAATCTTCACTAGATGTGGATACAAAGTTTGGGCTAGATCACTTCTATGCTCAGGCTCACTGCCTTTACAAGTTTAGGGTCATCTCACTGCTTTCCCAAGGGTCACTCCCTATTTATCTCTCTCTGGCTCACTGCCGGTGGAGAGGATCACCTTCTTCCTCTTCCTAAGCTCACTACTCTAGAAGGGAATCCACTCACAGTTTATAAACCTGTAGGTCTCTTCATTTTCATGAATGAATGCATCTTTCTCTGTGTGTAGATGCTCTGTTGAAGTACAACTTTAACCCGAAGATGAATATCTCTTTGCACCGAAGGTATCGGGCAAACTTCCAGCTTCCACGCAGTCCGAAAAACACTGCTGGAACAAACCTTACTTGGCGCGCAAGTCTACCTCGGCACGCAAGTATCGGCGCGCAAGTCACAACGGGCGCGGAAGTCCTCCTCAGACACTTGCGCGACTCAAGCTTCCTCAACTCCAAACTTGCGCGACTCTCTTCCTTTTACGCCTAAACCAATATTGGCGTGCAACTGCCAACCGACGCGCAACTTCTAACACCGGCACACAACTTCAACTACTAGCGCGCAAATTCACCTGCGCGACCCACACTCACCACTTGCGCGACCACCACACCTGCGCGACGGGAGCTCTGATTTCTCAAAGTGTTGAACTCCGTTTTAGAATGAGGAGGGGTGGTCCAGTATTTATAGGAAATCTGACCACCCTGCGCGACGGTGCGCAAGCCACCTGCGCGACCCAGTTTCGGTGCGCAAGTCCCCTGTCATTTTAGACACTTGCGTGACCAACTCCCAAACTTGCGTGAACCTCTTTACTTTGCCATATTTTTATCTTCTGATCTTGAAAAACATATGGTGCGCAAGTTTCCTATACTCCAAGTCCGCGGCGCGCAAGTCTCATTTCCAAAAACACTTTTCTTCATTTACCGATTTTCAGGCCCAAAAATTTGGCAAACAATGGAAAACGGCGCCACCTTGTATCTATTCTATTGTACCGCCTCCAGATCATCCATTCCTTTTATCGACGTTCTTGAATCAAACAGAGATCGTTGACCTCAGCTCTTGAACTCGACATTCCACCATGAAATCCTCTTTTTCAACAAATTTGTATGGCATTGTTTTTCTTTGTCAATAATCACTACTCAGATGTCCACTTTGTCAACAAACACAATCACCTCAAAAATGCTTCAATGATACCTTGAGGGATTTTTTCCCAACAATCTCCCCCTTTGGGTTTGTTGACAACTCTTCCAAAAAAAAGATACGTCGTTGATTCTTCAGCCTCCACTCGCCTCATTGCGATTCTGATAGCGATCAAGGATTTACTCAACACATACTCTAAGCCCACATGAGCAATGCTCGGTGTGAGAAACAAGAGTAAATGAAAAGTTCATCAATGAATCACTTTATCTCTAACATCCATTGTTGACACCAAACTGATACCAATTTGTACTAAACTAATACCAATTTGTACTAAACTGATACCAATTGTTGATGGATTTGTTGGAAGACCAATGTTTGGTTTGGAAATAGTCTTACCACTTTCCAACACCACTCTTCTGCTTTTATCACGATCCTCAGCTGTCGTGATATCTATTCTTTGACCGATCACTTCTAGCATCGTCAGATCTAATACACTCCCCCTTTCTCATTGCTCCCCCTTTCTGGCTGCTCCACCTATCAGCTTCTCCCCGTATCAATTATGATTTATCAAATCTCCGCACTATCTCCCCCTTGAACAAACACAATTTTCTCCTCCTTTAACAAACACTTTTCTCCCCCTTTGTCAACGAACCCAAAGGACAGTCCTTTGCAGTCTATAACATAGTAGAGAACACATATCAGCATATTAGGGGAAAACACATCATACCTCGGGGAGAGGGGGGGTCCCACATCCACACTATTTCAAGTGCAGGGAATCGACTGAACTCCCAGAGCCAGTCGATGCCTCTCAAAAGCTTCCTTGGGTAAGGCCTTTGTCAGAATGTCTGCAACCTGTAGCTCTGTAGGCACATACTCCAACTTCACGATGCCCTGCTCAACCTTCTCCTTGATGAAATGATACTTGATCTCAATGTGCTTTGTCCTGGAATGATGGACAGGATTTTTGCTAAGATTTATAGCACTTAAGTTGTCACATTGGATTCCGATCGGAGACTTCACTTCAAATCCCATATCTTCAAGCTGCTGCTTCATCCACAATAACTGTGTGCATGCTTGAGTGGCCGCAATATACTCAACTTCTGTGGTGCTCAATGAAATGCAATCTTACTTCTTGCTTAGCCAAGAAATACACAATCCACCAAGATAGAAAGCACCACCTGACGTTGATTTCCTATCATCCGCTAAACCGGCCCAGTCTTCATTAGTATAACCCAATAACTCCGTCTGAAATTTATCAGTATATGTCAAGCCAAAATCAACCGTGCCCTGGATATACCGAAGTATTCTTTTCACTGCAAGCATGTGGGTTTCCTTGGGATTACTCTGATATCTCACTGCTTGGCATATGGCGAAAACAATATCAGGCCTTGTTGCAGTTAAGTACAACAGACTTCCAATGATTTTCCAGTATTCTGTGATATTAACTACCTTTCCATCCTCATCTTTTGATAATTTCATCCGAGTAGCAGCCGGAGTCTTCACTTCTTTGGCTTTTCTCCATGCTGGAAACTAATCTACTAAAAATATTGATCAAGCCTTCAGTACCATGCTCTCGGTGCTTGTTTCATCCCATATAATGCCTTCTACAGTCGACAAACCTTATTCTCATATTCATGAATGAGAAAACCATTTGGCTTCTCAATATGAACTTCTTATTCCAGAACCCCATTGAGAAATGCATATTTGACATTCATCTGAACCACTTTGAACTTTCTTTGCACTGCAATGGCTAGGAATAATCTGATTGTCTCCTGCCTTGCAACTGGTGCAAATGTCTCATCACCATTCTCATTGTCTGAGCTAGAGATGACTAATCACCAATGATATTCTGCATGTCGATCTCAGCTCGATTCTTTGACTATTGTGCAGATGAGGATTCTTCTTTTCTAAATCAGCATTAGTTACTTATGCTCCGCCTTTGTTGCTTTCCTTCTCAACACATTCGTCAGGAAATTGTTCACTGACTCATTCTTCAGTGGCTTCATTTCTTTCCACTACTTCTCGCAGCTTCTTGGTATCCTGAAAACAGTCAGCTGATACCACAATGTTAGATCAAAATAAATAAGAATGAAATGCTTGATTATTGCTTCTTCCCCTTCAGCATATCTTCCCTCCATAGATGACACCTGGTTCGAGTCATTCAATCATTGCATTGATGGATCTTGCATCTGATTTTGTTATTGAATGCTTCCCCTGTGTTACACAACACTTCTATATGTTAGGCCCAACAGTAGAGACCCATAACCATTATTCTCCACGTGCACCATTTATACTAATCTGGCACTCATCATCGAGCCATTAACCAAATCTCTAAGCCTACTGAGTTAGAACTTGGTGTAGGAAACAAGAGACAAAGTTAATAACACAATCACATTCTATTGTGCTCTGTTGATCCCTTTATTTTTCAACACTAGTACCTGATTTGAATCAATTTAAACTCTAGAGCATATCACTTCTCCACTTCGCATCCTTAGATGCAACTTCCCCTTGGATTGTATCTCCCTAAAACCTGAAACACATGGATCATCAGTTAATAGCATTTATATACATAGGGAGAGGGGGTTATTCTTCTGGACTCCTCAAGATGAGGATTTTGGTTGATCCTGATGGGTCAACCCTTTTATTCTTTTATGTAGAGCATCACACTCCTTCTTGGCTTCTTCTAGATGCCTAGCCAACTTCAACTGTTCTGGCCATATGACTAGGTATTCATTGCCTACATTCTGAGCCTTTATTTGATATGTAGATTTCGTAGGCTCAACCTTTCTCACCGCTTGGGGTATAAACCCGCTAGTACACATTTCTTTCTTTGAGGTTCTACCAAAATTCAATTTTCCTTGATTATTTATCTGAGTAAGAACCTCTCTGTTTGGCATCTTCCATTTCTTCTTCTCCCATCTTAGGGGTCTTCCTCTTTCCTTCACTTCTCGCTAAGAAACACGACTTGTGAATTTTTCAATGCATTCTTTATTTATCTGACTTTTATCAGATGTCTGAATCACTACACTCTTTTTCACTGGTGGTGAGTCCTCTATTGAACATTCATTCTTCTTTATCACAGCTGGAGTTGATCTCCCCTTAATCTTCCAGGTTTGTTCATATTCTCTCCGTGAGAGCGGTTGTGAGTATGACAGAGGAGGTGACTGATACACTTTTCGTTCAGCTCCATGTGATTCTCCTAAGGCTTTAGGCCTATTTTTCACCTTACCACTTTGTCTCCCAATGTATAATTTCTCATTATGTACCACTGGAGTTGGTAATCTATTTATCGGGTCTTTTTCCTTCCCCGCTTTCTTCTTGCTGCACTATCTGGCCAAATGCCCATGATCAGAACATATGAAACATTTTCTATTAAAGGCATACCTCATTTCATCACTTCTCTGCTGAGATGTTGATGCAACTTGTTTTCTTCTTCTGGCATCGATCTCCTGAGCTTCCTGACACATACTCATGGTGTGTCCCATTCTTCAACAGTAATAGCATTTTATAAATGCTTTCCTTTGAGAGACTCTACTCTCTGAATTCTCTGGAAGCTTCTTCTTATTCTGGGATTCAGCAAAGTTTCTATTTTC
The DNA here is from genome assembly GCA_963277665.1 of Viscum album. Classification (NCBI taxonomy): domain Eukaryota; kingdom Viridiplantae; phylum Streptophyta; class Magnoliopsida; order Santalales; family Viscaceae; genus Viscum; species Viscum album. Next base: position 1,822,073,116 of record OY728135.1, on the reverse strand, counting down.
ACAGCCTTATATATATTCATGAGCCTCTAAACAGAAGCTTGATGTGTGGCCGTAAATCCCGCAGAAATAGCACATGTCATCAATTCTTTTTGTAATTGTCCTTTTAGGCCTATCTCCAGCACCTGTAGGATCTTTTCCATTTCTAGAACTATTCACGGATCTCTTTCTGTCATGAACAGGACGGGATTCATTGAATCCAATACCAGCTTTTCCGAAACTTGCTGGTCTTTGAGATGAGAAAATATTCTGTTGTTTCTCTTCAGAAATAGCATACATATTCTTCATTTTATCACCACTTGTCGAAGGATGATCAAATAGAAAGTGTAAGGCATCCTTCATTTTTGGCATTCCTTTAGCATTGGATTTCTCCACATCCTTCTTTACTGATTCTAGATCCTCTTCCAACTTTTTAATCTTCATATCCCTTGATTCAAGTTGGACATCCAGTTATTTCTTGAGAATCTTCCCGCTACTCACCTCATCCTCTAGTTTCTGTGTGAGCTTTTCCACCATTGCACTTTGCTTCACTACTTTTAATTTTTCCTTAGAAACAGATTTAGAGACAGATTCATTCTCTTGTTGTAGGCTTCGATTCTTCTGAACTTCTTTAGACAACTGTGCTGCTAATTCATCATTTCTAGCTTTCATATTTTGTACTTCATCTGACTTTTGATTCTCTTCATAATCATCATCCTTTTTTTTCCTTTCATTTTATCCATCTTTTTTAGTTCATTGACATGAGAATCATTGTTCTCTGTTAGGTCAGTAACTATGTCAATAAGCCTTTGATTTAAGCCTCTTAGCTTGTTGACCTCAATCTCCAATACTTTGATCCGGATATCTTTAGATTTGACTTCTTCGGTGTTTCCAACGTCAATTGGAATATCAGGTTCTTCGATGCCTTTGACTTGATCTCTCACTTTTCTATTCAAGCCATCGATCTCCCTTTTCTGTTCTTCAATCTTAATCTTATACTCACTAACTGATTCTGAGTTCTCTCGTGTTGATAACTTGAGTTTCTCAATTTCTTCCATCAACTCAGACTTCTCTTCTTCCTGCTGCTGCATATAGAGTTTGGCATCGTGAACAACTTTGTTGGATTTCTTTGTTTTTTCTCTCCAAACATCTATCTCTTCAAGAGCAGCCTCCAACTCAGCTCGCATATCTATTCTTCCTTCAATTTCTTCTTCTGTTTCAGCATCAATATGATGCTCATGTACTTCACTCATTCCAACATCATGATTGAGTGAATCAATCCTTTCCCTGTCAGATTCATCCAGACCTTCCTTCAGTAAACTGTTGGATTCTTTTAATTGAATCCCACTTTTTCCATACATACTTCCACACTGAGGATTACCACCTAACTTCTGCTTCTTCTTGGATGTTTTTCCCTTTACCATGGCTCACCGAGATAAGAGCAGACAAATTCTTTAAACACACAGATCCACTGCACCAAGCCGGAGAAAACAAATCTGATAAAAGAAACCTATCCCTCTGATACCAATTGTTAGGGCCAATAGGGGCCTATATACCCTGAGAGGGGGGTGAATCAGGGTATGAATATTCTTTTTCAAAGTTCTTCCTACCCCACTGGATCTTGACCTCTTTATTACAGGGGTCACTTTGTTTCCTCTTGTGTGTAAACTATGACCACGTCTTTACTTCTTTATCTAATGATGATGCTTTGAATGCAATGCAGGGAAGAAAACAGGCAGACACAGAGATTTTTACTTGGTTCACCCTCACTGGGCTACGTCCAAGGAGCATACGCCGACAAGTTGCCGGTCATACCAAATTCCACTAATCTTCACTAGATGTGGATACAAAGTTCGGGCTAGATCACTTCTATGCCCAGGATCACTGCCTTTACAAGTTTAGGGCCAGCTCACTGCTTTCCCAAGGGTCACTCCCTATTTCTCTCTCTCTGGCTCACTTCCGGTGGAGAGGATCACCTTCTTCCTCTTCCTAAGCTCACTACTCTGGAAGGGAATCCACTCACGGTTTATAGACCTGTAGGTCTCTTCATTTGCATGAATGAATGCATATTTCTCTGTGTGTAGATGCTCTGTTGAAGTACAACTTTCACTTGAAGATGAATATCTCTTTGCACCGAAGGTATCGGGCAAACTTCCAGCTTCCACGCAGTCTGAAAAACACGGATGGAACAAACCTTACTTGGCGCGTAAGTATCGGCGCGCAAGTCACAACGGGCGCGCAAGTCCTCCTCAGACACTTGCGCGACTCAAGCTTCCTCAAATCCAAACTTGCGCGACTCTCTTCCTTTTATGCCCAAACCAATATTGGCGTGCAACTGCCAACCGACGCACAACTTCTAACACCGGCGCACAACTTCAACTACTGGCGCGCAAATTCACCTGCGCGACCCACACTCACCACTTGTGCGACCACCACACCTGCGCGACGGGAGCTCTGATTTCTCAAAGTGTTGAAATCTGTTTTAGAATGAGGAGGGGTGGTCCAGTATTTATAGGCAATCTGACCACCCTGCGCGACGGTGCACAAGTCACCTGCGCGACCCAGTTTCGGCGCGCAAGTCCCCTGTCATTTTAGACACCTGCGCGACCAACTCCAAAACTTGCGCGAACCTCTTTACTTTGCCATATTTTGATATTATGATCTTGAAAAACATATGGTGCGCAAGTTTCCTATACTCTAAGTCCGCGGTGCACAAGTCCCATTGCCAAAAACACTTTTCTTCATTTACCGATTTTCAGGCCCAAAAATTTGGCAAACACTGGAAAACGGCGCCACCTTGTATCTGTTCTTTTGTACCGCCTCCAGATCATCCATTACTTTTATCAATGTTCTTGAATAAAACATGGATCGTTGACCTCAGCTCTTGAACTCGACATTCCACCATGAAATCCTATTTGTCAAAAAATTTGTATGTCATTGTTTTGCTTTGTCAACAATCACTACTCAGATGTCCACTTTGTCAACAAACACAATCACCTCAAAAATGCTTCAATGATACCTTGAGGGATTTTTACCCAAAAAAAACTATATTCCTACTTGATATACATTTCTTCTTCTAGAACCCCATTCAGAAACACTGACTTGACATCCATCTAGAAAAATTTGAACTTTCTTTACACTACTGTAGATAATAATAATTTGATTGTATCTAGACTTGAAATGGGTGAAAATGTTCATCAACTTCAATAACTTCTATCTGGGAGTACCCTTTAAACACTAGTCATGCTTTGTTTCGAATCAACATATCATCTTTATTCATATTGTTGTGAAAGACCCATTTGGTCCTGATGACATTCTTATTTCTTGGTCTCAAAACAATATACCTTGTCTAATTATTCTCAATTTTTTCAAGATCTTCATTCATATATTGAACCAAGTTTTCATTTCCAACTGGTTTCTCAAAACATTTAGGATCTACCTGAGATAGGAAAGATTTATGTTGCAAATACTTCATTCTCTATGTTTGAACTGGCACTTCTTGATCACCAATGATATTTTCCTTTCAATTTTAACTTGATTATTTGGCTTCTGTGTAGAAGCATATTTGAATTAATCTTGATCATCATCAGTATATTCTTAGAAATCATTATCTTCCACTTCTAATCCCCCTGATTTTCTCACCTATTCATCATTTTTATCAGGGAACTATTCACCATTTTTTTGAAGATTCTATTCATTCTCTACTATAGTGACATAATTTATTTCAACTACTCTTCACAGCCTCTTGTTGAAGCATTTATATGCTTTGATTTTTCCTGAGTGTACAAGGAATATCCCCTTATCTCTATGTGACTCAAATATCACGTGTTTCTATTTATTTAGAATAAAACACTTACTTCCAAAGATTCAAAAGAATTTCAATTTTGTATTATTTCTATACCATATCTAATATGAAGTATTTTCTTCCTTTAGACATAACAGAGCCCTGTTAGATATGTATAATGGTGTCAAGATTTCTTCCCTATATAATTTCTTTGGTAGGTCCTTTTCAATAATCATTTTTATATCCATGTTGTTGATGATACTATTTCTCCTCTCACCCACTCCATTAAACTATATACACTTGTGTCTTTTCATCACACACACAACCCATATATTATATCTCCCCATTAGTCTTTCACCACTTAAAATATATTAGAAACAATTTACTGTATGGGGAGAGGGGTACCTCTGGAATCCTCAAGATGAAGATTGTGGTCTATCCTGATGGACTAACCCTTTGATATTTTCTTTCAAAGCATTATATTATTATTTTTTATTATAACTACCCATCCAACTTCATATATTCTGGCCATATAACTAGACATTATTTACTCACATGTATAGTATTCTTCTGATATGTTGGTTCTGTAGGCTTTCACCTTTTCACACTTTTGGGTTTAAGACAACTATTAAAAAATTTGTTCTTTTTTTATCCGCTTATACACCATTTTTCAGGATTCTTTCTCTGAGAAGAAATATTTTCAAAGATCATATTCTCTTGTTTATTCATCTATTTGATGGATCCTTCTCTTGCCTTTACTTCTTTACATGTGGTATGATGCATAGTTATTATGTGGTGTTCCATTTTTAGTTTTATTTTATCATTTATCTGAGTCAAATCACAATGATGTGATGGGAGTGAGTATTTTATTGAATATACATTATTTTTACTTACAAATGAAGAAGTTACTTGTTTTTACTCTAATGTTTTAAACCCATTTTTCAACTTAGTAGGTTTTATTCTAGTACATACTTTCTCATTATACACCACTAGATCTGGGGATCTCTTTTCGAGTACCTTTTACTTCCCTTCTTTCTTCCAACTGTAATATATTTCCAAATTCCCATGATTAGAACATATAAAACATATCCCATTAAATACATACCTAACGTCATATTTTCTTTTCTAAGATATGGATACAGTAAGAGTTATTATTATAATATTTATCCCTTAAGTTTCTTGATGCATACTCATGGTGTCTCACAACCTTCCATAATAGTATCATTTCATGGATACTTTCTTCTAAGAGACTTCTCTTTGATATTTCTCAATAAGATTCTTCTTATTCTCAAATTTAGAAATTTTTTTGGCTTTAAAACATGAAATATATTCCAAATCATCAAAAAAAAACTTTAAATATTACCATGCATCCCACAATAATAGCACATGTTTTCATTACTTATTATAAAATCCTTTTAGATCTATTTCCGGAAACTCCAAAATTTTCCCCCATTTTGGAATTATTCACAATTATATCCCTCTCATGCATGTAGGTGGGATCATAATATCCAATACCAGATTTTCAAAATTTTCATGGCCTTTGGGATGAGACAATAATTTCTCATTTTTCCCATAAAATAGGATATTTTCTTTTCATTTCATAATTACCTTATTAAGGATAGTCAAATAATAAAAGTAAATCATCCTTAAATTTGGGATTCCCAATGTAAATCATCTTTAAATTTGGGATTCACTTCGTCATTATATTGCTCCAATTATTTCTTCATTGATTATAACTCATCTCCCAATAGTTGAATCTTATTTTCCCTTCATTCAAGTTGATAATTAACTTCTATCTTGATAGCCATTTCATCTTCCAATTCTTGGGGGATCTTATTCATTGTATCAGCTTGTTCCGTAATTTTAGAATTTTGTTGAGTAATAGAATCATTATGTAATGCATTATTATATTATGGCCTTTGGTTCTCATAAACTATTTAAAATAGTTATATATCACGATAATTATTTATAGCTTCCAAATTCTTAATTTCTTATGAGTTTAGATTCTTTCCTCTGTCATCATTTTTGAATTTTTCTATTTTTGTGGATATCTTTTGTAGTTCTTCAGATTGGGAATGATTCGTATCCGTAAAATTAGTATACACCTCAACAAGACTTTTTCTTATAACTTTTATCATTTTTACCTCAATTTCATGTACTTGGATCCAAATATTTTGAAACTTATTTTCTTCTTTTAATTTATAATCCAATTCTTTTATCATGTGGATAACATCTACTATCGGACTTCTTGGAATTTCTTTATTGTCGGTAGTTACAATATCACTTAACGTGTCGGGTTCCTTTTCCATTCCTAATGAATCATTGAATGAGAAAATAGTCTCACAATATGATAATTTTTTGGTTTCCTTCAACGAAATCATACTCTTTCCATAGACACTTCCAGAGTGAGGAATTCCACTAGACTTCTGATTCTTCTTTGAAGTTCTTCTTTTTTCCATGGAACAATGAGATAAGGGTAGACTGAAACTTTAATATAAAAAATTGAATGATCTAATTCATAGTAAAAAAATATTATAAAAGAAACTAAAGCTCGGCCCAAAAACGGATTAGATACCCTAATAGAGAGGGTGAATCTGGGTATGGATATTCTTTTAGAAATTTTTCCAACCCCACTAGATTTTGACCACTTTTATATAAGGGTTTATTTGTTTTATCTTTAATGTTTAAAATTATCTTATCCTTTACAAATTTATCTAATGATGATTCATATAAAGTAAATCAAGAAAGTAATAATAAGGACACATTGATTTTTATGTGGTTTACTACTAAGGGCTAGTCCAAGAAGCATGCTTCTAATAGTATGTTGGTGCACCAAAATCACTAAGCTCACTAATTATTGGTTTAGGCTAGGTAACTCTTACCTAGGCTCACTTACCTTATAATGTTCAGAGCATACTCACTATCCCTCTTGGTTTACAACTAATCAAAATTTGAAATATCACTGCTCTCTTAACTAAATTGTGATCACTAATTATTTAGATTATTCTCCTTTTGATAACTTGAATCAATATATTTTTCACCTAATTTGGTGCATCATTAAGTTCTAATTTCATCTACTTGATGAATAACATTATACCATAGATTTACTGGAAAATCCATTCTCAATAATTTTGTAATGATCACTACTTTCACAAAACTCACACAACATTCGTGAAACTACTCAATTCATTACAATAAAATTATTTTTTTGTGAACCCCAAAACTTTAGTGAAGCTCACCACTTTCCTGAATCTTAAATAGCCTTTGAAAAGCACCCCCCTTTCATGAATCTCACTTAGCTTTCTTGAAGATCAATACTTTCATGATGATTACAATTTTCGGTTGGATTATATATCCTTCATGAACATCCTTTCTTCATGAAATTTTTCTCAAGAACAACCTTCAGGAATCACCTTCACAAATTCAGAGCCTTTGGATTTTCATTAAGCCTTGCTCTTACTCGAATTATGGGTTAGATACCTTTTTATAGGTGTTTCCTCCCTTTCGTAAAGTTTTCAATCTCACTGCCATCTTTTTGAAGATCCTAATTATTGTTCACAAACCTCCCTATTTTCACAAATCACCAACTAAATTTCCCATTTTCAAATATTCTCATAGTCGTGGAGGATTACCATATACCCTTCTCACATTCGTGAACCTTCAAACCTTCATGAAACACTGAGCCTTTTTGAAGCACCAAACCTTTTTAAAACACCAAATATTTTCAAAATCTATGCATTTTCCATATTTTTATGAGGCTTTCATGGAAATATAACTTTAATTATGCTATCAATCCTCAAAATTTTGGAACCAAAAAAATTGGAAAACATTGGGAAATGGCATCACCTTGTATATGCAACTTTTTCTACTACATTCAGGGTGTCCATTAATTTTTCTTGGATATTTTTCAACATACCTTTTAAAAAATATCTATATAACTCCACAACTAACCTTGGAAACCTAATTTTTCAACAAACACAATCAATCCAAAAACACTGCAATGTTACCTTGAGGGATTTTTTTCCCAACAGATATTAATGTATTGTATTTATCCATATTAGATAAATTATGCTAACCATTTTGTTTTTTATGATAACTAGATATAAAAAAGAATGAATTATCATTATTTTATGGATTAAAATTTAATTTTAGTGCTTTGGGAAAGAAAACTTTAGCATGAATATTCATTTCTTAGAGTAAGATATGAAGTTTAAATTCATCGCAGTACAAACAAAGGATGAAATTATGCTTATGAAAATGAAATAAATCAAGTAATTACATTCTATATTTTTCTCTATCTTAATAGTAAAATAATACCTCAAATTTAGGAAAATAATCTTGAAATAAAAATGTTATAATTTTTCCTTTATTTCTAATGAATTAATGTTCTTTTCACCCATCATAGATTTATGGTTTTGTGGTTATTAACTTTCTCATGGTCATGTTCTCTATCACTCTCTATTAGTCACTGGATGCAAGTTTTCTCCCCCACATATATAATTTAACTTCCCACGAATGTTCTCCTCATATATGAATACAATTACGTTCTATTTTAGGTAACCTTTATTTTTCTTTCTTTCTATTTTTAAAAGAAGTTTCATTATCCCTTTATACGATGTGGGATTTCAGAAATATTATTTTAAAATATAAAACCTCTTATGAATGAAATAAAATTATGACGGTGCAATTTATTTAATGGTGGGAAAATTTAAAACATTGAAAATTTAGTTTAAAATAATAATAATCTTGATAAATTTCTTAACATGCAACACCGATCTTTAATCAAATTGAGATATATTAAAAAAATTATTTAAATGTGATTATTTTAACATAGTCATTAAATTGATGGGTATAAATATAAGTAACCACATTATGAAACATATGTATAATATTCCTACTCAATACAATTTTATGGATTAATTCTTAGAAAATAATCACTCAATTTTTAGTAAACCCATTTTATGCTTCAAAAATACATTTTATTCAAAAAAAGATTTTTATTGCATTTTGGGCATGGAAATTATAATTAATTTCCTCCAATTTAAGAAATTTTATTTTATAAAATAAAAATAATTTTTTAAATAATCTTATCATAATTCACTTAGGGTGAAATTTTTGGATTTTTTTGAAATGGTTAATTTTCCAATGAATAATGAAAAATACTGATTTTTTAAATACGGTCATTTCTTTTTATTTAATCAAGTAATTTAAAAGTCCCATTATATTTTGGATTTGGTATTAAAGTTACATATGATTAATTTTATTTATAATAATTTAATTAAATCCATTTTAATTTATAATATTGATGATTTTGATTTAAGTTAATTTTATGTATAAAAACACATTTTTTAAAAATGTTTTTCGTTGCATTTTACACATTTATATTAAAATTTATTTCTTCCACTTGTATAGGTTGAAAATTAAAAAATTTATAGAATATCTAGAATTAGGATGTTCAAATTTTTTTAATAGTTCCCTTTTATTTTTTATCATTGTGAATAGTAATAGTGATATGTATTTATCACCTCGATAAGGGTAAAATGGGTAAAACATGGTTAAAACCATGAGCTAAGGTCTCAAAATCAAATCAAAACTTGACCTTATTTAATTTTATGTAATATATTATACCATATATGTCCAAAATTATAATATATTTCATTTTTATATTTTCCCTTGATAATGAAATTTATATTATTTTAAGTAATAAAGATTCCAAAATGTTACTATCTTGACTTTAATGCCTCTAAATTTTTTTATAATGATAAAAAGAGAATAAGTTCAATTATAAATTTTTATTTGAAATAAAAAATAATTTTTTTGTCACATAAATTTATTTATAATTTTTAGTGATTGAATAATTACATTAAATTCTTACACAACACCGACAGTAAATTTATACAATTAATATAAAACTAAAATAAATGATTTTAAAAATATCAAAAGTTATCAAATTTGGGTGAATTGTTATGTTGAATTAATATTTTAGATAAATATAATATTTCAGGGATATTTTAAAGGTTTATATTCTAACTCCATAACTATCTTGATGACTTTAATGTCAAAGTAAATGAATAGTGTCAAAATGACATTAATGATATTTTATGAAAAATAATATTTTATAACATTATTTAAAAATCATAAAAATATTACAATAGGGTAATTAGGATTATAAATGGTATAAAATTTCATCCCCTATCCATTTATTGACTAATTTTTAACTTATAAGTAAAAGTATAACCCTTTAAGAATGAAAAATTCATTATCAATGAAGGATTAAACCAAAAGATAATGTTTAAAATGACACCAAAACCTGTATAAATTTAATTTTATGAGAATATATCAACATTATACTCTTTTTATTATAATTTTTTTCCATTTGGAACCATTTTTCTTGATAATTATTTAATTATAATTGAATATTTTTAGTAATTCCAAGTGTTTCATTTCGCTCCCTTAGAAAAGGACACCCCATATCTCTTTTCTTTACACTACTTTGAGTTGTCTAGATTTACCAAAACATACCCAATTATCTTATAAACTTCTATATCCATAAATTATAGGTTATTTTATTCTTAAAACACCATTACAATGGTCTTTAAGAAAGGATCTAAAGGGGTCTTGCCGAAGAAGAGGTAATCATCTTGCTCGAACTCTTTCAATTTATTTCTTATTATAAATATTCTAAATCTATTGTATTCATCAAAAAATAAAACTTTAATGTCCTAAATATACCTAAATATTGTTATTATTATTATGTAACCACCAATATGAACCCTCTATTTCATCAAATTGGAAGTGAAAGTATCACTCATTTGTACGTATGGACTACCGCCTCCACGTAGAGATACAATTCATTTTCCAGCACCATCTTTCATGGATGGTTATTATGATGGGTTTAAATTTTATATATGATATTTATAAAATAATTATTATTATATAATGATAATACCATATCTAAATTTTTACTTTAAAATATATTATAAAATGATAACATCGCTTATGCGTACGTGTGGACTACCACCTCCACAAAGAGATGTGATTCGTTTTTCATTTTTGTTTTACATGGTTGGTAATAAAAATATATTTACTGAATAAATATAATATATATGATATAATAATTATTTTTTAAATATGAATTATTATTTACCTTTATTTCATTCCATCGGTTAAAAAGTAAAAACAACATTCATTCGTACGTAAGACCTACCATCTCCATGAGCAGTGTAATTCATTTTTCTATCTCTAACTTTTATGGATGGGTATATATATATAATTAATATATATGATATTTATGTCATTTTTAACATTATATAGATGATTTAATTTTTATCCAAGTACAAGGACTAAAACTGTTGAACCAAAATTCTCGTAACAAACAAAACAGTGAACACCTGAAAATAATGATTTTAATAAGGATTTATTAAAAAATTGTTGTTAAAATGTAATAATTGGATCATATTTGATATTATAAGTGTGCGCATAAATATTTTATATATTTATAATAATTTTAATTTTATTATACATGAGGTTAAAATTCATTCAAATCAAGTCAAACTTGAGGTAAGGGATTTTAATATCACTTTTATTTCTATGATACACATTCCATATTCACCAATTGTTTCTTTTATGTGGTGTATATACTACCCATGAATGTATTTTATTATTATTATCATGAAAATTATGGGGATATTAATATCTATATAATAATATTTATTTCATGGGTCTTATGATTCAAAATTTACTAAAGCGTTAAGGTATTTATGTTGCAATATCATTATTTATCAGAATTGTTTAGGATTAAGTTATCAATGATTAAATTTTATGATATAACTCACAAGAAACTCATGAAATTTCTTCTTCTATGTTTATTTCTTTAGATTTCGTGTTTTCCTTTAATTTTCCTCTCTTTAAGTACTCAATATACTAAAAGAATATTTTTAAGTAAATCTAAGTTTATTACTCTTCAGTCAAAAATCCATTTTATCCCATGTACATGTTTTATAAAAATATTTTCAAGAATGTTTTTAATATTTTTTAAAGAAATTTTTATGCACGTTTGAATTTTTTTAAAATGGTTTAAAAGTAATATTCTTGTCATTTTCTGAATAATTTACTTTTGACTTTTTACTAAAAATGTGAAAGAAATATTTGTTTTATTGTATACAGAATGTACAGAATTTAACACCATCATGACCACTCAATGATTTGAAATTTAATTTAAAATTTTACAAGGTTATTTTCAAATAATTTTTTTCCCATAATATTTTTTAAAATTTTAGATTTTAAAGAAGTAATTTCAAAGGGAAATGTGTATTTTCCCTGAGAAATATTCCAAGTAATATTTTAAAGGAAATTTGATCTAATATGAAATCCACTAATGTTGCTTATTATTTACTAGGGATATGATCTAATGATACTATAATTATTATTTCTCTAGATGGTTTATGATTTTGATGATTAGATGTTTATAAAATCTATTTATTTTCCATGGGTTATGATATATGATGAATGATTTATAATATTATGTAACACATATAAATGGATTATGATTATGTGATGGGTGGGCTTGAAATTATATATCCCTCCAATTAATTGGGTAATTATGGATAACTCGTGAGATAAATATGTTATACATGAACCTGATTTCATGTTCACAATTTTATGTGTGGACCTAGTTTTCATTTCTATAAGATTATGCATAGAACTGGTGTTCATGTCCATAATATTATGCATGGACCTGGTGTTCATGTCCATAAGATTATGCATGGACCTGGTTTTCATGTCCATAAGATTATGCGTGGACCTAGTTACATGTCCATGAGTTTATTCAAGGCCTTGACTTCATGTCCTTAACTTAATGAGTGAACTTGTTATTATTTATACATGTTCACAATATTATAAGATTATTTTTTTCCACATTCATATATCTATGTTATGCTCTCATGGATCATGGATATTTATTGATGATTACACACTCTTATGAATATTTTCTATTATTATGATGATTTTTTATGCCATGAATCATGTTTATGATCTATGACAGACTAGGTATGAACTTTTTAATTTATGATCATAATATTTTTCACTTATACTTATCTTATACTCATGTATGATCATTGATTGATATCTACTATGTTTACCCTTACTGAGAATCTGAACTCACCCTTTAATATGTTTTTCCTTCCCTAGGTTAAGAATAAAGGTTTTAAGTAGGACATACCTAAGAAAAAATATATGTGGTAAAAGTTTAATATCTTTCACAAATTAAGAAGATTGTGTATTTAGTATCCAAAAACACTAAAATTTTATGGTTCTATAATGGATCATAATGTTATGTATTGAATATTAATCTAATAAGATGTGATATTTATGCATGAAAAGTATGGTTTGTTATAGTTTAATTAAAATTAAATGCCTAAATCTAAATTGAAGAAAGTACTAAGTCCATGAGTGATCTTAGGCACTGGCTTGATGCCTCAGTTACTGATGGTCATGGCCTTGATTATTATGATGTTCCCTATGACACATGTACTTCGAGGGGTATTAATTAAATTAAATTAATGTGATGTAGTTGTTCTAGTATTAGAGTCCTTAGAAACCTCCAGGTAGAGGTGAGTGACGAGTTGAGATGGATGGCTTAGGGATTGGCCAAGGGATAACTTTGAAATTCCTTAAATACTTTGGGATAATTGTGATGATCATGGGTAGAAAATTCCTTCCCAAATGATATGTGATTACCTGGGTAGGTAGACCCTATACAGATTGTTGGTTAGGTTGGGTGTGAGGAGTGAACTAGGGTGATTTGGGAATGGAATGGGCATGAGGAAGTCTCCCCTTAAGTGACTATATATATGAGTCTAGCATGGTTGTGACATGATTATGATGATTTTGAGGGATTTGATACCCTCTGAGTGATGGGAATAACCCAAGATTCAATAATGTGATTTAGGAACCTGTGATGGGTTTCTGTGCATAATGATCCATAAGGGAACTTGGTGGGTGACCAAGTGATATGGAAACCCTTGAGAGGGTGAATACAGGTATGGGTAGTGAGGATCATGGGTGACACCTTAGAACCTGAATCGATAATGTGATCCCATGGAGGTTGTGGTGACTATGACACGAGATGTTGGAGTAGGACTCACACCCTATTAAGATGTAGTGAGATACACTATATTCCTAGAACATGTTCCTAGGATCTTTTTTTCATGCCTGGTATCAGTTTTGGATGCCTCAAACCTGTATAATTTTCCTCCATGCATTTCTATCATGATGAACATCACACATATACTAATTTCCTAAAATGAGGCATTCATATAAAAAACTCGTACCATGTTGGTCCATGAGTAAAATCTAAAGAAAAAATAACATCACACATCAACCGCATCAACCAAGTTTACATAACATCCAACTGTAATAGAAAACATCAAGAACAACAATCCCACTCTGGGTACTTGGGTTTTTCCCACACATGGGTTAGCTACTCCTATGAAATAGTTTATTTTCAAGTCCCTACACATCCTAATATCCATCTACCATCCCTAAATAGTAAATCAATAGAAAATAAATACCCTCTAATACCTCTTTGTAACACCCCGAATCGAGATCCACTAAATTAGTACCCCGATCTGGTGCACAACATGACCTCAGGAACACCTCCCTGTATTTCAAAGGCTATCGAATAGAAGTGAGGGTCTAAAGAGACATGTGGGAAAACTATACCCTATTTAATAGAGTAATCCACAATAGATACAATAATAAGTAAAGGAAACCATAAAAAGTAAACATTAATTTAAAATCATTTCCTCAAAACTAGTTAGATACCCAAAACCAAATATTAATTATGTCATGTCGTGTTTTACAGTTACAAGTTTAAAGGAAACCCCCAAAAATAAAGATGAGCTAAAAAACCCCAAGATGGGTCCTGAAACCAAGTTTGGTTCCCTAATATATGCATATACCTAATACCTAAATAATCCCTCTAGAGAAGGAGCTTTTCCCATATCCTAACATACAACCATGAAGTCTTCTTGGGTACCCAATGACAGCCTAAGAAAGGTGTGAGTAAAACTTGGTAGGTCACCACCAATGGTGTCTACAAAATATATATTCTAAATATTTTATGAAAAAAATATAGTAAACAATAAGATAAATGAAAGATAAACTAGGTTTCATTAATAAATAGGTTTTCCATTAGCCACTATCATCATTAGTTCCATGTGTTTCCCATATCCATCAAACATGTTCAGTCTATTCCGATCATCTAGACAGTGTACATGTGGAGTCAAGTTCCCTACATCATAAGGACATTTATTTCACAAATTATTACATAAACCAACTTTCCCTAAAGCCTCAGTCCAAGAATTTATATCATGTGCATTAGTTAGGGGTATAGAGCTTCAATCTAACACCCTAACTAATGAAGCAGCTCAGTGGGCTTAGATCATTAGTCTATCTCAACCCGTGGGAGTAGATCCTCAGTATAACTCCCCATAGATATCATTTATTCACATAATCATGCTTCTTTAATCATTATTCACATTTAACTCATACATATCATAACACATTTAACATATTCAAGTTGGTCCAAATTCCCCCTTATATCATTCAACAAGATAAACACAATTATCATTGGTTTTATTCCATAAACTCTTAAATTTAACATTTATCAACTCAATTCTAAGTTCAAGGAAGAGACACACCCCATGGGTATCCCTAGTCTCGGTATACTAATCCTCAATGGATCCCACAGGGATAATGAGGGGTTACATCCATAATTTAATTAACCTAATTATCATTTCTTACTAAGGAAACCAAATATAAAGCAAGGAGGTACCACAAAAAAACCACATACACCTAAATTAGGGCATCAAGACCATGGGATATAATCTATAGAAAACCTACCTCATGTTCACATATGAATTCTTGCTTAACCTTATCCTTTTTTTCTAAATCAAACAAAATTCAAATCCCCAACTTATAATATAAAGTAAAAATAAGTTTTTAGGTCTTAGGAAGAAGAATATCAACTACACAAGTCCTTTTCTACAAAACTAATGAAAGAGGAGTATTGGACTCACTTGGGTCTTTGATTCGAACCCAACCACACTCCAAATGGCCAAGAATCGGTGGAGAATCATCCATTGGAATCATAGGAGGATGAATTATATTACCTATCTACTGTATGGTGAAATGGGGGTAAAAATTGGGTTAGAAACCTTAAAGCATAAGGTGGGAAATAGGAAATTCCCCATGTTTAATGAGGCGCATGGTTTGGATAAACAATTAAACAAACCATGCACCACCTTCTGTCTAAAGGGGGGACGGGTCACACAATATCCTAGGATCCCACATTGTTTGGCAGACTGTGTGGTGGCCTTTAGGAATGGCTATGTCTAGGATAGCATGGTTTTAGGCTCCCCCCTTTCACGGTTTCTCAACCATGCACCTGCCTCACAGTGCCCACACAGTTATGGCTCATGGTTACTACTAAATGTGCACCAACCATTAAACATGCACTAAATAGCCCTTTTCCCCCCTTTGGTGCCCCAAACCTTCAGGACACCCCTGAGAATCCATATATAAGAAAAAATCATTTCATTGACCAAAAAAAAGGGTTTAGCAATAACTTAAACAAGAACATACCTCTCTAGATGTAAGAACCTAGATCTTCTTTTCAGGTATGTTTTCCTTTTCTAGTCATTTTTGAGAAAAAGAGGAATTTCTGGAAAAAAAATGAAGTACACATCGTCTAATTTATGAGTACATGTCGTGTACTCTGTCACGGCAGGTAGCCGTGTGCTGGCCGTGTAACGTCCATGCACACGACTATGTGTGGTGACCTGAAGGCCACCTAAATCAGGGCTCATTAAGGGCAAGTACACGTCACGTACTTCAAAAGTACACGTCGTGTACTTTATTTTTTCCATTAAATGGGAAGGGGTCATGTATTATCGACAGAAACACCTTCTTCTTCACCTTCTTCAACCGAGAGCACCCGTATGACCACATTTCTTCCCCAAGCCCCAGATTGAGCACCCGTTCTCCAAATCGACCACTGTTGATTTCATTTGGATCACCTTGGTAAGCTCTTCCTTCTTCTAGATATTTTTTCCTGATTATTCCTCTTTCAAGAGTTATCTTCAGTTGAACGTTTTGAGAATTTTTTGTATATCTATGTTGTTCATGGGAGATTCAAGGCTTTAGGTTCACATATATCGTTCCTATGACATTGAGGTAGGTGTTTTGTGGCTTAATGTTGAAGTTCTTTGAGTTATATGTGCAAATTTGTCCAATACCCTTGAACGGGGTATTGCATGTTTACTTTTCTAGCCCTATTAATTTTATATCATGCTTGTGTGCTTAAGTAGAAGTTATTTGAATGTGAATAGGGTAAATTTCTATGCTTTGGAGGTGTTTTCTCATGCATGTTTTGGTTATGACCTTTTGGTATTGTTTAGCCGGTTAGGTTGCCTTGTTTTTCCAATGCCTAGTATTGTAGGATGGTGTGACTATTGTTTTGACATGTTGTTATGCTGTAGACTATTTAGCCAAGTAGTTCTTGATGTTTATTTTGGCCGATATACGCTGCTATGATTGCTTGACTTACACAGGGTTGTGAGAACCTGGTGTAGTAAACCATATGGAGAATGGATGGAAGGGATTCTTCAGAGTGTCTATTTTTTCTTACAATGCGAGACCATAGGGGGAATTGACGTAAGTGCTTCCTTAGAGTGTTTGTAGTTCCTCGACGCATGCCACATTAGGAATGTTACATAAGTGCTTCCCCATTGTGCCTTTAGTTACCGATACGAGACTATAGAAGGAATTGACGGTAAGTGCTTCCTCAGAGAGTTTATTCTTAAGCTAAACCAGAGGGGTTAGAATGAGTGTACTGCCCAGAGGGTTTCTTGTGTTTCTAGGTAGGACCAGAGGGGATAGGCTATGAGTACTTACCAGAGGGTTACCTTTTTTTTTAGCTACTTGCTTGTGTTTATAGGTAGGACCAGAGGGGATGGGCTGTGATTACTTCCTAGAGGGTTACCTATTTTTGTTTACCTACTTTTGTTAGTTGTTGCTTGATATATGAAATTGAATGCATTGAAACTATGGATTGTTTGTCGCTGATTACTTTATTGTTCACTGCTTCCTTTTACTCATTACCTGCCATATATTCACTGACTTCTAGGCATAGATCTTGTGGTTGTTTCCTACTAGGATTTAGTATCACACCCTGTTTGGCCCATGTTTTTGGGCCCAAACTGATTATATTGTTGTAGGTATAGATAAGGAAAAGAGCCCTTCTACTTCAGGTACTTGATTTGCTGTGGATCTGGAGATCATGGGACCAAGATGAGGCTTGTGATGCTGAGGAGTTGTATATCTATTTTCTTTTGTACTTTGGCTTAGTACTATTTCGTATTCTAGCATTGTGATTTGTTTTGATTCTTTCCTAGACATATGTATCATGCATCATTCATATATATGTGTTCTCCAGTTTATTATTTCTAGTCTTCCATTGTTTACTTTTGTATGGATTATTATTGCTTCTGGTTTTTCTATTTGTTTACTTCCGTTGTGATACTCTACCAATGAGGGAATAGTTTCCCCACTATCACACTCGCTGCCCTCACTGCTAGTCGGTTGCCTCTGGCATTTGGGGAAATGCGCTTGAGGTCATGTGACCATTTGGGTACGGGGAATCTCTGGGCAGCTTCTGGAACTGGGACATTACAAATTGGTATCAGAGAAATTCTTCTCTTCTTGACTTACTGTTTGGAGCCTATAGCTAGGGATAGGACGGAATAGGTACTTGGTAATAATATGTGTCCGGGATTAGCTAACATGTGTATAGGGAAGAAAAATTTACCTTGTTTATTGCAATTTTTTATGGTTTTTCGATTTTACAGTTGATTTTATTTCACCATTGGGTGATTCACATATTTTTTGATGTTATCGTTGATGTTGTTGAGGTTCTATTTCTATTACAACCCGATGGGAAGAGGCTATGCCATCTCATGCATCATATAGGCACTTGCAAAAAATCACATGTCATGCATATTTTCCATGACATTTAGGGTGAATTAGTGATTGCATGTTGTTGTGATAGATATTGTGCTAGATATGCATGTGGTTGTGATATATGCCTTGATAGAATACCCACTATTTGATAGGGTATTGATTTGAAGAGGTTTTGCTTGAATGAATGCCAAACATTGGTTATTGAGGTGTTATGGGCCCTCATGGACCAGAATTTGGTGGATCATTGCCTTGTTTTTGTTTTTTATAACATGTATAAGATGAAAAGATTTGATTCGCGGGGATTTTGGGCCCTCACGGATCGGAATTTGGAACTATGGTGTTCGTTTCAGTGTTTTTCTGGGCTCTAAAGTAGTTTTTGAACCTTATTGTCTGTAAAAACCTAGAATACACGCCGTGTAGTTTTGAATAAATGCCATGCGTTCTTCTGTTCAGGAAGAAACTAATTTTCTTTAGTACACACCATGTACCTTATGTACACGCCATGTAGTCTCTAACCGTGTCATAGGCTGTGTGGGCAGAGACATGGGATAGGGAAATTCTTGTGGGAAAACGTTGTGTACCGGTTGTACATGTTGTGTTGTGTTGACCTTGTGTTGGCCCGTGTGACTAACAACATGGACGGAAAAATATTAGGTTATACATGTCGTGTCAGTCATAAACACGTCGTGTAGTGTAATCTTGGAATATGGTTGTGTCACGAACAACACGGGTCGGTGAAGCTCGTCTAGTACACTCCATATATGGCACAAACACACCGTGTAATCTCATTCTAAGGAGAACTGTGTGTCTTAGCTGAGTAGAAGGACTCGGGATGGGGAAGAGAATTCAAGTACACACCGTGTGTTTGGGGTGTTACACGACCAGTTATGGCAGAAGTATACGCCCATGTGAAAGGTTTAAGGTAACACACCGTGTAGTAATTATACATACCGTGTAGTCATATTTTGTAAAACTTGAATGTTTTCTTTCTCTTGTTCCCTTATTATGAATCCAGGTTTTAGTCCTTGATAATTTAATTCTAAGGTGTGCATTTGGCCTTGCAGATTCATGCCACTGAGACTTCCTCCGTTCATACGCCAGTTTCCAGGTGGTGACCAGACACCGGATATGGCTGATTGGGGACTACCTGCAGATCCTCCAGTTGTTCCAGTCTTGGCACCAGCCATTAAACCTGACACAGGTGCTGATGCACAGTTCAGGGAAGACTTTATGAGGTTCATGTAGTTCTTCTGTGGGGTACCACATCCTGCCCTGTCTATGGCAGAGTTGACGCGGGTCTTTCAGCGGCAGAATCCTCCCACTTTCATAGGAGAAGGAGGACCCCAGGCTGTAGAGTCATGTCTAGAATCCATGCTTTATATCTTTGACCATTTGGAGACACCTCCAGAGAGGAGGGTGAAGGTATCTACCTATATGATATGGGATTCTTCTAAGAGATGGTGGGATATGATCTCACAGGATGGACGCCAGCAGGTAGTGGCTTTGGATAAGTTTCGGTGTGCCTTCTATGACTACTTTTACCGAGAGACCTTGAGGCCTGATCGAGCCTAAGAGTTTATGAGTTTGGAGTAGGGTACTCTTTCTATTATGGAGTATTCCTCTCGCTTCACCGAGTTGCAGCGCTTCATGCCTATTCCAGGAGGTGATGAGTTATTCCTGGCAAGGAAGTTCGAGTATGGTCTGAGGCGCGACATCCGATCGTAGGTGAATATCTTCAGGTTGACTTCTATTACATCTACATCAACCAGGCACTGATCACAGAGTGAAATCTGAGAGATTCTGGAGTTTTGAGCCAGGGTGGCTCGGCATCCAGAGTTAGTATCCCTCCTACTGACAGTAGGAAGTGTCATAGGGAGTCTATGTGTGTAGATCTGAGGAGGCGAGAGATATCTTCTGGTAGACATGTGGTGTTATACCAGTGTGGGAAGAGCGGTCATACAAGGCCACATTGCCTGAGAGACCCAGTGGAGTTCCAATATTGTGGTAAGACGGGTCCTCTGCAGCGCTTCTATCAGATATTCTCACTAGCAGCTGGTGACAGGGGTTCTTCTATGACTCCTCATTCTGAGGCAGCACCACTAGTTTCTCACCAGTCTTTGAACTGGAGTTCTTCCGGCCATTCAGGCCGAGGTGGAGGTCATGGTTGTGGTAGACAGTCGCCCAGTTTTCAGTGACATCAAGGCGGATCAGTTAAAAGTGGTCAGGCAGGGTCATAGGGTCATGGTACAGGCCAGACTTTTGCAGTTGATCAGACCCAATGGGAGCAGTATCATGGACCTTCTACAGTTCGAGGTACGATCTTAGTTGCCTCAGTTTTATCTTCAACTCTTTTCAACATATGGGCTTCCCATAGCATTATATTTGTTGTAGTTGTGGAGAGTATTGGGCTCTGTATCTTTTCTTCAACCGATATCTTGATTTTAGACACTCTGTTGGGGACAAGAATGGATAGTGTACGTCAGTGCAAAGATTTCCCTCTTGAGGTTGGTGGGTGTCACTTCTTATGGGACCTCTATGTCCTGGAGATGACCGGCTATGATGTCATTCTCGGAATAGATTGCTCAGTTCCTTTCTAGTCAGTCGTCGATTGCTATCGCCATAGGGTGAGTTTCACATCACTAGAAGGAGAATATTTTCTTCACAAAGGTGAATGGGATGTTTAGGCGAGTAGAGTGGGACCCAAGCATCATGGGTTGGGAGGAGTTACAGCCCAAATTTCTAGTCTATATCTGGATGAACAAGGGACTCCACAGTCAAACTTTCCTCCGGTGGTGGATCATTTTAGATATTTCTTTCTAGAGGAAATTTCAGGTTTGCCTCCGGAGTGTGAGGTAGACTTTTCCATTGATCTTGTGCTAGGAGCGGCACTGGTGTCCATTCCTCCTTATAGGATGGCTACACTAAAGTTGTAGGAGCTCAAGAAGCAGTTGGAGGAGTTTCAGGATAAGGGTTTTATCTAACCCAGTGCTTCTCCTTGGGGTTCACCTATCCTATTCGCAAAGAAGGTGGATATTACCCTCAAGATTTTTGTGGATTATCGGAAGTTGAACCAGTTGACGGTCAAGAACCGATACCCCTTACCGAGGATTGATTATCTCTTTGATCATCTTCGAGGAGCTCGGGTGTTTTCGAAGATTGACTTGAGATCTGGTTAACATTAGTTGCATGTTAGACCATCAGATATACCTCTTATAGCCTTTCAGAATAGGTATGGTCTATACAAGTATGTGGTTATGTGATTCTCCCTCAAATGTACCCAAAAGAAGAAGGTAGTACGGTCCTTGTAGTCTAGTTTGGGTTGTCGAATCCTCAGAGACCAAAGAAGTACCTATAGACATGTGCATTTTATGGATTGTTTTTGTCTATGAAGTGGCCAACTTAGGTTGATTAAAGATTTTTTTGAAATATCACTAACAGATTTAAGTTAATTCAAATTAATGTAATGAGTTGATCTTAGGTTATCTCTCGGGGTGGATTGTATGAATTCCTTTTTTAAAGAT
Organism: Viscum album; assembly: GCA_963277665.1. NCBI lineage: Eukaryota > Viridiplantae > Streptophyta > Magnoliopsida > Santalales > Viscaceae > Viscum > Viscum album. The sequence continues at coordinate 1,822,050,814 of OY728135.1, read as the reverse complement.
TTCAATTTCTTATAATTGAGATGGATTCATTTAAGAAGATCAAACGAAATCATCACTTACTAGTTTAATGCCTACACACCCTAATACTAATCACTTATACACTTGAAGGATCAATGTTTTGACCTTGTGGATGGCTAGGTTGTTGGTTATCTTTCCAGCGGAAGCCTGGGTGGTCATTATACCTTGGGTTGAAGTTGTTTTGGTATTTAGGCTTTTGAAAGTTCAAAGCATTTACTTTCACTGGGGGTCCTCCTAAAAGGACATACTTGATGGATGGAATGGTTGGGAATTTGTCTGTGTTATGGTCATGTTTGTCACAAATTGTGCAAACAGGGTCAACAGTTTGTATTTCATGGACTTTCCTAAGGTCTATCTCTTCAACCTTCCTAGAGAGTGCTACGAGTTTAGCACTAAGGCTTTCCTCTTCTCTAAGTGTATGAATTTCAGTAGTTCTTTGTGTCTTTTCAGAATAAGGTGAATTTCCCCATATTTGGTTTTGTTCATAAAGGCTTTCTAGATACTCGTAAGCATCATTTGGGGCTTTGTTTTTAAATGTTCCATTACACATCATGTCAATGAATATGTTTTTTCCCCGGACCCAACCCTTCATAGAAAATTCTCACTTGTTCAAGAATAGAAAAAACATGGTGTGGAACCATGTTTAGAGTGTCTTTGAACCTCTCCCATGTTTCATAGAATGACTCTCCCTCTTTTTCAAAAAAAAATTGGATGCTCTTTTTAAGTGTAATTGTTTTATGGTGGGGAAAGTATTTTTTGTAGAATTCTCTTTGTAGTTGGTCCCAAGAGTTGATGGATGATGGTATAAAAATTTTTATCCAATTTTTAGCTTGATCCTTTAAATAAAAAAGGAAATAGCCTCATCTTAGCTGATTCTAGTTGATATGGGGGACACATGGTTTCTACAATGTCATTGAACTCCATAATGTGATGGTAGGGCATCTCGGACTCCATTCCATGGAATGTGGGAAGGTGGTTTATGATATGGGGTTTAAAGATGTAGTTGGAATCTACTAGGTAATTGTGTCTAATGCATGAGGGGGCATTGGTCCAGGAAGGTGTGAGGTAGTCATTCATGGTTTGATCGACCGTATTCCCCAAGTTTGGGGATGCCTCATTTGGGTTTCCATTTTGGTTTCTGCCCGGGTTTATGAGTTGGTTTATTTGAATACCTTCCATTGAAATGGGATCAATTTTGGACTCTAGAGTATTAGGAATATTATTATCTAACGGAATGAGTTCCCTTGGTGTACTTGACTCCCCAACCCTAGGACTATCCACCCTAACTAGAGGGTTTGATTGATCACGGGTGTAGGCGGACATGCGCTAAAAGGAGAAAAACGAGAAAAGGACAAGAAAAGAGATTTTGGATGAGCAAAGAAGAAATGGGGGAGAATAGAATGGGTGTTTATATGACTTACTTGGGTCCCCATAAATGGAACCAAAATTTGATTCTCGCTCAAATTTACCCAAAAGAATAAGGTAGGACGGTCCTTGTAGTTTAGTTTGGGTTGTCGAATCCTCAGAGACCTAAGAAGTACCTATAGACACATGCATTTTATGGATTTTTTTTGGCTATGAAGTAGCCAAATTAGGTTGATTTAAGATGTTTTTAAAGGATCACTAACATATTTAAGTTAATTCAAATTAATGTAATGAGTTGATCCCAGGTTATCGCTCGGGGTGGATTGGATGAATTCCTTTTTTAAAGATTTCAATTTCTTATAATTGAGATGGATTCATTTAAGAAGATCAAACGAAATCATCACTTACTGGTTTAATTCCTACACACCCTAATACTAATCACCTATACACTTTAAGGATCAATGTTTTGAGCACTCCAAGGTAGAGGTTCGTATTAGCACTTGAAATGTGTGACCTTAAATTCAATAAGGATGAAGAGGTTTTAAAATCATCAAATAAAAATCTCATTTAAAAGAAGTGATTAGCCATTAATGGAGTGATAAATAACATAAAATACAGCCCCTTGATACTCCCTTGGATCAACCCATAAAATAGTTAGCCCTCCATTGATGAAATGTCTTCAACGGAAGCGGAAAGTAGACTTACGAGGGTAGAATTGAAGAAGTAAAAACAACAACAAAAATCGATTACTCCTCCGTTGTGTGATAAATATCACAAAGTATGGTGTGAATAAATTCACACCATGAACCAACGGTACCAACGTGATAAGTAGAAGAATAGAATAAGAGTAAAGGAAGAACTTTTATTAAGAAACTAAGGTTAATTAAACAACTTACATGAGAAAGAAATGTGATTACAAACACAAAGCAGCAGCATAACACTACAATGAAACCAAGCACCCAAGATTCTCAACTCCTCCTCCACCACTGCCTTAAATAGGAATTTTTGAAGCCTTGGGTAGAGCCTCCAATATTTCAAGTCTTCTCAATTAATTTTGGTAGGCCATAGGTGGGTGGAAAGTTTGTGGAACTTGGACTTTTCCACATTTGACCCGAGGTGGCAGCCACCTTTTATCCACCAAAAAGAAGTTCTTGGAAGACCTTCTATATGGAAGAATAAGAGTGGGACATAAAAGAATAAAATTGATCTAATGATGTCTCCTAACCTCCTGTAAAATTTTGACCCATTTGGATTTGTAGATTCGGAGATATGATTATATTAGTGGGATGTTTTTCTGGGCCGCAGAATTTGGCCCAGAATTTTATCTCTAACTTAGGCCGCCTAAATAACCACCATGGAGGCCTAATTAGCATTTCCTCCTGAAGAGGGATTTGTTACTATACCTGTATTATAGAATCCCAGGAAATTTGGGATTCATTGGGCCTGTATGGTGATCCCCACATTTAAATCAGTGGGCTGGTGTTCAATCTAACTTCTCTAGAATTGTTTCCTTTCATCACAGAATATCCCCATCTTCTTCCATGAATTCTCCATTGATCCCTAAATAAAACATGTTCATATTTAAGTTTAGATAAATTTACCAAAATATAAAATTAAAATGTGTATAATTAGATTCCTTAAAATCAGATGAATCATTGGGTACTTTAAATGACGTTAAAAAATGTACCACATAATATTGCATTTTAAGAATGTATTACAATCATATTGTGAAATGATGTTCAGAGTGTAAAATGCACTAAAATGGTGTTTATGAATAATAAATCACATAAATATTATATGTATTAACAATTAATATTATCCTCATTTAGTGTCTAATCATTATGTCGTTCGATCTCACGCGTTCACCTGCAGTTTCCATGGCACTGATGAACCGAGTGTTCCATACATACTTGGATACTTTTGTGTTTTTCTTCATGGACGATATCTTGGTGCACTCTCACACTCTACATGACCATGCTATACATCTTGATATCATTTTGAGTACACTGAGAGATCATCAGTTATATGCTAAGCTCTCTAAATGACACTTTTGGATGGACCAGATTCACTTCTTGGGTTATGTTATCTCAGAGACAGAAGTATCAGTTGACCCAGAGAAAGTGAGAGCAGTAGTTTCCTAGAAGCATCCTAAGAACTTCTTTGATGTATGGAATTTTCTAGTGATGTATGGATACTAAATACATTTCATATAGGACTTTTCACACTTAGCAGTGCCACTGACGGGTCTGACTAAGAAGTGTGCAAAGTTCTTGTGGTCATATTCTTGTGAGTCAGCCTTTCAAGAGCTGAAAGGGAGGTTGACTTCAGCACTGATACTAGTATTTATATAGCTTGGAAAGAGATATATTGTGTACTATGATGCATCAGGTATTGGTCTTGGAGTAGTGCTTATGTATGGGGAAGGAGTCGTTGCGTTCGGGTCTCTACAGTTGAGGCCACATGAGAGGAATTACCCGACGCATGATCTCGAGTTGCATGTTGTTGTTCATGCCTTGCACTTTTGGAGACATTATATTCTTGGAGAGAATTTTGTGGTTTTTATAGACCACAAGAGTCTCAAGTATATCTTCACTCAGCATGAATTGAATTTGAGATAGTGAAGGTGGGTTGAGTACCTTCAGTCCTTTGGCTTTGAGCTTGCCTATACACCTGGGAAAGTCAATGCAGTGGCTGATGCATTGAGTAGGAGGACTCAGATATAGGTAGTTTAGGAGGCTAGTAGTGAGTGGAATCTTATGAATCTAGTCTTTGAGATGCATTTGGAGGTGCACGACAGGCAGGGGAAGGAGTTTCTTTCTTCTGTAGTTGTTACCTCTACTCTTCTTGATCGAGTGTGAATGAGGCAGCTATCAGATTATGAAGGCCTAGTCCTATAGGAAAGTGTGTCAGGAGAGGAACCTATTCTTGGATGGACCATAGGTGAGGATGAGATCTTGTGTTTTCATGGGCGTGTATGGGTGCCAGCAAACATACATGAGGAGCTGATGAGGGACTTTTATTCCTCAGTTTGGGAAGTTCATCCTGGTATCACCAAGATGTATCCTGGTCTACACCACCAGTATTGGTGGCCATGTATGAAGAGAGATGTTGTTGGGTTTGTCATGAGGTGTTTAACCTGTCAGCAGGTGAAGGTGGAGCATCAACGACCAGTAGGTCTTCTACAGCAGTTACCCATTCTCGAGTGGAAGTGGAATGATGTCACAATGGACTTAATAATAGGTTTTCTGAAGTCGCCTCAAGGGAATGATGTAGTTTGGGTTGTCATTGATAGACTCACAAGGTTTTCTCACTTCTTTCTGATCAAGGAGACCTTCAGTGTTGATGAGCTGGGAAGGTTGTACATCTAAGAGATTGTACGTCTGCATGAAGTTCCATACTCCACCGTTTCAGACTGGGATGCACGTTTTACTTCTCAGGTCTGGAAGGGGATTAAGAAAGCTTTGGGTACACATATGCTTTTTAGTATAGCTTACCATCCCCAGACAGACAGTCAGTCTGAGCATACGATTCAGGTGCTTGAGGACATGCTTCGTGCATGCATCCTAGATTTTGGAGGTTCTTGGGAGAATCATATACCTCTTGTGGAGTTTTCCTATAATAATAGTTTTCAATAAACTATTCAAATGGAACCTTATGAGGTTTTGTATGGTAGGCCATGCTGATCACTTTTATCTTGGCTGGAGGTAGGAGAGGCGGCTATGCTGGGACCTCGTCTTGTTCAGGAGACCACAGAGTAGATAGAGATGATTCGGAATAGGGTGGCTATTATACAGTCTCGGTAGAAGTCTTATGCTGATTAGCAGAGATGACCTTTAGAGTTTGAGTTTGGGGATCAGGTTTTCTTATGTGTCACACCGAGGTTGGGATACAGAAGGATTAGGAGACAGGGTAATCTTTCTCCGAGTTATGTCGGGCCATTTGAGGTTTTGGAGTGAGTTGGGATGGTTGCCTATCAGTTTCAGTTACCTCAGAGGTACCAGGCAATGCATGATGTCTTCCACGTTTCTTAGCTCTGAAATTACTTCTCAGACCCATCTCATGCTTTTCAACTCGAGAAGGTTGAGTTGGAAGTGGATGCATCTTTTGAGGAGCATCCTATCTGGATTTTCGATCGAAGTACGAAGGTTCTACGTGGTCGGTATGTTCCTCTAGTACGAGTGCTATGACAGCACGGGCGAGTACAAGATGAGACTTGGGAGAGGGAGTCGGATGTACGATCGCAGTGGCCGGAGCTATTCGGGGTTTCTTCTTCTATGCCACCTTTCTAGGGAAATTCAGGGACGAATTTCTTTAAGGAGGGAAGTTTGTAAGAACCAGGATCTTCTTTTTAGGTATGTTTTCCTTTTGTGGTCGTTTTTTAGAAAAAGAGGAATTTCTGGAAATTTTTTTGAAGTACACGTCATGTACTTTATGAGTACACGTCATGTACTCTGTCACTGTAGGTAGCTGTGTGCTGGCCATGTTGGCCTGGAGGCCGCATAAAGCGGGGATCGGTAAGGGAAAGTACACACCATGTACTTCAAAAGTACATGTCGTGTACTTTCTTTTTTTCATTAAATGGACTGGGGTCACATCTTATCGATAGAAACACCTTCTTCTTCACCTTATTCAACCAAGAGCACCTGTACGACCATGTTTCTTCCTCAAGCCCTAATTGAACACCCATTCTCCGAATCAACCACCATCAATTGTGTTGGGATCACCTCGGTAAGATCTTCCTTCTTCTAGAGTTTCATTTCCTGATTATTCATCTTTCAATAGTTATCTTTGGTTGAATTTTTTGAGAATTTTTGTAGATATATGGTGTTATTGGGTGATTCAAGGCTTGAGGTTCACGTATATCATTCCTACGACACTGAGGTAGGTGGTTTGTGCCTTTCTGTTGAAATTCTTTGAGTTATATGTCAAAAGTTTTTCAATACCCTTGAACGGGGGATTGCATGTTTACTGTTTTATCCCTGTTAATTGTCTGCCATGCTTGTGTTCTTTAGTAGAGTTTAATTGAAAGTGAATAGGGTAAATTGATATGATTTGGAGGTGTTTTCCCATGCATGTTTTGATTATGACCTTTTGGTACTATTTATCCTGTTAGGCTGCCTTGTTTTTCCCATGCCTAGTATTGTAGGATGGTGTGACTATTGTTCTGACATGCAGTTATGCTATAGACTATTTATCCAAGTAGTTCTTGAGGTTTACTTTGGTCTATATGCACTTCTATGCTTTCTTGACTTACACAGGGCCGTGAGAACCTGGTGTAGTATACCATAGGGAGAATGGATGGAAGGGATTCTCCAGAGTGTATTTTTTTGCTTACGATGTGAGACCACAGGGGGAATTGGTGTAAATGATTCCTCAGAGTGTCTATAGTTCCTTGACGCGGGCCATAGGGGGAATGTGATATAAGTGCTTCTCCAAAGCACCTTTAGTTTCCGATGCGAGACTATAGGTTGAATTGACAGCAAGTGCTTCCTCAGAGATTCTATGCTTAAGCTGAACCAGAGGGGTTAGACTGAGTGTACTGCCTAGAAGGTTGCTTGTGTTTCTAGGTAGGACCAGAGGGGATAGGCTGTGAGTACTTCCCAAAGGGTTACCTTTTGTGTTTAGCTACTTGATTATGTTTCTAGGTAGGACTAGAGGGGATGGGATGTGAGTACTTACCAGAGGGTTACCTGTTTGTGTTTACCTACTTAGGTTAGCTATTGCTTGATATATGAAATTGAATGCATTGAAAATGTGGATTGTTTACTACTGAGTACTTTCTTGTTAACTACTTCCTTTTACTCATTACCTTCCATATATTCACTGACTGTTAGGAAGAGATCTTGTGGTGGTTACCTACTAGGATTTAGTCTCACACCCTGTTTGGGCCATTATTTTGGGCCCAAACAGATTATATTGTTGCAGGTATAGATAAGGGAAAGCACCCTTATACTTCAGGTACTTGATTTTTTGTGGAGCTAGAGAGCATGGAACCAAGCATAGGCTTGCAATTCTGAGGAGTTTTTTATCTGTTTTCTTTTGTACTTTGGCTTAGTACTATTTTGTATTCCATCATTGTGATTTGTTTGGATGCTTTCCTAGACATATGTATCATGAATCATTCATATATGTGTGTGCTCCAATTTATTATTTCCAGTATTTCATTGTTTACTTTTTATGGATTATTACTACTTTCGATTTTTCCATTTGTTTACTTCCACTGTGATACTCTATCAATGAGGGCATAGTTTCCCCAATATCACACCCAAGGCCCTCGCTTCTAGTCAGTAGCCTCTAGTGTTTGGGGAAATGAGCTTGAGACCATGTGATCATCTGGGTACGGGGCGTCTCTAGGCGTCTTTTGGAACTGGTACATTATAGTAGAAGTTCTAGCTCTTATATCGGGAGTACACCATACCCCGTTGCTTGAGATTTTGATGTGAAGTTTATGTCCAGTGAGAAACTACTAGTTTATCATTTGAGAAACTACTAGTACTAGAATTAGAATAATAATAAGTTTGTACATTTTCTTCTTCTTTATTGGCCACAAATCACATGTTAGCCTTTAGATTTTATTGATCATTCTCTAAATTATAACTTGAAGGATTTATGGAGTCTTCAGATACACTACATGTGGATTTCATTTCTCTTTTCCCTTTATGCTCATAATCATCATTTTTATGATATCTCTTTTCTATAATTTTCCTTTAATATTTTAGTTGAGGGTAGTATGGTCTAATATAACCCAATTTCTTTCACTCATTGAAACAAACTTCTCTTGTTTTTTTATCATCCTTCCTGAAGAATTTTCTGAATCCTATTTTCTAGTGTAGAAATGATACAAGGATTAATGAATCCAAATCATGCTTCACACGATCTTCCCATTATATAGTTGTAATATAAACACCTATGAAAAATAGGAATAGTTATAAACTTTAATAAACATATTTATCTCACTATTTGTACAAATTTATTATAAAATGTACCTTATATTTGTATTCAAAACTGATATGCCCAGTCATTCATGCTTGAGAATCTCATTTAGAGTCTTAAGACCAATTTCGACTATTAAGGAATATCCATATATTCATTCTTAATATTCAATGTAATGAATAGTTTTATCTTTAAATGTGGTCTCTGCATGAATTTGTAATGATAATAAATGTTTCTTTGGAATTGGTGGGGAGAAGGTACTCTCGGAAGGTTGTTTTGTTTTCTTGGTCAATTCACTAGATTTTCTTGATTCAGACTTTCATTTCTATACTTCTTTATCCATCTATAATATCATACCTCAATTAAGACTTTTTATCATCAATTTTTTCATGTTTTTCATATGAAAAAATTTGTTAAAGAGGTACCCCATGTATATTTATAATATTATACGATCACGCTATGAAATCTCTAATAATAAGTCAACCATTGTGATATCTAGAGCATCAAGTGGAATAGGAAACTCAGTAGTTGGCTCATAAGCTACCTCAACCCCCACTCTCATGTGATTTTTTTGGGAGGGTTTGATTGTGTATCTAGTCTACTGGTATATTATACATTGTACCCATCGCAACATGGCAGTATGTGGGGGTTTACAGATAAAAAACGCATACAACTGTACCATACAGAATTTTAGTTATATAAAGTTATCGGAAGTCATTTGATTCACATTTAGGAGAAAGAGTAATGAAAAAATTTCTTACCACGGGTAAGGTATGCAGTTGGGGGTAATTACTAGCCTCAAATCTAGTGAGATCATTTGGTTCATTTGCGGATATTTTCTCCACCACCGGTTCACTTTGATCCTTTCTTATACATTGGTCTGCCAAACCAGACCGCAAAATAATATCTTATAATGATTCTATTTGTGTATCAATTCATCTCATCATATTATATATATCTTCTTGTGGTTTTATCTTCTATAAATATGTTTGAGGAGTGACTTCAAAACCTAATCCTCTAACGGGGCCTTATTGTTCAGGTCGCTTCAAAGCTATTGAAAGTCGCTTTTCTTCTCGTACAGCCATTGCTGATTCTTATGTCTAAAACATATAAAAAAATATGAACACATTTATTTTTAGGTAATATTGTTATAAATAATAACGAATTAGAATTATATCATACTTACACATGCTTCCCATACTACTTTTTTTATCAACTAATATACCCATATTGTGCCTCCTTCCATAGCACAAGATGTGGGATGGAGGTGGTTTCAGATTTTGATTCATCAATATGCATATAAATAAAGGAACATATGTTGTTTCATATCACATAATTAATATTTTATTTTTGATTTAAAAAACATACCAATTTCTTCTCTAATGAAGCGTACCCCATCCTTTCTTTGTGATAGGGGTACATTGGTTTTGATACATGTTCTTTATTTTCAGCACTCTTTTTTTGTTTCATAAATTAAAAATTTTGAATCAAGTTGGATAAAATAAATAATTTCAAATAATATATTATCAACTGAAATGCACTTGAAATTATTTCTCATTACAATGATTATTGAAATCAGTCCATGTTTCCTTCTTTATAATGTGTTCATAACCAAGTGGTTGTTGGGGATTTATTTTCCCCCCAGCATCCCTAAGATGTAACTTTGTCAGAAGAGTTCGGAAGCCTCTAAGGTATTTTCCAGAAACCATTAAGATAAATTTATTATGGAAATATTATAAAATAAAAAAAGTCTACAAGGAATAATAAAAACTAAATAAATGTTTCATTATATAATTTTTCAGTAAAATAGAGCAATTATATTGTAATATTATAGTTATATATTTCCAAAGTATTTCATTCATTATAGGTTGGATGTGGTTCCATGATTCAATATCAATTAGCACATTCATCCTCATTGTGACCCTAAGATAACTAATTAACATTGACTTATTGGGGTCAATAGGTTTATCGCATTGATTCCAAACAACCTAAAATTTTATACCCTCACTTATTACCTGGATAATTTTATTCAAAACTATGATGTTACATCGTTGTTATTTTTTTCATCAACATGTTTTTGATCCCCTAATAATTTTGAATTTTAATCATCAACAGTATATTATTCTTCAGGATTTGTAACATCATCATGTTCGGAATACATTGTCTATATGAGTAGTAAAACATTTAATTTGTCTTCAATAACAACAATACAATACACTTCATACATAAAAGTCCAAATTTCATGCATCTTGCATGAAATTTGTTACTATCTTGGACAAAGATATAATAATTCAATACTACAGTACAACTAACCTTAACTACCTTTATTTAATATACCCTCAAACTCTTTATTTCCTTACATCTCTTGATGATGGATTTTAGGATACTCATTCCTTATTTCAAACTATCCTTCCTCTCATCACTGTTTGGGTGGTATATCATCAATGAAATTTGGATCCAAAATGATGGGAGGAAGCCTTGTTTGAAAGAGGGATTCAAACCCATCATAAATATATGGAATAAAATCAAGTGCTTAAGGATTAAAGTTTTTTATGAACCTACACTAATGGAATCACTCAAAAAGTCTCCTTAATTGAATAGGAATTGTAATGCCTCCACTCGAATGATCTTGAAGAAATGAATCTCACCCCACCTACATTTGACATCACTTCTGTATATTCAAGGATTCCTCACCTTCCAATTTAGGATATTTTTTTAATCGACCATAAGATCCCTCCAATAACATACATCTCTTTAAAGGGTGAATTTTTCAACTTATGCTCAGTATTGATCTAGAACTTTTTTACTCTTATAAATGAAATGAATTTATTCAATGCAATCTAAAATTTATTATTATGATATATTACCATAAAATATTATATGAACCATAGATAATTCCATTCATTGAAAATTATACCACATAACTTGAATTAGATCTACAATTACCTCTAGGAATGTCATACTTTATGACTAATAATGATATTATCAGTTGTAAAATATAATATTGGAGAGAGGTATCCCTGAAACTCAATCATATTCTATGATGAAACTTTAATCATATGCCATGACTGGTCTCAACAAATATGATAGGAGATATCATATTTATTTTATCATATTTAAAAATTGAGGTGATATTGTATTTGTGCTTTAATTTTCTATTTTCACACAAACCATGGATAAATTCATATTTTATGATATCATAAATTGTATGATAAAATAGTTCAGATAATTATATTTTATATGTGTAATACCATGTGATATATAATAGCCATATGTTATGGATGAACAAATAAATCCTTTATATCATAATATATGATATTGACATAATATAATATGACATTTATTTATTCAAAAAACTAATAGATTAATACATTTTTTTCCTTAAAGAACAAGTCTCTGATACCACTTATGAGTTTTAGGGTATCATCCTATGATCATTATAGGGATAAAAAACCTAAACCAGCGCCGATTTATATCAAGGATAAATGTGAATGGAAACAAAGAAAAAAACACATATAGAATACTTGTAATATAGTATCAGTGGAATCCATCTTTAAGCTTTAATAGAATATGTTTGATTTATAACATTGAAGCAGAAAAAAAATTACTCTGACCTTTGAGGAGATTACACTAGCCTTCAATCTTAGAAATATTCTTGAGGACCCTCGATCACTGAAGGAGTGTTAATGCCTTAACCAAGTGATAAAAAGTGATCAAATAAGAATAGATGTTTCGTTATGGAATGAAACAAAGTGTTAATTACAATAGAGGATTTTATCCCTTTATAGGGAATTAAAATTTAATAAAGAGTTCCTTGAGCATTGACCACTATCTCATGAAAACTGAAAATTTCATCACATCAAAGTACTTATTTCATTGAGTGTTTCAATAAATGTTTAAATCCATCTATGATTCTCCTTATGATATATAATTGACGATAAACAATTTGGGAGAAGTATCTAAATTCATTCATACAATATCATATATTTAATGCCCCACCAAAATCTATGTTGGTCATGTGTCGTAGCCTCTAATAAAAGTATATATAATTTCAAATTTCCATTTATGCTTCAAGGATATAAGCAAATAAGATATCTCTATTTTGTGTATTTTGTGTATGGATAACAAATTACATGACTTGTAGGACACAAATATCCAAACCATCAAAAGTATATTTAAAAAAAATTATTCTCTCTATGGTTATTGACCATGTTAGATGACTTTTCAAAATATTTTTTTATCCTGTGAATAAATTATCTCTCCATTTTGATTAGTAAATATATTAATAAATCACATATCATAGTTTTCTTGATCAACTATCCAACCATGGATAACTCACTTACTTTTGGGAAATACACTCTTTATATGTTGTTGTGTATTTCTAAGTCCATTTACCCAATGATTTATCAACTCTATCCAATCTAGGAAATTTTTTAAAAAAAAATTGAGCATACTTTTCTCACCAAAGAAATTCTAGATCACTCTTTGTAACCCATGGTTAAAGTGAAATAAAAATCTTTAATTAATTAAAAAAACAAAACTCTCACAACATGCATCACTAAAATAATTTTTGGAATGTGAATAATTAATTCAATGTTTTTTTGAATTCAATAAAAAAATTATTCATAAAAATCATAAATCTAATAACCCATTTCAAGGTTTAACAATTTACATGAATAAAAAAATCCACAAAACATGTTTTAATTATTTTTACACTTACCTTGGTCCATATATGTTCATCACCCATAAATGAGGGCCATAAATTGGTATCCCCCAATCCTTAAAACCCCTCATAATTAAGCCTTTAGAATCTATAATCTAGTATATAAGATGAATTAAATTTGATAAACTACCAAGATTTTAGAACCCTGTATTATTCCAATGAAGAGAAAACTAAGGGCGGTGAGAGGTATTCTTATTAATGTCGAGAGGAGAGTAAACCATATATGTGTGTATCTAGGGAAAAATGGGATGGACACTCAAATACATATGAAAAGAGAAGAATAATGATAAATGAGTAAAATAAGAGGGTGTGGGAGGGGCTTATGTGTAGAGAGGGTAGATCCAAAATCTATTTTATTTAACCATACAGGCCCATAAACATATGTTGATTAAATTTCCATATGAAAACATCATTATACTTCTTCCAAACTAATGTTTATGGAGGAAAACAAGGAAATTTAACCACACTCATTGTATTTCAGTAGTAATGAGAAGATATGTAGGGTTATTCAGTTTTAAGAATAGTGAAAAATCACAAAACGCAGAATCCATGACATCAAAAAACGACAGAGGAAGAGTAGAAAATAACATACATTGGATTCTATCCTTGATTAAACTGAGGGAACGTAGAGGAGTTGCACTAGCAGCAGAGGAGTTATATGAGAGATTGATAATTGTGAGTGATTGAGTCATGGTTAGGGTTTTTTAAAATAGATCGAGAACATTTTTTATAAGACTTTTAAAAAAGTGCTGATAAAGATCCCTTTTATCAGTGCTAAATTTATAAAAAATGATGAAATGAATATTTATCAGTGCTAACATTTTAGCACTGATAAATATTGATCTATATCAATACTAAAAAAGTGATGTTAAAAGTTTTATAATTATAATTATTTAAATAAATTTATTATAATTTTATAATTATTTGAATGAATTTATTATAATTTTATAATTATTTAAATATATAAAATTATTTAATTATAATTATATAAATATATATTTAAAAAATAATTATTATTTATTCATAATAATTATAAATATAGCAAATATACATTTATATATATATATTTATTTATAAATATTTATTTACAAATATATTTTTAACATTATTAATGGATATATAATCTCAAATACTTTCATTTTAAAAATGACTAAAATTGAATAATTCAAAATGGTTACACTTTAAAAGTATTCAAAAAATTGATAAGTTTTATTAGTTAAATATAATTTATTAAAAAAATACGGATATATGTGTATATATATATTGAAGTGGATGAATACAGATTGAAAATACTAAAACATAGTAAATAAATGTTTATAAATAAATAATAGAAAAGGATCAAATTCAAAAATAAAATAAAAAATAAAAAAAATTAATAATGAATACCCTAATTGTTGTATTAAAAACAAATAAACAAAATTGACTGATTAAAAACAAAATATATATTAAATGTATCATGTTATAATGAAATTCTAAAATATACTAAAATTTGAATAAATTACAAAAATATTAGGTGTATGTGTTTATATATATTGTGTAAATATATTTGTGTGTGCGTTTGTGTATAAAAATACATTAACATGTGTGTGTGTGTACATGAAATAAATGCAACCCACGATGTTTTATATAGGTTAAATTGAAAAATCAAACAAAATTAAAATTTAATAAGACAGTAAAAAGCTTTTAATTAACATTTTATATATATTATACTTATTCATTTTATACATCTATATTTAATATATACTATTTATTAATATTTATAATCTATATATATGTATATTAAATTTATTCATTTTTATCAATAATTATTTAATTAGTAAAATGTTTCATATTTTTCTTAATTTACTCATTTTATTTTTATTTGTTTAATTTTTCATTTTATTCTAGACCTTTATCAGCACTAAAATAAAGTGATCATAAAGGTTACCTTTTATCAGTGCTAAAAAAAGAACTAATAAATGGTGCTCTTTATCATTGCTTCTTTTAACACTGATAAAGGGATGCCTTTATCAACAATTATTTTTGTACTGATAAAGTTGGAATTTATCAGTGAATTTTTCTAATTCTAATAAATATCAGCACTATTAAAGATATTTTTTGAAGTATTGACACCTTTTCTACACCAAAAACACTTCAATAAAATTGAATTATTGAAAGAAGAAACATAAATATTCAATAAATTTAAAGGACTATGTTAAATGAATATAGCATTCCTACCTATCTTTGGGAAAAAGCTATAAGTATAGTTTTTTTATATCATGAACAGAGTTTTAATAATAAAAAGTTAATAAAAAGACACCCTATGAACTTCAGAATAACATAAAACCTAAAGTAAAGTACTTTAAAGTATTTGGATAAAAGGTGTATATCTTTAATACTAAGGAAAACCTTGGAAAATTCAATCCAAAGGACGATGAAAAAATCTTTCTAGGATATTATTATATTTATAAATCCTATAGAGTATATAATAAAAATTTTAGGATTGTTGAAGAATAAGTTCTTGTGAAGTTTGATGAGACTGGTCCTTTTTATAAAAAGAAAGATAAAATAGATGAAATTATTGACTCTTTTGACAACATAAGTCTTGAAACCCCAAAAACTGATTTTGAAAATAAATTAGCTGAAATTCATTCTGGTCTAGAAGAATATGAGAGAGAAGATCTTGAATGTGTCTTAACTATATAGTCTAGAACCTTGAGGGATCATCCTTTAGAAACTGTAATAATAATTCTAGATACTGGAATAATAACTAGAATAAATATAGGAAACTTAGTTGAATTTTCTTCCTTTCATTCACAATTAGAACCTAAAATAGTTGAACAAGATTTAAATGATGAGAGTTTGTTATTATCCATGCAAGAAGAACTGAACCAATTCATTTTAAATAAAGTTTGGGAGTTATTAGATAGACCAACCAATTATCTAGTAATAGGAACCACATGGTTTTTTAGAAATAAACATGATGAACAAGGGATCATTACCTGAAAAAAAATCTAGATTATTAGCAAAAGGTTACAACCAAGAAAAATAGATTAAATACGATGGAACCTTTATACATGTTACTAGATTAGAAGCAATTATAATTATGTTAGCTTATTCATATCATATTAATTTTAAATTATATCATATTGATGTTAAATATTACTTTTTAAATGGATATTTAATAGAGGAAGTTTATATTGAACGACCACTAGATTTTGAAAACCCTCATCTACCAAATTATATTTTTAAACTTACTAAATCTATTTGTGTCCTTAAACAGGCACCTAGAGCTTGGTATGAAAGAATAATATTATTGTTATTGAAAAATGGATTTCCTATGTGATTGTAAGATCCTTCTATTTTTAAGAAAAAAAATTTCTCTGATATATTATTATTACAAATTTATGTCGATGATGTTATTTATGGATCAAAAAATTGAAAACTTTGTAATGATTTTTCAAATTTTATGAAAAAAGAATTTGAAATGAGTGTTATGGGAGAATTTAATTTCTTTTTAGGATTTTAAATTTATCAAAAAGATTATGGAAATGTTTTAAATCAAATTAAATACATAGTTGATTTATTAAAAAAATGGACTAAAAAATAGTAAGACTTATACAACTCACATGTGTAGTAATGTAAAACTTGATTTGGATAAAGCTGGAAAACCGGTTGATAATAAGTTATACAGAGGAATGATTTTTAGTTTATTATATCTCACTACTAGAAGACCAGAAAAAAAAATTTGTATGTTTATGTGCTATATTTCATTCAAACCCAAAAAAATATTGTCTTACCGTTGTTAAAATAATTTTTAGATATTAAAGATAAACTATTTTTCAATCTCTAATTTACTTAAAAACCTATGATTTTAATTTAATTTCATCTTCAGATGATGATTTTGGAGAATGTATATTAGACAGAAAAAAACACATCAAGAACCTATCACTTTTTAGGGAAAAAATTAGTTTCATAGTCGAGTAAGAAATAGAACTCAGTTGCTTTATCAACAGAAGAGGCATAATATATATCTGTTGGAAGTTTTTTTTCTCAAGTGTTGTGTATGAAACACACTTTACTAGACACTGGACTTAATTTTAATAATATACCTATTTTTTTGATAATACCAGTTCAATTAATATTTCCAAAAATCTAACAAGTCATTCTAGAACTAAGAATATTGATATAAGGATCCATTTTCTAAGAGATCGTGTTCTTAAAAAGGGGATATATTTAGAATTTGTGAATACTGAATATCAACTTGTTGATATTTTTACTAAACAACTTTCCACTATAAGTTTTAATTTTGTAAAGGTGGGGTTAAGAATTTTTAATTTTAAATAAAGTTTTATGAATTATTTTTCTTAATTACAGTCTTAATAATTTTTATTTTATTTAATAATTGTTCATTTACTTATTGTTTAAATAAAAATAATATTTTATTTCATTTTAAAAAAGATAATCTTTTCAAAATAAAAACTAATAATGATTACGGTGAGTAAATTGGCCTGAGAAATTAGAACTGCATCACCCAAAACTTTCAAAAAAAAACTTTTTCTTCCTATTTCTCTTACTATCCTTTGATTTCGAAACTTTTTTCCTTCTAGAGATATTATCTTCCTTCAAAACCCTAGAATCTGAAACCATTATACATTCAGATTATCAGAAATTTAGAAGAACAAGAGAGTAGTTGAAGGTGAACCAAGAAACTTGAAACTTCAGTGTGTACCCTTTAAAAAGATAATTTAAAGAAAAGTTGTCAACTTGGATTGGTTTTATCAGACAAATATCTTGCTAAATAAATACCTATTTTGTCGAGGTTTGGAGTTTAGAATTTCTTTTTGAACTAAAACTGATGAATTTATATTAGAATGTTTAGTTTAGTTGCGGAGAAGAAAATGACATCATTACTTCATGAGTGGATGATAAGGAATTTTCAATCTCCTCAGTATAAATATCACAGATCTTAAAATTCCCTCATAAAGTAATGTTTCATTTTGATCTTAATTCAATTGGAAATAAATATCACAAGTCAAAAGATATAATTTTTTTTCTCTTTGGTTCGACACATATTTAGAAAATTTTTGTTAAGGATCTTGAGGCTGACCATAAGGTACTAGTCAAGTTCATCCAGTCTACAATTCTCCCTAGAATTACAGAATTATAAAAGATTATTTATCCTAACTTGTATGTCATATTCTTATTCATCGATGAAATTAAGTTTAACTTCATGAGATATATTCTTAGATATCTAAATAACTATTGTCAATCAGAGGCATGGATTTCCTTCTATCTTTATGGTCGAATTATTTCACTTCTTCCATATAGAAAGAATAAGATTCTCCATCTAGATGTTTGTACAAATTCTCATCACAACAACATTATAAATGTTAGTATATTTATAGATTTTGGTTTCTTTTGTATTATAGTCAAAGGAAAACCATTGCTGGCTAGTGTGGATGACAAACAAGAATCTAATCCTATTGCTCAGGAAGAGCAAGGAAATCTCAAATTTGCTAGATTAGTTCGTCTATGTAATGAAGAAGTTAGAGAATCTCGAATAGAATATGATTCTCAACTAACAAAAATAAGACTTAGGTATGAAACTAATAATCAAGATGAGGTAGAAATAGAATAAATGGATAACAAGGTACTTGTCACATGGACATGGAATAGAGAATAACCTTTGTATGAGAACCCAGAAGTTGACACTACTCAACTTGGAGTAGAAACTCCATCAATGTTTCTAGGAGTAACAGTTCCTCCTAAGGAACAACAAGATAAAATTTAATCACAAGATAAGAAAGTTTCAGATAAAAAATTATATTCAAAGAAATTTCTCAAGGATGTGAGAAAGTTCAAACTACTGTAGCTGAAACCACTATAATTATTGAAAATAAGATTGTCTCTGTTATTGTACAATCCATGGACAGAACAACTTCTATATATAGATTTAGGATAGAAGTTCATAATAATATGTATTTTTATAGTGAGGAAACTATAGATAAGTATTTATCTATAATTGTTGAAGAGGATCCTCAATCAAGAAATCAAGAAGAAGGAACATCTGAATCTCTTCATAATTAGATAGAAGATCTGTAAATCAATTTTGATAGAATGAAGGAGGAGAACTCTAGTATTCAACAATATATGGAATCTATAAGAAAACATTTATAATACTTGAGACATTTCACTATTCCCCAATTGTAATTATAATCTATTCAGACTTAGGTCCAAAATGTTTAGATAAAGTTCAATTTTTAAAAAATATTTTGATGCTTTTCGAAGAGAAATGTTATATTGGTTTGGAAAACTGAAATCAGAATCTATCTCGAACACTGATTTTAGTGATTTACAATGGTATTTGGTAAATCAGTTTAAATCTATAAAAGGAAGCGTCAGTCAATCTATAGATTCTACTTCTGCACCACCAATTCCTCCAGACTTAATCATAAGTTTTTAATAAATTACTTTAGTAATGGCGGAAATGAATAACAGACTTCAATCACTTCAGTGTAACAGTGGACCTATGAATGTATTTTTAGATAATCAGAGATATCTTGTTGAAAATTTTACCTCAAGTGAACCATGAATTAGAATGCTTCTCAATTAGTTAGGTGACAAGCTTCCAACATTTTTGAAAATTGAGGAAAATATAAATAACTTTATAAAAATAAATATGATTGAAAGTTTAAAAGTGGGTTAGGACTCGATAATTTTGATAAGATAGCTAGATGATAACCTTTAAGAAAGTTTACAAGGATAGATTTTAGATTTAAAGAAACTTTTTTAGGCAGCTCGAGCTTTGTCAAAACTCAGTGCATCTACTGAACCGGTCCTTTTAACTTCAACCAGACCTTCTTTTTAAACTATTTCTCATTGAAAATCATTAGTGTATTCATAAGCATCTCTTAATAAACATTATTTTGTTTAATTATTTTCTTATGAATTTTTTTTTCATTTCTACTACCAGAACAGATGTATCATTTTTTTATAAAGTATATTATAACATTCATTTACCATTTTTTCACAACATTGAATGTGTTTTAATCATTTTTAATTTACTTTATTTTTGATATCACAAAAATGGGGAGAAAATTAGGTTAACACAATATTATTAACTCAAAGTTTTTGTTATAAATTCACCAAAATAATACTATGAAACATAAATTTTAAAACAAAAATTAATCTATGTATCTTTTTAAAAAATATTATTTCATTTGTGTTTATAATTCCTATATTTTTTATAAGATATGTTATGGTTTTTTTGATCATCAAAGAGCGGGAGATTCTTGGGCATGTATTGTCACAAAAATAATCTATAAATCTTATTGATTTTGATGCTCACAAATACCCTTGTTTGTTTTACTAATGAAATTAATTTAAGTGAATTTTAAGAAATTAATATTTGTTGAAATATTTATTCTATAATTATATTCAAGACATTTATCTATAGGGAATATTTTTTTTAAAGTATTCAAAATGTGTTTTAACATATTCTAGAAACATTGTTCATGCTCTATGTATGTAATTGTAATATATGAAATCAACCCTACATTTGGAACAATTATTATGGATCATATACCCTATGTTTTCAGGAAAGTATGGTGAACCAACCCTATTTTTGGATGGAACCTTACATTTTAGAAAATGGAAAGTATGGATAAGGAACCCTACATTGGTATAAAACCCTAAATTTGAGGGAAAAATGTATGGTATATCTACCCTAATTTTTTATTCAACCTTACATTTTCAACCCTAAGTATTGTGTTTTGTTGTCACATGAAGGAACCCTACATTTAACTATTCAACAATGAAGTTTTAAATTTGTGATATTATCTGATATTTATGAAATGTTCTTGAAGAGAGTAAATATTGATTCAAAGTTGTTTTATGACTGATTCAAAGTCTCATATTCATCGAAATAAATCATTCCTATTTTTTAAATTAAGTTACATCTCTCTTAAATTATTTAAATGATTTTGATCTATCAGGAAACATTCATGGATCTGCTCAACTGAAATAAAGATGTGTTATATATATATATATATATGGACATATTATTCTCGATGTACATGTGTGAAATATATATGTGACTATATATTTATTAATACATTTTGAATAAATAAATTATATAAATATCAAGAAACTACTATTTTCTGAAGAGGCTATACTTTGATGATATACATATTTTAACCTCATACTAATATAACTATGATTTTTTGTTTATTGTTGTTTTCAATTATGATCATTTTCAACTAGTATCTCTTAAAATCTATTCTTACCTGAAGACTTTCATATTTGAAGAAGAATATCTGTATACTGTTAGTTTTTATTTCAACTGTGATCAATAACTCATTGTTTCAATCTAATCAAACTCTTTTGATTTATTAGAGTTTCAACTGATCGAACTCAGTCATAGAAGAGTATCAACTTCTCAGACTAAGCTGTAGAGAAACTGGTTCTTTATAAAAGAACCAAAAGGATTAGTAAATCCTTATTGTAAAGGTTTAAACTACCTGCACTCAGTTATGATGGTCTTATGATAAGAGGACCATTCTAGTGAAAATCACCAAGATCAGAGAGATAGAATTGGTGGAGTGGACTAGGGGGTCTTTGTGCCCTGAACAATTATAAAATTTTTGTGTTCTTATTTACTATTTATCCAAAGCTAAATTTACTTACAAAATAGAATGTTTCATGTTTTCATAAATTTCAAATAAAGATAAAATTTAGAATCTATCAAGATTATCAAAAAGACACAATTTAACCCCCCTTGTGTATCTTTTTATTATTCAGAACTAAAATCTTTCTCCTTAGATTCTTTCCAACATTATAGAGTACTACTATAAGTAAGGAGATGTATGTAATCATACAATCCATAGGATATACACTCTATAATTATCATGAGAGATTCAAGAAGATATGATAAAACTATCCACATGAAGCCATATAGGAACACCAATTCCTAGTTTTCTTCTACAAGGATGTTAGAAAAATCCTTAAAGCATTTTTTGGTTTTTATTTTTTTACCATAATTTTTAAAAATGAAATTTCAGTACAACCAAAGAAGATTACAATATCGTGATAAAGGATGAAGAAGTGTTGGAGGATGTTAGGAATGTTAAAGGATTGACCACTCCATGGATTAGATGGACCACACCTATAGTGGTTAAAAAATGTGCAAATTTTATGTACCATGTTGTGATGTATTTTATTTTTCATTGGTATTTTACCTATGAAAAAAGGGAAAAGTCCAAATTGGTTATGTTGGTCATCATGGTTGAATCACAAAAAAGTGTAGTCAAAATAGGAACTTAAAGAGAACTATGTCATAGAGGTAGGCATGTTTTGTGTCAATATTTCTAAAGTTAAGGTGGAACACAGATAAGTGATCTTGGTTTTGGTTGTTTTTCAAGGAGATGATTTATGTCATGGTTATCACTGTGTTATATTGCGGTGAAATTATAAGCATTTTTTATGGTGACATTTGTAGGTGAGTGATGATAATGGTACATGGAGGAGATTCTTTGAAGGGTTTAACAGTAATTTTTTTATTATAAAATTTATCAGATCTCTTTTCTAATATAAGGATCCCCAAATCACTTCATTAGTGAGAGTGAAAATTAGCATGGAATATTATCATGGGATAATTATTCTAATCAATAAAGTAGTTTGAAAATCAAGTATTCCACACAATACACAAGAGGTTTAGAATGTAGTACATGAAGAGAAAGTATGTGGAGGAAGTTTTTGTAGGGAGTAATTTCTAAGGGACCTTGAATAAAGTGTTAAGGGAGTATTTAAAGTATTGTGTGTGAATTATAGTACCATAAAGCACAAAACATAAAGTGGATTTCACAAAGAATGAAGGTGGTTCATGAAGTGTTAAGGGTGTTCATGAAGGATAAATTCATGGGGACTAGTTTATATAGGTAGTATGCAATAATAGTTCATGGTTTGTGTAGTAATAGTTTACATAGAAGGATAGTGTGTGAAGGAATTCTCCATGAACCAAATTCTACACAGTGAAGGGGTTTTCATCTCAATGATGATAGAGGAGGTTTATGTCACACTTATATTGGTTTGAACTAATTTAGAGCTGATACAGAATGTATAAATATTCTTATAGAGGATTGGTGAGATATTTTTTAGTCAATGGAGTAGCAAGATTTCAACAAGTGAGTGGTTATAAACTAAGGGTGATAGTGAGTTCACTCTGAACATTGTAACAGTAGTACACTTTAGTTATTTTGGTTCATTGGCACATAGCCTTTGTATTATCCTTGGATTATCCTTATTAGGGTGAACTAAGTAAAACACCAAGGTTTCTCTTGAATGATTTCATTTTTTATATATTGTTACAAAAAAAGTGATAAGAGAGTTTTGTTTAATGATGAAATAAGATTGTGGGGTGTTATTTTAATCTATCATTCCCTAATTCACCCCTACCCCCACAATGAATTTAACCTAGTGGGGATAATAGTTGGTATCATATCCAAATGTTAAATTCAGTGAATCTATCTCAATGGAATCCATGGAAGCAGTTAATTGTAAAGGGAATATAATCTTTAATATAAATAAATTTCAATATTAGAAGAATAAAAAGTAACAAAACTTCTAATATTTAGGCATGGATATTTATACAGTTGTTATTCATGGTATTTCAACTAGTATAAATAATAGATATTTATCATAAATAGATTTTAAAGGACTGAAAATACCATAAATAATATGTTCTCATGGATGTTTTAGGAATTTTCTAGAAAAGTGAAGAGGTAGATGATGATGAAAGAGAATTGAAAGGGAGATTTGATCTCCATGGATAGTTAGAGGATTCTGTTGAAGTGATAGTTATTTGGAGAGACAAAATAAAGAAAGAAAATAGAGTGGTTTATGATTTCAAACACTATATACAATATAAATAAGAGGATAAGTTTGATTTGAAGGATGATATTGAAAATCTTAAATCTGAAAAGATAAAAACTCGGAGAGGGTAGTTGATTACAAGATTAATATAAAAGTGTAAACCCATATTATTGATGGTTTGATTAACTCAATGAAATATAAATTCAAGTTCATTGAATAGATAAATGGATAAATCATTAGTCTGTGATGAAAAATAGAATATTGAGAGGGACTCTTGACTCTCATTATGTCATCATGGAGTCAAATTGAATGGGATATATGAAAAGTGTAAGTGGAGCATGTATTGATTGGAGATCATGAAAATAGGGGGTTAATTTCCCCTTTAAAAAATAAAATTGGAATAAAAATTATAATTTAAAAATTAAGAGATTTTGAAATAATAAAGTGAAAAATTGATTGCATAATATTTGATAAATTTGATTCAAGTTAATAAAGATACTGTAAAATCAATTTAAGTGTAGAAACAATTGAAATAAATTTAAAAAAGTATGTGAGTTGATGTTAAATGATGAAATGTAGAAAAATAAATAGGATATGAACACAATTGATAATAATTTTAGTTAAATCTTGATGTGATCCCCTACATCTTCATCCCTCAACTCAATAGGTCTATTGTATAAATCCCTTAGTCTCAACAGTGACCAAGAAACATGTCCCTAATAATTGTTTCATGTGAGTACCCTCTTGATCTTCTCTGGTTTCCAAGTAATGTGTCCCACACTTTTAGCAAAGTGTGAGCCATTAGATAAAGGAGGTTGATAAGAGAGAGGTTTTCTTTATGTAAACCCATTAAAAGATGCTCACAAATCTCTTTGATGGATAAAACATAATGGGGGTGAGAGATTTGAAAGTAAGGTGAGAGGCTTTAATGGAATTAAGATATTAAAGTTGGATCTTTGATAGAATTGAGAATTTTATAACTTCATTACTGATTCAGATCAAAAGATTGTTTTACAAGTTTGTTGTTGATATCCAGGCACCCAAGGCCTCTATTTATAACCTTAAACACCTTCAAAAAAATTGTAGAATTTTCCTAAAGAAATTAAGGCTTTCAGGATCAGATTAAATAAATATTTAACCATCATTAAATATAGCATGGTTCTATCACAGGAAGAAATGGATTTCACTATGCCCTGGTGAAGGTCCACCGTGCCCTGTTGAAGGTCCACTATTCCCTAACACTAACCATTTTGGGTATATTTCATGCAACTTCAAAAAGTGGATCCTCCATTTTCATGAATGATCATCTAAGGTTCTTATAACCTTCTTCCAAGTCTCTAAAACTTCAATTAAGACATATTTAGGGTCTTTAAAGGTTCTTACAAGAATACAAAAATATGTCATCAAGAATAACTACAAATAACTTAAATGAAATTTTTATAAAGATGGGTGGGTGTTTGTGATCATGAAAATACCATGAGAGAGAGATAGGTACAGCAGTATAGAGTTCCAGTAAAATAATTAGAGGATTGTCAGTAGAATCATAAAATTACATAAAAATGACAAATGTGGTATGGGTTTTGATCGTAAATATAAAGTGGTGCTGGTTAACACCAAAAAATAAGCATCCACTCCAAAGTTGAAGGTTGATTTGGGTATGAATCAAAATAAAAATAATTGAAGAACCCAACATACCAATAATATATAAGCAAGGTCACACAAGAGTACACCTAAAATTAGGTGTTATTGTTATGGAAGTAAGGGGAACTCTCAAAATGTTTATTCTGAAGCCCAAATATATTTAAGGGCATGAGATAAATGAATGAAACTAAACAACTTTCAACTTTCTAATCATGAATTTTTTTTTTCTAGTGTGATGGATTTGTACAAGTGTCCAAGTATTTCTCATCAAAGAAGCAGAGGAATGTTCCTTTGAATACCCAACGCTTTCGCACACAGCAAATCAAGAAATCATAAAATGAGTTAAAAATTCAAAATCATTTTAGATCTTTGTAAGATGAAGGTGTTCCATTATAATCTGAGTAATATCATTCATACCAATCAAAACCAAGTGTGAATTTGAATACATAGATTAAAAATAACAAATATGAGAAGGAATTGCCTATAAATGTTTCATTGAAAGCATCAGATCATTTTGGTGTATGGATCGTTAATAGAGGATTTACTTCCCATATCATAGGAAATGAGGATCTTATCACAAATATCAAGTATGATAAGGAAGGTGTTGTTAGATTCATAAATGATTAAGGCTAAAAGATCATTGAGTATAGGAAAGAATAATTTGGAGGTAAAGATATGAGATACACATATGACTTCATTATTGAAGGTCTCTGTTACAATTTGTTAAGTATCAGTCGACTTTGTGACTCGAGGAATGTAGTAAACTTTAACAAGAAGACCTGTGTCATAAAGGGAAAATATAGTGAAATTATAATTCAAGGTAAGAACATGAAGGAGGATTTCTACCTTGTTAGTGGATAATAAGACATGTGCATTATGTCCAATGAAGAAAAGATATAATGTGTCATAAAGGGCTTGTCTATTTGAGCCAATGATCCTTGGAATATCTGGTGAAGAATGATGGATAATGTGATCTCCCTAAACTATCATGTGGTCAACACACACATGAAATGTTTTTCAAAGGGGGAAGATTGTTTAGAATATATACAAATAAAAAGACCATAAGTAAACAAGGGTGATTGAGTTGGTGCATATTGATGTGTGTGGACTGATATCACCAAGATCCATTGATGAGAAGAGATATTATGTATTGTTTATTGATGGTTACAGTAGGACAACATGGTTTATGTCCATCACCCATAAGTCTTAAGTATTAAGTTACATAACGCAATATCTGAGAAAGGCTAAGAAGATTCTTGGGTAGAAAATTTTGAAATTATAAACCAATAATGGCTCAAAGTTTACCAAAATCTAGGTGGAGTATTATCTTGAAAATCATGGGATAAGGCACCAAGTCTCAGTCGTGATAACTCCTCCAAAAAATAGTGTATTTGGTATGATAAATTAGATTATAAGAAACATGTCTAGAATGATTCTTATTGAGAAATACCTATTAAAGAAGTTTTGGAAGGAAGTAATCATGAGATTGGTCTATATTTATAATATAACTTTGTTGTTCCTGGGAGAATAAAGGACTTCATAGAATATGTTTCATGGAAAGAATCCAACATTGAAATACTTTCAAAATTTTAGAAGTAATTTCTTAATTATCAATAGGTATAAACACATGAAGATTGAATCTCATGGAGATGAAGATATTTTACTTTGTTATTCATCTAAGAGAAAGGAATACATGTGTTTCAAAAAACTTCTTTGAGGGATTATTGATTCTAGGATGTTAAGTATATTGATGGGGACACATGGGTGAAATATTGATTCTAAATAATACATTGATGGTGAGTGGAATGAAGTGAGACATGTATTTGTACAGAATATAAAAATTAGGGCTGAAATTGATGAGTATAATATCATTGGTGATCAGGAAATACCAATGCGTATAAGGAGAATGAAGTCTCTATAAAAATATCTCTCTTATCTTAGGTATATCCAAAGTGTTTTCAAGAATCTTATAAAGATGAGAATTGGTTTTTGGTGATAAATTATGAACTTAACCAAATTGAAAAGAACCATTCATGGGAGATTGTTTTGAGGCCGATGAATAAGAATGTTAGTAAGACTAAATGGGTATTTTGAAATAAACTCAATGAAAATGGTGAGGTGATTCGGAAAAAAGAACAACTGGTGTGCAACAGGTATTCTTAAATTGAGGGAGTTGAGTAATTTAATGGTTTAATTGATGATAAATATGAGATAAAGTTGTTCCAATTGAATAAGGATTTTTATAGACTGAAGAAAGCACCGAGGGTCCAATTTTATAGTCTAGATCAATACTTGAGAAAGTTGGGATTCCATTGATGTGAAGTTGATCATATTGGTCTCCTCATGTTTTAATCATGTTTTAATGCTCACAAATAATGTTTAACATATCAAATATCTTATATTAATCATGTAAACTACATTTAATATTGTTCTATTATGTTTCAATATGATTATTCTTAAGTCTAATCTATTCTGTGAGTATTGATTCACATGAGAGCTTTCAAATATTTGGATAAGTCGATGAAACCTAAGTCAACAACTAGTTCCAGATTTTCACAAAGTCTATGACACCATAAGATTGCTACCAGTTTCATATTCTCACAAAGGACATGACACCGTTTCATTTTTACCATTTTTAAGACACTGTAACAAGACACTGTTCAGAATTTTGAAAAAGTACTAGACACCATTACTTAAGACACTGTGTCCCTGACACCACAGTCTTGCTACTGGTTCTAAAATTCACAAAATACCAGACACTAAAATTGTGCTATCGGTTTCAGATCTCATTGTGGTTGTCTCACCAAGACTATCTCACTGTGATATCTCACCTCTCAAAGGAAAAGGAGATGGCACTGTTCCAAGTGACACCATTCCAAGACACAAACTGTGACATCGTTCCATACTTAACCATTTTTTTGTCTTCTTCAATTAAATTTAAAAGTTATTTCTAATAGCCATATTTCATTCATTTAATGACACTGATATAATTAATATTATTTTATAGTCCTATCAGCAGACAGTAAGAGGTATGAGGTATAGAGATGGTATATCCTGTCAGTTCCAACACATGCACCTGAGATAAAAAAGAAAAGAAAAGCATGGAACTGGAGCATTAGAGTTCAAAAGGTGAATTACATGCAAGATAGGAGAACATCCATACACTAAAGAACATATAAAGAACTTTCAACTATTGGTTACTGAACTATTATAGATCACAACCTCAAACATCCTTTAGTAACAACTCTAAGAAGAATAAGAGAAACAAGGAACATCACATAAAACTAGAAACCAGAACTTGAGACCCACGATAATCTGTTTTCACAAGAGGACTCTGAAATCAAATATGCTATTTCCTACAAGTCTGGAGCTGCATAGAATAACACTCAAAGCATTTCTAATCCTTTATCATTATCGTTTCTCTGATGTGTACTATTTTTATTTCTTTTCAAGAAATGTGTGTATCTGTATTAAAACACACACTATCTCCTGCATCGAATTGGAGGATACAAGATATCCTTACTCAAAAATCTATTTATAATTTTTTTCACCCATATATAACTGTGGAAGAGGTCATGTGTGACCTGGATATTTTTTTTCCCATGTAGAATAGTGGAAGAGGTCTTATGACCTAGACAATCCTGTGTACTATTGTAAACCCCGATTCAGGGTGTGTATCAAAGATTTATATATATTTCTTGGTGGAAGGTGATCACCAAGTGGAGTGGATTAGGTCTCATCTTGAGACTGAACCACTTTTTTTATCTATTTCATCTTTTAATTTAGAATTCCTCAATTTTTAAATAATATTTCATAAAACTAAATTTTACTTTGATAGTTAGTCTTAGATAGTAGTTATAACTTTTTTGCCTTATTATAGTAGTTTCAAAAGTTGTATCAATATCCCACATTGTTAAAACTAATAATTAATCAATATTTTGAGAAACTATTTGAATATTCAAACTATTATAATTTTATTACCTTGATTAACTGGATTTTTTTATTTTTAATTGGGGGAATCTTTTAAAAAAAAAATTAACAGAAATTTTTATAGGAACCCAATTCACCCCCTCTTAAGTGTCCTACTCCAACCAACATTTGGTATTAGAGTTTTTCTTTTGAAGCTACTATTTTCAAAAAAAATAATCTATTTAAAATATTTTTTAACTGTGATTTTAGTTGTGTTTTAAAGATATTTAAATTTCTGTTAGTTTTAAATTTCTAGTTATTTAAAAGCTTATTTATTTATCATGGATAGTATATTGTAAGGTGCTACTACCAACTGACCACCATTATTTAGTGGAAAAAATTATGCACAATGGAAAATTAAAATAAAAATGCACTTAGAAAGTATGGGTTTTGATATTTGGTCTTCAATTATAGATGAATATAAGATTCTTGTTATTGATAGGAATACTGGGGATAAACCAAACCAGGCTTCTTATAACAATAGTTTCAAATCTATGAATGCCTTATATTATTCTTTAGGAGATTAAGAATTCAAAAAAAAATTGCATGTAAAACAGCCCAAGAAATTTGGGATACTTTATCTATTTCACATGAATAAACCTCTAGTGTTAAGGAAATGAGACTTAACACATATACTATTAAATATGATAAATTAAAAATAAAGCCTGATGAACCTATTTCTGACATGTTTATCAGGTTTAATGAAATTTTGAACACTATTATCTCTCTAGGAAGAGATGTTATAGCCAATGAGAAAATTATGAGAATACTCAGATGCTTTCTAGATAGATGGAAAGGGACCTTTGTCTCAATTAGAGAATATTTTGATATTATAAAGATTCCATTCAAGGATTTTATAGGTAATTTGATGATGTATGAGGAAGAATTAAAAGTTAATAAGGAAGAAGAAGATGAAATGAAGAGAAATTATGTGGCCTTCAAAAGCACTACTTCCGAAACTAAGGAAGAGGAAAGGATAAAACCTCATTATGATAGTACAAGTAATGAAGATTCACCATCTGATAGTGATTGGTAAATGGATCAATTAGCTAGATTATTTAAGAAGTTTTATAAGATAAAGAAATTTTTCAGAAATCCCAACATCAAAGGAAGATATGATCATAAGGGAAACTAGAAGAAAGATTGGAAAAGAAGTGACAAGTCTGATGAAATAGTTTGTTATGAATGCAAGAGAAAAGTACATGTAACGGATTATTATCCCAATATAAAGTATAAGAAGAAGTATGAGGATAAATATAAAAAGTTTAAAAAGGCCATGAAGGCAATATTGAGTGCTTATGAGGAAAGTCCATGTGACTTAGAGTATTTACAAGATGAAAAGGCTGACAAGGCCAATATGTGTTTTATGAAAAACACGTATGAGGTAACCCTTGAGTCTCCTGTAAAAAAATTATTATTATTCTAGAGATGAAAGTGATTATGAAAATATAACAAATGAGGAAATGTTTGAATATTGTAATATGCATGAAAATACTTGTAATGAGCTAAAATAAAAATACAAATCTTTAAAGAAACAACATGCCTTGACTACTACTATTAAATCTAAACTTACTATAGAGAAAGAGAAAAATTTTCAACTAATCAAGGAGAACAATGAACTTAAGTTATCTAATGAGAAATTGAAAAGGGACCTAGAGAAATTTAACAATGTAAAAAATACTCTTACACAAATTCTTGGTAAAAAAATTTCCCCTAGATACACTACTGGTATAGGATACCAACCTAGGAAAAGAAATATCACCAAAAACAAGTTTGTAACTAAATCTAAAATATCTATTTTTCTACCTAAAAATGAAAATTTTGTTACTAGTTATAGTTCTGGAAAGTATTTTACTACCTCTAGTTTTTTTGGACCAAATAGAGTATATTTTTCAAATATTGTTACATAATTATTATATGAAACCCATGAAATATATGTGGGTTCCTAAATCACAGATTTCTAATGTTACTGGACCCAAAAAAATCTGGGAACCAAAATCTGTTTTTTTTAATTATTTTATTGGAAAGTTGTCTGAAGACCTACTATAAAATCTTATGGTACTTGGATAGTGGATTTTCAAGACACATGATAAGATATTACTCCTGATTTAAGAATTTAATAAATATTGTTGGTGGGCATGTCGCATTTGGTGACAATGCTAAAGGAAAAATAATTATCCTCGGCCAGATTGGTAACTCTAACTCAATTTTAATTTCTAAAGTGCATATTGTTGATAGATTAAAATATAATATGCTTAGTATCTCAAAACTATGTGATGATGGTTTTCATGTTAAATTTTAAAATGATTCTTGTAATGTTTTTAACTCAAAAAATGAACTAATATTTTCTACTTGTAGAAATGAAAATGTTTATGCTGTTAATTTAGATTCTTTAGTTTCTCAAAACATTTCTTGCTTAAGTGTATTTCACAAAGAGTCTTGGATTTGGAATAGAATACTAGGACACTGTAATATACACTCCCTTAAGTCTGTAATCCTTATCAAAAGGGTAAACAGCACAAAAATATCTTTCAAACCAAAGAAATATGTTTCAACTTAACAACCTCTCAAGTTTGTTCAAATGGATTTTTTTGGATCTTCTAGAGTCTCAAGTCTTAATGTGAAGCACTATGTCTATATTTTTTAAGATGACTATTCTAGGTATACTTGGACCTTCTTCTTGGCTCAAAAAAGTGAATCTTTTTCTCATTTTACCATGTATGTTAGGACTATAGAAAATATTAGTGGTCTTAGAATTAAATCTCTAAGAAGTGACCATGGCCGTGAGTTTGAAAAACCAAGAGTTTGAATCTTTTTTCTCAAAAAATGTCTATAGTCATAAATTATCTACTCCTAGGACACCTAAACAAAATAGAGTTTTAGAAATAAGAAATAGAACCTTTCAAGAAATTGATAGAACTATTCTTAGTGAGTATGACCAACCTATATACTTTTGGGATGAAGCTGTTAATATAGCATGCTATATTATTAACAGATTATTAATTAGACCTATTATTAAGAAAAAACCTTATGAGTTGTGGAACAATAGAAAACCCAAGGTTAATTACTTCAAATTTTTTGGTTATAAAGTCTATATTCTTAACACTAAGGATAATCTGGAAAAAATTTCCTCCAAGTGTGATGAAGTAATTTTTCTAGGATATTCAAGTAAATCCTATAGAGTCTTTAACAAAAGAACCAAATGAGTGTAAGAATATATACATGTCAAATTTGATGAAACATATCCACATGAAAAAAATACCTCCTTGGAGAATCTTGAGGATGATATGTCAAATCTGGACATTAAGGCTAAATCATCGGACTATATTATGAAGTAATCTATTAAGACTTCCAGTTCTAGAAATTTTCCATATTTAAGCCATAATGAACCCAAACCTGTTGAAGAACATTAAACTACTAGTCCTTATTTTTCTATATCTGTTAGAACCATTAAGAATCATCCTTTAGATGTTGTTTTTTAAGATTTAGATAAAGGAACACAGACTAGATCTTCTCTAAGAAATCAGGTTGAACATAAACCCTTTCTATCATAGCTTGCGCCTAAAAACATCAACGATGCTATCAATGATGAATTTTGGGTAATGGATATGAAAGAGGAGCTAAATCAGTTTGAAAGGAATAAAGTTTGGAAACTTGTGGATAGACCCAAATACACCTTGACTATAGGCACTAAATGGGTATTTATTAACAAAGTAGATGAAGCTGGTAACATAGATAGAAACAAATCTATATTGGTTTCACAAGGTTATAGTCAAGAAGAAGGAATTGACTATAAATAAACTTTTGCACCAATTTATAGACTTGAATCCATTAGAATATTTCTTGCATATATAGCACATCTCAATTTCAAACTTTATGAAATGGATGTCCAGAGTGCATTCCCAAATGGGTATATAGTTGAGGATGTTTTTGTTGAAAACCCCATTGGTTTTAAAAACCCTCACTTTCCAAATAATTTTTTTAAATTAACTAAGGCTTTATATGGTTTAAAGTAAACTCCAAGAGAATGGTATGATAAATTAAGCAGTTTTATTATTTCCAAAGGTTTTACAAAAGGTATAGTTGATCCAATCTTTATAAAATGAATTTATAAATATGTTTTAGTTGTTCAAATCTATGTAGATGACATTATTTTTTGATATTATAGAAATTTTTTATGTATGTATTTTTAAAAGATGATTCAAAATGAATTTGAAATGAGTTTTATGTTTGAACTAAAATTCTTTCTTTGATTTAAAATCTTTAAAAATAAAGAAGGTATTATCTTAAATCAAATAAAATATATAAAAGACCTCATAAATTTTTTTGTCTTGGATAGAACTAAAAGTAGTGATACTTCAATGAGTACTACATGTAAGTTGGATCTTGATGAAAATGGTAAATGTGTTGATCAAACCACTTATAGAGGAATGATTGGGAGTTTACTCTACTTAACTTCTAGTCGATTTGATATTATGTTTAGTGTTTACATGTGTGCACGTTTTCAGGAAACCCCAAGGAGTCTCATTTAAATGCTATTAAAATAATTTTCATATAACTCAAACATACAACCAATTTAGGAATGTTATATCCTAGAGGACAATTGTTTGATTTAGTTAGCTATTCTGATGCTGATTTTGGTGGTTGTAAGTTAG
The DNA here is from genome assembly GCA_963277665.1 of Viscum album. Lineage (NCBI taxonomy): Eukaryota > Viridiplantae > Streptophyta > Magnoliopsida > Santalales > Viscaceae > Viscum > Viscum album. The sequence continues at coordinate 1,822,016,659 of OY728135.1, read as the reverse complement.
AAAAAAAAAGAGAGAACCTCTGGAACATGTCACTTTTTTGGAAAGTCTCTAGTATCATGGTGTAGTAAAAAGAAAAATTATGTTGAATTATCTACTAATGAGGTTGAATACATAGTTTTTGGTTGTTATTATGCACAAATTTTGTGGATGAAACACACTTTACTATATTATGGGTATCAATTCAGACATGTACCTACAAATTGTGACAATAAAAGTGCTATTAATATTTAAAAGAACCATGTTTCACATTCCAAGACTAAACATATTGATATAAGACATCACTTTTTGATAGAGTATTATCAAAAAGGTGATATCACTTTGTAATTTATTGGCAGTGAACATCAACTTGCTAATATATTCACTAAGCCATTAAATTCTGAAAAGATAAATTACATCACACATGAGTTATGGATGATAATTATTATGTGAATAGTTTACTATTTCATAGTTTATGGTTTCAAAATTCATGGTTTCACAAGTTACTATCTTATAGTTACTCTCTCACACTTACATTCTCACAGTTACTATCTCTAGGTTACAGTCTCATACTTGTTGTCTCAATGATATGGTCGCACCGTTTAGAGTCACATCGTAATGCTGACACCATGACTACCTATTCTAGTCTCACCGTAATGACTCAGACTTCTATTTTTAGAATTTTCTTTCCCACATCGTTGTATTGATTATTTTATTGATTTTATACAATGTATTTTTTTACGCTCTTTGAAATCCCTAAAATATAATAACCCAATATTTTTCACTCCTCTATTTACTCAACCTCTCCTATTGTAAAACCAAAACCCTTATCTCTCAAACCGTTAGACCTATTTCAACCTTTCATCTTTCTCAAACCCACATTGGATTCCCATAATGAAGCGTACATCTTCAACGAATCCTGAGAAGCATCGGTCTTCAAAGAAATTGAAAAATGATCTGAAAATAATGCCTGAGAAACCACTGAATCTAGGCCTTGCTGATCGAACAGTAGTGCTAGAGAAAGAAATTTTTCTAAAGTGGATACTCACAAGTAAGTCGATTGTTTTGAAATTATTTTATGAACATGGATGGTTGAATTTGTTCACAAAAGATAAAATACCCATTTATCCTAATATAGTTTATGATTTTTATCAGTATGTTCAATTCTCATTCAATTCTAAAGATGATTTTGTAGTAAGAAGCTGGGATAATGGTAAAAGGTATACCTTTTCTTCGAGGATATGGGCTAGCTGCCTAGAAATACCTTATGAAGGAATTTTTTAGGATTACCAAAGAGGACCTCCTCCACCTAATGATGTGTTTATCCTAGAAGAGGATCTTGGAAGTTTGACTAGAAATAAGAAGAAGAGAATGGAAATTACTTCTAAGCTAGATGGCGACACAAGGTTATTGTTTAAGTTTATTTAACACCTTATTTGTCTAAGAAAAGGGGACTTCAAAACTCTTAAGTATCAAGATGTGTTCCTAATACATATTATGAAGAATGGGCACAAGATCAATCTGTGTAAGTATATTATACTTCACATGTGTGAAATGACCAAGAAAACTTCAAAATCAACTTCTCTGTTTTACTTAAGGTTAATTTCTGCAATGTTTTTTACCAAGGGATTAGTTGGTCCGAATGAAGGTGTAATTCATGGTAATGAATTTTTTATCTCAAATGATACAATTAGAATGATTAAAATTATCTAGAACCCATGTAATAAATCTTGGGTGGAAGATAATCATATAATTTATGAAAGTTTCAATCAGGTTGAAAATCCTTCAATACCTAAGAATGTATCTAACCCTGGTCTAGAACCTGATGAAGTTGTTGAATACTCAAGGGAATAGGCAAAGGATGATGAAGTTTCACCTGAGGAAGTAATTGTCTTAGAAGAAGAATATTGTGTCCTATTTTTTCCACAAGAAGTAATTGTTAAAGATGTAGTTGGTAAAGTTACTAGAGAGATAGTTACTGAAGAAATTGTTGTTGAAGAAGCACAAGTTTCTGCTGGGAAAGAACAAGTTATTCTTGAGGAACTTTTAGAAGAGCTTATGGAGCCTGCTTTAGAAGAAGAGTTCATTGTTGAGGAAGAGGTTGCTACAGTGGAACCGTCTAAAGAAAAAATTGAACCAGAAATAATATTATCTACTGAGGAAATAATGGAGAAGGCCTTTTAGATATCTAGAAAAGATATGGGTGAGCCTGAAAAAGCTGAGAATTTGGGAATAAGTCAAGAGATTGAGTCTCTTAGTCCCAGAAAATATGCACTTATTGAGGGGAGCAGCACCCTAGATTAGAAAGTGTTCAACTTCCAAATCTTGTTGACCAAAGATCTGTGGATACCTGGTATAGTTTCCCTAGTTATTTTGATGTGGATAATACCCAACAGGCCACAATAAAAGGGATATATCTTTTTAATGTGTTTCAATTAAAACCTATTTCTACCAAATAAGTATCTCCTACTAAGGAATATGAACCTGTTTCAATTCTTGTTCCTGAATCTTCTCAAAAAACTTCTAATTTTGTGAGTCAAAGTGATCTGAAAATTTTTTGGAGACACCTTGTTATTTGAATTTGAAAAGATCATGAAGTCACAGCCTTCCCCTATGACTAATATCGGTAAAAGAGATGTTTCCCTACTATTAGATAAAATTATATAGTAGATTAAACCAAAAATGCTTCATGAAATTCAGGAAGTTAGGATTGATAACAAACAGTTGAGTGATGAGGTGAAGTCTCTCAAATAAATGGTTGAATATATACAGAAAGTTTTTCAAATTGGTCAAGCCCCTATTTCTCATCCAATTGAGGATGTTAGTGATCAGATCCCATAGAAAGTTGTATCTATGATTCAACCAAACCTGAAAACATTATGTGAAAAATTTTCTAAGAGAAACATCAAGATAGTCAATGAGATGTGTGCACTTGTTGTTGGACTTAACAAGATGACTGATGAATATAGTGGATGTTTGGAAAAGGTTCTAAATAAACTTAAGTCTCTCACATATGTTGTAATATCTTTAACTGCCTCTGGAAAACCATATCATCCTATGGATAGTGACTTAATCAGAATAGCTTCACTTAGTGTTGAGTGGTATTGATAAAGAAAGTTTCTATAATATCATCTAGAATAGTGACTGCGTGATTTATTTGTTAAGGAACCATTCAAAGGTTTCCAATTATGATCAAGAAGAAATATCTAAGAAAGTGGACTTCTACTTTAACAAAATTTATTCTAAGCATGATTTGAACAATCACTTCAAGTATCTTGCAGAGAATTTGAAAATTACTCCTGTCACTCAAGCCTTCAAGACTCAAGTTAATAAACTGAAAGACTTCACTCCTCTGTTGGGAAATTTTTTGGAAAACAAAAGTGATTTTGAGAAGGCTATACAGTATGGAGGCGATATCATCACTAATTTCATTAAGTTGTTAAAGCCCTATCAACATGTGAAAAGTACTACCATTGTGGCTCCTGCAGTTACCCCTTTGCAGCTTGGTCCAACTCCTTCCTCCTCCACTACCTTTTCTCCTCCTACTAAGTTTGTATCTCAGGCTCTAATCCAGATCAGACCTATTATTATTGAGCAAGAATTACCTCAATCTTCCACCAGGCCATCGTTTTCACCCTCTTTTTTTAAAGGAGTGCCTTTTACTTCTCTCACAGTTGGCTCAATCCCTTATACCAATTCTACTTCTAATCTAGGGGATCCTCCTAATGTATCTACCAAGATCAAATCAAAGTCTAATGTCTCTGAAGTGATGTGAAAGATGTCTTTTGATAGGGATGTTTTGTATTTTTCATTATGCTTGTAATGAACTCTTTCATTCTATTAAATACAATGAGCACTATTGTTGTTTATTCATTCAATGTTTATATTTATTATTATTTTTGATAATCCCAAAAGGGGGAGAATATATATAAGACAAGGTATTTATGGAAGCATTTATGAAAAAATTTGGCTTATAAATTCCATGATTTTTTATCATAAAAAAGGGGGAGGTTGTTGGTATCTTAATGTTTTAATCATGTTTTAATGCTCACAAATCAGGTTTAACATATCACATATCATGTATTAATCATGTAAACTATGTTTAATCTTTATATATTATGTTTCAGTATGATTATGCTTAAGTCTAATCCATTTTGCGAGTATTGCTTCTTACAACAGTTTACAGATATTTGGTTAAGTCTGTGAAACCGTAAGTCTGCTATCAGTTCCAGATTTTCACAAAGTCTGTGACACCGTAAGCTTGATATCAGTTCCAGATTATCGCAAAGGACCTAACACCATTTCCTTTACACTATTTTCAATTCATTGTAATAAGACACCATTCAAAATTTTGAAAAAGGACTAGACATTGTTACCTGAGACATCATGTCCCTGACCTCGCAATCTTGTTATTAGTTCCAGAATTTGCAAAGGACTAGACACTGTAATTGTGCTACTAGTTATAGATATCACCATGGTTGTCTCACTGTGACTTTATCATCATGATTGTCTCACCGTGACTTTCTCACTGTGATTGTCTCGCCGTGACTGTCTCACCGTGACTGTCTCACGGTGACTATCTCACCGCTCAAAGGCAAAGAAGATGACACCGTTCTAAGTGACACTATTTCAAGACACAAATTGTGACATTGTTCCATACTTAAACATTTTTCTATCTTCTTTAATTAAATTTAAAAGTTATTTCTAATGGTTATATTTGATTCATTTAATGACACTGATATAATTAATGTTATTTTGCAGTCCTGTCAGCAGACAGTATGAGGTATGATGTGTGGAGATAGTTCATCTTGTTGTCTCCAACACATGCACCCAAGATAATAAGAAAAGCATGGAACTGGAGCATTAGAGTTCAAAAAGTTGGTTACATGCAAGATAGGAGAACATCCATACACTGAAGAACACACGAAAAACTCTCGACTCTTAGTGACTGAAATGTTGTGGATCAGAACCTCAAGCATCCTCACAATAGCAACTCTAATAATAACAAGATCTATAAATCACATCACATCAAACTAGAAACCAGAACACAAGACCCACGATACTCTATTTTCACAAGAGGACTCAAAAACAAAATCTTCTACATTCTACAAGTCTAGTTATACATAGAATAAAACTCATAGAATTTCTAATGCTTTCTCATTATCTTTGATCTAATGTGTACTGTTTTTATTACTTTTTCAAGCAGTGTATCTATATGTATTAAAACACACACTGTATCCTACATCGAACTGGATGATACAAGATATCCTCACTCAAAAATATTTTTATACCTTGTTTCACACACGTATAACTGTGGAAGAGGTCATGTGTGACCTGGCTGTTTGTTTTCCCACGTAGAAGAGTGGAAGAGGTATTGTGACCTGGACAATCTTGTGTACTATTGTTAACCCTGATCCAAGGTTTTGGTCAAAGCTTTATATATATTTATTGGTGGAAGTTGATCACCAAGTGGAGTGGATTAGGTATCGGTTTGATACTGAACCACTTGTTTTATCTGTTGTGTCTTTCAATTTAGTCTTGCTTTGTTTTTAACTAATATTTTAGAAAACTAAATTTTACTTTGATAGTTAGTCCTGGATAGTAGTTATTACTATTTTTCCTTATTAATGTAGTTTCAAAAGTTGTATCAGTATCCCACATTGTTATAACTGATAATTAATCAATCTTTTGAGAAACTATTTGAACAGTCAAACTATTATAATTTTATTACCTTGATTAACTGACATGTTTTATTTTTAATTGGGGGAATATTTTAAATAAAAATTTTAACAGAAATTTTTATAGGAACTCAATTAACCCCCCTCTTGAGTGTCCTAATCTAACTAACATTTGGTATAAGAGGTTGTTTTTTCAAATTTATTTTTTCAAAAATTTTAATCTGTTTAAAATATTATTCAACTGTGATTTTAGTTGTGTTTTAAAGATCTTTAAATTTCAATTAGTTATAATTTTATAGTTCTTTAAAATATTATTTCTTAATCATGGATAATATATTGGAAGGTGTTGCTACCAACCGACCTCTATTCTTTAATGGAAAAAATTATGCACAATGGAAAATTAAAATGAAAATGCACTTATAAATTATGGGTTTTGAGATTTGGCCTTAAATTATATATGAATATAATATTCCTTATACTGATAGGAATACTTGGGATTACCCAACCAAGGTTGCTTATAACAATAATTTAAAATCTATGAATTCCCTATACTATTCTTTAGGAGATGAAGAATTCAACAGAATTTCTACATGTAATAAAGCCCATGAAATTTGGGATAATTTATTTGTTTCACATAAATGAACCTCTAGTGTTAAGGAAATGAGACTTAACACATATAATATTAAATATGATAACTTAAAAATGAATCTTGATGATCCTATTTTTGACATGTATCTCAGGTTTAATGAAATTATGAACACTGTGATCTCTCTAGGATGAGATGTTACAGACAAGGAGAAAATTGTGAGTATACTTATATGCTTTCCATATAGATGGAGAAGGACCTCTGTATCAATTAGAGAATCTTGTGATATTAGCAAGCTACCAATCAAGGATTTGATAGTAAATTTGATGGTGTGTGAGGAAGAATTAAAAGTCAACAAGGAAGAGGAAGATAAAATGAAGTGAAAGTATGTGGCCTTCAAAACCACTACTTCCAAAACTAAGGGAAATGAAAGGATACAACCTCATTCTGATAGTACAAGTAATGAAGATTATCCATATGATAGTGATGAGTAAATGACTCAATTATCTAGATTATTTGAGAAGTTTTATAAAAGAAATAAATTTTTCATAAATCCCAACTTCAAAGGAAAATATGATCACAAGGGAAACTAGAAGAAGGATTGGAAAATAAGTGACAAATCTGATGAAATAGTCTATTATGAATGTAAGAGAAAATTACATGTAAAGGCTGATTGTCCCAATATAAAGTATAATAAGAAGTCATAGGATAAATATAGAAGGTTTAAAAAGCCCATTAAGGAAATATGGAGTTCTTCTGAGGATAGTTCAAGTGACTCAGAGTCTTCACATGATGAAAAGGCTGACAAGGCCAATATGTGTTTTATGAAAAACACATCTAAGGTAACCCTTGAACCTCCTATACAAAATTCCTATTATTCTAGAAATGAAATTGATTCTGAAAATATTAAAAATTAGTAAATTTTTAAATATTATAATATGATTGAAGAAACTTGTAATGATATAAAAGACAAATACAAATCATTAAAGAAATATCATTCCTTGACTACCACTGTTAAATCTGAACTTACAACAAATAAAGAGAAAAATGTTTAGCTACTCAAATAGAACAATGAACTTAAGTTATCTAATGAGCAATTGAAAAAGGACCTTGATAAATTTACCAATGGAAAAAATAATCTTACACAAAATCTTGGTAAACAAATTTCCCCTACATACACTAATGGTATAGGATACCAACCTGGGCAATGAAATCTCACCAAAAACAAGTTTGTAAATAAATCTGAAAAATCTGTTTTTCTACCTAAAAATAAAAAATCTGCTGCTAGTTCTAGTTATGGAAAGTCTATTACTTACTCTAGTTTTTCTAGACCAGATAGAGGCTATTTTTCAAATATTTTATATGATGATTACAGGAAAACCATGAAACAGATGTGGGTTCCTAAAACAATGATTACTAATGTTACTGGACCCAAACAAGTCTTGGTACTAGAATCTGTTTATTTTTATTATTTGGTAGGAAAACTGTTTGAAGAGCTCCTGTAAAATCTTATGGTACTTGTATAGTGGATGTTCAAGACACATGAAATAATATTACTCATGATTTAATAATTTAATAAAGAATGATGGGGGGCATTTCACCTTTGGTGATAATGCTAAAGGAAAAATAATTAGCCCCGTCCAGATTGGAAACTCTAACTTAGATTTAATTTCTAAAGTACTTATTGTTGATGGATTAAAATATAATCTACTTAGTATCTCAAAACTATGTGATGATAGTTTTCATATTAAATTTGAAAATGATGCTTGTAATGTTTTAACTCTAAAAATGAACTAATACTTTCAACTTCTAGAAATTAAAATGTTTATGATGTTAATTTAGATTCTTTAGTTTCTCAAAATGTTTCTTGCTTAAGTGTATTTCAAAAAGAGTCTTGGATTTGGCATAGAATACTAGGACACTATTATATGCAATCCCTTAGAAAGCTTACTAAAAAGGTTTAGTCAAGGACCTACCCAAACTATAGTTTCCAAATGATAAAATATGTAATCCTTGTCAAAGGGTAAATAGAACAAAATCTCTTTCAAACAAAATAAAGAAGTTTTAACTTATCAACATCTTGAGTTAATTTACATGGATTTGTTTGGAAATTCTAGATTCTCAAGTCTTAATATGAAGAACTATGTTTATATTCTTGAAGATAACTATTCTAGGTATACTTAGACCTTCATCTTGGCTCACAAAAGTGAAGCTTTATCTCATTTTACCAAGTATGCTAGGACTGTAGAAAATCTTAGTGGTCTTAGAATTAAATCTCTAAGAAGTGACCATGGACGTGAGTTTGAAAACCAAGAGTTTGAATCCTTTTTCTCACAAAATGGCAATAGTAATAAATTCTCTACTCTTAGGACACCTAAACAAAATAGAGTTATAGAAAGAAGAAATATAACCTTGTAAGAAATTGATAGAACTATACTTAGTGAGTATGAAATGCCTATATACTTTTGGGTTGAAGTTGTTAATATAGCATGCTATATTATTAACATATTGTTAATTAGACCTATTCTTAAGAAAACACCTTATGAGTTGTGGAATAGTTGAAAACCCAAGGTTAATTACTTAAAAGTTTTTGGTTGTAAAGTCTATATTCTTAACACTAAGGATAATATGGAAAAAATTTCCTCCAAGTGTGATGAAGGAATTTTTCTAGGATATTCAATCTCTAGTAAAGACTATAGATTCTTTAACAAAAGAACATAATGTGTGGAAGAATCTATACATGTCAAATTTGATGAAACAGATCCACATGAACCAAAGACCTCCCTGGAAAATCTTGAGGATGATATGTCAAATCTAGGCATTAATTCTAAATCATCTGACCATCTTATGAAGGAATCTGTTAAAACTTCCAGTTCAGAAAATTCTTCAGATTCGAGCTATAATGAACCCGAACATGTTGAAGAACCTGAAATTACTAGTCCTTCTTTTTCTATATCAGTTAGAACCCTTGAGAATCATACTTTAGATGTTGTTGTTGTATATTTAGATAAAGTAATACACACTAGAGATTCTCTAAGAAATAATGTACAACATCAATCCTTTCTATCACATCTTGATCCAAAAAACAACAATGATGTTATCAATGATGAATTTTGGGTAATTGATATTTAAGAGGAGCTAAATCATTTTGAAAGGAATAAATTTTGGAGACTTGTGGATATACCCAAAGACACCTTGACTATAGGAACTAAATGGGTGTTTATGAACAACGTAGATGAATCTAGTAACATAGTTATAAACAAAGCTAGATTGGTTTCACAAATTTATAGTTAAGAAGAAGGAATTGAATATAAAGAAACTTTTTCACTAGTTGCTAGAATTGAAGCCATTATAATATTTCTTGCATATGTAGTACATCTCAATTTCAAACTTTATCAAATGGATGTCAAGAGTGCATTCCTAAATGGGTATATAGTTAAGGATGTTTTTTTTTGAACAACCCCATGGTTTTACAAACCCTCACTTTACAAATCTTTTTTTAAATTAACTAAGGATTTATATGGTTTAAAGTAAGCTTCAAGAGATTTGTATGATAGATTAACCAGTTTTCTTATTTCCAAAGGTTTTAAAAAATGTATAGATGATTCTACTCTTTTTATAAAATGAATTTTTAAAGATGTTTTAGTTATTCAAATCTATGTAGATGACATTATTTTTTTATCTTCAAGAAATTATTTATGTACTTATTTTTTAAAGATGATGCAAAATGAATTTGAATGAGTTTTATGGGTGAACTAAAATTATTTATTGGATTTAAAATATTTCAAAATAAATAAGGTATTATCTTAAATCAAAGAAAATATACAAAATATCTCATAAAACATTTTGTCATCGATAGCACTAAAAGTAGTGATACTCCAATGAGTACTACCTGTAAGTTGTATCTTGATAAAAATAGTAATTTTTTTGATCAAACCACTTATAGAGGAATGATTGGGAGTTTCTCTACTTAACTGCTAGTCAGTTTGATATTATGTTTAGTGTTTGAATGTGTGCACGTTTTTAGGCAAACCCCAAGGAGTCTCATTTAAATTCTATTAAAATAATTTTCAAATACCTCAAACCTGCAACCAATTTAGGACTATTCTATCCTAGAGGATAATCATTTGATTTAGTTAGCTAATCTGATGCTGATTTTAGTGGTTGTAAGTTAGATAAAAAGAGCACCTCTGGAACATGTCACCATTTAGGAAAGTATATAGTATCATGGTGTAGTAAAAAATCATATTTTTTTTGCATTATCTACTAATGAGGCTGAATACATAGTTGTTGGAAGTTATTGTGCACAAATTTTGTTGATGAAACACACTTTACTAGATTATGGATTTCAATTCAGATATATACCTACAAATTGTGACAATACAATTGCTATTAACATTTCAAAGAATCATATTTCACACTCCAGGACAAAACATATTGATATAAGACGTTACTTTTTGAGAGATCATTATCAAAAAGGTGATATAACTTTGGAATTTATTGGCATTTAACATCATATTGCTGATATATTCACTAAGACATTAAATTATGAAAGGATAAATTAAATCACACATGAGTTGTGTATGATAAGACTTAAGTGAATAGTTTACTATTTCATAGTTTACGGTTTCATGATTCATGGTTTCACAAGTTATTATATTATAGTTATTATCTCACACTTACGGTCTCACAGTTATTATCTCTCAGTTATGGTCTCATACTTGTTGTCTTAATGATACGGTCACACCATTTAGAGTCACATCGTAATGCTAACATCGTGACTACCTATTCCGGTCTCACCGTAATGACTCAAACTTCTATTTTTAGAATTTGATTTCCCACATTGTTGTATCAATTATTTTATTGATTTAATACTGTATATTTTTGTTTGCAATGTTTGAAATCACTAAATAATAAAAACCTGATATTTTTTACTCCTCTCTTCACTCGAGCTCTCCTATCTTAAAACCAAAACCCTTCTCTCTCAAACCATTAGCGCTCTTTTAACCTTCTATCTTTATCAAAAACACATTGGATGCCAAGAATGAAGTGTCCATCTTCATCGACTCCTGAGAATCTTCAGACTTCAAATAAAGTAAAAAAGGCTCCAAAAATAGTGCATGAGAAACCACTGAATCTATGCCTTGTTGTTCAAATAATCGTCCCATAGAAATAAATTTGTCTGAAGTGGCTGATGACAAGTAATTTGCTTATTTTGAAAGTATTGGATGAAAAAGGATGGTTGAACTCATTCACAAAAGACAAAAGACCCATTTATTCAATGCTAGTTTATGATTTTTATTAGTATGTTCAATTCTCGTTCAATTCTGAAGATGATTTTGTAGTAAGAAGTTGGGTTAATGGTCAAAGGTGTAACTTTTCTTCAAGGTTGTGGGCTAGCTCCCTAGGAATACCTCATGAAGGAAGTTTTTAGGATTACTAAATAGGTCATCCTCCACCTAGTGATGTGTTTATCCCAGGAGAGGATCTTGGAAGTTTGACTGGAAATAAAAAGAAGATAAGGGAAATTTCTGCTAAGCTGGATGGTGAGGGAAGGCTATTTTTTAAGTTTATTCAACACCTTATTTGTCCAAGAAAAGGGGAATTTTCCACTCTTAACTATCAATATGTGTTTCTGATACATCTTATGAAGAATGGGAATAGGATCAATATTTGTAAGCATATTATACTTCACATGTGTGAAATGATCAAGATAACTTCAAAATCAACTTCTCTGTTTTACTCTAGGTTAATTTCTGCAAAGTTGTTTTTCAAGGGAGTAGTTGTTCAAAATGAAGAAGTAATTGAAGGTTATGATTTTTTTTCTCAAATTATATAGTTAAAATGATGAAAATTAGCTAGAACCCATGGAAGAAATCTTGGGTGGAAGATAATGACATAATTTATGAAATTTCAATTCGGTTGAAAATCCTTCAAGACCTAATAATGTATTTGACCATGTTCTATAACCTAATGAAGTTGTTGAATACTCGAGTGAATAGGTAAAAGATGCAGAAGTTTAACCTTAGGAAGGAACTGTCTTAGAAGAAGAAGACAGTGGCCTCCCTATTCCACAAGAATTAATTGTTGAAGATATAGTTTCTAAAGTTATTGGAGAGATAGTTACTGAATAAATTGTTGTTGAAGAAGCACAAGATTTTGCTGTGAAATAACAAGTTGTTCTTGAGGAAATTTTATAAGAGATTATGGATCCTACTATATAAGAAGAGTTTATTGTTGAGGAAGAGGCTACTACTGTGGAATAGTTTGAAGAAAAAAAATTGAACCTTAAATAATATTATCTGTTGAGGAAAGAATGGATTATTCCTTTCATCTAGCTATAAAAGATAAGGGTGAGCCTAACAAAGCTGAAAATTTGGGAATAAGTCAAGAGATTGAGTCTCTTAGTCCCAGAAAAGATTCACTTGTTAAGGGGGAGAAACAACCTAGCTTAGAAAGTGTTCAACTTCCAAATCCTATTGACCAAAACTCTATGGATACCTGGTATAGGTTTCCCAATTATTTTGATGTGGATAATACCAAACATGCCTCAGTAAAAGGGATAAATCTTTCTACTGTGTTTCAATTAAAACAGATTTATGCCAAATAAGTATCTCATGCTAAGGAATATGAACCTGTTTTTGTTCTAATTCCTAAATATTCTAAAAAACTTTTGATTTTGTGAGTCAAAGTGATCTAAATTTTTTTTGGAGACACCTTGCTATCTAGATTTGAAAATATCATGAAGTCACATCCAACCCCTCTAACTAATCTCAGTAAAAGAGATGTTTCCCTAATATTAGAGAAAATTATATGGTAGATTCAACTAAAAATGTTTCATGAAATTCATGAAGTTAGGATTGAGAACAAATATTTGAGTGATGATGTGAAGTCACTCAAATAAATGGTTGAAGATATGCAAAAAGTTTTGCAAACTGGTCAAGCCCCTATTGCTCATCCTGTTGAGGATGTTGGTGATCATATCCCACAGAAATTTGTATCTCTGATTCAACCAAACCTGACTACAGTATGTGAAAAAGTGGATGAGATCAACATTAATATAGTTAATGAGATGTGTGCACTTTTTTTTGGACTTAACAAGCTGACTAATTAATATAAGGGATGTTTGTAAAAGGTTCCAAATCAACTTAATTCTCTCGCATCTGCTGTTACAGATTCAACTACATCTGGAAAGCCATCTCAGCCTATGGATAGTGACTTAATTAGAAGATATTCAGTCAGTGTTGAGTGGTCTTGATAAATAAAGTTTCTTTACTGTCATCCATAATAGTGATTGTATAATTTATTTAGTAAGGATCCATTCAAAGTTTTAAAAAGATGCTCAAGAATAAATTTCTAAGAAATTAGACTTCTACTTTAATAGAATTTATTCTAAGCATGATCTGAACAATCACTTCAAGTATCTTGTAGAGAATTTGAAAATTAATCCTGTCACTCAAGCCTTCAAGACTTGAGTTCAGAAGCTAAAAGTCTTCACCCCTCTGTTGGACAAGTTTTTGGAAAACAAAGATGATTTTTATAAGGCTATACAGTATGAAGGTGAGATAATCATTGATTTAATTAAGTTGTTGAATCCCTATCTACATGTGAAAAGTACTGCCATTGTGGCTCCTGCAGTTACCCCTTTATGGCCTAGTCCAACTCCTTCCTCCTTCACTACCTTTTATCCTACTATTATGTCTATATCTCAGGCTCTGAGCCAGATCAGGCATGTTATCTTTGAGCAATCATTGCCTTGGTCTTCCACCAGACCATCTCTTGCACCCTATTTCTTTGAAGGGGTGTCTTTTCCTTCTCTCACAGTTGGCTCAATCCATTCTACCACTTCTACTTCTAATCATGTGGCTCCTCCTAATGTATCTTCCAAGGGAAAAGCAAATATTGGTGGCTCTGAAGTGAAGCGAAAGATTACTTTTGATCGGGATGTTTTTTATTTTTCATTATGTTTATAATGAACTCTTTCATTCTATTCAATACAATGATAACTATTGTTGTTTATTAATTCAGTGTTTCTCTTTATTATTCTTTTTGATAATCCCAAAGGGGGGGAATATATAAGACAAGGAATTTATGGAACCATTTATGAAAAAATATGGCTTATAAATGCCAGGATATTTTATCATAAAAAAGGGGGAGATTGTTGGTCTCCTCATGTTTTAATCATGTTTTAATGCTCCAAATCATGTTTAACATATCAAATATCATTTATGAATCATGTAAAATATGTTTAATCTTGTTCTATTATGTTTCAGTATGATTATTCTTAAGTCTAATCCATTCTATGAGCATTGCTTCTTATGACATTTTACATATATTTGGCTAAGTCTGTGAAATCATAAGTCTACTACTGGTTCCATATTTTCACAAAGTTTGTGACACTGTAATCTTGTTACTGATTCTAGATTCTCACAAAGGACCTGACAACATTTCCTTACTACCATTTTCAAGACACTGTAACAAGACACCATTCAGAATTTTGATAAAGGACTAGACACTGTTACCTAAGACGGTGTGTCCCTGACACTGTAGTCTTGCTATTGGTTCCAGAATTCAAAAAGGACTAGACGCTATAACTATTCTACTGGTTCCAAATCTCAATGTGTCTATCTTACCATGACTGTCTCACCGTGACTGACTCATTTTGACTATCTCACCGCTCCAAGGCAAAGGATATGACACTGTTCCAAGTGACACAGTTTCAAGACACAAACTGTGACACCATTCCATACTTAACCATTTTTTTCTTCTTCAATTAAATTTAAAAGTTATTTCTAAAGGTCATATTTGATTCATTTAATGACACTGATATAATTAATGTTATTTTTTAGTCCTGTCAGCAGAAAGTATGAGGTATGAGGTGTGGAGAGAGTGCATCTTGTCAGCTCCAACACATGCACCCAAGATAAAAAGAAAAGCATGGAATTGGAGAATTAGAGTTAAAAAATTGAATTACATACAAGATAGAATAACATCCATACACTGAAGAACTCACAAAAAAATCTTGACTCCTAGTGACTGAACTGCTCTAGATCAGAACCTCAAACATCATAATAGCAGCAACTATAAGAAGAACAAGAGCTATAAAGCACATCACATCGAACTGGAAACTAGAACACGAGACCCAAAATACTCTTTTTTCACAAGAGGACTCGAAAATAAAATCTTCTACATCTTAAAAGTCTAGAGCTATATAGAATAACACTCAGATTATTTCTAATCCTTTCTCATTATCTTTTCTATGATGTGTACTGTTTTTATTACTTCTCAAGAAGTGTGTGTATCTTTATTAAAACACACACTATCTCCTGAATCAAACTAGAGGATACAAGATATCCTCACTCAAAAATATTTTTATACCTTGTTTCACCCACGTATAACTGTGGAAGAGGTCCTATGTGACCTGGCTATTTGTTTTCCCATGTAGAAGAGTGGAAGAGATCTTATGACCTGGACAGTCCTGTGTACTATTTTTAACCTCGATCTAGGGTGTGGATCAAAGCTTTATATATATTTCTTTGTGGAAGGTGATCACCAAGTGGAGTGGATTAGGTCTTGTCTTGAGACTGAACCACTTGTTTTATCCATTGTGTCTTTCAATTTAGTCTTGCTCTGTTTTTAACTAATATTTCAGAAAACTAAATTTTACTTTGATAGATATCCTTGGATAGTAGTTATAACTGTTTTTCCTTATTAGAGTAGTTTAAAAAGTTGTATCAATATCCCACATTTTTATAACTGAGATTTAATCAATCTTTTGAGAAACTATTTGAACTGTCAAACTATTATAATTTTATTACCTTGATTAACTGGCCTATTTTATTTTTAATTGGGGGAATCTTTTAAATAATTTTTTTAACAAAATTTTTTACAGGAACTCAATTCACCCCCTCTTGAGTGTCCTACTCTGAACAACAGATAAAAATATCTTCATCAATAAATATAATGATAAAATTGTGTTGGTTCTCATATTTGTGGATTGCATAATATTTTGAGGATTAGACGATCCATGGTAAAAGTTTTTTATAGAATATATGAGGTGTGAATTCAATATGTCCATGATTAGAGAGATAATGTTTTCCTTGGTTTATAAATAACTCAAGGAAGGATCAAAATATTCCACAGAAGTCCTAAAGAGGTTTCTAATGAAGAATTTGAAGCCAATTACAATATTTATTGTTTCCTAGATGAATTTGTTAAAATATGATAGAGTCAAGGAGGTCAATATCACAGAGTACATGCAAATTATTAGGATCCTCTTGTACTTAATCGCAATGTTTTCCACATTCCAAGTCACACGATACAAAATCTATAGAAAGGAAATAAACATACTAGCAGTGAAGAGAGTTATTTTATATATCAAAAATATTGTGGAATTTAGGTTGTTTTATTATCAAACATCACAATAGGAATTTTTAGGCTATACAGATATGGATTAGTCTAGTTCATTAGAAGAAAAAAATTCAACACCAATCATTGCATATACTATAGAGGATTGTTTATTTCATGGATTAAAAATAAACAAGATAGAATTTCACTAATCATTATAGAAGATGAATATATTGCATCCAATCAAGCTTGCACATGACTTATGGAGATGAAGTGATAGCTTAAAGATATGAGTTTTGAAGTTAAGTCTCTGATCATAATCAATTGTGATAATTCAAGTTCTATTAATCTTATCAAAGATATCATCTATCACCCAAGGATAAAGAACATTTAAATCTGGTATCACTTCATCAAGGATAAATTTGAGCATGAATTGGTGCAATTAGAGTATGTTCCCACTAAACTTCATATCATAGTTATTTAGCAAAATTACTTGACTGAGGAATCATTTGAGAATAATTTACTAGTTATCAGAGTCTAATAAAACCCAATACTTAAACAATGTGGATGTGGAACACCCACTCCCCTAGGTGTGTTAGTTATTTCCTTATGTACTGATAATTATTCTTTTCCCTATTGTAGACCATAAAGGAGTGACATTTGGGTTTGTTGAAAAATGGGGAGAAGAATTGTTCATAAAAGGAGGATAGATCACTCCAACCTGGTATGGGGGGGAGGAAATTTAAAAAGGGGTGAGAGGAATGATGTTGGGGGAGTTTAGCTAAACATGACGGCACTAAATCTATTATGCCATTGAATATATATCATGAAAGGGTGACCTTTGGGTTTGTGGTGTAAGTGGTTTAACTGGAGAAATTTAATAAGTGGTCTTTAGAGATGAACATGGTTCAAAAAAGTATCGAGTGTGAAGTGATTCATTGATGATTTTGGTATTTTTCTCTTGTTTCTCACACCAAGCTTGAGTCATGTGGTCTTAGAGTTCATATTGTGTGAGTCTTTGATTGTTTAATGTATTCAAAAAATGTGAATGGTATTTGAAGTAGAAAGTGCACATAGTTTTACCAAATTTTGGTTAATAAGTTTGATGGGTTGTTAACAAACCCAAAAGGGGTGTGTTGTTATCAAAAAACCCTTGAATCATTTTTGGATTTGTGTTTGTTGAAAATTGTATTGAAAATGACATTGTGATACTACTAAAGTATCTTATAATATCATGAAAAGTTTTAAAGAATTGTTTGAGGATACTAGTAATGGAAAAGGATTGACCATGTCATGGAGTAGATGGAACACACCCATGGTGGTTTCAAAATTGGGAGTGGGTTTATATCACATCATGGTTCATGGAATTTTTTATTAGGAGTTTATCTATTCAAAATGAGGTAGCCCAACTTGGTTAAGTTGGTTGTCATGGTTGGATCATGTGCAAGTGTTTTAAAAATGGTAACTTAAGGATCACCACATTGTGGAGGTAGGTTTCAGGAAGTAGGCATTATGTAACCACCAGAACTAAGGACTTTAATTCACTAGAAGTTTAGCATAGTGGAAAAAAAACTCTGAAACTTCCCTATGACTAAGTCTATCAGGAGTAGGAAGTCTATGAAAAATACTCACCACATAAATCTGACCCTCATACACATTCAATCACACTCACAAGCATTCAAAAAACAATATAAATGAAACCAATTTAAGAACATAAATCAAGGAAATAACACAAGGGATTAATGTGCTTCAAAAAATGAGCCCTACATGTGTGGGAGAAACACTTCTACTGCCTTTTCTATTATCATCGAAAATAAAAGTTATTACAAAATAGATTACAAAGTACAAGTAATATCTAAAATATATCAGCATATTATAATTAATTTTCTTGAAATTATTATCTATATCTCACTAAATATCCCACTCACTTATATAGTGATTATTAGATGATCAACCAATAAAAGTTTCTCCCTTAAAATTATGGTCAACCCAAAATGACCACCATAGCTAGTATACCAACTCGGAGACCCCCTTATTAATGAAATTATAACCATACATAATTCCATTAGAAGATATGAACTTGTGGTGGTTATAATTCCTCCTAGAGAAATTGAGTTATTGTTATTTGTACACTTAGAGAACTAACATCCACTGACTAACTTCATATGAACTGAATTTGGTGACCTAAAATGAACTTCACATCCCAATAATCTCTAACTTAGAGATTATTCTAGGGAAACTTTGGTAACTTCTCTACCAATTTGGAAAACAAAATTTCCATCCACTTTCACAACATGCATTGTTTCTCCAATTCCTTTCATTCACCCAAGTCCTACTAAGGCATGATGTTGCCTCAAAATTTATATAGCTATCACCTTAGTGAACATGTCCATTGGAGTTTTGCTTCTAGTTATCTTACATATATCCAATAACCCATCTTATAGAATGTTTTTTATGAAGTGTTACTTCAGGTCAATATTCTTTGTCCTTATATGGAAAACCAGATTTTGAGCTAGGTGGATCACACTCTGATTATCGTAGAATAAAACTCCACCTTCCTAACTTCTATTGAGTTCCTTTAGTAGACACATAAACTAAACCATTTCTTTCCATTATTACATTCAAATATATACTTTTCTTATATTATACTTTGAATAATAATCCTAGTCAACTCTGACATCCAAATGACCATTACTCATCTGTAGGAAAACACAAAACTGGGTGTACTCTTTAGGGTGTCTAGATCTCTAGGGTTCAACCTAAAGTGACTTACAACTCCCACTACAAAAGAAATATCCAACCGTATACAATTAATTGCTTACATAAATCCTCGTGTCATTGATACGAATGAAACATTATTCATTTATTAGTGGTCTTTTTATGTCACTAGTTAATGATCCTTAGACAACTTAAAGTGTCAAACAAGATGGGTTGAGAAAATCTTATATCCAATCATTCCAAATATTATAAAATTTTCTAGATGTGGTCTTTTTTAGATAACGAAAAAATAGTATATTTTCTATCCCTCTTGATCCTTATCTCTAATATTTTCTTGGCATGTCCAGGATCCTTCATTTTTAATCATTTGGATAACTTATGCTTCAACTCCTAAATCCATGAAATCTTTGGACCTTCTAACAATATATCATCAACTTATAAGAGTAGTATATGACTACCTCATCATTCAACTACTTCTGATAACAATAATGATATGTGTTTCACATTTCAAATCCTTATACTCACATAAAACCACCAAAATTTTAATTCTATTTATGTAGTGTTTTTTTCAATCCATAAATAATTTTATTTAACTTACAAACCAATTTTTGGTTCCCTTCTTCCATGAAACCTACTTGTTACTTCATGTAAATTTTTTCCTCCAAATTTCCATGAAGTAATTCCATCTTTACATCCATATATTCTAAGTATAGATCTTCTGATTCCACTATTCTTGGAATTATAGGTATAGTTTTGTATTTAAATACTAGTGATAATATCTTTGATAAATCAACTCCTTCTTTTTATTTAAATTCATTTTCCACCAGTTGTGCTTTGAAACGATTCTTTCCATCAGCCTCTTCCTTTATATAGTAAACCCACTTCTTCTCAAGTGCTCATTTTCCTTTTGATAGATCAGTCAACTCATAATTTTCTTTGTACTTTAATGAATTAATTTTCTCATCCATTGTTGGCTAATAATATTTTGAGTCACTAGGTGTCATCGATTCTTCTAGGTGTTCAGGTTCCTTTGCATCTATTAAATGTAGGAAATTCATGTTATCTACAAAACTCTAAACCAATCTTCTAAATTGGGTTGATCTACTCAACTCGATCAATTATTTTTCACTACTCATATATTTTCTATCTTTTGGAACCCTAAATTACATTACTCCCACTTGTGATTCAACACTCCTTAAAAATTTTGGCATATCTTCTAATGGCCTCACCTTTAGACTTCTAATTCTTTAATCTGATTTCTATAGAATTATAGATATTATTATGCTTTTACTCAGATAATATTGAACTTCAACAGTTGATTAATTTCTATTAAATTCTTCCTCTACTAAGTTCTAGTCCATCAACAGAACCACATTAATAAAGTGAGCATATTGTCTCCTGATAAATTTCTTTTTGTCATCATTCCATAGATTAAATCCAAAGTTCTCATCGCCACACCTAATGAGAAAACATTATTTGGAATTAAAATCATTCTTGTCTCTATCTTTATCATTTATATTCACATATGTAAATATTTTTAAGGACTTAATATGTCCAAATTCCAATCATTTATCAAACCATAATTCCTCTAAAATTTCTTATCTAACCATTTAATCTAGACTCATGATGACAAGGTATGTCACTGTGTTTATTACATCCACCCAAATTCTTATAGGAATTCATGAGTTAAATCACATTCTCCAATCCTTATATATAAATATTTGATTCATCATTTTAGCCACAACATTTTTTTGTGGTGTTTTGGGAACCATCTTCTCATGCCTCATTCCTTTCTTCCAACAGAAGATATGGAAGTTGTGTCTAGTGTATTTACCACTAATATCATAATGAAAACATTTCAACTTTCAAACACATTATATTTCCAACATGTATTTCCATTGAATGAAAACTTTAAAACAACATACTTTTGATTTAAAAAGTAAACCCAAAATTTTCTAGAAGCATCATCAATAAAAATTATAGAGTAAAGTGTTCCATCATGAGACTAGATGGGGGGAAGGTCCCTAAGCATTTGAGTAAAATAGTTCTAATTTTTGGGAACTAGGATCTTGTACATCTAAAATTAAAGACAACATTCTTTGTTTCCTAAACATATAACTTTCACACCTTCTGAAGATTCAATTTTCCTTTAGCTTTTAGAATGTTTGTATTCTTCTCACTGAGATGACCAAGCCATTAATTCCAATCCTACATATCTTCTAATGATGTAGGTTTATCCATTGTAAATCCATTTTCACTTTTGGTCAAATACAATGTCCCATCTTTTTTTCCTCATGTGACCACCATGGATCCTCGAGTCCCTTTCTATAAACCATTTGAAAAATTTGTTACATAGCCTTCTTCATCAAGTTTTCTTATGGATATAAGGTTCTTCTATAGTCCTGGGATGTTCATGACTCCTATGACTCTCAAGATCCCATTATTATTGGTTTGATATTTACATCACATTTCTAATTAAATCTAGGGATTCATCATCTTCTAGTTGAAATTTGATAAAATTCCTAGATATATAATTCATCATGCATATTCATTCTATCATCGAATGAAAATATGTTCCTGAATTAACCACTAATGATTTCACCAAAATATTAACACTAAGAAATAGTTCATTTCCTCCTTCCATCATGATAATATAATTTGAACTTCCATAAGTTAAAGTTCTTCTGGGGATCTCTTTTTAACTTTTTAAATCCTTCTTATAGTGTCTTCTTTTCCAAAATTTTCAACATGTACAATCAGGGCTAGATAACTTTACTCAGCACTTATCTTATGGCTTATCATCTGATTATTTATTTTGATTCATCTTCTATTGAGGTGATTTTCCTCATCCATAGACATTAAGCTCCCTTCTATATGGTACTTGGAATTATATATGATTGAGCTCCTTATTCAGGATCGGGTTTTTCATATCCTCAAATACTATATTATTCTTTCTTCTAGAATTACTAAAAGTGGTCACCATCGCAACCTAACTCTTTGGAAGTGATGACATCATAAGCAGTGTTTATAAATTATTCATGAATTTTAACTTCACGTATTCAATTTCCCCATAGATCATGTTAAAATCATTTGAATAATCTATAAATGGTCTTCCATTTGATAACCCCAAGTTGAAAAAATATCACATCATGAACACTTTATTAAGTGTCATATAATTCTTGTACATTTATATTAATTCCTTCATAACTTCAGTTATTATTTTCTTTTCCTAGATGTTAAAGGCTGAATTTTTTGATAATGAAATCCTCACTAATGCAAGTACCTTCATATCCAATCATTCTCATTCAGACTTCTCTATTTTCTTCGATCTAATGCTATTGAGGGGAAAATCCAGGTCATTTTGAATTAGATGGTCCTCCATCTACTTTTTCTAGAATCCAAAATCTGTTCCATTAAACTTATTGACCCATACCTTAACATCATCTAACATTATACCTTTCAATGACAGTTACTCCCACTAATATAAAAATAACATCAAGAAAATATAAAACATGAGATGAATCTAAATGTATTGAGTAAGAACAGTACAAATCAAAGACTCTGATACCACTTATTAGGAAATGGGAATTGTGTGACCACTAGATCCAGGACATTCAATTCACTAAAAGGTCACACACCAAAAGTTTAGTGCAGCAGAAGAAAACCTCTAAAACTTTCCCATGACTAAGTGTACCAAAAAGTAGGAAGTCTATACACCCTACCAACTACACAAATTCAACCCTCACACTGATTTAAGAAAACTCATAGGCATTTAAAAAATGGAAATGCAACCAATGGAAGAATATGAAGTAAGGAAAGAACATAAGGGATTAATTTATTTTGGAAAATAAGTCTTATATGCATGATAGAAATATTTTTGTTTCCTTTTCCATTATCATAAAAAAATAAAATTAATTAAAAAAATATATTATTAATTATAAGTAATCTACATAATCTATCATCTTATCAAAATTAATGTGGTTTTAATGCCTCTATATATCTCACTTAAGGTCTTGCTCCCTAATTTAGTGATTATCATCTCGTCAACTAGTAAAATATGCTACCATGAAATCATGGCCAACCCAACATGATTTTCATAGCTAGTATACTTACCCAAATACCCCCTATTTAATTAAATTGTATACCTTCCACGGTTCCATCAAAAGATATGAACTTTCGATAGTTCTTCTGCCTCTAGAGAGATTGAAATTCCATTGTCTACACACCGAGTTGACCAACACTCATTAACCAACTTCTGATGAACTAAATTTGGTGATTAGAAACAGACTTCACATCCTAACAGGGGGATTTTTATGTATTGTTCTTTCTTGATGTTAGGTATAACATTACCAAGTGAGGTGGTGTTGGGAATTTTTTTGGGTGTTTTTCTTGAATATGCTCTATGTCATGGTTATCACTAAGTAATTCTATAGTGAGCTGATATGCATTTTTTTCATGGTGTTGTTTACAGATGAGTGATGATGATGGTATGAAAAGGATATTTCATGAAGGTTGGAATAATAGTTTTTTGATTAGTGGATTTATTGCAGATATTTAATTTTATAAGGTTCTCCTGATCACTTCATTAATGAGAGTGAAAATTAGCATGGAAGAATATTATTGGATAATTCCACTAAGTTGGAAATTATTTTGTAAAGAAAGTGATTTGTGAAGCATAAAGGAGGCTAGTGAACTAGTATATTAAAATACAATTCACAAAGGTGGTTTCTATATATATTGTTCTGTGAAGGACCTTGCATGAAGTATTAAAGGAGTTCATGATGTATTGTGTTCAAAGCATAGTACCACAAAGAACATAGCTTAAAGATGTTTTTAGGAAGCACAAAGGTAGTTTGAAAAGTGTTGAGGGAATTCATGAAGGAGTATCACATGAGTTATAGTTCATAGAGGTAGTACATGATAGTAGTTCATAGTACTCATAAGAGAAATTTGAAAAGAAATCCAATGCATGAAGGAATTTTTTAGGAAGAAAATTTATGTGGTAAATGGGATTTAATCTCAATAATGAAAGT
The DNA here is from genome assembly GCA_963277665.1 of Viscum album. Lineage (NCBI taxonomy): Eukaryota > Viridiplantae > Streptophyta > Magnoliopsida > Santalales > Viscaceae > Viscum > Viscum album. The sequence goes on along the minus strand of OY728135.1, from coordinate 1,821,992,321 downwards.
GGAGCTTCATGACACACCTATATCAATGTGAACCAATTTAAAGCTGATATAAATCATCTGAATATTTTTCTAGCGGATCAGTGGGCTCTTTTTTATTCAAGAGAGTAGTGAAATTTCAATAAGTGTATGGTTGTAATCTAGGGGTAGTGAGTCTACTCTAAAAATTGTAACAATAGTATAATTTAGTGATTTTGGTACATTGGTGCAATGCCTTTTCATAATCATTGGATTAGAATAGTTAAGATAGACCCATTAAAAATATATGTGTATCTTGAATGCTTTTATTTTGTTATATAATTTCATGGGAAAAGTGAGAAAATAGTTTTGTTTAATGATGAAACAAGATCACAAGGGGGGTTATTTTAGTTCATAATACCTTGATTCACCCATGGGTATTTAACCTAGTGGGTCCAAAAAAGGACTTCTTGATAGTGATATAAATTTATTGGATGTATCATCTATAAGAGATTTGATTGAAAATCCCCAACTAAATCTAATGGAATGGTTGAAAAGATAGCCCAAAATTTGAAATAATTTGGTACAAAAGGTAGAAAAACTAGAGGATTGTATGAGTTAATATCTTCTGAATCATCTTTACTTGAATCAAAACTCAAGGAACTAACCACTTTGGTTAGGTAAATGGACCTTAAGCAGTCAATTGATCAACTCACACCAGGAAAGTTTTGTGGTATTTTTTCTTATCCAAATAATTTTACTAACCAATATGTTGAGGTTTGGGAAACTGAAATGTATACAACTTCCCATAAAACAATTCCCAAATCCAATATAGATTAAGAAATCAACTAAATTAAGTTATACCTCCATTCTAAAACCAATTTTATAAACCTCCACCATCCAACAACCCTTTAATAAATTATACAATCAATCATCCTTCCAATCACCACCCTTTAAAGAAAATAAATCCTTTGAATAGCCTTCAATAAGTTCTTAACCACAAATAAAAAACCAACTACATTCAAGAATTGAGTAATGAGATTAAATAATTGAAAAATCAGTTAGGAACACTACAAAAAAAACAGTACATTAGAGGGGGTTATTTAGAGGGGGTTATGCACAACCCCCCCCCCCCTAAATTCATTTTCTGTAACGTTTGAGGGGGTTCTTCACAACCCCCTCTAATCATCGAATTTAGAGGGGGTTCACAACCCCTTCTAAAATTTTTAGCATTTTTTTAATATGTGGGTGGATTTTAGAGACGGTTATGTTAAAACTGTCACTACTTTAATAATTGGCGCTATATATTTAGTTACAGGCACTATATATTGGTTTATAGGTGCTATATACATACATACATACATAAATACATACATACATATATATATATATATATATATATTCAGTTGGATTTTAGAGGTGTTATGTGTGTGTGTGCGTGTGTTATATGGAATTTGTTTTTTTTAAGAAAATAGTGGGGGTTTACAACCCCCTCTAATGTAAGACATTAGTGGGGGTTCAAAACCCCCTATAATGTAAGACATTAGTGGGGGTTCAAAACCCCCTCTTGAATCCCCCCCCCCCAATGTCTTACATTAGAGAGGGTTAACAACCCCCTCTAATTTAAGAGATCAGAGGGGTTGTGAACCCCTACTATTTTCTTAAAAAAATCATAATATATATAGTATATATTATATACATATATGAATGTATTTATAAAATGTATAATATATTATATTCATATAAATATGTAATATATATATATATTAATTGTGTACATATAAATATAATATAATATATATATATATATATTCATAATATATATTGGGTAAAATATAAATATAAATATATATAATATAATATATATGTGTATTTGATTAAATATAAACAATTACAAATAAATATATAAATACACATTTGCATTTGTGTGTGTTTGATATAAATATATTTATAAATACAGACATACATAATCTTATTTAAATTTATGAAAATATATAATTAATAGAGGTGTTCAGAAAATATATATATATACATATATATTTATATTTATATAAATATAGATACATGTTATTTATTTAATTTATTTAAATATATTATGGAAATAATGTTTATCTTAATAAACTTATTAATATATAGAAATACAATAATATATAAATTATTTGTGTAAATTTGTTAATATATATATGTTTATTAATATATATGCTTATTTTAATAAACTTATCATATGTATTTAAATAAACTGTTTTAATAATGTTTATTTTAATAAACTTATTAATATATATAAATAAAATAATATATAAATTATATGTGTATATTTGTTAATATATATATATATATGTTTATTAATATATATGCATATTTTAAAAAACTTATTATATGTATTTAAATATACTATGAAAATAATTTATATTTTAATAAACCTATCAATATATATAAATAGAATGATTTATGTATTATATAAACAAGAAGATATTTGGTGCAGCGGTTTAGGCGCAGGAAGTATTCGAAGTATAAATATGGTTTGAACCCCGATGGGAACTAGATTTTAGATGCCCTTAGAATTTTCTAGACCTAGAAGAGGTTGGGGGCAGGACCGGGACACGTACAGAGGAGACCGGGGGACAGACGCGGAGACCGAGGGATAAACAGACGTGGACCCTGGGGTGTAGACAGACGATGCAGAGACCGGGGGACAGATGCGGATAGACGGAGACCCGGGAGACAGACACACCTGGGGTATAGACGTAGGGGACAGAAACCATATGTGGAGACCGGGAACTAAATTTTAGATGCCCTCAGAATTTTTCAGACCTAGAGGAGACCAGGGGATGGACTGAGACATGTACAAAGGAGACCAGGGGATTGACATAGAGACTGGGGGGACAGACAAACGTGGACCCTGGGGTACAGACAGACGACACGGAGACCAGGGGGACAGACACGGATAGACGGAGACCCCGAAGACAGACACACCTGGGGTATAAACGAGGGGGACAGACACCAGATTCGGATATCGAGAAGACGCGGGGGACAAGGGGACAGAAAGACGCGGTACTGAGGAGAACGGGGGACAAACAGGGGATAAGACACAAGACGAGGAGACCGGGGGTGCAGACAGACGCAGACAAGAGAACCCGGGGGGGACACGCACATAGACAAGAGGACCCGGGGGAGATGCACAAGAGGACCGGGGACTGGAGGGGGCAAAGACTGGGGGACGCAGGACATATGCACAATGGAAGGGTGGTTTTCTTAAAAAAAGAGCATTAAGGGCGATTGTGAAAACCGCCCCTAATGAAATCACAATTAGGGGCGGTTTGAACCACCCCTAATCCCTCTATTAGAGGTGGTTGGAGTTACAACCACCTGTAATGACATGGTAAATTTTGGACAACATTATAGGGGTTTTAAACCCCCTCTAATGTAATTGTCGCTAAAATTATCACGAATTTACCAATGCTTCCTCGAAACTACCTCTACTAACATTAGGAGAACATTAGCGGTGATTCCTCATAACCACTACTAATGTCTTCAGAAGGGTTTATAACCCCTTATAAAGTTAAAAATAACCCCTTATATGGTGGCCATTTTTTGGTAGTGTAATACCATTATAAATGATGAGAAAAAATCACAATAAATTCCCAACACAACCCATTCATGATCCAAAGACCAATGTGAGTGTGGTAAAAACTAGGAGTGGTAAGAAGATTCACCATAACCCTAAAATAGATCTAGAATAGTCCAAGGAAACCAATGTGGATTATAAAATTAATCCTGATAAGAATAAGAAGTAATCATAAACACCATCACAAAATAACTTAGGTAAAAAAGAAAACATTCCACCATCATTCCCCTCCATAATGGTACAATAAAAGAAGATTCATGAGGAATAAATACAAAAAGAGACTTTTGATACTTTTAAAAAGGTGTAAATAGACATAACTCTCTTTAAATCCTTTAAAAAATTCCTAAATATGATAAGTTTCTAAAGAAATTATACACTAAGAAAAAAAGAGAATGAAAGGGAATGAAAGAGTGTATTTTAGGAGGAATGTTTCAATACTGATCACACCATAACTTCCCACTAAATTTCAATATATAAGGACATTTTGAATTCTTTGCACAATTTGATCTATGTATTTTATAGATACATTATGTGATATTGGAGTTTATATTAATTTCATGCTTCATTGTATCTTTTCTTCTATACACATTGGAGAGATCAAGCTAATAATAGTGGTTGTTCAACTAGAAAAAATATTTACTTCATTCTAATCTAGAGTTTTGGAAGATTTCTTGGAAGAGTATAGAATTTAATCTTCCCAGATGACTTTTATGTGCTCGACATGGAAGAAGTCAGGATACCATCTTAGTCACCCATCATTTTCGGAAGACCATTTATCAAAATATTAAAGGAAATTATTAATATCCATGAAGGTACTTTAGAAATAGAATTTATATAGAAAAATATCCATTTTAATATTTTTAATTTTATTAAATACCCATAGGAAGAGCACTCTCACTTTAAACTTTCACATTCTGATGTGTCTAATCTATATGGAAAAATTGGTTTATTAGAATAAATTTTTCATTTGGGTAAAAAAATGAGATTTTAAAACTCTGTTAAAAAAATTGGGATGAAATTAAAAATTATATGCAAACATCTAAGGTTGATGTGTCTTCTGATTTCCTTGATGGATTTGATTATTTATTCAATAATGAAGAAGTTGAATATAATAGCCTAATCTTTTCATACACAAATATTACATATATTTATATGAATATTCTATACATAAAAACACTATCCATAATAGAACTATAAAGTTTTATAGTCTTTTGATATTACATATAAAATCTTCTAATTTTATGAAATATCTTCATCATCACCCACAAATATCTTCTCACGTGGTACTCCTCTTAGGCATACCCTACCTAAACCTTTCTTCATCACCTAGGGAAGGAAACATAAGAAAGGGTGAGATAAGATGCTCAGTAAGGGTAAACATAGGAGATATCAATCCATGATAATATAAAAGTATAAGATAAAAATAAGGTTATATGATAATGAATATAACTTACAAATTTCATACCCAACCTATCATAGATCATAAACATGATTCATGGAATAAAACATTATCATTTTAGAAAACATGGACAATAAGAGTGAGAAATTATCATAAATCAATAAAAACATAATCTTGTGTAATAAAAGTATATAACCATAAAAAATATATAAAACCATTTCATGTTTCAAGGTTAACTACCAAGACTATCAACATAGTGCATCAGGACACACCTATTTCCCATAGTGGATCAGGACGCACCTGTTTCCCATTGTTATCTCATGAGATATAAATCTTTACCCAATTAATTGGAGGGAGATATAGGTATCACCCATCATATAATGAAAACCATACATATGTGTTCCATAATAACATAAATCATTCATTATATCAGAACCCATGAAAATAAATGGGTTTTATTAACATTTCATCATAGCATAACCCATGAAAAAAATAGGTTTCATAAACATCATGGAATCATAAATATAAACCAACCAGAGAAAGAATAAGTATGGTATATTTGGATCATATCCCCAATAAAACATAAGTAACACCAGATGATGTTATCTTATACATAAAATGATTTTTAAATATTACTTGAAATAATTCTTGAGGAAAATATCCTTTTTAATTTGAAATATTTTTTTAAAGTTTCATAGTTACAAAGGAAAACATTTTATTTGAAAAAAATTGTAATATTGTATAGGAATATTCAAATCATTAAGGATTCATAATGGTGGGAAAATACACTCATTCCATATAAGTTAAAAAACATTCTTTTCATTATTTTTTTAGAAAATTAGAAAAAGTACTTTGTTTAGAAAACAATAAGAATATTCCTTTCAAAATATTTTGTAAAAAGTAAAAAAAAAAGGGTAAAAATGACATTAAAAATCATAGAAGAATAATAAAAAAATAAAACATTTTTAGAAAACATGGAAATGGAAGATAAATATTCCCTATGAGAGAGTTGAACAAAAACAGCCCCAAATAATAATGAGATTGTGAAATAAAACCCTTACCACTTTGGTAACTTTTGAATCATAATAACCATTAAATAAATAAACATATATAGATATATAAATCCCAATAATATTAATAATATATACCATAAAATTTATTCACAGTTAGTGTATACACTACATAAAATAAACCAGTAGTGTATAAAGTATGTGCCCCACATAAATAAAAGTGAGATGAAAATCCCTTACCTCAAGTTTTTATTTTCCTTGTTCATGTTCAGACCTAATGTATAATAAATATGAATTTATTATACATGTATTACATATCCATATATCTATTATACCATGTATAATTTATTTATAACATATTATCACCTATTTATTCATAATTTATTATTAAAATCATTGTTCTGGGTGATAACCACTTTGTTTTCCAAACAAGTTTCAGTTTAGCAGCCCTGGTCCTTACACTTTGATCACAATACCATAATTTAAAGAATTTTAATCATGTTATAAACATAATATATATTAATTATATAAATATTTATAATCATTCATAAAAAATATATATAAAAAATAAATTACATCGCTCATGAACATTGTTTCCATTTTTTAAGTGATGGAATGAAAGAAAGGTAAATAATTATTCAGATTTTAAGAATAATTATTATATCATATATATAATATATATTCATTGAACCAATCATAATATCCATTAATAAAATATAGTGATGAAAATTGGATTGTATCTCTATATGGAGACCGTAAGTTGTACGTACGCACGAGCGATACATTCACTTCTTGTTTAATGGTAAAGAGGGTGTATAATGGTGTTTTCATAATAATAATAACATTTAAACATATTAAGGATACTAAAATTATTATTTTATGATAACCATCATATATTTATATGAGGTAAGGAAGATTAGAAAAATAAAGTGACTGGTTAGAGCGATTACCACTTCTTTGAAACATCTCCTTTAGATCTCCTCTAAAGGGCTCTAGGGTTGGTCTTTTGAGAAGACCAGCACCTCTAGAATATGGATAAGTAAATGTAAAAGATAACTTTATAGTGTATGGTTGATCTAGAAGTCTCCAAGTGATGTAAATAAGTGAGGTAGGAGGTTCCCTTTTATATTTAAAAATAATATTTATAGTCAAACATATCTTATATTTAACCCCATATAAAAAATATTATACTTATTAAAAATAAGAGTGTGACATTTTGTCACTTTTTTTATTTTAATAATATATAAGTAATTTTTATGGACAAGTGTCTATTAAATGAATCAATTTATAACCTTAAGTGTTAATAGTTGAATTAAATTCATCCAATAATAAATATTACGAAAACATATTTCCTGATCACTTATTTTTTATTCCATATTAACACATTTTACCCTTTACCGAGGTGAAAAAATTTACCACAATTACTATTCATATTGACCAAAATAAATGGATATTAATTACTAAATTTGAACCTTATAATTATAAATCTATAATCAATTTTTCAAAATTTAAAATATAAAAGTTGTAGAATCTAATTTAAAATTAGACTGGAAAAATACAAGGAAAAGCGATTTTTTGGAAAAAAAATACCTTTTAAATATAAAATGTTTTTATACTAAATTCAAGTCTAAAATACATTTTAAAAAACTTAATGGATTATTTTAAATAAAAATGAACTAATTAAAATTTAAAACTAATCCAAAACATAATTTCTCCTTGAAAAAATTTTAAAATAAAATATAGTTTTCAATAAAAATTAGTATTTTTTGCTATTTCTTGAAAAATAAATGTTTTCATAAATTTATCAAAAAAATAATTTTAATATAATTTTGACATGATTGATTTATAAATGAAATTAATTTTTTCAAATACAATTTATATAACTTCTAGAATTTATTATCCACTCATAAAAATAAGAAAAACTCATTTTTTAAGAAAATATATTTCTAAATAATAAAATAACCTTACTAAAAATTTTGTGATTGTATTTTAATCACTTACTAATACATCCATATTGAGTTTTACCATTATATTTATTTCATAAATTATTTATTCCTTTTCATTCCTTCCAATTTAATGGCTAGGTTATAACATACACATAATATTTTAATAATGTTTTGTGGTTCGTCTAAACTCACATAAGCTATCAAAAAATTAAATTATTTAAAGAAAAATATTTCATAAAAATATTGAGATATTATATTATACCCCCCTTAAAATAAATTTTTACCTCAAAATTTTTCACTTTGGTATCAACAACAGAGGATACTTCTACCTCATTACATCGTCAGGTTCCCACAATGATTCCTCAAACTGGTGGTTTTTTCACAAAACATTGACTAGGTAAGTGGTCCTATTTCATAGAACCTTCTATATTCAATCCAAAAAAATCTACTAGTTGTTCCTCATAAGTAATATTATTCTCTATTTGTATGACCTCTAATTTTAGTACTGTAACAATTAGGCCTCACTGACAGCATAAACACCCCACCTTATCATGCTCGTCGGGTCCTAGCCTACTTGGTACCACCAGTTGCCCCAAGGATATGTGGTCCCCTCCCTAGGGCCCACCCACATGACTGAACAGGTCTTCAGAATAATTATTTTTCCCACAAGCCAACACATATTCTTTCCAGGTTATAATGGACACATAATATTTTAATAATTTTTCATGGTTCATCTAAACTCACACAAGCTATTGAAAAATTAAATTATTTAAAGGAAAATATTTCATAAAAATATTGAGGTGTTACATTATACCCCCCTTAAAATAAATTTTTCCCTTGAAATTTGTCACTTTGGTATCAATAACAGAGGATACATATGCCTCATTATATCATCAGGTTCCCACAATGATTCCTTAAATTGGTGGTTTTTTCACAAAACATTAACCAGGTGAGTGGTTCTTTTTTCATAGAACCTTCTCTATTAAATCCAAAAAAAATCTACTAGTTGTTCCTTATAAGTAATATTATGCTCCAGTAGTATAACCTCTAATTTTATTATTGTAACAACTAGGCCTCATGGATAGCATAGACACCCCTCCTTAAAATGTTCATTAGGTCCTAGCCCACTGAATAACACCAGTTTCCCCACAGATATGTGGTCCCCTCCCTAGAGCAAACCCACATGCCCGAACAGGTCATAATACTAATGATTTTCCCCACAAGCCAACAGATATTCTTTCCAGTGTGATTTTTCCTCACTCACATACATCCTAGGAAACTTCCTAGAAGGTCACCCATCATGATCATAACTCTAGACCAAGACCTCTTAACTTCGGAGTTCTAATCAAGTAATCTCTTCAAAAGAAAGGTGCACCTTGTTAACATGAGTCATATCATTTAATCATTTAACCCTTTATCATTCTGGGGTATTATAAGTAAATGTGATGTATCAGGTGTGTACTTACTCAGGAGTGACACATGGAACACATCATGAACTTTAGAGAGATTTTATGGAAGCACCAATTGATAAGATAATTTCCCAATACGGTCAAGTATTTCAAAGGGAAGGATAAACCTAGGGTTTAGTTTTCCCTTATTTCTTCCATGAATAAATTCATAGAAATAAATTTTCACCAAATTCAAATTCTAGATCATGTTGATGATAATCGGTGTAACATTTTTGTTAACTTTGTATTGACCTTACATGTTATTGAATGAATCTAACCTTCTCTATAATCTCTTCATCTTTCTCACGTCCCAATAGATTTATTTCTACAACTTCTTTCTAGTACATTAGATTTCTAAAATTATTTCCATAAATTGTTTCATAAGGAGACATCTTGTCAGACCCGGACTTTGTGCTGCGTCATGTTTCGAATTTTTATTTTCATCTTATGATTTTATCTACTTATAATTATTATTATTCTTTTGATATGAAATGTGGGCTGAGGCTGATTGGGTTTTTGCTCTGATAAATGAGTGTTTGGCCTCGACAACGTTTCAGCGCGCCGTTGTCGAAGACGTGCGGCCTCGCTTAGGTCACCGCGCGGCCTCGCTTGGTTCCCCGCTCGTATGACCGATGTGAAACTAATTAAATAAAAGGAATTAATAATAAATAAATAAAATTAAATGAGTTTTTCGGGGCTTTTCATCATGCGACACACGGGCGAAGCATAATTGCGAAGTCGTGCGGCTTCTCCAGGTCCAGCATATCACACTGCTCGATGGTCAACTGATTAAATAAGATGAATTAAGAATGGTTTTAATAATATTATTATTATTAATGTCACTTGAAAATATTATTATTATTATTATCTTGGATAATAATTTAAGTGAGAGTATTATTTTTATTATCATCATTTTATTAAGTTATCGTTATTAAAATTGTTAACATTTTATTAAGTCTTTATTTTTATAATTGTTATTACAAAATTATCAATGTCATTAATGGTATTAAAATTATCACCATAAATTATTATTATTATTATCATCATTTATTATCACCATTAAAATTGTTAAAATTTTAATTAATAATATTATCATTATTATATAATTTTTATTAATGTTATTCTCTTTAATATTGTTTTTTTTAGTTTTATTTTTGTTTTTTTTATTCCTTACGTTAGGTTTTTTTTTCTTAGATCACTCCTCCCTCAAAGGCCTCGTCACCCCCCCTCCCTTTGAGCCCGCTCGACTGCCCCTCTCCCCTGCACTGTCTGATGGACCAACCCCCCCCCCCCCTTCCGTTCGGCCACCCTCCTGCCACCCGCACTGCGCGCTTGCCCGGACCCCAGCCTTGATCCCCTCTTGTCGTCTCCGGCGAACCACCTGCGCACCGCCCTGAACGCCTCCCTCGGCCTCCTTCCGCGTCTAGCCTACTCTGGGGCCGCACACCCCTCTGACTTCCATCTACTACCGCACCCTGCTAGTCGCGGCCTGGTTCTGTGCGACCCTTCTCACTGTCCATCATGGCTCCGGATACCCCACTAATGCGCCTCTCTCCTTCCTCGCATCGCCTAAAACCCCACCCAGCCACCCAGTGGGTCGCACCGTCGTCGCCCCCTTCTTTGGCCAACGAAAACCCCCCCAGTTATGTCTTACTCCCCTTGCTATTTTTTCTTTCTTTTCTTTTGAGTTTTTTTGTCTTCCTTTCTTTTCATTAGGTATATGTTCTGATTTTGGGGGTTTTGGTGTTTCTAACATTTAGGGTGTTAATTAGGGTCTTATTCTTGCAAATTGTTGGTTTGATTTGTTGTTTAGGGTTCTCCTTTGAGTTCGTTTGAGGTGTGATTGACGTGCGACGGTCATCACGTACCATGGTTGTGAAGTCTTCTATGACAAGGTAGGTGGTTCCCTGTCTAATTGTTATCTGATGAATTAATTTTCAATGTTTATTTTTTTCGCATATTTTTAATTAATTTTTGTTGTGTGAAGTGAGTTTTATTTCAAGTTTTATTTGCATTGAATTTTTTTAGTAGATTGTTCATATTATTGGGTGTTTTCTACTGAGAACTCTATCAGTGACTTTTGAATTGTGCGGTTATCTTATTAAGTTGTGTAAGTGGTGCGAACTATTTTTTTACATGGCATCGGGTGCATTTGGTCGTAAAATAAGTTTTTTGTGTGATCTTAGTGGTTAACATTAAGCGATTTCTTCTAAATTGTTTTATAAGATTTTATTTTTGGCATGTTAAATTATTTGGTTTATACAATGGTGTTTTTAATATGGTTTAAGGGTTTTCCATCAAACCTTTTGGTGGTGTAGGTCACACTTAATATTGTATTTGAGTGCGTGCGATGTTGGAATGTGTTTTGGATTTATAAATGGTTACTTTTGTGTGTGTAAAACCATGTGACACTCTTTTTCTATTATTTTATAAACTTTTTAAGTGGTTTATTAGATTATGTCAGTATTGTGAAATGTGTTTGGAAAACATTTTAGCGGTTTATTATTTCAAATGGATTTTGTGTGTGCAACTGGTTGTTTTGGCGTGTGTAGTGTCTTATTGGGTTTGAGTGTATAATTATGAAATTTTTCATGAACTTTGAATTACATGAGCACAAACGGGAAGCCTGGGTACTAGGTGGGTGGACTAGGACTAGTGCGCTAGTGATACAGGAGTGGATCCGGCCTAGTTTCACTTAGCTGGATTGATGCTTACAACACTAACTAAACATTGGATGATGATCGGAAACCACTAGGTTATGGATGTCTTGCCCTATCTTATGGCTCGTGCACGATAACATATTTTTTTGTGATTCCTATACTGTTCACCGAGACAAGAGGTTCTAGGGTCCCACTTCTTGCTAGTATCCTTAGAGCCTCTCCCATGTATTGTGCTCTTCTTTTGCTTTCTGCTCACCGTCAGTACACGGTGTGACATTGGGGTTACCAAGAAAAGTGTGAGTGCATGTGTACGTGTGTGTGTGTGTGTGTGTGTGTGTGTGTGCATACATGTGTGTGTGTGTGCATGTGTGTATAAGTTAATTTAAGTTGTTTTCCTTTTATAGATGTTTCCCCTTAAAAACCGTTTTCATTAAAATTCTTTAAGCACTTATTTATTTTTATTCTGTTAAATTGAAAATGTATTTGTCTTTTAATAATTATGCATGGAACCTTTTCTCAGTGGCATCCTACTGGGCTTTTATCTCACACCCTACATACACCCTTGGGTGTATGTAGTTTCTGTTTCTTCTGGTTTCCAGGTTGTGACTTCGTGCTCAGTGATGGTGGTTCTGGTCATTGATGGTCTTCTCGTGTAGGTTTTTGTTGTGGCATGTGGATGTTGCGTCTCCATGGTTTCTTGGAGGTTTGAGTTTGAGTTTCTTTTTTTTGTCACTTATTTTTGGTTGTGGGTTCAAGTTGTAAACGCGTGTTTTTGTTTTCAGTTTAAGGCCCTGTTTGGTTGTCTACTCTCAGTTTCAGTTTTTGTTTATTTATCTTATCAGTTGTTTTGTGTTTACTATTTCGGGTAAATCATTCCCTTGTGTTAGTTTTGATACTCGGGCACTTGTGCCAGCCTGTGGGGATCGGGAACGTCCTTCAGGCCATGTCGCGGACCGGGTCGGGCGCCGGGTCGGATGGCGATCTGGCCTGGTTCATGAAAAAATGGTATCAGAGGGAAAGGTTTTCTCTCTTGGGTCGTTTTCTTTTGGGATAGAGTCATGGTAGAATTGATTTAAGGTTGTCAGGACTCGACGTCCTGGCTACGAGTAAGGTGCCTGGCCAGCACACCTCGTGGTGGGACTCAAGTTACCAAAGTATGTTGAGGTTTTTCTGAGTTTTTGGTCCCTATGGTTAATCTTGTCTAAGGGAAATGAAAAGGGAGTAGGGACAGTGGTCCCAGTAAGCTCGCAGGGTCTAGAAATCCATGTAGAGTCGGGGACACTATCCTAGAATACCCTCTGTGGTAGTGGCATGATTGGCGTATGGTCGCCAACCATATGTTCCAATCACCCGCTGACACTAGTTTTCTCTTGCACCGTTCTTTGTTTCTTTGTTTTGGAATTGTGGACATTTGGTTTTTAAGTAAAAATGTTTTGGTCTTGGAAAATGTTTTAGAAAATGTTTTGAAATAAATCACTTTAAAAAGAAAATGAAGTATGAGGTTTGAAAAGTGTGGGTTGGATGTTTTGGTTTTGAAAAAAAAATGGAAAGGTTTGGTTTTAATCCTTGGTATTCTCATGGTCAACCACATGCATGAGTATATATGGAAAGAGAAAGGGTTAATGGAATGAGAAGATGAGTGACTGGATGGATATAAGGTGGGTGCTAGTGTGGCACGGGAACATGTATATGCGAGGCCCATGGGACGCCATTGGTGTTTGTGAAACCCACAATCTTTGCTTATTTTTTTCAAAATGTTCTGTTAAATGAAAATTTGGCGTTTTAGTAATCGGCGATTGCATGGTGTGTCCTTGTGATTTTGACATGTTGGATGTGAGACAGTTTAGGTTGAGAATTCTTTTTGACTGATTTGTGTCCTGAATTTGAATTCTTATTTGTAAGTTGGTATGCAAGCATGTAGTTAGTGAATTCTTTTGAAAAGTACATCGGGGAGCCCTTGCAGTGGTTCCCCCTGCACCTTTGGTGTTCGCTTGTGGTATTTCTTGACCATTGGACCAGTTTGGTTGGGTCCATGGTTTCCTTTCTTGACTAGTGTATGCCCCCCATAAAGCGTTGACAATTGAAGAGCGGCCACAGGTAATTTTCACCTCTCTTTTTTTTACAAATAAGCGGGTCCTCTCGCAGCGGGATGACAGACACGAGGAAAATTGAAAGGATTTTTTTTGGTCTTTTTGAGTTGTTGGAGTCGTCGGGTATGAAGTTTGACATCGTTGCGTCTGAAGGTTCCCCCTGGAAGAGGTAAAAGGAATTCCAATGGGGAAGGGTGAAGGCAGTTCAGAATTATCAGTGTTGACCAGTGTCTTGAAGGGCTTTGTAGTGCTTTCATCGGTTGCAAGGGTCATGGTTGGTGACGTCTTGCAGTGTGAGTTTTCTTTGATAGTCAAGGGTGAAGTTTGACCTCGTTAATTTGAGTGTTCTATTTGGAAACGGTGAAGGAGATCCTAGTGGGGAAAGGTGGAAGCAGTCTGGAGTGGTCGGTGTGGTACATTATTCTAAATGACCTTTGGTCCTTCGTTGGTTTTGTTTAATAAAGGGTCTACGTTAGGCCACTAGTGTGGCAGACCCACTCACATGGGGGTGCTACGGTCGATTGCAGGAATAAGATGTTGTTTGAGACTCAGTTTGAAGTCCCTCTCCATATAATGTTCCTATCAACAGCAATGGTCATGTTCAGGTGACGATTTGTGGTGTCGTGTTCTAATCCAGTGTGACAAAGGGTGATGCGCATGCACCATTTCAGCTCTTGTGTTGGTGAATGTTCCATGTATGATTAGTTGGATGTTGTAATGTGTTGTGTTTGCTGGTGTTGTCTCGGTTGCAGTGTGGTTGTGTGTGACACCAAAAGTAGAAGCTTTGTTCAAGAGTCTTCAATACCTGACTGCGAGGCAGGGGATGCTTCAAAAATCAGGACTCCAACCGTAGGCCTCGGAGTGAAGCTGGCGCGTGGTCAGGAACCCCGGGAGTGTATGGGACCCCGACTTTATTTCTGTTATCGATGTTATAAGTGAAAGTATCTTAAATTGTTTTCTTTTGTTGTTCCGTTTTGAATGAACCGTCTGGTTGCGTAATGTTTCAATGACTATGCGGAGGCATGTCCACCTTGATGCCTTGAAGTCTTGGGGGTAGCGTCCCATTGGATGTAATCACTTTTAGTGGTCCTTGGGAGTCTGTTGGGTAAATATGTCTCAAATTTGAATAATGCTCATCCCAGAATGTGGAAATGCTGGTTTGTCTTGGGTCATGCTTTTGATTCCCCGGTAGTCAGGCCCCACCCTCCCCGCCCCTTGTGGTGGGGTGTTTGGTCACCATCGATAATTTTTCAAAGTTCTGTATCCTTTTTTCATTCTAATGGTGGCGAGACCCACGATGGGTCTCGCACAAAGGTCTCTGGAATAAATCAGTTTTGGCCTTTCCTTAATGGTGGGGAGTCCGCCCGGACTTCCCCATGTTGGTTTTCTAGTCTCTTCTTGGGCGTTGGTAGGTTCTTAATGGTGGGGAGACCCACATTGGGTCTCACACGAATGTCTCTAGAATGAATCAGTGTTGGACTTTTCTTTAATGGTGGGGAGTCTGCTCGAACCTCCCCGTGTCGGTTTTCCAGTCTCGTTTCGAGCACCAGTGAATTCCTAAGGGTGGAGATCCCCTCAGCCTCCCCATGTTGATATTTTGCTTATGTTTTTAAATATGTCTTGGTGATAAGTGATAAGAGTGTTTTGTGGGCGTGGTTTGACCTTGTTTGTTCATTCTAGACAAATGATGTGGTTTTTGTTTAATAGTTCTTGAGGTGTTTTGGTTTGTGAGGTTGGTTTCTGTGGGTTCAAGAGTTCATTTTCTAAAACAATCAACTGGAGGCATTCTAGCTCTTCGGGGCGGGCGACACATATCAGAAATTCTTTTTACGCATTTCTTAATGTTGTCTTTGAGTCACTTTCTCTGAGCACGATGCTTTTTCCTCTCTTTCTTTGGTGTTTATGGGGATCCCCTTTGAACCTTAAGGAAGTGTGGTTTTCTGCTTTGGGGTTTGGTTCTAGTTGTGGCTTTTCGGGGACGAAAAGCTTTATGGTGGGGAGAATTGTCACACCCGAACTTTGGGTTGCGTCATGTTTCAAATTTTTATTTTCATCTTATGATTTTATCTACTTATAATTATTATTATTCTTTTGATTTGAAATGTGGGTCGAGGCTGACTGTGGTTTTGCTCTGATAAATGAGCGTTTGGCCTCAACAATGTTTCAGCGCGCCGCTGTCGAAGACGTGCGGACTTGCTTAGGTCACCGTGCGGCCTTGCTCGGTTCCCCACTCGCCTTCCCGATGTGAAACTAATTAAATAAAAGGAATTAATAATAAATAAATAAAATTAAATGAGTTTTTCGGGGCTTTTAATCATGCGACTCACGGGCGAAGCATAATTGTGAAGCCGTGCGGCTTCCCCAGGTCCAGCGTATGACCCTGCTCGATGGTCAATTAATTAAATAAGATGAATTAAGAATGGTTTTAATAATAATATTACTATTAATTTCACTTGAAAATATTATTATTATTATTATCTTGGATAATAATTTAATTGAGAGTATTATTTTTATTATTATCATTTTATTAAGTTATCATTATTAAAATTGTTAACATTTTATTACGTCTTTATTTTTATAATTTTTATTACAAAATTATCACCATAAATTATTATTATTATCATCATTGATTATCACCATTAAAATTGTTAAAATTTTAATTAATAATATTATCATTATTATATAATTTTTATTAATATTATTAATTTTAATATTGTTTTTTTTAGTTTTATTTTTGTTTGCTTGTTTTATTCCTTGCGTTAGGGTTTTTTTTATCGTCTCACTCCTCCCTCAAATGCCTCATCACCCCCCCTCCCTTTGAGCCCGCTCGACCGCCCCTCTCCCCCGCGTCGTCCGACGGACCAACCCCCCCCCCCCCCCCCCTTCCGTTCGGCCACCCCGGCCTCCTGCCACCCACGATGCGCGCTTTCCCGGACCCCAGCCTTGCTCCCGTCTTTTCGTCTCTGGCGAACCACCAGTGTGTCACCCTGAACACCTCCCTCGGCCTCCTCCCACGTCCAGCCTACTCTGGCGCCGCACACCCCTCCGACTTCCATCTACTGCTACACCCTATTAGTCGCGGCCTGGTTCTGTGCGCCCCCTCTCACTGTCCAACATGGATCTGGATCCCCCACTGATGTGCCTCTCTCCTTACTCGCATCGCCCACAACCCCACCCAACCACCCGGAGCATCACGCCGTCGTCTCCCCCTTCTTTGGCCGGAAAAAACCCTCCAGTTATGTCTTCTTCCCCTTGCTGTTTTTTCTTTCTTTTCTTTTGAGTTTTGTTGTCTTCCTTTATTTTCAGCAGGTATATGTTCTGATTTTATGGGTTTTAGGGTTTCTGACATTTAGGGTGTTAATTAGGGTCTTATTCTTTCAAATTGTTGGTTTGATTTGTTGTTTAGGGTGCTCTTTTAGTTTATTTGAGGTGTGATTGACGTGTGACGGTCGTCGCGCACCATGGTTGTGAAGTCTGCTATGACAAGGTAGGTGGTTCCCCGTCTAATTGTTATCTGATGAATTAATTTGCAATGTTTATTTTGTTTCACATATTTTTAATTAATTTTTGTTGTGCGAAGTGAGTTTTATTTGAAGTTTAATTTTCATTTAAATTTTTTAGTAGATTGTTCATATTATTGGGTGTTTTCTACTAAGAACTCTATTAGTGACTTTTGAATTGTGCGGTTATCTTATTAAGTCATGTAAGTGGTGCGAACTATTTTTTTTACATGGAGTCGAGTGCGTTTGGTCGTAAAAGAAGTTTTTTCATGAGCTTAGTGGTTAACGTTAAGCGATTTCTTCTAAATTGTTTTATAAGATTTTATTTTTGGCATGTTAAATTATGTGGTTTATGCAATGGTGTTTTTCATATGGTGTAAGGGTTTCCATCAAACCTTTTGGTGGTGTAGGTCACACTTTATATTGTATTTGAATGCGTACGATATTGGAATGTGTTTTGGATTTATAAATGGTTACTTTTGTGTGTGTAAAACCATGTGACACTCTTTTGCTATTGTTTTATAAACTTTTTAAGCGGTTTATTAGATTATGTCAGTACTGTGAAACGTGTTTGGAAAACATTTTAGCAGTGTATTATTTCAAATGGATTTTGTGTTTGCAACTGGTTCTTTTGGCGTGTGTAGTGTCTTATTGGGTTTGAGTGTATGATTAT
This sequence comes from Viscum album, assembly GCA_963277665.1. Lineage (NCBI taxonomy): Eukaryota > Viridiplantae > Streptophyta > Magnoliopsida > Santalales > Viscaceae > Viscum > Viscum album. Next base: position 1,821,974,015 of record OY728135.1, on the reverse strand, counting down.
GACATGTGTCATGAACTTTGAATTACTTGAGCACAAATGGGAAGCTTGGGTACTAGGTGGGCGGATGAGGACTAGTGCGCTAGTGATATGGGAGTGGATTTGGCCCAGTTTCACTTAGCTGGATTGATGCTTACAACACTAACTAAACATTGGATGATGATCGGAGACCACTAGCATCCCGTCTTTTTATAACATAACTTTTCATTCCATTACACGGAACTGAGGATCTTTAAGGTTTAGTGTCTTGGAAACAAGGAACATAAAACATGAAACAACAAAAAAAACATTCTTCTTAAACACTTGAAAGGCTTCTCCTCATGTTCACCCTAGGCTCATTAATGCATCTCATAACCTGGGGACATACATCAAAAGGAAGGGTGAGCAGAAGGCCCAGCAAGGGAAACAAGTGAAACATTTTACATATGAACTTGAGACACATCAATAAAGTCATGAAAAGAACTTTAATGCATGAAAATGAAATCATGAGGCATATCATAATAAAAATAAAACTTTTTCATAACTTGAAGATGTGGCTACATCATTTAACATAGACAATCATGAACATATCACCAAGGTCCATCCCCAAGGTGTCATTTTAAAATTACCAAGGTTATTCACCAAGGTATCGTGAAAATTGTAATCTCTAGTGGTTACATCATTACCCAATGCATTGGAGCGCTATCAGGGCGCACCCTTAAATTTGCCTTTATTATCATGTGAGCCACATATATCATCATCAAACATTTCATAAATAACCCATATAGCATAAAGGAAATGGGTTTCATTTCATAATCATAACTTTTTAAAAACTGCTTTAAAGACATGATCTTTATATCACTTTAAAACCCACAGAAAAGGAAGGTGGGTCTCATGTATTTAAATCCCAGAATTTAAAATAGAACATTTTGGTATATATGTGAATACCCCTTTAGAATAAAGAGCTTTGAGTATTCACTTAATAAAATAAAAGGACTTTAGAAAAAGAGATAGACATTTTGAGACAGAAATTCTGCAGCATAACGGCAATGTTCCGAGGTTTTAGAAGACATTAAAAGAAAGGTAAAATGGGTCAAACATTCATAAATGACCCATAAAATAGTACATGGACAGAATAAGAAGGATACATGATCATGGTAATGAGATTTCAAGGACATACCATTTGAAATGAAAAACATGGAAGGAAGAAAAAAAAATTAGATTTCTCTTATGAAAGTTCGGCAGCCTAACGGCGTTACTTAAACCTCAACCAAAATGATTTGAAAAGATCAAATAGGATCTCTCATCATGTGAACATAAGAGTTCAGTATGATATATATAGAGATAATTCCCCAACATAACAAAAAGGAACTTGAAAGAATTGACATGAAAGTAGAACTTCAAAACGAGAAGGGTGAAGAACCACTTAAAAATTTGGCAGCCTAACGGCGCCACTTAAAACATCAAAATACTGAATTGAAGAGATCAAATGGGGTCTCTCATCATATGAACATAAGAGTCCAGTATGATATATATAGAGATCATACCCCAATATAACAAAAAGGAACATGAAATACTTTAATGAAAATAGAACTTGAAAACGAGGAAGGTGAAAGAATCCCTTAAAAATTCGGCAGCCTAACGGCGCCACTTAAACATTCTTAAAATGAATTGATGAGAGCAAGGGGGGTACTCTCATCATATGAACATGAAATAGGCAGTAGGATGAATATAAAAGAACATCCTCCAACATAAGAACATGGAGTATAAAAGAAAAGACATAAAAGAGATTACTTGAAAAGAAAGAGAGAGGTCGGATCCCTTACCTTAAAATGTAACTCTTAAACCTCAAAGGTTGGGACCTTGAGGGCTTGGGGGCACCTTGGGAGGACTCCTTGGGAGGTAATGAGACCAAAAATTCTTTGGGAATGAGTGGGGAGTCGAATGGATGAGAGGAGGGCTTGGTATTTATAGGGAAAGTGAGGGGACAAGGCATTAATGGCCAAGGGACACCTCACATGTGCTTTTCTCAAACCCATGTTCTCTCCCTTGTCATTTATCATGGAGTTAGGCCACATGGGGCCCCCAAAACAATAATTCATCACCCTTGTCCGGCCAACCCTCAAAAGATCTCATGACATCATCATGACACCGTTATGATGTCATTAAACATACCGAAACCCTAAAACTGTATTTTTACTATTCACTGAAAATTCAACTTTCTCAGAAAAATCCCAAAATTTCACATTAACCAAATATCAATGCTCTGATTTCAAAAATGAAATCCATTTTATAAAAATAATTTTCTAAATATTTTTAATTTAATTTTTAAATAAAAACACTATTCATCGAAAATTCATTTTTTTCAGAAAAAACCCCAAAAATTACCATAACATAATATCGATGCTCTGAGTTCAAAAATAAAGTCATTTTTATAAAAATAATTTTCTAATTATTTTTAATTAAATTTTTAATTAAAAAACACTATTCACCCGAAAAAACTAATACTTGAATAATAATTAATGAAACTGTTATTTAACTATTTTATTGAATCACATTACTTAATCAAGGTGCCTAGATTATTTTAAAACTTTCTTTAAGTGAGATTACTAATCCATTTAGTCATATTACTAATCCTAATCATAAAATCACTATTCATAATTTACTATTCATCAAAAATCAAGTTGATCTTATTAGACTCTAAATTTAGTATTGAACATAATTGCAGAAGACCATTTTTTGAAAATCATTACACATTTTTAATTATTTAGGGTTTACATAAACATATTTAAAATATCCTTTTTCTAAAATTCATCAAAAATATGCATACTATATTTATCCGGTCATTTCAAAATTTATAAACTTCATCATAAGAAGAAATCCCAATTTTTATTTAAAACAAGGATTACACAAGGTAGTTACGGTCTCGTTACATAACCCCTTATAATACCAGCATAGAACCTAAGATTAAGGTGTGCTAGGGTGATAGAAGCTTGGGGCGGCTCAGTCAACATTGCCCGAGTAGTAATTTCTATCAATTTGAACTTCTCACGAAGGTGATTTCGTTCCAGCTTCACATGATGAAGTTCGGCTTGGATTTGATCCAGAGCAAAGCCCAGTGGTGCTACCTCCTTCCCAAGCTCTGTTAGATGGGCTTCGATCGGTCCAAGACTACTAGGTGAGGCCATCGAATCTTCTTTCTATAATAATTAACCAAGATTACTTATATTTAGAGACAATAATCAAAACATTTTGTTCACAGCGGTCATGTTGACCGATGGTTATATAATAGTCAAAACCCACTGATCTCATTTTAATTATAATCATGTTTATCAAATAAAACATTTTTGTTGAGTATAACAATAACACATAAAATTAGGAAACAAAATTTATTTAAAAATTTCGGGTCGTTACAATCTTCCCCCCTTAAGAAATTGCGTCCTCGCAATTTTAAAATTGGGTTTTGAAATTTCATTGAAAGTCCCACATCGGAAAAGGAGTCAGTAAAACTATTACTTTAAAATAAAGAAAGGGAAGTACAATGGTCACCCGAGTTAACCCACACTATGGTTCCATGTAGGAAAACATGGACATGGAGGAAAAAACAAAGGGTCAAGTTCTGAGGGAGAGTGATAGAGAACATGATTAGGAGAAAGTTAACCATGAGAAAATCCCAAACTTATGATGTGTGTAAACGGTCTTTGATTACCTAGTAGGAAACGTAAACCAACAACATTTTTGTTTTACGTTTCTTTTCATAATTTTGAGGATTTCATTTACTACATAGAACAAAAACATAAGAAAATATACCTACCTTCAAGTAGAGTTTCATCCTTTAACAAGTCCCTACCAACACTAATCTTTTCTCCAAATGATGAGAATTCAAAAACACTTTGTCTCATAAAAGCACATGAATCATCTTCTATAGAATCACATAATCTACAAAAGATTAACTATCTATTTCTTCTATCTTTAAACATTATCCCAAAAACAGAAAGGTTAAGGTAAAACAACTCTTCAAAAAGAAAGAATCCCATAGGAATGGAAACTACTTTTAAATCATCAAAGTTCCATGGTACTACCCAAAGTTCATCATAGACCATTCCATAAATAACGGTCCTTAAAATTACTCAAAACAAACCAAACTAAGATTGAAACTCAAATACAATAAGGATTTGATAACATCGTCTTCCAAAACAACTTCATTGTTCATCTCCAGACAACATCAACCACTCCTAACATCTTATAAAAAAGTAGCTAACCTAAACATATTTTACCCAAGATAGGTTAGTCATTCCCATAAGTAACCTAAATTACTATAAGTTCACCTTAAATTCATCGATTCTTCAAAATATAAGTCAACCTTACTCCTCAATGAAAATACCGTAGTAATCTATTTACCTTGATCAAATATGGTTCCCAAAATAATGAACGTCTTCCAAAATAATAATCATATTTTAATCCCCTAATCATCCCTGTCATATTAATACGAAAATTATCGCATTTCCTATCACATTGGTTGTCGGAACATGTTCTTCCATTTCCCACCATTAACTAAGAAGAGAAAGCATAATTAGGGGCTTAAGTACTTAGCTAATAATCATGAAAAGGAACTGAAAGCCTATAAGGATAACTTGTATATGAAAGGTATACCCTAACTTGTGATCTCCTAGGTTCCCATCTAGGTTATGAATGATCATATATTCTTATGTGAACCTTTATTTTATTTTATCTTTGTTCCTTTAACAATGGTTCATACCAAGCTTATGAATTTACCAAAGCATATCCCCTAGGAGTGTCGTAACCAAGAGTAAAGCAAGGCCCGTTGTCGTGTACCAGTTCCCGTTCGAGTCTAGCTGAAAGCGGTGTTTTTGGGTTTTACCCCTATGTACAGTTGTTCCAAAGCCACCTCTACCTGCTCGTATCCATACAGGGATGTATTTGCTTGGCAACCCCTTACTCAATACTCACCAAAATACCAGGAAGATTTCCTATATTAAACTTTTCTATAGGGTTCCTCCTAGAGTTTTCATATCTTAATTTCCACAAATAACTAAACCATCCTTTGATACCAACTATAGCATCCCGTATTTTTATAACATAACTTTTCATTCCATTACACGGAACTGAGGATCTTTAAGGTTTAGTGTCTTGGAAACAAGGAACATAAAACATGAAACAACAAAAAAAATTCTTCTTAAACACTTGAAAGGATTCTCCTCATGTTCACCCTAGGCTCATTACTGCATCTCATAACCTGGGGACATACATCAAAAGGAAGGGTGAGCAGAAGGCCCAGCAAGGGAAACAAGTGAAACATTTTACATATGAACTTGAGATACATCAATAAAGTCATGAAAAGAACTTTAATGCATGAAAATGAAATCATGAGGCATATCATAATAAAAATAAAACTTTTTCATAACTTGAAGATGTGGCTACATCATTTAACATAGACAATCATGAACATATCACCAAGGTCCATCCCCAAGGTGTCATTTTAAAATTACCAAGGTTATTCACCAAGGTATCGTGAAAATTGTAATCTCTAGTGGTTACATCATTACCCAATGCATTGGAGCGCTATCAGGGCGCACCCTTAAATTTGCCTTTATTATCATGTGAGCCACATATATCATCATCAAACATTTCATAAATAACCCATATAGCATAAAGGAAATGGGTTTCATTTCATAATCATAACTTTTTAAAAACTGCTTTAAAGACATGATCTTTATATCACTTTAAAACCCACAGAAAAGGAAGGTGGGTCTCATGTATGTAAATCCTAGAATTTAAAATAGAACATTTTGGTATATATGTGAATAAACCTTTAGAATAAAGAGCTTTGAGTATTCACTTAATAAAATAAAAGGACTTTAGAAAAAGAGATAGACATTTTGAGACAGAAATTCTGCAGCATAACGGCAATGTTCCGAGGTTTTAGAAGACATTAAAAGAGAGGTAAAATGGGTCAAACATTCATAAATGACCCATAAAATAGTACATGGACAGAATAAGAAGGATACATGATCATGGTAATGAGATTTCAAGGACATACCATTTGAAATGAAAAACATGGAAGGAAGAAAAAAAAATTAGATTTCTCTTATGAAAGTTCGGCAGCCTAACGGCATTACTTAAACCTCAACCAAAATGATTTGAAAAGATCAAATAGGATCTCTCATCATGTGAACATAAGAGTTCAGTATGATAGATATAGAGATAATTCCCCAAAATAACAAAAAGGAACTTGAAAGAATTGACATGAAAGTAGAACTTCAAAACGAGAAGGGTGAAGAACCACTTAAAAATTCGGCAGCCTAACGGCGCCACTTAAAACATCAAAATACTGAATTGAAGAGATCAAATGGGGTCTCTCATCATATGAACATAAGAGTCCAGTATGATATATATAGAGATCATACCCCAATATAACAAAAAGAAACATGAAAGACTTGAATGAAAATAGAACTTGAAAACGAGGAAGGTGAAAGAATCCCTTAAAAATTCGGCAGCCTAACGGCGCCACTTAAACATTCTTAAAACGAATTGATGAGAGCAAGGGGGGGTCTCTCATCATATGAACATGAAATAGGCAGTAGGATTAATATAAAAGAACATCCTCCAACATAAGAACATGGAGTATAAAAGAAAAGACATAAAAGAGATTACTTGAAAAGAAAGAGAGAGGTCAGATCCCTTACCTTAAAATGTAACTCTTAAACCTCAAAGGTTGGGACCTTGAGGGCTTGGGGGCACCTTGGGAGGACTCCTTGGGAGGTAATGAGACCAGAAATTCGTTGGTAATGAGTGGGGAGTCGAATGGATGAGAGGAGGGCTTGGTATTTATAGGGAAAGTGAGGGGACAAGGCATTAATGGCCAAGGGACACCTCACATGTGCTTTTCTCAAACCCATGTGCTCTCCCTTGTCATTTATCATGGAGTTAGGCCACATGGGGCCTCCAAAACAATAATTCATCACCCTTGTCCGGCCAACCCTCAAAAGATCTCATGACATCATCATGACACCGTTATGATGTCATTAAACATACCGAAACCCTAAAACTGTATTTTTACTATTCACTGAAAATTCAACTTTCTCAGAAAAATCCCAAAATTTTACATTAACCAAATATCAATGCTCTGATTTCAAAAATGAAATCCATTTTATAAAAATAATTTTCTAAATATTTTTAATTTAATTTTTAAATAAAAACACTATTCATCGAAAATTCATTTTTTCAGAAAAAACCCCAAAAATTACCATAACATAATATCGATGCTCTGAGTTCAAAAATAAAGTCATTTTTATAAAAATAATTTTCTAATTATTTTTAATTAAATTTTTAATTAAAAAACACTATTCACCTGAAAAAACTAATACTTGAATAATAATTAATGAAACCGTTATTTAACTATTTTATTGAATCACATTACTTAATCAAGGTGCCTAGATTATTTTAAAACTTTCTTTAAGTGAGATTACTAATCCATTTGGTCATATTACTAATCCTAATCATAAAATCACTATTCATAATTTACTATTCATCAAAAATCAAGTTGATCTTATTAGACTCTAAATTTAGTACTGAACATAATTGCAGAAGACCATTTTTTGAAAATCATTACACATTTTTAATTATTTAGGGTTTACATAAACATATTTAAAATATCCTTTTTCTAAAATTCATCAAAAATATGCATACTATATTTATCCGTTCATTTCAAAATTCATAAACTTCATCATAAGAAGAAATCCCAATTTTTATTTAAAACAAGGATTACACAAGGTAGTTACGGTCTCGTTACATAACCCCTTATAATACCAGCATAGGACCTAAGAGTAGGGTGTGCTAGGGTGATAGAAGCTTGGGGCGGCTCAGTCAACATTGCCCGAGTAGTAATTTCTATCAGTTTGAACTTCTCACGAAGGCGATTTCGTTCCAGCTTCACATGATGAAGTTCGGCTTGGATTTGATCCAGAGCAAAGCCCAGTGGTGCTACCTCCTTCCCAAGCTCTATTAGATGGGCTTCGATCGGTCCAAGACTACTAGGTGAGGCCATCGAATCTACTTTCTATAATAATTAACCAAGATTACTTATATTTAGAGACAATAATCAAAACATTTTGTTCACAGCGGTCATGTTGACCGATGGTTATATAATAGTCAAAACCCACTGATCTCATTTTAATTATAATCATGTTTATCAAATAAAACATTTTTGTTGAGTATAACAATAACACATAAAATTAGGAAAAAAAAATTATTTAAAAATTTCGGGTCGTTACAAGATGTGTTGCCCTGTCTAGTGGCTCGTGCATGAGAACGTATTTCGTTGTGATTCCTATACTGTTCACCGAGACATGAGGTTCTAGGGTCCCACTTCTCGCTAGTATCTTTAGGGCCTCTCCCATGTATTGTGCTCTTATTTTGAATTCTGCTCACCGTCGGCACACGGTGTGACATTGGGGTTACCAAGAAAAGTGTGAGTGCGTGTGTACGTGTGTGTGTGTGTGTGCGCGTACGTGTGTGTGTGTGTGTGCGTGTGTGTGTAAGTTAATTTAAGTTGTTTTCCTTTTACAGAAGTTTCCCCTTAAAAACCGTTTTCATTAAAATTATTTAAGAACTTATTTATTTTTATTTTGTTAAATTGTAAATGTATTTGTCTTTTAATAATTATGCATGGAACCTTTTCTCGGTGTCATCCTACTGGACTTTTAGCTCACACCCTACATACACCATTGGGTGTATGTAGATTTTGTTTCTTCTGCTTTCCAGGTTGTGACTTCGTGCTCAGTAATGGTGGTTGATTAGCCACTAAATGAGGCTAATATTCATTGTTAATATATATAATATTCATGTTCTTTATTATTCATGAACACCATTTTAGTGCATTTTACACTTTGAACATCATTTCACATTATGATTGTAATACCTTCTTAAAATGCACTATTATGTGGTACATTTTTGAACATCATTTGAAGAACCCAATGATTCATATAATTATACATATTTTAATTTGATATTTTTTTAAATTGATCTAAACTTAAATATGAACTTTTTTGATTCAGGGATCAATGGATAATTCATGGAAGAAGATGAGGATATTTTGTGATGAAAGGAAACAATTTTGAGAAGTCAGATTGGACACCAGGCCACTGATTAGACTGTGGAGGGCAACATACAGGCACAATGAATCCCAAATTTCTTGGGATTCTAGAAGACATGTAAAGGAACAAATCACTATTCATGATCCAATGATAATTCAGCCTCCATGGTGTCCATTTAGGCGTCCCAAGTTAGAGATAAAATTTTGGGCCAGATTCTGCGGCCCAGAAAAACAGCCCACCAATTAAACCATATCTCAAAAACCATAACTCCTTTTGATCTGATATTTTACATAATGTTAGGGGAAATCCTGATATTAATTTAATTATTATATGGCCCACCCAAATTCTTCCATCTAGAATTTGTTTCATGCGCCTCTGTTTGGTGGATGCAAGCTGGATGCCTTTTCGGGTCAAGGGTGGAAAGTCTTCTTTCCACAAACTTTCCACCACCCTAGACCTACTATACTCAAGTGGGATGACTTTTAATGTTGGAGGCTCGACCCAAAGCTCCAAAAATACCTATTTATGTAAGTTTTGTTGAAGTTGTTTTTAATCTTTGGAGATTTCTTTCATTGTAATGTTATGCTGCGGTTTTGTTGTCTCAAATTTGTCTTCCACATGTAAGTTGTTTTAATTCATCCTTGTTTCTTAATAAAAGTTCTTATTATCTTATTATTTTGTTCTTCTACTTATCACTTTGATGTCGTTGGTTCAAGGTGTGAACTTGTTCATACCAAAACTTGTGATATTATCACACAACGGTGGAGTGATTGTTATTTTAATGTGTTTTTTTTACTTCTCCATTTCCTCCCTCATGAGTCTACTTTCCGCTTCTATTAAAAACATGGGATCAATGGAGGGATAACCCACTTATGGGTTGATCCAAGGGAGTAGAAAGGGGCTGTATTTGATGTTATTTATCACCCCATTAATGTATAATCACTTCTTTAATTGATATTTTTATTTGATGGTTTTTAAACTCCATCATCCTTGTTAAATTTAAGGCCACACACTTCAAGTGCTAATATGAACCTTTACCTTGAAGTGATCAAAACATTGATCCTTAAATTGTATAGTTGATTAGTATTAAAGGGTGTAGGCATTAAACCAGTAAGTTATGATGTTGTTTTATCTCCTTAAATGAACCCATCTCAAATATAAGAAATTGAAATCATTGAAAAGAAAATACGTCCAATCCACCCTGAGCGATAACCTAGGATCAACTCATTATTTTAAATTGAATTCACTTAAATCTGTTAGTTATCATTTAAACCCATCTAAAATCAACCCAAATTTGTCCACTTAATATCCAAAATCAGTCCATAGAATGTACGTGTCCATAGGTTACTTCTTAGGTCTCTGAGGATTCGATAACCCAAGCTAAACTACAAGGACCATTCTACCTTCATCTCTTAGGTAAATTTGAGCGAGAATCAGTGGTTCTGGTTGTTGATGGTCTTCTCATGTAGGTTGGTGTTGTGGCATGTGGATGTTGTGTCTCCCTGGTTTCTTGGAGGTTTGAGTTTGAGTTTCTTTTGTTGTCACTTATTTTTGGTTGTGGGTTCAATTTGTAAACCCCTGTTTTTGTTTTCAGTTTAAGGCCCTGTTTGGTTGTCTACTCTCAGTTTCAGTTTTTGTTTATTTATCTTATCAATTGTTTTGTGTTTACTATTTTGGGTAAATTGTTCCCTTGTGTTACTTTTGATACCCGGGAACTTGTGCCAGCCCTTGGGGATCGGGAACACCCTTCGGTCCATGTCGCAGACCGAGTCGGGCGCCGGGTCGGATGGCGACCTAGCCTGGTTCGTGACACATCTAAATCCTTGAGTGAAATATATTTTTACAATAAAAATCAACTAGAGGAATATGTTTATCCCAACCTTCTTTGAAATACATAGAACAATATCTTAATATATCCTCTAGAGTTTTAATTATTCTCTCAAACTAACCATCTTCCTAAGGATGATACACAATGTTGAAACTCAACTTTGTATCAATTTCTTTCTGAATACTTCACCAAAACATCAAGGTAAACTTTAAATCCCAATAAGATACAGTTTAATATGGTAATCCACACAACTTTACCTATTTATAATGTATATTCTGGAATGTTGTTCAAGAGGTAAAACTTATCTGATAACAACAAGGTGTGCTGACTTTATAAGGTGATTGATTATAATCCTATAATTACCTCAAGATCAAAGATAAGATAAACTCTAACAGTTACTAGTACCTTAAATCATTTTTCCATAAAGTGTAAAGGTATTCCTCCTTAAATAAATTTTTCACTAAAACATATACAAAACCAAAGGGTTGTATTGCCATAAATATATTCTTAATCTTGGTAAACTCCCATTATATAAAACCTCAAAAGGGGTGTCAATTACTTTGAACTAATGATCAAAATTAAACTCAAAAATCTATGATGGTATCCATAACTCTTATGTTAATCTTGAATGGATACATATACACTTCCAAAAGTTAATTCACCATTTATTCCTCATACAAACTCTAATATTATACAAAAAAATCATTGGAAGCTTGGGTTCATCCTTTTACCGATAAAATATAAAATGTGATTTCATTATTCCAGAATCAATGTGAAATGAGATAATCACATGAAACTTCTCTAAAGGATGAACAATAAGATTTTCATAGGGATTATTCATACAAAATAAAACATGAATCTTCAAACTAAGGAGGGGGGAATAAGAGTACCCTAATTATCATGATTCACTTCATCCATTGTGATTACATAAGCTTTTCCTTTATCCTTTTTTGTTAGATGTTGTTGTGGATTATCATCCACGTTATCCCTTATATTAGGGAATCGATTCTCATAATGACCAAAATCCTTTTACTTGAAACACTAGAGTGTGGTTGGTGCATTAGTTGTTATCATCTTCTCCTCTATTGCATTAACTATATCGTTAATTACATTTCTACATTTGTGAGATTTATGACTAACCATTCCACATTTAAATAACCTCCTAGTTCTATTCAAAAATTTGAATTGATGTTTATTCCCACATTTTTTACATGTAGATAACTAGAATTTCTTTTCACCATGTTATTTATTCTAGTTTTCCTGAGACACGATATTTCTTTTATTATCAAAACCATGGGAATGGTGGGAATATCCGATTTCCATTTCTTATTTAAGTACACATCGAATGATTTATTAATATATACTAAATTCTATTATAGCTAATGAATTTTAGATATTTGGTTTTAGGCCACCATATAATTGATCAATTTTACTTTCAAGGATGATAATTAAACCAGAGACATACCTTGCAAGCCTTGAAAAATTTTGCTTATAGGTACCAATAGATTCATCATCCTTTTGTTTTAGCTTAATAAGTCTCTTATCTATCTTTATATATAGAATATGAGTAAAATACATACTAAATAATATCCCCCTTAAACTCATCTCATTCAATAGATTCAATATCTTCCTCTTGATTCATATTCCTGATAATATTCCATCATTGATCTTATTCTCCTTCTAGATGATAAACATTTAAGACAAATTTTCATGTCCCAAACATTGAATAATAGAAAATATTTTCTCAATGGTGTTGATCCATTACTTAGCCAAAAGTGGATTAGAATATCCACTAAAAGAATATAGTAATTTCCTCATGAAAGATTCAACAGTATGTTGTTCCCTCATTTGATCATTTGGAAACTCGGCATGATTTATAGCCTGAGAAAGTTGTGTGACCATAGCAGAAATATTCTACATTAGATATCCCATAATGTTTGGTTGATCATGAGTACAATAATTTCATTGTATATCACACTCAGTAATAACACAGTTCCTTTAGGTTCTATCCATTGACTAAAACCAAAAATCATAACATGAGAAACGCTATTCATAGTGTAAAACCACATTATCATGAAAAATAATTTATATGATGTCTAAATAACAACACCTTCTTCTATGAAACCTTAGGTTTAACCTAGTTCATTAATGATCATTATCAAAACTTTAATATTTTATCCCATAAATAGTCTTATCTCGAGGTTTTTCATAAAAATTTTCTAACCCTAATCACCAAAGATTGTCTCAACACTTCTTAGATACCAACTATAATGGCCTAATCTTTTTATACACAAATATTACATCTATTTAGATGAATACTAAATAAATAAAAATAATATCAATTACAAAATCATAAGGGTTTAGAGTATTTGGACATTAGATATAAAATATTCTTATTTTATGAAATATCTTCAACATCTCCCACAAAGATCTTCTCACACAGTACTCCTCTTAGGCATGCCCTACCTAAACCATTCTTCATCACCTAGGGAAGGAAACATAAGAAAGGGTGAGATTAGATGTTCAATAAGGGTAAACATAGTAGATATAAATCCATGATCATATTAAATCATAAGATGATACAATGGTTATGTGATCATAAACATAACTTACAAAGTTCATACCCAACCTTAAATAGATCATAAACATGATTCATGGCATAAAACATTATAATTTCGTAAAACATGGACCATAAGAGTTAGAAATCATCATAAATAAATCATAATATCGTAATATCATTTCATAAAAGTGTGTAACCATTATAAATATAGAAAATAATTTTATTTTTCAAGGTTAACTACCAAGACCATCAACATAGTGGATCAAGGCACAACTGTTTCCCATAGTGGATCAGGACGCACTTGTTTCCCAATGTTATATCATGAGATATAAATCTTTAACTAATGAATTGGATAGATATATAGGTCTCAACTATCATATAATTAAAAACATACATATGTGTTCCATAATAAAATATATAATTCATCATATCAGAATGTATGAAAAAAAAATAGGTTTCATAAACATTTCATCATAGCATAACTCATGAAAAGAAACAGGTTTCATAAAAATCATGCCATCATAAACATAAACCAACCATAGAAAGAATAAGGATGGTTTCTTTTTATCATATCCCTAGTAAAACATAAGTAACATTAGATAATTTTATGTTATATGGAAAATGATTTTAAAATATTACTTGAAATAATTCTTGAGGAAAATATCCTTTTAATTTTGAAATCATTTTTTAAGTAGTGTAATTACAAAGGAAAACATTTTATTTTAAAAGAAACTTGTAATCTTGTATAGGATTCTTAAAATAATTAAGGTTTCATGATGGCGGGAAAATCCGATCATTCTATATAAGTTAAAAAACATTCTTTTCATGATTTTGAAAGAAAATCTAAAACGTACTTTGTTCGAAAAATGACAAGAAGATTCCTTTTAAAACATTTTTTAAAAAGTTAAAAAAAGTGTAAAAAATAATTTAAACAGTCATTTGGGATTATTAAAAAAAATTAAAACATTTTTAGAAAACATGGACATATAAGAGAAATATTCCCCAATGAAGAGTTAAATATAAACAATCTTGAATAACAATGATATTGTAAAATAAAACCCTTATTGCTTTGGTAAATTTTGAATCATAAGATGCATGAAATAAATAAATATATATAGATATAAAAATACCCATAATATTCATAATATGTACCATAAAATTCATTCATGGGTATTGTATTCACTAAATAAAAGAAACATAGTGTATAAATCATGTGCCCCACAAAAATAAAAGTGAGATGAAAATCCCTTACCTCAAGTCTTGTTTTTCCTTGTTCACATTAAAACATAATTTAGAGTAAATATGGATTTGTTATAAATTTATTTCATATCAATATATATTTCATACCATGTATGATTTATTTATATCATCTTATCACCCGTTTATTAATAATTTATTATTAAAATCATTGCTCTGGGTGATAACTACTTCATTTTCCAAGCATGTTTCGATTCGGAAATCCCAGTCCTTAAACTTTGATCATAGTACCATAATTTTCATAATTTTAATAATGGTATAAACATAATATATATTAATTATATACATGTTTATAATCATTCATAAAAATTATAGATATAAAATTGAATTACACTTCTCATGGATATGGTAGGTCGTACGTACATATGAACATTGTTGCCATTTTTAACTGATGGAATGAAAGAAAGGTTAATGATAATTAATATTTAAAAAATCATTATTATATCATATATATCATATAGATTTATTAAAACCATCATAATATGAATTCAAAAAATATGATCATGAAAACCGAATTATATCGCTATGTGGGGATTGTAAGTCGTGTGTATGCATGAGCGATACGTTCACTTCTTATTTGATGGGAAAGAGGGTATATAATGGTTTTTTCATCATTATAAAAACATATAATCATATTAATTATACTAAAATTATTATTTTATTATAAAAATAATATATTTAGATGAGGTAAGGAAGAGTAGAAAATAAAAGTGATTGGTTGGAGCGATTACCTCTTCATCGAAATGTCTCATTTGGATCTCCTCTAAAGGGCTCTAGGGTTGGTATTTTTAAGAAGACTAGAACATATAGAATGTGTATATTGAAATGGATAAGATAAATTGGTAGATTATATTTGAAATATATGTCTCCAAGTTATGTAAAGAAGTGATGGAGGAGGTTCCCTTTTATAATTAAGGTGAGGGGTGCTTTTGGAATTTCAAAAACGATTAAATTATAATAAATTCATTCTCTATCCAAATACCAAAAAATAGTCATGGATTATAAGATAAGATTATATAAGGCTGTAATCTCATCAACCAATATATTTTAGAAAATTTTTATTATTATTTTAATCCTTATCATTTTAATTAACCCTTAGTTAACCTATTTTTAATTTTAACTATGTTAACAAATTTTTCAATATTAAAAGGTTGTAATTTTTACTTATATTGTGTCAATTGGACCATAAATTTTTAATATATAAAATTTTAGACCATATCATAATCACTTTGAATTTTTAAAATATTTTTACGATATTTAAATAATTTAATAAAATAGTAATCCCATAAAATATCATTATTATCAATTTTGATACTATTCACTACTTTGACTTTTAAAAAAATCAAGACAACATGTTAAATTATAAAAAAATAATATCCATAAAATTTCAAGGTCATATATATAATTATTTTATCACCATAAATATTTCAAATTGTGTTACTTTTAATATTTCAAAAATCAGTTACTTGATTTTTCCATTAATTGAATAATTACTACATCAGCGTGGTGTAAGAATTTAGGGTAATTATTTAATTTCTAAAAATTATAAATAAATTACCATGGTAAATATAAATATTTTATATTTACAAATAATATTTATATTCT
Source organism: Viscum album (assembly GCA_963277665.1). Taxonomy (NCBI): domain Eukaryota; kingdom Viridiplantae; phylum Streptophyta; class Magnoliopsida; order Santalales; family Viscaceae; genus Viscum; species Viscum album. The sequence continues at coordinate 1,821,957,673 of OY728135.1, read as the reverse complement.
AACATATCTTCAAGTTAACCAAATACTAAAAATGTTATACTCATTAAAAATAAGAGTGTGACATTTTGTCACTTTCTTTGACTTTAATAATATATAAGTCATTTTCATGGAACATTTCCCATTAAATGACTCAATTTAGAACCTTAAGTGTTAATGGTTGAATAAAATTCATCTAATAAGAAATATGATCAAACATTATGACCTTATCAGTTATTTTTTAATCCATATTAACATGTTTTACCCTTTATTGAGGTGATAAATTTTACCACGGTTACTATTAATATTAACCAAAACTAAAAGGGGATTAATTAAAAAAATTAAACTCGGGATTATAAATATAGAATAAATTTTTAAAAATTAAAAATATAAAAGTTTTAAAATTTAACTTAAAGTTATATTGGAAAAAATTCAAGGAAAAACAATTTTTCAGGAAAAAAACCCTTTTAAATATAAAATGTTTTTATACCAAATTCAAGTCTAAAATAAATTTTAAAAACATTAAACGTATTAATTTAAATAAAAATGAACTAATTAAAATTTAAAACTAATCCAAAACATAATTTTTCCTTGTAAACCTTAAAACAAAATATAGTTTTCAATAAAAATCAGTATTTTTCATTATTCCTTGAAAAATAAATGTTTTAAAAAAATTATCAAAAAAATAATTTTAAGATAATTTTGACATGAAGATTTATAAAATAAAATTAATTTCATTAAATAAAATTTCTAGAACTTATATAAATTTTTATTCACTCATTAAAAGAATAAAAAATCAGTTTTTAATGAAAAAATATTTTTGAAGAATAAAATGACTTTACTAAAAATTATGTGATTATTTTATAATAAATTAACAATACATTAATATTGATTTACACCATTATATTTATCTCATAAATTATTTATTCTTATTCATTCCCTCGTATTTAATGGTTAGGTTATAACAGACACATAATATTTTAATAATGTTTCATGGTTCATCTAAACTCACGCAAGCTATCAAAGAAATAAAAATATTTAAAGAAAAATATTTCATAAAAATATTGAGGTGTTTCATTTAAAATTAATCTTTTATTTAGAAAATTTAGGTCATGGAAATAATTCAAATAAATATGATTTCATCTTTAATTCATCCCTCAAATCTGGAATTAAAACCTTTACCTCCAAATTTAATATATGTGTTTTTAATAGAAGGAGTAAATTCTCCCATAATTATTGATATTAACTTATATTTTGATTGGGAACAAAATCTACCAATATTTTTAAGTAAAATATGATACATATATGCTAGATTTTTTGAGATATTTTGTGACTTAGTTCTAAAATCTACATGTACAGAATTCTGCTTAAAAGTAATGTAAAACCTATTAGGAAATATAAGAGGATACTCAATCTAAAAATGATGTGAGTGGTTAAAAAGGAAATTGAAAATTTTTTATAGGTTGAAATAATTTTCCTAATTTCTAATACACAATGGGAAATCCAAATTCATATAGTGCCTAAAAAATTTAGACCCTCCATTGTAAAGAATGAATAACATGAATTAATTCCTAAGAGAATTCAAAATAGTTGGAGAGTTTTTATCTATTATAGAAATATAAATTAGGTTAAAATAAAATATCATTTAACCATACCATTTATTGACTAAATTCTTGAAATATTTTCTCGTAAAAACCATTATTTCTTTTCTATGGATTTTCAGGATCCTTTCAATTACCCATTATACCTAAGGACTAAGAAAAGAAAACCATCACCTATTCTTATGGAACCTTTGGTTATAAGAGAATCCCTTATGGATTTTTAAATGCTCTGAGTAAATTTCAAATATTCATGGTAATCATTTTCTATAATTTAATTGAATACTATATTTATTTTTTTCTTGATTATTTTACTATATTTGGAAATAAATTTTATCATTTTTTTTCAAATCTAGACAAAGTCTTGAAGGTATTCATTGAAAATAACCTTGTATTGAACTTTGAAAAATTTAATATCATTGTTGAGAAATCCATTATGCTTGGATATCATTTTTGAAGTTATCAATGCAATATATTACCTAACATGTGTGAAATGTGTTAGATCATTTTTAGGACCTGCATGATTCTATAGAAGATTTATCAAAGACTTTAGTAAGATAGTTATACCACTTTCAAGACTTATTTTAAAAGATTTTTAATTCCTTTATGATGATAATTATAGGAAATCATTTGATTTGATAAATCATAAACTAACTAAACCACCTGTGATATAACCACTAAATTAGAAACATCCATTTGAGTTGTTAAGAAATGCTTTAAACCATGCTGTTGGAACAGTTTTTTCATATAAAATTGGAGGAAGAAACCATGTTATTTTCTATTCTTCAAAAATATTAGATTCAACACAAAATCACTACAACATCACTTAAAAGGAGTTTTTAACTGAGATTTTTTACCTTAGATAAATTTAGATCATATTTTCTCAATACTAAAGTTGTTTTTTTCTATAAACATGAATCCTTTAAGTACTTAATGAATAAGGGAGAAACAAAACCAAGGTTGGTTATATGGATTTTATTTATACAAGATTTTGATTTAGAGATAAAGGATAAGAAAGTCACTAAAAATCAAGTGCAATATCACATGAGCATGATTCCTCACAAAGTTAAGGTAAAAAAATATAGATAATAATACACTTAATGAGTTCATTCTAGGTGAAAAAAAAGTATTTGGTTGAAGGAGACTATAAAGTTCCTTTACACCTAAACCAAAATAAAATTAAAAAACTTAAATTTTATTCAAGGTTTTATGTTTGGGATGATCCATATCTTTGAAAAATATATAATGGCCAAATAATTAGAAGATGTATAACTAAAAGTGAAATACCATATATACTCAAATTTTTTCACATATTATCTTGTGGAGGAAACTTTATACCTCAAATAACTGCTAGAAAAGTCTTATAATATATAATATGTTGGATAATATTGTTCAAATATGCCCAAGAATTTTTTCAAAAATATAAATAATTCAAATTCACTGGAAACATATAAAAATACAAGAAATGTCTCAAAGACCAATGGTTTTTTTGAAATATTTAAAGTATAAGGTATAGATTTTATGGGATAATTTCCCATATATTTTGGATATTATTGTATCTTATTGGTAGTGAATAGTGGTTTAGAAAGGGTGGAATCCAAGGACACCATAACTAATGATTCCTTAGTTTCTTTTTGTGTAGGCTAATATCTTTTGGAAATTTGGAATCCCAAGAGTAATCATTACTGACCAAGGAGAACACTTTTGCAATAGAGTTATGTAATCTTTGATAAGGAAATTTATAGTAACCCACAAAACATTAAATCCTTATCATCCATATATAAATTTACAAGATGAAGTTTCCAGCAGGTAGATTAAATAATTTGTTAAAAATACTATTGTAAGATCCCAGATCTTTTTAAGGTATGTTTTTATTTAAGTTTTGTTTTGGCCTATTCTTTTTGGATAAATAGGTGTTTTCCAAGGTTCATGTGAATACATGGGGTGTTATATGGGTTTGGGACACAAAAGGTGAAGAAAAAGGAATTTATGGGCATGTTTCATGGTTTGCACACGGTTAGAGCAAACTATGCAGAGCATCCTAGGTAACCGTGCGGCCATGGACAGAAGCTCACACATGGTCAGCGCATGGTTGGGAAAACCATGTGGAATTACTAGGAAATTTTGCAAAGGGGTGTTCTTTGGGTAGTGGCTCATGCATGGCTTTTGCATAGTTTGGTAAACCGTGTGGGTAAACCGTGTGGCCTAGAAAAGTTGGAAAATTTACAAAATTTCCACTCCAGGATTTTGAACCCTAACTCGGGATTTTCCTACATTCTTCCCCTATCAACCCTAATGACAAACTCGGATGATCCAAGCTTCCCAAGGGTGGTTTTCCTTCGATTTTTAGCCGTTTATAGTTCCGTTTGTTGTGAATTGAAGATCCGGGTAAGTCTAATCTCCTCTTCACTTCCTCTCTTCGATTAGGGTTCCAATCTTTCTCACATCACCTTCTAAAGCTCTAAAATCCTCTTTTTCATGTGATTTTTATTTTGAGGCTTTAAATGGTGTTTTAATCCAGATCCAAGGCTATGATTAAGAGTGTGTTCATCATTGGATTCGAGTAAGGTGGTTTACAAGTTATATCCGATAGTTTTGTTATAGATTTGTTCATGTGTGTTGGGATTTTTCCTATCTCTTGTTGTTTATTGGTTTCCTTGAGTATGAATGGGTAAATTGGGTGTCCAAATGATTTCTTTGAAACCCTCACAATCCCTGTGGGATGTGTAAGGAGTGAATTGACCATTTTAGGGCCACCCATGGGGTGCGCTGACATTTTCAGACCTAGATAGTGATAAGGGTTAAGTGAATGATTGTCGAATAATAATGTGGAACCCATTTCAAACATGTTTAAATGGTTGATTAGGTTGTAAATTTAATGATGATAAATATACCTTGGGTGATGAGGGCATAATATGTTTTTGGAATGACATGAAAACGGGTAGTTGGGTTCAAAGAGATTATGTTAATTATTTCATGATTTTTTTGTTAAGAAATGCCTAAGGGGATTAGGTCATATTAAATGGTGAACTTGCAATTGAGTAATGGAATGGGAAATGAGTAATCTGTTAATGGGATGTAATAAGGAAGTGAATGAATTTGGGGAATGGGTTAATACATGAGAATTAGGTGGTACACCTAAATGATTGAATGTAATAAAGGGATTGTGTTATGTAATATGAGAATGGTACTTGATATGCATAAGTGGGTAAATTCTTGTGAAATGGTAATGGTATAAATGGGTTAATTAATGGTTAATGATGAATTGGGCTAAGAGATTGGGGTTGTTGAATACACCTAATGGGTAAGGCACGGGAATGGGAATTTGGTTAAATGGATATGAATTGTCATTGAAAATGTGTTGATGGGTTATGGCATAGTATTAATTCCCATATCATTTTCTATTCATTGTGAATGATGATTTCCAATGACATTGGTTATGTTGTGTTGTGTTATAGTATGGTTGTGATGGTTGATAGATAAGCATGTGCACATGTCTTGGTAATGTGGGGTATTGACTTGAGGTTCTACACCCACAGGTCGAGTTATATACTGAGGCTCTAAACTCCACCCCAAAATTCATAGGTTAGGGAAGGGGATGGAGGCTCTACTCCCCTAATGTTTTCATTCCACCCGGACTAAGGCTTTGAGTTGAGGATAATGATTTGATGTGATATGTGTGTCCCTAGTGAGATAGGGACTTGATTGATTTCCTCTGTGAATTGTGATTGATTTCCTTAGACACATTTATGGATGATATATATATGCCTAACCCAAAGGGAATATATTTAAATGTATTATGTGTGAAAATGGTATAAGAAATGAAATTGGGATGAACTCTAGTCACGAACTAAATGAACCTTATTGACTAATGGCACCTGAACTATCCCTTGTTTACTTACCATTTATTTTATACTTTCATGCACTATCTATTAGACTGGATATTTTTTAAACACCTTTGGTGGTGTCCTACTAAGTATTGTACTCACACCCTGCTTAGGCCATCGTTGGGTACTCAAGCATACTTCTTGGTTGCAGGTCAGGAGACAGGCGAAGACCCTACTCTAGGAGGTTGAGTTGGGCTCAGGATGTTCATGAAGAAGGACCCAGACTTAGAGTCAAGACCCATTTGTATTTTTGTCCATTTGTTTTATTTTGGGTTTCTTTCACTTTGCACTACTAGTACGACATGGCATTGTTGTATTCAATTTTTGGTTTACCCCATTTGGGGAACGTTTGATTATGAATGTTTATTGGTTGTTCGTATTGTTTTCGCTATTTATATTGTGTTCTATTGTGGATTACTCTGTTAAATAGGGTATCGTATCCCCATGTGACTCATTAGACTCTCACCGCTAGTTAGCAACCTCTAGCATACGGGGAGGTATGCTTGAGTTCATGTGATGACCCGGCTCGGAGCACCGACTTAGTGGCTTTTGGGTTGGGGATGTTACAAAGTGGTATCAGAGGAGTTATTTTCTCTTTATTACTATTTTAGGATGGTAGACAGGAGATTAGGATAATTTCGGGCCTTGGTAATAAGCTCGTTCTTGGGAGTATCTAACCTATGTATGAGGGAAAACCCAAGTCACCCTGGGTGGGAATTGTTGTTCTTGATGTGTGTTGTTACAGTTGAATGATATTTCACCATTGGGTGATGCACATATTGTGTGATTTTACTAAATTATGATATTTTTCTTGTGGTTAGAATAACATGAGGTTGTGCATTCATGAATCATTTCAGGAACCTAAGGATATAGGTGGCATGCATCATTATAGGCACACACACGGGATGGGTGTTCAGAGAATAGAGAGTATAGTGCATTTTACTCCCTTGATAAATATTAATAAAATGATGCCTAATAATTATAATCAAAGTGGGTGAATGAAAAGAATTCAAATGAGTAAATGTTATAACCAGGTTAAAATTTTGGGTTGTAATAAATTGTATGGGTTGTTTTGGTGTCTAAAAGAAATAAAAGGGTTCTATAATGATGGTAATATTGTTAATGAATTTTTCCTGATGAAAGGTGTAAATGAGTTAAAATGATTATTTTAACATGTTGTGAAATGTAAAATGTGCCTAAGAGGATGGTATCGTGTTGTAATATAAGAATGAGTTTGAAGAGGTGTTGATGAAAGACTTGTGATTAAGTAAATTTGTTACCCCATGTTGACCATGACCTATTGTAGGTATGGTATAGGGTAGTGTTTCATGTGTGATGGTGATCTTTGGGATAGAGTATGAAGAATGGTTTGTTTAAGGTTGCTAGCATGGGGCCTTTTTTCCTCTGTGGTTAAATCCTATTGGTCATTCTCTGAAGTGTCAGGTGAACGTAAGTTAAAATGAGAATTTTTGAGTTCAATAGTGGGTATCCCTTTTGTTGTTAGTTAGACCTTTGTGTGTGTGGGTTAGGGTAGTGAGAGTGCTCTAGTTTGAGACTTTGGATTTGGATTGTGAGGCCTTTCCAGTTGTGATGTGGCCTAAGTGGTGTGTTTAGGGAACCCTCATAGGTTTGTGTCCTTTGGGTTGTGAGGAGTTGTTTGGTAATGTGATTGATATAACTCTAGTGGTCCGCGATCGTACAGAGTACATGCTAGATCCTAAGGGTGGTTCTTGGGTATTGGTGACCTTGTGAGTTGAGACCTTGCGAGTTGTTTCTTGAATCCCAAAGAGGATGTTTTGCTCATAGTACCAATGAATGTGTACAACTTTGGTGTGGAACCTAGAGTAAATGGTTGTTTGTGCACTATTCATAGTGTGCACTTGAATGGGAGTGAGAGTTCCATTCACGGGTATTTCTTTGATCGTGTCATGATATGTGGGGTTTGGAGAGAGTACCAATGGAATTGTTTGGTTGTGATTCCAGTCTAAGGAGTTGGTATCCTCTAACCTTCAAGGTGACCAATTAGAAAGTTCGTACAGGGTTTCTAGTGATTTTGGGTGTGTGCCACACGTGTAGATGTTTTGGACTTTGGTAGTGGGACCAAAAGTTCCCCATGGTGAAGGTTCGGCCTTCAAGGATAAGTGGGAAGGTTGATGGATGGTTGATCCACTTGAGTTGTGTTTACACATTGATAGTTTCGGAAATCAAGGGTGACTTCGTGGGAGGATAGCCAAGGGATGTATGTGCCTTGGAATATGAAGCATGAGAGATGCTGTAGAGGTGGTGTAAATGCAAGTTTGAGGATGGTCAAGTATGTTAGGTTCTCCCATAAGGGAACCCTGGTGCTTTTGATGGGATATAAGGTTTGTTTTAAATGGTTGTACCATATAGATGCCTGAATCTCCCTTTTTGGGATGATGATTAACAGGGGTCTTGATGTTGTCTCTGAGTAGAAAGGCGAGAGTGGCTGGAGTGTGGTTATATTCCCTTACTTGATGGTGAGACCCGAGGTGAGGGTGGTCATGCGGCTGAACTTGTTGTTTGAATGGTTTGGTTGTTGGACGAGATGCAGAGTCCACCTCAAGGATGATGAGGTAGAATAACCAATAGATAGGGTTAGGTAAGTAAGAAGGTGATGGGTTATACGCAAGTTAAGGTTATTTTGGTGAGAGACTGATGGTTTGGATGGTGTGGCAGACCATGTGTTGCGATTGTTGGCTGTCAGGGACACATTATAAGAACTCAAGCAGTGTGGTAGAAATAGTGCCACATGAAATGTTGGTTCATGGTTTCTTGGTGGTTTGGTTGTGGAGTGATGGTTGGATTTGGTTGGCAATCAAACCTTACTGGTGGTGGTTAAGTGTTGATGATACATGTTCGACAGGGAGGCCTGAAATCCTTATAAGGTCATGGTGTCCCATAGTTCGACAATAGAAATGGATAAGTTGGTGGTAGTGTTCCTTGACAACTTCTTAGAATACCTCAGCTAGTGATGATTATTCCCAACATCTTGACATCATCCCAGGTATATTGAGAATCTCTGGCTCATGCCAAGAGACATGGAGGTGTTTGGTTGGATGAGGGACATAATGGGATTTACGCTCAAGGAAACGGTATATTCTAAGCTTGAAGGTGGGATGCACACCATCAATGTCTTGGGGTGAGGTCCCAAGGATGGACCGAATGTTGACAAACTCCAAAAGTTCCATTCATGGAAGCTGGTAATGGGCACTGGGTGACGTTCATTATCCTGTTTTTGGAAACAGATAAATAACCATGTCTATGTTTTTGGGATTTGGATTTTGATTGAGTGTAATAAACGGTGGTTGGAATCCCTCTTGAGAGTAGTGGTAGTAATACTCCTAAGGTGGGGAGTGATAAGTCAGTGATAGATATGGAGAAGATAACATTGATTCGATGTAGTGGCATCGGAATTCCAATGAGGAACTTTTAAGGTACATGTTAAGTTCCACATAGAGGCAATGTGGGCCTTGGACGTGATGTCTGACGAGCCAAGTGTTGGCTTGAGCTCAGGGTGGTTCCAAGTGAATCTTGTGATGTCTGTGCCAAGTCGTAGAAGGATGTGATTGGATATGACAACAGGTTGTGGCAAGAGAAGTTGGGGTCTTATAACTCTAACGAAGATTGGGGTTAGACCCGGGTCAATTTTCCTTGTGTGGTTTTAGGACATCATTAAGTTGTGTGAACCTTGTCCATGTGATGTGGTTTCATTCCAAGTGTGAAGTAGATGACAGTCTAGAGGGCGGTAAGGCTGTAATGATGGAATTCTACTGGAATTCGAGAAATGGTCTCAGTGGATGTGTGGGATGATAATAATAGGCTTTAAGTCAGTAGTCACCTTGGAAAGGTGAGAATGGTATAGCGCACTATCCGTGGAAGGTGGGTGTTCTGGGATAATCTAGTTGGGTGTGGTCAGACCTGAGATGTTAAACTTGAATGGGTGTGGTGAGATTGGACCACCTCTGGGTTGATGTTGTGGCATAAAGTGCCTTCTTGGAAATAAATTTGTACCTAAGTGAGGTTAGGATGATCTTAGTCCTTGAATGGATAGTGTAGGGATGTCTTCCCAATGGTTGGGAGGGTATGGATGGATGCTAAGGCAGGGTAATCCTCCTATGGATGATAAGGCGCAGTTAGTTGGAACATGCCAGGTGATGTAGAAGTTGGGTGGATTTCTGGTGGTCCTTCATCGATGGAGAAGGTACTAGGTGACTGAAAATGGTGGAAGGAACCATACCGTATAAATGGTTGGTTAATGACGTGATCAGAATTTTGGGTTGGAAGGACTCGAGTGGTCACCATTCGGGTGAGTTAGCCCTGGTAGAGAGATTTGGAACGGTTTAACTAGTTGAGTGGCTGATATTTTTCATTTGTTTTTGGATTTATAGTTGTGGAATGAAATCTTTAAGAAATGTGATTTAAAGGGTCATTTTTTTCCTCCGGGTGATACCAGGTTTGGTCACCATTAGAGTTGGGTGAACATGAAAATGACGCCAAGTGATCTGGGTCATGAGTTGTGCAGAGGATCGTCCGATGAGGTGCTGATTTGTTCCTTCATGATGATGTGATGTTTTAAGTTTCCATGTGTTAAGAGTTAGGTATTATCACCTAAGTTTTTCCCATGAAATTCTTGGGATGGGAATGGTTGAAGTGGATTCATTCTTGAGAAGTTTTCTAGTTCATGAAGTGGGTTGTGGTGAGGAAGTCTTGAGGGGAAAGTATGCACCCTAGAACCATGTTCAGTGGCCTTGTGATGTGAAAACCATAACCTTGGAATGTGGGAATGGATAGGCAGGCCCTGTGTCACAATCCCTTGTTACGGAAGTTAGTGGTGCTCAGAAGAGCGGCTCGAGGATGAGCCATTATAAGGTAGGTGGTTGTAAGATCCTGGATATTTTTAAGGTATGTTTTTATTTAAGTTTTGGTTTGGCCTCTTATTTTTGGCTAAAGAGGTGTTACCCAAGGATCATGTGAAGACTTGGGGGTGTTCCGGGGATTCGGGAAATGAAAGGGGAAGAAAAATGAATTTCTGGGCATGTTGCACGGTTTGCGCATGGTTAGTGCAAACCGTGTGGAGCATCCTAGGTAACTGTGCGGCCATGGATAGAAGCTCGTGCATGGTCAGCGCACGGTTGGGAAAACCATGTGCAATTCCTAGGAAACTGTGTGAAGGGGTGTTCTTTGGGCAGTGGCTCATGCACGGCTTGCGCACGGTTTGGAAAACCGTGCAGGTTAACCGTATGGCCCAGAAAAGTTGGAAAATTTATAAAATTGCCACTTCGGGCTTTAAAACCCCAACTCGGTATTTTCCTTCATTCTTCCCCTCTCAACCCTAATGACGAACTTGGATGACCCAAGATTCCCAAGGGTGGTTCTCATTCAATTATTGTCTGTTTAGAGCATAGTTGGTTGCGGATCAAAGCTCTGGGTAAGTCTAATCTCCTCCTTGCTTTTTCTCTTGGATTAGGGTTCCAATATTTCTCCCATATCCTTTCAAAGCTCTAAAACCCTCTTTTTCGGGTGAGTTTTAGGTTGAGGCTTCAAAGGGTGTTTGAATCCAGATCCAAGACTATGATTAATATTGCGTTCATCATCAGATTAAAGGTAGGTGGTTTACAAGTTATATCCCATAGTTTTGTTATAGATTTGTGCATGTGTGTTGGGATTTTTCCTATCTCTTATTGTGTATTGGTTTCCTAGAGTATTATTGGCTAAATTGGGTGTCCAAATGATTTCCTTGAAACCCTCATGATCCTCATGGTATGTGTAGGGAGTGACTTGACCATTTTAGGGCCACCCATGGGGTGCGCCGGCATTTTCGGACCTAAAGAGTGGTAAGGGTTAAGTGAATGGTTGCCGAATAATAATGTATAACCCATGTTAAACATGTTTAAATGGTTTATTAGGTTGTAAATGGAATGGTGATAAATATTCGTTGGGTGATGAGGGCATAAGATGTTGTTGGAATGACATTAAAATGGGTAGTTGGGTTGAAAGAGATTGTGTCGATTATTTTATGAATTTTGGGTTAAGAAATGCCTAAGGGGATTAGGGAATATTAAATGGTAAACTTTAAATTGAGTAATGGAATGTGAAATGAGGAATGTGTTAATGGGATGTAATAAGGAAGTGAATGAAATTGTGGAATGGGTTAATAAATGAGAATTAGGTAGTACACCTAAATGGTTGAATATAATAAAGAGATTATGTTATGTAATATGAGAATGGTACTTGATATGAATAAGTGGGTAAATGCTTGTGAAATGATAATGGGCTAAATGGGTTAATTAATGGTCAATGATGAATTGGGCTAAGACATAGGGGTTGTTGAATACACCTAATGGGTAAGGCATGGGAATGGGAATTTGGCTAAATGGATATGAATTGTAATTGGAAAATGTGTTGATGGGTTATGGCATAGTATTAATTCCCATGTCATTTTCTATACATTGTGAATGATGATTTCGAATGAAATTGGTTATGTTATGTTGTGTTATGGTGTGGTTATGTTGGTTGATAAATAATCATGTGCACATGGCTTAGTAGTGTTGGGTATTGACTTGAGGTTCTACACCCACGGGTCGAGTTATAGACTGAGACTCTAAACTCCACCCCAAAATGCACAGATTAGGGAAGGTAATGGAGGCTCTATTCCCCTAACTGTTGCATTCCACTCGGACTGAGGCTTCGAGGTGAGGATAATGGTTTGATGTGATATGTATGTCCCTAGTGAGATAAGGACTTAATTGATTTCCCCTATGCATTGTGATTTATTACCTTAGACCCATGTATGGATGATATATATATGCCTAACCCAAAGGGAATATGTTGAAGTGGATTATGTGTGAAAATGGTATAAGAAATGAAATTGGGATGAACTCTAGTCATGAACTTAATGAACCTTGTTAACTATTGGCACCTAAACTGTCCCTTGTTTACTTACCATTTATTTTGTACTTGCATGAACTATCCATTAGACTGGATATTTTGTAGACATTGTTGGTGGTGGCCTGTTGAGTATTGTACTCACACCTTGATCGGGCCTCCATTGGGTACCAGAGCATACTTATTGGTTGTAGGTTAGGACAAGGGCGAAGTACCTACTCTAGGAGGTTGAGTTAGGCTCAAGATGTTCATGGAGAAGGACTTGGACTTAGAGTTGGGATCTTTTTGTAATTTTGGCCGTTTTTTTTATTTTGGGTTTCACTTTGCACTACTAGTACGGAATGGAATTGTTGTAGTCGATTTGTGGTTGTACCCCATTTTTGAAACGTTTGGTTATGCATGTTTATTGGTTGTTCGTATTGTTTCCGCAATTTATATTGTGTTCTGATGTGGCTTACCCAAGTAAAGAGGGTATAGTCTCCCCATATGACTCATTATACCCTTGCCGCTAGTCGACAACCTCTGGCATACAGGGAGGCGCGCTTGGGGTCATGTGATGACCCGGATCGGAGCACCAGTTTAGTGGCTTCCAGGTCAGGGACGTTACAACTATCAATCCAAGTAAGAAATATGAGGCCCAAAGGTTGGAATACACCTTGTGGTCTTACAAAACAGCTTACAAAACCCAAATTAGAATAATACACTATCAGTTAATCTATGGGAAAATCTATCATTTACTTGTAGAGATCGAACATAAGCTTTATTGGGTAGTCAAAGAGATGAATCAAGATTTAGAAAAATCTAAAAAATAAAGGAGATTTCAAATTCAAGAATTGGAATAAATTAGGAGAGAAGCATTTTCAAACTCTATAATTTACAAGGAAATAATAAAGAGGCACTTAATCAATTTATTTAACAAAGAGGTTTCCCTATAGGAGAAAAAATGATGATTTATAACTCAATATTGAAATTAATGTTAGGTAAAATTCATTCCAGATGTGAAGGAGATTTTACCTTTAATGATGTCTACCACTTTGGTGTCAGGGAGATAATTAAAAAATTATAGAAGAACCCATTCACTATCAATGAACATAAATTTAATAAATGTTTTTTGATATTAATTAGACACACTAGTAGATGAGGTTTCGCTCCTCTAACCATTCAACCAATGAAAACCATTGGGTTTTACCTTTCCTTAACCTTTATGAATATTGTCCTAATTTAAATCAACAAAATATAGCATACATGTTATACTGTAATGAGGACACTACATGATCCAAGTGTATGGAAGGGACGCCTTTGTAGTTTTAGGAAATTTTTGGGTTTTCATTTTCATTTTTGTTTGTGTTTCTTTTTACTTTTTATGTATTTTTGAAACTCTTTGAGATCAAATTGAATAACTTTGTAAGTTTAAAACCTATTTTAATTATGAGAAACTAATTTAAATCCAAGTAACTCAAATAAAATTAATGTTTAATGAATTTAATTATAGATTCAATGTTTAGTAAATTCATGAAAAAAAATATTTTTTTAATATCATGCCATGAAATACTATTCAATATTAAAACCAATAACCTAAGATGATTCTAAACTATTTTTTAAATCTTATTAACAATACTCTCACTTCTTGAGAGAACTAATTCATTATTGAATAATCAAAATTTTCTATAATTTCTAATAAAAACTTGGGATAATTAAGGAACTTATGTTGAAAATGATTTAGGCATTCTTTTTTTAAATATTTTTTAAATAAACAAATATTTGGAAATTACCATGACATATGGCCCTTGTTATCCCTTGGTAGTCATGAATGGCCTTGTTAGGTATCCAAATTACAAGCTAAAAATATCTAACAAACCTGTTCTAGGAGAAAATGAAAGATCGTGGTTGAAATAAAGTGTGGGAGAGGGAGATGTTTTGTGAAAAGACTTGATGTTTGTTGAGCCATAGCGATGAATATTTAACATTTATACCTGGTCATTATAATATGCCCTAAAAACTTCAAAATCGAGTAAGAAAGTTCACACAACTGTTTAAAAAATAAATATTCCTCCTCATCTTCAATAAACAAATCTATTTATAATGAATAAAAAATGATGTTGAGTGTTGAAGAGGGAAGAAATATTTACAACTACTGGAATTATTTATATATTCTATAAGAAGCCAAAAAAGTTTGGAGGTGAATCATTAAAAAGTGTAGTGAATAAGGATACCATCTGTGAGGTTAAACTATAAACCATTCATGTTGATTCATTTAAATAAAAACATCATCATTCCACCTCTAAGATACTTAACATAATCACCTACTAACCCTTGACCATGGAATAACCTTAAAAATTCCTCATTATAAATATAAATACTTTACTCATTGGGTAGAGATTTAGAAACACAACAAACCTATATATAGAGACCCCTGTGTGAGTTTGGTTTAAGAATATCTTTGTTTCAAATTCATACTTTGTGTGGAGAGAAATATTTCTAGGAAAGGTAATTATAAATGATCATGAGGGTATGAGAAAAGAGGAAATTAATTGAATGTTCCTCATAAATAAAATGGAATAAATAACATATAGGATACATGATAAGATTGAATGGAATTACTATTAAAAAGGGAACTTATATTGACTTATGTTTTTAATTTTACTTTTTAAACATTTTTTATGTTCACTTGTCCAAGAGTACAAGTTTTAAGTGTGGGGAAATTGATAGAGGTAATTAATTCATTGTATTTTATTGACATTAAATTCATTTTATTCCATTATATTAATTAATTAATTGAGTTTTAGGAAATTTAGATAATTTTGAAATAATTGAGAATTAATTTATAAATGGATTAAACTCATGATTTTGTATTGATTTATTTATTTTAGAATTAATTTGGAATAAACCTACACAGAAATTGGATTTTTGTTGATTTCTAGGAGTAAAAAACATATATAGAGTATTAAAGTGTGTTTTTAAAAGGTCATGTGATATTAAATTATGGGAAATTAGGTTGTGTGTGATTAAATCCCTTGGAAAAGTATTTTAATGAGATTAATTGGGTAAACCCCCCTATATATTATTAAATTGAAAGGGGAAAGTGTTGCGTGTGAATAAATCAAGGGGGAGAGCATCGCGTTAGAATAACTTGGGTTGGGAGAAACTCATGTAAGAAAAACAACCACAACACACCTATATCCAAGATAAAAAGTAGTTCATGTCAAATTATATGTGTATATTAAAGTGGAACAAATGAATGAACTCTTCCCTATGTTAGAATCATCCCTTGTCCCATGTCTCTCGTATAGGATTAAATGTTGTGCGCACCATACCACTCCAGGTTATAATAAATGGTTAATACTAAAGATCATGTATGGTGAATAAATTCGCTTATCCACTAATATTAGATGATCCCCCCATATCTAAACTAGCATAATATGAACACTATATGGATTCATGTGTGATCTGTTGTCCACTGCAACCCATTTACCAGTTGCATGTCATAATAAAATCTATAATTCCGATGCTTCATGAGAATAAATATTTTCATGTATAATGAGACAAGGATAATAAAAATAATCCTAATTCTTTTGATATAACATGAATAATGAAGTTATTATTATAGGATCTTTTTTCGTGAATGTTTGACAAAAACCAGGAAAGAATGGAGCTTGCGGGCTAAGTATTATCTAATATGAGGAAGAAGGAATTCAAAATGCGGATTTATAGGAAATATGTGATCTCAAAGGGGGATATTAAAATTCATGTGGAAATAATCCCATGAATATTTCTATAGTCAAGGAAGAAATAGGAAAATTTAAAGAGCCTTAGGATGAATTGAGAGGGCATTGAAGTGGGATTTTGGGTCTGCTTCTATATTGTTTTTACAGTATTTTTTTGAATTATTATTATTATTATTATTTTAGACTTATCCCCTTAGATTCTTATGAGAATTAACATGGAGTAATAACCCCTTTTATGATTATAAAATGGATAAGGATAACCGTTTTTTAATCCATGAGTCTATACTTCATTGAATAAATTTCTTCTTATTTTGTTAATCAATTTTAGTTTTTAGTAGCAGGGTATTTTTTTAATGTGATTGTATTTTGTTTATTATTTTTATGAATTGATTATTTCTCAAGTTAGTGAAGATAATTCTCCCCCTCTTTAATTTTTCTTATATATGATGGAATAGGAAAGGTTTAATGGTGAAGTATCTATTAATTTTTGATACATGTGTGGAAAGTGGTAAATCATTATTAAATTAATTAGGAGTGCCTTAACCTGATTGAGATTTGCCTAAGTAATTAAGGGATAATTAATTGTTTAGATGTCATGATAATTGGTTGATATCTTCCTACACACACAATAAATATATTTGATCAGTAGTGATAATTATTTAATTAAAAATCACATTTTCTCTCAACTGAAGGTGAAGGATAAACAGTTATGAATTCTTTCAATGATAAATTAATAATAAGAAGAGTAAATAATTTTTTAAATCTAGGATATCACTGTAATTAGTATTCTAACTTATGAACTAATCTTTAATCATCATCTTGATAAGTTAAAATTGTTTAAATTTATTTTTCTAGTTCTTTCAAATTAAAAAAAAATAAAATACTCTTTTAAACTAATTATGATAACAGGATTTTGCACCTATATATTTGGAGAAAACCTTTGAAATCTACTATACTATATAATAACCTTAGATTTTTAATTTCTTTTTGCACACCCACAATAGTTATTCCACCTGCACATGGTCTAAAAAACCTCCTGGAAAATATTTTTAACCTAAAAATTTATCATTTTTTAAAATCAATATTATTTTACAGCATTTTTAATTTAATAAATAAAATATTGAGGGACATGAGACGTATTGATAATTAATTAAAAATATTTTAATTCTACTTTGAATCATTAAAAATACCATCGAGTAGAATTTTTTTTTATCTAATTATTATTATGTAATTTTAATACATGTTGGATGATCATGAGTAAAACCAACTTGTGTATGTTTGAGTGTTCATTTATTTAATTAAATTATTTCATTTAAAATTTAAAATATAATAATTTTTATAAAAAATTATTATTTAATGATTAATTGTATAGGGGATTGTGTGTCCATATTTGAGTTATAAAATGTAAATCTCACATCCCGAGTTCCCCTCACCAGCATGTGAGTATATGATGTAAAAAATTGAGGTATTCACAAGCATGAAGTTCGAGGCCAAAATTTAATGGAATCCAAGAAGGCTAAATACATAGCAACGAGATGGGTATTACAACTTGATTTGATACAAGACTAAAGGATTTACCTCGTGGTATCAGTTGGTCCATCATCAATTAGATGGATCAACCATTAATATATATCTCATGATCACATCATTTATTTTATCTTACATGGTTAATTATGTTATTATGTGATGTGTGGATGAAACAGGATCACATAGGATAGTTAACAAGCATGAAAAGATAAAATTGGATTATTAAATGAAGAACTTTTTTATTTATGCATCATTAATTTTATAGAATCATTTGCATCATTTAATTAAAAATAAAGATAAATATAATTTGACTTTATTTTCTAAGTTAAGTAAAAACTAAATTCTTCAAAGTAACATTAAATCATAAATTACTTTAATTACTTAATTTTGGATGAAACTATAGTTTAGGGTGCTCATAAAACATTATTAGGGGTGTCTCCTTCTATTGGGTAGTTATAATAATATTATTTTCTTAGCTTAACTAAAATTTTCATCAAAGAAGTAGTCATAACTATATTGGTGTAATTTTAGGTGAAAGTGTTGAGAAAATCCAAGTTAAGGATTTATAAGAGATGAGACTCACTCAATAGATCAAGGAGTCATGAGTTAGTACAGTTGGTCAACCAAAAGTATACCTTAAAACTCTCTAAGTAGTGGTGTATCCATAGCTTTAACTATTATGATAGGTTTTAAGGATCTTTACCACTAAAATATTCCATCATCTAAATATTTTAAATCTAGCAGTTGAGGGAAACTAAGACTTAAATAAAATAGTTTGATACATTTACGATTAATAAATCATTAATGTCTATATAATTAGTAATCAAGATAAAAGTATTAATATGTTAAGTTTCATTGTGCATAAAAATGGAAATTAATCCCAAAAAATCACTATGATCAATATTGGGTAAAAAACACATACTTATCAGTATAGGTGCTACAAGATATTGCACAAAGTACTACAACATGAAAGGAAATTTTATGTGTTGGAGTTTCTATTACCTGATATGCCACCTAAAGAAGTAAGTCATAGTGGAAATAAATCTTACTAGAGACTCATGGATGACACATTTGATGTTTACATCATAATGTTATCATCAATTTCTAGTGAGTTTTGAAAGAAACATGAGGGTATTGATAGTTATTCTATGATGTCTCACCTAAAAGAATTTTACAATGAGAAAGTGAAACAAAGAACAAATGAGATTATTATTACACTAAACATGCATAAGTTAAAATATGAAATCCAGGTCAGTCCTCATGTACTCAAGATGATATAGTACATTAATCGATTGGTAGAGTTAGGATTCAATTTGAATAAAAATCTTTCAATACACCCCATTCTCTCATCCATATCACCCTATTATTCCAAATTCAATGAGAATTATAAAATGAATAATATAGATAAACCATTTCAATATCTTTTGGATAAGGTTTTCCAAGTTGATAAGAACTTAAAGAAAGATAAATCTTAAGTTCTTATAGAGAAAAAAAATAAAGGAAAGGCTAAAAGGCTAATAGCAAGTATAGTGCCAAAGGAACCTTCACAACATCCTTCTAAGAAACTAAGAGTTTTTTATATATGTTTTTTGGAAAAAAATTAAAAAATGGCTAGGTCAAAAAAATCAAAAATGTGTGTGAAAGGCAACAGGCCCCCTGCCACCGTTTCACCAAAATTTAAAAAAAATACTATTTTAAATATACTTTTTGTATATTGAAATTTTTTATTTTATTTTGTATTGTTTATATATATATATATATAATTCAACAGAATTTATCTTCTATTTAATATCCAACATTACTTTCATTATAAGAGTTTGGATTCTGAAAGAAACCCTCACCCAGGGCTTCCTTTTATAAGAGGGTTTTCCCTGAAAATCATTCTGCATTTCTGATGTGGGATTCAGATTCTCCTTTTCCTACGCAGAATTACTAATATATTACTATTATTATTTTAAATCAATTAATTAGTATTATTAATTACTATTTAATAATATTATTAAACAACTAAATAATTTCTAAATATTTAATAATATATAATTGGTTTTAATTAATTAGAAATTAAATAATATATAATTAATAAAAAATATTCTTAATAATAACTAAATAATATTTCTTAATTATATAATGTATAATTATTAAAAATAATTATATAATTTTTAATTTTTAATTAATTTGTAATTAAGAAATATTTAATTACTTATTAAATTAATTAGTCAATAACTAATTAGTTAATTAGTAATATAATTATTAATTACTTAATAATTAATTAATTAATAATTAATTAGTTGATTAGAAATATAATTATTATTTATTAAATATTAAATAGTTAATTAGTAATATCATTATTAATTATTAATATCGTTATTAATTATATAATAATTAATTAGTAATATAATTATTAGTTATATAATTATTAATTATATAATTTTTAATTATATAATAACTAATTAGTTAATTAGTAATAAAATTATTATTATATAATTATTAATTATATAATAATTAATTATTCTTAGTAATATAATTATTAATTATAAATTATAAATTATAATTATTAATTATTTAATTATTAATTATTAATTATTTAATTAGTAATATAATTATTAATTATATAATGATTAATTAGTTAATTAGTAATATAATTATTAATTATTAATCAGTTAATTAGTAATATAATTATTAAATATATAATAATTAATTATTTAATTAGAAATATAATTATTAATTATAATTATTAATTATTAAATATATAATAATTAATTATTTAATTAGTAATATAATTATTAATTATATAATAATTAATTAGTAATATAAATATTAATTATATAATTATTAATCAGTTAATAATTAATTAGCTAATTAGTAATATAATTATTAATTATATAATTATTAGTAATATAATTATTAATTATATAATTATTACTTATATAATTATTAGTAATAAAATTATTAATTATATAATTATTTTTTATATAATTAACCAATATTATTTAGTTATTATTAGTATTATTCTTTATTAATTATATATTATTTACTTTATAATTAATTAAAACCTATTATATATTATTAACTATTTAGAAATTAATTAGTTGTTTAATAATATTATTAAATAGTAATTAATAGTACTAATTAATTGATTTATAATGATTTATAATAATATATTAGTAATTCTATGCAGGAAATGGAGAACCTGAAACTCACATCAGAAATACATAATGATTTCTAGGGTAAGACCTCTTATAAAAGGGAGTCGTAGGTGTGGGTTTTTGTCAGAATCTAGACTGTTGTAATGGCAGTACTGCAGGATATTAAATCGCAGATAAATTCTATTGATTTTTTTATTTATATATATATATAAACAAAACAAAATAAAAATAAAAAATTTAAATATACTAAAAGTATATTTAAAATAGTAAAAAAATTGGCTGAAAGGCGGCAGACCCCGGAGGCCTTTCACACACATTTTTTAGAGAGAAAAATTGACCTGGACATATTTTTAAAAAAATCTAAAAAAACATAAAAACTCAGAAACCAATGATATATTTTAGAGAGCATTGAAAAGAGGGATAATTGTTTCACATGTGGCTAGAAAGGAAATTGGAAGAGCAATTGAAATGAGTTGAAGAAGAAGTGATCAAAAGATTCTACTTCAGGTATATTCATCATTTCATATAATATTTTTGTTTTACTTCATAGGTATTGGGTACAATTTGTGACTCACGCATTTGTATCCAAATATAGAAACTAAGTAAATTTAGAAAGATCATAAGAGAGAAAAGGATTTTCAAGTTTTTGGTGGAGAATTATTCCTACATTAGCAAGAGGGGATCACAACTTCACATTTCCAAGTAGAGATATTCTTCTATTTGAAAAATTGTTTTTATTCATTGAGTATTACCAAAAACATAATCTTTGTGTCATTTTTAGACACTGTGAGATTTTATTTTAAATTTTAGAAATAAAAATTATTATGGTATTCCATACTTTATCGATAGTTTAATAATACTTGAATCAAATATATCCTATGTTAGAAATTAATGATGTATATAAAATATAAGAATAAAATAACAACAAGTTATGGAAAGATAATACTTGGTTAAGTGAAACCAGAAGCAAAATGAAAATGATATGTCAAGTAGGGTGTTTAAACTCTTTTGAGATAAAACACTTATATATTTGATGTGCTTGTTTATAAGGTATAATAACCAGGATACCTTTTAGAATTAAAGGTGATAAATCCACAAATATTCTAGATTTAGTTCAATAAGATACATGAACTATTTCAAGTAGAATCTAGATGTAAATTCTCATACTTCATGAGATTACTTTAAGATATTTATGGAGTATAATGTTAAGTAGGGAATAAGCTTAGAAATAAGACAAAAAATTCTCTAGGTAGGTGAGAGAGATAATATCTTAGCCAAGCATTCACCAATTTATAAATATATAGTTGAGATTATTCTTAAAGTCACATTTCCTTATACACATAAAGTGGTAATGTTAGTAAAAGGAGGCATTGCACCTTGTTTATCATTATGAGACCAATGGCAAGTCTTGTGACTATTTCAAGTCTTCTATTATCCTTTTGAGACTTTCTTTTCAAATAATGATGCTAACATCTAACCATATTCCAACTATAATGACAAATAGATATCATGTAGGTTTTAATATGAAAGAAATCCATTATGACACAAATTCATGTATTAAGATGAAAAGGGTCAGTTAATACTAAGTTTAGAAAAAAAAACTTTCATCAATAAATACAAAGTGTGTCTATATGACTTATCCTAAAGTTACAAAGGATATTATATAAATCCCTAATATGGAAAAATTATAGTCAAGTAAGAGACTAAAGTTTCATAAAAGGGGGGATATTTATATTTGAGATAGTGTGAGTAATGTATATTTTGATAAAGTTAAGGCTTAAGATTCATAGTGAGTTGGCATAAAAATAATCTCCATATAGGCTCATAGAAAAGAAAGTACCATAGACATAAATACTATGCAGGAAAGTAAAAAACCAAAGATAAATTACTTTTATAATCATTGAGTTAAGTGATATATTATTCATTGAGAATAATAAATTCATATCCTATAAGAAAATATTAAATGGAAACCAAGCTAGAATTGGAAAGTGGATATGAATTTTGAAATGGATTCTATATATCAAAATATAGTTTGTATTTTAATAGTAACTCTGGTTGATGTAAACTCCATTATGTCCAAATGGATATTCAATAGGTAGTTTGACATGGACGAAAAAGTAAGTACCTATAAAGAAAAAACTATTATTAAATGTTTAAGATCATTTGAGGTGTTGACTGGGTGGAAACCATTTCTCCAATAGAGATGTTGAAATCCATTTGAATTCAGGTTTCCATAGTATCTACCATGATTATTATATAAATGCTACAAGAATCTATTTATGGATAAAAGTAGATATTAAATTGTGTAATGATTATTTTTCCATGTAAGAGTTTGATGGTTGTGTTGTGCTTTTACAAGTGATATATATTGAATAACATATAGAAAACCAATATTATTCTTTCATCTAGTTAAGACTAAGATGAATTTTTTTTCTCCAAGAATAGCTTAATGTATAAAACCATGTTATAAGGAAAAATATCTACTAAGTTTTATATTTGGGTTTTCTTAGACCAATTCATGGTAAATATAATGATAATATCTTGAAAAATACATGATGGAACAATTCGAGAGATAATTGTTGCCTATATCACTTGGAATAAATCTCTCTTAGATGATGTGTTTATGACACAAGAGGAGATTAGTATGATTAGTATAACTACATACACTTTAGAATTGGGATTTAGCACATATTTCATGATATAAACTGAGTTTAATGTTTTCTATACATAAATTATTAAGGGAAAACATTAAACAGATACAATAAAGCTACACAAGGCAGTAATTAAAACTATCCAATGGTACATGAGTGGTGTAAGGGATAATTTCTTGGTACTTAGATATGAATGGGGGTTAATTATAATGGGGATATAAAGGATGGACTTCAAATAGATCAGTTTTATCTACTATCTCAATAAAGATAAGTATATGAGTAAGAGAAGCTCATTTTATCCAATGGTATCCAATTATATAGAATCCAAGTATGTTGAGACTTTTGATACAACTAAAATAGCAGTTTAAATATGAAACATTGGCCCAAATATTTTCATTTTATAAATCAATTACAATATTATCATAATTTATATTATAATAATATTATAGTAGTGGTGTTGACCAAGAATTCAGGTTATGACAAAGGAAAAAAAGGTGTATGCTTGGGATATATCATCTCTTTCAAAGAGATGAATTCATAGAAATCAGGGTATCCATAGACTCATATGTGGAAGTCTTAGTGACTAGATTTATGCCTTAGTTAAAGCATGAATGTCATGTGATAGATGATAGGTTGATGTTATCAAGTTAGCTCTAGTGTAAGTGGGAATGTTGTTAGAGTGGGAACCATAAACCAAATTTGACTAGTACTTTTTTATTACTACATCATGTATACAAATACTTATGCATGATCTGTTCTTATCACAATATCCTTGGATTTTTATTCATATCAAAATTTTATAACAGTTCCCAACTACAATAAAAACCCTGAGATATTATAACTATAATTTTAAACATATTCCATATGGTCAAGATACAGCATATTGATAAGATATAGATGATTTATAACTATAAGATGTTGGGATCATAAGCATTTATACTTATTCTCAGGAATTTCACTTTTTATGATCTTGAGTATATAATATCATGAGGAATGACCCACCAATACAAACACAACATGTTTTGGGTGTCATTGGATTATCCTATTTATGGGCATGTGTATCGGTCTCTTGAATTAAGATCATTATCAATATGTATTATTCAATCACATAGTTTGATGTGTGGAGGCAACCTAATAGTTTATGTTTTTTGTTAGGAAGCTTACATCTGGTGAGTAATTTGTGGTATGACATTGATTGAATAATTAAGACAAGATTTGTCACTTTTGATTATAGGAAGAAGGAATCATTAACTATTTGACTAGGATGGTAGTGCTTTACTAAATCCATGGTCATCGTCGATGAATTAAAGTCCATCAAATTTAGTTAAATAAAAATGAATGGATCATTAAAGGGTGATGGTGAAAAGTATGCATCATTCTTTATAAAGTATCATAAGACAAAGATATTATATTACACAGTAAAAGTTATTAAGAAGTTTTCATATCTATGTCTTATCATTATCTCTATAAGGATCAAGATGTGTTGTTAAATACTACTTTTTGGTCGATGAGGATTACTCATTGTTATTGATATAAGGACTTAAAGGGTGTTGAACCCACTTTGTATGAGTTTTATTTATTTTCAATGATATTTTCAATGAATAAGGGGTATTCATTGATGATAATATATTGATGAAGACAACCAAAACATGTTGAAGAAGAGTTCAAGTATAGCTTATAATATCTGATCAATTGGATAATTCAATCCAGTTAATAAAGAATAAGTTTCTTGGATGTATTGATCATGATTATGAAGCCTTGGGTATAATTCATTCAACCTTAATGAATAAGTATTCCCAGGTAAGTATCTCCTTATCTATTAGTGTTTCAAGCATTAGATGATATATCTTGAATGAATTTTTTGGAAGTTGGTTTTATGTTCTTTCCTTGTAAGTACTTTATATATTTAATTCAATTTTGATTTGAAGATTTGTATTTATATGGATATTATCTTACTATATTTATGATGAAGAATTGTGAAGTGATCCATCCATGGTTATTTAAGAGCAATGTATTTGGATGAAGATTTCAATTTAAAAATCAGATGATGCCCTGTGAAATATTCTTAAGTGTTTATATATATATCATTAATGGAGTTCATGATACCATAAACATTGAAATATATTATGAATGAAGTTCATAATACTAGAAACATTTAAAAATTAGTAGATTTTTGCATTAGTACTATAAATTAAGGACCACAATGCAGACCCTAGGACCACACCATGGAGACTAGGACCACACTTTAGATCTTTTTTTAAAGGAGTCAAACTATAGAATGGTAGCTCATGGAATCAGGTATGAAATGGAGGACCTCACTGCAAAGTATCATTACTATAAATCCTACCTATACCAACACATTTATACCAAAAGTTTGTAAAAAACATTGGTATAGGTCCCCTTTCCCAACATGTTTCCAAAACCATTGGGATAGGCCACTTTGACACCACTTTTCCCAATGGTTTTCCAAAACCATTGGGATATGCCACTTTGAGAACACTTTTCACAATGGTTTTGGAAAACTATTGGGAAAGGGTATGGTTATCCTAACAGTTTTCCAAAATCTTTGGGATAATCCACTTTGAGAACACTTTTCCCAACGATTTTGAAAAACTGTTGGGAAAGGGTATGGCTATCCCAGCAGTTTTCCAAAACTTTTGGGATAGGCCACTTTGAAACCACTTTTCCCAACAGTTTTTGAAAAACTTTGGGAAAGGTTATGGTTATCCCAACAGTTTTCCAAAACTTTTGGGATATACCATTTTTACAAGGATACCTATCCCAATAGTTTTGAGAACCATTGGTATTGGTACACTTATTTTTTATGAATTCTTTTGTTGAGTATCATTAAATAAATATATATATAAATTACATATATATATATATATATATCCAAATATATTCACAAATGTATTTATAGGATAGTGGTAAATTCTTTGATATATAACGTGCGGGTTGTGGGTTCAAACCTCCACTATGACTTTTTTTTAGATTTACCTATCTCAATGGTTTGGGGAAAACCATTGGGAAAAACCTATCCCAACAGTTTGGTAAACCATTGGTATAGACTTATCCCAATGGTTTTCAAACCGTTGGGATAGGTTTATCCCCATGCCAAATCAACCAACATCTTCCCAAACCATTGGTATAGGCTATAACAACGGTTTGGGGACCTATACCAATGGTTCCAAACCATTGGTATAGGAAATTTTTCCATTAGTGTATGTGTAAGGACACATTTTTTATAAACTGGAAATTTGATCAGAAATTTTAATTTTTTCTATCGGATTCTTGTAAGGGGTAAAATGGTCATTTTACCCTATTATATGATCATAGGTAGTTTTTTTACCACTCCATTGGTCCCAGAATAGTATGTTTACCCTAGGATAGGATTTTGGTGGAATTATAACCATTATAATTTATATGGAATAATTAATATTTAATATATATTTAATTAAATATTAATTTATTATCATATGTTCATTCATTTATATCTTTTGGAAGGAATTTCAAATTTAGATTTTGCCTCCACAATTGAGTTCAGAATGGGGAGTTTTTCCTAGGTTAGGTATAAACTCATGTTGAGCATCGAGGTCAATCCTGGGCCCCTTTTAATTTTACTTTTTCTCTCCTTTTTCTTTTATTTTATTTTCTTTCTTTTCCTTCCCTAGATTCTCATATACCCCCCACCCTTGGGGATTTTGAGCCCAGGCCCCTTTTTCTTTTCTTTTTCTTTTATTTTCTTTTCTTTTTTACCTTACTTGGCTTCTAGTATATGCCCCCAACCCCTTTGGGGCCTCCTATATCATGAAACCAAGAGATAAAAGGGAGAGGTAGAGATAGAGAGAGGAAGGGAAGAAGGTAGGTACTGTCGTGGATCTCAGGATGAGCCTAATCATCATGCGATAATCGTGGATCACGGAAACAGGTGAAGCTTCGATGGATTCCGCCCAAAGGTAGGTTGTTTTTAATTGTTTTCATAAATCCCTATATATTTACCATTTTCAAGTTTTAAACCCATATTATGACTATTTATGAACCATTGAGGGTCTATCTAAAAATTTGGGGGAGAAAAACAGGGTTTTAGTTCGATTTGAGGGGTTTTCTGTTTGGAAATCTTGATCAAATGGCATGTAGTTCAAGAACACACATCATGTGTTCTTTTAGTTTATATAATATGACCTTTTATAAGTACACATTGTGTATGGGGTATACATTCTGTGTACTGGGAATTGAACTTTTATTCGAGTACCTAGCCATACAACCCATGTAGGGGAACATGGTTGTGTAGAGTACATGTCCAGACCCCGTGTGGGTTGCACGCTGTATAGAGGTACACAGTTAGGAAAAATACATAGTCATGCCATGTGAGGTAGATAGGAAGGTACCATGTGTATAGTACACACTGTTTTCATGACTCACATACCATGTACTTTGGTTTTACATGCTATGTCTTGTTGAAGTATATTCCCAAGTGTTGCTTCAAGGGTACACGTCATGTACTAAGGTCCACACGTCGTGTACTCCCTTACTACCCTTTTAAGAGTTTTTCCTTATCTTTATGCCTTGTAGTTATAATTTGACACATTAGTAGTCCATTTTAAGAATTTTCTATTATAAATCGTGATAGTGAAACCCTTTAGGTGATTTGAGGACTCTTAGAGGGTGTTTCAGGTGATTCATAAACGGATAGGTTCTTCCTCTAGTAATTGAATCCAGCTATCTCTTGAGATTGAGACCCTTTGATTTGATATTATCCATGAGCTATATCACTTGAAATATGCATTCTTATCTCTTTATTTGAGGATGTATCCCTTGAAAGAAGTTCCCTTATATCCTAGGAGTCCGTGAGATTATTTTTTTCTGAGGATCCTATGTAGGATGCCTCTACCTTGTTGTTGTTAACAAGGATCTCGTGTGGGATTCCTATGCTTACATACTGACTTAGGGAATCCATTGTAGGATCCATTTACCTATTTACTCCTTTTGAGGATCCCAGGTAGGATTTCTCTTCCTTCTTACACTATTATTGAGGCTCCCATATAGGATGCCTCTGCCTATGTATACCATTCTGAGGATCCTATGTATGATGTATCCACTTACCTTTCGACCCAGAGGATCTCGTGTTGGATGCATATATTTACTTACTTCTTCTAAGGATCCCATGTATTATTTCTACAATAGCTTAACATTTTTGAGGATCCCAAGTAATATGCCTCTCTAGTTTCTTGATCTGAGGGGCCTAATGGGTGCCTCGACATTTGATCGACCCTGATCTAGTGCGTTGGGGGTTTGGGTAGAGATAATAAAAGGTGTAACCTTATAACTCATGCTAAATGTGTAATACCATGGGGTTATGGTAGTGGTGGTGGTTTTAGGAATTTTTCTACCTTCGTTATTTATTTATGCTTTCACATGGTTACTGTTGATGTAGTTATAATATCCATAGGTGATTGTTGGTTTCTGGCTGATGTGTCTGATGCGATGCGATCTTGGGATGCCCAAATGTACTTCTTAGGATCTGTCTTATGTGCCTATTCATTTCTTGTGGTGCCCATATGTACTTCTAGGGACCTAAATGATGATCCCTTTCTATTAAATATTATTCTGTCATGATACCCAAACATACTTTCTAGGATTCGACTGTTGAGACTTACTATTTTAGGATTACCATACATACTACCTAAAATCTAGCTTCTAATTTTTATTCTATTGGGATACCCAAATGTACTTCCTGAGATCCAGCTATTGAGACATACTATTTTGGGATTTCCAGACATACTACTAAGAATTTGGATTTTGAGCCTTATTTTATTGGTATTTATAGACGTACTTCCTAGAGTCCGTCTTATGAACTTACTTGATTTAATGTTACTGTTACTATTATTGGAAGTCCCATTTGTCATTGGGATTCCTCCCTAATGAGGGATACAGAGGTAGGTCACTGAGAATGTCTTGAAACACTCTTATACTAGGTGTCTCTAGGAATGGATAGTATACTAGCATTCCAGAGGATACCAAAATTTATTGTGTAGGCACATTTCCCCCAAGCAGTGGGATGTTAATGAGCTCCCTAAGGATGGACTTGATCTCCTTTGTTGATTCCTAGGATACTCCATGGGGTTAGTGGATGCACTATTATAGTATATCCCAGACTTGTTTAGGGATGAGACTATTGATCCAATTATTGAATGATTTCATTTTGATATACCATATAGGATGATATTCCTTACATATTGCCTAAGGGTCATCCCCCTTAGGGGTCATCTAAGTTGCAATGTCGTGATTGACTATAGATCGGGGCCTCGAAATCAGACATCAGATTGGATTACACATGGATTAATTAGTATGAAATCTAGCTCAATGTCACATTTTCAGGATTGTCTTGTTGATACCTAGAATCCCATATTATTTATTTTTGAGTATGATTGAACCCAGGGCTAGGAAATGTATCCCCTTGTGGGAATGTAGCTTTCTCAGAGATATTCTAGCATTGGCCAAAGTAGGTATTGTTGATCAATATTACAGACCTGAGGATTGACTTAATGATACATGTATTGAGTGGTATGACACCCATATCAGAGTCTTGTCACGGGTTTTTCCAGTTAACCAGATCTAGCATCCTAGGATCAATTATGTATTGAGTTTTTATTTATGATTTTATTCATGGACACCTTAGTCTGATGTCTCAGGTTAATTTCATTATCATGTATATACATATATATATTTATGGACATATATATGTGTGTGTGTGTGTGTGTGTGTGATGGAATAGTCCTAGAGATATTTCGACTTAGGTAATAAGCAGATATGGTTGATAAGGGATTACAGACTAGGGGATCAACTATGTTCTTTTTATACTATTGTTTTCATTATTATTCCAATGGTGTCTCAATTAGGCTGAGCATATTTTATGAGAATTCACTTATGATAGCATATTTATAGGTTCATTATTGGAGTGGCCTACTAAGATTATTTCTCACCCTTATATGTGCACCTCAGTGTGTGTGCAAACCTTATGTATACTTTTCAAGTTGAGCACAAATACATGATGGATAGGGCTAAGGCACAAGGTTACATGATTGAAAAGATCCACTCAATTTGATTCTTATGATCTATATAGAGCATCTCAACAGTTTCTTGAATACTGGGTACGTGGTCTAGATTGGAGTTAGTAGTAGATCCTTGTACTTTTACTTATGTTTCCTTTATGTAATCCTGCATGTATGGTCATTCTGGTGGGTGACCAGTGTTGTATGTATGACATGGATATTTAGAATTATATAGAATTTCATTTATTATTACAATATGCTTCTATTGTAGTAATTAACTACCTTTACACTCTTTTTATTACTACTATGGATGATATCTAGTTATTTCCACTGTTTTTTACTCTGATATGAGGTCATAGTCTCTCCATGGACACACCTTAGTCCCTTGGTGATAATGGGTAGCCTATGATGTATAGAGAGGCGTGCTTAAGTTCTTGTGGTGAACTAGCTTAGAGCACTAGTTTAGTGGAATCCGGTTCGAGACATTACAGTATGTGTCCACACAGTAGAAGAGACTCAAGTTTTGTTCTCCACACTATAGTGAAGGACCAAACTTCAAAGGTGTATGGGTGGAAGTTTTATGGTACTATAAAATATAGTACCTCCACACTGTAATGAGTAGTTCACACCGTAGAGGAGGAAAGTTTGGAATTTAGTATTTCTAGAGTTTTTATGACCTCCATGTCACAACTCTTCTTCCACACCATGGTTAGGAGGCTGAATTATGGACTACATCGTAGTGATAAAACCACACCACAAATTGTATTTGGATGGATTTTATTGATTTGTAGATTTAGTGATCTATATGCTATAGCACCTTGACTATGTCACAACCAAGAGTGGTATTTGTGTGAAAAGTATTGAAACATATAGGATACATCATAATCCATATAATAATGTCGTATAAGTTTAAATCTAGGAAAATTCAGGGGTTCATGCTGACTTGGATTTATCTAAGGACTTTAGTGGTTATTTCAGTCTAAAATAACTACCAATTTGAATTATATGATCGAGTTATATTGAGAAAAATATCTAAAGGTTGTGTTAGAATAATTTAGTGGTTTGGATTGGAATTTGAAATTCAAATTAAAACTAGAGTAATTGTAGGTACACTGTGAAAAATTACTATATACATAAGAGAATTGAAGAGAGGAATATAAAGAGAGGATTGTGCATAGCGTCTATTGAAGATCCCTAAATTAAAATAATAGATTCTATGTTATATACATTTCATATTCAATAAACATATAAGTAAAGTGATCTAATGTTGATATTTCTATAGAATTTCTATGTGCCTAAGACTATGAAGAGATATCTGGTGCAATTCAGTGATGCAATGAAGTTGAAGAAGAAAGAAGGAGAAGAATAGGTGTTGTAAAAAAAGAGATTGTATAGTTAAGAAGAAGAAGAATTACTTATTATAATCAATAGAGGTAGTTATCACTTGATACTATGTAATAATTGTGTTAATTTCTATTTGCATACAAAATAAGAAGAATAAATCCTTTCATGCTATTATGTAAGTGAAAGTTAGAGAAGAATAAGGGAAACAACATATCTATAATAAGTTGGGAGTCTCAATTGGTATTAAACATTATTTTTATTATTCAAATTTGTTATAAAATGCCAGGATAACAGTATAAATAACCTATGGGGTTCTTTTGAGTGAAATATACACAAAGATTGTGTATAAGGATAAACCCTGCCTAATTGTATTCAAAGGTTTATACTAGTGGATCGTATGATCTTGGTGGAATCCAAATAATACCAAGGAATAGTATTTAATTTTGAAAGGTGAAACCTATAAATATTTATGTCTCTAGTGTGTGTGTGTTTAGTGATGTTTCTTGAAATATTAAAGAATAAGAGTGATAAGGAGAGAGAACAAGAGAATCATCACCTAGTAGTGAAAGAGGTAAAACTGAGAAGAAGGTATTGAAAAATATATAAGAGGACATCTACACTGATTCATCCCCCCTGGGTGTATAATATATCCTAATAGGTCTTACTCAGGTATTATCAAAGATAGTTTTACCTCTATTGGATTTTCAATTGGTATTAGAGCATCTAGGTTCACCTCTAATTAGATTCTCAATCTGAAATTGTTCACTACAAAGTTTTAATGTTTTCTTTATTAAAATTATATTCAACTATAGTTTTGGATAAGTTATTTCTATTTCAAATAAAAATTCAATTTTTACCAATACCTTGATGAATAGGAGAAATAAATATAATATGAAGATGAAGAATTTATCACTCTTATAAAAAGAGGAATAATTTTCAAGTGTTCTGAGCAAGAAAGATAGATCTTGCTTAGAAGGATAAGAACTTATGGTTCGATGTGAAAAAAAGGATATGGAAAATGTTTATTCCTCAATTATATAAGGGGGTTCATGTGATCCTAAGGTATTTGAAGATTCTTATTTAAATTTACCACAAAAAGAATATTCAATTGTCTCGATCATATGTCAACAAAATCATCTATTAATGCATTAAAAGATATAATATATGGATTAACCAATGAACTAGTTTCTCTAATTTTTGAAAGTTTTGAAATTCAGTAAGAATATATCCCTAACCTTGAAGGTGATATAGATATCTTGTAATTGGATTTGAGGTAAATATCTATTACTTGTATTAATCTCTCAAAACAAGCCATTGTCAAATAAGGTGAGAATGAGGAGCTCATGGTGAGGTGATCCAAATTTGAAGAGGATTGGATTAATGTAATCCAAGAGAAGGTTTATTACACTAACTATTTTGAGAATAAGATCCATTCATTGGAAGAAAATATTAAAAAACAACATTGATGTTAAGAATGCACAATTAGATATCAAATCTAAGAGAATCAAGGAGTTTGACACATCATTACAAGAAAGAATTAAAATTCATGATGAATAATTTGGAAGAAATAAGAAGTGTGAAGAAATATTTATCATGATTTATAATGAAAATAATATTATTAATATCAAACATATGGATATTGAAATTGGATTAGAAAATTTGGAAGCAATCCAAGCTCAATCTTCACAAAAGATTGATGGAAGAGGAGTTGGTGTAATATAAAATTATAAGGGGAATTATTATGTAAAAAACCTATTCTATGTGAAAATAATATAATTAAATCATTTTATGATATACCCAATGCAAGTTTAAATAATAAGGTACCATCCATATATTCATTTGAGTAATTTTTTAAATATGTTTTCATGAAAAATGCAGGTTTAAAATCCAAACATGTGAAATTATGGATGATAAAAAAGTGATGAGAATCCTACCATTACATAAATGGTAGGTAAAATAATAATTATGGTTTTTGGTTCCCTAAGTTCACCCCAACTAGTGCTTAAAATTTCTCAAAAACAGCATGGTCATAAATCTAGAATTTCAAGACAACAAACAATAGAGAATAAAAGGTCAATATTTATTGGGAAAATCTGGTGGTGTAACCAATTTAGGCATTTTGAAATGGATTTTTGGTGCAATAATTTTCAATTATAATCACAAATTATGCCTATTTCAAGGGGTATCAATACTGGGAAGGTGTAATAATCACAAACTAAGGAAAATCTATCAGATTCAAATAGATTTTAGGCTCCTGGTTATATATTATATGTTTGTAATAAATAAATTCACAATAGTGGTTCATTATCATCTTGGAATGAATTAAATTCAAATAATAATGGAATATCATGGGATTTTGTGAAGAAATAAAATTCATCCTTAGGAAAAAATTTAGAGAAGTCAATAAAACAGAATTCTTCTAAGAATTCTAAAAAGATGGGTAGAATATCCCTAGACAACAAGTTAAATTCAAGTAAGATTCAAAACAATATTGGGAATATTATAAGGATTGTCACATAAAAATGTTCTATTGTGAATAACACTCATGGGTTTCCATGTGGAGAACCCAAATAAGCTATCGACGTTCCAAAAGATATATTAGTGGTTTGTCCAAAAGATTTGGAAGAGGCATGAAAATTGAAATTAGCACATGAAAAAGCTTAATTGAAAGGTAAAGATAATTATCCACATGAAAAAGATTAATCTTATGATATGTTTTCAATAAATGAAAACACTTATGTTAGAGAAGTTTTATATGAGAGATGAGTAAAGATGGACACATTTCCAAAGGATGTTTAGCCATATTTCCAGTATAAGAAGAATCCTTAAAGAGAATAAATATTACATTAGAATATGCATATGATATGTTAAATCCTAATTTTTTAAAAAGGAAACATTATGTTTAATAGATTACATGATACGGCACATCGAGCTCAAACGAACAACTAAATATTTTTATTTAAATGTTACCATGAAACTAGCTCTTAGAATGGAGGGTATGAATAGGATTAACTGAATTATGAAAATTTGGTTTACATATATATATATATATATATATATATATATATATAATTATTTGGTGACCAATTGATTATAAATAAAAATAAAACCCTTCTTAAAATAAAGGGAAATGATTTTTTGAAAAACTAGTTAAATGTGCACAAGTGTGTTTTATACAAATAAATAAATAAATCACTCTTATTAGATTATATTAATGATATATGTATATATATATATAATTTATTCAAAATAATGGTTAAAATTCATCTGATGTATTTTCTAAACATGATATAAGAACAAATCCAATTTTACACATAAAAGAAGTATTCTTCTAAAAAGGTAGTTTTATCACCTTTTAATGGCGCACTTAATTTAAATCTATTTTTGGACAATTTTATAAATTATATTTGAAAAAATAAACTTATTATTTTAAATTAAATTATCAAAACTTACTTTGGTTGAATTTTTGATATTTTTTTGATAAGATTCATTTTTTGATGAATAGTGGAAAAATACTGCATTTTAATTGAAAACTATTTTTTCGTCAAATTTATTTATAGTGTTAAATTATATATTTGAATGGTTTTAAAGTATAATTATATAATTTTTTTATCATCTAATCCAATTTATTTCATTGTAATCAATTTTTAATTGAATTTGGATATAAAACATTTCAATCTTTTGAAGGTTTTTACTTTAAAAAACTCATTTTCTCGTTCTATCAATGAGATTAAGTTTTAATTAATTTCTAAAATTTCTGTGTTTTGAATCTATAAAAATGGATTCCATATTTGGAATCAGAATGTACAAATTTATTAAATATGTTTTTTTATTTTCTGACAATATGAATAGTAACTTTAGTAATTTTTATTACCACGGTTAAAGGTAAATTGGTTAATTTAGGGTAAAAATAATATTATAAAATTATAAAATTACCTTAACATTGGTAATAATTTCATTATATAAGTTTTTATAAACCAAAATCATCATTTGGATGAAATTATAACATTTTTAAGCAAACTGGATGAGAGTATGACATTTATAATATTATATTCAAAGAAAAGTCAATTTTGACACACTTTTGTTTTTAACATGTGAAATATTTTTAATATGGGAATATATAATAGATCTATTAGAATATTAATAGTATTTGGAAATCTAAAATTTTTATATTTATCATGATAATTTATTTGTAATTTTTAGAGAAGAAAAAATTAAATTAAAGGTCTGCACAATGATGATGCGGTAATTGTTTAATTAAAGAAAATATCAAATAAATGATATTAAAAATACTAAAATAAATATAATTTGACATTATTAATGTAATACATGAATTTTTTATATGTTTTTAACATTTTAGGGGTGTTTTAGAAGTTTTGGTTCAGATTTATCTTGTTTTTATGATATTTTTAAAAAATTTAAGTAATGAATAATTCAAAATTGACATTATAGATATTTTAAAATAAATAATATTTTATTAAATTATCTAAAATTTTTAAAGATATAAATTTAAAAAAATTATTGTAATAATACTTAAAATTTCATTAATGATTCATTTATTGGTAGTTTGGGATTTTATAGAAATTATATTAACCCTCAAAGTGTAAATTATAAGATATCATGGTAAGAGTTAAAAGGGTTAAAACAAAAAGATAAGGATTGAAAAAAATAATCAAAAATTGTATAATTTTAATTTTATTAATGTATTTTGACCCATTATCATCTTATATTCTAAATAAATAACTTTGTACCCATTTGGTATAGAATATTAATTTATATTAATTTAATATTTTGAAGAATCCCAAGAGATACCCTCTCATTTCCTATAAAAGAGCACTCATTCTTCTCATTTAAATAAACTTCAAAACCATTTTGGTTCAGCCAATATCTACCCAAATACCTTCCTAGAATCCCTATCCATATTATCAAGGCCTTAGTTTAGGTATAACACCCTCCTTATAGGTTTTAAGGTATTAATCAAAGGATATCGTCTAAAGAAGAAGAAAGTAAAGGACGTACGTGACTAATCTGACTCAAGGTAAGGGAATTTCTTTTAAAAACCATTTTAAAGTTACTCTTTCAAATATTTTTCCAAATGAAAAAAGAAATGTTTTTTTATTATATAATTCATGAACTAAATTTCTCACTTTCATGTTACTTTAATGTCACTTTAATGTTTTGATATTTCCTTTAAAAGTTTTCCATTTTATTTTCAAACAATGTGTTTTTATTTATGATTCTGTGACTTTGTAAAAATGAAATGTGATTTCAAAGTGTAGGTTTTATTTTTCATTTATACTTGTTTTATTTTTTATTTTATTTTTTATAGTTATTAGGTATATTTTATGAGTACGGGTGGTTCCATGATAAACCTAGGGCGGGTGAGCCCATGATAGCTCTCTAATGCATTGGATAATGAGATGGAGTTAATTGGTAGGTTTTCTCCTAAGAGATTGAGGGAATATACTATATTGGGTATTCCAAATGTAACCATGGAGGTTACTCCCTATTTAACTATGAAATATACTATAATGGTGATATGTAATTGATGCCATAATATTACTTTTATGATTTATGTTTTCTATGGAGTTTTATAGGAATCTTATGGTTTCATATGGTAAACTAAAGAGATTATGTTTTATGGGTGAAAAGTATAACTTTTTAAAAAAAAATCATGGGTTTAAATTATTCACAGACTAATGGGTTATTTGTTTCTTTTTATATCCCTTAATTATCTCCTTGTTATCATCCCAAGTTTTAAAATGTTTTTCACAAGGTATAAGTTTGGGTAAGAGAAAGTAGGGAGTCAAGTTCAAAGTTAGGAATATTTTTCATTAAATAGAAACCATGTTTTTTAAGTTTTATATTATGGAAGAAATGCATAATTTTTTAGTAGTATCCACTTTTTATGTAAGTGGTATGTTATGTATGAATTATGAACTAATTATCTAAAACTCTAAACCTAAAAAGATCCTAAATGTGAAAGAAGTAAATTCTTGTATTAAATTCAAGATTATGTAGTTCTTAAGTTTGGGACCTTACAGTTGGAATCAGAGGTCATTTTATATAAATTTAGAGGTTAGGATTTTATTTAATCCTAAGTCACAAGTCATATATAACCACAATGGTTATTATGGTATGAAGGGTCATGGTTCTTTTATATAAATTGTATGAGTTTGAGATGACATGAATAAGGATATTTTAGTGTTTATCATACTCATAAGATGGTATATTATGATTTTATTTCTCACACTAACCTTTTTCATTTTAGTAAATGGTTGGATCCAATGGCACCAATGTAACAATGGATGTTAAGGAAAATGTTATGGTTCTCTAAATAAGAAAATGAATGAAATGGGAGCTATAATGAAAAATCTTGTGGTTATTCTAAACCAACTATTAGAAGTAATGGTTAACCGATTGTACCTTGGTGAGTTTTATAATGCATCATATATGAGATAAATGAATCCCTTTGGAAGTCCAGGTAACAATGATCATAAAATTAAATATATTCAATGACACATGTGTCAAGTATGTGGAAAGAAACACCTAAGAAAATTTCTTAAATGGATAGTAATATGTTTTAAATGTTGTAAAGGAGGTCATAAATCAATAATCTTCCAAGGAAGAAGGAATTGTTCAATTGACTCCGTGAAAGTGAAAGTTCTTCCCAATTTATCAATTGAATGTTTTAAATGTGGGGAGTATGGTCATTATGAAAATTGATGTCTTGGGAAGAAGGTTCATGAGTGGGATTAGTAGTATCATAATGATATCTTTTTATTAATACCTATTTCCATTATAATTGAAGATGAGGAAACTAAAAATGATATATGAAAGGTATGGATTATTTCTTAGTTCATGTTTTAACATTATTAAATCTTAGGATATGATTCATATTTTTTTGTAGGAAATAATTACTAAGTAATAAGATGAAAAATCATGGTGAAAGATGTTGAATGATTAATATGTATACATATAAGGAATTAAAGAGTTATGTTAGATCTAAGGATGATTAAATGTCTAAAAGTATTAACACTCTTTTGATGATGGGAGTACTTTGGAAGAATTTTTCTTTTGTGTTATATATAAACCTTATTTTTTTTATGTGAAAATATTATTTGAGGAAGAATTGTCTTTTATTTTGTGGTCATAATTATAAAGGTAGGAATAACCTTTAGGGTTTATATGATCTTTGATTTTGAGGTAATTATGGGATATTACTTTTTTGGATGCAAAATGAAAGGTAAGAAATTAAATTTGAGGTTAAAACATGATATTGTTATTTTTGAGGACTTTATCATATTTTTGGAATGTTATAATAATTATATAGTTTTAGAAAAAGTACAACCTGCAGGATGGGTGACAACTCATCGGGTCAAGCAAGGCTACGGGAATTGAACCCACAACTGAAGGGAGACAAGGGTGGATCGGGTCACGAACCAGGCCGGGTTGTCATCCGACCCGACACCCGACCCGGTCCGCGACATGGCCCGAAGGGCGTTCCCGATCCCCACGGGCTGGCAACTAGTGCCGGGCATCAAAACAAACCAGTTGGGGACGGTTTGGCCCATGAAAAAGATAAGCAAACATAAACTGAACAAGCATATGAATAAAGGAAAACAAACTGAACGATGTGGCAGCAGAAAAAGGAATAAATAAACGCGACATACCTCAGGTGACCCCATGGATCACCACGGTACGACAACCACCCACTTCCAAAAGCGATCCAAGACTGAAACCTGTAACTGAAAAGTAAAGTAGGCGTGAGCACCGAGATGCTCAGTAGGAAAGCCAAAAACAACCACGTCCTATGCCTCCGCCTTTATTAAGAAATCCACAATGCCAGTTTGGAAATAAGATATAATAAAATAGTGTTTCTCCTTTTCAAAATTAAGTAACGAGTTTGCATTTTCAGGTAAATCCTTTTTCTTCCACTACATTTTCAAAATAGGTTTCAAGCATGCACTTAACATTTCAAAATGAAAAGAAACAAGTTTGGATTAAAATATGGTTTTCATAAACAAGGCATCAAGTATGAAATCACTGAAAAGAAAGTTACGTCGTTAGCAACATGACAAAAATGAGCACCATGGGTAATCCCTATAGGTAGCTAAAACAAGTGGGAACCTAAAGACCTCGTACCTCAGTGAAACGTGGCTTAGAAGACCACGACCCTCAGAAAACGTGGCTTAGAAGGCCAAGACCCTCAGAAAACGTGGCTTAGAAGGCCACGACCCTCAGAAATTCATATGTTTAGTTAGTGTTGTTGCGTCAATCCTGCTAGACAAACCGGGACGTACCCCTGCCGTGTCATCTAGCGTACTAGTCCTGGTCACCCACCTAGATACCCGGGTTTTCCCATTGTGCTCTATTTCAAATGGTGGTGAGTTTTCTTTATCAATCAATCAAACAAATACATTACACTTTCTTTATCTAAAACTCATCCAACCCTTCACCACCGCACTCCCTACTTAAGTGCATTCCCCCTCTTTACACCACACAAACATGCACAAGCCTTTACACTAGGCACACATCACAAACCACTCATCAACACTTGCATCCCATTTTATTTTTCAAATTTAGGGGAATGACTCAAAAAGGGGTTTTCTATTTTCGCAAACCAAATCTTAAAGTGCCAAACGGGCCTCAATAGAGGTTTTTCTATTTCATAAAACATTCTTAAGATGCCAAACATGCTTAATTACATAAAGGGAACACTTTTTAAAATCAACCGGCCAGAAGGCCAAACACCTTTGGAAATACCCATTACCAATTCAAACCATTTAGGAAATCAATTCTTTTTCCAAGAAAAGTCACTTAAGACCAACGGCTTTGAAATACATTTCAATTTTCCAATACAAGGCATAATAGTTTCTAGCAACCGCAATCAGATTCCATAGCATGTGTATATATATATATATAGCATAGTGTGAAACATATTCTTAAAACAGTCAAGCCATTATGAATTTCAAATTAAAAGCTTAGGCATAGGGGACCCACCTCAACATGTCGCTGCTTGAAGACAAACATTCAAACTGATCCTTGGCGCACACACGCACATGCATTTATACATATATATATATATACACACCCATAGGTGCATTGCACATATATATATGTATGCTTTACTTTATGCATGTGCATGCGGGGTACCTCGACACCCGCGGCCCAAAACCATTGTAGCGGGGTCCTGCGCACTCCACAAAACATGTAATAAATTAAAAGAACAAATTATGCAATACATCAAAATTAGTACCACAAAATTTACACAAACGAAACACACCCAAACTACATCATAGCGCCACTTCAAAAACACTCGCACGTCAAAATCATTGTAAAACATGAAGTGCATAATTTGTACAAATTAAGTAAGTCATCTGCACCACTTATAAAACATTTTAAAAAAACATAACACAACATAAAACAACAACACACCTGAAAACCTCTTCTAAGGCCAAAAGCACACCGAAACAGACTCCAACAAAATAAAACGCATCCCTTGCATCATTTAATAAACTAAGTGCACAGTTCATAAAACACCATTAAATGACACATTGAGGGTTTTTATAAATAAACACACTCGATATCACATCACATTCTACAAAAATAATAAATCAAAACATAGTAATCTTTCTTCAAAACCAAGTTCGCACAAAACAAATTAATTGAAGAACATGCTAAAATAATTGGACAAGAAAAATATTTCAGCAAACAACGTTTAACATAAAATCACCAATTTAAAACAAAACCACCTCAATTCCATTCACAAATCATTTTCGCACCACCCAAAGGATTAGCATGAAATTACCTACAACATGTGTCGAAAACTCCAAAACTCGGTGCGACGCGTCAACCATGTCCAGTCCGCACCACAAGAGAACCAAAATATACTCTGATTAATAAGATTGAAAATGTAAACCACAAATTAAGACCCCAAATTGACACCCTAACTGCTGGAAACCTAAAAACCCAAAGAAACAAGGACGAAAACATAAACAAGGAGGAAGAAAGGTCTACCCTGGTGGTCGCGCCGGAGGTCCAGCGGGAGGGGGAGGCCGGAGTCACGGCGGTCGCGGTAGGGAGCTGGGGCGGCCAGCCGAGGGTAGAGAGGGGGAGGCCAGGCGAGTAGGCTGTGGCTGGGACGGAAACGGCAGGGGGGTTGCGGGTCTCGGCGAGCGCGGAAGGCGGAACGGCGGCCGGAGGTGTGGCGTGGCCGGAGCGGGAGGACAGGACGGTGGCGAGGGCGGTGCGGGTCTCAGCGAGCGCGAAGGAGAGGAATGGGGGGGGTCGGCCGTGAGCGGGAGTAGCGGGAGGTGAGGCCGGCTGTGAGCGGGAGGTCGGCGGTGCGGAGAGGTGCTGACGGGGAGCGGCGAGCGGAGGGGCGTCGATGGGCTGCTGCGCCGAACGGGTGGGGGAGACGCGATGGAACTAGGGAGAAAAAAAAAAAGAAGCGCCGAAATGGGGGGGTGAAACCCTAACGCAAAGAAAAAAAAATTAAAAGAGAAAATAGAGTAAATAAAAATAAAAATAAATAAATAAAAGAAATCCTAATAATATATAATAATATTAATGAATCATAATTATAATAAAAAAAATAACTTAATAAAATACCAATTAAAATAATGATCTTAATCATTCAACGAATAAATTGATAAAATCATTAACAAAAAAAAAAGAATAATAATAAAAATAATAATAATAATAATAATAATAATAATAACTTCATAATAATTATTATAAACTAAACCGTAATATTATTATTAATAATAATTAGAAGAAAAATTATAATGAACTTGTTAATAATTATATCTATTAACCATACTAATAAAAACATTAATCGACATTATCATAATATTGATCCAACTCATGAAAACGCATTTTATCTATTCGCCTTGTACAAGAGGCACGCCGCGCGGTGACCCGAGAAAAGCCGCGCGGCTTTGAACTTGTCATGCCCATGCACCGGATGCTGTCAAGGGCAAAGCATTCGTTCATCAACAAAATACAAAAATTTCAAAGAGGTTTGGTTGCAGCTTGGTAGAAAGTTTCAAAAATCCGACGAAATCATAAAATAATATTATCTTAAAAGTTCGGGTGTGGCAATTCTCCCCACCACAAAAACTTTCTGCCCCCAGAAAGTCACCCAGCCAAACGAGGAATCAAACTTGAGTCTGAAACTGAACGAGGCCAACAAAATCACGAACTTGGTATGACTTTCCACTCCATCAGTCACACCCAACCAACTCTGAGGGAAACTGGAAAGAGAACCATCAGGAAACGAGGAGGATTCTCCCCACCACAAGAACCCGACTAGCACAACCGACCTTGAGACTCTTAGCATGGGATAACTCTGGAACTACTAACTTGATCCAAGAGGAAACCGCTGCAAAGACCAAACCTCAAAGAAGGGACAACAAGATTCATGGTGGGTCTCCCCACCATTTAAGAACTGACCAACTTAAACCAACCAGTATAAACCGACATGAGAACTTCCAATCCTAAACCAGAAACCACTGCGACATGAGAAAACCCACAGAAGAATTCAACCAAATAACGAACTTAACCATGACTCCTCACTTCCACAAGAGATGAGAAACTCCAAAACGAGGATGCACTAAAACAAAACGGGTAACACTTGAGGAGACGCAACTACCGGAATTACAAGAAAACAAGATCACCATGCCTTTTTACAACCACGGTGGGGTATCCAAAGAACAAAGACCACAACGAGAAAAGGAGACCTTTGCGCCTCTTACAGAAAAACAAAACCTTCAAAGACGGGAGAGATGAAACCGGGAAATTCAGAACGTCCCCATTTAATCATTGGAGACAAAAATTAAACCAAGGTTCCCCACACTCAATGATTCCTGACTGCGTGAAAGGCTTCACTCTGAGACCTGTGGTTGGAGCTCTGATGTCTTGAAGCATCTGCTGCTCCGCAGTCAGGAGCTGACATTCTCCTGTCGAGACCCCTCCTGACGAAGCCGCTAGCAGAACCTCTCTAAGTTTCCCAAACAGCCACACCGACAGCAAGTCTTTAATGGATGATGATGACAAGGCGGCTTAAAGTACCCAAACCGGCCACACAAGAAGCGAACAAGAGAGTGGCCCGACTAATAGAAGATGGAGTTGATAATGAAACTTGTCTGAGATGGGTTCCTCCGGTTCGCTCTCACAGAATGGGGAACCATCCCAAACACCAAAGGGAACAAGTCCTTGAACAATAGACGAAGACCCCACACAAGAGAAACTTTAACTGATTCTGCGACATTATCTTTGGAGAAAAGGGAACCAACTTCTTGAGATGACCAACGTAGGCCTTCACTATTCATTGGCATTGCTGGACACTCACGAGCCTTGTCGCTTCCATCACCTTCGCTTCCACAAATATAAACCAACTAATGAGAGTGGTCCTAAACACCTTCCAAGTCATACCATCGTGCGATGACACCAGGGTTATCTCCTCCACCAATCCCAAGTTGCACCTTCAAATGGACCTGAACCAACACAGACTCTCTTAGCTTTGGGAGTTTCCAACAACCTGGAAACACCAACGATTTCACCAAGCCAGTTTGCTACCT
Source organism: Viscum album (assembly GCA_963277665.1). Classification (NCBI taxonomy): domain Eukaryota; kingdom Viridiplantae; phylum Streptophyta; class Magnoliopsida; order Santalales; family Viscaceae; genus Viscum; species Viscum album. The sequence continues at coordinate 1,821,913,277 of OY728135.1, read as the reverse complement.
TCGATAGATCACTATCACCATGGTGGCTGGACAACAACCGAAAAGAATTCAATTCCACCACTCTGCTAAGAGTCTAGGTAGAACCAACAACTAGAAGTGACTCACTAGAACTTTCTGGGACTTTTCTGGGTGGCATACTCAAAAACAAGGGGCACAAATCCGAATCAAAACTCATCATAAATCAAAATTTCACACCTCAATCACAAACGAAAGCTCAAACTCAAATCTCTATTCCAACCACAATTCAGTACGTCAAAACCAAGAACTCATGAAAAGGAATACCCAACACGAAAAGAGAACGCTAAACAATTTCTCACTCACTTTTCTAAACATTTGAAAAACCCTTTTTGAAAACCATCTTTCAGCAAACAAAACAACATAAATATCCACCATCGGTATCCCATGGTGTCTCACACATATGTATCCCGGTGCTAGCTCGAGCACCCATCCACTCACGTCACCAATTTCCCCACTTTCCACATGCGCACCTCAATGTGTGATCACTCATAGGAATACCAAGGGTAGATTAAAGACACTTATCATTTCCAAATTAGACCATTAAGCACAAAACACAAATTCTCAACCAATTGAAAAAAAATAACTTATCATCAAAGCAATACATTTCTAACTTCCAAAAACATTTCCAATTCACATTCCAAAAAGTGTTACTGAGATTTCAAAACAACTTCCAAAACACCCCTCATTTTCCCTTTTGAAACCACACATTTGTTAAAAGAAAACAATTTCCATTTCAAAACCACTTTTCCACTCTAACACCACATTCCCAATTCAAACCACCTTCACAAAAATCCATTTTCATTTTTGAGATGTACTCACACCAACCAAAATTAAGGTCAAACATAACTCACATTAAAACATCCAAAAATAAGGGACTAGTGGTTATACCAACCCGGTAACATGGCTTAGCAGACCATGCTCCGAGCGGGCATCCACCACAGGAAGTATCTTGAACCGTGCACTCGGGCTGTACATGGGTCGCTACTCCATGCAAGTCTGCCGCGTAACACTGGCTCACTTCCTTGGTCATCCCTCATCCACACATACCAATCCAAAGAAGAAAATTCAAATCCTGGACTACCCCTGGAAACTCGAGTCTCGGGACGGGAAAGGGTTCATGACGTCCTTCCCGCACCTACCTCTCGAGTCCCGACACACCTAATCACCAAGCTACTTGACACCCCAAATAACAAGGGCACCTCTGATACCATTTTGTCACGAACCAGGCCGGGTTGTCATCCGACCCGACACCCGACCCGGTCCGCGACATGGCCCGAAGGGCGTTCCCGATCCCCACGGGCTGGCAACTAGTGCCGGGCATCAAAACAAACCAGTTGGGAACGGTTTGGCCCATGAAAAAGATAAGAAAACATAAACTGAACAAGCATATGAATAAAGGAAAACAAACTGAACGACGTGGCAGCAGAAAAAGGAATAAATAAACGCGACATACCTCAGGTGACCCCGTGGATCACCACGGTACGACAACCACCCACTTCCAAAAGCGATCCAAGACTGAAACCTGTAACTGAAAAGTAAAGTAGGCGTGATCACCGAGATGATCAGTAGGAAAGCCAAAAACAACCACGTCCTATGCCTCCGCCTTTATTAAGAAATCCACAATGCCAGTTTGGAAATAAGATATAATAAAATAGTGTTTCTCCTTTTCAAAATTAAGTAATGAGTTTGCATTTTCAGGTAAATCCTTTTTCTTCCACTACATTTTCAAAATAGGTTTCAAGCATGCACTTAACATTTCAAAATGAAAAGAAACAAGTTTGGATTAAAATATGGTTTTCATAAACAAGGCATCAAGTATGAAATCACTGAAAAGAAAGTTATGTCGTTAGCAACATGACAAAAATGAGCACCATGGGTAATCCCTATAGGTAGCTAAAACAAGTGGGAACCTAAAGACCTCGTACCTCAGTGAAACGTGGCTTAGAAGACCACGACCCTCAGAAAACGTGGCTTAGAAGGCCACGACCCTCAGAAAACGTGGCTTAGAAGGCCACGACCCTCAGAAATTCATATGTTTAGTTAGTGTTGTTGCGTCAATCCTGCTAGACAAACCGGGACGTACCCCTGCCGTGTCATCTAGCATACTAGTCCTGGTCACCCACCTAGATACCCGGGTTTTCCCATTGTGATCTATTTCAAATGGTGGTGAGTTTTCTTTATCAATAAATCAAACAAATACATTACACTTTCTTTATCTAAAACTCATCCAACCCTTCACCACCGCACTCCCTACTTAAGTGAATTCCCCCTCTTTACACCACACAAACATGCACAAGCCTTTACACTAGGCACACATCACAAACCACTCATCAACACTTGCATCCCATTTTATTTTTCAAATTTAGGGGAATGACTCAAAAAGGGGTTTTCTATTTTCGCAAACCAAATCTTAAAGTGCCAAACGGGCCTCAATAGAGGTTTTTCTATTTCATAAAACATTCTTAAGATGCCAAACATGCTTAATTACATAAAGGGAACACTTTTTAAAATCAACCGGCCAGAAGGCCAAACACCTTTGGAAATACCCATTACCAATTCAAACCATTTAGGAAATCAATTCTTTTTCCAAGAAAAGTCACTTAAGACCAACGGATTTGAAATACATTTCAATTTTCCAATACAAGGCATAATAGTTTCTAGCAACCGCAATCAGATTCCATAGCATGTGTATATATATATATATAGCATAGTGTGAAACATATTCTTAAAACAGTCAAGCCATTATGAATTTCAAATTAAAAGCTTAGGCATAGGGGACCTACCTCAACATGTCGCTGCTTGAAGACAAACATTCAAACTGATCCTTGGCGCACACACGCACATGCATTTATACATATATATATATATATACACACCCATAGGTGCATTGCACATATATATATGTATGCTTTACTTTATGCATGTGCATGCGGGGTACCTCGACACCCGCGGCCCAAAACCATTGTAGCGGGGTCCTGCGCACTCCACAAAACATGTAATAAATTAAAAGAACAAATTATGCAATACATCAAAATTATTACCACAAAATTTACACAAACTAAACACACCCAAACTACATCATAGCGCCACTTCAAAAACACTCGCACGTCAAAATCATTGTAAAACATGAAGTGCATAATTTGTACAAATTAAGTAAGTCATCTGCACCACTTATAAAACATTTTAAAAAAACATAACACAACATAAAACAACAACACACCTGAAAACCTCTTCTAAGGCCAAAAGCACACCGAAACAGACTCCAACAAAATAAAACGCAGCCCTTGCATCATTTAATAAACTAAGTGCACAGTTCATAAAACACCATTAAATGACACATTGAGGGTTTTTATAAATAAACACACTCGATATCACATCACATTCTACAAAAATAATAAATCAAAACATAGTAATCTTTATTCAAAACCAAGTTCGCACAAAACAAATTAATTGAAGAACATGCTAAAATAATTGGACAAGAAAAATATTTCAGCAAACAACGTTTAACATAAAATCACCAATTTAAAACAAAACCACCTAAATTCCATTCACAAATCATTTTCGCACCACCCAAAGGATTAGCATGAAATTACCTACAACATGTGTCGAAAACTCCAAAAATCGGTGCGACGCGTCAACCATGTCCAGTCCGCACCACAAGAGAACCAAAATATACTCTGATTAATAAGATTGAAAATGTAAACCACAAATTAAGACCCCAAATTGACACCCTAACTGCTGGAAACCTAAAAACCCAAAGAAACAAGGACGAAAACATAAACAAGGAGGAAGAAAGGTCTACCCTGGTGGTCGCGCCGGAGGTCCAGCGGGAGGGGGAGGTCGGAGTCACGGCGGTCGCAGTAGGGAGCTGGGGCGGCCGGCCGAGGGTCGAGAGGGGGAGGCCAGGCGAGTAGGTTGTGGCTGGGACGGAAACGGCAGGGGGGTTGCGGGTCTCGGCGAGCGCGGAAGGCGGAACGGCGGCCGGAGGTGCGGCGTGGCCGGAGCGGGAGGACAGGACGGCGGCGAGGGCGGTGCGGGTCTCGGCCAGCGCGAAGGAGAGGAATGGGGGGGGGGGGGGGTTGGCCGTGAGCGGGAGGAGCGGGAGGTGAGGCCGGCTGTGAGTGGGAGGTCGGCGGTGCGGAGAGGTGCTGAAGGGGAGCAGCGAGCGGAGGGGCGCCGATGGGCTGCTGCGCCGAACGGGGGGGGAGACGCGATGGAACCAGGGAGAAAAAAAAAGAAGCGCCGAAATGGGGGGGTGAAACCCTAACGCAAAGAAAAAAAAAGTAAAAGAACAAATAGAGTAAATAAAAATAAAAATAAATAAATAAAAGAAATCCTAATAATATATAATAATATTAATGAATCATAATTATAATAAAAAAAATAACTTAATAAAACACCAATTAAAATAATGATCTTAATCATTCAACGAATAACTTGATAAAATCATTAACAAAAAAAAGAATAATAATAAAAATAATAATAATAATAATAATAATAATAATAACTTCATAATAATTATTATAAACTAAACCGTAATATTATTATTAATAATAATTAGAAGAAAAATTATAATGAACTTGTTAATAATTATATCTATTAACCATACTAATAATAAAATTAATCGACATTATCATAATATTGATCCAACTCATGAAAACGCATTTTATCTATTCGCCTTGTACAAGAGGCACGCCGCGCGGTGACCCGAGCAAAGCCGCGCGGCTTTGAACTTGTCATGCCCATGCACCGGATGCTGTCAAAGGCAAAGCATTCATTCATCAACAAAATAAAAAAATTTCAAAGAGGTTTGGTCGCAGCTTGGTAGAAAGTTTCAAAAATCCGACGAAATCATAAAATAATATTATCTTAAAAGTTTGGGTGTGACAGATCGCCTACCACTGGCCTACATGAAGTCCTAGTTAGTATGATTTTTTTTAGTAAAATGACTTTTTTGATGAAAAATAAGTTGATTTTTGGAACATATGTTTTATCAAATATATAACCTAGGGATTGGAAAATAATTTAGTGACTAAGTGATTAATGTTATTTCGGAAGATGTTCACTATTTTGGGAATCCTATATGATCAAGGTAAATAGAATGATATGGTATTTTATTTGAGAAATAATGGTTGAATTATATTTTGTAAGAATCTATTATTTAATTGTGGACTTATGGTGAATCAGGTTATTTATGGAAATAGTTAAAGTATCTTGAAGATTACTAGGGAAATTTCTTTTTTAGTATGAGATTCAAGAGTAATTGATGTTATTTGAAGATAAATGTTAAAAATTTTCTTAGAATACTTTGATCAAATACTTATGAATTTTGTGTATCAATATTAGTTTGAATTATTTTTAAGAATTTTAAGAATAGTTATTTATTGAATGATCTATGCTGAACTTTATGTACTACTGTTGAATTCTAGAGATCGAAGTAGTTTTTAATTATATAAGTTTTATTCTTTTTGGGGAATTAAATTATCTTGAACTAACCATTTTGGTTTTGTTTGGTATTTAAAGTTAGGATAAATATATATTTAATATTTTATGGATTCTGTGTTTCTCTATAATTTTATTCTAGTGCTTCAAATGTGAAAAAATCATCTTGAATAATCATTATTTGGAGAAAAAGACAAGTTTGTGGTAGAAATTGATTAAATAATGAAACTCTAATTTTAAAGTAAGTATTTTTCATTATGTTCTTAGTCTATGTAGTAAAATAATTCCTCAACTCTATGAAAATTATTTTGAAACAAAAAAGTTATATGTTTACTTTCCTTGCTAAGAAATCAATGACCTTTTAACCCATCACAGATTTATGGTTTTTGTGATTGTTAACATTCTCATGACCATGTTATCTATCACTATCCATTATAAATTTATAGTTAGTTTTCTTATCTATGTCCATGTTTTCCTATATGTAACCCTAGTATGTGTTATCTCTGGTGACCTTCGTATTTCCCTTTTTTTATTTTAAAGTGGAAGTTGCATTTATCCTGTTTCTGATGTGGCATTTGAATAAAGCTATTTATAAAATTCAAACCCCTAGTTTTTGATCTTGAGATCAAATTATGAGGACAAAATTTATTAAATATGGGGATAATGTAACATACTAAGTTTTTAAAAAGGAAACACTATGTTCGATAGCGTACATGATACGCCATATCAAGTTTAAACTAACAACTAAATATTATTATTTAAATGTTACTATTAAACTAGTTGTTAGAATGGTGGGTACGAACTGGATTAACTGAATTATTAAAATATGGTTTACACATGTATATATATAATTAATTCTTTGGATACCAATTAATTATAAATGAAAATAAAACCCTTTTTAAAATAAAAGAAAATGATCCTCTGAAAAACTATTTAAATGTGCACAAGTGTGTTTTATACCAATAAATAAAAAAAATAATCTTATTGGATTAAATTAATGAAATATATATATAATATATTTAATATAATATTTAAAATCCATCTTATGTTTTTTTATACATGATATAAAAACAAATCCAATTTCACGCATAAAAGAATTATTTTTCTAAAAAATAGTTTTGCCACCTTTTGATGGCGCACTTGATTTAAATATATTTTTTGGAACTTTTATAAATTATATTTGAAAAAATAAAATTATTATTTTAAATTAGAGTATCAAAGTTTACTTTGGTTGAATTTTTGGGATTTTTTTTATAAGATTCATTTTTTGTTGAATAGTGAAAAAAATACTACATTTTAATTGAAAATTGATTTTTTATAAAATTTATTTATAGAGTTAAATTATATATTTGAATGGTTTAAAAGTATAATTAGAACATTTTTTATCAATTAATCCAATTTAGGCCACTGTAATCAATTTCAAATTGAGTTTTGATATAAAAACATTTCAATCTTTTGAAGGTTTTTACTTTAAAAAAACATGTTTTCTCATTCTGTCAGCAGGAATAATTTTTAACTAATTTATAAAATTTATGTGTTTTGAATCTTTAAAAATATATTAAATATTTTGGAATAATAATTTCCAAATTTATTAAATATTTTACTTTTATTTTTGGACAATATGAATAGTAACTTTAGTAATTTTTATTACCATAGTTAAGGGTAAATCGATTAATTTTGGGTAAAAATAATATTATAAATATTATAAAATTACCCTAACACTTGTCCTAATTTCATTTGATAAGTTTTTATCAACTAAAATCATCATTGGGATTAAATTATAACATTTTTAAGAAACTTGGATGAGATTATGACATTTATAATATTATATTCAAAGAAGAGTCAATTTTGTTACACTTTTGTTTTTAACAAGTAAAATATTTTTAATATGGGGTAATATATGGTATATGTTTGACTATTAATAGTATTTGGAAATATAAATTTTTTATCTTTATTATGATAATTTATTTGTAATTTTTAGATAAGAAATAATTAAATTAAAGTCTTGCACAGTGATGATACAGTAATTGTTTAATTAAATAAAATATCAAATAAATGATATTAAAAATACTAAAATAAATATAATTTGAGATTATTAATGTCATCCAAGAATTTTTTAGATTCCTTTGACATATTAGGGATGTTTTAGAAGTTTTTTTTTAATTTATATTACTGTTATGATATTTTTAAAAAGTCAAGTAATGAATAGTGTCAAAATTGATATTATTGATATTTTAAAATAAATAATATTTATTAAATGATATAAAATTTATTAAAATATAAATTTAATCCAACATATTGGGATAATTCTTAAAATTTCATAAATGAATCATTTATTGGTTTTTTGGTATTATATAGTAATTATGTTAACCTTCAAAGTGTAAATTACATGATATCATGGTAAGAGTTAAAAGGTTTAAAACCAAAAGATAAGGATTAAAAAAATAATAAAAACTTGTCTAATTTTCATTTTATGAATGGATTTAGACCCATTATCATCCTATATTTTAAATAAATCACTTTGGACCCATTTTAAATAGAATATTAATTTATATTAATTTAATATTTTAAAGAATCCCAAGAGAGGCCATCTCATTTCCTATAAAAGGGCACTCATTCTTCTCATTTTAATACACTTAAAAACCATTTTGGATCATCTAATATATTCCCAAATACCTTCCTATAATCTATCACTATAATCTAGAGGCTTTATTTTAGGTAAAACGCCCTCTTTAGAGGTGTTAAGGTATTAATCAAAGGAGATTGTCCGAATAAGAGGAAAGTAAAGGAAATGCATGGAAAATCAGAATCAAGGTAAGGGAATTTCTTTTAAAACCCATTTTAAAGTTAATCTTTCAATTATTTTTAAAATATCTAAAAGAAATTATTTTTTATCATATAATTAAGGAACATAATTTCTCACTTTAATGTTTTGATTCTTCCTTTACAAGTTTGCCATTTTATTTTCAAATAATGTGTTTTCATTTATGAGTGCGAGGCTTTATAAAAATGAAATGTGATTTCAAAGTGTAAATGTTATTTTTTTTCTTTATGATTTTTTTATGTGTTATTATTATGTTATGGTTTTTGGGAATATTTTATGAGTATGGGTGGTTCTATGATAAATCGAAGGCGGGTGATCCCTTGATATCTCTCTAATGCATTGGGAAATGAGATGGAGTTAATCAGTAGGATTTCTCCTGATAGGTTAAAATAATATACTGTGGTGGGTATTCCAAATTTAACCATAAATTTTACTCCCTATTTAGTTGTGAAATCTACTTTAAGAGTGATATATAATTTATTCAACAAGATTAACTTTACGATTTATGTTTTTTATGGAGTTTTATATGAATATTATGGTTTTATTAGGTAAGATAAAGAGATTATGTTTTATGGATAAAAAGTATAACTTTTTGAAAATGTTTTCATGAGTTTAAATTATTCACAAACTAATGGTTTCTTTCTTTCTTTTTATGTCACTTACTGAGATCATTGTTCTCATCCCAAGTTTTAAAATGTTTTTCACAGTGTATAAGGTTGGGTAAGAGAAAGGAGGAAGTCAAGTTGAAAGTTATGAAGATTTTTCATGAAATAGGAACCATGTTTTATTTTAAAAGTTTTATATTATGAAAGAAATGGATAATATTTTAATAGTATCCAATTTGTATGAAAGTGGGATGTTATCTATGAATTATGACCTAATTATCTAAATTTATAAACCTAAAAATATCCTCAATGTTAAAGAAGTAAATTATTGACTAAAAATCAATATTATGTAATGTTTAAGGTTGGGACCTTAAAATGGATAACAAGAAAATAACCATCTCATTCAATGAAATGAAATTTTTATTGAGAACTATGCGACCAAAAACAAAACCAGATTTGAAAATCAGATGTGGAAGCAGGAATACTGGAGAAAATGGATCAACTTGGTTGAGAAAATTCTCTCAACCTTATTGTTCATATTGAGAATAAAAGATATAAACCTTATTCCATTAACACTTGTGTATTTTATTTTTACTTACATTGTAGGTAATTGAAGGTGGAGTATGGTCTTAAGGGGAGAACCTAAGAAATTGAATATAGTGTCAATTTTAGACAATAAAGGTAAGAATTCTCCATCCTAGTATGATTTCTAAACTAGTATTAAAATACAAATCTAATGAAGAATCATCTTTGATAAAGTTAGAGTTTGTTTTGTCAAAATTGGATAATAAGAAGGTAAATACTCAATCCTATAATGATCTATCTATTCTCAGGTGTATACATTAAAGAATAAAATCCTTAGTGAATACGTGGAAGTATTCAACACTGTACAACCATATAAAGAATATAATTTTAGTGTATTATCCTATTTTAATATCTTATAATCCATCCTTGAATAAATTCACTATTATGAAGATGTTGAGTAGTGTTTCCCTTGAGGAGGGAAACTGGATAATTATGAAGAAGCTTCCAAAAAATATTAGTTCAAGAAAATATGAATTTTTCTAGTGAGTTATTGAAGGTTTTGTCATTAAATAAGGTATGTTATCATAATCTGTCATCCTTGATAATGAATATCATATTATAAAATAAAGGGTAAAAATTTTAATTAATGACCAACAATGGAGATTTAAAGTTGTTCCAAAGTTGTTATATCTTGTTATATATATTTAATGTTTTAACCTGTGTGTTGAAGTGAGTATAGGAAATTTAGTTTGATAATATTATTGAGAAATGTGTATCAAAATTGGTATTTCAAGTAGTACCATATATTATTTTAACCTAGAATTGTTGATAATCTCTTGAATATTGATTTTGATTGGTTTCATTTCTAATTGGTATCAAGTGTAATTGATTATAGACAGCTTAGTTGCCTAAATCAAACCCTATTGTTTTCTACAATGAGCTTAGATTAGTAGACTTAGAGTGGAATGGTTAATGAAAGTTTTCTAAGTATGAATTGATACCATTTCCTAAATACTTTTTATTTCTTATCAATAATGGGGGATAAAGTAAAATAAAAGGTTTGATGAGAAAGTGGGGACAACATGAAATAAAAGTTGACAAGTTTGTGGTAGAGAAAGGAAAATTTTTATAATAAGTCAGTATAACATATTTACACATCATTTTAAATGAGTATTGATAATAAATACAAATGGAAAGTTTGTTGATCCCACTTTGTATGAGTTGTGTTTATTGTCAGTGATATTTTCAATGAATAAGGGGTCTTCATTGATAGAAATATATTTATGAAGATAACCCAAGAATATTGAAGAATAGTTCAAGTATATCTTGGAATATATGATTATTTGGATAATTAAATCTTGTTAATAAATAATTTTATTGGATGTACTGATCATTATTATGAAGCATTGTCTATAATGCATTCACCATTAATGGAGAAGTGTTTCAAAGTAAGTATCTTATTGTTTATCAGTGTTTCATACATTGGATGAAATGTCTTGGATGATTTGTTTAGAAGTTGGTTTGATATTGTTTCCTTGGATGTACTTTTTATATTTAAGGAAAATGTCATTTAAATATTTTTAGTTCCATAGAGATGATATTACTATCTCTATGATGAAGTGTGAAGGTGATCCATCCATGGTTATTAAAGAGAAAAGTTTTTTGGATGAATCTTTTGATTTACAAATCAGATGATTCCATGTGAAATGCTTTTATGTGTTTATATATATATATATATATATCATAAATGGATTTCATGATACTAGTGGTATTAAATGAGAAGTGGAGATTTTAATTAGTGATGGAAATGAAGGACCATGTTACTAACCCTGAGACCATACCATAGAGCATAGGACCACACTACAGATCTTTGTCTAAATGAGTCAAAAAAACATCATATCAGCTCAAGGTGTTGGGCAAGAAATGGAGTACCTTGCCACAGAGTATGTTTCTATACCATAGAAGAGACTCAAATTGAGTTCTCTGCACCACAGTGAAGGACTGCATCATATAGGTGGTTGGGTAAAAGTTTTATGGTATTGAAAAATCTGGGTCCTCCACACCGTTGTGAGAAGTCTACACCATAGAGTATTAAATGTCAGAATATTTCATAGCTATTCTTACATTTCATGGTCAGGAGGATGAATGGCAGACTATGTCGTAATGAGAAAACTGCATTGTCTAGTGGATTTTGCTAGATTTAGGTGATTCTGTAGATTTAGTGATCTCCACACTATATCACCTTGACCACGTCATTTTCATTTTGTGTGAAAACTACTAAAAATTGATAGGTTATTCTGTAATCCATATGAACACACCATAGAAGTTCCAATATGGGTAAATTTGAGGGTTCATGCTGACTTGGATTCATCTAAGGACTTTGGGGGTTATTTCAGACTAAAATAAATTCCAATTTGAATTATATGATCTTGATATATTGAAACAAAGATTCAAAGTCTGAGTTTTAAGAAGAAGTTATTGGTTTTAATTTTAATTTTAATTTAAAATTCAAACTAGAGGAATTGGAGGGTTGCTATGAAAAACTGTTATATACACAATAGAATTGAAGAGAGGATTGTGAAGAGCATTTATTGAATATCCTTAAATGCACATATAAGAGTCTCTATTATATGAATTTAATATTCAATAAATAAATAAGGAAATTGATATATCACTAATATTTCTATATAATTTCTATGTGTCTATGATAGTAAAGAGAGATCCAATGCAATTCAGTGATGCACTAAAGTTAAAGAATAAATAAATAAAAGAATAGGTTTTGTGTAAAAATATATTGTACAGTAAAGAATAAGAATAATTATTAATTATAAGAAATAAAGGTAGTGATCACTTGATTCTATGAAATAAGTGTGTTCATTTATATCCACATACAAAAGTAGAAGAAGTCTTTGCATGTTGTTATGCAATTGAAAGTTGGAGAAAAAGCAGAGAAGTAGCACATCTACAAAAATTTATGAGTCTCAATTGGTATTAGACTTTCTTTTTGTTATTCTAATTTCTTTTAAAATATTGGGCTGACAGTGTAAAGAACTAATAGGATGTTGTTGAGTTTGGGATTAACCAAACTTGGGTACAATAATAAACCCTATCCAATTGTATTCACATGTTGATACTAGTGTATCATATAATCTTGGAGGAATCCAGATCATACTAAGGACTAGCCTTTAATTTTGAAAGGTGGACCTTATAAATATTTTTGTCTCTTATGTGTCACTACTAGAAAAACAGGTATTTGCGACGGGCTATTTGCGACGGGATCCCGTCGCAAATAGCCATTTGCGACGGGGTCCCGTCGCAAATAGCCCGTTGCTGAAAACGCCGTCGCAACTACACTTATTTGCGACGGGCCCGTCGCTAAAGACTTTTTTTGCGACGGGCATTCTCTCCATCGCAAATAGTATTCCGTATTTTTGTAAAAAACTTTTAAAACAGTTTTTGCGACGGGACCCGTCGCAAATACCTTTTGCGACGGGACCCGTCGCAAATAGCTTTTGCGACGGTTCCGTTGCAAAAACTCTTTTTTAAAAAAATAAAAAAAATTAACAATACTAGTATTTGCGACGGGAGTCGGGACCCGTCGCAAATACTTTTTAAAAAAAAAATAAAAAACTATTAATAATACTAGTATTTGCGACGGGCATAGTATCCCGTCGCAAATACTATAAAAAAATAAATTAAATAAATTATTAATAAATTATTTTAATTAATATAATAATAGAATTATAATTTACAAATGAAAATAATAAATTATTTTAATTACTATAATAATAGTAGAATTATAATTCAAAAATAAAAATAATAGAATATTAATAAATAATTTAATTAATATAATAATATTACAATTATAATTCATAAATAAAAAAAATATTAATAAGTTATTTTAATTAATATAAAAATAATAGAATTATTTTACATTCAAATATTAAAATAATTCAAGTATTACAAAAAAAATAATTAAATTATAATATTATAAAATTTTAATATATATATAAAATTTTAATACATATATATAATTTTAATATATATATAAAATTTAATATTATAAAATATAAATAATATTATTATTCATATTAATATTGTTATTTAAAAATATAATATTATTAATATTTTATAATGAGACAGAAACTACGAATAGAAAAAAAAAATATTTTGATTTCACAAATTTTATAACAGAAATACAAACTCTAATCTGAAGGAGGGGGGGAGGGGGGGAGGTGGGGGATCTGCAGATGGTGGTGGAGGAAACTCCATCCCTAAAGCATGAGTGAGTCGGCGCATGTACTCCATCTGCTCCTGATGCTGCTGCTACCACCGACTCGTCTGCTCCTCGTACAGCTGCTGCTGGCGTCGACGCTCCTCCTCATGCTGCTGACGCATCTGCTCCTGCTCCTGTCGGAGACTCTCTATCTGTGCAGTCTGAGATCGCAACTGATCCTCATACTGTGTAGAAGAAGATGCACGAGCTCCTCTCGAGCTGGACGCCGACATCGCAGCACTGCCATAATAATCTCCGGGAGTCAGTCGAGAGCTGATACCAACTACCCGGCCCTTCTTGAAGGCATACTGGGTGGCCTGCATCCATGCCGCCTCATCAAACTGACGGGCAGTGGTCTGATCTGATGACTCGGCCTAACTCTCAGGTCGGGCCTGTGCCGCTGCGGCCTCATATGACTCCTATAGTTGCAATTTAAAATTAAAATTGTGAATATATTATATGCAGTTAATTTTTAAACTTGAAAACAAATAATACTGACCACGATGTGATGCTGACGATCACCTCTGAGCTCCCCAGTAGCAGGATCACTGTACATCCTCCGATATACGTCGTATTCTGTAATATCGGGGTGCTCGACAGCCTATAAGAATAAAAAATAAACTGTTAATATTTATAGTTATATAAAATATTTATAAATAATGTACGTACCAGATGCTGTCTATGAGTACTGAAAGAACGACTCCCAGCTCGATGAGTCACCTCCTGTCTCCCCCGATTCTGCCTCCCCACCGATGATCTCCTCTGAAAGGCACCACTCAACCAGTGCGCACATAATCCATCCCATACATGGGATGAAATATACTCTGGTCGGTGTGCTCTACATGACTCCTCAAAATCTGACACTCCTGCTTTCTTCATCGCAGCTTTTCTTAAATTGTGCAAAAACTGACGAAGACGATCACGCATGGCCACCTCCCATGCCTCGTGGATGGCGTCACGCATGGTATCCTCGATCGGATACCATAAACCCTACAAATAAATCAAAATATCAAGTTAAAAATGAAATAATTTTCAAAATAAAAATTATTTATTTACGTACGTACCAACCAATGGCCGAACATGGCCTGCTGCACATCAATGGGAATCTGCTCCCATGTGGTCCACGGCTGAGAGAAATAGTTGCGCAAAATAGCGCTGCCCTGTCCGACTGCTATATGCGGAAAACTGAAAAAATAATAAACATTTATTATGTGAATAGATTAATGAAATCTTAGTCAAATACACAGGTTATCACACAGGTTATCACACCTCCGGGTGCGCGGATCAAACCCAAGACGTGGACGTCGCTCGGGGACGGGGTCAGGAATCATCAATCGTGCAAGACCGCGCCCCCTCCGCGTACTCCCTGGAGCGCCTGCAGGCTGAGGGTCATCTGCCAGCAACTCATCCGCATCGAAAGGCAGGTCAGCCTCCGCCAACTCACGAAATGTGGCCTCGTCCATCTGAAACAGAAAATGTTAATGTTAGCAAATAATTGATAATTACTATTATATATACATATATACATATTATGATTGTATATAAATACCATGGAATTCTATAAGTGTTCATCTTCATCATCATCTTCATATATGTCAATGTCATCTTCATATTCCTCCTCAACATCATCGATATCCATTCGAGTTGCAGTTGCTTCATCTCTTACCATTTCAAATTCATGTGTGACATCATTAACATCATCGTCATCACCGACTCCTAAATGTGGGGTGTCGTCATCGATACTCATGTCTCTTTGTAAAAAAGATTGATTTTGAGTACTCTCTTGAAAAACTTCAATTCTTTTCACATCAGTGAAAGCACTTTCACTTTGACTAAACTGATTGTCTCGAATTTTGATTTTTTTTACACTCCACCAATCAGTCAAGTCTCTTGATGTTGCACAGTACTTTGCATAATAAACTTGATATGCCTGTTGAGCCAATAATAATGGTTCATTTACTGCG
This sequence comes from Viscum album, assembly GCA_963277665.1. Classification (NCBI taxonomy): domain Eukaryota; kingdom Viridiplantae; phylum Streptophyta; class Magnoliopsida; order Santalales; family Viscaceae; genus Viscum; species Viscum album. The sequence continues at coordinate 1,821,897,623 of OY728135.1, read as the reverse complement.
AGAACACTTTTACATTTAATATCGATGATTCCATGAGTCGGATGAACACGCACGCCTCTCTCTGTATCCAACCACTGACATTTGAACATGGTTATGTAATGTTGTCCAAGATAACAGAGTTCAATGATTTCATCAAGTATGCCATAAAAGTCAACTTCATTTTCTCGATGATGAGATCCTCTCAAGCTAACTCCACTGTTCATTGTTTTTTTCGATTCCCCATATGCATGTGTGTGGAATCGAAATCCATTCACCACATATGCATTATAAGTTTTAACAAGTTTGGAAGGTGGGTTACTCAATACACACAGTCGTTTGTCAATTTTATCAGCATGTCGAGACACCTGAAGATTTGTGAAATAATTATCAATATAGTAAACTATACATTGAATGAGTTGCTAAAAGATAAAGAATTTATGTTACCAGTTTTTGAAACCACTGAGAGAAATTTTTCAGTCGACGTTCTTCGAGAGAAGCTGCTGTAATTTGTGGAATTTGTTTCTTGATATGATTATCATACAACCTATAAAAACCAAAGTTATTTACTGTAACATAAATGATAGAATAAGTGATATAAACACTTACAGTACAACTGATGTCATCTCTTCACAGTTGAGCAGAACATACGTATGAGCTCTATGATGTTCATCATCTGAAAGCCAGCGTTCAGAAACTCCACCAAAACCAAGCTCTGACTGGTTGAAAACAGATAATTGATTGTCGATTTCATTAATATTCCTCTCATTCCGTCCCATTCGGTTGTGTTTTGAAGGATACTCAGATTCAAAATAATGGGAGCAGAAAAAAGATATTTCCTCTTGCAAATAAGCTTCTGTAATAGATCCTTCAACAGATGCTTTGTTGCGTACTTTTCTTTTCAATTTTTGCATGCATCTTTCAAATGGGTACATCCATCGAAACTGTATCGGACCTCCACATTTGGCTTCATATGGCAAATGTAACATCAAATGTTCCATTGAGTCGAAGAAAGACGGCGGAAATATTTTTTCAAGTTTACATATAATTACAACAACATCTTTTTCAAGTTTGCCTAGAGCATCATAATCTTCCGTAGCCGCACAAATTTCCCGAAAAAAATGAGACATGTCTGTTATGGAATCCCAAATCACAGAATTCAACAGACCTCTTAATCCAATGGGTAGAAGTCTCTCCATTATAACATGACAATCATGACTTTTTAATCCAGTAATATGACCATTCTTTATACATCTACCCAAATTGGAAGCACAGCCATCTGGAAGTCTCAAATCTGCAATCCACTGACAAAATAATAAACGGTTTTCTTTAGACAGTGTATAAGCTGCTTTTGGTTTCAGTAACCTTTCTGTTCTGACATTCTCAAATAGTTCCAATTCTGGACGCCTGCAAATTTGGGCAAGATCTAAACGTGCATTTACATTGTCTTTTCTCTTTCCTGGCGTATCCAAAACTGTATGAAACAAATTATCAAAACAGTTCTTCTCAATATGCATGACATCTAACATGTGTCGGACCAACAAATCAGACCAATATGGCAAATCCCAAAATATGCTACGTTTAATCCAATTGTGTTCTTTCCCAAAACCAGAAATTTTCTGTTGGTTTATTGTGGGACCAAAAGTGATGGGAGGTAATGAAAATACAACCGATTTTAACTCCGAACCTGATAGCATTTTTGGAGGTCCATCCCTTTCAGCTGTTCCTTTTCTAAAATGAGATCTGTTTCTGCGAAAAGGATGATCAGCTGGAAGAAATCTGCGATGACAGTCAAAATAACACGGTTTCTTTCCATGAATGAGCATAAATGCTTTGTTCTCTCCCATACAGTAAGGACATGATTTCTGACCATGTGTACTCCAGCCAGATAACATCCCATAAGCCGGGAAGTCACTTATTGTCCACATCAATGCTGCTCTCAGTATGAAATTCTGTTTCGTTGCAACATCATATGTACTGACACCAGTACTCCACAATAAATTTAATTCATCAATCAATGGCTTCAAATAAACATCAATATTTTTCTTCGGATGTCCTGGAATTAGTAAAGTCAAAAAGATATATGGCTCCTTCATCAACATCCATGGAGGTAAATTATACGGAGTTAAAAAAACAGGCCAACATGAATATTGACTACCATAAGATCCAAACGGGCAGAAACCATCAGTGGAAAGGCCCAGTCGAACATTTCTAGCTTCTAAAGCAAATGATGGATGCACTCTATCAAAATGTTTCCATGAATCACCATCGGCTGGATGATTCAATCTTTTATCGGTTGAACTATTCTATTTATGCCATGACATCATTGTCGCTGTATTCTTAGACATGAATAAACGCTGAAGTCTGGATGTAAGCAGAAAATATCTCAACTGTTTTACAGGAATCAAACCAGACTTCCCGTGTTGTCCTTCTTTATATCTCAGTTGCCCACATGTGGGACAACTATCCAACGACTCATTTTCCCCTGAATATAAAATGCAGTCATTTGAACATGCATGAATCTTCTGACAAGTAAGTCCCAAATTTCGAACCAACCTCTTACTTTCATAGTAATTTGCAGGTAAAACATTGCCTTCGGGTAACAGTGTTTTCAGCAAAGAAAATATCTGGTCAAAACAGGTGTTTGACATTCCGTTATCTGATTTGATAGCCATAAATTTTGCAACTGCTTCTAATTTTCTCATCTTGCAGCCAGGATATAATGCATCCTCAGCAGACTTCAACAACTCATAAAATTCATACGGTCCCAACTCAGGATTTGAAGTTATATCAGCCGGAGTTTCTGTATGTTGAACAGATGAACCTGCAACATCATGTACTAAATCTTGAAACTGGGATGGATCCGGAATCAAGTTGGTATCACCTGCTCTGGAACTGCGTTCACCGTGTTGATACCAAAAAACATAATCTGCTTGAAAACCAAAACGCAAGAGATGTTCCCCCACTTTGTCAAACGTGTCAAACGTTCTCAATGCACATTTTCTGCAAGGGTATTTTATTTTTCCTTCTGAAACAAATTCTGAATTTGATTCCGCAAATGATAAAAAAGTCTCCACACCCTCAACATATACTGGATTTAAACCAGAACTGTTTGGATTTCTACGTTGATTTATCCATATGCGGTCACCTAATAATGATTGTTGACGACCTCGTTGTTCCATATTTCTCTATAAAATATAAAAGCATTACTGGTTTTGAATAATTTGTTAGAAAAAACACTCAAGTAAAGATTGAATATATTGAGAATAAAGCAAAACATGTTACAAATATTGATAATTTTAATATTATATTGATTTTTTATTATTTTAATAATACTAATATAATTTTTTCATAAACATTAATTATATAATAATAACATTATTACATTATTAGTATATTTTATTATTAATATTAAAATAACATAATTTTTTATATTATGTACAATTCTCCTTTCATCTGTGTGTTTAACATTCTGTCTCCACATGTAATATTCGCATTCACTTTCACCTCTCCATTGGCGAGTAGGTTGATAATTTTGAAAAAGAATGCGAATATTACATGTGGAGACAGAAAACACACAGATGAAAAGAGAATTGTATATAATATAGAAAATTATATTATTTTAATATTAATAATAAAATATACAAATAATGTAATAAGGTAATTATTTCAAATTATTGGTAAGTATTTCAAATTATTGGTAAGTATTTCAAATTATTGGTAATTATTCCAAATTATTGGTAATTATTCCAAATTATTGGTAATTATTCCAAATTATTGGTAATTATTCCAAATTATTGGTAGTTATTCTTAATTTTTGGTAGTTATTCCTAATTATTGGTAAATATTGGTAATTATTGGTAAATATTGGTAATTATTAGAAAATATTGGTAATTATTGGTAATTATTGGAAAATATTGGAAAATATTGGTCATTATTGGAAATTATTGGTGATTATTGGTAATTATTTGTGATTATTGGTGATTATTGGTGATTATTGGTAATCATTGGTGATTATTGGTAATCAGTGGTGATTATTGGTAATTAATACTGATTATTGGTAATTAATACTAATTATTGGTAATTAATACTAATTATTGGTAATTAATACTAATTATTGGTAATTAATACTAATTATTGGTAATTAATAATCATTATTACTAATTATTGGTAATTATTACTAATTATTCCTAATTAATACTAATTATTCCTAATTATTCCTAATTATTACTAATTATTGTTAATTATTACTAATTATTGTTAATTATTACTAATTATTACTAATTATTTCTAATTATTACTAATTATTTCTAATTATTACTAATTATTGCTAATTATTAGTAATTATTGCTAATTATTACTAATTATTGCTAATTATTATTAATTATTGATAATTATTAATAATTATTGATAATTATTGGTAATTATTACTAATTATTGTTAATTATTGGCAATTATTGTTAATTATTACTAAATATTGGTAATTATTACTAAATATTGGTAATTAATACTAATTATTGGTAATTAATACTAATTATTGATAATTAATACTAATTATTGATAATTAATACTAATTATTGGTAATTAATACTAATTATTGGTAATTAATACTCATTATTACTAATTATTGGTAATTATTAATAATTATTGATAATTATTAGTAATTATTGATAATTATTGGTAATTATTACTAATTATTGCTAATTATTGGCAATTATTGTTAATTATTACTAAATATTGGTAATTAATACTAAATATTGGTAATTAATACTAAATATTGGTAATTAATACTAATTATTGGTAATTAATACTAATTATTGGTAATTAATACTAATTATTGGTAATTAATACTAATTATTGGTAATTAATAATCATTATTACTAATTATTGGTAATTATTACTAATTATTCCTAATTAATACTAATTATTCCTAATTAATACTAATTATTCCTAATTATTGCTAATTATTCCTAATTATTCCTAATTATTACTAATTATTGCTAATTATTACTAATTATTGCTAATTATTACTAATTATTTCTAATCATTACTAATTATTTCTAATTATTACTAATTATTTCTAATTATTAGTAATTATTGCTAATTATTAGTAATTATTGCTAATTATTAGTAATTATTGCTAATTATTATTAATTATTGCTAATTATTATTAATTATTGCTAATTATTATTAATTATTGATAATTATTGGTAATTATTGATAATTATTGGTAATTATTGATAATTATTGGTAATTATTACTAATTATTGTTAATTATTGGCAATTATTGTTAATTATTACTAAACATTGGTAATTAATACTAATTATTGGTAATTAATACTAATTATTGGTAATTAATACTAATTATTGGTAATTAATACTAATTATTGGTAATTAATACTAATTATTGGTAATTAATACTAATTATTGGTAATTAATACTAATTATTGGTAATTAATAATCATTATTACTAATTATTGGTAATTATTACTAATTATTCCTAATTAATACTAATTATTCCTAATTAATCCTAATTATTCCTAATTAATTCTAATTATTCCTAATTATTCCTAATTATTACTAATTATTGTTAATTATTACTAATTATTGTTAATTATTACTAATTATTACTAATTATTTCTAATTATTACTAATTATTTCTAATTATTACTAATTATTTCTAATTATTACTAATTATTTCTAATTATTACTAATTATTGCTAATTATTACTAATTATTACTAATTATTACTAATTATTTCTAATTATTATTAATTATTGATAATTATTAGTAATTATTGATAATTATTGATAATTATTACTAATTATTGGTAATTATTGGCAATTATTGTTAATTATTACTAAATAGTGATAATTATTGGTAATTATTAATAATTAATACTAATTATTGGTAATTAATACTAATTATTGGTAATTAATACTAATTATTGGTAATTAATACTAATTATTGGTAATTAAGACTAATTATTGGTAATTAATACTAATTATTGGCAATTAATACTAATTATTGGTAATTAATACTAATTATTGGTAATTATTACTAATAATTCCTAATTAATACTAATTATTCCTAATTATTACTAATTATTACTAATTATTGTTAATTATTCCTAATTATTACTAATTATTGTTAATTAATACTAATTATTGGTAATTAATACTAATTATAGGTAATTATTACTAATTATTGTTAATTATTGTTAATTATTCCTAATTATTGTTAATTATTCCTAATTATTACTAATTATTGGTAATTAATACTAATTATTGGGAATTAATACTAATTATTGGGAATTAATACTAATTATAGGTAATTAATACTAATTATTGGTAATTATTACTAATTATTACTAATTATTCTTAATTATTGATAATTATTGATAATTGTTCCTAATTATTAGTAATTAAATGAATAATTATCAATAATTAGAAATAATTACCAATAATTACAAATAATAACATTATTAATATATTTTATTATTAATATTAAAATAATATAATTTTCTAATTTATATACAATTCTTTTTTGATCTGTGCATTTTCTATCTCCACATACAAATAATACATGTGAAGACAGCAAACACACAGATCAAAAAAGAATTGTATATATATAAAAAATTATATTATTTTAATATTAATAATAAAATAAACTAATAATGTAATAATGTTCTTATTCCTAATTATTGGTATTTATTACTAATTATTAATATTTATTCTTAATTATTAAAAATTATTACTAATTATTCCTAATTACCATTAACTATAAACAATACTAATAATTTAAATTTATTAAGTAATAAAACAATGTAAACATAATTAAATTACAACTAATTAATAATAATTGAAACTAATAAAAAATTGAAAATAAATAAAAAATTAAAAATAAATAAAAAATTAAAATGAATAAATACCTTGAAAATTGATATGTTCTGATCGTTCTTCAAAACTTTAATATCAGCTCCGGAGAAAAAAATTAAACTGGAGAAAAACTCAACTCTAGAAATATAATTTTGAGAGAAGGAGAAGATAAGGAATGAGAATGAAATGAAAAAAACGGATGGGGGTATTTATAGGTTAGATTATTTGCGACGGGCCCATTTGCGACGGGATTCCCGTCGCAAATAGTATTATTTGCGACGGTACCTGTCGCAAATACCTTAGCCAACATTTATTACGGTCAACCGATAAATAGTTATTTGCGACGGGTCCCGTCGCAAATAACCCCTGCCGACATAGTATTAGCGACGGGGGAATATTCCCGTCGCAACTACCTTTTACCGCCGCCGGTTATTTGCGACGGGAATATTCCCCCGTCGCAAATAAGTTTCCCGCGATTTGGCGCGCATCGCGGGAAAACTATTTGTGACGGGAAAAGCAATCCCGTCGCAAATGCCTCCTTATTTGCGACGGGGAAATACCTCTGTCGCAAATAAGTGTTTAACATGACTATTTGCGACGGGAATAATACCCGTCGCAAATAACCCGTCGCAATTGCTCATTTTTCCCGTAGTGTGTGTGTGATCAGTGGTGTTGCTTGAAATATTAATGAATAAGATTTATAAATAGAAAGAATAAGAGAATCATCACCTAATAGTGAAAGAGGTAAAAGTGATAAGAAGGTATTTAAAAATATATAAGAGTACATCTACACATATTCAACACCCCCCCCCCCTCGGTATATAAGATATCCCAAATGTTCCTCCCAAAGTGGTATAAAAGGTAGGTTAACCTCTATTGGATTCTCAATTGGTATCAGAGCATCCAGGTTCACTTCTGATTAGATTCTCGATATGGAATTGTCCTATTTTAAGATTTGAAGTTTTCTTTCCAAAATTTATATTGAATTGTGGTTTTGGATAAGTTATTTATATTTTATATCAAAATTCAGTTTTTACCAAGACCTTGAAGTATATAAAAAATAAAGAGAAGAAGAATATAAATAAGTTTTATCTCTTATCAAACGAGGAAGAAGTTTCAAGTGTTCTGACCAATGAAGATAGGTCTTTCTTGGAAGGATGAGAACTTGTGGTTTGATGTGACAAAAAGGATATGGATAATTTCACCACCTCTAGTGGATCAATGGATTCATGTGATTATAAGGTATGTGAATATTATTTTTTAAATTATTTATAATAAGAAGATTCAAGTTGGTGTGATCATATGTCAACAGGTTCATTTGTTGATGCATAAAATGATATAATACATGGCTTACCCAATGAACTAGTTTCTCTAATTTTTGGGATTTTTGAAATTCATAAAGAAGATATCATTCAGGTTGAAGGTGATACAAATAACATTAAAGTGTCTTTGAGATAAATATCTCTTACTTGCATTAATCACTCAAAACAAGTTACTATCAAAGAAGGTGAGGATGAGTAGATCATAGTGAGGTGATCCAAATTCAAAGAGGAGTGGATCAATAAAATCCAAGAGAATTTCGATTCTACTAAATAGTTTAATAAGAATATTCATTCATTGGAATAAAATATGATAAAAAACATTGATGTCAAGAATGCCCAATTAGATATCAAATCCAAGAGAATCAAGGAGCTTGACACATCATTGTAAGAAAGACTTAAAATTCATGATGAAGAATTTGTAATAATGAAGAATGAGTGGGAAGAAATATTGAGGTTGATTAAGGATGAAAATAGTATTATCAATATGAAAAATATGGATCTTGAAATCATATTAGAAAATTTGGAAGCAATCCAAGCTCAATCATTACAAAATATTGATGGAAGAGGATTTTTTGTCATATAAATTTCTAAGTAGTATTTTTATGTTAAAATAATTCCATGACATCATTTGATGATATTCCCAATGAAATCTCAAATAATAAGGTACCATCCATATCTTCATTTCATGGTTTTACTAAATATGTTTTCATGAAAAATACAGGTTTAAAATCCAAACCTGTATAATTATGGATGAGAAGAAGTGATGATAATCCTACCATTACATCAATTTTAGATAAAAGAAGAAGTATGGTTTCTGGTTCCCTGATATCATCCCAAACAGTGGTGAAAACTTCTCAAAAATATCCTGGTCATAAATCTAGAATTTCTGGATAGTAAACAATAGAGAAGAAAGGATCAGGGTTTTTTGGTAAATTCTAGTGGTATAATCGATTTATACATTGTGAAATGGATTATTGGTATAATAATTTTCACTCATAAGCACAAATGATTCCTATTTTAAGGGTATGAGAGTTCCGGAAGGTGCAACAATCACATAATAAGTAAAATCGATCATATTAAAAAATATATGTGGCTCTTGATTATATCTATGATGTTTTCAATAAATATAGTCACAATAGTGGTGCGTGGTCATATCAGCATGTATTAAATTCAAATAAGTAGATAAGGTTATGGGATTTTGTAAAAAAATAAGAGTTATCCTTGGGAAAAAATTTAAAGAGTTGGTGAGATAGAATTATCCCAAGAAGTCTAATAAGACAGGTGGAAAAGCCCTAGATAACAAGTTTAATTCAATTAAGATTCAAAACAAGTTCAGGAAGATTGGAAGGAGTGTCACGTCTAAAAGTTCTGATATGAATAATACTCATGAGTTTCCATGTGGAGAACCTAAACTTGTTGTCAAAATTCCTAAAGATATATTAGTGGTTTGGACAGTAGATTTGGAAAATACAATATAGTTGAAAGTAGCACATTCAAACGATTATAATAAAGGTAAAGATAAGTATCCATGTGAATAAAATGAATTTCATGAGTTCTTGTCGAAAAATTAAAACTCTTATGTTATAGAAGTTTTATGTGAGAGATTTATTAAAGCTAAACACATTGTCAAAGGATGTTTAACCACATTTACAATACAATAATAACCTTTAATAGAATGAAGATTTCATTGAGAGATGAATATGATATGATGGATAATGAAAAAATAACCATTTCACATAAATAAATGGAAGGTCTATTGAGAACCATGCTACTAAAAACTAAATTAGATTATAAAATCATACGTGAAAGAATTAATACTAAAATAAATTGAGTAACTTGGTTGAGAAAATTCTCTCAACCTTTCTATTCACGTTGAGAATAAAATATATCCACCTTATTACATTATCACTTATGTATTGTATTTGTACTTACAATGTAGGGAATTGAAGGTAAAGTATGGTCTTAGGGGGATAACCTAAGAAATTGAATATTATATCAATTCTGGACAATAAAGATATGAAGTATTTATCTTAGTATTATTTATAAACTAGTATTTAAATAAAAATATAATAGAGAGTCATCTTTGAATAATTTAGAGTATGTGTTGTCAACACTAGACAATAATAATATGAATATTCCATCCTTGAGTGATCTATCTATTCTCAAATGTATGCATTAAAGAAGATCATCCTTAGTGAATATGTGGAAGTATTCAATACTATAAAACCACATAAAGAATCTCATTTTGTTGTATTCTCATATTTTAATATCTTGGAATCCATCCTTGAAGAGATTAACCATTATGAAGATATTGAGGAGTGTTTCCCTTTAGGGGGAGATAAGTGAAGAATTATAAAGAAGCTTCCAGAAAATATTGGTTCATACAAATATGATTTTTTCTGAAAAGTGATTGAAGGTGGTGTCATTCAAAAAGGTATGTTATCATAATCTTTCATTATTAATAATCAACATAAAATTTTAACATAAAGTGGGGGGGATTTTAATCAATGACCAAAAGTGGATATTAAGTGTCAAGGTTGTTGTATCCTATTGAAATGTTTTAAGCTATGTGTTGAAGTGAGTGCATAAAATTCAGGTAGATAATATTCTTGATAAATGCATATCAAAATCTGTATCTCAAGAAGTATCATATATTATTTCATCCTAGAATTGGTGGAAATCTATTGAATATTTATTATGAGTGGTTTCATTTCTAATTGGTATTGAGTTCAATTGATTTTGGACAACTTAGTTTTCTAAATCAAACCCTATTGCTTTCTACACTGAGAATGGCTTGATAGGATTAGAGTGTAATGGTTAATGAAACTTTTCTAAGTACAAATTTATAATCTTTCCCAAATACTTTGTATTTCTTATGAATAAGGGGGAGAGAAAAAGTAAAATTAAAATTTTAATAATAAAGTGGGGAGATCTTGAAATGAAAGTTACCAAGTTAGGGGGAGAAAATAAAAGTTGTATAATAAGTCAGTATCACATATTGACACATCATTTTAAATGGTTATTTATAATAAATACAAAGGGGGTTTTGTTGATCCCACTTTGTATGAGTTTTATTTATTGTCAGTGATATTTTCAATGAATAAGGGGTATTCATTGATGAGAATATATTGATAAATATAACCCAAGAATGTTTAAGTAGAGTTAAATAATATATTCAAAGATCTAATCAGTTAGAGAATTCAAGAATGTTAATAAATAAGAAGTTTCTTATATGTACTGATCATGATTATAAATCATTGGGTATAATGAATTCAACCTTAACGAATAAGTGTTCCCAAACTTTTTGTCTATCAGTTTTTCAAGAATTATATGATATATCTTGGATGATTTTTTGGGAATTTGGTTTTATGTTCTTACCTTAGAAGTACTTTATATATTTAAGGTAAATGTGATTTGAATATTTAGAGTTCCATGGAGATGATCTCACTATCTCTATGATGAATAAGTAAGAAGTTGATCCATCTATGGTTATTGAAGATCAAAGACTTTTGATGAATATTTTGATTAATAAATTAGACAATTCCATGTAAAATTTTCTTAAGTGTTTATATATATATATATATATAATGAAGGGAGTTCATGATACCAATGGTATCTAAGGATAAGTAGATATTTTCATTAATGCTGGAAATAAAGGACCACGTCATAGACACTAGGACCATGCTACAGAGCCTAGGACCACATTATAAATCTTTGTATGAAGGAGTAAAACTACATTGTAACGGCTCATGGTGTTGTATAGTGACCAAGGATTTTCATACATAGATATTACATCTTAATAAATGAATATTCATGTCATTTTACAAAAATACACCTAAGGTCCATAAAGGCTTAGTGTATTTGGAAACTTGGATACATAAACAACTAGTTCATAAGTGAACTAAATCATTTCCCACTATGTTTTTCATAACTAACACCCTTCTTAGACATATCATACATAATACCTTTTTTTATAACCTGGAGGAGGAAACATAAGAAATGGTGAGTTAAGATGATCAGTAAGGGTAAACAAGGGATATATCAATGATCATATAAATATAGCATGGGAATAAGGGTATGAGAACATGATTTAAACATTTTAAAACCATACCATGAATATCATAGATCATAATATTGATACATGGAATAAATCTTGATAGTTCATAAGACATGAATCATAATTTAATCAAATAACATGATCTATGAGAACATAACATTGGTATAAGACACAGATTTGCAGCATACACATAAGCATAGAAAATAATTTCCTTAGCATTCAAGGCTCATTGCCAAAACTATTATAGTGGAATGGATTCACTCCCCAAAACATCATATTAGTCAAGGTTCACTCTCAAGACTATCATAGTGGAAAAAATCCCTTACTGAACAGGGTTTACTCTCCATTCTAGTCTTGTTTATCTTATGAGATATCAATATTTACCCAATTCATTGAAGGGATATATAATTATAAGCCCACCCATTACATAATAAAAATCATATAGATGTTTTCCACAAGATCATAAAACATTCATCATATTATAACTTGTGAAAATGAAGTGGGTTTCATAAACATTTCATCATGGTATAACCCATGGAAAAGAAATGGGTTTCATAATCATCATGACATAACCCGTGGAAAAAGAAATGTGTTTCATAAATATATTTTCATCATAATAATAAACCATAAAAATAAATAATAAGGATGTTTTCCGTGGATTATATCCCCATTAAATCTTAAGTAACATCAAAGGATGTCATATTATATGTAAAATGATTTTAAAAGATCACTTGGAACATTTATTAAGGAAAATATACTCTTCACTTTGAAATAACTTATTTAAAATATAAAAAAACCTAGATATTATAGAAAATGTTTTTTTTTAATAACCATAGAAAATTTTAAAAGAATATTTAATCACTAATCAGTCATGATGGTGGGAAATATTTTTCATGTCGTACATGTTAAAACAAAGATTCCTTTCACATTTTCAGTAAAAATTCAAAAGTACCTTGTTTAGAAAATGACAATAATATTCCTTTTAAACCATTTTGAAAAAATTAAAACATGGGTAAAATTTTCTTTAAAAAATAATTGAAGAATGGTAGAAACTTTCTTTAAAAAAATTTTACAAAACATGTACATGTAATAAAAATGATTTTTATTCGAAGATATAAATAAAGTCAATTTTTCTTAAAAAACATTATTTCAGTATCTTGAGTACTTAAAGAGAGAAAAATTAAAGGAACACATGTATTATCCAAAAATAACTATAGGATAATAAAATTCATGAGTTTATTGAGAGATATATATCATAATATTTCATCATTGGAAACTTAATCATAAACAGTCTCGATCAATAATAAGATTGTAACATAAAACCCTTACCACTTTGGTAATGTTTGAAATGTAATCCCCGTGAAAGAAATAACTCTGGATATACATGTAAATCCCCATAATTTTCATAATAGTAATCATAAAATAAATTCATGTTCATTATATACACTATATAAAATAAACAACTGGTGAATATGGTATGTGTCTCTCGAAAATAAAAGTGACCAAAATCTCTTACCTCAAGTATCGACTTTATTCACACATTTGAAACTCTTGTATAATAAATATATGTTTATTAGAAATTTATTCCATAACTATACTCATATATATCATATCATATATGATTTACTTATAAGCTTTTATCACCCATTTATTAATAATTCTTTATTAAAATCACTATTTTGGGTGATAACTACTTCGTTTTTCATGTATGTTTTGGTTCATTAGTTTTAGTCTTTGTACTTTGATTATGGTACCATCATATAAATAATTTTAATCATGATATAAATATCATATATATTCATTATATACAAATTTATATTCATCCAAAAAATATAGATATGAAGAAATGAATTACACCATTCATGGAGACGGTAAATTATACGTATGCAAGAATGTTGTTTCTATTTTATAGACGTATAGAATGAAGGAAAGGTAAATATTAATTCACATTTAAATAATTATTTTTATATCATATATATAATATATATTCATTAATTATACCCTTATTACCATCCATGTTAGAATAAAATGAAAAAATGTGTCACATCGCTTCGTGGAGGCGGTAATCCACATGTATGCACGAGTGACATTATCATTTCTCAATATATTTAAAGGTAAGAATATAGATATGATGTTATAATTACATAAGTATAATTTTTTCTTAAATATAATATATATACTTTTAATTCATCATAATATCCAGTCGTGATGGGCGGTGATGGAAAATGGATTACATCGGTTCGCGTACACATTATTGGTGATTTCATATCTCATTTGATGGAAGAGGAGATGGATATAGGTTATGTAATTAAAATAATAACATATAATTATATTTTATATACTTATTTAATTATATTTTCATATTTTAATAAGATTTTAAGTAGGTGGGGTAAGGAATAAAATGAAAGTGCATGGTTAAGAACTATACCTCTTCTTCGGAGAACCTCTTTAGTTTTATAACTAAATTATTCTTAGGAAATTTTTATAATAAAACTAAGGCCACTAATATGTGTTTAGTGAATTAATTAAGTTATTTTGGTAGTAATTATCTTAACAAAAATTATTTTTAAGTGTGAAGTGGAGAGGAGAGTGGGCGCCCTTTTATAATTTAGTTGAGGGACACACTTGTAATTTTTGAAAAACAAAAGATATAACCACATTTTACACACAACAAAAGGATAAAAAAATGGATCATTATAGGAAATTATATGATATAAGGTCTAAATATGTCCAAAAAATAGTAATTGGACAAGTTTTTTGGTCATTTTAACTCTTATCTTTTTAGTTTAACCCTCTAGTAAACTCGGTTTAACCTTAACTCTGTTGATTAATTTTTTTTTTATTTTATTCATTATGACCAAAAATTAATTTGACATTATAATATAATATTAATTATTATGTTTTAAAATATTTAATATATTTTACCAAATTCAATTCATATAATTAGTATAATTCAATTTCAAATTAAACCCGCAGATGCGATGAAAAAGTAGTTTTCCAAACGAAAAGTTTTTATATCAAAATTTAACATAAAATTAATTAAAATGAAATAAATTGGATTAATAATAAAATAATTCAACTAAATTTTATTTTAAAACCATTTTAAAATATAATTTAACTTTTTAAACACTTTAAATTAAAAGGCAGTTTTCAATAAAAATCAGTATTTCTCACTATTTATTGTAAGATTTTTCCTTTCATAAAATTCTCAAAAGTTCACTATAAGATAATTTTGATGTGATGATTTAAAAAATTTAGTTAATTTTTTTAAATAAATTTTCTAAAATAGGTAAAAATAATTTTAAAATAACTATGCAAAATGGGACAAAATTGCTTTTTAGAAAGAAAAAAATACATTTTTTAAGCATAAAACTGGATTTATTCTTATCACATGCCCTAAAAATATTAAATTAATGATAAAATTTTTATTAAATATATAATAGATAAATTTAGTTAAAATAATTCAACAATAGTGATTAATTTAGTTTATTATGATAAAAACACATTGCGTACATAAAAACACTTTTTCAGAAAAACATTTCTTTTACTTTCAAATGAATTTTATTTTCATTTATAATCAATTAATAACAAATGAATTAATTTTATTCATGTGTAAACCATATAGTTTTCATAATTTATATTCATACCCACCAATTTAATGGTTAGTTTATAACAGTGTGTTATATTACAGTTTGTTAAAACTCGGTGTTGCATGTAACGCAGGCTATCAGAGAAATTAAATTTTTTTGAGAAAAAAATAAATAAATTATAGGTGTGTAACATTATAACCCCATTAAAAATAATTTCACCCTATAAATTTCATAACTCTAACACAAAAAAATTAGGATACTTATTTCTCATCACATCCTCAGGTTCCCACGTAACTTCCTCAAATTGGTGATTCCACCACAAAACTTTTATTAGGCGAGCAGTCTTGTTTCATAACACTTTATATCTATAATATAGAATATACATTATTTGTTATTAATAGTAAATATCATGATCTAGTAGTATAACCAATTAGTTCAGTACATGTGATGGATCTGGTATGTACTTCCTCGAGAGAGATACATGGAACACATCATGAACTTGAGAGAGGTTCGATGGAAGTGTCAAGAGATAAGATATTGTCCATACTTGATCAAGAATATAAAAGAGGAAAATATAATTAGGGATTATATTTCCTTTCTTACCAAATCTAATAACCTTATTCCATAGATAAATTCATAGAAAAATATTCTCAATAGCACCAAATTCCAAATCACACCAATGATTTTCAGTATAATTTTTTTATCAACTCTGAGTTATCTTGATGTGTTTCTGAATGGACTTGACTTTCTCTAACATTTCATCAACTATCTCAAATACCAATATCTTTATTTCTATAAATTTATATCATTGTTTTTTAGTTACACACTTCTTTCTATATAGGTATTCATAAGGATCCATCTGAATGCTTGAGTGAAAGTTATTATTGTAAGAAAACTTGACTGGAGGAAGGGGTTGATCCCAAATACCTTTTAAATCCATATAATAATATCTCAACATATCCTCTAGGTTTTAAATGGTTCTTTATAACTGAACATCTGTCTGAGGATGATACACAGTGCTAAAAATCAACTCTATATCAACAGATTGTTAAAGACTTCACCAGAACTGTGTGGTAAATCTCAGATTCTGATCAGATACAATAAACATGGTACCCCATGAAAACTTACCACTTCCTTACTATAAATTCTTGAAATATAATTCAAATATTAATCTTCTCTAATAGAAATTAACTATGTTTACTTTTTAATACGATCAACTACAACCCATATAGCATTATTCCCTTTAGATGTTTTGGGTAGTCTGATGAAAAAATCCATGGTGATGTTTTCCCATTTACACTCTAGTATGGGTAATGTTTGTAACATTACCTTAGACTTTTTCACTTGGTATTAACTTCCTGAGATACCAAACACCAAGATATAAACTCATAATTATCTATCTTCATTCCATCCCACCAAAAATACTCTTTCAGATATCTATAAATCGTTGTACCTCCATAATGAATAGATAATGAAGAACTGTGAGCCCCATTTAATAGATCCTTCTTTAATTTTGGTATGGATGGAACACATACATGGAAACTAAACTTTATCATTCCATCATGATCAATGTTAAACTTAGGAACATTTTTTACCTTCTTTTGTAGCTCTATATCTTCCTTTTGTGCCTCTTTAATCTTCACTCATTTGTGAAAGATAAGACTCCTTCCCTTACTTTAAGATTTCAATATCCATTCTTTGAAAATATATAATTATTGGATATTTCTTGATTATCATTGTGGCTAAGATAGCATGATTATTTTGACTCAAAGCATCAGATGACACTGCTAGAATTCTTACCTATACCCATGGTTCAAAACCATGGGTATTGCCCAAAAAACTATAGGTATAGTCTATACCCATGGTTCTATGAATTTTTGGGAACCAAGTCATTGATATAGACCTATACCCATAGTTTTTAAACCCTTGTTATATGTGTTTTTTATGTGCATACTTATACCCATGGTTTGGAAAACCATGGGTATAGGTCATTTATTAAAAAAAGACCCACTGGGATTTGATCCCATCACCATCCCATTACAGTCCATCGACTTTACCACTACTCTATCAAGAAAAATTTGTTATTATATACAAAATATATATATATTATATATAAAAAAATATTTATATTAAAATATTTATTATTATTTTGATTTTTCTGAAAAAATAATTGGTCAACCTATACCCACAGTTTGGTCAAACTGTGGATATAGGTTGAAATTTTTTTTCTATGAAAAAACTATTGACATAGTTTAAAAAAACCATGGGTATATCCCAACCTATACCCACAGTTTTTAAGAACCATGGTTATAGTTCTTTCTTGAAAAAAAAATCCCAGGAAACTTGTACCCACGATTCTCCAAAAACCATGGGTATAGGGTTAATCTATACCCACGGTTTTAGGGGAACTATGGGTATAGGTCTTTCTCATGAATTTTTTTTTCCTACGAAACCTATACCCATGGTTCTCCGAAAACTGTGGGTATATGTGTGTTTTTCAATAGTGCACCTTGTTCACTTTCCCAAGGTAGTAATGTATTGAGCAGTCAAATGTTTAATTAACACCAACCATCTTCTTTGGTGCATATTTAACTCATTATGTATGAAAATATACTTTAAACTCTTATTATTAGTATATATATCACATATTTCTTTGAAAATATAATTCGTTTATATCTTTAATTCAAAAAATACCACAGCTTACTTAAAATCATGAGTTGGGTAATTTTTCTCATGAACCTTCAATTTTTATGAGGCATAATCTATTACCATATCATTATTCAGGATAATGCATCCCAGTCCCTTCTTCAATGCATCACTATAGATTACAAACCCTTATCCACTATAGGGTAATGTAAGAATGGGTTCACTGACTAACATTATATGCAGTTCCTTGAAATTCTCTTCATATTCATCAGTCCAAAGGAACTTGGTTCCCTTCTAAGTTAACTTGGTGAGTCAATTAGATAGTTGTGATAAATTCTCCAAAAATCATCGATAATATCTTTCCAAACCGAGAAAAATATGGATCTTAGTCATAGTGGTTGTTCTAGTCCAATATCCAATAACTCTCATCCTTGATAGATTCATAGATATACCCTCTCTTGAGATTATATGACCCAAAAATTAAACCTTTTGTATCCAAACTTCACACTTTGTAAATTTTTCATACAGTGTCTCCTTTTTTAGGGTCTTCATTACAACTCTCAAGTGATCTTTATATTATTACTTTCTCTTTGAATATATAAGAACATAGTCTATAAATAATACCAAAAACTGATCGAGGTAATCTCTAAAGACTCTATTTATTTAATCCATGAAAATAGTGGGGGAATTAGTAAGACCAAATTGAATCACTATATATTCATAGTTTACATACCTTGTATGAAATTTTGTCTTGGGTATATCCTCTTTCCCAACCCTCGATTGATGATATACAAAATGAAGGTCAGTCTTGGAAAAGTATTTATCTCCACACAGTTGACCAAACAAGTCATCAATATGAGGTAAAGGATATTTTTCTTGATTTTGATCTATTTTAGTTCCTAATAATAAATGCGGAGTCGCATCAATCCATATTTTTTTAAAAAAAATAATAGTTTCACCTCATAGTGACACACTTAGCTAAATTAATCTCTTGTTAATATTCTCCTAGAATTTATTCTTCAATTCCTACAACTCAATCAGGGCCATTCTAGAGGGAGTATTTGAAATTGGTGTACCTCCAAGTATGATTTCTATTGAGAACTCAACTTCACAATTTGATGGAAGACTAGAAAACTCTTTTGAAAAGACATCAAAAAATTCATCACAATAGGAATATCATCAATGTTGAGTTTCTACCTAACTATCTAAGATAAAAAAAACCCTTTTGAGTAGGAATAAAGACCCATACAATTGGTGTGATTTTCATTAGAATTTCATATCTATCATCACACCAATAGGCGATAATAGGTTGGTTCGGAATATCAAACATGAATTCCCTTTATATTAAACTGATGTGGTCTTTATATAGAGAAATTCAATCCATGCCTAAGATAACATAAAATTAAACTAGAGGGATAATAATAAGATTTATAGGAAGAACATTCAAACAAACTTCAACTGGAAAAGAATCATATACTTGAGATGTGATCATTATACCATTAGGGGTTTTCAATGATAATTAGACATCTAATCATTGGGGTGTAATTTTTATACCCTTAGAAAATTCTTTAGATATAAAATAATGGGTATATCTATAGTCAAATAAGACATTAGCAGTTATAGAGTGGGTGATAATTGTACCATTTACCATGTCGTTATCATACCCCTCTTCATAAATAGTGATCACATGATATTTATCTTAGTCCCTCAGATTAAGAGGTTACTAACATCAAAAAAATTCATTAACATTCATATTTGGGCATTCGATAACATAATCCTCATACTCCTTGAATTTGAAACATTAGAGTGCAGTTGGTGCATTATATGGAACTTTCTCTCTATTTGAATAATTATAAAATAGCTTCTCATCACTTTAGTATTAGATTACCTGATGACCTTCCTTTACACACTTAAAACATTTAGTAGTACCATTAATACAATTTTTTCCATGTTTCCTTCCAAACATTGAGCATGAAGGGAAACTTATCTTCTTCTCTCCATGGTTTTTAGAGTTTCCTCTAAATTGTATCTTTCTTTTCTCATTAAAATCATGAGATTTATGGGTAAATTCAATGTCTATTTCCACCCTAATAGAACATAAAATGATTTATTCATATCTATTGAAGTCTCTTATGGATAACTCCCTTCAGATACTTGGTTTTAATCCACTAAAGAATCGACCAGCCTTACTTTCAAGTTAGATGATAATACCAGAAGCATGCCTTGCAAGTCTCATAAAATTTTCCTCATAGGTACCAATAGATTCATCATCCTTCTGTTTTAGCTTAAATAATTACTTCTCCATTTTTATACAAATAATATAAGGAAAGTTATTATTTAAAAATAATATCTTAAAGTCATCCCACTACATGGAGTCAATTTATTTCTATTGCCTTATATTCTTGATAGTATTTGACCATTGATCTACTTTATCTTCCAAATAATAGACATCCAAAATTAAATTTTCATGCTCTAAACACTAGAGAATGGGAAATATCTTTTCAATGGTATTAATTCTTAGCAACTAGTGGATCTGAGAAACCACTAAAATAAGGTGGGTGTTGCCTCATAAAGGACTCAACATAATGTTGTTCCCCCCTTTGTTCATTTGGAAGTTCAGCATGATTCATAACTTAATAAAGTTGTATAATAATAGCAATGAGATTTTATATTCTAGTTCCCATAACATTTGGTTTCTTAGGAGGATAGTCATTTCATTTTTCATCATATTCATCATTAATATAATTCCTTCAGGTTCCAGCCATCAACTAAAACCAAAAAACATAGTGTGAGTAACATTAATCATAGTTGGAAACCACATAATCATGAAAAATAATTTATAGGATTTCTTAAATCATGAAACTTTATTTTCGATCTATGAAACCTTAGGTTTAACCTAGGTCATTCATGGTTATAATATTTTCAAATCCTTCATGATGGTTTGTAAAGATTTTGTTAATTTCCAAAGAATATCCCCTAAGAGTGTCAAACCAGGTGTGTAGTTGTTGTGAACTAGATTATGATCAAGTAAAATTCCAATATTCCCTTTAAAAATTTATTAACCCTAGGTAAAACAGTTCCAAAGTCGCATATACTTATAGTATCTAGATAGGGATGTAATTTATTGGAAACCACTCGCTCCATCCTTCACTAAAATTCCATGATATTTTCCTATACTTAGACTTATCCATATAGTTCTCACTAAAGTTTTATCATCCTAGTTTCAAAATGTTAACTAAAAATATCATTTAATACCAACTATAGTAACTCATACTTTTCATACATAGACATTAAGTCTTAATAGATGAATATTCATTTCATTTTACAAAAACATTCTTGAAGACTTTAAAGGTTTAGTGTCTTTGGAAACTTGGATACATAAACAACTGATTAATAAGTGAATTACATCATCTCCCACTATGTTCTTAATAACTATAACCCTTCTTATACATATCATAAACAATACCTTTCTTCATAACTTGGTAAAAGGAAATATAAGAAAGGGTGATCTTAGATTCTTAGTAAGGGTAAACAAGGGAGGTATCAATGATCACATAAGCATAACATGGGCATAATGGTATGAGAATATGAGCTTAACATTTGAAAATCATACCCTGTATATCAAAGATCATAATCTTGATACATGAAATAAATTTTGGTAGTTCATAAGACATGAATAATAGAGGAATCAAAGAATATGATTCATGAGAACATAACATTGGCATAAGACATAGATTTTTGGAATACACATAAGCATAGAAAATAATTTTCTTAGTAGTTAAGGATCATTTCCAAAAGTATCATAGTGGAATGATTTAATTTCCCAAACCATCATAATAGTCGAGGTTCACTCCCAAGACTATTATATAGTGGACAAAGTCCCTTACTGAACTGGTTCCACTCCTCATTCTAGTCATGTTTATCTCATGAGATATCAATATTTACCCAATACATTAGAGGGATATATAATTCTAACACTACCCATCACATAATGAAAATATTAAAAATTTGTGCTACAAGATCATAAAACATTCATCATATCATAACTCGTGATAAGGAAATGAGTTTCATAAACATTCCATAATGGCATAACTCATGGAAAAGAAATGGGTTTCATAATCATCATAACACAATCCATGGAAAAGAGAATGGGTTTCATAAAATCTTGTCATCATATTCATAAACCATCTAGATAAAGAATAAGGATGGAATCCTTGGATTATATCCCTAGTAAATCTTAAGTAAAATCAAAGGATGTCCTCTTAAATGGAAAATGATTTTAAAAGATCACTTAGAACATTTCTTAAGGAAAATATCTTTTACACTTTCAAATCACTTATTTAAAATTTAAAATTTTCACAAATATTATAGAATTTTTTTTTAATAATCTTGGAAACTTTTAAAGGAAGCTTTAAATCATTGAGCGGTCATGATAGCAGAAAATACCATTCATGTTGTGCATGTTAAAATAGAGATTCTTTTCACGTTTTCGATAAAAAGTCAAAAATGCCTCATTCAGAAAAAAACAAGAAGATTCATTTTAAACCATTTTGTAAAAATTCAAATATGGGTAAAAAATTATTTAAAAAATAATTAGATAATAATAAAGACTTTATTTAAAAAAAAATTTAAAAACATGGACATGTAAGAAAAAGGATTTTTGGGCGAAGAGAGAAATAAAGTTGATTTTTCTTAAAAACATTATTGAAGTATCTTGAGTACTTAAAGAGAGAAAAATTAAAGGGAAACATTTATTCTCTAGAAATAACTAGAGTAGAATAAAATTAATGAGTTTATTGAGATATAGGTTATAATATTTCATCATCAGAAACATAATTATAAATAATCTCAATCAATAATGAGATTGTAACAAAAAACTATTACCGCTTTGGTAACTTTTGAAACTTACGACCCATGAAAGAAATAACCTTGTATGGATATAAAAATATCCATAATTTTCATAATAAGAATCATAAAATAAATTTATGGGTAGTTCATATACCACATAAAATAAACAAGTGGTTAATATGACATGTGTCTCTTAGAAATAAAAGTGAGACGAAAATCCCTTACCTCAAGTCTTGACTTTCATTGTACAGGTTTGAACCTCCTGTATAATAAATATAGGTTTATTATACATATATTACATAACCATAATCATATATATCATATCATGTATTATTTACTTATAACCTTTTATCACCCATTTATTAGCAATTCTTTGTTAAAATAATTGTTCTAGGTAATAACTGCTTTGTTTTTCATGTATGTTTTGGTTCGATGGTTTTAGTTTTTGTACTTTTATTATGATTAAATCATCTCCAAAATTTTAATCATGATATAAATATCATATATATTCATTGTATACATATTTAGAGTCATCCTTAAAAGATAGATATGAAGAAATGAATTACACCGTTCATGGTGACGATAAGTCTTGTGTACGCATGAATGTTGTTTCCATTTTATAAAAGTATGGAATGAAGGAAAGTTAAATATTAATTCACATTTACAGAAATATTTTTATATCATAGATATCATGTATATTTATTAAATATACCCTTATTACAATCCATGTCAAAATAAAATTAAAAAATGTATCACATCACTTATTGGAGGCGGTAGTCCACACGTACGCACGAGTGACATTATCATTTTTTAACATATTGAAATGTAAGAATATAGATGTGATATTATAGATCTATAAGTATAATTATATCTTAAATATCATATATATACTTTGAATATATCATTATATCCAGTCGTGAGGGGCGGTGATGGAAAATGAATTACATCAGTTCGTGAGGTGGTAGTTTGTCGTATACACGATCGATGATTTTATATCTCATTTGATGGAAGAGGAGATGGATATAGATTATTTAATTAGAATAATAAAATCTCATTATATTAGATATAATTATTTAATTATATCATCATATTTTAAGAAGATTTGAATTAGGTGGAAGAAGAAATAAAATGAAAGCACGTGGTTAAGAACTATACCTCTTCTTCAGATAACCTCTTTAGGTTTATACCTAAATTATTCTTAAGAGAGTTTCAAAACTAAAAAATAGGCATTTAACAGTGATGGTATTTATTATTGCTAGAAAAAAGCGTTGATAAATGGCATGTTTATCAAATCTAAAGAAAGCATTGATAAATTTAACCCTTTATCAACACTTTTTTTTAGCGTCGCTAAAAGGTTCCTTTATCAGCGCTTTATTTTTAGCACTAATAAAGGGTACACTTTATTAGTTCTTTATTTTTAGAACTAATAAATGGTATCCTTTATCAGTGCTTTATTTTAAGCAATGATAAAGTTCTGAATAAATAAAATGAAATAATTAAATAAAAAATGATTTTATTAAAAAAATAAAAAATTTATTAATTAAATAATTATTGATATAAATGAATAAATTGATTATACTATATATAAATTATAAATACTAATAAATAGTAGGTATTGAATATATAGATATATGAAAAATAAAAATTAAACAAATTAAAAATAAAAATAATTAAATTGAGAAAAATATTAAACATTTTATTAATTAGATGATTATTGATAATGTTAATAAATAGTATATATTAAATATATAGATATATATATTAATGTATATAAACATGATTTATATATTACAAAATATTTATGCGTTTTAAATTAAATAGTCATATATTTAGTGAATAATAGTTTATAATTAAAAATTAATATAAATTAAATATACTGACTAATTGCATAGAGTAACGAACATATAATTGAATGTCGTTTGATTTTTCAATTTAACATAGATCAAATGTGTGTTATATTTATTTCACATATACATAATTAATGCATTTTTATATACAATGCACACATACAAAACTTATCCATTTTTTCAATATTATTAAAGTGTACTTGTTTTTAATTTATTCAATTTCACTCATTTTTAACATGAATGCACTTAAAATTAGATATTCATTAATAATGTTAAAAAAATATTTGTAAAAAAATATATGTAAAAAATATTTATAAATAAATATATTTATAAATCTACATACTATATTTATAAAATTATATTTTTATAATTATAAATAAATAAATACTTTTTTTAAAGTATTTATATAATTATAAATAAATAATTATAATTTTTAAATAATTATTAAATTTATAATAAATTTACTTAAATAATAAATATATTTACTATATTTATATTTATATATATTTATTATATATATAGATAATTATATAATTATATATAATGATATAAATATTATTTTTTAAAAATATTTATATAATTATAAATAAACAATTATATATTTAAATAATTGTAAAATTATAATAAATATATTTAAATAAGGAATATATTTACTATATTTATATTTATATATATTTATTAAGTATATATATATTTACAATTTTTTATTTATAATTATAATTATAAATCTTTTATCAACGCTTAAGTAATAAGTTCTTATAAAAGAAATCTTTATCGGTGTTTTTTTAGTGCTGGTAAAGACCTACCTTTATCAGCACTAAAGAATCACTGATAAATATGTCTTTTATCATTTATTATTACTTAATCGCTGATAAACAAACTCTTTATCAATGATTTTTTGAAATCACTCATAAAAGTGTCCTGATCTATTTAAAAAAACCAATTACGAACCTGTCATGATATTAGAAGATTTTCGTTGAAGTCGCCCACTGCTTGTGCTCCTCCTCGGTGAATTGAAGCTCAAATATCACAAACCCACTCAAATCACACAATCCCACTACCTCCAGTTACTCAAACATCATCTGGTATCTGGTGTTCGCTTACAGTTAGGGTTTTCGAAGAAAACATAAAGATCTGGATATGAGGGACTCAGATTTTCTTTAACCTAGTGAGGTAGGCCTGTGTTTTCCATGGTAGGTTCTGTTTTTATTTCTATATTTGTTGTTCCATTTTTGATTTCCTCTTCGATGATGTCATCCGTTATTTATGATCCGGTCATTGTATATTGTTTTTCTTTTCTTTATGATCTGTTTTTTACCTGACTATTGATTTGGATATCTTGTTTTGGTCTTTTTAAATTGTTGTTTTGAATCAATTTTCTTTGTTGCCTACAACTATACCTCATCTTTCTCCACAAGCTTAATTTTGTTTCTATTTTGAAATCTTAGAGAATCACATATGGTCAGCAGATAAACCAATTAAATAAATATTTATGCCACTATATAAACATTGGAGGTTTTGGATATATAAACCTTAAAAAATGAGCAAATTGATTTAGAAAACCAATTCTCAATATTGTGATACTTCAAAGAAGCAACAAAAGATGATTTTATGCAATTCATGTAAGGGAATTTATTAATTTAAATTTTGTTTTAATATTCTAGTGTAAGGGTTTTTCCTTAAAAATTTATTTTCTCAAAATTGTGTTGTTTTATTTTAAGAGAAATCTTAGTAAGGTTGATACCATATTTATTTATTTTCAATGGCTCTCTATTTTTAGAATTAGTATGGGGTTGTATTTATTTTACTATGTTGTGATATTCTATTGTAAGGGTTATATATATTTGAATAAATTTAAGTTTATTTTATAAAGATACACACACACACACACAGAGAGAGAGATATATATATATATGTAAATATATATCTTTCTATAAATTTAAATGTGTTTTAAAAACTTATAATTTAAGGGTGATTTTATAATTATTTAATCACAAATTATGGTTTTGGATTTCCAAATTAGGAAGGGATTATATTTATTTTCCTTAAAAATTATGTTTAAATGTGCATTTGTTTTGTAATTATGTTTATTATAAATTCCATGTTATATGTGTGTGTGTGTGTGTTTAAATATTTATGGGATATACGTTTCAAGTTTTGGTGTGTTTTTATCCCTTGTTTGTGATATATCTTGTTGATGTATATTATTGCTTTATGCCAACTTCTTTATGGACCTCCCTATAATCTCAATGATGGGTCAATGTGTATTAGATAGACTCCCTAGATTCCTTTATATGGGTAGATCGGATGTGACGACCTCCCTAGAATCCTTGGGATGGGTCAGTGTGGTGGTATGACATCCCAAGAGTCTTGATATGTTTTCAAATATTTTATATACCATTAATTTTAAATGTAATAATTCCTTAGGTTTCTAAATAACTTGTTCCAAAAAATAGAATGGAAGTTATCAAATTATATATATTATAAATTGTTTTTAGGTATACATCATTTTAAGTCTACATGTATTAGTTCCACCCCTAGGAATCTCTGATTACTATCCATGTATATAAAATAACTCTTTATTTATTAAATTTTTTTATTAGTATATTTTTATATCTTCTAGTTGATTGAATGAGAGTTTATTATTCTTATTTATCATATTTGGGTTCCTTATTACTCCTTAATTTCTTGTATTATATTTTAATTTGTTTAGTGAATTGAAGAAAGACCTGATGTGTGTCAAACAATAGTTATTATTGCAATTTGTTGCTTGAGACTCATACCCCATATATTTTATAGACAATTGTCATCCTCATCAACTTCATCTCCCAAACAATCATTATTACAATTTTTTGTTTGAAACTCATCATCCCTCATCTCTTTTATATTTCTTGTACTACTCTGAGAATTATTCATCCCATGGATGACTACTGCTTAGAATATTTCAAGAAACATAGGTGCATGTCCACAATATATGAAGGATGTTTCAAACAATAAAATGTAATAATAAATTTTTAGGAGATGAGTTGATGAGGATGATTTGTCTATAAATTTCACCTTTGAATCAATTCATAAGATAACACCTGACATAGTGGAGAAATTATTTTCTTAAATTCAATTATCCATTTTCTTCAACATATTGAAATTCTTTGAAACAATCAAATGTTGAGTTTCCCTTATTATAATTTTCTATAACTTTCGCTTTTGATAATGAATATCTTATGTGAATTTATTTATTTATTATTAAAAATTAATCTTTTATGAATCTAATATGATGGATATGAATCAAAAATGGATGCATGCTAATCATTTAACAAAAGAGTATGATGATTGAGATAAATATTTCATAAAGTTTTTAAGAGAGCATGCATACGACCCTTCTCAAATCCTCTATCTATGTTTATGTTGTTTTTATTCAATAAAAATTAGTCCGAAAGAGCTGGAAGAACATTTGATTTGACATAGAATAGATCAAAGATATAAATGTTGGACTAAACATGGGGTAAAACTTAATGTGGACACTGATTAGGATTATACTGCAGTTTATGGATCATTTGATATGAATACCATTGTAAATGATGATGGAGATCGCATGGAAGAAATGACAATGGCAATTGAATATGACCTTAGTGATTGTCCAAAGTTATTTTTGGAGTTAAATAGTTGTTCCATGAAACCATTTTATACCAATTGTACTAAATACGCAACATTGTCAGTTGTATTGAAGTTATATAATTTGAAAGATAGCAGCGGATGGAGTGACACCAGCTTTACGAAACTACTTGGTCTTATTAATGATATGATACCAGAAGAAAATGAACTACCATGTTGATCATATAATTCTAAACAAATGTTACATTCAATGGTAATGATATCTAAAAAGTCATTCTTGTTCAAATGATTTCATATTATTTTGTAAGGACCATTTTTTTAAAGGTTGGGTTCGAAGCCGCATTTTATCATTAGAGAAAAGAAAATACCTCTTTTAACTGGGTAGATGGAGACCCATAACATAGCCTGAAGTCCCAGTGGGAATTTAGATCATTACATAGCCCATAGGCCCAAATTCTTGGCTCAATGATCATTTTGTGAATAGTAACCCACCTGCTATAGTACCCGCATGGTATCGCCACAGCTACAGTGCCCTGCCGCCGCTATAGTACCTGCCGATCTACAGTGTCACCGCTGCTACAGTACCTCTACAGTGCTACTATAGTAACCTATGCCCAATGGGTTTTGAACCCCCATTTTTTATATAGGATTACAGAGTTCTTACCACTAAGCCAAACCCCAACTACCTATTTTGTAAAAACCATGAATCACTCATAAAATTCCCTAAGAGTGGTGTATATTGATATAATAAAAATGAATCAAGTCCTTAGAAATATGTATGGTACTTTCATATCATTCCATGGTTTAGAAGAATATATGGATATTAAGAAATTATGAGACAATTTATGTTGCATATAGATAAAATAATTAAATATGGGAACCTACATTATCCAGTAGATTCACCTCAGTGGAAGAAAAATGATTACGAGTATCCTAAATTTGGAAATGAGCTGAGAAAATTTGGTCTTGCATTATCTAAAGATGGAATAAATCCTTTTGGTGTACAAAGTAGTACTCATAATACATGGCCCATCATGTTGGTAAGTTATAACTTGTCGCCATGGTTATGCATGAAGCGCAAATACATTATTTTTTCTATGTATATATTTGGACCAAAGAAACCCGATAATGATATTGATGTCTATTTGGCTTCATTGATCGAAGATCTGAAATTGATTTGGTATACAGGTGTTACAATGTATGATGCTCAGAGAAGTGAAGAATTCACATTGAGGTCCATGTTGTATGGAACGACAAATGACTTCCCCACTTATGGAAATTTATTAGGCTATAGCATTAAAGGAATGTTGGGGTGTCTCGTTTGTGAAAAACACATATACTTAGTTTAGTTGAAACATTCCTCGAAGACTGTGTTTTTATGACATCATAAATTTTTACCACAATGATATAAATATTGATCCTAGATGACAAAATTTGATGGGAATATCGAACAATTTTCAACACTATATCTAGTAAAGGGTGATCAAATATATAATAAAGTAAAATATATTGACACTATTTTCGGTAAACCATTTTCAAAAAACCTTAAAAAATCAGGTTGGAAGAAGAGATCAATTTTATTTGAATTACTATATTGGAATTTTTTTATGTTAGAAATTTTCTTGATGTTGTAAATGTAGAAAAAATGTATATGATAGTGTTATTGGAATGTTACTAAATGTTCCTGGAAAAATGAAAGATGACATCAAGGCTAGGTTGGACTTGATTGAAATGGGTATAAGGGAAGAGTTGGCACTGGTGAAGGTTAAAAGGTGGACTTTTCTTCCTCTGGTAGCTTACACTCTATCAAGACAGGAAAATTTTCAATTTTTCCTTTTCCTTAATAGTGTAAAAGTTCCACAGTGGTATTCATAAAATATCAAGAATTTCATGTCAATGACTAATTTGAAGTTACAAGGACTAAAATCACATGACTGTCATGTTTTGATGCTAGATTTAATGTCTATTTATTTCCATTGCATTCTACCTCAAAATGTATGACATAAATTGACTAGACTTTTCTTATTTTTCAAATCCATATGTAGTAAATTTATATACCTAGAAAAGTTTACCATCATGAATAAGGAGATTGTAGTCATATCATGTGAATTATATATGTTCTTCCCACCATCATTCTTTGATATAATGGTCCACATGATGGTTCACTTGGTTAGAGAGGTTCAACTATGTGGTCTTATCCATTATATATGGATGTACCCCATTGAACAGTATATGAATATTTTGAAAGGGTATATTAAGAATCAAATTCGGCCAGAAGGTTGTATTGTAGAATGATATATTGTTGAAGAACCTATTGAATTTTGAACCAATTACCTATCAGATGTTGATATCATTGGTCTCCCGAAGTCTCGGCACAACAAACACCTTATGTGAAAAGGGATTTATAGAAGAGATGTTGTTACAATTACCTTGATAGAGAATGAGCAAGCGCACCTTTACATTTTACATAATAGTGAAGATAGTGAACAATACATTTAAGCTCAAAAATAAATTCTTAAAGATTATAATCCATCAAGGGATGAAGGATGGATATCAAATACACATAATCAATAGTTTATAGGATGGCTCTAAGATCAAATTTATAGAGTTATCTAAAAATTATAATTCAATTGTCGAATGAATTCAATGGATAGCCAGAGTACCGAATGCAAATGTTATTTTTTACGTTGGCTTTGTAATCAATGGTTATACGTTCTATACAAAAGAACATGATGACTATAGTACGATGCAAAATAGTGGTGTTACACATGTGGATGAAGCGATGCACATATCTGTATCCAAGTATATAAATCCAATTTATGCAAATACATCATATTTTGGCACTATCTAACAAATATACGAGTTGGATTATACAACATTTCAAGTGTCAATTTTCCATTGCAAATGAGTTGACAATATCATTACAGTGAAAGTTGATGAAATGGGCTTTGTGAAGGTGAATTTTTATATGGAAGGTGGAAAAGATGAGTCATTCATAATGGCATCACAATCAGTGCAAGTATTTTATGTTTCTGATCCAAAAAACAAGATTTGGTTGATTGTCCTACTGGTGACTAAAACAAATGTCAGGTCAGATGAAAAATCAATCGAGGACGACCCTTTTATTAGAAGATCATAATTAATTCATGTCAGTCCCAATGTAGAAAATTTATTATACGTTAGAGGGGACCATAAAGAGGGGATTTGGATTCTCAATAGAGGAACCAAATCCTTAAACCCTTTAAAAAAATAAAGATAGTTAAATGAGAAGGTAAAAGTGTTTTTTAATATATTATGTTTTTCCTTTTAATATTATATGTTCTCTATTGCATTAACATAATCTAAATTAAATTCTTGACTACTCATACAGAAAATGTCTTTTGTACATGATGATTTTACCAATCCCTCTAAAGAACAAACTATAATGAAGGAAACCCTTTGTAAATATGTAGAGGTAATGTTACGATATACTTTCTCTATTTTACTGAAAAATTATATAATGGAATATTGATTTAATTTTCATTATTTCTTGTAGAGTTCATTTATTTTAGAAGATTCATGTCCATATTTCATTCCTTAAAGGAAGAGAAATGATATTGTATCTACTCAATCACAGAGGTAATATTGATGTTTTCATAGTAAAATCATTTTCCATAGAATTAATTTACTGTTTCATATTTATTTTTAATTTATTTATTTTTAGAGTTACTCACATAATAATAGTTTTCTTATATATATGGATTCTTTTTTTTGGTTTAGGGTGGTATTTCAATCTTTCATGCCTTTCAATAACAAAACTTCCACAGGCTTCTTCTCCCTCAAAACATTTTCACCCTTGCACAGTTTCATTTATCACTTTCCTTCAAGTTCCCTCCATTACCTTTGCAGGAAGAGAAACGACACTGCCTCTGCTCAATCACAGAGGTAATCTTGATTTTTTTGAAGTAAAATCATTTTCCATAGAATTATTGTATTATTTCATATTTATGTTTAATTTATTTCTTTTTAGTATTACTCGTATAATAATTTTTTTCTTATATAGGTGGATTCTTTTGTTTGAGTTGGGGTGGTTTGTCCATCTTCCATGCCTTTCTACACCAAAACTTCCACAAAATTCCACTCCCTCAAAAACTTTTCACCCCTATAATGTTGCATTCATCATTTTCATTCAATTTATCTCTACTAAATTTGGAGGAAGAGCAACAACACTACCCATGCTCAATCATAAAAGTAATCTTGATGTTTGCACAGTAAAATCATTATCCATAGAATTAATGTATTATTTCATATTTATGTTTAATTTATTTATTTTTAGTATTACTCACGTAATATTTGTTTTCTTATATAGGTGGATTCTTTTTTTCAATTTTGGGTGATCTATCCATATTTCATGCCTTTGTGCACCAAAACTTCCACATACTTCTCCCTCAAAACCTTTCACCCCTGCAATGTTGACATTTATCGCTTTCCTTCAAGTCACTTCCACTTCTCAATCATAGAAGTAATCTTGATATTTCCATGATAAAATAATTTTCCATATAATTAATGTATTATTTCATATTTATGTTTAATTTATTTCTTTTTAGTATTACTTATATAATAATTGTTTTCTTATACATGTGGGTTTTTTTTTTGAGCAGAGGTGGTTTGTTCAAAGTTTTTTATGTAGTGTTGACATTTTGGAAAATAAATTCAATGGATATCATGATAACATTGAAAGTTAGTATTGTTTTGAGACTTTGGGATTTGTATGAATCGGTCTCACCTCAATTCAAACATGGTGTGACCAGTATGACTCCAAGTACTTATTTCAATTAAAAATTAATATTAATTTTAGTAAAATAGACAAATGATATACTCAAAACTGAGAAAAAATATTCATATTGTTTTGATACTTTAATAAAATGATCCATAAGTCATTTGTGACATGTAGGGATCAACCACACCTCAATCAGATACAATATTTTCCCGATATGACTCAATGTGTTCGTTATCTGTTTAAAATTTTCATTTTAGTTCAAAAAGTTTCACTCACTGAAAATCGATCAAATGCACTCATATTTTTTGGATAATTTAGCAAAATGATTCATAACTCATTTTTGACATGTATGAATCATTTTCACATCAAATAGATACATTATGTGATCGGAATTAGTCAAAAGAGTGTGTTTCTAGTTTAAAATGATATTTTAGGAAAAAAGACAACTGACATACTCAAAACTGACCAAACACATTCAGATTGTTTTTATACTTCAAGAAAACAATCCAAAAGTCATTTGAGATGTATAGGAATTATCCTCACCTCAATCTGACGCACGGTGTGACCGTTATGACTCTAAGTGCATCTTTTTATTTAAAATTGTCATCAATTTTAGTAAAATGGACAACTGACCTACTCAAACCCAAGAAAACGCATTCATATTGTTTTGATAATTTAAAAAAATTATCCATAAGTTATTTTTGATATTTAGGGATCATCCACACTTCAATATGATACACAATGTGCCCGATATGACTCAAAGTCTCCATTATCAGTTTAAAATCGACATTTTAGTTCAAAAAGTGTCACTCACTAAAAACTGATCAAAAATGCTTGGGTTTTCTTGATAATTTATAAAAATTATTAATAAGTCACTTTTTACATGTAATAATTTTTCTTACATCAAACTGATACACGATGTGGTCGGAATGAGTCAAAGTGTGTGTTTCCAGTTTAAAATAAAATTTTAGTAAAAAATATAACTGATGTACTCAAAACTAATCAAACGCATTCGGATTGTTTTGATACTTTATAAAAATTAACCATAAGTAATTTTAGATGTGTAGGAATAATCCTCACCTCAATTTGACCCATGGTGGGACCATTATGACTCAAAGTGTGTATTTTTATTTAAAATTGACATCAATTTTAGTAAAATGGACAACTAACCTACTCAAAAATGAGAAAACACATTCAAATTATTTTGATATATTACGACAATGATCCATAATTTATTTTTTATATGTAGGAATTAGTTGCACCTCAATCTGATACATGATGTGCCTGGTAGAAATTAAAGTTTCTGTTATCAATTTAAAATCGACATTTTAGTTCAAAAAGTATCACTCACTGAAAACCAATCAAACACATTCATATTTTCTTTATAATTTTGAAAAATGAATCATAAGTAATTTGTGATGTGTAGGAATCATTTTCACATCAAAGCAATACACGATGTGATTGGAATGAGTCAAAAGTTTTTGTTTCCAGTTTAAAATGACATTTTAGTAAAAAAGACAACTGATATACTCAAAACCGAGAAAAGGCATTCAGATTGTTTTGATACTTTAGGAAAATGATACACAAGTCATTTGAGATGTGTTGGAATCAGACGCACCTCAATCCAACGCACAGTGTGACTGGTATGACTCCAAGTGCATCATTTTATTTAAAATTGACATCAATTTTAGTAAAATTAACATCAATTTTAGTAAAATTAAAACTTTCTGTTAATTTATTTCTTTATATTATTACTAAAATAAGAATTTTTTCTTAAACAGGTGTGTTCTTTTTCTCAAGTAGGGGTGGTTTGTTCGACAATAGCATGATTCGGGGTCAGGATTAAAAAATAAAGGAACATTTATGTTTTTGAATGTATGTAATAATTTGTATTTATGTAATTGTATAAACCAATTGTTTAAATGTCTAGAATATAGTTTGTGTTTTTCTTGTATTTGTGTTTTAAATTTAATTTCATTTGAATTTTGTATTGGGACTTGTTTTGTTGATATCTAGTGTGTTTCTGGTGTTGTGGTGTGTTGTTACAACACATTGCATTGGTGCTGCAGTGTGTTATTGCAGCACACTGCAATATGACCCTTTATCAGTAATTTTAAAAGTGCTGATAAAGGAAAAAAAATTAGCGCTTATAAAGGACACATTTTTCGACACTTATAAAGGTACACTTTATCAGCGTTGATAAAAGACTAGGGCTTTTAATCTCGCTCAGGTATTCGGTACTTTTTTAATGCTGATAAAGGTCATTTCTATCATTGTTAAAGGATTATTTTGTAGTAGTGTTTTGTATTCAAACTAAGGCCTATAAAATATGGGGATGTAAGTAAGGAAGGTATTTGAGTAGGTTTTTTCCAAATCAAAAGGCTCTGTTAGTGTGAAGTGGAGAAGAGAGGGGCGCTCTTTTATAATTGAGGTGGGTGCACTACAAAAAAATACAGCAGATTAGCGGCGATTTTTTAGAGGGGGTTATGCACAACCCCCTCTAATAATCAAATTTAGAGGGGGTTCACAACCCCCTATAAATTTTTTATCATTACTTTTTTAATATTGAGTTGGATTTTAGAGGCGGTTATGTCAAAACTGCTGCTAATTTAATAATTAGTTGTGCTATATGTTCGGTTGGATTTTAGAGGTTCTATATATATATATATAATATTCATTTGGATATTAGAGGCTATATATATAATTGAATTTGTTTTTTTAAGGAAATAGTGGGGGGTCACAACCCCCTCTAATATCTTAAATTATTGAGGGTTTTGAACCTCCTTTAATTTAAGATATTAGAGAGGGTTCATGAACCACTGCTAATATCTTAGATTAGAGAGGGTTGTTAACCCCCTATAATTTAAGAAATTTGATGGGGTTCATGAACCGCCTCTCATCCCTTTGATTAGAGGTTGTTTTTAACCCCCTGTAATTTTTTATTTATTTTTTAAAATAAATCTCATATAAATTCAAATTTTATAATGTGTGTATGTGTGTTGCATAAACACACTGTATAAATGTATTTAAATACATTATAAACACACACACATAGAGATATATATATAAGAAAATTATAAATGCTTATACATATAAACAAAATTGTATAAAAATATAAATATTGGTATACATAATATAAATTTAATTATAAATATATTTATTCAAATATATAAAATTTATACATGATTTTATAAATACTATACATTTATATTATGATTTATATTATACATATATTATATTAAATACATTTTTATTGTATATTTATGTATAAATACATTTATATTATATTATGTATATAAATATATATAGTATAGACAAAATTAAATATAAATATACATATAAATACTATATAATTATATTATATATATATATTATTATTATAAATATTTAATTATATATAAATTTATATATATTATATAATTATGGTATATATATTCCATATTAATTATAAATTAATTTAGTATATATATATCATATAATTATATTATATATTTCCAATTATATGAATGTATTTAGTTTTGTGTATATGTGTGTGTATATTTATATATATAATATGATATAAATGTATATAATCACATTCATAAATATATAATATAAATGTATTTAATATAATATATGTATAATATAAATCATAAAATATATAAATGTATAGTATTTATAAAACCAACATATAATTTTTATAATTTAAAAAATATGTGTAATAATAATAACAATTAATAATATTATTGTCACACACATACGTACATATATAAAAATATATAAAAATGATTATATATATATATATTATAATTATATTATGTCTATAAATATTATATAAATACATAAATATACACAAACAAATATAAATGAAATTAAAAATATATGTATAAATATATATTTATATATATGTAAATATAATTATTTATATATATCATATTTACACAGGTATAATATATATATATATATATTATACACAAATATATTATGTATTATCTAATATTTATGCATCTAATATTATATATATATATATATTATACACAAATATATTATATTATTTATATTTCCCTACAAATATATATATATCTAATATCTAATATTTTTTATCTAAATAAATATTAAATATTGTACATAATAAGCATAAGATATTTCAGCATAATGGTCAAGGCGCGGGGGAAGTCTTCAGCGGTCATGAGTTTAAGATAATTGTGGCGGGGTATTTGTGACAGACTTCCGTCGAAAAATGTCATTTGTGACGGGAGTCTGTTGTAAATACCTCAATGTGAATGGTAGCATCACAAATGTGTTTATTTGCGACAATTCTCCACAAATAATATTTATTTGCGATGAAAAAATTGTTCATCACAAAAGGTTTCCGTAAGTGTTTTTAAATAACCTTTTACGATGGATCATTGCACAAGGTTCAAAAGATTATTTGCAACAGATGCCTACATCCATCGCAAATAATAAAATTTTCTAAAAAAACAAAATCAAAAATAATAAAAAAATAATTAAAATTATTTAAAAAAATATATAATAAAATTAATAAAATATTAAAATATATATATATTTAAACAATGTAAATATTAAATTAAATTAAATTAATTTACAGAGTAAATATACTTAAAATAATTTAAATAATTTGTATTATTGAAATTAATTAACATATTAAATATATAGAAAAATAATAAAAACAATATATTTTTAAGAATAATTAAAAAACCTAAAATTAATTAAAATATGTTAAAAAAATTAAAAATTATTAAATTTAAAAATATTTAAAAATATTATAGAAAATTAAACAAATCAAAACAAACATAAAAGTAATACATCAGTTAAAATAGCATGTCTATCATACCAAATTACAAAAAAAATGCATAAAACTTCATAAATCATCAACTATCGTCTGATGGAAAAGGACCACTCGAAGGACCAGGAGGAGAATCACTCGAAGGACCAGGGGGAGGAAACTTCATACCAATGCCACGCGCAAGTCGTCACATATAATCTATCATTTGTTCATCTCTCATACACTCACTCTCCTCCCTCTCCTTCTGTGTCTACTGTATCATCTCATCCTGAGCTGTCAACCTCTCCTCATACTGTGTAGCAAACGACGGCGTTGATGAAAACTCTCCATGAGCTCCTTTTTCACTCACTGATGTCATCACAGATCTATCATAATAACTCGTAGGTGTCGGTTGAGAACCAATATCAATCACTCGGCCTTTATCGACACCCTGTGAAGTTGCATGTATCCAAGCCCCCTCATCGAAACCCGAATCAGTAGTGACATCTTGTTCAGTCTAATCTTGATTCTCATGTGAATGAGAATTCGCAGCCTCATATATTTCTTTTAAATATAATGACAAATTAGAATAACAATAAAATTAATATTCATGACATTTTTTAAAAAAATCACTAACCACAATATGATGTTGTTGTTCACCTACAACTTCTCATATATGGGGATCGGTATATATCTTCTTACAGACTTCAAACTCCATTATAGATGGGTCAGTAGTGGCCTGTATAATATAATAAACATGTTATAGTTAAAATATATATACATTAATAAATAATATCACTTACCATATGTCGTCGATGTATGCCAAATGTATGACTCTCAGCCCTATGGGTGACCTCTTGCCTCCCCTAGCTCTAACGTCCAGCTGATTATCTCCTCCTAAAAGTCTCTCATAGCCAGAAAGAGCACAACTCATCCCATACCTAAGCTGATATACATTCAGGATGATAGGAGACATAAGACTAATCGAAAACTATAGCATAAGCTTTATCCATAGCTTGCTTTATGATGTTGTGTAGAAACTAAGGAAAGTTCTCACGTATACAAGTATCCCATTCCTCTTAGATAGGACCTCTCTGAATATCAAAATTTAAAGAAAATAAATTTTGTGAGACAATTAAAAAAAATATGTTAGTAAATAAATAAATTTTAAAAAAGTATATATTATTTAATAATGTACAATCCAATAGTTGAACATCTGGTCATGCACAGCGATGGGTACTAGGTCTCATGAAACTCATGGATCAGAAAAATAATTTCTCAAAATCGCACCAGCCTACCCAATGGCTAAATAAGAAAATCTATACAAATGGAAACAAATATATAATCATAAAATTATTATCAAAATTAATACACTTAGTTAATATAAAATAAATATCTTAAATAATTAAACATACCTCTATAAATGGGGATCAAAATCAATATATGGTTGTCTCTCTGGAATAGGATCTGGAATCAGTAATCGAGAAAGACCACAACCCCTCTCAGTAGGCGCACCAGCCTGAGGAGGAGGAGCTGAATCAAGCTCATCATTAGGAATTCCAACATCCATGAGATAACATAAGTTATTATTAGGATCATCTCCATTAATACAAAACAAATACTCTCACCAATAAGATATTGTTAATATAGATATGAAATATAAAAAACTAATAAATTTCAGAATAACATAATGTTACCTGTAACAGATTTTTAATAAAAATATTAAATTTTAAAAACTAATAAATAT
This sequence comes from Viscum album, assembly GCA_963277665.1. Lineage (NCBI taxonomy): Eukaryota > Viridiplantae > Streptophyta > Magnoliopsida > Santalales > Viscaceae > Viscum > Viscum album. The sequence continues at coordinate 1,821,857,576 of OY728135.1, read as the reverse complement.
CATAATATAATAATTACCTATAACTAAAGACCTAAATATAATACATCAATCTTCATCTTCATCACCATTTTCATCGACATCAATGTTTTCATCCTCATCCTCATCTTCAACATTGTCAACTTCCATATGACTTTCAGTTTCATCATCCCTTATTACTTTATCAACATTATCTATATCATCAACCCTTAACTTGGGGGGTTTCAACATTAATATTTATATCCCATCGGGTAATAGATATATTTTGGGATGTTTCTTGAAATATTTAAATATGTTGCACTTCCACATAACCATTTTCATTTTTGATAAACTGATTGTCATGTAATTTCATTTTTATCACATTGTACCAGTCCTTCAAATCTCTCTAAACATTACAGTAATTTTCATAGTTTACATAATTTTCTTGATTTTCCAACATAAATGGTTCATTTGATGCAAGAAGAGTGTTATATTTAATGTCAATGACCCCATATCGTGGATGAACTTGTAACCCCTGATCAATATCAAACCAATGACATTTAAACATTTTAACATGATTTTTTCCCAAATAACATAACTCAATTATTTCATATAGTATACCATAAAATTAAACTTCACTTTCCTTATAATGGTATCTTTTCAAATGAATACCACTATTCATTGATTTATTTGAGTCACTATATATGCGTTTATGGAATCAAAATCCATTAACCATATAGCCATTATAAGATTTTACCAATTTCAATAGAGGGTTTTTTAGCACGCATAATGGACTGTCAATTTTATTTTAATATTGTGTTACCTGTAAACAATAAAAATTATTAATAATAGATATCATTGAAAAATTGATTTAATATTCCATCGAAAGAAACTTATCTTACGAGTCTTTGAAACCAATATGTAAAATTTTATTGCAGATATTTTTCAAGAGCAGCTAATGTAATTTGTATAAAAAAATTGATATGGACATCATATAGTCTACAAAAAAGTTAATCTAAATAAAGATATGTTTTATAAATATTTAATGAAATAATAAAAAAGTAGTATTTACTTCATAAATTGTGTCATTTTCTTCACAATTCAGCAAAACATAAGTATGAGCTCTATGCAATTCTTCATTTGTAAGTCATTGTTCATGATAACCACTGAAACTAAGCTCGGGCTTATTAAAAACTGACAAATTATGTTATGTGACAACATCAGCATTTTTCTTATTGTGATCCATATGATTATGTTTTGAAGGACATTCTGACTGAAAATAATAATAGCAGAAATTTGAAATTTCCTCCTACAAGTATGCTTCTGCAATTGATCCTAAAATTGATGCTTTATTATGTACTTTATTCTTTAATTTTTTCATAAATCTCTCAAATAGATACATCCACCATAATTTTATTAACCCTCCAAATATAACTTCATATGAAAAATGCAATATTAAATGTTTTATGGAATCAAAAAAGCTCAGTGGGAATATTTTTTCCAATTTACATAAAATTAAAATAACATCTTTTTACAGCAAACTCAATGCATTATAATCCTATGTTTATACACAAATATCTCAAAAAATATGATATTTAAGTCAACACATCCCTGATTGAAGAATTCAACAGCCCTCAAAGACCAACCAGCAGTAATCTTTCAATTATGAAATGACATTTATGACTTTTCAACCCTATAATATGCCTATTTCTGACACAACAAGACAAATTATAAGCATAGCCATCTAGTAACCTCAATTCTCTAATTCATTGACAGAATAATAAATGGTTTTCTTTAATAAGTGATTAATTTTCTTTTGGATTCATTAATTTGTGTGATCTTTCATCTTCAAATAAATAAAGTTCAGGATGTCTGAAAATCTATGCAAGATCTAACCGTGCCTTTACATTATCTTTGGTCTTACAAGGTGTGTCCAACATGGTATAAAAAATGTTATCAAAAACATTCTTCTCAATATGCATTACATCTAACATGTGACGAACCAATAAATCGGACCAATATGGAAGGTCCCAAAAAATATTCTGCTTTATCCAATTATGATCTCTCCCAAAACCATTTATCTTTTACTCGTTTATGGTTGGTCCAAAAGTAACATGAGGTAATTCCGAGATAATATATTTTATCTGATTACCTAAGAGAACTACTGGAGGTGTGTCTGTTTCAATTTGACTTTTTGTAAAATCAATTTTTTTTTCTTTTGAAAAGGGTGATCTGTAGGAAGAAATATCTGATGACAGTCAAAATAACTAACCTTTATCCCATTACCAAGTATAAAAACTTTGTTCTCATCCATGCAGTACAGACATGATTTTAGACCATGTGTGCTCCATCCAGATAACATACTATATGCCAAAAAGTCACTGATCATCCATATTAATGCAACCTTCAATATAAAATTCTGATCTGTAGTTATATCAAATGTAGTTACACAGTTGTTCCATAATGAAAGTAACTCATCAATTAGTGGCTTCAAATAAACATCAATATTCTTCTTTGGATGTCTTGGAATTAATAGTGTCAAATATATATATGGTTCTTTCATCAACATCCAAGGAGAAAAGTTGTAAGGAGTAATGAAAATAGACCAACAAGAATATTTATTGTCGTAAGCACCAAATGAACAAAAACCATCAGTAAAAAGGCTCAGTCACATGTTATGTGATTCTAAATCAAATGAAGGATGTGTCTAATAAAAATATTTCCATTCATCACCATCACATGGATAATTTAAGATTTATGTGATGGAAATATTTTATTTATGTAATGTCATCAATCCAGCTATCTTGCGAGACATAAATAAACGTTGTATATGATGTGTAATTGGAAAATATCTCAACTGTTTCATGGGAACTCTAGACTTTCCTTATTGTGTTTATTTATACCTCAATTCTCTATATGTTAGACAATTAACCAAAGATTAATAATCACCATAATATAATATTCAGTCATTTGAACATGCATGGATCTTCAAATAACTTAGACCCAAATTATGAACCAACCTTTTACTTTCATAGAAATTTACAGGTAATGTATTTCTGTCAAGAAAAAACGACTTAACCAAAGATAAAATCTGATTGAAACAACTATTAGAAATTCTAAAATCTGATTTAATAATCATAAATTTTGTAACAGCTTCAAGTTTTCTCATATGGATTCCCATACATAAGGCCTCCTCGGTATATTTCAACAAATTGTAAAACTAAGAGAGTTCTGATTTAGGTTTTGGAATATCATTCTAATTTGTTGTTCCAGGAATAGACAGACTAGCTGCCTCATGTATTAAATTATGAAATGATGGATCTAGAACAAAAAAATTTGTATTTTCTACTGAAATATTTTCACCATGTTGATACCAAAAAATATAATCTTTCTGAAAACTAGAACACAATAGATGAATTCCAACATCATCAAATGTTTTTAATATCCTAAGATCACATTTTTTACACAAATTTAATTATTCCTTTAGAAAAAAATCTAAATTTGACGATGAAAATGATATAAAGGTTTCGACACCTTTAATGTAGATAGGATTTAAACCATATCCATTTGGATTTTTGTGATTATTTATCCAATCACGATCACGTAATAGATACTGGTGTCTAATTCTCGAGACCATAGTTATCTAAAAAACAATAAGGATATGAATAATTATTACTGATCATTTTGACTAGTTTCAAATAATTATTATATTTTTTATCTTGAAATATTCTATGGAATATGAGCAGAGTGAGGCACTGTATTAGCACTAAATTACGGGGCTCGTAGAGGTTCAACATAGATAAAATAAATATATTAAATATATTATATAAGACACATGCTATTTTTTTGAAAATAATAAAATATAACTCCAACGATGTCTCATATGATAAATTAGAGATCATTGTTGGGTCCGGGATGTGGGGTTCACCCTAGACGTGACATTACATTTGTGTGTGTCGGGTGTTTAGTTACATTGTAGATGAGAGTAATTAATTTAATATTTTTATTATAATTTATTATAAAAAGTTATGTATCTTTAAAATGGTGTCTCATATGATAAATTGGATATCACCATTGGGTCCAAGTGTGGGGTTTACCCTAGACGCGACATTACATTTATGTGCGTCGGGTGTTTAGTTACATTGCAGGCGATGGTGATTAATTTAATATTTTTATTATAATGTATTATAAAAAGTTATGTATCTTTCAAAAAATGTCTCATATGATAAATCAGATATCACCATTGGGTCCGGGATGTGGGGTTTACCCTAGACGTGATATAACATTTGCGAGCGTCGGGTGTTTAGTGACATTGCAGGTGAGGGTAATTAATTTAATATTTTTATTATAATTTAATATATCTTTCAAACTGTGTATCGTATGATAAATTGAAGATCTTCATTGGGTTCGAGATGTGGGGTTTACCCTAGAAGCGACATAACATTTGGATTTATAATAAATATTAATAATATTTAACAATTACTCATATTTTTTCTTTTACAAATTTTGACAAATTTTCGTAATTTCCTCATATTTTCAAATTATTGATGATATTTTGTAATTAACAATTATATTTACTATGTATTAATAATATTAATAAATTAATTATTATAAATTATAAATTATGTAATGATAATTATTAATGTAATTTTTTATTAATTTATTAATATTTTTTACTTTTATATATTTTTTTATATTTTTTTACAAATTATTATTGTGATTTTATAATTATTAGTAATATTAAAAAATTAATAATAATAATAATAATAAATTAATTATTAAATAATATAAATTATTTAAATTAATACTGTGTTTTTAATAATTAATATTTTTTACAAATTTTCAATAAGTCATATAATTGTTATATGTTTTTATAAAGTATTACAAAAAATTATTATAACTATTATTAACTAAGTTTTTAATAAATATTACATATTTTAAATTTTTATTGATTTTTCATAAAACTGATTTTTTAACGTTTTTAATATTAAAAAATCTTATAAATATCGTTTAGTTAAAATGTTTTCTTTAAATTATTTTTCTCATCATTCTTAAAAACCCCTCATTTCTATTTATTTCATACATTATATATATATAACACATAATTAATCAAATCTATTTACATCAAATTATTTTTTACATGTTTTTTCAAACAAATTAACATATCAGATCTATATACATAGATATAAACATGCATACATATTTATTATTTATTAATAATATTGACTAATTAATTAGTAATTATTATAAATATGTATATCATGATTTCATAATTAATATAAATAAATAAAAAATATACTGAATTTTTTAAACAAATATACATATCAAATCTATATATATATATAATAAATCTAAAAGGTTTTTTAAAAACGTTTATATATATATATATATATATATATATATATATATATATATATATATTCAGATGTAAATATATATATTTATATATATATATATATCAAAAACATTACAAGCTTTTTTCAACCTGATATATATACATATGTATAAATACACATGTTTATATATATATATATATATATTAAAAAACTTACATGTTTTTTTAAGTCATTTATATTTGTATATTCACAAGCTATTATTTATATATATATATATTAAAATATTTCTTAATTAATATAAATATATCAAATATATTTTGACACTTTTTTTAGACCAATATACATATCCAATATATATATATAATTGCACATTTTCATAGATTTAATAATTTATATATATATATAAACATATATAAAATCACACGTGTTTATATATACAAACAGATATATTTTTTTGAAGAAATATACACACAGATATTTATAAAATCGCATATTTTTATATACACATATGTTTATATATATAATCACACATGTTAATAAAATCACATATGTTTATATACACATATGTTTACATAGATATTTATAAAATTGTACATGTTCATAGATTTTTAAAAAAATTATAAAAATAACTAAAAATAAATTTAAAAAAAAATAACTATAAATCAAAGGGTCGCGTAGTTCATACATGATCAACAAATAAACATGAAAATACTGAAGCAGATTAACATGGAAATATTGAACCTAGGGTTTTCCAATATACAAATCAAAGGGTCACGTAGGTCTGATACCATAAACAGATAAACATGCAAATATTGAACCAGATTAACATGAAAATATTGAATAAAAATTTTGTGTCAATCCTAAATATCAAATCATGCATGATAAATAGATAAACTATTTAATCTAGAGTTTTCCAAAATGAAAAAAATGTAATAAAATTTATAAAACTCAAAAATAATGAAAATGAATAGAATAAGAACTCGTAACACAGATATTTTAACCCAGGTCTGTTAAAAAATGGTTGAAATGGAGTCTGATGAAGTATAATGGAGGTTGGGCGGTCCGGAGAGTGGTTCGGCGGTGTAGCAGTGTAGCAGCGTGGTGGTGTGGTAGTGCAGCATCGTAGGGTGAAATGGTGCGGCGGTACGGCGACGCAGTAGGGTGGTGCGAGCAGCGACGCGGTGTGGAGAAGGGAGGAGCCAGTGCCACAGGAGGGGAGGAAGGAGGAGGAAGAAGAAAGTGGGGTCGCATAGGGTTAAATTGATTTATTTTTTGCGACAAAGTATTTGTGACGGAATTAATTTCATCGCAAATAGTTTAGCGGTGAAAAGTATATGTGACAGATAAATAATTCCATCACAAATACATCTGAGTCGAGGGGAATTTGCAATAGAACAAGCAGTCTGTCACATATACCCATCGCAATTTATTTTGGCGTCGACCGATGGGAAGGCCTGCCAAAACTATTTGCGACGGACTGAGTCTTCCATCGCAAATAGTCCACATCCTGGGACTATTTGTGATGGTTCATTTATCTGTCTCAAATGACCCATCACAAATAATCAATTTTCTAGTCATGGGACATGAGGGGGGTCTAGTTGTGTTAAGGCTCACGGGACAAAGGGATAGGCCTTGTGGGGTGGGTGGAGTCGGGCCTACAGACAAAGGGATTGTCTCGGTGGGTTGTTTGGGTGGTGTCTGGGGGGTGTTTGTCCTGATGGGCTGTCCTGGTGTCTTGGGGGTGTTTTCTCAGGTCTTATTGGGGTGTTCTGGTGTCTTGGGGGTGTTGTTCTGGGGTCTTATTGGGGTTGTCCCGGGTGTCTTGGTGGGGTTGTCCCAGGTGTCTTAGTGGGGTTATCCCGTGGCCTTGGGAGGTTGTCTGGGTGCCTGCGGGGTTGTCTCGTGGGTGTCTTGGGGGGGTTGTCTAGGTTGTCTTGTGGGGGTATCTAGGGTTTCTAGGGGTAATCATGGTCCCTAGGGACTAAATTTTAAAAAATAAGGGGGCAGTTTAGTGGCGGTTACATTATTGACCGCCTCTAAACTTAGACCCCTAGAGTCAATTAAGGGCAGTTAGAACCACCCATAAATTGATATTTGAATTATAGGAAGTTAAAATATCCACTAATATATCTATTTATGTTGAATTTTGGGAAAAATTATATGGGGTTAAAACCCCCATCTAAATGAAAAAATAACCCCTTCTAATCGTCCTGTTTTTTTGTAGTGGTGGTACACTTGTAATTTTTTAAAAGAAAAAGATATACTCATATTTTACAGATAATATAAGACTACAAAATGGAACATTCTAAAAACTTATATGATATGAGGTTAAAATATAGTAATCCAATAGGAATTGGATAAGTTTTTAGGTCATTTTAACCCTTGTCTTTTTAATTTAACCCCCAGTAAACTCGTTTTAAACTTAATCGCGGTAATTAATTTTTACTATTTTTACAATTCATTATCATAAAAAATTAAGTTGGTATTATAATATAATATTAATTATTTTGGTTCCAAATATGTAATTCATTTTACCAAATTAAATTCAAAAAATTGGTAGAATTTAATTTGAAATTAAACCCACAGACGTGATGAAAAAGCGGTTTTCCAAAGGAAAAAATTTCATAAGTATAAACATTTTTTATATCAAAATTGAATATATAATTAATTATAATGACCTAAATTTGACTAATAATGATATAATTTAGTTAATTTTATTTTTAAAACTGTTTTAAAATATAATTTAACTTTGTAAATACTTTAAACAAAAAGGGAATTTTCAATAAAAATTAGTATTTTTCACTATTCGTTATAAGATTATTCTCAAAAAATTCTCAAAAATTCACTCTAATATAATTTTGAAATTATGATTTCAAAAATTAAGTTAATTTTTTCAAATAAATTTTCTAAAAGTGGAAAAAAAATTATTTTAAAATATGTGCACAAAATGCGATGAAATCGTTTTTTAGAAGAAAAAAAATATATAGTTTTTAAGCATAAAACTGGAATTATTTTTATCTCATACCCAAAAAAATATTAAATGAATGATAAAAAAATTTGATTGAATATATAATAAAAAAAATTCATTAAAATCATTCACCAATAGTGATTGATTTAATTTGTTATGATAAAAAACACTTTGCATGCATAAAAACAGTTTTTTAGAAAAACATTTCTTTTACCTTAAAATGATTTTTATTTTAATTTCTAATCAATTGATAACAAATGAATTTATTTTATTCATGTTTAAACCATATACATTTCATAATTTAGTTGGTGATATTTATACCCTTCAATTTAATGGCTAGGTTATAACGGTATACTATATTATAGTTCGTTAAAACTCGATGTTGCATGTAACACAAGTTATCAAATAAGTTAAAGTTATTTGAAAAAAAAATCATAAATTCTCAAAATGTTAAAGTTGGTCATGAAATAAAGGACCTCGCCACAGAGTATGTGTCCACACTACAAAAGATACTCAAACTGAGTTCTTTATGTTATAGTGAAGGACCGTGTTGTAGAGGTGGTTAGGTTGAAGTTTTATGGTATGAGAAAATCTAGGACCTCCACGCTACAGTGAGAAGTCCATGCCATAGGTAATGTAGGGTCAAAATTTAGTGGTTTTGGAGTTTTTTTACCTTCATGTCACAACTCTTATTCCAAGTTATAGTTAATAGGATGAATTATGTACTACACTGTAGTGTGAAAACCACATCGTAAAGTGGATTTGGCTAGATTTTGGTGATTTTGGAGATTTGGTGATCCCCACATCATAGCACCTTGACCACACCATAGTCATGTGTGGTATTTGTGTGAAAACTACTAAAAACTAATAGGTTATGTCATAAGATATATGACCACACTGTAGAAGTGTCGATCTAGGCAGATTCGAGGGTGCATGTTGACTTGGATTCATCTGAGTACTTTGGTGGTTATTTTAGTCTAAAGTAACTACCAATTTGAATTAGATTATCAAGATATATAGAGAAAATGATACAAAGGATAAGTTTGAAGAAGAATTTGGTTGTTTGAATTTGAATTTTAAATTCAAATTTAAACTAGAGGAATTGGCGGGTTGCTGTTAAAAACGGCTATATACACAGTAGAATTGGGGAGAAAAATATGAAGAGAGGATTGTGTAGATAATTTTTTGAAGATACCTAAATTCATATATGAGAGTCTTAATTATATGCATTTCATACTCAATAAACATAGAAAGAAAGTGATTTTACATTGATCTTTCTATAGAATTTCTATGTGTCTAAGACATTAGAGAAAGATCCAGTGCAATTTTGTGATACACTGAAGTTGAATAAGAAAGAAGAAGAGTAGGAGGTGTTATGAAAAAAGAGACTGTGCAATAAAGAATAAGAAGAAGTCTTTCTTCTAAGAAAGAAAGGCAGTGATCACTTACTTCTATGAAAGAAGTGTGTGAATTTCTATTTTCATACAAAAGAAGAAGAAGAAATCCTTATATGATGTTGTGCAAGTTAAAGTTGGAGAATTGGAAGGGAAACAATGCATATATAATAATTCAGGATTCTCAATTGGTATTATAATTTTATGTTGTTATTATACTTTGTTATAAACTATTGGGATGATAGTATGAAGAACTAGCGGGATGGTGTTGAGTGTGGGATAAACCAAACTTGGGTAAAAGGATAAACCCTACCCAATTACATTCACGAGTTGATACTAGTGGATTGTATGGTATCAGTGGAATCCAGATCATACTAAGGAATATACCTTTCATTTTGAAAGGTGAATATTTTAAATCTTCATGTCTCTTGTGTGTGTATGTTCAGTTGTGTTGCTTGAAATATTAGAGAACAAGAGTGAGATAGAGAGAGAATATGAGAATCATCACCTAACAGTGAAAGAGGTAAAAGTGGGAATAAGTGATTAAAAAGGATATAAGAGGACATATATATTGATTCACCCCTCCTCTCAGTGTATAGAATATCCTAACTGGTCCTCCTCAAATGGTCATACATAAAGTGTATCCACAATTTCCATTAATTTAGATGAATTGGAGATTAGGACAAAGTGGACTCAACATTCGTGATTCAGTGAACATCCGAGTATGAATGGTAACTCGTAATTAATTAATTAAATTCAACTATATTGTATTAAAGTTCAGAATAATGAGAATTGAGTTTATTTCTCGATGTATTCACAGGTTATTTAAGTATAAAAAATGAATACAAGAAAATAGTTTTTGAATGAATATTTTATACTCAAGGTTCATTAAACTAATTTGGGAGGAACATGCTAAGTGAATGGATTATATTTAATCACATGACATGTCAGAGTGGTGAAATATTCACATTGTTTATGATAAGTTAATATGATTTTAAATGACATTTTGGGTCACTTGTAAGCTCAACTTTTTTAAAGGAATAAAGTGAAATTAATAAGAGTTTAACCTGCATGTTTAAATGAATTTTACACCCAAAAAAGGGGGGAAGCCTCTTGAATAAAGTTGGGGCTCTCCTAAGTTATCTTTCAAGTTACAAAGAGATAATTAAGAGGCAAAAATAATAGTTCAATTTTTCCTCGGACCAAACTCATTTTGTTCTAGTGATCACGTGAGCATTGTAAAGCCCCTAGTTCTCTCATGTTAACACATGAAGATTGTAGAATGATGTACTGAGAGTTTTAGTGCACATGTGTACATTCTAAAGGGGTTATACATTAGATCCTTTGAGATATGATGATCTTGTAAGATATATACTATTATATTTGTGTGTGTGTGTAATATGATATTATATATATATTGTATATTTAATTACATGCATTTAATGCATGTATTATTATGAATTTATTAAATACATGAGATAATAAAGATATATATTTGATATATATTTATTTCTCTCGAATGGTTTTATTATGAGTTACAATCTGTTATGAACAAATTAATTGATTTGACTGCTTGTTGAATAGGATTCAATGAATTATAAGAATAAATGTATATGGATATATTAATATGGTTGACATGTTTTAATTTAATTAAATGTTTCATTGGTGGATATATAAAGGGATGTTATCCCTCCTCTTGTAAGAATCCAATTATGAGAAAGCCCCTTAATTTTTTCTTCCTCCCACACTGTTGTTCATCGTCTCAGATGAAGATGCTAGCACCCTTTCAACATTCGGGTATCCTCACGATACGAATGAGGATCCATTGGTCGGTATACCCCCCTTAATAGCAGGGTCCTTTTTTCATCACTTCATGATCTTCATCAAGTATTCTCCTTTGTTGAGGAAGAAGAATATTTCTGTTGTTGGAGATTTCTAGGTACACTATTTATACAGTTTTATTTACGCTTGTATGAGTTAGTGTCCTAGAACTAACTGGTTACACTTTGATTACATAAATATTTAATATATTTAAATATTAAACATATTTTTACATATTTTTCATTATTCTTCATGAATATAGTGTAATAATATCCTTGAGTATTTTTTGCATTGACAAGGTCATAGTAGTTCCCCGCTATAATGAAAACATTTAAGTGCTATGAAAATATTCCTAAATATAGTTCTGTAGTTGGATGACATACTATAATGGGACACGTAGTATATATATTGTCCGGTGTGAGTACTCGTAATCATATTAAACTTCCTCTCATGAAGTTCATCCTTGTTAATCTCCAAGATGGGATATTATGAGAACAGATCCTCTAGTAAAAATTCCGCATGTTTTGGTGTCATTGGATATTACTATCTGTGAGCGTGTTTAATGACCCTTAGACTTTAATATTATCATTAATATGTGTTATGACTCGCGCACTTTGATTTACTGATGAAAACTATCATGCAGACAGTTGGCAGGAAGTAGGGTACATTGGGTGTGTCATGAGTGGCATGTTATTAATGGATAAGTCAAGGAAGGATTTATCCCTTCTATTTATGGAAGTTGATATCTCGGCTCTTTTATTGAAATTGAATCATCATGTAAAATTTCATGGTCATGGTGTAACAACGAGTTTATTTCAAGCAGTCAAAGAACGATATATTAAGTACAAAGGTTGATGACACTATCATGAAACCTTCTTGATGAGATATTGAGACAAAGGAATTGTATTACATAGTGAGCGTTTGTATGTGGATGTAATTGTTGCGACTTTAAGTTCTTTCTCTTGGGTGTCTTGACCCATTGTTAGACAGTACTCTTGGACTTTAGGCAACCCCGCCTAATGCCAATGAGAAATAATCCTAAAGGGTCACACACTAAGTGTTTCTAGTGGTCTCGGTTAAATTCTATTTGAATTTAATTAATGGAATAAATATTATTCTCAAGATAGTGGAATAATTTTATTCAAGTTAAAATGATTGAATAAATTAAATAAATATTTATTCACTGGATTGTGGGTAAAATATATTTATTTATTTTATTGAAAATTTAATAAATATTTATTTACTATTTTTTAAATAAAATATTTATTTAAGATAATAAATTATTTATTTATTTATTCTAGTGTTCAATAAATGGAAGTGGAGTTCAAGAGGACCAAGGCTGGTTCGGTAGTAAAATAATTATTTACAAGATGGTAAATAAGTATTTAACTAGTTGGCACAAATTAAAATAATAATAATGTTGCAATTATTTTGTGACATGGAATTTTATTTATAATTCCGTTTTGCGCAAGTTGGAACACCATAAATAATGATGTGGTATTATTATTAAAAGCATGGGTTTTCTCTAAGGTTATGAATGTATTTAATTGTTGTTATGAAATTAAATATTGCAACTGAAGCCCCATGTCCTTAAATAGACACGTACGTATATTGTGTCGTGTACCAAACATCACACACGGTGAATTGATAATTGTTGAGATAAAAAATTTCTCTCTCAAATCCTCTTCCCGCCCCTCTTAAGAATGAGAGATGTTCTTCAAGGTCGAAGAACAAGAAATCTAGAATGACCGACACAAGATAATCGCTTCATCGCGCTAGCACTCGGAGAACGAGTGGTGTCAATCGAAGGCCATCGGAGCACGTGTGGATCACCTCTAGAGGGATTATAGTTTGGATCCTCGCAAGCACAATGAGATAATCTGGAAGGGTTATTCTGAATGATCAACATCATCAACAAAGAAAGTACTAAAGATCCATGTATTATTTTTTATGAAATTAATTATAAACATGATTTGCAAGATCCTCTCTAAAGGTTTCAAGTCTCTTCTTTCTTTATCTAAATCTTTGATTCTATTCTATGGAGACTGGTGTTCATCGTCGTATTGATCCTAGAATAATCATTGATCATGGTAAAAATTAAAGTTGGGCACTGTCCCAACCACGATCTCACCGCGCCCAAAACCTACAAGTGGAATCAGAGGGGTTACATCATAGTTTATAATTATTTATATAATTCTTTGATGATTTATAATTTAATAATTTAGTTTTTCAATTCAAGTTAATCATTCTGAAAATATGAATCTCAAGATCATTTCCTCCTCTTTAATTTCCCGTTCACCTTATAGAAATGATCTTTTATTTTAATTTTGATTAAAATAAAATAAAATATCTCATCCAGAGGTGTTAAAGTTTCTTAGACATACAACACCAGAATACACGGTGTGTAATTAGATTCACACGTTGTGTATCAAGTTTCAATGCATCGGGACTGGTTCGCTAAACCAAGTCGTGTCATTGGATTTTGTCGAAGTCTTAAAGACTCCATGTATTGACCAAGAACAGGTGGCACATGGTTTCCAGATTACTCACCATGTGGCCCACTGGACACGACATGTAGTCCCTTCGGGTTAGGGTTAGACTGTGTACCTCATACACGGCTTTCCCGGATGGAGATCGTGTAACGCGGATACTACACTGCATGTGGCCTACTGGACACACCATATACTCTGGGGATTTCCTAAGTACATATACACACTGTATCCCCAGTTGTGTACTTTATGTGGACAGTGAATGATAGTACATGTCATGTAGTAGGAACTACACGCCATGTACTCATCCAAATTACACAGATTTATTAAAATTTATTATTATATTATACAAACCCTTGAGACATGTACCATGGTGCAGGTGTAATGTTGGGGCACAACATGTGATAGGTTTTATGTGTGTGTGTGTGTGTGTTTAATTTAACATCTACGTAATGTTCATTCCTACTCATTGGGTAGTTATGAACGGAAATTCACCAAGTTGCCTCCAAGGTACAAGTTACGTACAAAGATAATTTTAAATGAATTTATTTGTTTGAAATTATGATGGATGACAATCTCAAAGAAATTCAAAAAAAATTAAGATAAAAGGATTGATTAATTAAAGATGATAATTAATTGATTCAAGCGTGATTTATCTTAAACAAGAACGATTAAATAATTGAATACTAGTTTTATTAAATATGTAACTCATTGCATGTATGTGGGTGATCATGATCTAGACTAATACCTTTGTATGTGATTGGTTTCCTTTTAATTTATTTATTAAATTAATTGTTGGTCTATGATCCATCTCTCCCCATTAATATGTAGGGCTTGTGTGCCCATGGTTTCTTTTATGTAAACCCCCCCTTTTACCCCTCACCTATGTGTGAGTTAAAAAAAGAATATGTAATGGATGGAACTCCCAAGCTAGAGGAGATAGTTCAAACTAGATTCAAGATAAAACCAATCCCAGGAGATACATAGGTAGATAGGTGGAAAGATGTAAACACGAACTCAAAAGGTTCAAGGTGTTTCTCACCTAGGTTAGGGTTAGTTTATCAACCGCTAGATAAACTAACTATAACGATCCAAAGTTTTATCAATGGAATTCCCTTCTTATAATTGTGGCTTATAGTATAATCACATTAGGAAGCACAATGAAATATAATGATAATAAATATTATGTTACCATTAAACATAATTTTTCCACTTTTATGGTTTTAATTTCAAAAATCTGATATACACAGTTGTGTTCGGGGTGATTTTTGGAGTCTAATAGAACAAACTTAATTTTTTTGGTGAATAGTAGCATAACCTTATGAATAGTAATGTTACCCTTATGAATAGTGATATACCATTATGAATAGTAACCTTTCCTGTGATAGTATATATGTAGGGTTTAAGTGAAAGCATGATGTACCTATGTTTTGGAATAAGCAAACAAATGTTTTAAAAATTGTATTTTTTCAAGTAAATTGTGATTTTAATTAAAAATTGAATTAATCATATTTAGAAAATCATTTTTGAAAAATATAATTCATTTTTGGATTCTACATGTCGAAAAAAGGATGGGGTTAATTGTTTGGATTTTTCTGAAATACTGGAATTTTTTGTGAATAGTAAAATACAATAATTCACGATAAATGCTAAATACATAAATTATGTTGTCATAAGCTGATGTATTGATGATTTAAGGCCATTATCTCGAACTCACATGCACACATTACTATTCTTGTTCATGTAATCATCACCATTAATTGTCTTGTGGAGAAATAATAAATTAATGAATTTAACATTGAGAAATCATCTCTCCCCTCCACTATAAATACCACCCTTCACACCCTCATTTTCTCACACCTCTCAAGCTTCAAGCCTTGTATAAACTCTACCCAAGCATCTTCCCTAGCCCCTCCCCCACGTTCAAGAGCTTCTGGTCTCATCAAAATACTAAGCCTGGGTTCCTTAAGGAGGATCTCAAGAGGAGGATTCAAGAGGACATTAAAAGTAAAGAAAGCGTTTAGATACTAGGTAGGGGAAATTCTCGAACCCAACTTTCTTTCTTTGAGTTCTCCCTCTTTCACTCCATTTTTGGTATGGTCACTCCTTAAAGATCATTTGTTCATCATTATCCTACCTTTTCTGGGATATAATGTTTTCCACTAGATTTTATGTCAAATAAATGTTTTCCAAAAGAACTCTTCTTTCAAAAACATACCTTTTAATTATCACTCAAGGTTGATGGTCCTTGTAGCAAGTATGTTATTGCAACTTTCTGTTGGGAACCCAAATTTTATGAATGTATTCTTATGAGATGAAACCCATTCCTTTCCATGGGTTATTTATTTTCATTTTTTTATATATGTTCTATGTGGCATGCATGATAATGGTAATGTTATGATGTGACGGGTGAACCTAGAATTATATAGCGCAAAATGAATGTTATGATGTGATGGGTGTGACTAGAATTATACAGTGATCCAATTCATTGGGTAAAGTGATGAATCTCATGCGTAAAAGGGAAATTATGCATTAACATGATGCTAGAATTGTTCACAATTATGTGTGGTAGTTAACCATTAAGACATGATGTTTCATTTTTTATGCATTGCCACATTTCAAGTCTTTTATTAATTATTCCTCTCATATTCATGATCCATTGCCTATATTATGATTATGCTCACCCATTGTTATATTGTTCTTATCTACCCTCTTATTGGGCTTTTATCTCACCCCTTTTTGATGTATATCCTCAGGTGACTACATGTACTAAGGGGAGGTCAAGTTCCAATAAGAAGCTAGAGAAGAAAGAATTAAATAAATATTTGTGTTTGATGTTGTAAATGTTATGTATGGTCCTAGTTTGTGCAAGACACTAAACCTATGTATTCTCATGTTGTAATACTATTATATTTTTTATCTTTATAATGATTTAATAGTAATGTAAGAAAATGTAGGGTCGTTATAGTTGGTATTAGAGGCAAGGTTTAGTTAATTTGGGAATTAGGATTAGTGAACCATAGAGAAAACCTATAGCATGAGACTAAGTAAAAATATGCACACAAGAAACTTTACATAGGGATCCAATAAGTTATGATTTTAGTGTAAATAATACAAATGAATAATTTATTCATGACTTGTTGACTTATGTTTTGTTCTAACCTTTTCTATTTTAGAAAATGGTAGGAACCTGGAGAAACCAAGCCAACAACTTGTGTAAGGGACAATGCAACAATTTCCAGAATGACATCCTCGATGCTTTGGGAGGTGGAGTTAAAAAATTCATGGAAATTCTCACCCAAATATCTCAGGTTATGAACAATAACCAGAATAATAGGGAACATCCTCCTTCACTAAAGAGGGAGCATCTGGCTATCTATTTTTTTATGCGGCAACAACCACCAACGTTTAGTGGATCTTCTGATCCACTAGTTGCAGAACAATGTGTCAACTCCATGGAGAAGATATTTTATGTGATTCACTATTCTAAGATGGAGAAGGTGACACTAGCTATTTATCATCTAGATGGAGAGGCCGATCAATGGTGGGATTTGATTAATAACACCAAACCAAGTGACAAAATTGAAGAGATAGAATGGGAAGACTTTAAGATCATGTTTCTTAACAACTATTTCCCACGAAATCTTCTTAAGAATATGGAGAGAGAATTCATAGATATCAAGAAAAAATAAGTAGAATCTGTCACAACCTATGAAGAAAATTTCAAAAGGCTTGCAAGGTATGCTTCGGGTTTTTTTATCAATAATGATAGAAAAATTGATAGATTCTTTAGTGGATTAAAACCACACCTTCGAAAGGATCTTACAATTTGAGACTTTGGGAGTTATGAAGAAGTTGTTAGATGTGCTCCCAAAGTGGAGATGGAGTTTGGAGAATGTTCCCATGACTATGGTGATAAGAAACGAAATGTGGAGTTTCAAGTTGGGGGTATAATGATAAAGGTGGGAAGAAAACTCAACGACCCACATGCCGAAAATGTGGGAAGTTGCATCATGTGAACTACCTCAAAGGGATGGGGAAGTGATTATAATGTGGGAAAGAAGTACACCATGATCAAGAGTGTTTAAAAGACATGAAAAGGAATGAGAATATAGTGGAAGAAAGGGGATCACTGCCCATGGTCCAATGATACAGTTATAGGGAGCAAGGGCACTATGCAAGCCAATGCACTAAACCTCGAGTTCTTGAGGGTAATCAGTGTCAGCAACCACCAAATCCAAAGAAACAAGGAAATGTTTATGCCATCACTACTGTATAACTGGAGCAAGATAATGAAGTCATACAAGGTACGCTTCCTATTCACTCAAGAATGACAAAAATTCTTATTTGATTCTGGTTCTACGCATTCCTTTATATATTTCAAGTTTGTTAGAACTATAGAATCAAAGCCCCAAAATCTTGAAGTAGATATATCTTTAAAAACACCAAGTGGTGAAATCATTGCAACCCAAGTGTTTGACTCTTCTCTTATTGGCGTATGTGGGAAGATTCTCCCAGTGAATCTCATAATACTTCTCTTAGTGGAATTCGACGTTATAATGGGAATGGATTAGCTCTCATTATATAGATCACATATCAACTATCAGGAAAAGGAAATATATTTTCATATTCTAAACCATCCCATGATGCTCTACAAATGAAAGGAAGATCGTGAATCTCCTTTGAAAATTCCTTCAATGGTGTGGGTGTTGATTCCCTATGAAGAAGAATACCTCTCCCAAATGGTTGATTTAAAGGAAAGTGACAACCTTGGAGAAATTCCTATCATAAGGGAATACAATAATGTATTTCCCAAAGAGTTACCTAAACTTCCCCCGGATCTTGAGGTTGAGTTCTCAATAGAACTCATACCCTGAGATACTCCTATCTCAAAGTGTCCCTATAGGATTGATCCTATCGAACTGGAGGAGTTAAAGAAGCAATTGCAAGAGAATTTGGACAAAGGTTTCATACGCCCTAGTGCATCACCTTGGGTGCGCCAGTGCTCTTTGTGAAGAAGAAGGATGGAACAATGCAGTTGTGTATCGACTATTGGTAACTCAACAAGATCACCATAAAGAACAAGTATCATTTTACAAGGATTGATGACTTCTTTGATCAGTTAAGAGGAGCTCAATACTTCTCAAAGGTGGATCTTCATTCTAGATATCATCAGCTAAAGGTGAAGAAGGAAGATATTCAGAAGACTATCTTCCGTAAAAGGTATGGGCACTATTAGTTTCCGGTGATGCCCTTTGGATTTACTAATGCCCCTAAAATATTCATGGATTTGATGAATAGATTCTTTAGACATTACCTCAAAAAAATTTTGGTAGTGTTTATCGATAACATTCTCATCTACTCTAAGAGCAGGGATGAACATGTAGAACATATAAGACTTGTGTTGGTGACATTGAGAAAGGAGAATTTTTACACCAAGTTCAGCATGTGTGACTTTTGGATGAATAAAGTCACGTTCTTGGGACATTTGATCACAAGTGAGGGAATTTTTTTAGACCCTTCTAAAACAAAGGCGATTGAGAAATGGCATAGGCCCTCTAATGTCACAAAAATCCATAGTTTTCTTGGATTAGTTGGGTACTACTGACGTTTTTTGAGAAATTTCTCATGATTGTCAAGCCTGCTAACTAAGTTAACAAGGAAAGGGGTAAAGTATGTCTGGATGGAAGAATGTGATGGAATATTCAAGGAGATAAAGAGAAGGCTGGTCAATACACTTATACTCACACTAACGAAAATTGGAGAAAGTTTGTGATATACAATGATGCTTCAAAGAAAGGCTTGGGTTGTGTACTCATGAAAAATGATAATGTGATAGCCTACACCTCACGACATTTGAAGACCCATGAAAAGAACTACCCGACGCATGATCTAGATCTGACATCCATGATTTTTTCCTTGAAATAGGCACCACCTTTATGGTGAGAAGTGTGACATATACACCGACCACAAAAGTCTAAAGTATATATTCACAAAAAAGGATCTCAACATGTGTCAAAGGAGATGGTTAGAGATAATCAAGGATTACAATTTCTATATTTACTATCATCTTGAAAAGGCGAACAAGAAAAAAATAACTTGCTACTCTATCCATGTTGTAGATTGAGAAAGACTTTGTCTTCTTGGATATGCAAAGGATGGATTTGGAAATCATAAGGGTAGGGGATACGTCCTACCATTCCCAAATGATTGTGCAACCATAAATCCAAGAGATGATTAAGGAGGCACAAAAGGATAACCAGGAGTTACAGAAGAAGTTGAATGCAGTAAATAAAGGGAAGTTGTACAAGTTCCATATCAAAGATGATGGTGTGATTTGGTTTGGAATGAAGCTTTGTGTGCTTTATCACCCAGGATAAGATGGAGTTATTGGAAAATGCACATAGATAAATAGTCTTTATCCATCCTAGGAGTACCAATATGTACTGTGATCTCTGTGAACACTTCTGGTGGGATAATATAAAGAAAGATATTACGGAATATATATCAAGGGGCTTGGTATGTCAGCAAGTTAAAGTAGAGAAACAAAATTCCAAAGGGATGTTGCAACCATTGCCTATAACCATGTGGAAATAGTAGAATATTACTATGGACTTTTTCATAGGTCTCCTGAAGATGTTGAAGGGAAATAATGTGATATGGGTTGTGTTGACTGACTCACCAATACTGCCCATTTTATTACTATTCGAGAAGATCTCGCACTTGAACAACTTGAAAAGATATATGTGAAGGAAGTGGTGAGACTTCATGGCATTCCACTCGCAATTATCTTTGACCATGATCTAAGGTTAACATCTAAATTATGGAGGATCCTTCAACATGATTTGAGTAATAAATTAAATTCTAGCACTGCCTATCACCCCCAAACTGATGGCCAATCTGAAAGGACTATTCAGACGTTTGAAGACATGATAAGAGACTACTCTTTAGAATTTAAAGGTGGATGCGATCAACATCTCCCATTGGTTGAGTTCTCATAAAACAATAGATTTCACTCGAGTATTCGGATGGATCCATATGAAGCATTGTATGGAAAGTGATGTAAAAAATCCAACCTATTGGGATGAAGTTAGAGAAAGAAAACTACTTAGACCCAATATTGTGCAAGAGATGACAGAGAAGGTTCAAGTCCTCCAGAAACACATCAAAGATGCTTAGAGTCGGAAAAATATCTATGCTAACAACCGTCAAAGGGACTTGGAGTTTGACGTTGGAGATAAAGTCTTCCTTTGAATATCACCATGGAAGAGAGTCATGCGGTTTGGAAAGAAATGGAAGTTAAGCCTAAGGTATATTGGCCCCTTTGAGATCCTTGACTGCATAGGAATCATGGCCTATTGAATTGAACTTATACAAAATATGGATCAAGTTCATGATGTGTTTAACGTATCACTCCTAAGGAAGTACATACCAGATCCCTCACATGTACTGAACTCAAAGGTGGTGCAGCTAGAAGATGATCTCTCCTATGAGGAGCAGCTAGTAGAGATTCTGGATAGGAGAGATAAGGTTCTACGCAACAAGACAACCCACCTTGTCAAAGTGTTGTGAAGGAACCATAAGTTTGAAGAAGCTACTTGGGAACCATAGGAGGCGATGAAGGATAAGTAACCTCACCTATTTGAGTAAAATGAAATTTTGAGAGGGGGGAAGAATGTAACGATCCAAAGTTTTATCAATGGAATTCTCTTCTTATAATGATTCCTTATAGTATAATCACATTAGGAAGCACAATGAAATATAATGATACTAAATACTATGTTAACATTAAACATAATTTTTCCACTTCTATGGTTTGAATTTCAAAAATCTGACATACACGGTTGCGTTCAGGGTGGTTTTTGGAGTCTAATAGAACAAAATTAATTTTTTTGTGAATAGTAACATACCCTTATGAATAGTAATGTTACCCTTATGAATAGTAACCCCACCTATGATAGTATATATTTAGGATTTAAATGAAAGCATGATGTACCTATGTTTTGGAATAAGCAAACAAATGTTTTAAAAACTGTATTTTTTCAAGTAAATTGTGATTTTAAATAAAAATTAAATTAATCATATTTATAAAATTATTTTTGAAAAATGGACTTCATTTTTGGATTCTACACGTTGAGAAATGTTTGGGGTGAATTTTTGGTATTTTTCTAAAATACTTGAATTTTTGGTGAAAAGTAAAATACGATAATACATGATAAATGCTAAATACATAAATTATGATGTCATAAGATGATGTATGGATGATGTAGAGCCATTATCTCAAACTCACATGTACGCATTATTATTCTTGGTCATTGAATCATAACTATTACTTGTCTTATGGAGAAATAATAAAATAATGAATTTAATATTGAGAAATCCACTCTCCCCTCCACTATAAATAGCACTCTTTACACCCTCATTTCCTCACACCTTTAAAGCTTCAATACTTGTCTAAACTCAACCCAAGAATCTTCCATAGACCATACCCCATGTCTAAGAGCTTTTGTTCTCATCAAAATACCAAGCCTAGGTTCCTTAAGGAGGATATCAAGAGGAGGATTCAAGAGGACATTAAAAGTGAAGAAAGCGTTCGGATACAAGGTGAGGGGAAATTCTCGAACCCAACTTTATTTCTTAAGGTTCTCTCTCTTTAACTACATTTTTAGTATGGTCACTCATTAAAGATAATATTTTCATCATTATATTACCTTTTTTGGGATATACATATTTCCACTGGAGTTTATGTCAAATAATTTTTTTCCAAAAGAACTATTCTTTCAAAAACATACCTTTTAATTCTCACTCAAGGTTGATGGTCCTTGTATCAAGTATGTTATTCCCACTTTCTTTTGGTAACCCAAAGTTTATGAATGTATTCTTATGAGATGAAACCCATTCCTTTCCATGGGTTATTTATGTTCATTTTTTATATATGTTCTATGTGGCATGCATGATAATGATAATTTTATGATGTGAAGGGTGCGCCTGGAATTATACAACGCTCAAATTAATTGGGTAAAGTGATGAATCTCATAATTAAAAGGGAAATTATTCATGAACATGGTGCTAGTATTGTTCACAACTATGTTTGGTAGTTAACCACTAAGACATGATGTTTCATTTTGTATGAATTGCCACATTTCAAGTCTTTTATTAATGATTCCTCTCATGTTCATGATCCATTGAATATGTTATGATTATTCTCACCCATTGTTATATTATTATTATCTACCCTCTTACTGGGCTTTTAGCTCACCCCTTTTTGATGTATATCCTCAGACATGTACTAAGGAGATGTCAAGTGCCAATAAGAAGCTAAAGAAGGAATTAAATAAATGTTTGTGTTTTATGTTTTAAATGTTATGTATGGTCCTAGACTTCCCAAGAAACTAAACCTATGGATCCTCATGTTGTAATACTATTATGTTATTTATCTTTATAATGATGTAATAGTAATGTAAGAAAAGGCAGGGTCTTTATACTAACCATTAGAAAAGCTCATGATCATGCCCTTTACTTTATTTTATTTCTGTCAGTTGCATGGTTTATCATTATGGATGGGTTGTCACAATCACATAATTAATGAATTGAACAAGCATGCAATATGGAACTAAAATAAACCAGGATTATGCATAAATATTATCAAGACATGGTTAATCACTTAAGTAAGTTCCACTTAATATTAACAAGCATGTGATAATAATAAGCAATTCACGCATAAGATATAAAAATCCCTCAGATAAAATATTAAGTCAGAACAAGCCTTTTGTTACTTGATTAAGGGAAAACTCAATAAAACTATGTGTTCGACCAACCCTTGTTGGGACACTTAATTTTATACAAAAATCCCTTATGAAAGGTTTCAGGTTGACTTAACCATATTAAATCAAGAGGAGTAGCCCTTTCTAGACTTGGTGTAATATTGGAGGGAAGAGTTAAGGAAATCCAAATTCAGGATTTTAGGATTGGGGAGTTCACTCAACAGATCAAGGAGTTACAAGCCCACAGTTGGCAAATACCTGCCTACCTAAATACCTTCAAATGGCTTGACCAACCCTTGTCGGGGTTATGAGAAGGGTAATATGGATCCTTTCCACTAGAATGTCATGGAAAATGGAAATTCTAAGTTCAATAGTGAGGGTCATTGGTACTTGATAAAATAGTTGGAGACTTAATAAAATTAATTTATTATTTCTCATAAAATGTAATCAAGAAAGCACCAATGATCTGCTCTTTTAATTGTAGAATAAAATGACAAACTCTTCAACCACACTATCCTTGTGATCAATTCTGGATAAAGACAACATCCTCACCAGTAGTAACTTCCATGAATGGTTTAGACACCTTCATCTTATTCTATTCCATGAATGGAAGTCTTACATGCTAGATTCAGCATTACCTGATCCGCCTACCCAAGAGGTGAGTGATGAAGAGTTCTTGGTCTATTAAAAACATATTAACGATGCGGTCGACATTCAATGTTTGATGTTATCATAAATTTATAGTGATCTCATGAAGTCTCTCATGAAAACATGAATGCCTATAGCACACTCGAGCACCTCCATGGTCTTTACCAAGAGAGAGCAAGACAAGAACAGTTTGAGATCTCCTAGGCACTCTTTCAGAGTAAGCTTCGAGAAGGCGCCCCAGTTGGGCCTCATGTGGTCAAACTCATTGGCTACATTGAGCGCTTGTAGGTTCTAAGGTTTAAACTCCCCGAAGAACTAGGTACTGATCTCATTCTTGCATCACTCCCTCATAGCTTCTCCAGCTTTGTTGTTAATTTCAATATGAACAACATTGAGAAGTCTCTATCTAATCTTCTTATCCTCATTCGCCAACTAGACAAAGATATGAAGCTCAAAATTCCTTCTGTACTTATGTTTAATAAGATGAAAAGAAAGGTGAAAAGCTTTAATCCCAAATCTTATTCACGCTCTTCCAAGAAAAGTAAGATCAAAGGGGAGGCAAGGGAACAGGAAGCTGTTTGTTTCGCATATGGAAAGAAGGGATACTGAAAAAAGGATTGTACCCAGCCTAAGAAGCAAAGGGAAGATTCAGGTGCATTTTTTATCAAATGTAATCTATCCATTTCTACAAATTGAGTATTAGATACAGATTTTGGAGCTCAAATATGTATCCAAATATAGGAACCAAGTATATTCAGGAAGATTGACTGAGGGGAGGTAGATCTACGAGCATCCAATGGAGCCAGAATCACTGTTGTAGCTATCGGGGACTACCACCTCATGTTTCCAACTGGGATGATATTAGTGTTAAAGGGTTGTTATTATGTGTTTTTTGTTACTAAAAACATTATTTTTGTATCTAGATTAGATACAGATGGATTTGTTTTTAAGTTTTGAAATGAATGTTTCTTCTTTTACAAATATATAATTTGTTTTGGTAGGACACATTTATACAACAGTCTTTACATGTTGGATTACACAAACCAAGTAATTGAAATCGATAACAAAGATACTTCACATGACTCGTACCACACCCAACTTTGTCATCACTGACTAGGTCATGTAAATAAGAAATGCTTGAAAAAGTTACATCAAGATGGATATTTAGATTCTTTTGAACTAAAACCACATGGTGTATGTCATGCATGTTTACAAGGAAAAATAACCAAATCCCCATTTAGTGGGAAATGTGAAAGGGATAAAGAGATTCTTGAATTGGTTCATGCCAATGTGTATGGACCATTTCCAGTTGAAGCAAGAGATAGGTACTCATACTTCATAACTTTTACTGATGATTTTAGTAGATATTAATATATCTACTTAATGAGGTATAAGTCGTATTCTTTTGATAAGTTCAAAGAATACAAGAATGAAGTTGAGAACCAGCTTGGTAAGAAGATTAAGAAACTCCGCTCAGACTGAGGTAGAGAATATCTTAATCAATACTTCATTGATTACTTATAGAAGTTTGGGATCCTATCCCAACTCACTCCCCCTTACACTCCCCAGTGGAATGGTGTGAATGAAAGGAAGAACTACACCTTGTTGGACATGGTGAGATTAATGATGAGTCATACGAGTCTTCCATTATCCTTTTGAGGATATGTATTACAAACAGTGACACACATACTAAACCAAGTACCAACTAAATCAATAAATGGTATTCCATATGAGTTTTGGAGTGGAAATAAAGCTATGTTATCGAATTTACATGTGTGGGGAAGCGATGAGTTTGTTAAGACTTCTTCAGGTAACAAACTTTCACCCTGAGGCACAAAGTGTACCTTTATAGGATACCCCAAGGAAACAAAGGGATATTACATATACAACCCCTCAGACAAAAAGGTTATAGTGGAAAGACATGCCATATTTCTTGAGAGGGAGCACATCTCCAAAAGAGATAGTGGGAGCGATATAGACTTCGATGAAGTCGAGGCTCAAGGTACACAAGAGTTGGTACAGGAAAAGATTCCACAAAGCCCCATGGAAGAAAGAACTATTCCAGAGATACAAGAACTGCGTAAGAGTACAAGAGAGGTTAGAGAACTAGAACGGTGCGGTTTTCTAGTTACCAAGGATGGTGACTCATTATTAGTTGATTATAATGATCCTCTAACTTACAAGAAGTAAGTGGCACAGATATTGCCAAGTGTCAAGAAGCTGTGAATTCTAAAATGGATTCCATGTACCAAAATCAAGTCTAAATTTTGGTAGATCCTCTAGTTGATGTAAAGATTATCGATTTCAAATGGGTATTCAAGAAGAAACTGGATATATAAGGACAAGTCAGTGCCTATAATGCATGACTGGTTGCAAAGGGGTTCAAGCAACGTCAAGGCATTGACTATATCAAAACTGTTTCACCAGTTTCAATGCTGAAATCCATCAGAATTCTATTAGTCATTGCCACTTACCATGACTATGAGATTTATAAAATGGATTTCAAAACATCCTTCCTTAATTTGAACCTTCAGGAAGATGTCTACATGACACAACCAGAAGGTTTTATGACTCCAAAGGATGCCAATAAGGTATGCAAGTTACAGAAATTCATTTATGGATTAAAGCAATAATCTAGGTCATAGAACATTCATTTTGATGAAGCCATAACAAAATTTTGTTTCATCAAGAATGAATGTGATCCTTGTGTCTAAAAATAGTTTAGTGGGAGTGCAGTTGTTTTTCTAATAGTATATATTGATTACATATTACTTATTGGAAACAAGATACCAGTCTTACAGTCTATTAAGGAATGGTTGAATCAATGTTTCTCCATCAAGGACTTGGGAGAGGAATCATTTATTATTGTGATCAAGATCCATCATGATAGATTCAAGAGATGGCTACGCCTAAGTCAAATTACACACATTGATAAGATACTAAAAAGATTCAGTATGGAACAATCCAAGAGGGGATTATTGCTAGTGTCACATGGTATTAATCTTTCCAAGAAAATGTGTCCTCAAAAACATGAGGAAAGAAATATAATGACAAGTACTCCGTAAGAATTAGTGATTGGGTCAGTCATGTATGTCATGTTATGTACTAGGCTAGATGTCACCTATACATTGAGTGTGGTAGACAGATATCAAGCTGACCCAGGTGACCGCCATTAGATGGAAATCAAGACTATCCTAAAGTATCTGAGGTGTACTAAGGATATGTTCCTGGTTTATGGAGGATATGAGTAACTAGACATCAGAGGATATGAATATTCTATTTTCTAGACTGATCAAGATGACATGAAGTCACAAACGGGATACATCTTCACTTTGAATGGAGGTACAGTGAGCTGGAAGAGCTCAAAGCAGAGTGTGGTCGCAGATTATACATTAGAGTCTGAGTATATCGTAGCTTCTGAGGTAGCTAAAGAAGCGGTTTGGATGAAAATATTCACCTAAGAGCTGGATGTGATACCTAACAGTAAGGATCTCATCATATTTTACTGTGATAATACTGTAGCGGTGGCTCTCGCAAAAGATTCAAGGTTACATCAGCAGAAAAAGCACGTACTTTAGAAGTATCATATCTTGAGGGATTTTTCAAAGAGATATGAAGTTGTAGTGAGTATTATTTCCATAGAAGACAATGTGGTAGACCCCTTAACTAAATCCTTGACTCAGCAGAAACATGATCATTATGTGAGGTCTAGCGGACTGAAATTCGTAGGCAGTTGGCTCTAATCCAAGTGGGATTTTGTAAAAGTTGATGTCCTAGAACCAACTGGTTGTACTTTGATTACATGAATGTTTAATATATTTAAATATTAAACATCTTATTACATATTTTTCATTGTTCTTCATGACTATAGTGTAATAATGTCTTGAAGTTTTTGTCGCATTGACAAGGTCATAGCAGTTCACTACTATGATGAGAACCTTAAAGTGCTATGACAATATTCTTAAATATAGCTCTGCAGTTGGATGAAATACTATAATGGGACACATAGTATACAGACCGTTAAGTGTGAGTACTCATAAGCAGATGAGACTTCCTCTCATGAAGTTCGTACTTTGTAATCTCTAAGATGGGAGATTATGAGAACAGACCCGCCAGTAGGAATTCCGCATGTTTTGATGTCATCGGATATTCCTATCTACGAGCGTGTGTAATGATCCTTAGACTTTAAGATTATCATTAATACGTGTCATGACTTGCACACTTTGATTTACTAATGAAAACTGTCATGCAGACAGTTGGCGGGAAGTAGGGTATGTTGGGTGCATCATGAGTGGCATGTTATTAATGGATAAGTTGAAGAAGGATTTGTCCCTTCCATTTATGGAAGTTGATATCTCGACCCTTTGATTAAAATAGAACAGTCGTGAAAAATTCCATGTCTATGGTGTAACGATGATTTTATTTTAGGTAGTCAAAGAACAATGTATCAAGCATAAAGGTTGATGACACTATCATGAAAACTACTTGATAAGATATTGAGACAATAGGATTATATTACACAATGAGAATTTGTATGTGGATGTCATTGTTACGACTTTAAGTTCTTTCTCTTCGGTGCTTTGACCCGTTTTTAGACAGTTCTATTGGACTTTAGGCTAGCCTACCTAATGCCAACGAGAAATAATCCTAGAGGGTCACACACTAAGTGTTTCTGGTGGTTTTGGTTAAATTCTATTTGAATTTAATTAATGGAATAAATATTATTCTCAAGATAATGGAATAATTTTATTCAAGTTAAAATGATTGCATAAATTAAATAAATATTTATTCATTGGATTGTGGGTAAAATATATTTATTTATTTTATTGAACATTTAATAAATATTTATTTACTAGTTTGTAAATAAAATATTTATTAAAGAGAATAAATTATTTATTTATTTATTTGGGTGTTCAATAAATGGAAGTGGAGTTCAAGCAGACTAAGGTCGGCCCGGTAGTAAAATAATTATTTGCAAGATGGTAAATAATTATTTAACTAGTTGGCACAAATTAAAATAATAATAATGCGGCTATTATTTTGTGACGCAGAATTTTATTTATAATTCTGTTTTGTGCAAGTTGGCACACCATAAATAATGACACGGTATTATTATTAAAAGCATGAGTTTTATCTAAGGTTATGAATGTATTTAATTGTTGTTTCATAATTAAATATTGTAACTAAAGCCCCATATAGATAAATAGACACGTACATCTATTGTTTCATGTACCGAACTGTATGCCTAGTGAATTGAGAATGGTTGAGATAAACAATTTCTCTCTCGAATCCTCTTCCTGTACCTCTCAAGAATGAGAGACGTTCTTCAAGGCCAAAGAACAAGTGATCAAGAACGACTGACACAAGACACTCACTTCGCCGCGCTAGCACCTGGATAATGAGTGGTGTCGATCGAAGGCAATCAGAGCACGCGTGGATCACCGCTAGAGGGATTCTAGTTTGGATCCTCTCAAGCATAATGAGATAATCCAAAAGGGTCATTTCGGATAATCAACGTCATCAACAAAGAAAGTACCGAAGATCCAGGTATTCTTTTCTTTATAAAATTAATTAAATTAATTATAAACATGACGTGAAAGATCCCCTCTAAAGGTTTCGAGCCTCTTTCTTCTTTATCTAAATATTTGATTCTATTTTATGGAGACTAGTGTTCATTGTCGTATTGATCCTAAAATAATCATTGATCATGGTAAAAATTAAATTTGGGCGACGGCCCGACCGTGCTTCCGTTGTGCTCAGAACCTATAACACGTTGATTCTTAAAGATAGATCTATTTGTGTTTGAGTTATCTTCGGTTGCATATGATCATATGATGTTCATACAAAAACTCATTAGATCTGGCATCACTACCACAGATCTGAGCAAGGGATGCACTGGATTTTATCAGCGCTAAATAAAAAGCGTAGATAAAAGGAGGTCTTTATCAACATTAGCTAAAAGCGATGACAAATCTACCATTTATCAGCACTCAAAAGAGTGCTAATAACAGTTTTTAATAAAAATATTATTAATTTATATAAAATTATTATATTTATATTAAAAATTTATGTTTATTTGTATACATTAAATAAAAAACACATGTTTATAATTAATATATATTTTTTAATAATTCAAATATATATATAATGTTTTAAAAAATGTATTTCTAAGATTATAATTAAATAAATATATATTTAAATAATTATAATATTATAATAAATTTCATTAAATAATAAATATTTTTATTATATTTATTATATTTATTATATTTATAATTATATATAAATACTTTTTAAATATATATATTTATAATTATAATTATAAATATTTATTTATTTATTTAAATATATATATTTATTTATTTAAATATATATATATATTTAAATAAATATATTTTTCCAGTGAATTTAGTCAATAAATATATTAATGCATGAGTATAATTGACGTGTATATATGTTATGTATTCATCATGAATGTTCATTTATACATTACACACTACTACAAAACTAGCCTTTAACAATGCTAGAAAAGCGCTGACTACATGAGCAAGGTTAAAAGCCCTAGTCTTTTATCAACGCTTATAAAACTGCTGATAAAGGGTCTTTTATCAGTGCTTATATAAGCACTAATAAAGTATACCTTTATTTGTGCTTATAAAAGTGCCGATAAAGGGCTATACTGCAGTGTGATGTTACAACACACTACAACACCACTAAAATATGTTGTAACCGCACACCGCAGCGCCAAAAACACACC
Organism: Viscum album; assembly: GCA_963277665.1. Taxonomy (NCBI): domain Eukaryota; kingdom Viridiplantae; phylum Streptophyta; class Magnoliopsida; order Santalales; family Viscaceae; genus Viscum; species Viscum album. The sequence goes on along the minus strand of OY728135.1, from coordinate 1,821,826,444 downwards.
GAATATCAACAAAAACAAGTCCCAATACATGATTTAAATTAAATGAAATTTACAACACAAACATAAGAAAAAAACACTATATTATAGACATTTCTAACATCAGTTTATACAAAGTCTCAAAACAATCCTAACTGTCAATGTTACCATGATTTCCATTGACTTTCTTTGTCGAACTTCCAACACTGCATGAGTAGCTTTGAACAAACCACATCAACTCTAAATAGAGAAACATAATGTAAATAAACATCAATATCATTATCGGGTTGCTTTGGTCCAGATATAAGCAGAGACAACATAATGTATTTGCGCTTCATGAATAACTGTGGCGACAAGTTATAATTTACAAACATGATGGGCCATGTACTATGAAAACTACTCTATACACTAAAAGGATTTATTTCATCTGTAGATAATGCAAGATGAAAGTTTCTCAGCTCATCTCCAAATTTAGGAAACTCATAATCAATTTTCTTCCACTTAGGAGAATATGTTGGCTGATGTAGGTTCTCATCTTTAATTCTTGTATCTATATGCCATGTTAATTGTCTCACAATTTCTTGACATCTATATAGTCTTCTAAAATGTGGAATGATAGGAAATTACCATATAGATTTCTAATGACTTGATTCATTTTTCTTGTATCGATTTGCACCACACTTATGGCATTTTATGAGTGATTCATGGTTCTTGCGAAAAAAATATGCAATCATTTAGACAAGCATGTATTTTTTTAGAGATCATGCCCATTGAACATAACATTCATTTAGCATCATATATTCGTCATGGTAGTTCATTTTCTTTTGGTATCATATCTTTTAGAAGACCAAGTAGTTCTGTAAAGTTGGTGCCACTCCATCCACTGCTAGCTTTCAAATTATATAACTTCAATATAGATGACAATGTCATGTATTTAGTACAACTAGTATACAATAATTTCTTGAAACATCTATTTAACTCCTCAAATAACTTTGGAAAATCACAAAGGTCATTTTCAATTATCATTATCATTTATTCCATGTGATCTCCATTGTCTTTTACAAAGGTATTCATATCAAATGATTCATAAACTGTAGTATCATCCCAATCGATGTCCACATTCAGTTTTTCCTCATGTTTAGTCCAACATTTATAGATTTTTTCTATTATGTGACAAATAAGATGTTCTTACAACTCTTCCAGACTAATTTTTATTGAATAATAATAATGCAAAACATGGAAAGAGGATTTTAGAAGGGTTGTTTGAATGCTCTATTGCAAAAATGATGAACTCTTTAACTCCATCTTCATATTCATTTGTAAAATGATTATCATGCATCCATTTTCGGTTCATATCCATCCTATAGGATTCATAAAAATAAATGAAAATATAATATAGGCAATTAAGGAGTAATAAGAAACTAAAATATGATAAACAAGAATAATAAACTCTTATTCAATCAACTAGATTAGTGGTTTCATGGATCAAGGAATAACGCTAATGATAAAAGGGAGAGAACTATCATTATTTTTGTAGCATTTTGGTGCATTTGGAAAGAAAGGAATAAATCTTGGTTTGAGGGTATTAATACTTCGATGAAGGCTATTATTTTCAAAACTAAATGCTTGTTTGAAAATTTGGTGTAGTCTCTCAAGGATTGAGATACTACCCTCTCTCATTTTCCTCAAGGTTATTAGGAGTTCCCCCACTACTTTCCTCAACCCCTCCCTTGGTCACTGGATTTGACGACTCCCTCCCAGTTTTGGTTTCAAGATTAATATTGATGGTTCATGTAGCATGGGAGAAATTCAATGACGCGGTATTATTTGAGACAATAGAGGATCAGTTATCATTTTTTTCTCAGCTGCCTATGGGAATGGTGACTCTCTTCAGGCAGAATCCAATACTATGTTAATAGGTTTGTAGCTATGTAGAACTAATAATATTTGGATTTCTCAGTTATAAACTAAATCCAAATCCCTTTAAAATTATCTACATGGTCAAAACTCCATACTTTGTAACATCATTTGCCATGTTCAAAATTGTAGGAGCCTTATCACCAACAACATTGACATTACTCAAACATGATATAAGGGAAACAAAGAGGCTGAATTTCTTTATTTTAGGGCTCCCAGAGATTTGAAAAAATAGGAGGAGATATAATATAATCATTAATAATATCACAATAATTAATCATTAAAATGTAATGAATATTATTTGATTTTTGTAGATAATGGAAAGTTACTTGACTACATCACTTTCCTTATGATCTAAATTAGAGAAAGAGAATATCATATCCAGTGAAAACTTCTAGAAGTAATACAGACACTAACACATTATATTATACCAATAATAGAAGTTAAATTTATTAGAATACCTTATACCTTATTATCAACCACATAGAGAGAGTGAGGATGAGAAGGATGTATATAGAAGGCACATAGGGGATGAATCATATTTCTGATGAATCATGTTATTAGTTATGTCTCTCATCTGAGGATACAAGATAAGGACATAGATGGATACACTATGTGGAATCATCTCGAAGAATATGATAATGAGAGGGAGATCAAGGCAGATAATAAATGATATTATCACTAAACTTTATAGGTGTAAACCGGAAGATGGATAGTGTAATGACCCTAGCCTGAATTACCCAAACAACACCAGGTCAGATCATCATATGATCTCTAATGTACCTAAAAGTCACTAAAGGATGGTTTAAACTTTGGATGTAAAAACCATAAATGTGAGGTGACCCCCCTCCCCCCAAATAGAAACAATTAGTACCAGAGGTCAAATAAAATTCTAGCATGACCCTTGGGGTCAATGGATATACAAACCCAAAATCATCATTACTCGATATAGGCATACCTGTTAGACAAAAAACTATGGAAATAAATGATGCAATATCTATATATACACACATACATGTCACGCCAGTATAAAAACTCACTTATAGTCTATAATAAATATCAAATAGATAAAAACCATATATTCAAACATAACGTGAACTGAAGGCACCATAATAATTCAAAAAGAGAAGTCTTGATGCAATAAAATTGCATGTGCTTAACTGGGGATGACCCCTTTGAATCTGATCCATAAGAAAATTAAAGACCATAGTAAATTCTAAGAGGAACTATATCCTATGATAAATATAACCAATAGAGTAACATACATTACTCCGCTAACTTGGTTCCTGAAAAATAGAATCTGAAGTTGCATGTCCACTGAGGTGTCCATGAAAGGTGTTAGTATATATATAATAATTAGGGAACCACCAATGTGACTCAAATAAATAGTCAATAAACAAGAATATACAAGAAAATTTCTACACATTTATATACATATATGGAAAAAATATTTAGTAAGAATATATAAAACATAGCAGTAAAACAACAATGAATAAATCCAAGGTTCAGTGTCAGATATAACCAATAACTCCATATATCGAGAGGGTCCATACATCGATAGTCAATAAAAAAATGAATCATAAACAAATCATTTTGTTCATAATCTAAAATCAAAATAATATACAATCAACGAACCACAAATAACAACATCGTCGAAGAAGAAATCAAAAATGAAACCAAAAATACACAAATAAAACTGGAAATCCTACCTCACTAGGTTTAAGAAAATCTGAGACCCTCTTTAGAAACCCTAACTTCAATCAAACACTAGATTTCAGATGAGATTTTCGAGCAACTGGAGGTAGTCGATGGTATGATTCGAGCTTTGATTCGCCGAGGAGGAGCGCCGACAACAGATGACTTCCGCGGAAAGCTTCTGATATCGCAAAGGGTTTGCAAATGGTTAGGGTTTTTTAAATAGATTGGGACACTTTTATCAGCACTGAAAAATAAGCACTAATAAAGAGTCCTTTTATCAGTGTTTTTTTAGTGCTGATAAATATTAATTTTATCATCACTGATAAAGGATTTATAATTATAATTATAAATAAAAAATTGTAAATATTTATATATACTTAATAAATATATATAAATATAAATATAGTAAATATATTCCTTTTTAAATTGATTTATTATAATTTTATAATTATTTATTTATAATTATAGAAATATTTTTAAAAAATAATATTTATATAATTATATATATATATATATATATATATATATAATTTTACATATATATTTAATAAATATATATAAATATAAATATAGTTAATATATTCATTATTTATGTAAATTTATTATCAATTTAATAATTATTTAAATATATAAAATTAATCATTTTTAATTATATAAATACTTTTAAAAAAATATTTAGTTATTTATAATTATAAATATAGTACATGTACATTTATAAATATATTTATTTATAAATTTTTTTACAAATATATTTTTACAAATATATTTTTAACATTATTAATGAATATCTAATTTTAAGTGCATGCATATATGTTAAAAATGAGTGAAATTAAATAAATTAAGAATAAGTACACTTTAATAATATTGAAAAAATATATAAGTTTTGTGTATGTGCATTGTATATAAAAATACATTAATTATATATATATGAAATCAATATAACACACATTTGATTTATGTTGAATTGAAAAATTAAATGACATTCAATTATATGTCGAGTACTATGCAATTAGTCAATATTTTTAATTCATATTAATTTTTAATTATAAACCATTATTCAATAAATATATGACTATTTAATGTAAAGCACATAAATATTTTGTAATTTATAAATCATATTTATATATATTAATATATGTATATATTTAATATATACAATTTAATAACATTAATTAACATAATTATCTAATTAATAAAATGTTTAATATTTAATAATGTATAATCAATTTATTCATTTTTTATAAATAATTATTTAATTAATAAGATTTGTAATATTTTTTTTAATAAACTCATTTTTATTTTTATTTTATTTAATTATTTCATTTTATTTATTCAGACCTTTATCAGTGCTAAAAAAGCGTCAATGAAATAAATATTTATCGGTGCTAAAAATAAAGCGCCGGCAAAGGTTCTCTTTATCATTTCTAATAAAGGTTCCCTTTATCAGCGCTAAAAACGCTGATAAAAGGTTAAATTTATAATCGTTTTCTTTAGCACTGATAAATATGTCATTTATCAGTGCTTTTTTCTAGCACTGATAAATACAAGCACTATTAAAAGTCATTTTTGTAGTAGTGACACCCTTATTATTATTCATGTTGTTCATATGTGATGACTCTTTTTTTACTATCTATACTTTTCTAGGTATATGATTCATTCATGTTATACCCGTGAATCTATTATGTTCTCAAAAGTACTTATAAAATTACAATAAATATATTTATTATATTTATAATTATAAATTTTTAATTATATATAAATACTTTTTAAATATATTTATTTGTAATTATAATTATAACTATATATATATAAATAATTATAAAATTACAATAAATACATCTATTATAATTTTATAAATATATATATATATAATTATATACAAATATTTGTAAATATATTTATTTAAAAATGTGTTGTTAAAGACATGTTTTATCAATGCTTTCTATTTTAGTGATAATAAAACATACCTTTATCAACGCTTTTTAACTAGTGCCGATAAAACCTTCACTCAATTTTATAAATGAACCCTAATAGTCAGCTTCTTCTCTCGCACACCTCAAACTCTCGTGGAAGCCAACCCCTGTGTCGTTGACCCCTCCTCTGCCCCGACCTCACCACTACCATCATCGAACCCTCCTCTGTCACTGACTCCTCCTCCACTGCAGAAAATCCCTCCTCTGCCGCTGTGAACCCCTCCTCTACCACAAACCCACATACATCGCGAACCGTCCTCTGTCGTGAACCCACCTCCGCCGCGAACCCTCCTCTACCACAAACCCTCCTATGTCACGAACCCACCTCTACCATGATCCCACCTCCATCACGAACCCACATCTATCACGCCCCAAACCCCACCTCCGTCACGAACCCCTCCTCCACCGCGAACCCCCCTCCATCGCAAACCCACCTCCGTCGCAAACCCCTCCTTCGTCGCGAACCCCTCTATGGCCTTCGCCGTCGCTGCCGTCATCGTCTACCCCGACTCCGCCGCCATCAGACCCAACTATTGTCGCCGAACCTCCAAATCTAAGGTATTTTATTATTTTATTTGGAATGCTTAGATAGTGAAAGATTAATTATAGGGTTTTAGTGTTCGAAATCTTTTTTGGTGTATGAATTATGTGTTTGGTTTGATTCATTAGTGCGAGACAATGGTTTGTTGATTGGTAAAGTGTTTGATTGGTTTTTAGGGAATATTATATGAAACTTTTGAGTTGATTGTGTTTCATTTATATTGCAGCAATATTATAGTGTGATGATCCTCTTAATTTTTCAACTTATATTATCTTGTTAGGCCTTTGGTAGGTACCCCTTAATGGTTTATGCTTGATATTTTATTACTATTTTATTTTATTCCTGTATCTTGGTGAATTATATTTGCTTTAAAAGAAAAATATATGTTTCGTTAGTTTTATTTACTCAACCCTATGTAATAAAATTATTTTCATTATTTTCTCTAAAACTAGTATTTTTTTTGTTTGTCTTAAAAAATTAATGGTATAAAATATTTGACGATATCTTACTAGGCTCTTTTATCACACCATACATATACACATTGGTGTGTATGTAGACTTAGTTTTCTATGATAGAGGTAAAAGGAAAGGGTTATGATTTTATAGTGGTGTTCCATAGTCACTTTTTAAAGATATAATGATAATGGAATATAGAGGTCACCATAGTGCATAAAGAGATAATATTCATTTCGTGTTAAGATATTTACTATAAAGTGACTCTCTTGCAAGTAAATTTATTTTTGGTTTACCTTTATATTTTGGATCATGTGTAAACATTTTATAGCTTTATATTTTATAAAATGTTGGTTATTTTTTATTCATGTATCTTTTATAAAGATCCTCTCTTGGGATTTAATTATGTATTTGTGAAAATGCCTAAGTGGATCTTTTTTTGAACCAAAACAAATAAATTATTGATCAGTCACACCAGATCTACAAATACACTCGGGGAAAGAGTCCACCCAACAATGGTTACCCCATGATTTCCCAAAACAATATAAGCGATGAGTCTCTTGGTTTCACCCTCGTTTTATGAAAGAAAATTTTCATTCAGCAAAGCAATCGGTCAATGACCAAATCTTTCTCAAAATAAGGCCAAACATCTGGTAATCCTACTCCTTATTTGATAAAGCATTAATCACTTCCAAGTAGTCAGATTCCACCACAACATTGATCCAACCTTCTGAGAGAGCGAGAAGAATCCCATGGAGGATGGCAGATGCCTCTGCAACAACAGGGCTCTAGGAGGCATCAATAACCCTACAATGAGCTTCCACAACCTTACCATCACTATCATGGGAGATGAATCCAATGCCAATCCTGGGGAGAGTAGAGACGGCTATATCCGTATTAATTTTGAAAAAACCCTATAGAGGGGGAACAAACAGGGAGGTTCATGCCGATTACTACCCATAGAGGGCACAACATCCTTCGTCATCCAGAAATTTATCCATTCCAATACCCTCTCGACCCAAATAAGGTCTTGGGTGACCTTGTTGTGAAAAATGATTTCATTCCTTAGAGTCCACACTAGCCACGAAATTGTGCAAATCACCCTCATCACCCTTGGTTCCAACGAAGATGCCCATTTAATAAAATTTTGAATCAACCTAATAGATGGATCAAAGAAAATTTTCAAATCCGGCTCCCATTCCTTCTACACCCCTTCCACCCCATGGTAGAAAATAATTACATGTAAAGGAGATTCCACCTCTTGGAGACATAGAGGACAATTATGGTCATCTACTAGGTGATGTCTCACCAAAGGTCACAGGTAGGCAGAACACTAGAGCAGACCTTCCACTAAAAAAATCACCTTGGGAGGGGAGGAGATCGACTAGAGACTCTTCTAACAATTATCAGGGGAAACCGGGGCCAGGTCATGAGCCCACATTTTGTAGCCTGAATAGACTGAGAACTTCTCGGATACTTCCCCAGTCCAACAAATTTGATCCTTCCCCATACCTAGTGTGAGAGGGATGCTTAGAATAAGAGTGAGTTCGACATCATTAAACTAGCTGGAGATTTTCCCCCTATCCCAATCATCAAGCGATTCATTGATCAGGTCTCGCACCTTAGCATTTTCAACACCTAGGGAAACAATTGAGGATACTTTAAGGTTGACTCCATTTTTCAGCTATAGATCATTCCAAACACTCACATCATTACCATCATAAATTCTCCACACACATCTTAAATCAAGCAGATATTTTGTGCCCCAAATGCTTCTCCACAAAAAAACTCGGCCTCAGCCCTAGCTGGGCATGCAAAAAATCAGAGTGGGTAAAATATTTGGCATGCAACACTTTTGTGAATAGGGTTTTTGGGTTTGTGAGAAGGCTCAATCCTTGTTTTTTCAAAAGTACCTCATTAAACCATTTGATATTCCTAAACCTGATATAAGGACTCAGCCTTAAACATTACATAATCTTGAATTAAATGAATAATTCACATTGAGGATCTTTTCAGGTTTAGAGTTTTATAGAATTAGGCCATAACTATTATATAACAACTTGAATATTACATGTAGACACTATTACCCATTATCCATTTTTTTATAAAATAAAAACTCTTAAAAAAAGAGACATGTCTAGTTCCATGTTTTAAATAGCATGACTTTTCCTTGATCTCATCCTTGACCCTATTCATCTTTATGTCCTGTGAAAAACATTTCAAAACTTGGGATGAGCATAAAAATCTCAGTAAGGCTTATAAAATAAGGAAAGGAAACATTAACCCATCAATAAATACAAATCAACTAAACCAATACTTTTCAATCATAACATACCTCATAAAATCATAATATTTATGAATAACATACAGAAATCATAAATCATAAAGGTAACTTATGGCATTCATAACATACTTACATTGTAGCTATCACAACTACATAGGGAGTCACATTTTGAATACCCATCACAGTATATTCCCTAAATATCTTAGGAGAAACATTAACTTTTACCTTCGTCACATTACCCAATGCATTGGAGATCTATCTCGGGCTCACCCGCCCTAGGTTTATCACGGAACCATCCGTATACGTAAAAAATGTCCAATAACCATAACATATTCATAACACATAACACAATAATTAAGGAAATATGACATTTTCACATTCCAAACACAATATATCAAATCAAGATATTGAAATAAACAATAATTTATCAAATCATTTTCAAAACCATTTAAAACATTTAATAAAGTGATTTTTGAATCAAAGTGTCCCATACCACTTTTAAACTTTTAAATAAATTATCATTTGAAAACATTATTGTCCATATAAATAAATCCTAAAAACCATTTTGAAAACATGGACATTAATTTGAAATATTTATAAGAATAAATCTTTAAAACATTTAAAACGATATTTTACTAGAAAGGTTAGGGCAGAGCCCTTTTATTAAGTAAAAGAAAATACATAAAGTAGAAGGCTGGGGTCACACAAACATCAATGCCCTCATGCCAAGTCAAAAATCATACTCATGTTGATAGGAGTCATCATAATCACCATACTAGTCAGAATCAAAATCAATATGGCCATGATACCTGGTAACCATAGTCGGCTTCAGATAGGAGTAATCTTTTCTAAATCCCGCTTTCTTTGGAGGAACAAGTTGAAAACTTTCATCATCTACAACAACTTTTTTCCCTTTGGACAATACCTGACTATAAGATGATTTCTTTGGGGAATCATCCTCAATATTATCCCATTTAGTTAAAGAGTTTTTAACAAAATGCGAGACGCTGGAATACAAATAATTGAGGAATAAAATTCAATAAAAACATTATAATATCATGAGAATAAAGTGATTCATGATATAATATGCCAAAGTATAGTATATACACCATATAAGAGTGAATTTGTTCATAACAACAATGATGTATCAATGGAATGTAAATTGAGATGCAATCCCTTATAAAGACGGTATCTTTAGATTGAGGATAAATCAATTACATAATTATGTGTGACAAATAAAAATACACTCAATATAAGTGGATATTAAGTGTGAAAAAATCAGAGGTAATTCACACATATTTATAACATGACTTAATCAATAAGTATAAGTTTAACCCAAATAATTGAAATTGGGTTAAGAAGTTCCCTTACAGAAATTCGACAGCCTAACGGCGTCACTTTAAAATTCAGAAAAATAATTTGATGAGAGAGAAAAGGGTATATCATCACTTGAACATAAAATTTACATCATTAAGGATATATAAGAACATATTCCAACATTATAATATGTAAATTAAAAGACATGACAAAATAAGTCTTTAAAAAAAGAGCAGGGTGAAAGGTTCCCTTAACGATTTGGTAACTTATGAAACATTCACCATATTAAAAAAGGATCATAAAATGAAGATTTAATTAAACATAAATTAATTTATATTACACAATGAATACAATCATGGGTATTACATACACCACACAAAAGTAAATAGTGGAAATATAGCATTAATCTCACAGGAATAAAAAGTGAGATGAAAACCACTTACCACATTGTAATCAATCGAGTCATATGACCAAAAGTTAATAACCACCAAATGATTCATAGAATAACATGAATATAAAAAGAATCGTGATAATATAGATCAAATGGTAGTGCAAAATACACCACATTCAATAAATTAGTGGCGAACAATGGAAATCTCACGGAATTAAAAGTGAGATAAGAAACCTCTTACCTCGTGTCCGACTTGTCTCGTTTGTTCCTTGTTCTTCCTGAATAATAAACTAAAGTTAATTTATACTTGATTAAGAACATTTTTTAAGTTTAATATTCTTTTTATATCACTTATTACCATGTTATAAAAATTATTCAAACATTTAAGTTAATAATAGTTGTTTGGTCGATATTTGGTACTTGAGTCAAAAATGGACTTCTTATAATTACAAGTTGCCCTTGTGGTCAATAGTCCATTATCTTCAAAATGATATTCATGGTTTAGATATAATATATATCATATATATCCAGTATATATATATATATGTATTTATAATATTACATAACATTTAGAGGTAAGAAATGAAATGCACCGTTCATGGAGATGGCAAGCCGTACGTACGCATGAACGATGATTTCATTTCTATTTCATATTTTAATGGAATTGAAACATAATGATACATAGGTATATTATAATTCTATTATAATATCATATATAATATCATTAACTCCATCCTTTATACTTCCCATATATGGCATTAACGATTCATATTACTTTGAGGGGCGGTAGTCCACACTTCCTCAAATGAAATTATCATGTTTACCCATAATGGAAACCATAAAGTTATTAAATAAATGAAAAATAAAGAAGCATAAAGAAAACATAAACATAATATATATATATATCATATATAAATACAGTTCCATCATAATGGCCACCATGAGAGGCGGTAGGAGATAATCGAATAATCATCGTTTCGTGAGGCATTAGTTTTCCATCCACAGAAACAGTATGTTCTTCACCCATTAGATGGAGGTGTGTGTAAGTGTAGTTAGAATCCTTCTCATAAAAACATCCTTGTATATTTAGGATACTGGTTTTGTTATAAAAGAAAGGAATAAAAATAGTTTAGTGGTTGTATAAGTAAAATAAAAGAAAAGAAGTTAAGAGAAATTGTGACCTTTAATTTGGGTAACTCCCTTTGGTTTGAACCAAAAGGGTTTGTTGAAGTGACTTCTGTTTAAGGTAAGGCTTCTAGGTGGAATAGAGGGATCTTGAGAGATTTTTTGGGCAGGGTTTGGATGAGACAAGGGGCTTGAGATGTGTGAGGAATGAGTTAGAAGTGAGGGCCTTTTATAAGGGGGAGGAGGGGCTTTTTAGGAAAGTGTGAAAATATTATTTTATTATATAATGATATTTGATTTATAAAGGTCCAAAACTTGTTAAAGTCTAAGATAAGATGACTAATGGTTGAAATAAAATCATCAAATAAAAATTGGACCGGTTTTGGATGTTATTTTAATATTTATAATCTTATTTATTTAAATCATTTATTAATGAGGTAAATACTGCATTGTTTTTGTATCATAAATAATTTTATTTATTTGATGTCTAAAAATTATAAAAAAATACCATGATGTAGAAAATATTTTTATATTTCCAATGAATATTTATAGTCTAAAGGATAACTTATATAACACCATGTAAAAATTAATTTACTAAAAGATATTTGTTTATGTCATTTTTGTCATTACTTTAAGTTAATTAATCTAAAGTGTCATTATCACTCCCAAGTGGCTCCATGGGGTCCCAAAATCGACCCAAAAATGTCCATGGTCGTAAATCACTCAACTAATAAGTTTAGTAAAATTTTTAAGGTATTTTTGTATTATTATGATATTCTTTTTACCTTGAATTATCCTATTTACCTTTAACCACGGTAAATAAAAGTCAAAAGTTACTATTCACCAAAAATTATTTTCATCTTATTGAACCACATTTTACTTACTAATAACAACCATGTATGTCGTATTTTCAAAATCCAATTCACATAAGTAGTAAAATTTCATTTAAATGAAAAAGTTGGTTTTTTTAACTACTACTTAGTGGTTTCACTATTCATCAAAAATTGAAGTTTTTCAAAAAAATACCAAAAAATTAAGCCTAAGATATATTTGATATTCCGAATTCAAAAATGATGTCTATTTTACAGAATTAAAAACATAAAAGTTTCATTAATTAATTTAAAATTAATTCTCTTTGTCAAAACAAATAGCGTGTTTTTAAGAAACAATATCTGTCAAAAGATTGACACTTGTTTATGCCCAATTTCAATATGAAATTTCTTCCAATTACCATAATTGGATTAAATGGTAAAAATATAATCTAATTATACTTTAAAACCATTTAAAAATATAATCTAACCATATAAATAAATTATATTAAAAGGAAGTTTTGAATTAAAATGTTGTATTTTTTACTATTCATCAAAAATGAATTTTATCAGAAAAATACCAAAATTTTACCCAAAGTAAATTTTGATGTCCCGATTTTAAAGAAGAATTTTATTTTGTAAAATGAAACATATAAAAGTGATCAAAACTAGATTTAAATATGTTTCTCCATTAAAAGGTGTTAAATCAACCTTTTAATGTAAATTATGCTTAAAATTAGATTCATTCACATTTTAAGCCTCTAAATTTTATTGGATAAATGTAAAAACATTTAACAAACATGTATAATCATTTTTTGTTAGTTCTATTCATTCCCTCCATTACAACTACTAGGATTTAACTACCATTTAAAATAATAATATTATATTATTAGTGTGCAACGTATGATTTCAAAGAAATCCATTGTTGTGTATCAGGTACACCATTGAACATATCATCACCTTTAAATTAGAATTAATATTTAGTTAAAAAATATTAATAAATATGAAAAATGTCATGTTCTTTATTTACCTGGGATGTTACATCCTTCCCCCCTTTTGGGAATTGCGTCCTATCAATTTTAAAATTGGGCTTGGAAACTTCATTAAAAGTCCCACGTCAGAAAAGAGTCAGTAAAACTATCACTTTAAAAGAAAGAAAGAGAAGTACAAAGGTCACCCGAGATAACCCATACTAGGATTACATGTAGGAAAACATGGATATGGAAGAGAGAATAAATGGTCAAGTTCTGATGGAGGGTGATAGAAAACATGATTAGGAGAAAGTTAACCACCAGAAAATCACAAACTTATGATGTGTTAACTGGTCTTTGATTACCCAGTAGGAAACGTAAACCAACAACATTTTTGTTTTACATTACTTTTTATAATTTTGAGGAATTCATTTACTACATATAATAAGAACATAAGGAAATATACTTACCTTCAAGTAGAGTTTCATCCATTAATAAGTTTCTACTAAAAACTAATCTTTTCTCCAAACAATGAGAATTAGAAAATACTTGGTCACATCAAAAGCACAAGAATCATCTTATAGAGAATCACATAATCCACAAAAGAAGAACTATATATTTTCCTTGTCTTATCAATTAAAACCAAAATGGTTAGTGTGAGATCAGATAATACCCCAAAATGAAAATCTTTTACAAAAATAAAACTACTCTTAATCTCCAAAATTTTTCAAACAAAACCCAAAGTTCAACAAAGACCATTCAATAAACAACTATCCATAAAATTCTTCAAAAGTAATCCAAACTAAGATTGAAACCAAAATCACATAAGGATTTAATTACATAGTCTTCTAAGATAAATCATAACGTTTATCTCTAAATAACATCAATTACTCATAAAGTCTCATGTTGAAAATTAATTAACCTAATCACATATTCTCCATAATAGGTTAATCATTTTCATAAATAAACCAAATCGTCATATGTCCACACAAAAATAGATATTCTTCCAAAATAAAATTTCAACCATTACTCCACAAATGTAATCCCATAGTATTCTATTTTTCTTAAGCATATAGTGTTTCCAAAAGAGAGAACGTCTTCCAAAATCACTTTTATCACATAATCACCAAATCATTTTCTTATACTAAGGATATCCATTTGATAAAACATAAGATCCCAAATCAACTTATTCTTGATCAATAAAATCATTTAACTAAAAAAGAATAAGTCATACTAATCAGGGACTTCACGTAGTCTAGTGTTAGGTAATAAATCCCAATCGCACTTTGGTTGTGGGTTCGATTTCCGCAGCTTTGTCCGACACGACGGGTTGTCACGCAGTCTGCGTGTTTTCCTTTTTATAAAACTCAAAAATAACCCTAACATGTTTTAACCTCGATAGTTTCCTTATACCTCTCATTTCCATCCCAATTCTCTATGATATCAACATCTTAATTCTTGAAGTCTTATATATATTGTCATTTTTTTATTTCACCACCATATGATAAAATAAAACGATCCCAAAAATAAAGAACATCATACCTTGATCATGGTGTCCACTTAGTTTCATCATCATCTTGTTCATGCAGGTAGAAGGTCCATGCATTGTAATAATGATTTAGAGATCCTTTAAAATCATTTGCTTCCTCCATAAAAATACACCTTGTACAACATGGGTCATATGGGTGTTCACAGAAAAACAGTTTTGGAAAATAATCATTTATGACATATAATTTCAAAACAACTGATAAAACATGATTTCTATAAAACAGTCGGACCGAATTTGAGTTGAAACTTTCAATTAATGGTCCTTTTAAAATACCATAGGTATGTGCTAAGATATTATATTGTAAAAGAAAATATAAATAGGTTGCACAAGGGTCTCCTTCTTCATCGCCTTTTTCAAAATCATAATATGCTTCAAAATATTTTGATAAGGTAAAATATTTGAAAATTCCTTGATAATATTTACCTTTCTTGAAAATATGAGAATATTGTGAAAATAGGATTTGTATAAATACAACCCATGATCCACAATGATAACGAGGTATAGTGGAGGTGTTTGATATCTCAAACAACTGCTTGCAAATGAGTTTTATGGTAGAAAAAGTTTCACAATCATCTGAACACGACTTTTCAATAATTATTGCAATAAAGTCATCAGGAAGAGATAGGAATGTTGTTTGAGATCCTCCTCCTTCCATTTGTAACTGACTTTCCTTGATCTGAAAAATCTATAAAACAAGGATTTAACTAAAATAATAGACATAGGAACTAACCATGTGTCTAATGAAAACTCCCAACCCCTAAATTTGTCTAAACCGACCTCTGATACCAACTATAAGGACTCGGCATTAAACATTACATAATCTTGAATTAAATGAATAATTCACATTGAGGATCTTTTCACGTTTAGATTTTTAGAGAATTAGGCCATAACTATTACATAACAACTTGAATATTACATGTAGAAACTATTACCCAGTATCCATTTTTTTATAAAATAAAAACTCTTGAAAAAAATGAGACATTTATAGTTCCATGTTTTAGACATCATGAATTTTCCTTGATCTCATCCTTGACCCTATTCATCTTTATGTCCTGTGAAAAAAAATTCAAAACTTAGGATGAGCATAAAAAGCTCAGTAAGGGTTATAAAATAAGGAAAGGAAACATTAACCCATCAATAAATACAAATCAATGAAACCAATACTTTTCAATCATAACATACCTCATGAAATCATAAGATTTATGAATAACATACAGAAATCATAAATCATAAAGGTAACTTATGGAATTCATAACATACTTACAATATAGCTATCACAACTACATAGGGAGTCACATCTGGAATACCCATAACATTATATTCCCTAAATCTCTTAGGAGAAACATTAACGTTTACCTCCATCACGTTACCCAATGCATTGGAGAGCTATCTCGGGGTCACCCGCCCTAGGTTTATCACGGAACCACCCGTATACGTAAAAAATACCCAATAACTATAAAATATTCATAACACATAACACAAGAATAAGTAAAGATAAAATTTCCACATTCCAAAAACAATATATCAAATCAAGATATTGAAATAAACAATTCTTTATCAAATCATTTTCAAAACCATTTAAAACATTTAATAAAGATATTTTTTAATCAAAGTGTCTCATACCACTTTGAAACTTTTAAATAAATTATCATTTTAAAACATTAATTTCCATATAAATAAATCCTAAAACCCATTTTGAAAACATGGAAATTAATGTGGAATATTTATAAGAATAAATCTTTAAAACATTTAAAATGATATTTTAGTTAAAGAGTTTTAAAAAAATGATAGACGCTTGAATAAAAATAATTGAGGAATAAAATTCAATAAAAACTTTATTATATCATGAGAATAAAGTGATTCATGATATAATATTCCAAATGACAGTATATACACCATATAAGAGTGAATTGGTGCATAACAACAATGAAGTCTCAATGGAATGTAAATTGAGATGCAATCCCTTATAAAGACGGTATCCTTAGATTAAGGATAAATCAATTAAATAATTATGCGTGATAAATAAAAATACACTCAATATGACTGGATATTAAGTGTGAAACAATCATAGGTAATTCATGCATATTTATAACAAGACATAATCAAGAATTATAAGTTTAACCCAAATAATTGAAATTGGGTTAAGAAGTTCCCTTACAAAAATTTGACAGCCTAACAGCATCACTTTAAAATTCAAAAAAATAATTTGATGAGAGAGAAATGGTTATATCATCACTTGGACATAAAATTTACATCATTAAGGATATAGAAGAACATATCCCAGCATTAGAAGATATAAATTAAAATACATAACAAAATAAGTCTTTAAAAAAATAGGAGGGTGAAAGGTTCCCTTAACGACTTGGTAACTTATGAAACATTCACCATATGAAAGAAGGATCATAAAATGAAGATTTAATTAACCATAAATTAATGTGTATTACACAATTAATACAATCATGGGTAGTACATAGACCACACAAAAGGAAATAGTGGCAATATAGCATGAATCTCACGAGAATAAAAAGTGAGATGAAAACCCCTTACCATGTTGTAATCAATCGAGTCGTATGACCAAAATTTAATAACCACCAAATGATTTACAGAATAACATGAATATAAATGGAATCATGAAAATATAGATAAAATAGTAGTACACAATACACCACATGCAATAAATTAGTGGCAAACAATGGAAATCTCACGGAATTAAAAGTGAGATAAGAAACCCCCTACCTCATGTCCGACTTGACTCGTTTGTTCCTTGTTCTTTCTGAATAATAAACTAAAGTTAATTTATACTTTATTAATAACCTTTTTCAAGTTTAATATTATTTTTATATCACTTATTACCATGTTATAAACATTATACAAACATTTAAGTTAATAATAGTCGTTTGGTTGATATTTGGTACTTGAGTCAAAAATGGACTTCTTATAATTACAAGTTGTACTTGTGGTCAATAGTCCATTATATCATGTTAGGACCAATAAGGGCCTATATACCCTAAGAGGGGGGGGGGTAAATCAGGGTATGGATATTATTTTTCAAAGTTCTTCCTTCCCCACTAGATCTTGATCGCTTTGTTACAAGGGTCACTTTGTTTGCACTTGTGTGTATGTTATGATCACTTACTTTCTTCTTTATCTGATGATGATGCTTTAAATGAAATGCAGGCAAATTAGCATGCAAACGCAGAGATTTTTACTTGGTTCACCCTCACTGGGCTACGTCCAAGGAGCATATGCTGACAGGTTTCCGGTCATACCAAATTCCACTAATCTTCACTAGATGTGGATACAAAGTTCGGGCTAGATCACTTTTATGCCCAGGCTCACTGCCTTTACAAAGTTTAGGGTCATCTCACTACTTTCCCAAGGGTCACTCCCTGTTTTTCTCTCTCTGGCTCATTGCCGGTGGAGAGGATCACATTTTTCCTCTTCCTAAGCTCACTGCTCTGTGAATGGATTCACTCACAGTTTATAGACATGTAGGTCTCTTCATTTCCATTAAGGAATGCATCTTTCTCTGTATGTAGATGCTCTGTTGAAGTTAAACTTTCATCCACTGATGAATACCTCTTTGCCTCTGAACACTGGGAAATTACTTTTGGGAAACACCTTCGCAAAGCACCCTACTTCGCGAAGCTCCCAATTTCGCGAAGCTCAAACAAGCCTCCGCGAAGCTCCTGCCTTTTCGCGAAGCTCTCTCGCGAAGGTCTCTCGCGAAGAACTCCCGTGAAGCTCAACTCGTTGAAAAGCAACTTCTCTCGTGAAGCTCACTGAGCCAACGCGAAGCACACAACTTTTGCAGAGCTACAATAGCCGCCGCGAAGCTCCTCTTTCGCGAAGCACACTGCCTTTGCGAACCACCTCCGCGAACCGAGAGCAATGGATTTTCTCTGAAAATTCTCTCTACTTCTCTCGAGGGGGTCAGCCTCTATTTATAGGCGATTCCACTGACCCTCGTCCCTTCCGTGCAAAGTCAACGCCACGTCATCTCAAATCGCGAAGCTCCAAAGATTCCGCCAGAATTCTGTCCAAATCACGAAGCACCACGACAATTTGTCGTTCGCGAAGCTTGACGTAGTCGCAAAGAATCACCAACAACATACCTTTGCGACTTCACCGCGAAGCTCCCTCACGAAGCCCAACATTCCTTCGCACCTTCGCCACGAAGCTCCTTCGCAAATCCCTTCACCGCCGCGATGCGCTTCAGCCTCTGCCGTTCGCGAAGCTTGACGTAATCGCGAAGCATCACCACCTCCATTCTTCTGGTCTTCGTAATTTCCAAACAATGCATCCTATCTTCGCGAAATTCATGTATTTTCCATAATAAATTATGATCTTCATGGAAATACTATTTTCATGATGCTCACCAAACTCCAAATTTTGGACCCCAAAAATTTGGAAAACACTGGGAAACGGCGCCACCTTGTACTGCTCTTTTTGTACCGCCTCCAGATCGTCCTTTCCTTTGTCATTGTTATTTGTCAACAAGGATTGTCAACAACTTCTTGGGAACTCTACAAATATCCATGGAAACCTGCTTTATCAACAAACACAACCAACCCAAAAATACTTCAATGTTACCTTGAGGGATTTTTGCCCAACAATCTCCCCCTTTGGGTTTGTTGACAACTCTTCACAACTCTACTCAGAATAATTTTCTACACTTTGATACCTCACTGAGTCTTCTTCCAGTCGCTACCACCATTCGCCTCTTGTGATTCTGATAGCGTTCAAGGATTCACTTAACACGTACTCTAAGCCCACATGAGCAATGCTCGGCGTTAGAAACAAGAGTAGTATGAAAAGTTCATCAATGAATCACTTCATGTCAGACCCCAATTGTCGATTCCAACCTGATACCAATTCTTAAATTGATACCAATTATTGAACCACACTGATACCAATTGATGATAGTTGGACACCTTTTCACACCATTCCAACACCACTGTTCTGCTTTTATCACGATCCTCAGCTGTCGTGATATCTATGCTTTGATCGATCACTTCTAGCATCGTCAGATTTGATACTCTCCCCCTTTCTCATTTCTCCCCCTATCTGGTTGCTCCACTGGTCAGCTTCTCCCCGTATCATTCATGATTTGTCAAATCCCCACACTGTCTCCCCCTTTAACAATCACTATTTTCTCCCCCTTTGTCAACGAACCCAAAGGCCACTCCTTTGTAGTTTGTAACATATTAGAGAACACATATCAGCACAGTAGGGAAAAACACATCATACCTCAGGGAGAGGGGGTGTCCACATCCCCACTATTTCAAGTGCGGGGAGTCGACTGAACTCCCAGAGCTAGTCGATGCCTCTCAAAAGCTTCCTTGGGTAAGGCCTTTTTTAGAATGTCTACAACCTGTAGTTCTGTAGGCACATACTCCAACTTCAAGATCCCCTGCTCAACTTTCTCCTTGATAAAATGATATTTTATCTCAACGTGCTTTGTCCTTGAGTGATGGACGAGATTTTTGCTAAGATTTATAGCACATGAGTTGTCGCACTGGATTCCGATCGGAGACTTCACTTCAACTCCCATATCTTCAAGCTGCTGCTTCATCCACAATAACTGTGTGCATGCTTGAGTGGCCGCAATATACTCAGCTTCTGCGGTGCTCAATGAAATGAAATCTTGCTTCTTTCTTAGCCAAGAAATACACAATCCACCAAGATAGAAAGCACCACCTGACGTTGATTTCCTATCATCTGCTGAATCGTCCGAGTCTGCATTAGTATAGCCCAATAACTCCTTCTTCAACCTGCAAAATTTATTCTCATCCTCATGAATGAGAAAACCATTTGGCTGCTCAATGTACACCTCTTCTTCCAAAAACTCATTTAGAAATGTAGTCTTGACATCCATCTGGAACACTTTGAACTTACTTTTCACTACAATGGCTAGGAATAATCTGATTGTCTCCTACCTTGCAATCGATGCAAATGTCTCATCACCATATATTCCCTCTATCTGGGAGTCTCCTTTGCACATCAGCCATGCTTTGTTCTGAATCACTATGCCATATTCATTCATCTTGTCTTAATAGACCCATTTAGTCCTGATGACATTTTTATCTTCTGGACTCGAAACAATCTCCCACGTCTGATTCTTCTCAATTCTGATCTAACTCTTCATTCATGGCTTGAATGCAGTTTTCGTCTTTAGCTGCATCAGCAAAGCATTTCAGCTCAACCTGAGATAGAAAAGATGCTTGCTGTAGTGATTTCATTTTCCTTGTCTGAACTGAATCCGACTGATCACCAATGATATTATGTCTATCAATTTCAGCTCAACTCTTTGGATTCCTTGTAGACACAGACTTGACACTTTCTAGTTCATCATCAGTGTCTTCTTCTGAATCAGTATCAGCCACTTCTGCTCTCCTTGTGTCTCTTTCTTCCTCAACACATTCGTCAGGAAATTTTTCACTGACTCATTCTTCTGTGGCTTCATTTCTTTCAGCTACTTTTCTCATATTTTTGTTGACACACCGTTGATTTTCTCTCGCAGCTTCTTGGTATCCTGAAAGCAGTCAGCTGATACCACATTGTTAGAACAAAATAGATAATCATGAAAAACTGTGTGTTGCTGCTTTTCTACCAATCATTCTTCATGAGCATAAGCATTCATCCTTCATATCATATTGAGATCATGCATCTGATTAGGATATAGAATGCTCCCCCTGTGTTATGCAACTCTTCCAGTTGTTAGGCCCAATAGTTTAGACCCATAACTAGTATTTTCCTCCTACATCATTTGTTCTCATCTTCCACTCAGAGTTGAGCCATTAACAAAATCTCTAAGCCTACTGAGTTGAAACTCGGTGTAGGAAACAAGAGATAAAGTTAATAACACAATCACATTATATTTTTCTCTGTTTCTCCCTTTCGCTCCCTTTCTTCTTCAACTCTGGTACCTGATTTGAATCAATTGAAACTCTAGAGCAAATCACTTCTCCACTTCGCATCCTTAGATGCCACTTCCCCTTGGATTGTATCTCCCTAAAACCTGAAACACACAAATCAACAGTTAATAGCATTTATATACATAGGGAGAGGGGGTTGTTTCTCAAATCCTCAAAACGAGGATAGTGGTTGATCCTGACGGGTCAACCCTTTGATTTTTTCTTGGAGGGAATCACACTCCTTTCTTGCTTCCTCCAGCTACCTAGCCAACTTCAACTATTCTGGCCATATGACTAGGCATTTATTTCCTACATTCTGAGCCTTTTTCTGATATGTAGATTTCGTAGGCTCGGCCTTTCTCACCGCTTGGGGTATAAACCCGCTAGTACACATTTCCTTCTTTGAGGTTCTACCAAAATTCCATTTTCCTTGATTATTTCTCTGAGTAGGAGCCTCTCTGTTTGGCATCTTCCCTTTCTCAGATGTCTGAGTCGCCACACTCTTTTTCGCTGGTGGTGAGTCCTCCATTGAACATTCATTCTTCTTTATCACAGCTGGAGTAGATCTCCCCTTAATCTTCTAGGTTTTTTCACATTCTCTCTTTGAGAGCGGTTGTGAGTACCATAGAGGAGGTGACTGATACACCTTTCGTTCAGCTCCATGTGATTCCCCTGAGGCTCTAAGCCTATTTTTCACCTTATCACTCTGTCTCCCAGTGTATAATTTCTCATTATGTACCACTGGAGTTGGTAATCTCTTTATCGGGTCTTTTTCCTTCCCCGGTTTCTTCTTGCTGCACTGTCTGGCCAAATGCCCATGATCAGAACATATGAAACATTTTCTATTAAATGCATACCTCATTTCATCACTTCTCTACTGAGATGTTGATGCAACTTGTTTTCTTCTTCTGGCATCGATCTCATGAGATTCCTGACACATACTCATGGTGTGTCCCATCCTTCCACAGTAATAGCATCTGATGAATGTTCTCCTCTCAGAAACTCTTCTCTCTGATTTATCATGATGCTTCTTCTTAATCTCATATTTAGTAATATCTCTATTTTCACAGCCTGAAATGTATTCCAGAGCCTCTGAACAGAAGCTTGATGTGTGGCCATGAATCCCACAGAAATAGCACATTTCATCACTACTTTTTGTAACTGTCCTTTTAGGCCTATCTCCAGCACCTATAGGATTTCTTTCATATCTGGAACTATTCACAGCTCTCTTTCTATTTTGCACGTGAGGGGATTCATCAAATCCAATTACCAGCTTTTCTGAAACATGCTGGTCTTTGAGCTGAGAAAATATTCTGTTGTTTCTCTTCAAAAATAGCATATTTGTTCTTCATTTTATCATCACTTGTCGAAGGATGATCAAATAGAAAGTGTAATGCATCCTTCATTTTGGAATTCCTTTAGCATTGGATTTCTCCATTTCCTTCTTTACTGATTCTAACTCCTCTTCCAATTTTTGAATCTTCGTCTCCCTTGATTCAAGTTGGACATCAAGTTCTCTCTTGAGAAGCTTCCCTCTACTCATCTCATCTTCCAATTCACGTGTCATCTTTTCCACCATGTCACTTTTCTCTTTCACTTTCAATTTTTCTTCTTTAATAGAATCAGAGAAACATGCATTCTCTTGTTGTAGTATTTGATTCTTATGAACTTCTTCAGACAACTGTGTTGCTAGATCACCATTTCTAGCTTTCAGATTCCGAACTTCATCTGACTTTGTATTCTCTTCAAAATCACCAGCCTTCTTTTTTCCTTTCATTTTAGCCATCTTTTGTAGTTCTTCGGCATGAGAATCATTCTTCTCTGTTAGGTCAGTAACTATATCAATAAGCCTTTGATTTAAGCCTCTTAGCTTGTTGACCTCAATTTACAATACTTTGATCCGGATATCTTTAGATTTGAATTCTTCATCCAACTTCCAGTCCACTTACTTTGTCATGTTGACAACATCTATTGATGGCCTCCTTCTTGAAACATCATCATCATCAGTTGTTCCGGCATCACTTTGATGTTCATGTACTTCACTCATTCCAACATCTTGATTGAGTAAATCAATATTTTCCCTATCAGATTCATCTAGAACTTCCTTTAGTAAGCTATTTGATTCTTTTATTTGAATCACACTTTTCCCATAAATGCTTCCACACTGAGGGATACCACCTGACTTCTGATTCTTCTTTGATGTTTTTCCCTTTTCCATGGCACACTGAGATAAGAGCAGACTGATTCTTTAAACACACAGATCGACTACACCAAGTCGGAGCAAACAAATCTGATAAAATAAACCTTTCCTCTGATACCAATTGTTAGGACCAATAGGGCCTATATACCCTAAGAGGGGGGGGTGAATCAGGGTATGGATATTCTTTTTCAAATTTCTTCCTACCCCACTGGATCTTGACCGCTTTGTTACAAGGGTCACTTTATTTGCACTTGTGTGTATGTTATGATCACTTACTTTCTTCTTTATCTGATGATGATGCTTTAAATGAAATGAAGGCAAATTAGCAGGCAGACGCAGAGATTTTTACTTGGTTCACCCTCACTGGGCTACGTCCAAGGAGCATATGCCGACAGGTTGCCGGTCATACCAAATTCCACTAATCTTCACTAGATGTGGATACAAAGTTCGGGCTAGATCACTTCTATGCTCAGGCCCACTGCCTTTACAAAGTTTAGGGTTAGCTCACTACTTTCCCAAGGGTCACTCCCTGTTTCTATCTCTCTGGATCACTGCCGGTGGAGAGGATCACCTTTTTCCTCTTCCTAAGCTCACTGCTCTATGAAGGGATTCACTCACAGTTTATAGACCTGTAGGTATCTTCATTTCCATTAAGAAATGCATCTTTCTCTGTATGTAGATGCTCTGTTGAAGTTCAACTTTCATCCACTAATGAATACCTCTTTACCTCTGAACACTGTGCAATTCCTTTTGGGAAACACCTTCGCAAAGCACCCTACTTCGCGAAGCTCCCAATTTCGCAAAGCTCAAACAAGCCTCCGCGAAGCTCCTGCCTTTTCGCGAAGCTCTCTCACGAAGCTCTCTCGTGAAGAACTCCCGTGAAGCTCAACTCGTTGAAAAGCAACTTCTCTCGTGAAGCTCACTGAGCCAACACGAAGCACACAACTTTTGCAGAGCTACAATAGCCGCCGCGAAGCTCCTCTTTCGCGAAGCACACTGCCTTTGCGAACCACCTCCGCGAACCGAGAGCAATGGATTTTCTCTGAAAATTCTCTCTACTTCTCTCGAGGGGGTCAGCCTCTATTTATAGGCGATTCCACTGACCCTCGTCCCTTCCGTGCAAAGTCAACGCCACGTCATCTCAAATCGCGAAGCTCCAAAGATTCCGCCAGAATTATGTCCAAATCATGAAGCACCACGACAATTTGTCGTTCGCGAAGCTTGACGTAGTCGCAAAGAATCACCAACAACATACCTTTGCGACTTCACCACGAAGCTCCCTCACGAAGCCCAACATTCCTTCGCACCTTTTCCGCGAAGCTCCTTCGCAAAGCCCTTCACCGCCGCGATGCGCTTCAGCCTCTGCCGTTCGCGAAGCTTGACGTAATCGCGAAGCATCACCACCTCCATTCTTCTGGTCTTCGTAATTTCCAAACAATGCATCCTATCTTCGCGAAATTCATGTATTTTCCATAATAAATTATGATCTTCATGGAAATACTATTTTCATGATGCTCACCAAACATCAAATTTTGGACCCCAAAAATTTGGAAAACACTGGGAAACGGCGCCACCTTGTACTGCTCTTTTTGTACCGCCTCCAGATCTTCCTTTCCTTTGTCATCATTCTTTGTCAACAAGGATTGTCAACAACTTCTTGGGAACTCGACAAATATCCATGGAAACCTGCTTTGTCAACAAACACAACCAACCCAAAAATACTTCAATGTTACCTTGAGGGATTTTTGCCCAACATATCCAGAATTATATTAATGATTTAGATATAATATATATAATATATATCCAGTATATATATGTATTTATTATATTACATAACATTTAGATGTAAGAAATGAAATGCACCGTTCATGGAGACGGTAAGTCGTACATACGCATGAACGCTACTTTCATTTCTATTTCGTATTTTAATGGAATTAAAACATATTTATACATATTTATATTATAATTAAAGTATAATATCATATATAATATCATTAAATACACCCTTTATACGTCCCACATATGGCATTAACGAGTCATATCACTTTGAGGGGGCGGTAGTCCGCACTTCCTCAAATGAAATTATCATATTTACCCATAATGGAAACCATAAAGGTATGATATAAATGAAAAATATAGAAGAATAAATAAAACATAAACATAATATATATATCATATATAAATACAGTTCCATCATAATGGCCACCATGAGAGGCGGTAGGAGATAATCGAACAATCATCATTTCGTGAGGCGTTAGTTTGTCATCCACAGAAACAGTAAGTTCTTCACCCATTAGATGGAGGTGTGTGTAAGTGTAGTTAGAATCATTATCATAACAACATCCTAGTATATTTAGGATATTTTTTTTTGTAAAATAAAGGAATAAAAAGAGTTTAGTGACTGTATAAGTAAAATAAAAGAAAAGAAGTTAAGAGAAAATGTTACCTTTAATTTGGGTAACTTCCTTTGGTTTGAACCAAAAGGGTTTGTTGAAGTGCCTTATGCCTAAGGTAAGGATTATAGGTGGAATAGAGGGATATTGATAGATTATTTGGTCAGGGTTTGGATGATCCAAGGGGCTTGAGAGGTGTGAGGAATGAGTTAGAAGTGAGGGATTTTTATAAGGGGGAGGAGGGGCTTTTTAGGAAAGTGTGAAAATATTATTTTATTATATAATGATATTCAGCTTATAAAGGACCAAAACTAGTTAAAGTATAATATAAGATGACCAATAGTATAAATAAAATCATCCAATAAGAATTTTACAGGTTTTGGATGTTATTTTAATATTTATAATCTTATTTATTTAAATCATTTATTAATGATGTAAATACTACATAATTTTTTTATCGTAAATAATTTTATTTATTTTATGTCTAAAAATTATAAAAAAATACTATGATGTAGGAAATATTTTTATATTTCTAATTAATATTTATAGTTGAAAATATAACTTATATAACCCCATGTAAAAATTAATTTACTAAAAGATATTTGTTTATGTCATTTTTGTCATTACTTTAAGTTAATTAATCTAAAGTGTCATTATCACTCCCAAGTGGCTCCATGGGGTCCCAAAATCAACCCAAAGATGCCCATGGTCATAAATGACTCAAAAAATAATGTTAGGACAAGTTTTAAAGTAATTTTGTATTATTATGATATTCTTTTTACCTTGAATTATCATATTTACCTTTAACCATGGTAAATAAAAGTCAAAAGTTACTATTCACCAAAAATTATTTTCATCTTATTGAACCACATTTTACTTACTAATAACAACCATGTATGTTGGATTTTTGAAATTCAATTCAGAGAATCAGTAAAATTTCATTTAAATGAAAAATTTGGTTTTTTTAACTACTACTTAGTGATTTCACTATTCATCAAAAATTGAAGTTTTTCAAAAAAAATACCAAAAATTAAGCCTAAGATATATTTGATATTCTGAATTCAAAAATGATTTCTATTTTAAAAAATTTAAAACATAGAAGTTGCATTAATTAATTTAAAATTAATTCTCGTTGTCAAAACAAATAGCGTGTTTTTAAGAAACAGTATCTGTCAAAAGATTGACACTTGTTTATGTCCAATTTCAAAGTGAAATTTCTACCAATGACCAGAATTGGATTAAATTGTAAAAATATAATCTAATTAAACTTTAAAATCATTTAAAAATATAATCTAACTATATAAATAAATTATATTAAAAGTCAATTTTGAATTAAAATACAGTATTTTCACTATTCATCAAAAATGAATTTTATCAGAAAAATACCAAAATTTTACCCGAAGTAAATTTTGATGTCCTAATTCTAAAGAAGAATTTTATTTTGTCAAATGGAACATATAAATGTGACCAAAACTATATTTAAAGAGGGTTCTCCATTAAAAGGTGGTAAATCAACCTTTTAAAGTAAATTATGCTTAAAATTAGATTCATTCACATTTTAAGCCTCTAAATTTTATTGGATAAATGTAAAAACATTTAACAAACATGTATAATCATTTTTTTGTTAGTTTTGTTCATTCCCGCCATTACAAAATAATATTATATTATTAGTGTGCAACATATGATTTCAAGGAAATCCATTGTTGTGTATTGGGTATGCCATAAAACATAGCATCCCCTTTAAAGTAGAATTAATATTTAGTTCACAAATATTAATAAATATGAAAAATGTCATTTTCTTTATTTACCTGGGATGTTACACCCGAGACCTCCACAAAATTTTGAAACACACAGTTTTTCCAGGACATACAATAGGTGTTATGTTTACCCTCATGTGAGCCCCACCAGAAGTTGGCCAAATGGGAATGGATCTGATTGACAAGAGTTTCTAGAAACTTGAAATGGGACATAGCATAAGAGGGGATTGCTTGAGCCACAGACTTAACGAGAACTTCCTTTCCTACCTTGGAGATCTTCCTACTCGACCATAAGCAAATAAAATTGTCCAATCTCTCCATAATTGACGTGAATACTTGTTTCTTCGATCTTCTGAAAAGGGTTGGGAGGCCAAGATATTTAGGATGTTTTTCCACCAGCGGAATTCTGCACACCCACTGCAGTTCCTCCCTTTTTTCATGTAAAACACCTTTACTGAAGAATAATTCTGATTTTGAAGGATTAATACGTTTTCCAGAATCCCTTTCATACATATTAATTATTTTCAGCACTTGAACACATTCTTGTGGGGTTGCATGAGCAAAGAGTATATTATCATCTACAAAGATAAGTTGGGTTATAGGGGGGCGTTTCTGTATACCTTCACACCATGGATCATCCCTTGCCCCTCTGCTTTCAAGAGAAGATAAGAAAAAAAACACCAGCCACCAAAATGAAGAGATAAGGCGAGAGAGGGTCCCCTTGCCACAAACCTCTTGAGGGTTTAAAGATTTCTGAATGGGTCCCATTAATATTAATTCTGAAGTTGATAGTCATAACATAGTTCATGATATTAGAGATCCATTTCATTCCAAATCCCAATTTGGATAGAATAAGTTCAAGAAACAACCATTCAATTTTGTTGTAAGCTTTATTTATATCTAATTTCATTTCCATGACACCTCTTTTGGATGATGAGCTAGTTTTTATAGAATGAAAAAGTTCAAAATAAATAGTTGCATTATCAATAATGGATCTCTTTGGAATGAAAGCACTCTGGTTTTCAGTGACAAGCCGTGGGATACAATCCTGGAGCCTTGCCACCAAGATCTTGGAAGATATTTTGTAAACAATGTTTCATAAACTGATAGGTCGTAATTTCATGATTTTCTAAGGACAGTGGGTTTTAGGGATGAGGGTAATGAGGATTTCATTAAAGGGTTCAATAGAGGCTCTTCCATCCCACAAATCCTTCATCAAGGCAACCACATATGGTCCAACGATATTCCAAAAATGTTTAAAGAATGGTGCATGAAACTCATCAGGCCCCAGGGCCTTGGTGGAGTGAATAAGGTGAAGAGCCTCTAGCACTTCCTTCTCAAAGATGTCTCTCTCCAACTTATGGTTCATATCCTCCGTAACAATTTGTGGGATACAACTAGTCAAGCTCGATGGAGTGTCAATGATTTCAGATTTATAGAGGTTGCTGAAAAAATCCAGGATAATGGATTGGATATTATTGATGTCATAGAAAACCCTATCATATTGATCTTTGAGTTGAGTGATGTGGTTTTTCCTTTTCCTAGTCGAGGCTCTTTAGTGAAACAAGTGGGTATTCTGGTCACCCTCCTTCAAATGGGATTCTCTTGCCTACAAAAACCAAAAGCTCACCTTCTCCCTCAAAGTTGCGTTAAGGTTCTTTTATATAAAAGAGATATCCCTAAGTACAGAGTTACAACAAGGTAAAGAGTGTATATTCTTCAAGTGATTTTCTGCACCATTAATACGTCTGTCAAAATTCTCAAATCCAACTAAACTCCACTCTAGTAAATAATCAGCAATACTCTGGATATTGGATATTATGGACTAGTTTTGTCCCTACCAAGCTGATTGAACCACATTCTCACAATTACTATCTTGGAGCCACATACTTTCAAATCGAAAAGTCTGCATAGGTCTCCTCACTTCCCCATGAGAGGTCGTTGAAAAAATGATTGGACAGTGGTAAGAAGAGACCGGAGGAAGGTGAACCACTGAGAAAGCATGGAAGAGGGATTTCCAATCATCAGTTCCCACAAATCTATCCATCCTTTCAGCAATACAATTCTCCATTGATCTCCCTCTATACCAAGTAAACCGATCACTCAAGAACCCAAGGTCGTGAAGGGAATTCAGCACAAGATAATTCCTAAATTCTTCCATATCATCACCACTCTTCCAACGACCCCCTTCTTTTTCATGATGAAGGAGGATCTCGTTAAAGTCTCCCCCAACCAGAAGTGGGCCCGAGAGATAGGATCACACTCGATGCAGTAGGTCCCAATATTTGTGTTTATCATGTTGTCCAAGCCACCCATAGAATCCCACAAAAGACTATGGAGAAGATCTTGGGGCAGTAACAGTCACAAAAATGTGATTACCTGAGAAATTAGTCACCTGAACACCAAGGTCCTCTTTCCACAAGAGGCATAGACCACCAGAGTGTCCCTGTCTTCCAATAGGGAATACATTCTTGAAACTGATCTTTAAACCAAGAAGACCACCATCCTTGCAATCCAACATAGTTTTGGATACAAAAACTATATCAGGGTGGTATTTTGAACTCCAGTAATAGAGCAACTGAACCATTCAGGGGTTTCCAAGTCCCCAATAGTTCCAGTATAAGATTTTCATTTCTCCAGGCGGGGCTGGGTCACGCCCACCTCTGCCTCCATAACTTTGAGAAACTATCCATCACTTGCTGATTTCCACCTCTTTGGGAGGTTCTCATGTATTGTCCCTACATCCCAGTTTCGTTTTTAGTCACCTGGATTTGTACTGCTTGGTACGCCATATCGATCTCCTCTAGTGACCCTTTTCCATGTCTGAGGTTTTTGAATACCTGAAGACGTTGATCCAACCATGTCTTCTCCGTACTAGGTAGTGAACCCTGGTGCTACACCATATGTCTGAGGAATTGGGTCAAGGGGTTCCTGTCCAGATTTCTCCCGTCAAGCACCTGGGTCTGGTGGTTCTTTTCATTATGGTGACTACCAAGTATAACTTCTTTCATCTTCTGATCCACTAGGTTTCCAGTAGGAAACTCTAGTGGCCCAAGCATTATGAGATTATTATGAACTGGTTTCGACTGCTTCATGAGTGCCTTCGCTAGACTATCTTGGTCCTTTTGTTTTTCCATATCAAGAACGAAAGTTGTTATATCCGTTCTTGAACAAAGCCAAGGGCCATATTGCAAAATGACATTGCCTTGATCATCCTCCTTCTTCAATCCGCAATCCTTATCTAAATGTCTGAGACACCCACAAAAGTAGAAAAAAAATGGGCGCTTTTCAAATTCAAAGGATATCTAGGAATTAGACTCATATTATGATAAGAAGAGTCCCCTCATAAGTGGTTATGCCACATTGAAAAGTGATCTTATACGAACCATGGGTCCCTAGTGAATTGGATCAGATTGATCCCATTCTAGAAATGTACCAATACGTTCTCCAATTTCACTCATAACTTGTTCAATTCTACCATGAAACGGTATTCATTTAATTTGTATCCAGAAAGGTGAGTGGGTTAGTGGGATATTTCGGATATCTTCCTCGCCTTTTAAATATTCCATGATAATGATCTGTTTATCGAAGGACCATGGTCTGCCTTTGAGGACCTTTTCTTTATCTTTCTTATTAAAAAATTCAAATACAAGGAGGCCCTCCTCCACTTCTCTTATGTAGACCCCATATTACAATTTCCAAATGTTTTGTAAAGTATTTTTAAGGGCCCCGTGGTTGAAAGTTATTTTTTCCAAGCATTTTCTAACGATCATTAGACCCATATGCCGTGAAAGAAATGCATCTTCATCTTTTCGTGTGGAAATAGTCACTTTCTCCTTATTTTTCAGTGAAATATTCTTACATTTATCCATCAAGTCTGATTCCATTGCAACGTACCCCCTTAGTGTTCTTTCAAAATTACACTCCAATGCGAAGTGAGACCTGTGCAAAAAAACAATCCAACTTTGTTCCCTTGCAATAATCACCCTTTCACTGACCACACGTGGTGTGAATGCACCCCCACGCTGAAAAATCACTACGTATACGGTGCGCTTCACCTGAAAAATTATTTGTGCACCCTCTCTAGCACCCCTTCCTTTGTGGACACCTTGCATGAGTCCTCCCTTTCACTGTAAGGCCTCCCCTCCCCTCCACAATGCACCAACACCCACAAAGTCCTTCCCAAACCCTCCTTCACGAACCCTACCTTTGTGAACCCTTCCTACGTGAAATCTTCTTTCATAGGCACCCCTCCTTCGCAGACCCCCTCCTTCACAAACCCCCTCCTTCACGAACCCCCTCCTTCATGGAAACCTATGATCGATGTGTTATGTGCATATCATCCCCTTCGTGAACCACTCAATAAATCACACCATGCTAACAAAAAAGAACTACATGGTGTGCGATCTCTGTTCCAGTCGAGGAAAGCCACGCCGTCTGGAATCACCGGTCAAGACTCCTATCACGAATAGCACCACCTCCAGTTTCAAGATGTGGAATTGAATCTGAAGTTAGAAAAACATCACATGTCACCAATCTGAAACCAACGAATGCAACCAAAGTCATACCTAGTTGAAGATCTAAGGAATTCGGGACCGACACTCACAGTTGAATGTGGGAGATCCTGAAGGAAACAATCGCGTAACACCGATTCTTTCCATCGCAGATCGGAGCAACCACCCCAACAGGGAAAGAACTCCACCTTTCACTTGGATAAATCCACCATCGTCACTCACTCAAAACTAGGAAACCCTAGGAAGATCACTATCAGCTACGGCGTGAGAGACTTACTCATGGATTAATGAACTAAATGTGCCTAAGTGGATCTTTTAAAATGATTCAAGTGTTTTGAAATGTTTCTTAAAAAATTATATGTGTTCAACATACCCTTTTTTGTTTTAAATAGATTTAAAATGATTTAAACACTTAGCATGGACTTAGGTTGCATGACAAGTGTTTGTCAACTCACCTGGTTGGATTTCATAAAGGGATGTGAATGTTTTGAAAATGTATTTAATGATGGTTTCATTTTAACAAGGGGTGTGTAAATTTTTAAATGAAAATTTTTAAAATATAAAGGGTTGTTGCTCATTTTAAATGATTAAGATTATTGGGTCATAAGTTTTCTTGAATGATTTAAAAAAAGAATTATGGTTTTGTGAAAGAGTTCTTAGAATTGATTGGTTTATTTTAAAAGGGTGTGTTATTTTAAAGAGGAATTTGTGTAAATGGTTGGTTTTTTAATGGGATTTCAAATGTGATTTTATAAATAGTTTTCAAAGGACGTCTAAAATGTAGTTTTTCCATAATATTTTAAGTTTAGATTTTTATAGAATTAGGAAAACCGATACATTATATAGGAAAGACAAGTAGATTTATAATAACACCATGGAAAGTTCATGTCACTAACTCTATCCAACCCATAGGATATCCATCATGATCTCACTCCTACAAAAGGTGAATTAATATTTAACCCCATGAAACTCATAAACCTACTTTGCATCTAACATCACCTGCATTTTTTAAATTAGGGGGGCCCTTATTTGATATGTCTATTTAGGCCTTTTCCCTTAGAGGGATGCAATTTATTATTAATATGAAATGCTTGATGCTTATTCATGGATATGAAAATGGTCTCTTTCTTGTGAGGTTGTTAGAGTTGACATGTGATTTAATATCTATATTATATTTATTCATGTGATGATCATTGGTTTATTATTTCTCACTTCCACTTGTTTGCCTCCATGGGAACCCTATGAATTAAGAAATAGGTCTAGATGTACACTATACTAGTTATCTCACACACTGGATAGTTTCCCCTATTTGTATGGTTTTCTTAGTCTATAAGAGCATCCCTAATGAGGAATGTGTGGGTAAGTCAAGTGGATTTTCTATTTTTTAGGATTCAACATAGGTTGACTATTATCCCCACTATAGTGTGAGTAGAAAATAAAGGAATAATTGAATTCCATCTATGATTTTGATACATTGTAGATAATAGAATTGGAACCAAGAAAGAGGGATCTATAGAAAAATTAGATTTATCATCTAAAGGAGAAAGTATATGATAGGAAATAGTGAAATGTGTCTCTAGTTGTAAATTTATTTCAATAATTATAAGGATTATATTTTATTTAGATTCTCTCTCTTACTATAAAGAATATAATAATTTAGATAGTTCTCGGCTTGGTTTCTATTGAAGGTTTATTTCTAGAACAAATGGATGTCATGATTATATTCCTTAATTGAAATTCAGAGGAAGAGATCTATATAGATCAACTGGAATGTTTCATGATAAATGGAATACAAGGTTCAGTTCCAATCTCAAATGGAGTTTTGTGGGCTTAAGTAGGAACCAAGATAGTGTAATTGGAATTTCAATGCTTTCATAGTGTAAT
The DNA here is from genome assembly GCA_963277665.1 of Viscum album. NCBI lineage: Eukaryota > Viridiplantae > Streptophyta > Magnoliopsida > Santalales > Viscaceae > Viscum > Viscum album. Next base: position 1,821,791,776 of record OY728135.1, on the reverse strand, counting down.
TAATTTTCATACAATGTAATGTAAATAATGGCTACTATATGAAGGTGTATTATGATGGGATTCTTGTCATTTTACTTCTTTATGTGGATGAATTTCTTTTACTTGGACCAATGAATGAAAGGATAGAAGAGCTGAATATTGATTTATCTAGAAGATCCTAAAAGAAGGACCTTGGTTCTAGAAAGTGGATATTGGGGATAAATATTGAAAGAGACTTAAAGTCTACAAATTTTTTTAGACTTGGTTAATTTTTATATCAACATTTTGTGTATTTATTTTGTTAAATATTAATATTACCGAATCAAATAGGATGGATATGAATAAAGAATGGATGGATGTCAATCATATGACAAAAGAGTGTGAAGATAGAGTGAAAGAGTTCATCAAGTTTGCAAAATATCATACATATTAATCTTATCAAATCCTTTTTCCATGTTTACACTATTGTTATTCAAGACAAATTAGTCCAGAGGAGTTAAAAGAACACTTGATCTGTCACGAAATAGATCAAAGTTATAAATATTGGAATAAACACATGGAAAAAAGAAAATATAGCTAGTGTTTGGGATAAAACTGTGTTTTATGGATCATCTGATATGATTACAAGTGTGGAAAATGAAGAAGACCAAATCAAGGATGTGATTATATATGTGAATTATGATGAAGATCATATTGATGAAATGACAAGGATAATTTAAGATGAACTTTGTGATTTCCCAAAATTGTTTGAGAAGTTAAAGAGTTGTGCAAAGACGTCATTTTATACTAGTTACACTAAATATATAACATTGTCAACCATACTAAAGTTGTATAATTTGAAACCAAGAAATAGATGGAGTGACGCCAGTTTTATGGAATTACTTGTTCTCTTGAATGACATGCTTCTAGAAGATAATGAGCTCCTAAGCTGAACATGCGACATAAAACGAATGCTACGCTCAATGGGTATGATCTCTAAAAGAATACATGCCTACTCGAATGACTATATACTATTTTGAAAGGGACACAAATCACTTACAAAATTCCCAAAGTTTGGTGAATCTTGATATAAGAAAGATGAATTTGGTCCTACAAAATTTGTATGATACTTTCCAATCATTCCAAGGTTTAGGTGCCTATATAGAAGTGAGGAGACTGCAGAGAAATGGACGTGGCACGTAGATACAAGAATTAAATATAGGAAACTACATCACCTGAAAGACTCTCCTTAGTGGAAGATAATTGATCATGAGTATCCTGAATTTGGAAACAAGCTGAGAAACCTTCATCTTGTGTTATCTATAGATGGAGTGAATCCTTTTGGTTTTCAAAATAGCACTCATAGAACATGGCCAGTTATGTTGGTAAATTATAACTTTACATTGTGGTTATGCATGAAATGAAAATACATCATGTTATATATGCTTATATTAGGACCAAAACAACCAGAAAATGATATTAATTTTAATTTGGATCCATTGATCGAGGATTTGAAATTATTGTGAGATTCAGGTGTTACGTTTTATGATAATTACATAAATAAAGATTTTACATTGAGATCCATGTTGTATGAGACGATAAATTACTTTTCTGTTTATGGAAATTTGTCAGGATATAGCATTAAAGGAACTCAAGGGTGTCCCATTTGTAAATAAGGTACAAAGTTAATTAGGTTTAAACATTCATTAAAAACTGTGTTTATAGGATATAGTAGATTTCTACCCCAATGGAATGAGTACCGATCTTGGGCGACATCATTTGATGGAAGTTCAGAAGAACTTATAACATCGTCTCCACTAACAAGTGATCAAATATTTGATAAAGTAAAAGATGTGGACACTGCTTTTGGTAAACCGTTTTCAAAAAAAACTTAAAATTTTAGGTTGGAAAAATAGATCAGTTTTTTTTAATAACCATACTGTAATTGTCTATGCGTCATGCATTTTCTTGATGTTATGCAATGTTGAAAAAAAATGTGATAGTGTCATCGGAACATTGCTAAATACACTTGGAAAAATAAAGGATGTAATTAAGGCTATGTTGGACATGGTTGGAATGGGAATACAAGAATAGTTGGTGCCAATGAAGGGTGAAAATGAAATTTTCTTCCTCCAGCTACTTACACTCTTTCCAGGTAGGAGAGATATCAGTTTTGAAACTTCTTGAATGATGTAAAGGTTTTAGAGGGGTATTCATCAAATATCAAGAACATTGTGTCAATGGCTGATTTAAAGTTAAAGGGTATAAAATCACATGGCTTCCATGTTTTGATTCAATATTTAATTCTTATATCTTTACATTGAATTTTTTCCAAGAATATTTTTCATACATTAACCAAGATATGTTTCTTTTTCAAAGCTATATTCAACAAAGTTATAGACCTGGCAAAATTACTGACTATAGAAAGAGAAATTTTCATCATATTATGTAAATTAAAAATTTTCTTCCCACTAACATTATTTGATATGATGGTTCATTTGATAGTTAACTTGGTGAGAGAGATTTGACTATGTGGTCCTATACACTATAGAGGGATATACCCCATTGAACGGTATATGAAGATTTTGAAAGGGTATGTCAAAAATAAAAGTCAACCATAGGGTTGTATTGCGAAGCGATATATTATTGAGGAAACCGTAGAATTATGTATCAAATACATGTCTGGTGTGGAAAGTATTGGTCTATCGAAATCTCAACACATTGGGTAGCTTATGGGTGAAGGAATTTCTGGAATATATATTGTCACAATCAATATTACAGATCAGTATTAGGCCCACCTTTACATTTTTCATAACATTTTAGAGGTTTCCCCATATATTGAAACCCACAAAGAAATTCTTAGGCATTTGAATTCATCAAGGGATGAAATATAGATATCAAATACACATAATCAACAGTTTATAGAATGGTTTTGGGATCGTATTTTTAAAGATTTAGATGAAAATATAGATTTAATTTCAGAACAAATTTGATGGCTAGATGGAGGACCAAGTGTGTATGTATTATCTTACAATGGTTATGTAATTAATGTTTATACATTCTATACAAATGAACATGATGAAGATAGCATGATGCAAAATAGTAGAGTCACACTTATGGTTGAAGCGATGCATGTTTGTGGTACTAAAGATAGAAATCCAATTTATGTGAATATGTCATACTTTGGCATCATCAAAAAAATATGGGAGTTGGATTATACAACATTCCAAGTGCCAATTTTTTAATGAAAGTGGGTTGATAACAAGAGTGATATTAAAATAGATGAATTGGGATTTGTGAAAGTTGGTTTCAGTGAGGAATGGTACAAAGGTGAACCATTTATAATGTCATTATAGGAAATACAAGTATTTTATGTTCTAGATCCCACAAACCAAAAGTGTTCAATTGTTTTTTTATCAACAAAAATCACTGAAGGGTTAGATGAAAATTCAACTGAGGATGACCCTTTCATTGAGACATTGCAATCATTTCACAGTGCTCCCAATATAGACGGTGTTTTGTATGTTAGATGATACCATAATGAATGGATTTGGATAGTCGATAGAGGGGTTAAATCACTTCAACCTTTAAAAAAGAAAAAGTGAGTTCAATAATCAGGTTATATTTTTTTGTAATATACATCATGTTACCTCATGTTATTATGCATTCATTGTTGTATTTATGTAATCTAAATTAAATTTTAAACCACTTATACAGATAATGACTTCTTCACGTGATGGTGCTCTCAATCCTAAGACACAAACAGGTCTCTCAACTTGTTGTTTCTCACAGTGCAGAGGAACAATGACCTTCTACACGTGTTGGTGCTCCCAATCCTGAGGAACAATAAGTTTCTCAACCTGTTGTTGCTCTCAGTTCAGAGGTACAAAAACCATCTGCACATACTAATACTATCATTCCATAGGAACATATTGACGATGTCGAATCCGAGGAAATGGTAGGTGATGAAGGTTCGACGACATAAAAAAAATAGGAGCGTCGTAGTTTGACGGTGTTAGAAAAACCCATTAAGGTGGAAATCAAAGGCATCAAATACGAGGTCGGTTGGAATGTGAAGGTCCAGCATGTTAACCCCAACAAGGCCATGTTCAATAGTTACATTGTAATTTTCACTTGGCAACGCATGCCGATTGATATAGATTTGTGGCACCATGTTATGCTCGCGCTTAAGACACTGATGTGGGAAGAGATTACAGTAACATTGTGATATCATTTATTTATTTTACTAAAAACTAAAATAATGAAATATTGACTTACTCTTCATAATCTATTATAGAGTGTATTTATAGTAGATGACTCTCACAAGAAATATGTATTAATTCTTGCTGAAAGGATTCACAGAGGATTTCACACAATTATAATGAGACATCATCTTAAATGTGCTGAAGGGAAAATAAACCTTCACCCACTACTTATCTATGCACACCTGATAACCCAAGAAGTGTGGGATTCTTTTATTGGTTGTTGTGCGGATGTGTCTTTTCAGGTACATTATGGCTAGTAATATGTTGTTTGATGATACGTGTATTTATCACTTTGTTTGAAAATTTTTTATTTATGAAACAGCAACTGGGTGCTGGAAATAAGGAACGAGTAGAAAAAATAGCATACCCCTACTGTAAAGCAAGGATGGGGTACTCTTCACTTGAAAAAAAAAATTGGTACGTATTTTAAATCTACCATAATACTTTTATGTGACATGAAACAACACCATAATTATGTTCCTCTATTTATATGCAGATTGATGACTCCAAATCTAAAGTCACTTTTATCCCACACCATGTGTTATGGAAGGAGGTACATGTAAATAAATATGGGATACTAATAGATGAAAACACACAAAAAGTGTAGGAAACATATGTAAGTATTACATAATAAAAATTTATTTTGCTTGAAATCACTATTACATAACAATGATCACTTATTTTCCTATATTTTCTATCCAATATTGTCATAGGAATCAGAAACACCTGTACCGGATGAATACATACTATTGGTGGACTTAAATCAGCTAGAACAGTATGGCCACATTAGAGGTGAGGGTTTTGGGGTGACACCCCAAACATATTTTGAGAGGAAAAAAACAAGAGGAGGATAAAAGTGAAGAAATGAAACAGATGATAGAAAGTCTAGCTACCCTTGAAGAACAATTCCAATGGAAGAGAGAGATACTAGAAACTTTTATGGGGGGGAAGTAGAGATAATAAGCAACTCAATAATAACCATCACATGGAGATCCCGCCCCACTCCCCACTAGCTTTGAGGCAATCCATTCCTCTCAAAGAGTTGTCTTAGCTGTGGTAATCAATGTTCTAATAATTTTTTCTATGAAATGTGAATAAAAAATATATGGATACCTTTTCTATATTTATATTCTATAGGGTGATAATGACTATGTTTTAAATCTATCAACACTCACCCAATGCCTTTTAGCGAGGGCTACAGTGTTCAATATAAAAAATAACAAGCTACACAATAGACCACTTCCAATAGATCATGTGAGAGTGTCGATTAGCATAGCCCATGATCCAAGCACCAACCTACCTATTATAATTGATGAGGAATATATGCATATGCTCAAAAAATCTATTGGAACATTCATTGCATGGTCGTCACATCTTGTAAAAAAATGTTGACAATGAGGTATTCATTTCCAATTTACTTTTCAAGCTAAACCTTTAAAAATTAATGAAAAAAGGTTTGAATCGATAAATGTTATTATAGATGGACAAAGTTAAGAGGGTGAAACAAAAGACCAACTCAAAACCATATAAAGTATCGACCAACCGATCAAAAAGATCTACTAAAAGCACTATTTCCCCACTCGTTCTATATCCGCATTTACTATCATTAAAGGTTCATGTGGATACAAAGTTAAAATATGGTAGTAGTCACACAGTTGATTTTGAATAAAATATTTATGGAGAGGAAGTTCAAGACTTCATTGGTGTTGAGAATGTAAATGAAATCCTCGGCCATGATTGGCTAGATGCCTTAGTTGTAAATGTATACATGAGGTATGTTTACATGATTTGATTTTCCAAAAGTTGATATATTGTGTTAATTATGACTAAATACATTTCATATTTTTTGCATGCGTATATATCAAAAACAATTGAAGGGATTTTCCATAAAAAAAATTAGACTCTTTAGTCCTCACATCACCTATGAAAAACAACCAAAAATAGATTCTGACAAAAAGGATGAAATAGTGGAAAGCTTGGTCAAATTGTTTAAAAGAAAACTTATGGATGATAGACTCTTCTTAATACCAACAATGCAGGGGTAAAACTCTAAAATTTAATCATATCAAATATATTTTCATTTATTTTATTACTTATTCATTTTTTTGTTTTTAGGCGGCATTGGGTGCTCATTGGGGTAAATTTAGATACTCTAAAAATTTATTTCCAAGATTCAATGCATGAATATCCAACAAACCATCCGCACATGATGGCATTTTTCAATTTTTAATATACTACATCCAATGTTTTAGAACTAAAAATCAAGTTATATAATTTATATTATCTTTTAATGATGATTTTATTATGATAGGGTAGTGCATCAATATCTTGAAAAACAAGGAATGAGGCCAGGGGATAAGCATGAGGACCAAGACAATTTATACGACTTGATAAGTATCAGGGTATATATGATAAGATTTTACTATCCAAACACATATCAAAACAAATTACTTATTATACTCAATGTTTATGTAGTGTCTGAAACAAACTAATGGAAAAGATTGTGGTTATTATGTTTTTAAATTTATGATAGAGATCATATTCCATGAAAAAACTAGCATCCCTGAAGAAGTATTTTCAAAGATAATTACTATTTCATTTAAAATATTTATTAATACTTTGTGTATTTATATTTTTCCAGTGCTAATATGACTATTGAAGAGACTCGTATTCACAAGATGATATAGATGTGCTCATAAACGAATGTGTAGCATACCTGATGGAATAATGTACACAAATAGCATGAAGATGTGACTTCCATAGAAGTAGTGGATTGTTTAGTATTTATGTTTAATTTACTTATTTTTTGTATTAATCACATAAAAATTATTTTCTTATACATGTGGATTCCTTTGTTCAATTTGGGGCAGTTTGTTTGAAATTGATCATGCTCGTGAGAGATTGGACTTCAAGGCTACAACTAAGATAATGACAAAAAAGAAATGGATCAAGAATGTATAAATTTGAATTCCTACTACTTATGTAATTAGTTAATTTTTTCATTATTTTATCTACTATTTGTAAGTTAATTTCCTTATCATTTTTATCTAATACTTATTTAGTTTTTTTACAGATCTTTTGGGAAGTCATATTTTCCTTTCAACTATCTAAAACAAGCTAGAAAAGAGAGAACATGTTCCTTTCGGGTGGAAGAGGAAACCCCATGTTGCATGAAATGTGAATTGAATCGTAAGGATGAATATACCAAGGGATTTATTGGTAGTTTAATGCAAAGTATGACTTCCCAAAAGATCTGTCATGAACATTTTCCTGAATAGTGTAGTAATCAGTCGCAGCTTAATCAGTCGCACCTCAATCTGATACACAGTGTGCTCGGTATGACTCAAAGTGTATGTTTTTAGTTTATAATATTTGTTGATCCTTTAAGATAAATGTCCTCTAAACTACCATGCTTTGATCCATGACTCATAATTATGATCTATGATATGTAAGGTATGAATTTCTAATGTTAATATCACATTCTAACATCTTTATGCTCATATTATCCTTATATGATCATTGATATCTCCCTTGGTTACACTTATTGAGCATTTATGATCACCCTTTCTCATGTTTCATATCCTTAGGTTATTAATAATGGTTTTAGAAATGATATGTCTAATAAGGTTTCTAGTAAAGAATAACTTAATGAGAGGCTCTTATGAACTAATTCTTTATGTTTCTATGTTTCCAAAAGCACTAGATCTAAAATATTCTACATGGATAATTATGTTATGTAAGGAATATTAATCTAATAAGATGTGATATCTATGTATGAAATGTCTGGGTCAATATAGCCGGTATCAGATCAACTGACCTACTCAAAACCGAGTAAAAAGAACAAGTGAACGATATCACTCAAACTGTCTCATTTTATTTAAAATTGACATTATTGTTAGTAAAAAGAACAAGTGACATATTGAAAAATGAGAAAATGAATTCATATTACTTTGATAATTTAGTAAAATTATACGTAAGTCATTTGTGATGCGTAGGTATCAACTGCACCTCAATCTGATGCACAATGTGGCATGTATGACTTTAAGTGTGTATTTTTATATTAAATTGACATTAAATTTAGCAAAAAGAACAAGTGACATACTAAAAATTGAGAAAACGCATTCATATTGTTTTGATACTTTATTAAAATGATCCATGAGTCATTTTTGATGTGTAGAAATCAACCACACCTCAATCTGATGCACAGTGTGACCAGTATGACTAAAAGTACATGTAATCAGTTTAAAATTGATATTTTAGTTCAAAATGTGTCACTCATTGAAAACTAAGAAAACACGCTCTGATTGTATTCATAATTTTGGACAGAGATTCATAATTCATTTTTGATTTGTATGAAATAGTCTCACATCAAACTGACGCACGATGCAAACGGTATGACTAAAAATGCGTGTTTCCAATTTGAAATGACATTTTAGTAAAAAAATCACAACTGACATACTGAAAACTGAGCAAACGCATTTGGATTGTTTTGATACTTTATAAAAATGATATATAAGTCATTTTTGATGTGTAGGAATTAGCCTCACCTCAATATGATGCACGGTGTGGCCGTTATGACTCCAAATGTGTCTTTTTATTTAAAATTGGCATTAATTTAAGTAAAAAGAACAAGTGACATACTAAAAACTGAGTAAATGCATTCGGATTGTTTTGATATTTTAGGACAAGGATTCATGAGTCATTTGAGATGTTTAAGAGTTAATATCACCTTAATACGACACACGGTGTGGCCGGTATGACTCCAAGTGCGTCTTTTTATTTAAAATTAACATTAATTTAAGTAAAAAAGAACAAGTGACATACTAAAAACCAAGAAAACGCATTCATATTGTTTTAATACTTTATAAAAACAATACATGAGTCATTTTCGACATGTAGGAATCAAAAACACCTCAATCCAACACACAGTGTGACCGGTATAACTAAAAGTTCATGTTATCAGTTTAAAATTGGCATTTTAGTTCAAAATATGTCACTCACTAAAAACCAAGCAAACATGCTCTGATTGTCTTGAAAATTTAGAACAGAGATTCATAATCCATTTTTGATGTTTATGAAGTGGTATCCCATCAAAATGATGCATGATGCGACCGATGTGACTCATAATACATGTTTCCAGTTTGAAATGACATTTTATTAAAAAACACAACAGACGTACTGAAAACTGATCAAACACATTAAGATTATTTTGATACTTTAGAAAAATGATCTATAAGTTATTTTTGGTGTGTAGAAATAAGTTTCACCTCAATAAGACACATGGTGAGACCAGTATGACTCAAATGTGTCTTTTTATTTAAAATTGACATTAATTTAAGTAAAAAAGAACAAGTGACATACTGAAAACTGATCAAACGCATTCAGATTATTTTGATATTTTAGGAAAATGATTCACGAGTCATTTTTGACGTGTAAGAGTCAACCACGCCTCAGTACGATGCATAGTGTGACCGATGTGACTCCAAATGTGTCTTTTTATTTAAAATTGACATTAATTTAAGTAAAAAAATAAGTGACATACTGAAAACCGAGCATACGCATATAGATTATTTTGATACTTTAGAAAAATGATACATGAGTCATTTTTTATGTGTATGAATCAACCACACCTCAATCTAACGCATAGTATGACCGGTATGACTAAAAGTGTCATTTATTAGTTTAAATTTGACATTTTAGTTCAAAATGTGTCAATCACTGAAAACCAAGCAAACGCACTCCGATTATATTGATAATTTAGGATAGTGATTCATAAGTCTCTTTGTGATGTGTATGAAGTAGTCTTACGTCAAACCGATGCATGATGTGACTGATATAACTCATAATGTGTGTTTCCAATTTTAAATGACGTTTTAGTAAAAAAACACAACTAACGTACTAAAAATCGAGCAAATACATTCAGATTGTTTTGATACTTTATGAAAACGATCCATCATTAATTTGTGACAAATATAAATCATTCGCACCTCAATCCAACGCACGGTGTGACCGATATAACTCCAAAAATTTCATTATTTAAAATGAACATTAATTTTAGTAAAAGAACAAGTGACATACTCAAAACTGATCAAACACGTTCAGATTATTTTGATATTTTAGGACAATGATACATAACTCATTTGTGACATGTAGGAATCAACCTCATCTTGATACGACGCACGATGTGACCGATATAACTTCAAATATGTCTTTTTTATTAAATATTAACATTTTATTAATGTATTCTTTCATATTAATGTTTAATTTATTGCTTTATAGTTTTAATAACAGAATATTTGTTTTCTTATATAGGCATAAGTTTTGCTCGGATTAAGATGATTTGTTCGACAACCAATACCATGAGCTGACATTTTTGAGATGGGATCACGGGCGTCAAAAGATGAAATATTAATGTTTTAAAATGTTTGTTGGATAATTATAAATATAATTATATAAAACATTTTTTGAAATGTAAATAGAAGCTTTTTTTCGTATACACAATGGGTGGACATTTTTTGTATTCATGACGTCAATTAAATATATACAGCATTGTTTGAAATTGAAAGTTTTTTTTGGGTGTGCTGATATATTAACAGCACTCTGAATGGCCCGAAGGCCTTCTTTTTTATTTTTATTATAGATAATCCCCCTTTTAAGGGTTGAAGGGGAACTTGTACATGACTCATAGGCCCAAGTCACAAGGCCCGACATGACCCGTGATACATGACCCAAAGGCCCAGAGGCATACCCTGCCCATACATGACCCATAAGCCCAGCCCACTAGAACTGCCCCTCCCCATCTTCTGTATCATTTATCACCTTTAGCTCCCCACCTTCATTTCTGATCGGCTGGTATTACCCCGTACAAAGCTGCACAGTACCTGGTCCCGATGGCGGTTGTCATACCCTCTCATTCTTCCAATTTGGTTAGCTCTACTTCTGGTGACTACTACTGTTGCTCTGATTCTCTTCTAGGGCCTGCTCTGTGTGACCTGGGCTACTTCATGGTCTTCAATGGCCCAGATTCCCTATGACCCGAAGGCCTTTGATGACCCAAAGGCCCATGAGACCCGTAGGCACCGTGCAACTTTCAATGGCCCGAAGGCCTTTAGCACAGATAAAAGGGACCCCTTTATCAGTGTTGTGATTAACAACGCTTTTTTAGCGCTATTAAAAGCTTATTTGTTTGTTGTTAAAGGGCATATGTGTAGTAGTGCAAAGAGTAGACCATGTTGAAATCACACACATGCATCAGGCGCCATTTATATCATGTTTTTTGTATATAAATTTATTTACACACAATCCATATGATGATTCGGGTATTGCCATGTCATATCTAATGTTTCACAATAGATTTGATTTGAAAAATTTTAAAATACTCATTTTCATGCTTCCACTGCATGGCCAGTTCCAACAAATATCATACTGAAAATATTTAAAGTTTGTCAAAGATCACTTAGTCATAAAAGTGAGATTTTAAGTAGTATTTTTAAGATTACTATGATGAAATTAATAACATATAATAATAGTTAAATGATTTTTAGAACTTTGTTTATATATATATAAACAAAATAAAATAAAAACGATTTTTAAAAAATAATAATTTGGTTTGGGTAAACATAGCTTGCGCACTCAAATCATTTTAAATAAATAATAAATTGAAGTGGTTTGGGTGAACAAAATTGACGCGAGGTGTGACTCATTGTAGTAATAACTTTATAATTTAATCTATTTCTCGAACTCTTAAAAAATCCATTTTTTTATATGATGTTCAAAATAAATCCGTAATTTTTATTGTCCACCTACGTAAGACCATCTTTGACCCATCATTATAATGGAGTAAAACGCCATTTTGGCGTCAAGATTTCCCTCAAAACCATCGTTGTATCCAGCGACAACTTGGAGGAAAGCTATAGTGGAGCACCATACTTGACACACCACTGTAGTTACGCTAGCCTCATTTATATTTTTTATTGATTCTATTCATTTTATTTATATAATAAATGATTTGCATTTATTTTGATCAATAAAAATCAGGGACATTCAAAGAATATTCCTTTTAAAGTAGAAAATGAAGTAAATGACTTGGAGTTCATTTCACTTTTTATGTTCCATTTTGGAATAACCTTGCTTCAAGATGGAGTAATGGGTTGGAGTTGTACTAACAGTCTTCCGCATGATATGGGACCATACTCACCCATACAGAAGAGGACCATGGTCAGCTCCTGATGCAACTCTCTCTTGTTTTACAATTTGCAATTTTTTCATCGTTCACTCCCCCACCACTATTGGGAAAATATCATATCAGGTTTGATGCAGTGACTTATGGTTTAGGTTCACCGCGGAATGTTGTCCACATGTAAACAAAATTATGTGGTCGGTGATATAAATTTTTGATTTGATTGGTTTTTAAAAATCAAATTGATTTATTTGAATTTGTTGGATTGAAATGTCCTTTACTCTACCTAAAACACGATAAGAAAAAACTCAAACCTATAAACATTAAATAAAAAACAAAATACATAATAACAAATCATTTAAAAAATAATTTAAAATAAAAAATAAAATAATAAAATAATAGTAATAAAACTAAATGTATAACAATAATTAATAATTGGTTATATGTTTATAGATATATAATAATTACTATTTTTTTTAAATATTATCATTTTATATATTTATTCTCTCCAAGATAAATATATAATAATTACTAATGATTTTTATAAATAGTTATATATCAATTATTTATACATTCATTTACATATACATGTTTTTTTTCAATTCAAATTTTTAAAGAAAATGTGCTTTTTTAATAATCAATTTTTTCATACTTTTTATTTATTTATTGGAAATATACACTATAAATTTGCATTCAAAAAAATACATTGTATATTTGTATTATAAAATATATGGTGTGTGGGAAATATGTATTGAAAATTTTCTTTGGAATTTCATGTGGAAATTTGAACTACAATTTTCCAGTGGAAATGTGCAGTGAATTTTGTCGATGCAATTGTGAAACAAAAAATTCCAATGCAAATTTATATGGATGTTTGTATATACATACTGAAAATTTCCACAATACAATCTGCACTGTAAATTTATAATTTAATATTATCATGTATTTGTATGTGTTTTTTTATTCTGCATTGAAAATCATCATCATACATTGAAATTTTATTGGAATTTTTCATTGAAAATTTTCACTATGAATTTAAAATGAAACTATCTAGTGGGAAATATACATTGAAATTTTCCACTATAAATTTGAATGGAAGTTTTCATTATAAGTTTTCAATGGAAATTTACATCAAAAGTTTTTAGTGTAAATTCTCAATGCAAATTTCTAGTGAAAATTTATATTTTTTTTATTTATGTATTAACATATCATCATTGAAATTTAAAGTGTAAATTTGAACTGAAATTTTCTATTCAAAGTTTGCACTAAAATTTTCCAGTAGAAGTTTACATTGAAAATTTTCAGGAGAAGTTTACGTTGGAAATTTCTAGCACTAGTGGAATTTGGGCCTATACCAACACTTATTTCTCAATAGTTTGAAAAAGTCGTTGGGATAAAGAACCTATACCAATGGTTCTAGTAAACTGTTGGTATAGGGTATTATATGTTGGGTTTTCCCAAAGGTTTAACCAAACTGTTGGGAAGGAAAAATTTTACTTACGGTTTTATTAACCATAGGGAAAAAATACACCCAATTTAGGGCTCCCTCCACTTTTCATCCCGCATGAACCATCCCCGACCTCTGGCTCCCGACCCCCTCCCCGATCTCGATCTCCTCCCGGACTCCACCTCCACCTCCTGGCCCCCCTCCCTCTCCTCTGGTGATGTTCCCCTTCCCATCTAGGATCCCTCTCCGATGACAACGTCACCCTCCCCTCTCAGATCCCGGCGACGTTCCCCCCTCCCCTCTCGTCTCCCTCTCCTAGCGACATCCCCCTCCCCTCTTGGCTCAATCTCCTCTGATGACATCCCCCGGCCCCCTCTCTAGTCGCGCGCGAGACCCCCCATGGACGAACACCCCATGGGACGTCCCCCTCTCTCGGCTCCCTCTCCTCCCGCCAGGGTTCTTGATCTGTACTTCCAGGTAAGAATTAGTCTTATTTTTTAAAAACTGAGGCAATAAGGAATGCATTATTAGGTTCATAGTTAGGATAACCATTCATATTAATCGTTCATTTTCTATAGTTTTGGGTAGTAACCAACTCATGGTGTGGTGAATTATTGGGTAAATTGTGAATTTTTTCAAAATAGAGTCTTCCAAAAATGTAGATTTAGATTCGCAGGTTGTATTCCATTCATTCAAACAGTGCATTCAATAAAAAGTTCATGATTTTTTAAAAACCTCATATTTTCCTCTATATACTCCTATTAGACATTATATTGTGTTGGATTTTTTTTATTAATCATGATATATATTTGATGAGGTTGTATCTTCATTTAGATGTGCAATGATGTGGGTTAATTGGAGGTGAGTGATGCTATATGAGATTTTATGGGTTATTGTGAGGAGTTTATTTCCCTTTAATTGATTGGTTCATAAAACATAAGTTGGTGATGCATATATTATGTAATTGTAATTGGTAAAGTAAAATGTTGGTCTCAGATTTCCAAGTTGTTTATTTGGATGGTATTCTCTATCAAAAGTGGGTATATCTCTATTGATTATGGGTGTATTTTCCAATTGACCAATGTATTTATTAAACTGACCATGCAATATACATTTCCCACAATATGTAAGCACCGCAAAAATCATATATAGACACTACACACCACAAGACACCCATGGGAGACACCCCTTGACATCTACGGATAGTTAAGGGGCCATTAACTTAGGAACTGAAGTCGATTGGAACTCAAGCCTTAAGAAATTCCCATTACTGGTAGAAAAGATACCAACACCTTTATTCTTAGTATAGTATAATGAAATGTTTTACACCCTCGTGACCAAGTAGACCATCCGGTTCATGGACTGGTGCCCAACTAGGTTCAAGAGTAGGATCAACTACTAAACATTGATTGTGGTCCTTATGAGGTTCTTTCCATAATGAAGAGGGTTATGTGCACAATCTTCAACTCAACTAATGTAGCATAGGTGCATATTCAATGGATAAGTGTACTAGTATAGTGTTTCCAACAACATGTTATATAAAGAACATAATGAAAAATGAAGAGATTATTAAATGGAATTGTTTCCCCCTTGCTTGTAGGAACATGATTTGACCCATGGGCGTTGTGGTTCTTATATATTGGGTGGTGACATGTATAGTCACTGGATACAGGTATGTTTTTGTTTAGTTTTTATTTTATTTTCTTTATCGCATTGGCCACTTAGGTATTTTACTTCTTTCTACAGATGGAGGGTAGTGATGTTATCCTGACTAGTTGACATAGATCACTTGTATACTGTAATACCATGAGGTGTGAGTGTGAGGAAACATTGGAAGATAGAGGATCCTTGGGGTCTTCCATGATATGAAAAAAAAAATCTAAAACATTGTGTGGGAACATTTCTGGAGTATTTTGGAGTCATGAAATACCCCCAATTGTTTCCATGAGATAGCATAAATAACCCCAAGTATCTCTAAGTGTCTCCATACATCGTATCATCCTCGCATGGGTTGGCCACTCACCCAATCCTATCAAACCTATCCTAGTCTATCCTCTCAGTCACATAGTCTAGACTCATCTCTCGATTATTATCCCATGCCTCAATGCACATCTCATCATCTAACTAGACGAAGAGGATTATTCACCTTATGATTGTCCTAGTCACAAAAGCACACCATGTCGATCTCATCTACATTATATTCTCAATAATCCAGTCAAGAACCTCATCAAAATCATGTATTATAACCCATCCCCACTAACAAAGTTCCATCCTAAGCTAAATCACACCAAGCCTCTTGTAATTATAATGCCAATTTGTCTGACAATACCCAATACCCACACTAGAATCTCATCCTTCGTCTCTTTAGTTGAACTCTTGAATTATTAAATGGAGTAAAACCTTTCATAATACATTTTATATACTCAAAGGGACCATCCCACTCTAAGAACCTACCAAGATTCCAATCCATCCTCATAAGTATTTCATCATCAAACTCTAGATGTACAATTTCCACACCTATCACTACAAGGCCCAATCCTCTTAAGAATATTTTACTTGATCTAAATCCTCATCTAGTCCATACACATATCATCCCAATTTTAAGACATATGTTAGACCACTCATATCCCAATTGATATCTTATCCACTTGTAGACCTAGTGACAAGGTGATTTCATTTCCATAAAATCACTAAAGAACCTTCTCTAAACCTAGGTGGCTTGTAAACACCATATCTATAGGTCTACTATGTTAATCTATTTCCTTTCATTTATCGTCCTTAGAGTCCATGACTCCCATGGAACATAGTTATAATCAATTCCTTGGAAATCAATGACCAAATAATCATGTTAGTGTTTAAGGGTCTATAGAGTCTCTTAATACTTTCTTTATACAGGAAGAGATACTTAAGAAATTTGATGATTATAGTCAGAAAACACACTACTTACTTGATGACTTTGGGTGAGGTTTCTTAGCTGACTACCTCACACATTTTTTCTTGTATGTATTCTTTGAGGGAAGTCCTTTGGAAGGGGATGGCATTTGATGAGTTAGATTTGGCACCAGCGGAGGTATACATCCCTTGCATGGTGAGACCACATATCAGATTCATATGAACAACATGCATAATCCATAGAGAGATGTTCAAGGATTTCCTATATTATATAGTGATAATCTAGCCATCAATCGTGACCTACTTAGATCATTAATTTATAGATAACTCATTGAATATTATCTTGTAATATCAAATGATTTTTGGCTCTATAACTACAAACACCAATGCCCAGTATTCACTAAGGGTCAATATACATCCCTTGCATGGAGAGACTATGTAGTTGTCATCAAGGAAAATCTCACCATATGATCCATAATACCATTAATTATAAGTAATATTGTGGTTCAACTGTGTAGAATAGTTACAATAAGTTATATAGGAAAATACCATATAGGGGTTTTTTTAATTTAAATATTTGAGTCCTCATCATTAGTGAAATCAATCACATTAAAGCACATAAATGTCAATTGAACCCTACATTCCAAGAATTATTCATGTGGATAGGCCCCATGCCAACAGGTTAAAAACTAAAACCATAAATAATAATTCCAAATACATGCATCATTTTTAAATAAATATCTCAAGTGTAAACATAAAAACCAAGAATAATAAGACCACATCCCTTGTATCGAACAAAACCAAACTAAGTTGAAACTCGGGCCAAATTGATTATATACCATTAATAGGAAGAGTAATTGTTAATTAATAGGAATGTATTATTTGTTAGTATAATTTTGAAACATTGATTTGTTTACCCTTTGCTTGCAGGAACATGATTTGACCCATGGGGTGCTGTGGTTCTTATATGTTGGGCGGTGACATGTATAGTCACAGGAGACAGGTATGTTTTAGTTTAGTTTCTATTTTATTTTCTTTATCGCATTGGCCACTTAGATATTTGAATGCTTTCTATGGACAGAGGGTAGTTATATTATACGAAGTAGGATTGTCACATACATGACTTATTTTAATGTTAAATTACATTTAATTTCTATTCATGCTTTGTTTTGGGGGTTTCCCAAGTTTTTATGGAGGAATGGGTGAGTTTTCATGAATTGGGCCAAACCATGATCCCAATTCCATATTTAAAAATAAATTTTGATTCCTTTATAACTCCTTCATTTTTCAACATTTTTCATCTATTCAAATTCCTAATTTTCATCCCCTGACCTATTAACACCACCATATTAATTTAGGCCATTTAGGAATCCTTAATCATGGTGGATATGAGTTTTTATTTAAGGGATTGGGCCTGCCCAAAAGCTCATTTTCTGCATTACAAATAAATTTTAATTCTTTAATATCTCCTTTAATATTTATGTTTTTTTAGTTATTCAAACTCTCACCTGAGCCCACTTAGCTAAGGCGCGCCCCCATTCTCTCCTACCACAATTTGGAGCTCAATAGAGTCACGAAATTGATCAAAACTTATATGGATTTTAGAAATCGCCCAGATTTGGAGAGGTAAATTGATCCTTTCATAACTCCTTCTATTTTAACTATTTTCCCCCATTATAGTTCCTACATGATATAATAATCCTTTTTCAAACCTCCCTTTAATGGTTGGATGTTTTCAAATTCAGATACTGGTGTATTTTTGGTTGTTTTATTCAAGATTGTTTTGAGTAAGTGTTTCTATCTTCAATTTCTTCCTTCTCCTTAGGGTTTCCTCCCTCTTTCATTGTGTTCTAAAATGTCCAGAAGTTAGGGTTCTAACCTATGGTTTGATTTGGTGTATTTTTGGTTAAATATTGTGGTCTGGGGATGGATTTATATACCTTGTGATGTGGCGGTGGTGCGGTTGATGTTTCGCACCAAGTTTTAAGGGATTCGACACTTTCGGTAGGTGGTTCCATGTGTAAACAATTATTGATGAGTTATCTTGCTGTATTTACTCATTTTTAATATTCCTCATATATTGGGTGTGGTGTGAAAACTTTTTACGATTGATTTGGTTAAGTGTTAAATTTTATAGTTTCTTTTTAACTTGAAATTGTGTGTTTTCATGTGTAACTCATGAGGTATTATTTGGGTGTATTTTATAACTTATAGAATTGGTTTACTAAATATTTTTTGACCAGAAAATTCTGGTTTGGTAATTTATTAGTGTTATATGGTTCTAAACATAAGGTTTTTTAATAGGTTTTATGTGTAAAACATTATTATACTTCTTGATAGCATTTTATGAAAATGTGTGTTTTCATTTGTATCTTTTGTGGTGTTATTCAAGGTTATTTTATAAAACTTGAATGTGGTTTTATAAATGTATATAGGGCTGAAAATTCTTTTTTGGATAGGAATTGGTATGGTTTTGGTCTTAAATGGGGGTTTTGAAATGGGTTTTGTGTGCAAGACATAGTTACACCCCTTGAGTTTGTTTTAGGAAAATTGTGAATGTTTTGTTTGGTTAAACAAAGTGGGAAAAAGGGTGTATATGTACTGTTTGGGGTGTGTGTTCACCTAATATGGGTTTTGAAAGGTAAGGTGGTTATTTAAGATGTCAAATATTGTTTTTAGAATGTTTTATAAAATGATGAAATGTTTTAGAAAATGGAATGAGAGCTGCAAAACATGGTTGTGGGCTGTTTTGTGTGAGTGTGTTGTGAAAAATGAATTTTGTTGATGAAAGAGGTATTATATGATATTTGAGTGGGATATTATGTGAATTATAATTTCTTGTAATGGTTTATAAAAAAAATTAAAGTATTTGTGGAAGTGTTAAAGAAATGTGAAAAGTGTTGTGGGCTATTTTGGTGTGAGTCGGATTTCAAAATCAATTTGAATGAAAAGTGGACTTTTGTGACTTGTGTGGTATACATGTGGGCTGTTTTGTGAATTTGTGATATGGAAATGATATTTTCATATGCAAAGTATATTTATTGACTTGTTTAACTTGTTTGAGCACAAAGGAAAAACCTAGGTATCTAGGTGGGTGGACGTGTACTAGTATGCTAGTGAATCCGTGGGGTTTAGCCTCAGTTTCACTTAGAAATATTGACGCTTACAACTCTAACTAAACTATGATGATGATTATTGGGGACCACTAGATTATGGGTATGTTCCCTACTAGTGGACCGTGCATGAGAACAGATATTTGTGATGGTTACTCTCACCGAGATACGAGGTACCTGGGACCCATAATGAGCTAGTTCCTAGGGGTTATTTCCTATTGGATGTGCTCATTAGATCCTTTATAATTACCGTCAGAATATGATATATTTGGATATAAAATTCAGTAGCTTTGGTATTTATTTTAAAAGTGTTGATTATTTAAATTATCCCACTTGAAAACTGATTTTTTTTTTGCATCTTTTAGAAATTGTAACTAGAAATTAAATATTTTTGAAAACTTTCATGCTTTTCATCTTTTAATATTTATCGCATGGAATCTCTTAATGGTGGTATACTAATGATAATTGTATCACACCCTACTTACACCCTTGGGTGTAAGTAGACTTGGTTATTTTTGTTGTCGCAGTTTGGGTATAATTTTTTAGTTCCAGTGGTTCCGGTTTCTAGCAGGTCCTTGGTGGTGAAGTCTTGTGGAGATGGCTTGAGGGCGGTGCCCCTTGCCATGAGGGTTCTTGGGCTGTCTCCTTTTGATTTTGTAACTTTGTTATATTCTTGTTGAGTTTTTTTAAAATATTTAATTCAGTTCTAAATTTTTTTAAAATATTGTTTGGTTTGAAAAATCTAGATTCATTTTATTAGATTCTTTTGTTATTTTAAGTTTATAAACTCAGGTAAATCATTCTCAATTCTCATTTTATGATACCCAGGCACTTGTGCCAGCCCGTGGGGATCAATAATTCCCTTTGGGCCTTGTCACGGGCTGGTTTTGGTGTCGGTTTCAGTGGCGACCAGATTCAGTTCGTGATAAAATGATATCAAAGGACGTCTGCTCTCTTTGGGTCATATAATTTGGGGAACAGTCGTGATAGTCTGGAGTTAGGATTTTCGGAACTTGGAATTCTGGTTAGGAGTAGTGTGGCTGATCACCACACCACATGACGGGATTCAAGTCACCAGGGGAAGTCAAGACTTTTCTGAGTCCTTTGGTTTTCTTGGTTTGATGATGATTAGTGGAAATGAAAAGAGAGTTGGGTTAATGGTCTCAGTGAGCTCGCAGGGTCTGGAAAGCCATGTGGAGCCAGGTATATTTCCCTAGAACACTCTCTATGATGCTGAATTGATTGAAATATGGCTACCAACCATATGTCCAAGTCACCCACAGAAACTAGTTTCCTCTCGCATTGTCTTGTGTTCTTTAGTTTTAAAATCTTGGAACTTTGGTTTTAAACTGACTTCATTTTAAGAAGCATAATTTTTTTGTGAAATAATTATCTAATAAAGAGGGAATGGTTAGATTTTTGAAAATGGAGAACTGAATTTTCATAATTTTATTGGAATGGAAAATTATGTGTTTGCACCTCTTTTGAAAGCATGAACTATGTCAAGGTTGGTTTTGAAAAAGTGTTTCCAATAGAGTTTTCTAAACTATTGAAAGGTGTTTTAATGGGATGAGATGTTTTAAAATTGATGTGAATAACTTTAAAGTGAGTTTTCATTGGAATGATTGTGCCTTTCTGAAGAAAAAAAATTAATGCGGTAATTTGGGTTCGATTTCGTGGTTAGCGGTCTTGAGAAAAAGGAAGTATTGGTTGATTGTTTTGGTTTTGAAAAGATTAATGAGTTTTTATATTAACCTTTGGTATATTCATGAGCGACCACATGCATGGGGTTATATGGGATGATAGATGGTTAATGGAATGACTGGATGAGTTTCGGGATGGATATGAGGAGGGTGCCTAGTGTGGAACAGAAACATGCATGTGCGAGACCCATGGGGTACTATTTTTTGATACGCTAACTGCTGAACCGTTTGTTTTTAAAAAGTTGAATTTAAAGGAAAAACTTGATGTCTTGATGAATAGTTTGGGATGGTGTGTATTTTTTGTTTTTGAAAATGTTGATGTTTTGGGATGTTTTGATTCTAAGAACTCCTCCTGTTTGAACTGTGTTTTGGGTTTATGTTTGGTCGGTAAGTTGGGTAGAAGGACCAGTTAGTAGTCTCCTCTGAGATATGTTTTAGGGAACCTTTATGGTGGTTCCCTTCATGTGTTTGGATCTATTTTATGGCTTGTTTTGACCAATGTACCAAATTGGTTGGGTCCTTGGGTTCTCTCATTGGATAAGGTACACCCCCATTAAGGGTTAATGCATAACTGAAGTGCAACCCAGATTGCTTCGCCATTAGAAAATCCTCCAGGATCAATATAAGGAATCTTTTATAGATCTTTGTTGATTGAGTCTACACCCATTCCTTTCTTTGATTTTTATATCATCTTGTAGCGGGAGAGTGCTTGTGGAAGGTTGAAAGAGACCTTAGTTTCTTAAGTTTCCTAATTCATTGAAGCTGGAAGTGGTCTAGGGTTGTTAGTGGGGATGAGTGTCTCGATGGTTTCTAAGAGGGCATCTGGGTTCTTCACAGTTTCTTTGAAGCATGAGTTCATGTTAAACCACCGGTGTGGTAAATATGGTCATGATAGGATATTGTGGTCACTTTCTAGAATTGTGTGTTGTTTGGGAATGTTGTATAAGGTCCCTCTCCATGCATTGTTTATATCAGTCACAATGGTCATGTTCGGTGATGCCTTATGATGTCATGTGCTTGATTGACCGTAAAGGTGAAAGTTGGGAAATCACCTGAGAGTCTCTGTTATGTTGGGAGAGTGTCTCCCTTGGAAAAACTTAAAAATATTCCATTTTAGAGGAAGGTGAGTATAGGTGTTCTTTACTTCTATTGTTTCTCACCCGAACAAACAGGGTGTGATGTGTGAGCATATTCTAAGCCCTTGTTTCAGTGAAATATCGGGTTAGGGTAAAGTGAGTTTGGAATGTGTTATGTCGTGAAAAACTTATCGGGGATTATGGTGTAGTTTTTGGTTGCACCGAAAGAAGAATTCTCATTTAGGGGGTTTCTAAAGCCTAACTGTGAGGCTGAAGATGCTTCAATCATTTGAGCTCTAGCCATAGGTCTCGGAGAGAAGTTGTCTCGTAGTCATGGGAAATCATAGGGTCGTTTAAACCCTTGTATAAAGTCTTATCCTCAGTATGAAAGATATGAAGAGTTTAAACCTATGGTGTCAACATATTTCTTTTGTTGTTCATGTTCGGTGGAAATAGGTGGAGGGCCTTCTACCCATGACATTGCCCAATGTTATTCCCTCCCCCTTTGGTTTCCATTTAGTCTTTGGAGAAAGGTTTGAAGTTTGTCTAGACAGGTTGATCACACGGTTTGCGCTTGGTTAGTAGTGATCATGCCCCAAAAAACCATGTAGATAGAAGGATCCCCACCATTAGTGCATGGTTTCCCAAACCGTGCAGACTAACCATGTGGTCATCCCAACTCTTTAAATTTTGGGGTCTTTCTGTACCAGCCCGTGCTGGTCGGTTAAGATGGTTGGTTCTTATGGTGGGGAGACCCACTATGAGTCTTATATAAGTTCTTTTTTAAATTTCTGATGGAATTATATCCTTTGTACCGGGGATTCCATTTAGGCCCCCTGTTAGTATCCTGATTCTGTCTCGGAAAAAAATATAGGTTGTCTCTTATGGTGGGGAGCCTATTTTTGTTCCCCCATACCAGTAACTCAGACTTATCCATGGTCTCAGCTTGGCGGTAGGTAGTCTCATTCGAAGCTATCAAGCTACCTACATCTTCCTTTGGTAAATGTTGAGATTGAATAGTTCCCAATGGTTTAGTTATAGTAAGGTAAGTGTAACCTTGTTCGATGTTGTTGTTCGTTTGGGTGAATTGCTTGAGTCTTGTTCAGATAGTGTTTAAGCAGTTTTATTTTGGGATAAAGTATGAATGTGATTGATAATTTTAGGAAAGTTTTGTAAGTTTTGGTTGTGAGAGTAATCCTTCATTAATTTATCACTGGAGGTGTTTTGGCCTTTGGGGGTGAAACCTGGCAAGGGAGTACCTCTTGGTTTCTCAGTTGGGTTTGGTTATTGCTTTGGCCTTGATGTGACTTTCCGGGGCGGAAAGTTTTCATGGTGGGAAGAATTATCACATAAATGAATTATTTTAATGATAAATTCCATTTAATTTCCATTCATTCTTTGTTTTGGGGGTTTCCTAAGCTTTTATGGAGGAATGGGTGAGTTTTTATGAATTGGGTCAAACCGTGAGCCCAATTCCAGATTTAAAAATAAATTTTGATTCCTTTATAACTCCTTCATTTTTCAACATTTTTCATCCATTAAAATTCCTAATTGTCATCCCTTGACCTATTAACACCACTATATTAATTTAGACCATTTAGGAATCCATAATAATGGTGGATATGGGTTTTTATTTAAGGGATTGGGCCTGCCCGAAAGCCTATTTTCTGCATTAAAAATAAATTTTAATTCTTTAATATATCCTTCAATATTTACGTTTTTTCAGTGATTCCAACTCTCAATAGAGACCACTTACCTAAGGCGCGCCCCCATTCTCTCC
Organism: Viscum album; assembly: GCA_963277665.1. Classification (NCBI taxonomy): domain Eukaryota; kingdom Viridiplantae; phylum Streptophyta; class Magnoliopsida; order Santalales; family Viscaceae; genus Viscum; species Viscum album. The sequence goes on along the minus strand of OY728135.1, from coordinate 1,821,767,363 downwards.
TCCCACAATTTGGAGCTCAATAGAGTCGAAAAATTGGTCGAAAATTATCTAGATTTCAAAAATCCCCCAGATTTGGAGAGGTAAATTGATCCTTTCATAACTCCTATTTTAACTCTTTTTCCCCCATTCTAGTTCCTACATGATCTCCTCATCCTTTTTATAACCTAAATTGAATGTTTGGATGTTTTAAAATTCATATACTTCTAGATTTTGGGTCGTTTTATTCAAGATTGTTTTGAGTAAGTGTTTCTCTCTTCAATTTCTTCCTTCTCCTTAGGGTTTCCTCCCTCTTTCATTATGTTCTAAAATGTCCAGAAGTTAGGGTTAGAACCTATGGTTTTATTTGGTGTATTTTTGGTTAAATATTTTGGTCTAGGGCTGGATTTATCTTCCTTGTGATGCGGCGGTGGTGCGGTTGATGTTTCACACCAAGTTTTGAGGGATTCGACACTTTCGGTAGATGGTTCCATGAGTAAACAATTATTGATGAGTTATCTTACTTTATTTACTCATTTTTCATATTCCTCATATGTTGGGTGTGGTGTGAAAACTTTTTATTATTGATTTGGTTAAGTGTTAAATTTTATAGTTTCTTTTTAACTTGAAATTGTGTGTTTTCGTGTGTAACTCATGGGGTATTATTTGGGTGTATTTTATAACTTATGGAATTGGTTTACTAAATCTTTTTTGACCGGAAAATTCTGGTTTGGTAATTTATTGGTGTCATGTGGTTCTAAAAAGAAGGTTTTTTAATAGGTTTTATGTGAAACATTGTTATACTTCTTGATAGCATTTTATGAAAATGTGTGTTTTCATTTGTATCTTTTGTGGTATTATTCAAGGTTATTTTATAACACTTTAATGTGGTTTTATAAATGTATCTAGGGCTGACAATTCTGTTTTGGATAGGAATTGGTATGGTTTTGGTCTTAAATGGGGGTTTTGAAATGGGTTTTGTGTGCAAGACATAGTTACACCCCTTGAGTTTGTTTTAGGAAAATTGTGAATGTTTTGTTTGGTTAAACAAAGTAGGTAAAAGGGTGTACATGTACTGTTTGGGGTGTGTGTTCACCTAATATGGGTTTTGAAAGGTAAGGTGGTTATTTAAGATGTCAAATATATTTTTTATAATGTTTTATAAAGTGATGAAATGTTTTAGAAAATGGAATGAGAGCTGCAAAACATGGTTGTGGGCTGTTTTGTGTCAGTGTGTTGTGAAAAATGAATTTTGTTGATGAAAGAGGTATTATATGATATTTTAGTGGGCTGTTATGTGGATTAGAATGTCTTGGAATGGTTTATAAAAAAATTTAAAGGATTTTTGGAAGTGTTAAAGAAATGTGAAAATTGTTGTGGGCTATTTTGGTGTGAGTCGGATTTCAAAATCAATTTGAATGAAAAGTGGACTTTTGTGACTTTTGTGGTATACATGTGGGATGTTTGGTGAATTTTCAATATGGAAATGATATTTTCATGTGCAAAGTATATTTCTTGACTTGTTGAACTTGTTTGAGCACAAAAAAAAACTCAGGTATCTAGGTGGGTGGACGTGTAATAGTATGCTAGTGAATCTGTGGGGTTTGGGGACCACTAGGTTATGGTTATGTTCCCTAATAGTGGATCGTGCATGAGAACATATATTTGTGCTGGTTACTCTCACCGAGATACGAGGTACCTGGGACCCACAATGAGCTAGTGCCTAGGGGTTATTTCCTATTGCTTGTGCTCATTAGATCCTTTATACTTACCGTCGGCATATGGTATATTTGGCTGGAAAATTCAGTAGCTTTGGTATTTATTTTAAAATTGTTGATTATTTAAATTATCCCACTTGAAAACTGTTTTTTTTTTTGCATCTTTTAGAAATTGTAACTATAAATTAAATGTTTTTGAAAACTTGCATGATTTTTGTATTTGAATGTTTATCGCATGGAATCTCTTAGTGGTGGTATCCTACTGGGCATTGTCTCACACCCTACTTACACCCTTGGGTGTAAGTAAACTTTTTTTTTTGTCGCAGGTTGGGTATAATTTTTTAGTTCCAGTGGTTCGGGTTTCTAGTAGGTCCTTGGTGGTGAAGTCTTGTGGAGATGACTTAAGGTCGGTGCCCCTTGCCATGAGGGTTCTTGGGATGTCTCCTTTTGGTTTTGTAACTTTTTTATATTCTTGTTGAGTTGTTTTAAAATATGTAATTCAGTTCTGAATTTTTTTTAAAGATTGTTTGGTTTGAAAAATCCGGATTCATTTTATTGGATTCTTTTATTGTTTTAAGTTTATAAACTCGGGTAAGTCATTCCCAATTCTTATTTTATGATACCTAGGCACTTGTGACAACTTGTGGGGATTGGGAATGACCTTAGGCCCTTGTCACGGGCTGGGTTTGGTGCCGGTTTTAGTGGCGACCAGATTCGGTTCGTGACAGGGACAGAAGGAGTTCAGATTGATTCAGTCCAATAGCTTTGATCCGAGGTAAGATTCTATGGTTACTACTTGTCTCGCACCTCATGTATTTGGGGATTTAGTGTTTTTGACTCCATATTATGTTTTATGTAGGGCGTTGGATCGTTTCGTGTTGGTTCGGGTGGATTTGGTTCTCCGCTGCCAATCTAGTTAAGCCTTTAATGTCATTGGTTGGTTTCTCACTAGTTATGTAGCTTCCTTCATGTGTTTTAAGGTTCTTAATATCCTTTGTGTAGTGTGTTGATCCCTGCTCATTGGTTTTGAGTCGCCAAGTCAAGGGCGACTCGCCTGCGTGTGCATAGGTAAGTAAGTATATGTATGTGGGTTCCCCCGTTACGTGTATAGTCACCTGTGGCAGTGATTATGCACGTATGGGGCTAGGTGTGCCCATGTATATATATATAAATGCATACACAGGTGAGTGGAGACTGGTATATGCATATAAGCATATGTGCAAGGATCCCCTTGCACATGCTCATGGCCATGCGGGTGTGTGCATAGGGGCTAGGTGTCCTTGCATGTGTGTGAAGTTGTGTATAACAAGTGGAGGAGCAACAACTTTTAGTTAGAAAGCTCCAGGAGCTGAAGTGGACGGCTTGGTTCCACCTTGAGGTAGAGTCCCTTTCGTTCTCTCTTTAATTTAAGAATGCTTTAAGTTGAATTTAGCTTCTTTCTTAATTCTGCCTAATTATATTGAATTGCATATCTTGAATAAGTGTTCTTTAATATAATTGTTTCATTTGATAAATAAAGTCATGTTTTTATAATAAAACCCCTCCAACGGAGGTGCGTTGTCTGCGAAAACTCATAGTGATAGTTTAGGGTGTATGATTCTTTTTCATCATTTCGTTTCCCTTTAGACGTTACGCCATTGTGCCGCTCACTACAACCTTCTGATGATCCCTTATTACAACATATTAAATAGTTGATTTGTTCTATCATGTCCATTGTGACCGTATCTTATGGAGAAACCCATTTCGGGTGTTTTCCTGGCCTCTTGGCCACCCCTTTTGGTGTTTACCCAAGCCTATATATCTAAAAACACTGATGGTGTCATTGTTTAACACCTGTCAGGCTTATGGTGCTCCCCACCATAAGCTTCGTCTTAAAACTGTTTGGGGTGTTTGTCTGGCCTCGATGCACATCTAATTTTTTACATATATGAATTCTCCCATAAGATTTGTGTTGCATCTTGATATGTTAAAACATACTCAAATTTTATTGTTCTCAAGGTGACTGAAGTTTTATTATTAAAGTTCCAAGAAATGCATATACCATTGATAAGTAATACACCTGCATAATTTGACTCTCAATCAGTAGTTTCAACTACCTGGTACCACTTTTAAAAACAACGAATATAAAATATATATCTTTATCATACCACAATCCCGAATCAAGAGTCTTTTTTTTATAACATAAGATCGGTTTCTATAATGTGAAGGACAACTACATAGGGTTTATTTGGAATCATGTATAAAGAGTAATCAAAATTTTGATATCTAGTATAGACATTGGTAAGTAGAATAAAATTTCAATAATACTTAAAAACTCTATATGATCACTAGTCCTCCCCACTTCATGCCATGACCACTTGGTTCCATGTTCTATAAGAGTGGAGTCCTATCCTGATTTTTCCATTTTGGGGATTCATTAATTGCATATGAAATTATAAAACATGGTTGATAAAAATAAGAAAAAAAGTTTTTCTACTAAAATATGATTAATTAACTTTCTCAACAGAGTTGATGAAACCATTTATGTATGGTTTTCTGTTTTGTACTTGTCCTTGTCCTTCAGAGTTTAATATTTTTATGATCCCGATGATCTGATGAGTGTTTTGACCTTTGTAGAGAAAATGCTTCTACATTATCTTTTTTTTCTGTGTGAGAACAGTAAACAACACACATCTCGTATAGTGTAGTTGGAGCTTTCTATAACAATGGGGAATATGATGGATGATCAACTATGTGATAGTATTCCATGAGACTTGTGATCAATGTTGAGACTGACTAATCACAATTTCTGTCGGCGGGGCAACAATCGGAATGTTGCCCTGCCTCCTCCCGCTCCCTTCGCTCCTGGCCGGAAGATGCTGCCTCGCGGATGTTGTTGGATTGAACCAACACGCCGCGGTCACGCTGCGGTCACGTCGCGGTAATGTCGTGATTTGGCCTTGCTCCAGGACGACACCCCACGGCGGTTCGCAGTCCTGTCAGAATTCGATGTATGATACCCAGATAGAGTTTTAGATACATTACTCACTCATAGTTAATGGGGAGGCAGGAGACGGTCGGAATATTGCCCTGCATCCTCCCACTCCCTTCGCTCCTGGCCGGAAGATGTTGCCCCGCGAATGTCGCTGGACCGGGCCAACACGTCGCGGTCCCACCGCAGTCACACCGCGGTAATGCCGTGATTTGGCCCTACTCCAAGACGACACCCTGCGGTGGTTCGCAGCCCTGTCGGAATTCGATGTATGATACCTAGATAGAGTTTTTAGATACATTACCCACCCATAGTTAATGTGGAGGGAGGCAACGACCGGAATGTTACCCCGCCTCCTCCCGCTCCCTTCGCTCCTGGCCGGAAGATGTTGCCCCACAAATGTCGCTGGACCGGGCCAACATGCCGCGGTCACACCGCGGTCACGCCGCGGTAATGTCGTGATTTGGCCCTGCTCCAGGACGACACCATGCGGCGGTTCACAGCCACCTGCAATCCAGCCCGCACCAGCCACCACACCAGCCCCCACCCCCCAGCCTCCTGCAAAACACTCGTGCCAGCCCTCTGCCACCTGCAAAACAGCCCCAGCCACCAGTTCCAGCCCTCACCAGCCCCCGACCTTCTACATCCCAGCCCGCACCAGCCCCTGCCACATGCCCAACAGCCCCCAACCACCTGCAATCCAGCCCACACCAGCCCCCTGCCACCTATTCCAGCCCGCACCAGCCCCCTGCCATCCCTCTGCCGCCTGCCTTCCCGCCCTCACCAGCCACTCCAGCCCACACCAGCCACCGCACCAGCCCCCAGCCTCCTGCATTACGGCTCGCACTAACCCCATGCCACCTACAAAACAACCCCATACCACATGTTCCAACCCGCACCAGCCCCCTACCACCTGCATTCCAATCTGCACCAGCCACTCCAGCCCAAACCAACCATAGACACCAACCACAACAGCCAAAAACCCCATCCCCTGCACACCACCAACCTGCACCCAGCTCCACAAAAAACTGGCACCCCATCCACCAGAAAACCACTGCCACTACATACAGCCAAAACAACAGGCCACCCCCAGAGGAAGCCAGTGAAGGACCTTTCCAAAGAAAATTCCTAAGGGTGGCTTCAATGGATTTGACCACTCTCTTGGGTAAAATGAAGTGATAACACCAATAAGCTTGCATACTAAAAAGAACCGATTGAACAAGTTGTAACCGCCCAGCATAGGAGAGAGAGTTATTAGTCCAAACTTTAACTCTTCGAACAATTTTCTCTTCCAAGACCACACAATCAGAAGCTCTAAGTTTGGAAGTGATGAGGGGAACTCCCAGATAACAAAGAGGAAGAGACCCCTTCCTACCCCCAATAACAACCTCAATATAATCACAAACATCAGGAGAGAAAGGGGCATGTCCAGGGGGTGAAAGGGGGTTGTCCAGTGGGGGTGCAAGGGGGTTGTCCAGGGGGGGCATGAGGGTGTTCAAGGGAGGTGCAAGGGGGCTGTCCAGGGGGGCATGGGGGTGCAGGGGGGGGGTGTCCAGGAGGGGTGTCTTGGGGGGTATCTAGGAGGAGGGGGTGTCCAGGGGGGTGTCCAGGGGGTGTCAAGGGGTGTCTAGGGGGGGAGTGTCCAGTGGGGGTGCAAGGGGGTTGTCTAGGGGTGAAAGGGGGTTGTCCAGGGGGGCATGGGGTGCAGGGGGGTGTTCAGGGGGGTGCACATGTCATCACTCAACTCCCAACATCTTTTATACTACTAAAGGTATTGTCTCATACCACTGTATATCACATACCAATCTTCTCACTCAACAAACATCCATGTTAATACATTATGATCAATGTAAATCCATTCTTTAAAATAATACCATATTAACCATGGCAAGTCTAATATCACATTCCAAACGCTCCATTATCACTCATGGTTGGGTTCATCTAGAACCTTATCACTCAAGGTGAGTCCATTATCTTGACCACTACTTTATCAATCATGATAGGGTTAGATATCATGTTATAATATGATAACTTCATTATCACTCAAGTATGGGTCCTTCCAACACCTTATCATTCAAGGTGTTGTCATTCCTTAAGATGTATCACTATACTTGTTAGAATTTGTCACCCAACATGTGTATGAAATAACAACAAGGGCATTTGTCCCATATCATGGATCACCAGATAGGTACAAGGTTCTAGTCACTCCGGACCTATACCCCCATCTCAAAAATGTCTCACCATCCAAGTGCAAAATGTCAGTCCTCTTGGTACTCATATATGTTACACTTGGGAATCCACTAGAGTCCTTGAGACTCAAATCAGTCTCATACCCAAAAAAGAAATAATTACCTCATGAATTGTGTGAAAGGGATACTCCTAGATTGAAGGTATATTTTTAGATGAGATATTTGATCATATGGGTAGACTAGAAACAATTCATGTATAATTTGATATGATGACGTAGAGGGGATTAGTGGTATTCAACATGGACATCAAATTTTAATTTATAAATGGATTACATAAATAAGAATTATACATATGGATTTTTTATTCATAAAGGAAAAATTTTATTGGATGAGGAAGGAACTATATAGGATAATTCATTAACCAACAGAATGATATTATTGACTGGACTAGTACTTGAATATGCTCAGTTTCATATGTGATGGGTTTTATTATAACCTCTATATCTAGAAGAGGTGCATGTTTACAGGTTTATAGTGGGAGGTTTACAGGTGCTTTGGAAGACCGGAAAATGTTTAGTTTACAGTGGGTTGTCCAGCTTAAGAGGTGCAGGTTTGCAACGGGTTTAAGAGGCGCAGATTTACAGTGGGTTGCCCGGCTTTGGAAGACTGAGGTGCATGTTTTGGTTTACAGTGGGTTTAAGAGGAGTGGGTTGTCCAGCTTAAAAGGTGCAGGTTTGTAGTGGTTTTAAGAGGTGCAGATTTACAGTGGGTTGCCCGAGTTTGGAAGACTAAGGTGCAGGTTTTGGTTTACAACGGCTTTAAGAGGTGCAAGTTTACAGTGGGGGGGGGTTGCCCAGCTTTGGAAGACTGAGGTGCAGGTTTTGTCCAGCTTATGTTTGCAGCTTATATTTGTTGTGGGAGGTGCAGGTTTACAGTGGGGGGGGGCAATTTATGTTTGTTGTGGAGTAGAGGATATGCCAACGGTTTACAGGACCGTTCGTATACTGTAGTGGGGGGCCAACTTATGTTTGATGGACAACATATATCCCAACGGTTTATGAAACCGTTGGGAAAAAACACACTGCATGTATACCAAAGGTTAAAAAACCGTTGGTATACATGTATTCCAACGGTTTCATTGAATCTTTGGAATATGTTAGATGTTGGACAACATTTGTACCAACGGTTTGAGAACCCCTTGGTACACATATATACCAACGGTTTTACATAAACCGTTGGCATAGATTACATTCAGACATCTTATACCAACGGTTTCTAATGAATCGTTGGCATAGAGCTACTGCAACGGCTAACACACCAACGATTCTTGAAACCGTTGGGATAGACTATCCCAACGGTTTCAGGGCCTTTCCCAACGGTTTGAAATCGTTGGGACATGTGAAATTTTCAGTAGTGTAGGGGAAGTATACACTGAAAATTTTCAATGGAGGTTTGCATTGATTCAATTTTTTTATGCAAAATTACATTGTTTATTTATGTGTTAGTATATTTGAACTGAAAATTCAAACATGCGTTTATTTTATAGTTTTGATAATCAGTTTTTTAGTTTAATTATAATAAAAATTAAGTTGAAACGTGTAGCAAAATTTATGTAGAAATTTGCACTAATTTTTTTTAATGGAAATATGCACTAAAAGTTCCCAATGAAAAGTTTCAATGCATTCATTTTATTGCAAAATTACATTTTTCACGTATGTATTAGTATATTTGTACTAAAAAATTAAACATATATTTATTTTAGAATTACGGTAATCAAATTTATTGAATACATTTTTAGTATAAAATTTCATTGCAAATACCAAGTATATATTTCCACGAAAATTATAAATTTTCATTGGAAATTTTCAATGGAATGATGTGACTTTCCGGCGTAAATTTGCACTTAAAGTTATATTGTATATTTATATTTGTATATATACATATATATGTGTATGTATATATACACGAATTCAAATTTTGTAATGTAAATTTAAACTGAAAATTTTTAGTACATATTATATCGATGGGGATTTACAGTATAATTGTAAAACACAAAATTCCAAATCAAATTTACATGGATCTTTGTATATATGTCTTGGAAATTTCGACCGTAAGTTTTCACTTGAAATTTATCACACATATCTCTATTTGTATGTCTTTCAGTTTTTTTTGTTTGCATTGAAAATTGTCATAAATTGATTTTTTTTAGAAAATTTCAGTGCAAATTTGTATTATGAATTTTAAATGAAAATATCAAATGAAAAATATACATTAAAAATCTTCACTGAAAATTCATACTATAGGTGAAAATTTACACTAAATGTTTGCAGTGTTAATTTATTAATACTAATTTTCAGTGAAAAATTATATTTTTCATTTATGTATTAATGTATATTCGTTGTAATTTAAAGTGTAAATTTGAAGGAGAATTTCACGATCTAAGTTTGCACGAGTGATTTCCAAAAACGATGGAGTTCGCATAAAAAATCGAGTCTGGACTATAGGCCGGGTCCAACCTCAAGGATATTCTTCTCCTGTGTTTTCTCGATACACTCATCTTGCTGACGGTGACCTCTCCCCTTCTTCGGCGCCGAGACGCACCTCTTCCGTCGCAAGATCCCCGCGATCGGCCGGTCCCCTGACCTCTTCGGATCCATCCTTAGCCACTCCTCTCCGCCTACCGCCAGTCGTCGTCCCGCTGCCGCGGCCACGTTATTCTACTGGATACCGCTCACGAGAGGAATTCAGGCGGCGGCGGCAGCGTTGGGGGAGATTTATTATCTTTCCCATGAACCACTGATGCTGGTCTCGACGACGATTTTGATCCACAACAGGACGGCCGAATTCCCCTAACCGACCCGTGCAAGTAGCAACAGCGATCAAGCGGAATTGGGACTGAGTGACTGGCTTCGCGATGTCGAACGCTTTATCCCATGATGGAGATCCTACCAATTTCTCTCGCACCTTCAAGTACTCGATAGGTCAGTATCCAATTTCCGGTTCAGATTTACTGTCAGCCTTCACTATCTCCTGCTCTGTATTATAGTTTTGCTTTGATTGATGGCTGAACTGTGTTCCTTTTCCCTGTTTAATGCAATGTTTTTCTTTTCTTATTGAATATTTTAAACTTAGCTACGCAGTTTTTGTCGAGAGGAATTCCTTTTATATTCAATTCTTGGATCGTGAGGCACCTCACAGTGGACGACTACGCGGTAATTTTTTTTTTTGTTTCGGATTTAAATCATATGGCAATCTCTGGTATTCTGAAAAATGGCACCCTTTGCTGGGGCAGCGGAACGCACACACAATGGCAATCAACACACGGTTTTTTATTTCTGGATGGGTACAAAATACAAATACAGAGTCCTTTTAAAGACTCCAAACACACACGCCGCCACCTCCAATCCGCAACAGAAGAATTTCAAAACGTTTGCCTGGATTTTTCTTTTGGCGGCCACCCACCCACCTACCATGCGGTGGGTGGATTTTCGCCAAACCTCAGCACCCTTGTCAGCAAATTATTGTCTAGAAATATTTTTTATCAGAATTTTGTAATGGGTGTATTATTCCTCAATGCTGCGTTGTTTTTAAAGTGATTCTAGTGGGAAAGAGTTTGGAGCAAAACACACATTAAAACTGAAATTTTGTCATGGCTCCACCTAAAAAAAAAGAAACATCTTTGAACATGCACTTTCCTGTACACCAATGCCGATCCCATTAATCAATTAATCATCAGTACTCTTCGGGCATTAAAAAAAGAACAGGAAAACTTCTAACCGATGAGTTGGATTGTTTTGGCATTTGTGTTATCTAGAGTTCCTTCTACAAGTTTTAATAGGAAGAAATTACGCCGACAAAGGAAACTTGTACATTTTTAACTTTATGTAAAAACACAGTTCTTCAAAGCTTTTATGGATGATGCATGCTGGTGGGTAGTTATATTTTGAGTTAGGGGACTCCTGCATCCTGAAATTCTTTTGTTGGCCATGTCATCTAATCATTTAGCCTATTTTCATTGTGTTATTATTATTTTTATTTTTTATTTTGTGTTTCCACTATATTTATGTTTTTATTTTCATTTCTCATCTCAAGGGCAGCTTTATGCCATCCAGTTTCATCTTTTTATCACCTGTGTCCTTTTTCTTAGCCGAGAAGGATTTCGAAGAGCATGCATGCGTGCGGACATGAGGTAGTGCTTCCTTTATATCTTATAACGAGCTGTTAAATTACCTCTTACTTACTGCTGTCAAATCTGGTATGGTTCTTGAATGCTTGCATTGTTTTAAATTTTTGAAATCCCTTTTTAAAAAAAAAAAAATCACTTATCTGACTAGCTTCTTTTAAAAAAAGATTCTATGATTGAAATTAAAAAAACTTTTTATACAAAATAATTTATGTTTTTTTTTTCTAAAATCATTTTCAAAAATGATTTTTTTTTATGATTTTTTTTTTAAACTGGGTTTCTATTACTAATACTTTTGAATGCGCCTTAGTGTATGAAGTTCTGATGATTTGGTTATTCATTCTTCATACCTCAGTTATTCTAGCTTTTTTTTAATTGTTTCAGTATATGCTAAATACCATAGTTTTTATATTGCAGTAATGGTGCCTTAATCGAGGAAAATGCAGCAAAGCTGCTGAAAGTTGCCTGGATGACCCTCCCACTTGGAGTGTTTGTCACAGTCATGGGTTGCGCTGCTGTCTTTTGGTGGAAAGCATTGACTTTTTCTAATCCGTATGCACAGGCTATCCTAATTAATGGTTGCACTTCGTTTCTGAATTCATCATCATTCACTTTTTTTTTCTGTTTATGGATTCTACATGCATCTAAACGGAAATTCGAAAAGGAAGTTTTAGATTTTTCTCTTTTTTATACTGTTTGTTGCCATCATGTTTTTTAAGTTTGTTGTGAATATGACATTAACTGTCTTATGGTTGTGTGTGGTAATGTTTAATTTTTTGTGTTTCTTGGCTTCTAATTCACTGTGGCTAGTATCTATCATTTTTTATTAGCTTATTCTTTGTCACTTTGGCAAGATGTTTCCTTGCATATCTTCAAATTCTTGTTGGTTGATGCTATATTTTACATGCTGGTAGTGCCATGAGATGTCACATTCTTGCTGTGCCAGCTTTGGTGCAGCATTGGAGATCCAATAATTTTGTAGCAATATTTTTTGAAGATAATGCGTTTTTACTACCTCTTCATGGTTGCTCAGTGGTGAAGGGGTTTTTTAGATTTATCACCAGTGATTGATATTGGTTTACACCATTATTGAAATCTTATTTTTCTTTAATTTGATTTTCTTTTTGTGCGATTTGAATGCCGTTTCTCTTGTACAAAGCCAAAGATGTTTCTGCAATTGCATACAATAAACACAAAACTTTCGAAAGCTAAAGCTTTGTTTGTTTTGTTGAAGCCATATTTGAACAAGTTGAAGCTTGTGTTTGAAGAAGTTGAAGTTTGTGTTTGTTTTTGTTGTGAACACATGATTCATATTCATCAACATGTGAAGGAAGGTTTTTGAGGCTGGTTGAAGTTCATTTGGAGTAATGCTTGAAGATGGAAGAAGATTGAAGGAGAGTGTGAAGTTGGAAGTTGTTTGGAGTGAAGATGGACCAAACATGTTGTGGTGCTCAGGAAACCACACCATGCTTTATGCCTTAGGAAAGTGGCTTGTGAAGGTTAGAGGAAAACGACAAGAATGGTGGTCGTTGTTTTTACAAAAATTCTTGTACTCCATGGGGAAGAAAACCACGCCGTGGTTCAATGGACCTGGTTGTATTCAGTACCGAAAGCGCGCTCGTGGTCACAAATAAAAATGTCGTGTTGTTTATAGCATGTTGAAGGAAAGCGGGGAGTGATTGTGGTTTCAAGCTTAGAATAGAAAAATGATGAGCTCAACATGCTGTGGTTTTTGTGTTGGGGCCATGGTTTGACAATGGAGGTTGTGCTTTTATAAACAATGCGATGATGATTATTGTGGTTCCAATGGAGGATGAAAAACGACGAAGAAAAACGCCGTGGTGTGTTTGGTCTGGTCATAGTTTTCGAATTTGAAAGGGCAGTTCAAAGCGGTTGAAGGAAAAACGTTGTGGTCAATCCCATCACGCTGTGGTTGGTTCATAAATGCAGATTTGAGTGGTGGTTTTGATGATGTGGCTTTGTGTGTGCCATGTGGACTATTGAAATTCGATTCTTAGCATGTCTTGATCACATTAAAGGTGATGTGAAGGTCTTGTGTGTTCTGAAGGTCGAGAATGAAGTGGGAGAAGATAAAAGTTATGATGGGAGTTGATTTTGAATTCAAAATTCAAAATTGAGGAAGTTACGGGCTGTGCAATGTGTGTGCTAGGTGTGGTGGCACAAATGAGAGTGCGAGAGACATAGGAGGAGAGTGAAGGCACCCAAGTTAGTGAATTTGATGGAGGATCTTCAATATTTCATTTCTTGAAGTTGGAACACTTGGATTTGACGATTGAAGATCATTTTTCAAGAGGATGAGATTGCTATGTTCAGGGTAGTATTGATCTTAGATTCTTCTTATTGTTTGATGACGAGAGGCTTGTGCTTTCATCAAGATATGTCAGAGGAAGATTGAAGAAGATGTTGGGTTGTCATGGCTAGAGTCTGCTCACTGATTTTCTGAAGAATTCAGTGTGAGAAGTGAAAAAGAGTTTGTACTCATCCACAACAAGTTGGAGATTCTCTTGAAGTTTGAAGTATCTTATTGTTGTATTTTTTGAAGACTATCATTTTCTTGTACGGGAGCACATTACATTTGTTGGGAGACATATGATTGTCTCACGAGTTCAAGGATAGACCTTGCTCATTGCATCCATCATGATGATTATAGCGGGTTGCATGATCGTGGGTTTTTTTGGATCATGCCAAGGACACAAGCATTCATTTTGAATGACGAACCTTGTAAATTGTTGTGCCCGCCGTATTTGCATTGTCTGGTGTTTGGTGTTTGAGGTTGCTGAATCAAATTATTTAAACACCTTAAATTTAGTATTAAAGAAGGGAGAATTCAAAATAACAAGTGTATCATTCATCTTAACCGGCGAGGAGGGTTTGTTTGAAAACGTAAAAGAATTTGATTCACCGATTCACCCATTCTTATTGAATCTTGGAGGATCCTAATACACATTGGTGTCAAAGTATCTACAATTGGTGTTAGAGCAATGTTTCAGGTTTCCTTGAAGACACTGAAGCCGCTATTTGTTTTTTGAAGTTGAGTTGATTTCTGGATTTTTATATCTACAGTGGATAATATTAATTCAGTGAATAACAAGGGTATTCCGACATTTGATAGAAATGACTATCACATATCGAAGGATAGGATGTTATCATACTTGATATCACTTACCTTGAATGTGCTTGAAGTTGCTACCAATGGGCATGTTCCTCGCATGGAAGGTGCAATGATGAATGTTGTTTGTAGGATGATAAATCAGGTAAGACCCAAACCCCCAAGGTACTCTCTAAAGGAGACCTGGTTCTTTTATAATGAATATTAAAAACCACATCGGATACAAATCAAACAAGAAACACTGCAAACACTCCCCCTCAAGCTGGACATACCCAGCTTGATTACGAAACAAGATGAAAGAAAAAGAAACAAGCGACGATCATAGCTCCCCCTCAAGATCGCAGCTCCCCCCCCAGGATGATGGATGGATGAAGATGTCGCGGGCTCAACATAGGAACCCCACAGACCGGGCTGGTTGACGTAGTGCCAGGAAATCCGCACTAACGGGGCCGGTCGATGATACGCCGGGAAAGCCACACTAGCACCGGGAAAGCCGCACTTGCGGGGCCGGCGACGGGAGGCGGGGATTCCGCAAAATCGTTGCGGGATCTGGTGGCGCCAAAGGGCTCGGTCCGAGGCGGTCGAGTTGTTGCGCCACGGTGGAGGAAGCGCGAAGTCGTGCCGGCGGACAAGGAGCGCGCAAAAATGGTTTCGCCGGGAAAGGGAGGCGGTTGCCGGGAGAGCAGCGTAGGAGGAGGGGATCGACTTGGAGGCAGAGCTGTCGCAGAATGCATCGACGACTGGATGTGGTCGGATTTGGCCAAATCTAGGAGGGGCCAACGACGGATGACTGGGACGACGAGGCGCAGTAGCTGTTGCGCAGGGAGCCGACGCTGCTGGAAGCAGGGGGGTGGACAGAGGGAGGCGCGTCGGGAGCCGGGAGAGCCGTTGGAAAGCGGGAGTCGGGAGCGTCGCTGGGACTGCCGCAGAGGAGCCGCAGGGCCGCGGACGGGAGGAGCCGCGGGAGGGCGGGACATGGGGAGAAGGCCGGCAAGGGGGAGATCTGTCAGGAAAGCCGAAGCAGGGAGGCTGCCTAGGAAACGATCCCGGAGGGGCGGCGACAGAAAATAAACCCAGCTACATGGGGGGTGCCGCCCCCCACAGGGGAGAAAATAATGAGAAACCTTAGACGGGATAAAAAAAAGAGGGAAGGTTTGAGATTAATTTCCCTTTGATACCATGTAGGATGATAAATCAGGTAAGACTTGAACCCTTAAGGTACCCTCTAAAGGAGGCCTTGAGGTTCTTTTATAATGAATATTAAAAACCACATCGGACCACAAGTCCGATATGGGATGCAGACTCCAACATTTTTGATAGGAGGAACCTTGAAAATGATGGTTGTGCTAGAAATGCAATATATTCATGTCTTTCAAAGAAGGAATTTATTAAAGTCATGGGAAATTAAGACCGCAAAGAGAATTTGAGATACGTTAGAAAATATCTATGCAAACAATGTCAAAATTAGAGGCTAGATTACAGATTTGACGTGCAAAGTTTGAAGATACATGTATGCTTAAAGATGAATCAGTTGATGAATTCTTTACAAGAGTCAATGAGGCGGCCAATCCCATTAGAGGATTTGGAGAGACTCCTGAAGATTCCACGGCGGTCAAGAAGTTATTTCGTATCTTGCCGGGCCGATTTGATGCCAGGGTATCGACACTTGATGATCGTGATCTTAACACATATCCTTTGGATGACTTGTATAGCATTTTAATTGCTTTTGAATTGAGGAAGGGTGACAAAGTAAAGAATAAGAGTAAGACCCAAAAGGAAATTGCCTTTAAAACCTTAAAACATGAGAAAGTTCGAAGAGAAGTCAAGAAAGAAGATGAAGATTCAAAAGATGATGAAGACATTGAGATGCAATTTGACAAGTTAATGTCATTTATCTGAAGAAGTGTTCGGAAGGGAAAAAGAAAGCACCTAGTTAAGCTTCCATTGAAGTGCTTTAAATGTTGACTTATTGGACATTTTACTAATTGTCCAAAGTTGAAAGAAGTAGAAAGTGAAGATGAAGATGAGTCACTAAGAAGTTTTTCAGAAAAGAAATCTTTAATGTTCAACAAAGAGAAGTTTCCCTCAAAGGGAAAAGGTAAAAAGTTCTCTAAAATCAAAGAGAAATTTCTTATCTAAATTGGATGATGAAGAAAGTGGTGATGATGAAATTGAAGTTGAAACTCAAAGTGAATCAGAGGAGAAATTGTTTGCCAAAGTGAATGATGAAGAATTCGCTAGTGATAAAGATGAAGATGATGGAAAAATTGATGAAACTGAAATGGAGTTTATGCTGGAACTAGAGTTAAAGGAGCGTTTTTCGAAAGCCTCAAAGTTATAGAAAGTGATCAAGAAGTTGAAGAAAGAACCTCAAATTTCAAATAACATTAATGGAATCAAAGTTGTTGAAGGAAGTTGCTTGACGCAGAAAAGTGGTTGAAAGAGGCGATGAAATGAAAGGTTGAAGAGAAGGAAAAAAGAACTTGAAAGTACCCTGTAACGCCAGGCGTGTCTCCTCGTACGTCAGAGGTTACCAGAGAGTTTGATGGATCACGTGGGAAGACTATACCCTCTAGCATCATTTCACAATAGCAGACAAATAACATAATATCCATAAAGCAGATATAAAATCAGAGTAAATCAATGGATTTACAACAGAAGACATACCATGCAAATAAATAACATCCACCATGCTATAACAGATGTCACGCAAGCGGGTCATGCAAGCATACAACTCACGAGATTGCCTGAAGGCCGATTTGATATAGTGCAGGAATAAACGAGAAACAAAACAAATAGAGTCCTTATACTGTTCTCGACATTGACTTGGACCTGTCTCCATAACTCTGCCAAGCTCTACTAGCTCATCCACCTGTACTGGGGCCTTCGCTCGAACCTGCATGCTAGCCATAGCACACGCGCCAAGGTGTCTGTGCAGGGTGTGAGCATAAAATTCAGTGTTGCGGAATCGTCGGGAGTCGCAATGACAAAATCGAGTAACGAAAGAAAATGCAGAAGAAAAGAAAGCACACAGAACACACAAATTTACGTGGTTCGGGAATAATCCCTACGTCCACGGAGAGGCAGAATTCTCACTATAATCGGGAGCACAAATTACAGAGTTTTTCAGGTTGGAAACCCTATCCTGAAATGGGCTACATATGGAGAAGACGATCCACTGTTCCGAACAGGAAGTCCGCGTCGCTACAGTGAAAGGCGACCACCTTTGTCAAAAGTGCTACAATGGCTGCCGGTTGGAAGTCAAAAGTGCTACAGTATAGTTGACTCCGAACTCCGCACTGCTACAATGTCTGTCGGTGTCGGTCGGTCAGCTCTGCTACAGTGGTCAAAGATGCTACAGTGCTGAAAAAATTGGGCCGGGGGGGCTTCAGCCCTCGAACCTCCGGAGCAGGGGCGCGTTGCCTCCGGCAACCCCCAATGAGCTCACCGCGGAGCTCGACTCGCGACAGTTGCGGGCCACAAGCATTTGGCCCAACCGGATCGGGGTACACCAATCCAATACTCAGTAGGTCATCGCTAGTGGTGTTCCTAATAAAAACCAATATATATGTGCATGCATGTGTTGAATGGAATGGAAGTTGTAACATCTCACATGCATATCTCGGTTGAACCGTTGGGTACTCAAGAAGCCACCCCCTATGGCTGACTCATTCTTGCTTCGGCCAGTGCCAATGTCGAGTCGGAACGTACTGCACAGTGGGCATTACCCCTAACTTGAGTGCCACTAAGTCAGGGTTGGCAGTGCACCTAACCCCATTACCACTCCTAAGCCATGGGGGGCACCATCTTGGGAGGCATCACGCCCAACCCACATCACCATCGTGCATCACGCCCAACCCCCACATCACCATCATCTTGAGAGGCATCACTTCCTACCCGTATAACTATCACCATCATTTTGGGAGGCATTATGTCCAACACACATCACTATCATCTCGGGAGGCATCAAGCCTGACCCGCACACATCAAATCTCAGGGGGCAGCCCGTCCCACCTGACATACTCAGTCAATCTCAGGGGGCATCATGTCCCACTTAAAATACACATCAAATCTCAGGGAGCAACACGTCCCACCTGGTATAATCAATCAATCCCAGGGGCTACACGTCCTGTTAGGCATGAGAGCTGGAGGGAAGTGGTCTTTCCAGGAGAGTTCCTCTATATCTCCGTCTCTTTCTTCTTGATTCTTCTTCTTCGTCACTTTCTACTTCCTACTCTACTATAATTCTGTTTCTTTTCTTTCTACTGGAAAATAATGAAGTACTGCTGAGCAGTTTCTCCTTCCCTTCCCCAAATTCTACTGTGCGTTTATTGTTAGTGGGTTTTAGGTATGTTGTAGTGGGGATGTTTGATGTTTGTTAAGAGAGTGGGGTGTAGGGCTGTCTGTGGGCTGGGGTGTTAGCTTGTGGGAAAAGGCAGTTTTATATTTTCCCTTTATTAGTAGGTTGGGGTAGTTTTGGGCTGTGGGTTGGCAAGTGGGCTATTAAATAAAGGGGCCAGCTGTGTGAGAGGTAGGACGACATTCATTTGCATTTCTGCTTGGTAGCTGGGCGAACAGATCAGGTTTGGTCAAGTCTCTCAGAGAGTGGTCTTCTCCCAGAGTTGCTTCTTCTTCCCTCGTCTCTATCTTCTCCCACTGCAATTCTAATTCTTCTCCTATTGCTGGAAACTATTGCCTATTACTGTGCAGTTTTTTTCCTTTTTACCACCTCAATTCTGGTGTGCGACCATTGTTAGGTAATAGTCCTATCAATTTGGCACTCTCGTTGAGAATCTTGATCAAAAAGGAGAATCTTGATTGTCGAACTCAAGGGAAAGAGAGACGATTGGAAGTCACGATTGCAGTAGTAAGTTGCGTTCTTGCTTGATGAACGTGGGGATTTAGACGCGTTAAAAATCGAGAAATGCGCTAGCTGCTAGAGTCATGTACGTTGCCGGTAACGCAATCGTTGAAGATCCGTTGGGGGAGCGTGATTGCTGCAGAGAGACACTCGCTGGGGAGATACGAGCACAGCTGGAAAAAGAAAAAAAAACAAATATCACTGAGCAACGAGGAAGGTGTGCGGTGCAATCGTTTGTAGAGAGGTGATCGCTGGGGACGATCGACCACCAGGGTGGAGTTAAGAGCAACTAAAACAAAGTCGGAATTGGAGGTGTTGATGCAAGAACAAGCGGCCAGGATGCAAAAGTTGTGAACGTTACTGGAAGTTTATGCCGGAGAAGAGGCAGAGTTCGCGAGGCAGCGTCATGAGGACCTGCAGTTCATGCGAGTACAATTCTGGGAACTTGCAGTGTTATCTGTCCAACATCGCTCTGAGGAGCACCTTGAATCTTGTCCAAAACGGCATGAAGGAGGTAACTTCTTTTTCGAGTTCTTACATGGAAAAACATTAAGGGGACGCTATGGCGATGCGACGTGTTCCTGGTTCGCATTTGCAACCTCCTACTGCAGATGCTGTGAGTCCGAGAGTTCTACCAGTCGCGTGGGAAGGGCAGGGAACATAGATGATCGTTGTAGCGCCCCAGTCCGATTAGCCACCCGAGTAGTGCTTTCACGCCGAGTGCCACTGGCCTTAGGCGCGCCTCTCCGTATGCCAAAGACTGCCGACTAGCAGTAAAGGTGTAAAGAGGTGATAGTGGGGAGACTATACCCTCTGGTGATGATATAATAACGGTTTATATAAATATAACAGCGGAAGAAAAGAACGACAGACAGACTCGGACCATTAATTCGTCCATGGCAGAAGCATAATCAATATCAAACAATAGCGGAAGCATAACTAAACAACAACAACGAAAATAAATAAGCAAGCTAAGCATACCATTTGTAGATACTAAAAACAGAGCATGCATCCAACATAGGCCATACAACGCAATAACAGAAAAGGACCTTCCATGGCCGACCATCAGTATTGTCACGACTCGTCCCAACGGGGTACGTGCCGCGACTCCCTAAGTCTGCCTCCAATAGGTCAAGGGCTGGCGACGAGCGCTGAGTAGACATATCACTAACATGAGAGACCTTAGCTTAAGTACCTGTACACACACACATCTCAAGCCTATACAATGCTGAAATGTAAAAACAACTGAACAACCATGCATGCATACATCTAAATCCCACAACCAGAGTACGACATGAAATAAGGTAAAACAGGGCCAAATACAAGCCCACAACTAAGAGTCTGAAAACAAGTCCAATCTGAAAGTAAATACTGGGGACTGCTGCCAAAAGCCGTAGGAACACACCTCGGGCTGCCCGGTCTCACTAAGCACTAGTCCTGGTCCGTCTAGGACTCTGTCAAAAGGTCGATCGTCTGCACAAGACACGACACGTGCAGACAAAACCCGTGCAGAAGTGAGCATAACACCTCAAAACCACAAAACATACAACAAAGAAAATACAGTTAGTTTTACACAGGTATATGTCTACAACACATATAACAAGGATATCCATATATATTCAATAAAGACACAATTTAAAGGTAAGTCACATCAGTAATATACCAGCCTAAGATTCCAGCTTGAAGGATCCACAAAGCGCTCGTTCGGGAGAACGCACTCCCGAGTCTAATAACACTGATGACGTTCGTTCGAGAGGTAATGCTCATCGGGTCTCGTCATAGGAAGTACACGCTGGAAGGTCTGAAGAGATACGATACACAAATGAGGATCACTCTCAAAGCCATGGGGTGATACTAACAACTTAATCTGGATTAACCCGCTAAGTATAGGATCGACGCCCGCGTAATGTTGGTCACGACGATACCAAGAACTCCTCCACCTAGAGCACGAATTGAGGGGGAGACAACCCACTCAATTCAGAAGAAGTCTGAAATTTCAGAAGTGAAAACGGTAAATAAATTTCCAGTGTTGAAAGAATTTTGTGGATGATGCGACTGACTGAGTCATAGTTCTGAGAATTGCCTTATCATCTTTTTGGCTCAGTTGAGTACGGATCATAATACTTTCATAAGAAGAACGAAAAAGAGAAAAATTTTGTGGTGGGAGTTGCATTGAAAGCTTCTCAAAAGGAGCGTCCGTGGATTTTGGACAGCGGATGTTCATCTTGTATGACGGGAGAAATGAAGTAATTTCTCAAAAAGATGGATGCTTGATGAAGAGACTAAAGGACGACCATGTCATGACTATAGGTTAGCGAATAAAGAGTAACTTGTTTCAAGTGGGTGAAAACTTTTGTTATTTGGGTTTGAAAGTGGAAAATGAGTTATGACATCGGAGGCTTGACCACATTGGCCAGAAGAGCATGAAACGAGCTTACATGAGAAAACAAGGTTTGTTATGTTCCTATGCTAAAGAGAGAAAGGAATTAGATTTGTTCTACATTGTCAAAAGAGACAGATTGTTAATTCTTCACATAAGAATGGAGATGATTCAAACTTCTCATTCTTTGAAGTTTATTCATTTAGACATTTGAGGGAAAATTAAGAAGTCGACGAATGGAGGTAAGTACCTTATCTCATTTATTGATGACTTTTCTTGGACGATATGCATTATGTTTAAAACAAGCCCCAAGGATTTGGTATTCTACGTTGGATGCTTGAAGCCGCTGGAAACCTGAAGGCGATGATTGGACAACAATCTTTATATAAAGGAAAACTCAAAGAATTTACTCATCGTCATTGTTTATGTTGATGATATCATTTTTTTCTGAAAACGAGGCAAGTGTTTGCAAGGAGTTTGCTACACAAATGAACTGTTCGAGATGTGTTGGGAGAAATGAAGCATTTCTTGGCTCTTTAAATTTCTTAAGAGGCGGATCATATTTTTCTTTCTCAAGAGAAATATGTCCTAGAACTTTTGAAGCTCAAAATGGAAGAAGCAAATGCGGTGTCCACTTCAATTGCAGTGGGGACTAAACTTTTCAATGATGATGAGGGTAAAAGGATAAATCAGATAAAGTTTAAAAAAGCTTGGGAGTTTACTTTACTTGACCGCTTCAAGACTAGATATTGTTTATGCTGTCATATTATGTGCTCGTTATCAAAATGCATCGAAGGAGTCTTGCTTCATTGCCGAAGAGGATCCTAAGTTGCATTGAATGTACATTTGATGGAAGTATTGATGACATAAATTCCACCTCAGTTGATGTTTTCTTCTTGGGAGGGAAGTGTGTGGCTTGGCATACAAAGAAACACAATTCTGTTATTTTGAGTACAATGAAAGCAGAAAATGTTGCCACAACTTAAGGAACAACACAAAGGCGAATTTGTCGTTGCTAGTGGGATGCGATAATCAAAGTGCCATTAATCTTTCGAGAAATCTGGCTCAACATTCTCGATTGAAGTATATTGATATAAAGTTATATTTCATTAAGGCGAAGGTTGAGTAAGGGTTATTAAAGTTGGAGTTTGTTCCTACCTACCAAACCATTGCCGAAGGTCGCATTTCAAAAGTTGAGGTTGATAATGGCCGTTCAACCTCATGTTTCTCAAGGATAAAGTATGGTGTTTTGCCCATTCTCTCTCATCTTTGGATTGTTGTTGTCAAAGGGGGAGATAATGACATAAATCCAAAGTATATGTTTTTTCTTAAAAGAGGGTGATTCCTTATTTAGGGGGAGAAAAATAAAAGAAGAAAGTTGTGAGTTCAACATAGTTGTTTTTTTGAATGTTTTTGATGCATTTGTTGAGTTGTGTGTGTAGGAGAATTGTTTAGCACATGTACAAAGGGAGTTTTCAACAAATGAGAAGAGCTTAAAAGTGAAAGTGATTGTAGAAGTGAGTGTGAGTTGTTTATGGACGACTTTGAGGTTATTATTAATCATTCTTGTTTCCTACACAGAGTATGCTCACATAGGTTTAGAATTGATTAAATAACATCTCTTCGCCAAAAATGAGAGTTTGGAGTGAAGGAAAACGGGGAGTGATTGTGGTTTCAAGCTGAAAATAGAAAAAACGGTGAACTCAACACTGTGTTTTTTGTGTTGGGACCGCGGTTTAATAGTGGAGTTCATGGTTTTATAAATCACGTGATGATGATGATCATGGTTCTCATGGAGGATGAAAAACGGCGAAGAAAAATGCCGTGGTGTGTTTGGTTTGAGTGTGGTTTTCGAATTTGAAGGAACAATTCAAAGCAGTTAAAAGTGGTTGAAGCAAAAAATAAAATAAAAAATAGAATAAAAAATAAAATAAAAAAACGCCATGGTCAATCTCACCACGCCGTGGTTTGTTCTGAAATACGGATTAGACTGGTTTTGATGCTGTGGCTTTGTGTGTGCCACATGGACTACTCAAATTCTATTCTCAATGTGTCTTGACCACATCAAAGGTTTTGTGAAGGTCTTATGTGATCTGAAGGCTGTGAATGAAGTGGGAGAAGATGGAAGTTATGATGAGAGTTGAATTTTAAATCGAGAATCAAAATTGATTAAGTTATGGGTTGTGCAATGTGTGTGCTAGGTGGCATTTCATTTCTTAAGTTTTGAACACTTGGATTTGAAGATTGAAGACCATTTTTGAAGAGGATGAGACTGCTCTGTTAAGGGCAGTATTGATCTGAGATTCTTCTTATTGTCTGATGACCAAAGGCTTGTTCTTTCATCAAGATATCTCAGAGGAAGATTGAAGAGGATATTGGGTTGTCATGGTCAGAGTTTGTTCACTGATTTTCTGAAGATTCTTCTTGAAGTTTGAAGTCTCTTATTGTTGTATTTTTTGAAGACTATTATTCTCTTGTGTGGGAGCATATTATATTTTTCGGGAGACATTTGACGGTATCACTAGTTCAAGGATAAACCCTGCTTGTTGTATCCATCATGATGATTCTAGAGGATCGTGTGATTGCGGGTTTTCCGGATCATGTCAAGGATGTAACCGTTCATTTTGAATTGTGAACCTTATAAATTGCCGTGTTCGGTGTATCATGCTCGCTGTATTTGCATTGTTTGGTGATTGAGGTTGCTGAATTAAATTATTTAAACACATTAAATTTAGTATTGAAGAAGGGAGTCTTAACCGATGACAAGGGTTGTTTGTTTAAAAACATAAACGAATTTGATTCACTGATTCACTCCCCATGAATTTTTGAGGATCCTAATACACATCGGTGTCAAAGTATCAACATGTTTTTGTTTCCAGTTTTTGTGTTTATTTTTATGAAAGCAAAAAATTGTTTCACCTGGTGTATTTTCATGTTTTGTTTCAAAAAAATAAAAAAAAATTTAAGTGGACAAAATTTTGTGTGATATGTTTTGAGAAATCTTTTATGACATGCTATTTTCGGTTCATAAAAAAAATGTAGGATTTTCATGGTCCAATATATAAGAAAAAACAGTGCATTTCATTCAACTTTATCATAAATGAACGTCATTTATAATGAGAGTGAATATAGTTTAAATGTTGAATTAAGAGTATTTTTGAGATGACATTATAATTTGTGGTAAGTTCAACGTGTCCAACCACTTAACCAAAATCATTCTTGCCTATTCTTATATGATTTTAGTAATTGATATAGTTCAGCCTTTTTATTGCAATCAAAATCATTCTTGCCTATTCTTGCCTATATATTGGTCCATTCAGAATTCTCTGTTTTCAAGGAATGGGTATTATCCGAAGTCGAAATTTGTAGTATTTCATGCCAACCAAACAGACTCAATCCTAGAAAACGATCATGATTCTCAGGAATTGGGCTACTAGGAAATAAACCAAACGGTTGGCAAAATCCCAAGCCTCTGAAATATTGAATACTTAAATTTTACGTTTATTTTTATATTTGCTTGTATGATTTTAGCAATACTTGTTTATGATGTTTGCATAATTTTAGCAATACTTTTTTATGATGTTTGCATAATTTTTTGCTCTTAAAATTTTAATGATTCTGGTCGTCAAATATTAGTTGAAATTAGGGCTTTTTATTTTATATATGCATCAGGTCTTACTATGGAATTAAAAATTCAGTAAAATATTTATTTATATAAAAAAGTTTAATTATTATATGAAAATATTTATATGTTTGAGAGTTTATTAAAAAAATGAATT
The DNA here is from genome assembly GCA_963277665.1 of Viscum album. Lineage (NCBI taxonomy): Eukaryota > Viridiplantae > Streptophyta > Magnoliopsida > Santalales > Viscaceae > Viscum > Viscum album. Next base: position 1,821,742,176 of record OY728135.1, on the reverse strand, counting down.
TTCATATAAAACACATGTATCGAACATGTTTTCAATTTTCATTTTAAATAAATTGAAAACCAAACTCTAAAATTGAATGATGAAAAATTATACTGAAAGCTAAAATTGATATCCGACAACATAATCAAGGCCTAAATTGTACGGAATTCACCACCGGCGACAGTTCTGGTTTTTTGACAATTATAATATTTTTTAACAGTTTACGATGTAAAATATTTTACGTTCTCTTTCTTTCAATATCGATGCTGTATTTATATATATTTAATTTTCTACTGCAGGCATTGCATGTATACTGGAATTACTTGCAGAACCCTTCTATATTCTTTCCCAAAACCTGGTTCTCTTGGAACTCCGCATGGCCGTTGAGACCACAGCTACAATTTTGCGGTGTCTGACAACTTATGTCCTCTTTGTGAAGCAAACCGACATGGTTCTATTTCTTTTTGTACTTTCTCCCTGATCCTTGTCTTTTGATCAGGTATCGTATAGTTGCTAATTTTCAAAGCTTGTGAATTGCTTTCAGGAGAAAGGGATTGTGTTTTCCATGTCACAGATTTCATATGGAGCTTGCTTGTTCCTAGGCTATTGGAGCTATTTCCTTTATTTTCATCAATTTAGAAGTCCTGTCCTCTTCCCTTTCAGGTATTTTTTTATTCTTTTTGACATCAGCTTTCCAATGATGTGTCTGTTTTTTGGATTTCCAACAAAGGGGAAAACTGAATGAGTTGACAGTGGCAAAAAAATCCCTTCTATTTGAAATGTTTTTTTTTGGGTTTTAGATGTGTTTCCTTTGACATCAGGGCACCTGTCTACAATTGGTATGATGGAAGTGGTCTAGCAAATGGAATGAGTGCGAACAATCATAAATCATGTTTGATGCAAGGCTGAGGGAGAGGTGGAGGGATTGTCTGTTAGAAAACAGAGGACCAGCTTTAGTAGGAGCAGAAAATACAGGTGGAAGGAAGAAGATGAATGGAGAAGAAGAGTGGGGAAGACACTTCAGGAGAGAGCTTCACTCTACCCACCCAATCCAGAAAGTTGATTCCCTCAACAATAATATTCCCTTCATACCTTCTCCCACCCCCTCCTGCTTCTTGTAACAAAACCCCTCCTTCCATGTAGGCCCAACTCTAACCCCCCCCACACCACACAGAGACACTAATACCCCTTGTCAAGGACACTGTGCTCTATCATTTGCCACCCCTTGAAACAGTCTTGTCCTTAAGACTGAAGAAATGAGCTGGTTCCTCTTGGTCTTGGTCTGCGTCCTTGCCCCACAAAGTTCCTCCATCTTCAGCACCACTTGCAACATTGGATCGACACACCGACGCATGGGGCTATAGGGTGGCCAACACTAGAAACATAAGCCCTTGCTCATTCTGTCTTCCCATTCTCGGGTCGTCAGGTGCTGAACACCTTGCCTGCCATGGGTGGTTTGAGTTGGAGCCTCCCGATGGACTCCATTTTCGGTGGCCACGCCGTGTCTGACTGGATGGAGAGTGGTCCTGTCCGGTTGGCGTGTCTCCGAATGGTTTGGTGGCTGCCAAGGTTCAGCTTCGCGAACCCTGCTAAATTTCCGCGACCCAATTCTGTGGAATGCCCCCACCTCCTATGATAGCAAGCTCCACATGCTGAGCCATCCGCATTGCTTGCAGCCGAGTCTCTGGGTTGTGAATGCTGACCCAACTTTTGAAGTCTTCGCGTAAGCCATGCAAGAAATAGCCTACGTATTGTGGCTCGGGTTGGCGGGGAAAACGCCAGATATTTGAACTGTTCGATATATTTCTCAACTGACCCCTCCTGCTGAAGAGTCGCAAATTCTTCGTATGGATTTTGAATTTTTAATCCATTGAAACGTTCAATCAACTCCTCTTTGAACACTGTCTATGTTAAAGCCGAGGTGCAACTCAACCATAATTGTAAACCAATGAATAGCGATGCTGGCCATACTGATCCGAGCCAGTGCTAGTTTCGCAGCCTCGATGGTCTGCTAAATCCGAAAATACGTCTCTGCGCGTGTGATCCAGGCCCTCGGATCGCTGGTAACAATTAGGGAAGTTCCACTCATCGAGCTGCAAGATGTGGGTCAACTGCCAGTTTGCGAGGAAGCACCACTCGCACAACAGCCACGTCCTAGTTCTCCAGTTCGGCTGACACGTGTTGCTGGAGGTCGGCCGACACTACTGCCGGTGAAGAAGAGCCGTTCGTTGCCCAGCTGAGTGTTGTGGAAATGCCGAGAGTCACAACGACAAAGGTTTGCAGATGAAGAAAAAATAGAAACAAAAGAAGAAGAAGAAGAACACAGATACAACGATTTACGTGGTTTGAGAATAATCCCTATGTCCACAGAGAGACAGAATCACTTCACTATAATTCGGGAACACAATTACAGTGAGATCAGAGTTTCTCACACGACAAAACCCTAGCTTGAATGAGCTAATAAAGAAGACGAAACACTGTGCCACCAACCACACAGTAAGTCCACTGCGCTATAGTGAACTGTGGCCGGAAGTCCGCACTGCTACAGTGCTGCGGGCACCCAAGTCCAAGCTGCTATAATGGCTGGTGACTAGTAGTTTGCGGAGCTACAATATTGTTGTCTCCAAAGTCCGAGCTATTACAGTAATCGTGTCAAAGTCCGCGCTTCTATAGTGTGCCCTGTCGGTGTCGTCTGGTCAGCTCTGCTACAGTCGGTCAGAGTTGCTACAGTTCCTCCAAAATTTCGGTCTGAGAACCTTTGTCCTCCGAACCCCCGGAGCAGGGGGGCGTTGCCCCCTACAACCCTGAACGAGCTCACCGCGGAGCTCGACCTGCGAGATTTGCGGCCTGATGTGCAGTATGGACCGCTATCATTCGGTCCAACATCATCAAAACGGATCAGGCCACACCAATCCAATACTGAGGAATGTTCTCTAATTGACGCATTAAGCCAGCGATTGTGCTACGAAGTTTAGCCTAGTCTCTCGTGAGATCCTTGTGGAGTGCCGCTTAATCTTGCGCGAGCTCCTTGCGAAAGTTCGCCTGGTCCTTCCGCTCCTGCTCCCAAGCTTGCTGTGTTGAATTGAAAGTTTCTAGAGAGGCTTTCATAGTAGAGAGTATACTCCAGCCGTCCCAAGCGCTATTCCGCACTGTCAAGGCGGTTTTGATGGCATGTTTCCATCGCCGCGTCATCCTCCCACGCGAGTGAGTCGCCGACAGTGCATTGGCACCCTCGGGAGGTAATGGCTGCCTTGCACGTTGTTGATGACGCAAATCGGCGGTGGTTTGGTTCCGCTGAACACACACAGGTAGCACACGCCTTTACTGAGACGAAATCCGACGGTGCGTGCCTCCTTCTAATGCGTTTCGACCGGGCATGCTTTCTTCGAACGATGAACCGTCGTGTGAGTCTCGTTCGAACAGGTGATGAAGGATAATGCACGCGTCCAAGGAGGGAGATGTTGAAGAATGACAAAAGTGGGGAAGAAGAGCCGAGTGTCATCTGAATTGGTGCCGGTGTTGAACGTATGCTGATGGTGCGTGCTGGCAGGTCGGGCCAATCATTAGAAAACAAAGGACCATCTTCTTGATATAGGATAGTAGGAGCATAAAATACAGGTAGAGGGAAGAAGATGAATGGAGAAAAAGAGTGGAGATGACACTTCGGGAGTGAGCTTCACTCTACTTGCCTAAGCCATAAGGCTGATTCCCTCAACAATAATATTCCCTTCGTACCTCCTCCCACCCCTTCCTGCTCCTTATAACAAAACCCCTCCTTCCATGTGGGCCCAACTCAAACAAACCCCAGATTCTCCCCCTAGCAACCCCCCTCCCACATACACTAATACCCCTTTTCCGCGTCATTTTCAGTTCCATCTATTAATGGAATCAAAATTCCTTCTAGTTTGAGTGGAATAGTCATTCCTAACTCGAAAAATAAATTTTATGAACATAATTGTATTTTCTTATTGATCAGAATACCCATTAAACAGTGGATAATAATTATATTATATTTTTTTGGTATTATATATTTATATTGTTTAACATATTTAATCACACATTTTCCATGCATGCCAAACTGTTGACTCATTAATCCCTTACTCATTCTCATTCTCTCATGTTTTCGTTTCCATCTTGAAAGGTTTTCCTTGTACCAAACGCAGCTTTAACATCTTAACCTCTTGTTATTGTTTTCCTGTTGTCTTTCTAGTAAGCTTCTGCTTATGGAGACTTGTTTTGCCTTTGCTTCCACAAACTGCCTTTGTTTTTCTTTGAGCAATATTTCTCCTGTTACTTCTTCAAATATCAATTTTCAAATTCATTAGTCAAAAAGCATTTTCTTTTCAAAATAAAATACATGAATTTAATTTCACATCACCTCAATCAATTAAAGAGTAGATGTGTTGAAAACTTTTGAAATTAATTATTTTGGTCTTATTTTGAGTTGCAAGTTTACATTTGGGTCAAGTTCAGCAAACTAATGAAATTTGAACTATTAATCATAGGGATTATTGAACCATTAATCATAGGGATTGTTTGACTTGTTTATTATTTATCATTTTTTAATGTACTAGTTTTGAATTAAATTTTAGTTATATTTTATGGGATCATTCTTTTGGATTTTTTATTTTATTATTAGTCTTGAAAGAGTAGATATGTTGAGAACTTTTAAATTTAATTATTTTACATTTGGGTAAAGTTCAGCAAACTAATGGAGGCTGAACTATTAATCATAGGGATTGTTTGGTTTATTATTTGACATGTTTTTGAGGGAGTAATTTTCAATTGAGTTTTTGTCATATTTTATGGGATCATTCTTTTGGATATTTATTTTATTATTAGTGTAGAAAGAGTAGATTTGTTGAAAGCTTTTAAAATCAATTATTTTGATCTTATTTTGGCTAACAATTTTAAATTGGGTTACGTTCAGAAAACTATCGGAGGTTGAACTATTAGTCATATGGATTGTTTGGTTTGTTTATTATTTAGCATTTTTTTGAGGGAGTAATTTTGGTTTAAGTTTTAGTCATATTTTATGGGATCATTCTTTTGGTTTTTTATTTTATTATTAGTGTAGAAAGAATAGACCTGAAACCGCGCCTCTTAAATGAAGTCAAAATTCTATTTGTATAGACAGAAAATGAGATACAAGACTTGGGATACATGCTAAATAAAAAATTCTGACAGGAGGGAAAAGAGATTGGGTAGACTTATTCAGGCAGACTTATTCTAGATCGAGTCATATCCTAATTATTTAAATATTCGACTTCAAGTTGGAACACACTCCAACTTATTACACTAATTCAAGACAAAAAAGATGAAAAAACAACATGACTGTTGAACTGAGCCACATAGGCATTGGAGATGATGCTGGAATTGTCACGGAAGACGCTCCTCTATGAGCAACATGAATGTCGTGATCATCTCGGTCATCGGAGAAGGTGCTGGAATGGGCATAGCCTAGAAAAGGATGTCTGGAAAATGTCATCTGGAATATGACTCAACTTATTCAAATACGATGCAGGGAGACTGTGCGACGACAGATATGGCAAGCTCAATCGCGACAAAGGCACCAGAGAGCAATCACCTTGGAGACTTCAAAGGAGCACAAAGACCTGGAGTAATGATGCTAGATGTGCTCCCTGGTAGCGCCGCAGAAAAACCCGACAGAGAGTGCTTGGGCAGTAGAGCAACATCAGAGCGTAACATATTTTGCAACAGGCATGTTGAAACGCATCTGGAGGAGCATGAATCACTAATGGAAATTCAGATCTGACTCTCTCACCATTGGATTTACCGTGTTTAACGAATACAGTTGCTTGATCCGGAAGACAACAAGAGGCCCTGCAGGGGGGTTCCTGGTGCGCCTGGGCCAGATGTGTCAGGAACGTGTAGTACCAGGGCAGCGAAGGGCTCCTGGGCACCTGGAGAGAGGTGTCTTGCCTGTAGAGGGCACACAACTGTATGCAGCAGGGGAAGGCATGCTTGCTGGCCGGGGTGTGCCTGAAGCAGAAGTGGCAGCAGGGCGCGGCCTGAGCTCCCAGGTGTGGGGAGAAGTGTGTTGTGCCCCTGGGGGTTCCACTTGGAGTGCACAGAAGAGTGTGCTTGGAGAGAGAGAAATTGAGGCCGTGTCTGGGCTGCGGTAGCAAGAAGAGAGGCATGTCGTACCTCAGGATGTCGCTTGGAGTGCACAAAAGGGCTCACCCGAAGAGAGAGAGAGAGGCTGCGCCTTGTGCTTCGAGCAGGGAGGCACGTGACTTTGTAGGAGGCATACACCAGAAGTGGAGGAGGCACAGCTGACGTTGGGTCTGTTGGCGTCAAAGTGCCGCGTGTGTCGGAGGAGGTGCACATGCATGCAGTGAAGAAGATATGCCTTAAAGCCCTTATGCATGTGATGCACTAGGACTATATTGTATGAGACGAGATAGGCATATCGTATAGCATGTTACAAGATAACATGTCACTGCCCTTTGCCAGTCGTATTGTACGATTTGGTAATATCATATGCTTGGTTTGGCTACATCGTATTGCAGTGTATCGTATTGTACAATCTGAATGATAAAAGTTACCACTGTGACATCTGTGGTTTCATTTTGAGGTATTCTTTCTTTTATTTTTGGTCTTACATTTGTCTCTTGGCTTTCCTGGGTGTTTTTGGTGAAAAATGACAATTTTTGAATGGTTGGCATACGATTAGTAGAAACCATGCGCCCTGGATAGTGGCATTGTCCAGGCCGCACGACCTACCGCATGGGCGTGCGACCAATCGTGCTCCTAGACCAGTGGGTTTGTCTTAGGCGCACGGTCGATCGCACGAGTGTGCGCCCTCCCCCAAAAAACCGTGCAACCTCTTTCTTTTGGACAGAGGTCGTGCACGATCGGCGCACGGTTTGACTAACCGTGCGGCTTGCCACGAACCTAACCGTGCGGCCTGCCACAAACTTTAACAATGTTGAATTTCCTATACCGTCCTTCCCCGTTTTTAACCCCAAAGCCACCTAAACTCACCTCATTTGGGATCTCCAGCCCTAGGCGCGCCTCCCCCTCCCCTTTTGGCTCCTTTGGACCTCAATTCTTTAGTGGTTTTGGCCTTGGATCTTTAAGAACTCATCAAGTAAGCCTCTACTCTTGTTTTCTTCCTTCTTCTTGGTTTTCTTCTTCTTCCTTCTTGGTTTGGTTGCCCTGAATTGGGTTGAACCTTGGTTCTTTGGGTTGGATTTTGATGGTTGTGTTGTGCTCTTGCTTTTATAGGGTCTCCTTGTGGTGCATTTGATGTTTCCACTCGGTTTTCGGAAGTTTCCAAGCTTGAGGTAGGTGATTCAATGCTTTAACATTGTTGGATGATTTTGGTATGCTTGCTATGCTTTCTAAATTGGTTTTATTTATTGTGTGAGTGGTGCAAAACATGTTTTCAAATGGTTTTGGTGTGCGTACGAGTTTGAAAGAGGTTTTGCCTATGGAAAATGGTGGTTTTTCATGTGCGCTTCTATTGTGGTGTGTGTACGTGGAAATAGTGGTTCATGTGACATGAGAAATGGAAATTGAGTACGAGGGAATCCAAGGTATCTAGGTAGGGCAGACTAGGTCTAGTACGCTAGAAGGTCCGACAGGGCCAAAGCCCGATTCCCCTAGCAGGATTGACACTACAACACTAACGAAACATATGATGATGATTGGCGACCACTAGACCTTGGGATGCGTTCCCCCTTAGTGGCTCGTGCACGAGGATGGTGGGTTTTGGGCTACTATTGTCACTGAGGTACGAGGATCCTAGGACCTTGCTAACCCTAGTACCTTAGGGATTGTTCGTGGTGCTCATGTGATGCTATGCTTACTCTTCGGCATACGGTGGACTTTACTATTTATTTGAACTTCAAAGCATGTTTCCTTAAAATGTTTTCTTTCTTTTTCATAAAAACTTGCATTTTGATTTGTCTTATAATGTTATAGCATGAAATCTCTTTGGGTGGTATCCTACTGGGCATTGGCTCACTCCCTACACACGCTCTCGTGTGTGTGTAGACTTTGTTATGTTTGACCCAGGTAAAGGCAAGATGTTCTGTGGTGGTGATGGTGGATCCGGTTGCTCGTGTTCCTCTCTTGCAAGTGTTGTTGCATGGAGATTTGATTTTGTAGTTGGTTCCCCTCTTCGTTTTGGTATTTTGGTTTTTGGTTAAAAATGTTAAATGTATAACTTGTGATAGTTGTATTTCTTTTGGTTATGGCCAGTGTTGATGATGTGTTGTATTATTCTCGTGAGTTGTTTGTGGTTGATTCTTTGGGCGAAATCTTTCCCAAATGTGATGTTTGATGCCCATACACTAGTTGCCAGCCCGTGGGGATCGAGAACGCCCTTCGAGTCTTGCCACGGGTCGGGCCGAGTGTCGGGTTGGATGACATTCTGGCTTGGTTCGTGACAATCACTCCCCATGCATGGTTTGGTTTGTGGCAATCACTTTCCATGCAAGGCTATCATTAATACTTGTAACTGATGAGGATCATGATGCATTCATGTGATGAATGCATGTTCGTTCATGGGGTTACAAATAGTTTGTAACCACATGCATAACTCATACGTTCCATAACATATGAGTTAACGCATGGATGACTTGGGTGTGCCTCGAGAGCCTATAAAAGGAGATGATTACCATGGGATGGGATCATTTGAACTCGCCCAAGCCTTGGCTGATTCTCTTTGCCGCTCTTCCTTTCTTCTCCCTCAATCTTCGTGCGATACTAGCATATCGTGGGAGAGATATGAGGGTCCCGCCCATACGATGGGTGATTCATTTCAATCCGTCGATACACCACGAAGGTGAGAGTCCTTCGACCGCCTGTAAGTTATCCTCATCAACCACATTATAAGATAGTTGCAATAGCTCATTGACGTAAGGTACACAACAACTTGTTCTTCATTTTACTTAAGCATGGTTTTGATTTCTAGCATGGTTGATCTTGGGATTTTGGGTTTCTTGTTGTTTCTGTTGCATTGATCGAGTCTCTATCGGTCCAAACCCATTAGTAGTATCAGAGCTTGACCATGTGATCTGAATCATGAAATCATATTTAAAATGAAGTTTTTGGCTTGTTGTATTGCGTATCGCATTCGATGTCACCAAGTGTGATTGGGATTTTGTACCGTGGTTGGCTATGCGATATGGGATATCGTAAGCTGGCGATATGGCCGTGCCATACGATATGGGATATCGTAGGCGACGACACAATGCAAAATCTTTGGTAACTTTGTATCATAGCATATGATATGTGATATCGTATTGTGCGAAGGGGCCGTTCTGTGGGAGAAAAATAGAGCGTTGCATCTCATCATCAATATCGCTTCTTGTCGTTAAAAACAATCCCCGCGTTGAGTTTATCTTATGCAGATCTCAATCGTAGGTAGTGATACATGAAAAGCTGGGTCACTTATACGCGGGCAACCGTACGCTGGGTTACTTCTCAAATGTAAGCTATGATATGCCTATATCGTTATAAACGGTATGTATAGAAAAATTAGATTTTTCTATACTTCAATTATGAATTGATTTAAATGGTTTATAAATTGTTTATAAATCATGAAAAAAGGTATTATGAGATGTTTATTAATTTATAAGTGTATAAATTAATTATATATAAAATGTTTATAATTAATTAGTTAAATGTTTGTGAAACATTTATTAAATAAATATCCCTAATATTAAAAGTTAATATTGAAATACCTTTTTCTAATTATATGGCATGCCTTATAATTTAGATATAAAATGTTTATATATAAATTACAAGGCTAATTTATAGTGTTCATAAATTGAAAAATAAGGCCAAGTATAAAAGGGGTTTATTAAAAATTGTGAATTGTTTATAATTATTTATTAAAGGCCCTATAAATCACATATTTATATTATGTAAATTGTTTATATAATAAAATTGAAATATGAAATGTTTATATTTCATTTAATATTATACATTTAAAGTAAAATGCCATATGGTGGATAATATGAAGGGGTTCATATTGAAATAAATATATGTTTATATTTATGTAATTATGGAATATCCATAATGAATAGATAAATTATAAAATTTTTATAATTGTATTATTTATGAATTGTTCATAAATCGTGTCTCATGTTTAAATATATGAATTGTTCATTTATTTATTTGTTCCCTTCTTTATTCATAGATATAATTGTTTATATTATGAATATTTGTGTATGCTTTTATTTAAATTGTTAAACTGCTTCTAAGTTGTCATACATGCATATAAGGTGTTAAATGCTAGATATGATAAATGATTTAGTTTTTTTCTATCTTGACTTTGACTCATACTAAGTTATGAGTTTGAATTAAGAAGTTAATTATGATTTATACATATTAGGTGTTAGAATCTTGATGGGATTGAAGTCTCTCTTGAGTAAAGTATATCTGGGTAGAGGGACTTTGGGGCAGACTTTTTTCTGGTCCGAAGGCGCTTGCCTATAAAAGCGGAGGTTGACTATCTGTCGCTCCAAGCTTATTCTTGTTGGGATTTTTGATTTCATATGATTCTAAGCCTTTGCATGAAAGAGTTTTGTGTACCTTATGCATTAGATGTATTTGAATATGTATGAATATAGTTGATTTTTAATTTGGGTTAGTAACATAAACTATGTGTTGTGCAAAGATTTACACATCAATATGGTTCGGACATATTGGTTTGATGGAAGAAATAAGATTTCAAACTAAATTATTAGAAGCATGCATACATAAAGAGAATGACATGAGATAAGAAGATGAGATTAAATCCTTTTTAAAATTCCAGATTCTCTCCAAAGCGAATATTTGCCAAGATCTTGATCATTCAACTAGGTAGGTTTTGTCAAAGCAAGGTGCCCATGAATTATTTGTGTAAGACATGATGAAAATGACCAACCCTAAGAGTTAGGTAAGATCCCTGTGACACCAAGCAATTATTTTTGTGCCGGGTGCAGCAACTCGGACCAACTCACTAACAAACTTCGTTTTGTCAAGCATGTGCTCTGTGCTTTCCATCGACCAAACACAATCAAATTTCCTTACAGGAAATAGTTGCTCTAAAGCATCAACCACTTGAAAGGAAACCATTTCATTCAACCCCTGAGCAACTGCAAGGGCTTGGGCCTTTTCAGCCTGGACAGGGCTTAAACTAATGCCCTCACATTTGGTTCAAAATTTCCTTGCTAAGTATTTGGAGTTGCCTCCAATTCCACACCCAACATCCCCTATTCTTCTAGGACTTTTTGTTGGATCCTCTGAGACACAGCTGAATTGCTAGGTTTTCTCAATCTTCTAAACCTGGGAAACTTAATTGCCTGATGATGACTTGTCTCAATATTGCCTGCGCCGCCAATAAGGTTAGTCAATTTATGGAGCATCCCGCAAAGTCTCAGTAGGAAGCTGTTCTTCACATCGTCAAGTGCATTAACTAGGAACCCGAACAAAAGCACCTCACATTTGACTACATTCTTATAACAAATCAACTTGGTGGCATCTTCATCAAAGACGTTTTTGGATCTCAAATGAAGTTTCTTTGCAACAATGCACAATATCTACGACTTGTGGTGGAGTTTGTGTGGTATTTTTCTGTCCATTTTTTGGTGGGACTCTTGTATTCCAATTTGCGTATGTCCCAACTTGAGGGGGAGTGTTAGACCCAGTCTGGTTGGGCCTTGACCCATAGTGTTAGGATCGATTTCTTCTAACCCTAGGTCTCCCAAGCCCAACACATAGGCTCTTCTGGGGTTTCATCCTAAAACCCATGGATGATAGGAGGAATTGCCCATCCAAGCTTATATGTGAGTCACCATCCTTGGTGGAATCCGATGTGGAACTTGGGTTTGTACCCAACAATCCTCTCCTCAAATCAAAGACCACACAATTGGGTCTCCCCTTCAACGATAATGCACTACACCCAACCATCTTGCACCGCCATTTTTCTCATCATCGGGACTCGTCGCCTGACCACCATTTATCAGGAAGACTTTCGACACAAGGCAACATGAATTCACATGTTTCAAATGAGGAACCGCTATCGTTGTCAAACTGGTTTGGGGAATGCTCTACCCTACATCACACTTGGGCTGCACCATAACTCTGATACCACTTGTTAGGATCGATTTCCTCCAGTCCTAGGTCTCCCAGACTCAACACATATGCCCTTATGGGGTTTCTATTGCGAAATCGTCGGGAATTGCAATGACAGAAACGAGAAACGAAAGAAAATGCAGAAGAAAGGAAAGCAACAAAAACACAACGAATTTACGTGGTTCGGGAATAATCCCCAAAATTCTCACTATATCGGGAGCATAAATTACAGAGTTTTTCAGGTTAAAAACCCTAGCCCGAAATGGGCTACATATGGAGAAGATGATCCACTATTCCAAACAGGAAGTCCGCGTTGCTACAGTGAAAGACGACCACCTTTGTCAAAAGTGCTACAATGTATGATGGGTGGTCAAATTGTCATGCCCTCAATTGAATTTTGACTTCATGCCAAACTTGTTTAACAGACTCAAAATTTTAAAATCAGAAAAAAATGGAAGGAAAAAAAACGGAACACTGTTAGTTTTCTCTGTGATTTTTTGAAGTTATGGATTGTTTTTTTCTTTCTTTTGATGATCTTTTATGTAATTCTTTTTTTACGATGCTGCAACTTTTTGTTGTGTTGTGTGTTCATTCTTGCGTTATTATTGTTTTTAGTTGGTTTAAAATTAGTTTCTATCAGCAAGTGAGACCATCATATGGTAGAGCAGGAACATTATGGATTTTGATAGACGGCTCTCAAACATGAGCATGCTGCTAACAGTGCAATCCATTCGAAAATTAATCCTTCAAGAGGGAGAAAAGATGATTCTTGTTTGGTTGGATACACCATATAATCAAGCTGTATATGGACTTGTGGAAAAGTTAGGTAAGCCGGCCCTAAACTTGGTTAGCAAATTTGTATTTTTTGCTCCTGAGCATTTCCAAAATGTTTTTTTTTTGTCTGTTGCACTTCAGGGAGCTTGGCAGTGAGGTTGGTGTTTCTTCCATGCGAAGAAAGTTCATTTGCTACATTTGCAAAGTCTGCATCAGGTTTATTCTCCTACTTCTATGATGTGAGCTTCTTAGATGTTTCGGTCTGCAGTATGGCTTTGTTTCCTTGAATGTCATTTGGGAAGTCAGTGCTGCCTCTTTGAGTGTTCCATCAGAGCCCATTCAGTTGGTGATTCCAAAAAGCGTTGGAATGGGGAATGACACCCCAAGGGTCCAGTTTCTTAGTAGTAGGAATGACACTAAAAAGATCATTATGCCCCTCATTTTCAAATGTTTTTGTTTCAATTCAGGGGTACAATTGGCATCACTCAATACCGTTTGGAAAACAGCTAAACAAAATGTCATTCTTTGCCCATTCCATTCCATTCCATTCCATTCCATTCCATTCCATTCCATTCTCCTGGTGATTCTTTGAACCAAACGACCATCATTTTTGATGGCTTGTGGTCTCAACACTTGGGTCATTTTCATTTTTCTTAAATCATTGCCAACTTTTCAAAATGTTGGGATCATAAATGAAAAAAAAAAAGTTTTCCACTGTGCCTTCCTTTTGTTGTGTTGCTTCTGTGATTCTGATAGATTGTGTCCCACTTCTATGATACACTCTTCCTTGATCCAATGTTTGATTTTAGACACCAATCCACTCTCAATGCCATTTTCTTCTCCTTTTATTTTGTTCATTGGAAGTACAGTGTGTAGACCCAGTTTTGTTTGTAGATTTGTTAAATGTTATCTGTTGGTCTCCAAGGATACACTAATTAAGCTAATTTTGTTAGTAAAACCTCATTTCTTTTGAACGATGATATCTTTTAATGACCTTCTATCCAGTGTTGCTTAAATTGGAAGTAAATATCTGTTACTGGCTTCAATTAAATCAATCTGCGATTAATTAATTCATGGTCAACGAGACCTTTGTTTCTCTTGGCAGGAGAACACCCAAATAACAACAAGAAGTTGGGAGTTTGCCTTACGGAGGCTTTGAAGCTTGTCTTTTTAATTGGTATGTTAATATAGCATGAAACTGCTTTTTCGGCTGCTAATATCAAATTGCTGGGAGTAAGAAATTTTTTACTCAACTTCATTACAGCATTTATATCTTTAAACCGTTTCTCCATGTGCATTCTTACAGACATTGGGTGCCTCTTTTCCATTTAAATGCTGTTCCCTGAAAACCATTTGCTCTTTTTGAATATTTTTCACATTTTCATTCATGCTTTTCCTGAAAGAGTAAATTTTGGTTAATCCAGCGTGGGCCCCAAAGTGTATTAAAAAGTGGGTAGTTAAACATTCAATTCCTCTAGAACACCCCCCCCCCCGCAGGAAGGTTTACTGGTTCTGCAATCAAGGCAAGCTGTCCAAAATAATCAGGATGACAGTAAATTTGAGGTAAAGAAAGCTGGAGTTTTCTATTGAGTTTTTCCTGGTACATCATTTTGGGTTTTTAGAGTGTTGGAATTAATTTTGTGGCTGCACTCAGTACTCAAGCTAGGATTTGAGTTCTTCATTGAGTAGAACGCTAGGCAATGTTTAGGGCTACATCAACTATCGAAGAATTTTGAAGCTGTGAATAGTAATGCATGGACAGTGTTCTAAAATATAAATGTAAGATCAAATTAAGATGGATTTCCACAGGCATATTGGGAGAGTGGATAGAGAGCGTATGAGGGGTTGGGTGTGTGGTAGAATGACTTCCTCCTCTCCATATTCTATGCTAATTCTCAAGACCTTAATGCCACAAAATCCATTCTCAAAACCTTAATGCCTCTCACAAGTGATGACCCTATAATAAAACAGATATCAATACCAAAATTGCAACTGTTGAGCCATATGTCTACGACACCCTTCTTTTGATAACCACAACACAAGTTAATATGTTTCTAACAATTTTTCATAGTGCAGGATTATGAAGTATGAGATCAGTGCTTATGTGAACCGTGCATCCATGGCTGGTGCATGCATATGAAAGTCAACACATGAGAACAGACCAGCACTGTCAAAATTTTTTAGAAGTCAAGAATGGATACTTTAAACAGCGCACATCTCTTGCAAGGTTTGAGCGCATTTTGGTCGACATATCCCTGTTGAAGCAAAGTTCGACACATCAATGGTTGACACATACATCTGTTGGCCGAAACATATGTTGATCGGCACATGCCTTTCATCATCGAGTTTTTTTACCATTGGAGTCGAAGACAGTTCTGTGGATTTCATGTTGACATGTTCTGACTTTTCTCAACACCTTTGGACATTCTCAACAACCCTCAAATGTCTTACTTAATGAAGACTCCTATAAAAGGGCAGTTGAGACTCCCATTTAAAACAAGGACGACACACTGAAAGAAACAAAAATCATATTCATTGCAAAGAACAATCTCCTTGAAAGCTTTCCATTTTTGGAATTTTTATGTTAATTCACTTTTCATGTTTCCGGCCTTATTCTTTTTGTTGTGTTCTTCATTTGTTTTTGAACAGTATTCCAAGAATGTAGCCTGCTGTTAAAACGTCTTCTTGTTCTTTTTTCAACAATTTATTCAACAGGGAAAGTAACAAGGTTTTTGAGTAGATATTGTTTGTACTCGGTGTAAAGAATCTTATTTTACAAGGATAGGGTTATCTTTTGGTTCTGGGGATAAGAATCTGACCGCGGATCTTCCCTATTTCTTTTTAGTTTTCAGATCTAGAAATATTTTTCTCTTGAAGGCAACCATCTTCTATTTTTTAATTATTTTTTAACAGTGGAGGTGGATGACATTGATGGTGATGATTGGTTAAACAATTGGAGGAAATTAGCTACAAATGAATATGCTAGCAGTAGCCATGCTGACAGCCATATTTATTTTAATTTGAGAATCCAAACCTTTTAAAGTTAACTATCAAAAATCCTGTCAATTGGGAATGTTATCAATTACTACTGCCAGCATAACCATATGAAGGGAGGCTTTGATGCTAATTGATTTTGATGGTGCACCAGAAGGTTTTAAAGTAAACTATTGACAATCAAGGTGGGGAGTGAAACAAAATCAGGGTGAGAAGGGAGTGTCATCATTTCAATAACGGTCAAATATTCAAATCACTGAAGTTGTACGGTGCCCAGCATGTTGAAAAAAAAAATCTCTCTAATTTCGCCTTTCAATTGAACGAGTGTGACAATTTCTGTGAATGGCCTGGAAGGATCGTAACTTTCCCTATGGACGTTTGATATGGCTGATGAGAGTAAGTGGCGTATGATCATATTTTGGCGGCTAGATTTGGTGCAATCCTTGATTAATTGAGCTTGATGCAATATTATTCATGTTTATTTGATTTATTTAATTCCTTGCAGTGGAAACATGATTAATTATTGAAGAGGAATTTGTCTACTGTCTTGATTGTGGGGATCACTAGTCTAGGTTTCATGATCTTTATTTATAAAATATCTTTTCTTTTTTCAATGAAATTGATTGGATTTTAAGTGCAAAGTGAGAAAAAGAGAGATTCTATTGAGAGCAGTAGCGCAGGTTACAGCAGAGAACAGTAGAAGAAGAAGAAAAAAGAAAATGGCGAAGAAGAAAGAGAAGGAAGAAGAAGCTCCCCGAGGAATGCTCTCCCCCTCCACCAACTACCCCAGCCCGTATTTATTTCCCCCCATCCACTCCGTCAGCCCCAACAACCTAATACAAAAGAAAGTACAATATTACCCCCATCTACTAACAACCGCCCCACACAGACAGCCCTTTTGTCGGTCGGAGTAAACATGGCAAGAGGCGGGGGGGGGTGAATTGCCTTTTAAAAATTAAAGCAGAAGGTAAAGGGAAATTTCTAAATAAAATGATTTGGATACAACAAAATAATAAAGAGATAAACCGATTGAGTGATAGTTGATAAATCCGATCCGAGTTAAAAAGTTAATATCTTAGTAAGCGTGGAAACGATCGAATCGAATTTATGAAAGTATGTGATTTGATATAGAATGATGCAATGTGATAAAATAAAGAGAGAACAAACACAATTCATAAGGAGTTCAACAATGGCTTGATGTGAGCCCCTACGTTTCCAACCCTCGACTCAAGAGGTCAATATTATTAATCCCTTGATTTTGGCGGTGATCAAGAAACCCGTCCTTCACAATTGTGGTTTGTGAGCTTCCTCTTGAGCTTCGCCGGTAACCAAGGAACTTGCCCCTCACTTTTGCGAAGTGAGAACTTGTTGAAGAAAGATGATGATAAGAGAGAGGTTTGCTTTTGGCAAACCCATTACAAAGCTGCTCACAAATCTCTTGGATGAATGATTACAATTTGGGATGAGAGATTTGAGAGAAAGAGAGAGAGCCTTTGAGAGATTGAGAAATTGAGAATGGCTCTTTGAGAGGATTTTGAGAAAGCTAGCACTTCGGCGTCGATTCGATTGGAGGGCGTCGTTGGCGAGCAAGGTTAATCGGTTTAATCTTCCAAGAGGCCAAGGGACTCTTTTTATAGGCTCCAAGAGGCTGGGAATCTTCTAAAATTCGTCGGGGGCCATTGAAGCTGAGGAAGACCGTCATAATTGCCATTTTGATCACAATAAATGCTCTCTCGGGCTAGCAGTCCCGTCGCCACCGGTTACCTAGTAGCCTCTGCTGGGTATCCGTTGGCCTACTTGGAGACATTTGCTCTTTTGGATCTTCTATACACCTCCACCGGCCAGCCGGTGGACTCCTGGAGGGTCTGTTTGCTACTGCCTTCACCATCAGCTGGCCGATGGGTCTTCTGCACCGAAGGAGTCACTGCCTCCATGGCACTTACTAGTCGGTGCAGCTTGTTGCCACCCATCTTCAAAAGTGGCCTCCTCCACTTCCTTCTAAGGCCTTTGACGGGCCTTCTAACATGATTCCGAGGATTTGAAACATGGAATTCAAAATAAACATCAAGACACACTTAAATGAAATTGTTAGAAACATAGGTGAATGGGTGTGATCATGAAAATATCATGAGAGAGAGGTACTGCAATCTCCTTCTTTTTGATGATTACAAACACTCAACATAAAAAGATAAATTAAGTTCAAATCTAGAGTAAAAAGATATAGCACGTGATTAAGAAACTCCCCCCTTTGAAAACACTAAAATTAAGAAACTTCTCCCCCTTTATAAAATAAAATTTTCAAAAAATTTCTCCCCCTTCGATGTCCAATAAAGTCAACAAAAACTCTCTCCTTTTGTGATTACCGAAAAGAAAACAAGGAGAGAAAAATGAAACTTAAAAAAAACACTAAAGGGAGATTTTAAAATCCCAACCAAGTGATTTTAAACGAAAGTTTTAAGAGAAAGATTTTGAAAAGAAGAAGAGGAGATTTTGGTACATACATTTGCCAAGATGCTCATTCTCTTGAAGAATAATTTTTCACCATTGAAAGAGTTTGAAGGAATAAAGTCCTTTGAATGTTAAAGCATACCTTTAAAGCGTCTTTTGATTGGCGTTTTGTCAATGACATCTGAAGAACAAAGTTAGAGAGACAAGTATATATAAAAATATTTCTACTCATCACTAATCTTCCTTTAAGAGAGGTAATTCATTTTTTTTGAAAAAGAAGTAGAACATATACACAATTGCTCATATAAGTTAAAAACAATTTAAAAATAAATTAATAATCAAATAGTAAAAATAAGATAAATAGTACTGATTTTTTTTGAAAGTATAACTTTAAAGTTTGAAAGTATAACTTTAATGTTTGAAAGTAAAGGAAAAACATTTTGAAATAAAAGTTATTTTTAAAACAAAAGATCTCAAGGAAAATTTCAGAATTTAAAAAAAAATTACCCCCTCAAATGATAGTGCAAGTGAGACAAATGGATCATAGGCAAGAGAGAATGAATAAAATAAAGCAAGAAATTCAAGGTTTAAAATGTTTTGAAATAAGATCATTTTTTTTGAAAAGATTTAAAAAGTTAACTCAAGATAGCCATAGGTCAAATGAAGAGCATCACAAGCGAACCATTCCTAACTCACCCTTAATGAAATTGAAATGGCAAAAAGGAAGTGGTTTAGTGAAAATATTTGCAAGTTGATATTCCGTTGAAACAAATTCTAATAAGATATCACCATTTTGGAAGTGATCTCTTAAGAAATGGTGCCTAAGGTCAATGTGTTTGGTGTGAGAGTGCTGGATAGGATTTTTGGAGATATTGATACCTTTGGTATTGTCACACTTAATAGAGATAATGGCCAAATGTAAGCCTGAAGTCTAAGAGAGTGTGTTGCATCCATATTATTTGGGTGCAACAACTCCCGACGGCTATGTATTTCGCTCCGGCTGTAGAAAGAGCAATCGAGTTCTGCTTCTTTCTACTCCATGAGATGAGGGATTTTCCAAGTAGGTCTCACTTGTACGTTTTCTATCTAGTCGACATCCCCCAAAATCAGCATCGGAAAAACTTGTTAATTCAAAAGAAGTTTTGTTTGGATAAAACAAACTAAGTTTTTTAGTTCTTTTTAGATGACGAAAAATCCTTTTGACAGATTTAAGATGAGATTCCTTTGGATTTGATTGAAAACGAGCACAAAGACTAACACTGAACATAATGTCAGGTCAGGTCGTAGTAAGGTAAGGTAGACTACCAATCATACTTTTATAAAGCTTTTCATCTGACATTAATTTTCAAGTTATACTCATAGGTGTAGTAATTTCCTTAGCGCAATCCATGCCGAATCGTTTTAAGAGTTCCTTAGTGTATTTGCCTTGGTTGAAAAATGCTATTGTTTCTTTGAGAAATTTGAAAACCGAAAATGAATTTGAGTTCACTCATAAAGCTCATTTCTAATTCATTTTTCATTAAATCAGAAAATTCAAAACAGAGATTCATTTGTACAGCTGAAAATCATGTCGTCAACATAAATTTGAACGAGTAACAAATCATTTGAGACGTGTTTTATAAAGTGACTTGAACCGAATTCTCTCATTTTAAAACCATTTGATAAAAGATAATTTGAAAGGCAGTCATACCAAGCTTGAGGAGTTTTAAACCATAAAGAGCTTTAGTTAATTTGAAAATAGAATTTGGAAAAAGAGGATTTTCAAAACCAGGTGGTTGTTCCACAAAAACTTTTTTGTTAATAAAACCATTTAAAAAGGCGCTTTTGACATCCATTTGAAAAGTTTGAAATTAAGATGAGAGTCGAGTACCAACAAAGATTCTAATGGATTCTAACCGAGCGATGGGTGCAAAGGTTTCACCATAGTCGATTCCTTCTTTTTGGTTATAACCTTTAACTACTAAACAAACTTTATTTCTAGAGATATTACTAAGCTCATCTAATTTATTCCTAAAAACCTATTTAGAGCCTATGACGGGATGCTTATTAGGTCTTTCCACGAGAGTCCATAATCATGTGGAGTGAATTGATTTAGTTCCTCTTGCATGACAAGAACTCAATTTTCATTGTTAAGGGCATCGTTGAGATTTTGGGGTTCTAGGTGAGAGACAAAGACAAGATGTTCAACCTCATTTAAGACCGATCGAGTTCCCGCTTGTAGATCTCCAATTATATTTTCAAGGGGATGGTCTTTAGATTTTTTTGGAAGCTTTAGGCAATGAATTTGAAGGAGATTCTTGTTCTTCTTCAACTTCTTTAGTTTGATATGGTTCATTTAAAACATCACTTTCAAAAACATTTTGAGAAAGTGAATTGAGCAAATTTTCATAAAAAACAACATGGATTGATTCTTCCACCGTTTTAGTCTTTTTATTAAAGATTGGTATGCCTTGCTTGAGTTGGAGTACCCAAAAAAGACACATTTATCGAATTTAGAATCAAAATTTTCAAGATTGTCTTTGGTGTTTAAAATAAAACATTTGCGACTAAAAACTTTAAAAAACCGACTTTGAGTTTTTTATTTTTTCAAAGTTCATAAGGGGCTTTCTTGATAAAAGGTCTTACGAGGACACAATTAATGACATAGCATGCAATATTCACGGAAGAACATAAATCATTAAATTTCTTGGTGTTGAGTGATTTTTTGGATAGTTCGATTTCGCCTCTTTACTACCCCATTTTGCTCAGGGGTTTGAGGAGGGGAAAAATGATTAGCTTTCAGAAGAACATAAATCATTAAATTCCTTGTGTCAAATTCTCTCCATGATCACTCTGAATTGAAATAATTTTAAAAACTTATTCATTTTCAACATTTTTAGAAAACTTGATAAAAGTTTTGCAAGCTTCACTTTTATGAGATAAGAAATATGCCCAAGTGAATATTGTAAAGTTGTCAATAATTTAAAAAGTATAGGATTTGACTCCAAGACTTTTGATTTGAGAAAGTCCGAATGAATCAAGATGTATTAATTCAAGAGCTTTTGAAGAAGAAATGCCTTTTTTAGATTTAAAAGATGATATGTGTTGCTTACCATTTTGGCATACTTCACAAACCATGTCATCTTTGAAAGTTCTCGTAACGGTTGTGCACTCAAACATTTGATGTTTTGGCTAGCAAAAGATTTTAAATTGATTGTATAAACATTTTGAAAATGAGATGCGGTAAATAAGAGTTTTCCTTTTGAGTTAAAACTTTGCAAAAATCATTTTAGAAAGAAGTTTTAAAACCGCTATCACACAATTGACCACCATAATGACCATTTTGATCATAATAAATGCTCCCTCAGACTAGCAGTCCTGATGCCACCGGTTACCCGGTGGCCTACCAGGAGACATCTGCACTTCTGGATCTTCTACCGGCTGGTCGGTGGACTCCTGGACGGTCTGCCTTCTACTGCCTTCAGCATCGGCCAGTTGATGCAGTTTGGTGCTGCCCATCTTCAAAAGTGGCCTCCTCCACTTCCTTCTAAAGCCTTTGAAGGTCCTTCTAACAGGATTATGATGACTTTAAACATGAAATAAGATATGTCCAAGCCTCCAACATGACTTATGTTGGAGTCTGCATTCCACATCGGACTTGTGGTCCGATGTGGTCTTTATTATTCATTATAAAATAACCTCAAAGCCTCCCTTAGAGAGTAACCTTGGGTATTGAGATTCACCCCTGTTTATCATTCTACATGGTATCAGTGGAGGTTTAATCCAACCCGAGCCTCCCTCCCATTTTTTTTTCAAGCCCTAGGTTTTTTCTAGGATTCTCTCCCCGGTGGGGGCCGGCGGCCCCAGGCCCTTGGGCCACCATCAGCGCCGCCCCATGGTCAGCCCCTGTGGACTTCCGGTTCTGTCTGGCACCCCGCCCTCCCTGCGGACACTCGGCGTTGCCCGACCCCGCCCTTCCTTCCGCCTCCCGATCAGCGCGGTGCATCCCGGCCCGCCCTCCCGCAGTGCATCCTGTCCTCCCCCCCGCCGCGCACTTCTCCTCCCGTCGCGGCTTCTCGATGTTCTCAGCTGCGCCCTGTCGCCGATCGGCTCCTCCCTGCACGCGACGACCCCCCTAGCGGTCGAATCCTTCCCGTCGGCACCCTCCCGCGTCGGCACCTCCAGGGTTCGCGACTCCTCTGTGCGGGATCCCTCCCCAACGACGTCTCGCCTGCCTGCAGCTACTCCCGCCCGCGACTCTTTCGCTCGCGGCCGCTCCTTTTCCTCGACCCTCCCGCCCGCGACTCTTCCTCCCTGCTCAATGAACCTCAGAGGTTCCTCCTTCCCGACGGCTCCCACCTGAAGGCTCCAGTGCGCCATCCCCTCCTGTGCGCAATCCCATCCAGTGCGCCATCCCCTCCAGTGCGCCAACACCCTCCAGTGCGCCAGCACCCTCCAGTGCGCCAACCCCCCGTGCTGCAGACCTTTGTTGTGCTGCGCCTTGTCGCCTGCCTTCCTGCACCCCATCTGCTGCTTCTCTGCGAGGCAGCGCTCCCCGCCAGTTTCTTCTGCCTCCTTGTGCTGCTTTGCTGGCTCCTCCTCAGCTTCTCTGTCCCTCCAGTCCAGCGACCCCTGCGCGACACCTCCACCGCTGCTCCCTCCATGCCGACCTCCTCATGTGGCAACCCCCGACCTCCATGTCGGCCTCCTCACGCGGTTTTCTCGGCGCTCCGACGACCGGCCCACCAGTGCGGATTTTTCGGCGCTCCGATGACCGGCCCGCCCGTGCGGATTACCGGTTCATCCTTTTCACCGGCTTCTTGCATCATCCATCATCGTCTTGAGGGGGAGCAACAGCCATGACGCTTTATCTTTTATTCTGTTTTGTCTTGTTTTGTCATCAAACTGGGTATGTCCAGCTTGACGGGGAGTGTTTGCAGTGTCTGTTGATTGCTTTGTTTTTTCTTCATGTGTTCAAGCTAGGTACACCTAGCTTGAGGGGAAGTGTTGAAGTCTGCATCCCACATCGGGCTTGTGGTCCGATGTAGTATTTATTATTCATTATAAAATAATCTCAAGGCCTCCCTTAGAGAGTTACCTTGGGGGTATTGGGATTAACCCCTGTTTATCATTCTACAACTTCAAAAGATTTTCAAGATATCTTTGAATTCCATCACTTGGAATTCAAAATAAACACTGAGATGCACTTTAGTGAAATCATTAGAAAAGGTGAGTGTTTGTGATCCTGAAAATCTTGTTGAACTTTTGAATGCTTGTTTTGGTCGTCTGCATCCCACATCGGACTTTTGGTTGTCTGCATTCCACATCGGACTTTTGGTCTTTATTATTTCTTATAAAATAACCTCAAGGCCTCCTTTGGAGAGGAACCTTGGGTATTGGGTCTCCACCTCTCTTATCATTCAACATGGTAGCAGATTATCTAACCCTAGCCCTCTCGTCCCTTTTTTTTCCGGCGGACAGATGGGTATTTTCCCCTGTTGGGGGGCGGCGGCCTCCATGGCAGGGAGCCATAAGTCCTTCGCCGTCACCTTCTGTTGGCGAGTCTGAGGCGTGCTTGATCGTGACGCTCGACGACCCTCCCTCCTGCACGTCGCCCTGTGCGACGGCTCTGCTGCTCCCCGTCTCTGGTCCAGAATCCCTCTTCTCCAAGGTTTCCCGACCGTCTTCTCTGCCTCTGCGCCCATTCTCGACGGACGAGCCCCATCGCGGTCGCCTCGTCGTCGCGCGTCCCATCCTCGCGACGACCCTCTTTCTGTCGGCCTCCTGCATCGGCTCCTTCCCGCGTCGACACCTCCTTGATTCACGATTCCTCCCTGCGGGCTTCTTCCTCGACATCGTCTCGCCCGACAACGACCTTCCCGCCCGCGACTTTTCTGCCCATCGCTGACATCCCTCTCTCCCTCCCGTTCGACCATTTTGGTTTGCCGCGACTGGATCTCCTCTCTGGATCTCCCCCGTTCACTGCTCCTCTGCAAGGCAGCCCTCCCCGTCAGTTTCATCCACCTTCAGCTTTTCCGGCCTCCTCTCCGGTAGCGGCCCACTCCACTCTGGCTTTCCCGGCGCCTCATTGACCGGCCCTGCCTCTGCCCTATTTCCCCATGCCTCCGACGGTCGGCCTGCCTGCGCGGCTTTCCCGGCGCTCCGTTGACCGGAACCGCCAGTGCGCATTCCCGGCGCTCCCTCGTCTGACATCGCCAGTGCGGCATTCCCGACGCTCCATCGACCGGCCCTGTTTGTGCGGCTTTCCTGGCGTTCTGTCGACCGTTCCGTCGACCGTTTCGCTTGTGTGGCCTAACAACCAATCTTTTTCAGCAACATCATCCATCAAGTTCTTGAAGGGGAGCAACAACCATGACGGTTTATCGGTTCTTATGTTTAGTCTTGTTTTGTAATGAAGCTAGGTATGTCCAGCTTGAGGGGGAGTGCTGAAAGTGTCATTGCTTTGTTTTATTTTGGTTTGTTTTCTTTAATTATGTGTCCAAGGTAGACCTAGTTTGAGGGGGAGTGTTGGAGTCTGCATCCCACATCGGACTTGTGGTCATATGTGGTCTTTACTATTCATTATAAAATAACTTCAAGGCCTCCTTTATGAGGAACCTTGGGTATTGGGTCTCCACCTCTCTTATCATTCTATAGGGGGAAATAAATACAGGCTGGGGTAGTTGCTGGAGGGAAACTTAGATATTTTGCTTTGTCTTCAGCTCGTCTGATTAGGAGGGCTACAGCCTTGGCTTCGGGGAGAGCATTCCCCGGGGAGTTTCTTCTTCCTTCTCATTCTTCTTCCCCATTTTCTTTCTTCTTTCTTCTTTTACTGTTTTCTGTTGTAACCTACGCTACTACTGTCAATAGAATCTCTCTTTTACTCATTTTGCACTTACGATCCTATTAATTGATGCTTTCATTGAGAAACGTTGCCGCTTGAGTGAGAGGATCGTTATCGAGTTGAGGAACACCGGAGCTGCTGCTGATGACCGAGATGGAGTCGCGAGTATTTTCAGTACAGGCTGTGAGAGCTGGTACGGAAAAGTTGTTGCTGATGCAGGTGATGGAAAATCTACAGCAGTACAGGAGAGGGATGAGGCATGAAGGTCGCACACAAAAGCTTCAAACAACTCTAAAAATCCTCACGAGGCATCAACGTGAACAAGAGAAGATGCATGCTATGATCGCAGGTTGGCAAACTGTTCCGGAACGGATGAAGCAAGCTGATGTTGATCCGGCTGACCAGCAAAGGAATGGCGCAGAATGGATTGAGTCAAATCCAGTTCAGGCCAGTGTATATCCAAGACACCTGAGGCAAACAGAGAACGGAGTTGTACAAACACTGGCCCGAGAAGAGCTTTCCATTCGATACGGTATGTCTGTTCCATCTGAACCTCAATCTGTGGAAGGACCTTGTCTGTGAATTCTGAAAACAATGGAGACCGTGAGTGCCTGAATGAAGCAGATTAAGCAAACGCATGCAACGGACACACTATAGCAACGAGAAATATCGAGGACACATGACATACAACTCTTGGTGATGCAACAACAAACAACGGCATTTACCGAGTTTTTGGTACGCCGGTCTAATCCCGAGCAACAAATTCAAATCGGACAGGAACGGTTCCGGAAGGAGCAAATGGTTTCCAAACTGGTTCGGCTAGATGAGGAAATTACCGATCCTAACTCTAGTATCAGCAACCGGAACGGAGACAAAGAAATTCCCAGACTGAGTTTTCAATTAGATGTATTGAGAGGATACAAGCTGTTCGAAGGGTAAAATCCATAGCATTTGGAGATGCCCCATTGCCAAAGCTTATGTCGTGGACATGTCCCTTTGCGGAGTCCACCAGATGCATTGCACACTGGCGGTGACAAGAAGGCTTGGTCCGCATCACAAGCGTTTGCCCAAGCAGCTCTTACGTGGAAAGCATACGTGTGCGTATTGCCAAGCCAAACAAACGCTGGTGTTTCAACTGCCATGGGGGAGGTGCTGGCTTCTTCTGTAGCTACGGGTGTTGAGAATGTTTCTTTAATGCTTTGTCTGCAGTTTCTGGGAATGGTAAGGAAGACGCAGAGGAACGCGGACCACCGCACCGAAAGGAGCATCATGGTATTCCTAGTACTGATGTAGTGGAAGAAGTGAAGGTTGTTGCTGCTGTTAGAACAGTGATGGAGCGTGGCATAAAGCCAGACAGCTTAGGAACAAAAAGAAAAATTGAAGTCCCAACAGCATGCTTGGAGCAAATGAAAGCTTGTTTCTTAGATGTCGGACTGAACAAAAGCAAACTCTTAGAAGCCAAGGCCATTTTTTTGAGAGAATCAGTGTATCTAGAACAGACGCACAGCACACGGCCGCAGAGGTGTTGGATTGGTGTTGCCCGATCCGGTTGGGCCGAATGCTTGTGTCCCCCAAATTTTCGGCACTGTAGCAAATGCTGACCACTGTAGCGGAGCTGACCGACCGACACCGACAGGCACTGTAGCGGTGTGGACTTCGGGGTCAACTTTACTGTAGCGCTTTTGACAAAGCCAGCCACCGTTCACTGTAGCGACGCGGACCACTTTTTCGAATAGTGACCGTCTTCTCCATTTGTTTTATAGCCCATTTCGGGCTAGGGTTTTATGTTGGAAATCCTCTGTAATTTGCTGCTCCCGATTAGTGAAATTCTGCCTCTCCCGTGGACGTAGGGATTTTTCCCGAACCACGTAAATCGCCGTGTTCATTGCTGTTTTTCCTTTATTTCGTTTTCTCATTTTCTGTCGTTGTTTCTCCCGACGATTCCGCAACAAGAGGTTGTATGGCAGTGATCTGTGTTGTGCCCAGAATCAGATATGGTACTCAAGCGGATGCTGGATGGAAATTTTATGATTGGATGCTTGGTATTTCCACAGTGTAGGCATGTAGTACGACTTCCTGGATTCTTATCAGAGGTTGGTAGCCATTATCACTTTATTGAGGTAAATCCCTCTTTGGTTTTTGATCCAAGGCATATGGCTTGCGGTTGAATATACCATCTGGCGCAGTTTTTAGACGCGAGCCTGGTGAAAGTAAAAGTGCCATGCTTGTAATGGTTGGAGGTAACCAGGAGATTCAAGGTGGAAATTCTGTTGCCAAAGTGAAGCTAGCATTGAAGCAGCAATGAAAAATGTATACGCAAAAGGATTTGAAATTTGTGAAGAGGAAAACCCGAGTGATGGAATCACTGGAGAAGATACTGCATTCACAGCACCAATGTCTCCTCGGAAATATGTTAACATGTATGGCCCTACCACTGGTGACAAAGTTTGGCTTGATGTGTAGTCATCATTAATTATACAGGATTATTTAGACCTGATATTGGTCTTAAAAGTGGCTTATTTTCCTCAGTCGGGAAAGCAGGCAACCCATCAGTAATGAATGGTGTTTCTAATGACGTGACCATTGGAGAGAACACAGAGGATATTGCTGGAGAAGGAATGATTGCGACTGCTGGGGCGATAGACTGTCATGTGCACTTCACATGCCCTCAACCAGCATATGAAGCAGTCTCCATTGGAATTTCTACATTAATTGGAGGCGGAACAGGACCTGCTACTGGATCATGTGCGATAATTTGTACGCCTTCCCCCATCATGTATGGAATTTATGTCACTTATTTCTTGTCGAACTTGTAGGCAATTTTTTATGCAAGTTGTAGAATGATAAGAGAGGTGGAGACCCAATACCCAAGGTTCCTCTCTAAGGGAGGTCTTGAGGTTATTTTATAAGGAATAATAAAGACCACATCAGATCAAATGTCCGATGTGGGATGCAGACTCCAACACTCCCCCTCAAGCTAGGTGTACCTAGTTTAAACACATAAAGAAAAACAAAGCAATCAACAGACGCTGCAAACACTCCCCCTCAAGCTGGACATACCCAACTTGATGACAAAACAAGACAAAAACAAAGGATAAACCGCTATGGGTGCTGCTTCCCCTCAAGAAGTTGATGGATGATGCTGTTGAAAAAATTGGTTGTTAAGCTGCACAAGCGGTGCCGGTTTGCGGAGTGTAACATCCCAGGTATTTATAGAATCATACATTTTCATATCTATGAATATTTATGAATAAGATATTAATTTTACGTTAAAAGGGACACTTTGTCCGATAGCGTACTCGACACACAACAACAAGTTTCTCCGAAATCTTACTTTGCACACAACTTTGAGTTATACTAAAAAATAATACTGTAACGTCCCGGACCCGGGTGCCACGCAACGGGTGCCCCGAGCCCGGTTCGCCACGTGACCTCAAGCGCATTTCCCCAAACGCCAGAGGCTGCCGACTAGCAGCGAGGGCCCAGGTCTGATAGTGGGGAAACTATGCCCTCATTTATCAAAGTGTAACGCAGCGGAATACCAAAATAACCATACAACAAACAACGGAAACAGTAAACATACACAACTGAAATAACTACATCAGTGGATATAACCAATAGTATATAAGTGATGATGCTACATGTTTCAAGTTCTAAGAAAACAGCCAGAACATGTTATACATCAATACAGTACAGTAAACAGCAGAGTACAGCAAAACAAAGCAAACAGCTGGCAGCGGCATCGCGAGCCTAGGCTCGGTCCCATGCCCTCCTACTCCACAGCAACAGTCAAGTACCTGTATAGTGATTCTTGCCCCTATCCACACCTGCAGCAAAGAAATCTGTTTGGGCCGAAAAGCGTGACCCAAACAGGGTGTGAGAAATATATCTCAGTAGGCACCTACCAAAGGCCCGTGCCCAACTGCGTGTAAACATGCAACAACAGTGTGCAGTAGTAAAATGCAATAAAGTAAGCAGTACTCAAAAGTAACTAATTCCAGTTATATTGCCATTTTATTATCCATTTAATCCATTTAAATATTAGAAACCACCAAAGTGCATTTCTAAGTAAACAGTCCACGTCCTCAGACAAACAAAACCTTACCCTCAGGTAAGCAGAATCCAACCCGCAGGTATAGCCCTCAGGCGTAACAGAAATTGCCCTCAGGCGTAGGAAGTGTCGCCCTCAGGCACAGAAGTCAAGCCCTCAGGCGAAATACTACAGCCCTCGGGCTAAATAGTGCAGTGCCCTCAGGCTAATCACAACAACGCCCTCAGGCCAAATACAACAACGCCCTCAGGCTAAACAGGTAACCGGACCATGCCCAACAGGTAAACAAGCAGTAACAAGCAATTCCTCTCAAGGCAATTCTACAATTACTACATTTAAGACATACCCTCGGGTATCCTGGCCAAACGGCTAAACAGAGGAACACACCCCTCGGGATGGTCCTGGATCCAAGCAACGATCCCAAACAACATTTTATTATCACAATTAAATACTTAATCAATTCTAGGTATTAAATATAGCAACGGCCTCAGCCACACGACACCCCGACATGGGTTCGTGGCACAAAAACGCACAAAACACACAGCAGTTGGAAAACTAAACACAAAGCCACCTACCTTATACGCCAACGAACGCTATACCCGAACGCCGGCTCCAGAAACGCCCAAGAACGGCGTAGATCTGACGAAGAACAAAACTCATTCAAACGTAAATAACTTACGTTAGGAGAAGAATTGGCAAGAACGGTACCGGGAGAGGAGAGGGCTTACCCGTGCGGTTCCAACGAGATCGTCCGAAGCCGAATCAGATTCCAGACGAACGCCCGGTGGACCTTCAAAGACCCGGCCTCCTCCTTTGGCTCCAAAACGGCTCAAGTGCCTCCTTTGCCAAATGAGGAGGCTACTGCCTGTTTTAAGCCGAAAAAACAAAGTACACGGCGTGTACTCCTTTCATTTAACTGTTCAAATGGCGGCACCGCCACATTGTTCATCTGCCGACAAGAGTACACGGCATGTACTCCCAAGTACACGGCGTGTACTGCCGCCCAGCTGGCGGCGACTCCACCGCCTTACTGTTTAAGCCTGCCGACTGACTACACAGCGTGTAAGGTACCACTACACGGCGTGTAGTCGGTTCCTACACCCTTCATCGCCGGCATGGCCACACGCCCCGTGTACTCATCCCAACACGGCCAAAAGTACACGGCGTGTAGTTCCAAAAAATTAACATTTTTTCCCATTTTCCATATTTTCTCAAAAACACTTAAGGAAAAGGAAAAGGAAGAAGCCCGTACCTCGAAAATAAGAACCGGGTTCTTACAAACTTCCCCCCTTATAGCAATTCGTCCCCGAATTGCCCTTTAAAGGGTGGCGAAGAGAAAACTCAGAACAGCTCTGGCCACTGAGCACGTACGTCGGCCTCCCGCTCCCATGTCTCGTCCTGCACTCGACCATGCTGCCATAGCACCCGTACGAGAGGAACTGACCGGCCTCGGAGAACCTTCGTGCTCCTATCAACGATACGGATCAGATGCTCCTCAAAGGACGCATCATGCTGAAGCTCAACCTCCTCTGGCTGAAAGGTGTGAGACGGGTCTGAAAGGTAGCGACGCAACTGAGACACGTGGAAGACGTCGTGCATGGTTTGGTACCGCTGCGGTAACTGCAACCGATAGACAACCAGCCCGACTCTCTCCAGAATCTCAAATGGTCCCACATACCTCGGTGAAAGCTTACCCTGTCTCCGGATCCGCTTGTGTCCCAGCCTCGGCGAAACACGCAAGAAAACCTGATCCCCGACCACGAACTCCAAGGGTCGTCTGCGGCGATCAGCATAAGACTTCTGATGAGACTGCGCGGTAGCCATCCGCTTCCGAATCAACTGGACCTGCTCAGATGTCTCCTGCACGAGCTGTGGCCCCAGCAAAGCTGCCTCACCTGCCTCTAACCAGCACAAAGGTGATCGGCATGGCCTACCATATAAAGCCTCGTATGGTGCCATCTCAATAGTTGCCTGAAAACTATTGTTATAGGCAAACTTGACTAAGGGTATATGCTTCTCCCAAGAGCCCCCAAAGTCTAGGACGCATGCGCGCAGCATGTCCTCTAGCACCTGTATCGTCCGCTCTGACTGACCATCTGTCTGAGGGTGGTATGCTGTGCTCAGAAGCACCTGTGTACCCAGCGCCCTCTGAAAACTCTGCCAGAAACGAGACGTAAAGCGGACGTCCCTATCTGAAACGATAGAACGAGGGACCCCATGCAGACGTACGATCTCTCGGATATACAGCCTTCTGAGCTCGTCCACACCAAAGGTTTCCTTGATCGGCAAGAAGTGAGCTACCTTCGTGAGTCTGTCCACAACAACCCACACAGCGTCATTGCCTCGAGGTGACCTCGACAATCCCGTCACGAAATCCATCGCGACATCATCCCATTTCCACTCTGGAATGGGCAACTGCTGTAACAACCCAGCTGGTCTCTGATGCTCCGCCTTCACCTGCTGACAGGTGGAACACCTCGTAACAAAACCAGCTATCTCTCTCTTCATACCCGGCCACCAGTACTGACGCCTCAAGTCACGGTACATCTTGGTAACCCCGGGATGAACTACCCAAGCTGAAGCATGAAACTCCCATATCAGCTCCTCGCGTATATCCCCTGGAACCCATACACGTCCATGGAAACGCAAAACCTCGTCATCGCCTATCGTCCAACCGGAAGGAGGGTCCTCACTTGCCACCGACTCCCGTAGAACTAGGCCTTCTGAATCTGATAGCTGCCTCATCCTCACTCTGTCCAGGAGGGTAGAAGTCACAGCTAACGAGGAAAGATAAGTCTGCCCCTGACTGTCATGCACCTCTAGATGCATCTCAGAGAACAAAGCCATAAGCTGCCACTCACCACTGACCTCCTGCACTGCCTGTATCTGAGTCTTCCTGCTCAGTGCATCGGCTACTGCATTACCTTTACCAGGTGTATAGGCAAACTCAAAATCGAAGGACTGTAGGTATTCGACCCACCTTCTCTGTCTCAGATTCAGGTCACGCTGAGTAAAGATATACTTGATGCTTTTGTGGTCGGTGAAAACCACAAAATGCTCTCCCAACAGATAATGTCTCCAACAGCGCAACGTATGAACAACTGCAGCCAACTCGAGATCATGCGTCGGGTAATTCCTCTCATGTGGCCTCAACTGCCGAGACCCGTACGCCACAACTCGGTCGCCCTGCATCAAAACGGCTCCCTACCCAATCCCTGATGCATCACAGTAAACTGTATAACTCTTCCCCTGCTTTGGGAGTATCAGGATCAGTGCTGATGTCAGCCTTCCCTTCAGGTCCTGAAAAGCTATCTCACAAGCTTCTGACCAAACGAACTTCACACCCTTCTTCGTCAGACCGTCAACGGTGCTGCTAAGCGGGAGAAGTCCTGTATGAAGCGTCTGTAGTAACCAGCCAGCCCTAAGAAACTCCGTATCTCAAACACGTTCTTGGGCTGCTCCCAGGAAACTACTGCTCTCACCTTCTCTGGGTCCACTGCAACTCCTGCCTCTGAGATGATATGACCCAGGAAGTGAATCTGGTCCATCCAAAAGTGGCACTTCGAGAGCTTAACATATAACCGATGCTCTCTCAGTGTACTCAATACGATCTCAAGATGAGTGGCATGGTCGTGTCGAGTGTGAGAGTACACCAAGATGTCGTCCACGAATACTACCACAAATGAATCAAGATACGGATGGAACACACGATTCATCAGAGCCATGAAAACTGCTGGCGCGTTCGTGAGTCCGAACGGCATAACCGTATACTCATATAGACCATACCTACTCCTGAAAGCTGTGAGAGGTATATCAGATGGTCTAACGCGCAGCTGATGATATCCGGATCTCAAGTCAATCTTCGAGAACACTCGTGCTCCACGAAGTTGATCAAACAGATCATCTATCCTCGGCAAGGGATATCGGTTCTTAACCGTCAACTGGTTCAGCTTCCGATAAACCACACAAAGTCTGAGGGTACCATCCGCCTTCTTCGCAAAAAGGACCGGAGAACCCCAAGGAGAAGTACTGGGTCGGATAAAACCCTTTGCCTGTAACTCCTCTAGCTGCCTCTTGAGCTCCTGCAACTCAGGCGTGACCATCCTATAAGGAGGAATGGACACCGGTGCTGCTCTTGGCACAAGCTCAATAGAGAAATCCACCTCACGCACCGGAGGTAGACCTGAAAAGTCGTCCGGGAAGACATCCCTGAAACGATCGACAACTGGAGGGAAATCCGTCTGACAAGTCCCCTGGTCATCCAGATATAAGCTCGCAATCTGGGCTGTGACTCCACCTCGCCCATGATGCTCTGGTCCAGCTCGACTCGCCTGAACATCCCACTCGCCCTTGTATAGAAACTCCCCGCCCTCTGGTGACGTGAAATGCACCCTGCGACGATAGCAGTCTACAAAGGCTCGAAAGGGAACCAACCGGTCCATCCCGAGAATGACGTCATAGCTCGTCATCTCCAGGACATAGAGGTCCCAAAGGAAGTGACACCCACCAACCTCAAGGGGGCACTCCTTGCATTGATGCACACCAACCGTCCTAGTCCCCAACGGAGTGTCTAGCGTCAAGATATCAGAAGAAGTAGAAACACCGAGCCCAAGGCTCTCCACAACGGGTACATATATAAAACTATGTGTAGCACCCGTATCAAAAAGTACTGAAGACAAGACAGAAGCTACTAGAATAGTACCTCTGACTGTCGAAGGTTCGGGATCCTGCTCCTGCTGGGTCTGTTGCACTGCATATGCCTGCCCAGTGCCGCGGCCCTGCGACACAGCCTGGCTACCCTGAGCTGTCCCGCCCTGCTGCCTCTGCGATCCTGGTGTCTGGCTACCACGACCACGACCACTATCTCTGCCAGCACGCCCTGACGTATTCCAATTCCCTGACTGGTAAGAAGCCACTGGTCCTGCACCCGCACGCGGAGTCTGCACAGAACCCCTCTCACTAGCCACTGGTAGAAACGCCCTGCAAAAGCGCTGCAGATGACCCATCTTGCCGCAAGCTCGGCACTCCACTGGGTCCCGTGGACACTGCGGCCTCTTGTGCCCCTCTCTGCCACACTGGTAGCACCTGACCGGTCCACCTGAAGAAGCTGCCTGGCTGGTACTGCCGCCCTGAGAGAAGTCCATCTGTCTCTTCCTCTTGCTAGCAAAAATAGTACCAGTAACTGGTGCTGAACCGCCCTGGCCCACACCACTTGATTCCCTCAGGTTCCTCTCTGTAATCAACGCTTGGTTCACAATCGCGTGTACAGTAGGCAACCTGAAAACATTTACCAGTGCTCGGATGTCATACCGAAGACCATCCTCAAAACGTCTGGCTCTCAACGTCTCATCACCCACCAGCACGGGTGCAAAACGCTGAAGCTCTGTAAAACGAGCAGAGTAGTCCATCACCGACATAGCGCCCTGCTGCAGATTCATGAACTCTCGAGCTCTATCTGCCCTCAGCGTCTCGGGAAAGAAAAAGTCATAGAAGACTGCCTGAAAATCCTCCCATGCCATGTCCCTGTGATGCTCTGACTGGGTGGTAACATCCCACCACCTCTTGGCGGAATCACGCAGCATGTAAGTCGCGAGGTTGACCCTCCGCCCTGGAGGCGTCTCAAGATGCTCGAAAATAGTCTGCATCGATCCTAGCCAAGACTCTGCAGCCTGTGGTCCGCCATCCCCTGAAAATGTAGGCGGATGCTGCTGCTGAAAGATACGCGTCAGCTCGGCCATAGATGTGGCAGCCTGCGGTGCTCCCTGAAAGGTCTGCATGAACCGCAATAAGCCTTCACGGAACTGCGCCTCCGCGCCTGTGTCCGTTATAACAGCTGGTGCCGCATCTGGCTCTGCTGGTGGATCAACTGGTAGCCCATGACCCACCATCTCCGGAGTATACTCGTTGTCGCTCTCCTGGCGAACAACTCGCGGTCGTCTAGGCGGCATGACTCTACAAGGTCAAAAACACGCCTCAGATTCAAGATTATTAAGACTGAAAG
Source organism: Viscum album (assembly GCA_963277665.1). Classification (NCBI taxonomy): domain Eukaryota; kingdom Viridiplantae; phylum Streptophyta; class Magnoliopsida; order Santalales; family Viscaceae; genus Viscum; species Viscum album. The sequence goes on along the minus strand of OY728135.1, from coordinate 1,821,707,013 downwards.
CGAAGGAACCACAAAAGAACAAGAGGAAGAAGGCGTTTCAAAATTTGCAAAACAAGACTACACGGTGTGTACACTGACTACACGGCGTGTACTTGACTTCCTTTCCCCTGCCCGGGTCCTTCCACACGGCTTTCGTTCAACAAAACTACACGGCGTGTATAATATCTACACGGCGTCTATGGTGTTATTTTCCAACTGCTCGTGTCGTCTGTGACACGGCCGACTACTCGGCTTTACTCTACACGGCGTGTTACACCCGAACACGGCGTGTACACCATCCCGTTTCCCAGCCACACGGCTAACTCTACACGGCCTGTCCTCGGACAAAGACTACACGGCGTGTCCCAAAGGTACACGGCGTGTTCTGGAAGAGGTGACACCGGCCCGTGTTGTTAGTTACACGGCCGAGTCCCCAGGTCTCACTACACGGCGTGTCTATAACTGGCACGACGTGTTCTGTCAAGGAGTTCACCGACTCGTGTTGTTAGTTACACGACCGGACTTCGGGTCAACACTACACGGCGTGTACAAAACTACACGGCGTGTTTTACCCAAGGCCTTCCTTACCCCGTGTCGCCGCCCACACGGTTTGTGACACGAGAAGAGACTACACGGCGTGTACTCAGGGTACACGGCGTGTACTCAGGGTACACGGCGTGTACTCAGGGTACACGGCGTGTACTCAGGGTACACGGCGTGTACTCAAAAAGTTCATTTTTCTTTCCGAACAGAAGAACATACACGGCGTGTATAAAAATACTACACGGCGTGTATACTGGGTTTCCGGACAGTATGCCTCAGAAACTTCTCCGAAACCCATAAAATACTGAAAAACAACACCTAAGTGTCAAATTCCGACCCGTGGGGGCCCATACACCCCACGAATCAAAGTTTGACATCTTATTTGTGTTATAACCAATAACCAGTCAATGATGCACCAAATTCCGGTTAATGGGGGCCCATACTCCCCAAAAACCAAAGTTTGACGTCCATTCTATAAACAAGCTCAAACAATAATACCATATCACTAGGCAGATATTTATCAAGCAACTATCACAACAGCATGCTTTACTAGCACAACAACTATCACAACAACATGCAAATTCTAATGCACCTACATGGCATGGAAATTATGCATGACATGTGATATCTAGCATGTGCCTATATGATGCATGAGACGGCATACCCTCATCTCATCGGGTTGCAACAAAATAGAACCCACAGATAAAATATAAACAGCACAATCCAAGTGCGTCACCCAACGGTGAAAATATATCAACTGTAAAATCTGCAAAATCAAAAGAATGCAAAATACGAGGTAGACTGACTTTTCCCTGTACACGGGTTAGATACGCCCGGGCACAACTTATTACCAACTACCGTTCCGTCCTATCCCTGACTACGGCTCCAAATAGTAAGTCAAAGAAAAGAAACCTGCCTCTGATACCACTTTGTAACGTCCCGGACCCGGGTGCCACGCAACGGGTGCCCCGAGCCCGGTTCGCCACGTGACCTCAAGCGCATTTCCCCAAACGCCAGAGGCTGCCGACTAGCAGCGAGGGCCAATGTCTGATAGTGGGGAAACTATGCCCTCATTTATCAAAGTGTAGCGCAACGGAATACCAAAATAACCATACAACAAACAGCGAAAGCAGTAAACATACACAACTGAAATAACTACATCAGTGGATATAACCAATAGTATATAAGTGATGATGCTACATGTTTCAAGTTCTAAGAAAACAGCCAGAACATGTTATACATCAATACAGTACAGTAAACAGCAGAGTACACCAAAACAAAGCAAACAGCTGGCAGCGGCATCGTGAGCCTAGGTTCGGTCCCATGCCCTCCTACTCCACAACAACAGTCAAGTACCTGTATAGGGATTCTTGCCCCTATCCACACCTGCAGCAACGAAATCTGTTTGGGCTGAAAAGCGTGACCCAAACAGGGTGTGAGAAATATATCTCAGTAGGCACCCACCAAAGGCCCGTGCCCAACTGTGTGTAAACATGCAACAACAGTGTGCAGTAGTAAAATGCAATAAAGTAAGCAGTACTCAAAAGTAACTAATTACCAGTTATATTGCCATTTTATTATCCATTTAATCCATTTAAATATTAGAAACCACCACAGTGCATTTCTAAGTAAACAGTCCACGTCCTCAGACAAACAAAACCTTACCCTCAGGTAAGCAGAATCCAACCCGCAGGTATAGCCCTCAGGCGTAACAGAAATTGCTCTCAGGCGTAGGAAGTGTCGCCCTCAGGCACAGAAGTCAAGCCCTCAGGCACGAAAGGTTGCCCTCAGGCGAAATACTACAGCCCTCGGGCTAAATAGTGTCGTGCCCTCAGGCTAATCACAACAACGCCCTCAGGCCAAATACAACAACGCCCTCAGGCTAAACAGGTAACCGGGCCATGCCCAACAGGTAAACAAGCAGTAACAAGCAATTCCTCTCAAGGCAATTCTATAATTACTACATTTAAGGCATACCCTCGGGTATCCTGGCCAAACGGCTAAACAGAGGAACACACCCCTCAGGATGGTCCTGGATCCAAGCAACGATCCCAAACAACATTTTATTATCACAATTAAATACTTAATCAATTCTAGGTATTAAATATAGCAACGACCTCAGCCACACGACACCCCGACATAGGTTCGTGGCACAAAAACGCACAAAACACACAGCAGTTGGAAAACTAAACACAAAGCCACCTACCTTATACGCCAACGAACGCTATACCCGAACGCCGGCTCCAGAAACGCCCAAGAACGGCGTAGATCTGACGAAGAACAAAACTCATTCAAACGTAAATAACTTACGTTAGGAGAAGAATTGGCAAGAACGGTACCAGGAGAGGAGAGGGCTTACCCGTGCGGTTCCAACAAGATCGTCCGAAGCCGAATCAGATTCCAGACGAACGCCCGGTGGACCTTCAGAGACCCGACCTCCTCCTTTAGCTCCAAAACGGCTCAAGTGCCTCCTTTGCCAAATGAGGAGGCTACTGCCTGTTTTAAGCCGAAAAAACAAAGTACACGGCGTGTACTTCAAAGTACACGGCGTGTACTCCTTTCATTCAACTGTTCAAATGGCGGCACCGCCACACTGTTCATCTGCCGACAAGAGTACACGGCATGTACTCCCAAGTACACGGCATGTACTGCCGCCCAACTGGCAGCGACTCCACCGCCTTACTGTTTAAGCCTGCCGACTAACTACACGACGTGTAAGGTACCACTACACGGCGTGTAGTCGGTTCCTACACCCTTCATCGTCGGCATGGCCACACGCCCCGTGTACTCATCCCAACACGGCCAAAAGCACACGGCGTGTGGATAAAGTACACGGCGTGTAGTTCCAAAAAATTAACATTTTTTCCCATTTTCCATATTTTCTCAAAAACACTTAAGGAAAAGGAAAAGGAAGAAGCCCATACCTCGAAAATAAGAACTGGGTTCTTACAAATACAATAATAATATTATTATTTTAAATGGTAGTTAACGCCTAACCGTTGTATTGACGGGAATGAACAGAACTAACTACAATATGATTACACATGCTTGTTAAATGTTTTTACATTTATCAAATATTTTTTAGAGGCTTAAAATGAGAATGAATCCAATTTTAACCATAAAATACTCTATTTTTAAAAGCTCATTTTACCGCCTTTTGACGGAGAACCCTTTTTAAATCTAGTTTTTGTCACTTTTATATGTTCTATTTGACAAAATAAATCTTTTCTTTGAAAGCGGGAATATCAAAATTTACTTTGGTTGAAATTTTGGTATTTTTCTGATAAAATTCATATTTTAATGAATAGTGAAAAATATTGCATTTTAATTTAATGTTGGTCATTAGAAGTAATTTCACATTGAAATTGGACATAAACACATGTCAATTCTTTGATAGTTTTTACTTAAAAACTTGCTTTCTGGTTATGACAACGAGAATTAATTTTAAATTATTTTCTATCAGTTCTGTGTTTTGAATTTGGAAAAATGGATTCCATATTTGGAATCAGAAGGTCCAAATTGTGTAAATATGTACTTTTTATTTTTGGACATTATGAATAGTAATTTCAGTAGTTATTTTTATTTACCATGGTTAAAGGGTAAATCAGGTAAATAAGAGTAAAAAAATAATATTATAATAATATAAAACTACCCTAACACGTGTCTTGATCCTATTGGCTGAGATATGGCCGACCTTGAGCATCTTTGAGCTGATTTTAGGACCCCATGGAGCCACTTGGGTGTGATAATGACATGTTATAATAATTAATTTAAAGTAAAAGAAATTCAACATAAACATGTATTGTTTTACTAAAACGATTTTAAAGTGAGGTTATATAACTGATCTCTTTGACTATAAATAGTCATTAGAAAGCTAAAAAGATTTTGTGTATCATGATATTTTATTTATAATTTTTAGACATTAAATAAATAAATTTATTTATAACACAATGATGATGCAGTGATTGCCTTATTAATGAAATATTAAAATAAATGATATTATAAATATTAAAATAAATGCAATTTGAACATTTTTATGCCATCCATGAATTTTCTAGATGATTATGACATGTTATCTTTGAGTTAATGTAGTTTGTTCGAATGAATCAAGTTGTTATGACTTTAACAAAAATCAACTACTAAATAGTGTCAAAATTGACATAAATGAGTTTTTAAAACAAATGTTATTTTATTAAATGATATAATAGTCATAAAAATTATATATTCGGCCAACTGACTTAGATAATGTTACAAATGTTATTAATGATCCACTTGAGGTTCTCTTGACATTTTATAGTAACAATATTAACCATATAGTGTAAAAATACAAGTAGACATTATAAGAGTTAATTTATTTAACTAAGGGTTAAAGTCAAATGATAAGGTTAAATTTGTGACCTAAGATTGTCTAAAACCTATTGGTTGAGAGGATTTCGACCCATCTTCATCTTATACTCGAAATATATCACTTTGGAACTATTAGAATTCGAAAATCAATTTATAATAAAATAATATTTCAAAACTTTCCTAAAGTGTCCCTTCTCTCTCTTATAAAAGGTCATCACCTCTACCCACTTACTTACACCTCTCAAGCTCCTTGGCTTGTCCAACTTTTGCTCAAATAAGCTCCAAATATCTCTCTCCGCCTCCTATAAGCCTTACCTTGGGCATAAGACAACTCAAGGAAGCCTTTTGACTCAAATCAAAAGGAGTTACCTGATTTAGAGGTAACGTCTTCTCTTAAGTTCCTTTCATTTATTTTCTTTTCTCCAACCCCATAACCTTTCTTTATTCCTTTCTTTTATAACATTAGTGTCCTCAATATACTAGGATGTTGTTATGCTAAGGGTTCGACCTACACTTACACACACCTCCATCTAATGGATATAGAACATATTGTTTCTGTGTACGATAAACTACTGTCTCACGAAACGATAATTGTTCGATTTTCTCCTACCACCTCTCATGGTGACCATTATAATGACACTATATTTATATATGATATATATTATATTTATATTGTCTCTATGCTTTTGTAATTTTTATTTAGAACATATTTTTATGCTTTCCATGTTGTGTAAATACGATAATTTCGTTCGAGGAAGTGTGAACTACCGCCCCCTCAAAGCGATGTGACTCGTTCCCGCTATACATGGAACGTATAAAGGATGGTTTTATTAAACCTATGAGACATACATGACATTAATATAATACTGGTATTATAATATACATTTATATCATTTGATTATTATTTTTTTAAAATGACAAAGAAATGAAAGTAGCGTTCATGCGTACATACGACCTACTGCCTTTATGAACGATGCATTTCATTTCTTATTTCTAAAAATTATTGATATTATAAATACATATATACCGGATATATATGATATTTAAATCATGAATAATATTCTGGAGATGATGGACTTTTGACTACATGGACAATTTACACCAAAACAAGTTCATTTTCGACTCAAGTACCGAATATCGACAAAACGACCGATATGAACTTAAATAAGTATGTAATTTTTATAACATGGTAATAAGTGATACAAAAAGAATAATAAACTTGAAAAAGGTTCTCAAGCAAGTAAAAATTAATCTAAGTTTACTATTCAGGAACATAACGATTGTACGTGACGAGTTGAACTCAAGGTAAGGGGCTTCGTCTCAATCTTCTTTCACTGAGACATATTTTGATAATATACATTACCTTCTTTTAAACGGTGTATAATAAACCACTTTGACTTTTAATTTCATTCAACGATTTTCAAAAGGAATCTTTTTCTATAAGGTGTTTTACTAGACGACAATAAAGAATGTTTTTTTTAACGTACGCGGCGATAATGACCTTTCCGCCGCCGTGATCGTTATTTTGTATTTGGCTTCCTCTACAAGCTGTAATGTTTTTAAAAAGAAAAGTAAATACCATATTCATTTTTTAGGTATTTTGGTATTGAAAATGGTTTTGATAAAGAATTGATTATGTCAATATCTTGAAATGATCTTTTGTGATTGCAGTGTGGAAATATTATTTTTCCGTTATGTTTGTTTTATGTGTTATGATTATATAATGGTACTTGGACATTTGACGGGTGATAAATCGAAGACGGGTGGTTCCGTGATAAACCAAAGACGGGTGGTTTCGTGATAAACCAAGGATGAGTCGTTACGTTATAACCTCCATTGATTGGGTATGGAAGTCGGCTGTATGACTATTCCAGTTAGTGATATGTGTGGAAGTCGACCGTATAGTTATTCCGTTTAAGTGTATTTATGTCCCAAGTTACCTTTAATGTTATATGTTGCTCTCTATGAGCTTTATAGTAATCTTTTGATTACAAAAAAGGTAAAAAATGAACTTATATCCAGTGAAGTATATTTACTACCGCTTAAATGTGAAAAGTATTACTTTATGATAAAATATTCACGGTTTTCATGTTTTCCCAAGACTAACACTTCCTTCTTTGTGTATGCCTTATTGAGCTTTTTATGCTTATCTCAAGTTTTGAAATGTTTTTCTGAGGACTTAAAGAAGAATAAAGTCAAAGATGAGATCAAGGAAAAGTTATGCTGTTAAAACAAGAAACGATATCATGTTTCTTTTTAAAGAGTTTGTTTTATGAAAAAATGGACAATGAGTAGAAGTGTTTACTTGTAATATTTAAGTTGCTATGTATGAGTTATGACATAATTCTCTAAAGCTCTAAACCTAAAAGGATCCAAAGTGAATTAAAATCAATTGTTGACTTATTTCAAGATTAAGTAATGTTTAAGGTCGGAGCCTTATACGGAGCGCCGGGAAAGCCGCAAAGGCGGGCCGGTCGTCGGAGGCGCCGGGAAAGCCGCACTGGCGAGGTCGGTCGACGAGGGGCCGGGAAAACCGCATAGGCTGGGCCGGTCGTCGGATTGTCAGGAAAGCCGACGGGATCTCGCTGCCACTATGCGGAATAACGAACGAGCCCGTAGGTTGAAGGCGCAGGAGGAGAGCGAGCAGGGAGGCGAGGGGAGAGTGCCTCAGAGAACCGTCGCGCACAACAAGAGGGAGGAGCGACCCGTCAGGAGGGGCCGACGAGGGGGCATGGGGAGCACCGACGACTCTGGATCTGGCTGGGTGGCGGTGCACCGGTATAGGGAGGCCGAAAGGAGGTTGGTTTTTGGACTCCGTCGTAACGTTCGACGGTGCGGCTGAGGGTGGTCTGTCTAGGGAAGCGGCGTGGAAACTTGAGGACAGAGGAAGAGGTCTCGTCAGAGGGAGCCGATGACGGAACTGTGTCACATGAGGAGGTCGACGCCCAGAAAAAAGCGACCGGGAGGGAGCCGTCGTGGGGGCACTGACAGGAGGGAGCCATCGCGCCAAACGGTGGGATCCGTCGGGAGGGAGCCGTCGGGGATTCCGTAGGAGGAGGCAGACGACTCGTCGCGGAGGGAGGCGCCGCTAAGGTAGGCGGCGCGGGATGACTGGGATGACTGGAACGGGGCGCAACAACTGATGGTGCTCTCGTCGTGAGGGGTCGTAACCAGGAGATGCCGTTGCGGGACGGAGAGTGACGGGCAGGAGTCCGGCGAGGGGGCGGCCGACTGCCCGAGGGCCGCCGCCCCCACCACCGGGGGGAATTGCTGGAAACCTAGATGGGAAAAAAAAGGGCTGGCTTGGGTTAGGATTAGACATTCTCTGATACCATGTAGAATGATAAGAGTGGTGGAGACCCAATATCCAAAGTTCCTTTCTAAGGAAGGCCTTGAAGTTATTTTATAAGGAATAATAAAGACCACATAACACCACAAGTCAGATATGGGATGCAGACTCCAACACCCCCAATCTACTCCAACAACCCCAACAACCTATTATAAATGAAAGTACAATATTACCCCCATCTACTAACAACCGCCCCACACAAACAACCCCTTCCCCACGTTCCTATCAGAAATACTATTTTGTGTGCCTTTGGCATAAGGAGTGTTAGAAATAACAACCCTAGGTTATTAACATAAATTTAATAGGAATCAACCAGCTGACTATCAATGATTTGAGTTATGTTGAATTCTGTTAATTGTATTTCCGAGTAAAAGGCATTTTCGAGTCCCACATCGGATTATCCCACCTTGTAATCCTTTTTATCTATTTATAAAAGAATGTCTCCACCTCATCTTGAGGTAAAGGGAATTCACCATCTACATGGTATGAAAGGAAAACTCCCAATATTTTTTTCCCATGCGCACATTCCTCCTGACGTAAATTTCCCTCCGCCTCTCTGTGCGATATCCCGACCCGACTTCCCTCGGCATCTCTCGACCCGCCTCCCTCGGCGACTCCTGGCCTCGCCTCCATCGCGGTCTCCTGACCCCCGCCTCTGTTGCGGTTTCTCGGCCCCCGCCTCCCTCGGTGTCTCTCGGCCCGCCTCCCTCGGTGTCTCTCGGCCCGCCTCCCTCGGTGTCTCTCGGCCCGCCTCCCTCAGCGATTCTTGGCCCTACCTCCGTTGTTGTTTCTCGGCCCCCGCCTCCCTCGTGGACTCCTGACCCCGCCTCCTTCTGCGTCTCTCGGCCCCCCCCCCCCCTTGCGGTTTCCCGGCCTCGCCTCCCGCAATGACGTCTCGACCCCGCCTCCCTCCAGGACGGAGCCTCCCTCCAGGACGGATCTCCCTCCTTGCGCCAGAGGACTCCAGGCATATCTCCCTCCCTGCGTGCAACGACTCCAGCGGGATCCCCCTTCCCTGAGCGCGACAACACCTGCAGCAACCCCACCTGCTCGCAAGCCCACCCACACCGATGCCGCTTATCCATCGACGACATGATTCACCGGCTGCTCCTTGCGCAAACAACGCCTCATGCGGTTGCTCTGCGCCCCTCGTCGCCGACACCACCCCTTCCCGACGCTCCATCGACCGGCTCAACTGAGCGGATTTCTCGACGCACTGTTGACCAGACTATACAATGGCCGACTCTTCTGTCCTTCCTCCGCTGATCACCTCCTCCACTCGTCTTGTTGATGAGCGTTTTGATTCAATATATTTTTCTGTCTAGCGGAAGACGGTCTTGATGTCTCTCACTGGCATGGAACTCGACCCACACCTCGATGCTCCTCCGCCACCGCCATTAGATCTAAAATACAGGCCATGGAAGCTTGCTGACAACTAAATCTTTGCTTTACTTGTAAATTCTATGGATTGCTCGGTCAATGATGTGATTCGGACAACAAATACGGTTAAGGAACTCTGGGACTCCTTAAATCTTATGTATTTCGAAACAAACAATTTGGCCTAGGTGTCAGACGTTCTTCATCGCCTGTCTGTTATCCGCCAACAAAACCGTCCTTTTCCGATGTACTTCATCGAGTGGAAAGCCCTTCGGGATGAATTACTTGAGACAACCTTGGCTCAGCGGGATCAATTCTGTCGCTTCGGCATTCTCCATGGCCTTGATCTCGAATATGCCACAACGGCCACAAAGATGCTTGCCAGCCCCTCGCTTGAGATTCGGTTGGTTTATCATCGCCTAGGAAAGGCTCATCGGGCTCTCCCCCCCCCATTCCCAGCATCGATCCTACTGCCCTTCTGGGCTGTGGTAGTGGACGCACTTTGGGCGCTTGGGTTCTTCATGGCCACCCATCTCAGCCACATCAGCAAAGTCAAACTGCAACCCATGATGTGAGATTTTGCGCATGCTCCTTGAATTCATATATTCGTCTGCAGTCTGTAGCACATGTGCCTCAAAGTCCTTTTAATCTTCTATCTATCAGTAAGCTTACAAAGAACTTAAGCTGTATTGTTATTTTTACATTTTTTGATGTTGTGCTTCAGGAGCGGATGACGAATCGAGAACTTGGTAGAGGTCAGCTTCGGGACGGGGTGTACATGTTCGATGGTCCGACATCAGTAGCCCACACGACACTCTCTGCTCGTGCATTGGACCTTCATTCTCGGTTGGGACATCCACCCGCCTTCACCATTTATCTGCTTTTTCCTGATATCAGTCCACATATTTTTTTTTCATTGCGAGTCATGTAAATTTGCGAAACATCATCACACATCATATATTCCTTGGTACGCGCGTCGCAGCGCGTCCAATTTGCAAAATTTTATAACCGACTGACTACTGTTAAAGTGGCGAGCATGGTCGAACCACAGAGAGCACGAAATCTAGTTCACTAAAAATATTTCGTTGGACAATGTTTAGGCGGACAAGGTTTGAGGGAATTCCTATTTTTGAGTTTTCTTTTTTTTTCTTTTTAATTAAACTAAAAGGTGAGAAGACAAAAGATAAAAAGGAAATTGCAAATGAGAATGATAATGGACTCTAAGTCAACAAAATGTATCGGGGATGCTGGTGTCACAATTAAATTATCACGCAGACATGCAAAATATTCTTTTATGCGATTAAATATTTATTCTGTTTAGTTATCGTCAGTTCCGAAAATATAAACATTTTTTTTAGATGCTCAATTTTAAATTCCTAATTTATTTAAAGTCCCGTTCTCTGGTGTCATAAATAAATTAGGAAATTTGTTCAAGTCCCGAACTATACGGCGAAATGACACAACCCGTTTCTCACAAAGTTGTGTCACCAATTTGCACCTACCATCGGTCAACGCGGTTTACCTTCTCGGACCGCCGCGTCGACTTATAATTAAAAGGGCCAGTTTCAATTTCAGCAATTAATTCAGTGCAAAAATAATTTAAACAGATAAACATTCAATTAAAATAAATTTAATTGACAATTAATCATCAAACACTACGTTGCATGGTATGCGCAATAATTTTTATCAATCAACCAACATCCCGACACTAATAAAATTACCCTGACATCACAACTGAAAGAATAAACGCAGTAAAGTGATATGTCATGTGGATTAACACTGCGTTACCGAAGAAATGATCGTGTCCGTCTCTATTTCTGCTGCGCGCAGCAACCCTCGACACGTGATGATGTTACGCACCAACTTCGCGACCACCGGAACAAAAGACATTGGCGATGTAGTGGATGCTGGCCGCTGCGGCGACCGTGGTGGGTGCTCGGACAGTCGGCGGCCGGTGCGATCAAAGGTGGCTGTTCGGACAATCGGTAGCCGGTGACCGGTGCGATGAGGAGAGTGCAGTGGGGGGCGGCCTGCATGGGGAGTGGAGGCGGCTAGGCTGGCGTCCGATGGAGTGTTCGGGCGAGAGAGAGGAGGCGGCCAGTGGGATGGAGAGGAGAGGCGGGGCGGCGGCGGGGCGCTGGGGATGAGGATGCGGCGGCGGGGCGCTGGAATGGAGCCGGGGCGCGGGTGAGAGGAGGGAAGCGGCGGGGTGGTGGGTGCGGATTAGAGGGGCGGCCGGGTGAGGGAGGCGGGGGAGAGGCGGGGTGGACAGGGGGAGCAGGGGGCGAGCGGGGTGAAGGGCCGGGGGGAGATGGGGGCGGCTGGGTGATAGGAGGGAGCGGGGGTATGAGGGCCTGGCGAGAGTGGGGGGAGGCGGGTAGATAGGTGGGTGAGGATTAGAGAGAGTTTTTTTAAAAAAAAGAAAAGAGTGTGGAATGGGTCAAAAAAAAGAAAAAAGGGGGAAGGGAAGTTGGGGCGTGGGAATTAGGGGGGAAATAAAAAAAAAATCAAATTCAAATTAAATTTAAAATAAAACTAATTATCTAAAAGGGTTAAATAATATTAATAATAAATTAGTATAAATAGAATTATATTAATATTTATATTTATAATTAATTAATAAACTAAAAGTAATAAAATAAAATATGAAATGTTAATAAAATAAAATTCTAAAAAATGAAAATAAATAACTAATATTAATATAATACTAACTAAAAACTATAAAAATAACTAAAATATTTAAAATACTACAAAAAGAACCTAAAAACACAAGAAGCGGTTAGCAAATTAATTAAAACTAAATGAAAATAGGAAAAAATGTCAGTAACATCCATGTACATCATTCCTCGATTGGTAACACGGGCCTCCAAACCCTTTGATTTGGTTCATTCAGATGTATGGGGTCCCTGTGTCGTCTCGAGTCACTTAGGATACCGATATTATGTAACATTCATTGATGATTTTTTGCATATGACATGACTTTACCTTCTTCGTGATCGGTCTGAGGTGTTTACTACTTTTCAGACCTTTTATCATGAAATGCATACACAGTTCTCCACCTCCGTTAAATGTCTCCGCTCAGACAATGGATGAGAATATCTATCCACTTTCTTTTAGCAGTTTCTCAAGGCTAAAGACATCATTTATCAAACATTCTGCCCCGATACACCTCAGCAGAATGGAGTGGCCGAGCGTAAAGATCATCATAGTCTGGAGACAGCTTGTGCCCTCCTATTCCACATGCAGGTGGCTCTTCATTTTTGGGGGGATGCCATCATTACTGCTACATACCTCATTAATCGTCTTTCTTCTTCTATTCTTTAGGGGAAGACTTCTTTTCAGACTCTGTTCTCCTCTCTTCTCACTCACTCTCTGTGTTTGAGTGTCTGTGTTATGTCCGTGACACTCGTCCCAACTTCTCCAAGCTTTCTCCCAAATCCCTCCATTGCATATTCATCGGATATTCCTGTACTCAGCGCGGATACCGATGTTTCTCTTTAGACTTACGATGGTATATATTAGGTCGATTACATCCGCCACTGTGGAACACAATGATATATCATCTCTGCTGATGTATCATTTGTTGAGAACTCTCTTTTCTCTCCCTTTTTCATCTAGACATCACCATCGGTGATTGTCTTTCTCTCACCATCCACTTACCTCTGCCTTTGGTGTCCCACTCTGCTGATCATCGGTTTGACACTGTCTACTCACCGCCCATCGAATGTGTCCCCTGTCCAGGCTGGGGACACCATCGTCCCAGCTTCGTCTGATGCTCCTGCTCTGGCAACAAACGACTTGCCCATTACACCGTGAAAAGGTGCTCGTTCTTGCCAGAATACTCCTCTTTACACATCCTCATACAAAGGTCTTTCTGCTCTGGAGACGATATCTATTTTCTGCACGGTTAGCGATGCCAAACCTCACCCTGGGTGGCTTCAAGCAATGCAGGATGAATTGCAGGCTCTGGACGACAATCATACTTGGGATCTGGTCCCCCTTCCGGCAGGTAAACAAGTGGTCGACAACAAATAGATTTATGCGGTCTGTCTCAATGCAGATGACATTCTTCATCGCCTTAAAGCCAGATTTGTGGCAAAGAGATTTGCTCAGACATATGGTGTCGACTATTTTGATACTTTCTCTCCGGTTGCAAAGATGACATATGTCTGGTTATCCATCTCTCTTGCCTCATCATCATTGGTCTTTTCATCAACTTGATGTCAAAAATGTCTTTCTCCATGACTTTCTTGAAGAAGAGGTATATCTGCAATAACCTCCCGACTTTCGTGCCTCAGGAGCCGACTCTCATGTCTGTCGACTTCGTTGCTCTCTATATGACCTCAAGCAGTCTACTCGTGCTTGGTTTGGACGATTCAACACCGTCATCACTGCATTTGGCCTATCTCGAGTACGAAGGACCACATTGTCTTCTACCACATGGCGTCCTCTGGCTGTATCCTGCTGGTTGTGTATGTTGATGATATCATCATCATTGGAAGCGACTCAACTGGAATCGCCCGACTCAAGGGGTATCTTCAACACCACTTTCAAACCAAAGATCTTGATCCTCTGACATACTTCCTTGGCACTGAGGTTTCCCGTTCTCTGGACACCATCTTTCTTTGCCAATGGAAATATGCATTGGATATCTTGCAGGATGCTAGTTTAACTCTGGCAACTGCCGTTGACACTTCTCTTGAGTTCGGGGAACGGTCTCTCTATGACAACACATAACTATATTCTCACCCAGAGAGGTACCGTTGCCTTGTGAGAAAACTCGATTATCTCACCATGACTCATCCAGACATTGTTTGCGCTATTGGCAAGGTTAGCCAATTCATGGAACATCTGGCAAAATCTCAGTGGGATGATGTCCTTCGCATTGCCAAATACATCAAGAAAGACCCTGCTCGTGGTCTTCAGTATTCACATCACGATCATCTGAATATTGAGACATTATGTGATGCCTGACTATGCTGGTTGCTTTGCTACCTGAATGTCTACTTCTGGGTTTGCCGTTTTTCTGGCAGGTAACCTCATTTCACGGCGAAGCAAGAAACAGATTGTCGTCTCCAGATCCAGTACTGACTCTGAATACTGTGCGATGACCACAGTCACTACTGAGATCCTTTGGTTTCGTCATCTCCTCCATTAGATTGGTTTCTCGCAGCATACGTCTGCTCATATTTGGTGTTGTGATAATCAGGCAGCCATGAAGATTGCTTCCAATCCCTTCTTTCATGAACGCATGAAGCATATCGAGGTGGACTGCCACTTTCTTTGCCATCACCTAGAGCAACACCATATCAGTTTCAGTCAATTGAGGGGGAGTGTTGAACCTGGTTAATTGTATTTCTGGGTAAATGGTATTTCTGAGTCCCACATCGGATTATTCCACCTTATAATCCTTTTTATTCATCTATAAAAGAATGTCTCCACCTCACCTTGAGGTAAAGAGAATTCACTATCTACAGGTTACAATTGTTGGATGGAGTTGGGCCAACTTCTAGGGGTTCACATTGAACATCGGTCCGACGCCTTCTACGATGAGGTTGCTGGGGGTTGTAAGGGGTAACACATTGCATTGGGGGTCAAAGGTCCCCAACCCAAATTTTGGACCATTGTAGCAAGCTTGACCAGCGACACTAACGAGTACTGTTGCATCATGGACTACTATGCATATTTGGGTATTGTAGTAGTGCGGTGTACTGTCGCAACAGGTTATGTTTTACGAGATCATGAAAAGCTAGGGTTTTGGTGGGGGTTGACCGCGTTATCGTGAGACGTCAAATTGAATAGGTTTTAGATGATTAAATGTAGTATAAGGTAGACCTTTGGTTGTCTCTCAAAGAGCGTTGGTGGTTTATAGTTTGTATTTCTAATATGTTTTTCAAAACAAAACAAAAAATTGGGGGGGGGGGAGTTTTGAAAATAGTTTTAAAAATAAATAACTTAATTAAAGAGTTTAATAGTTCGAAATGAAAGTGGGTTTTTAGAATTATGAGAGAATGAAGCCATTTCAATTTCACTACACATCTTGGTTAGTTCATTGTTCTGAAAATTACACATGGTTTAATGAAATCTTTTGGTTGAAGGTAATCAAGATCTCGATTCCCCTATTGCTTTTTAAAATGATGCACAATGAACTAACTCTTGACACAATAATTGTGTTGTCAAGGTTTGGACCTCAAGCATAGAGTGAAGGGTGTGAAAGCATTTTGAGATCTCAATATGTGCGAGTGAAAAAGGATACTTGAGTTGTTCAATCGGAACAACCCAAGATTCCCACTTGAAATCTCAACCCATATGGTATTGAAATTAAGTGTTTCACTTGATCATACAAAAACAATGCTTTCAAAGGAGAAGCATGTTAGGGTAAAACTTTAACGAAATGTTCCACACACAAATTATACCAAACCAGTAGAAGAACAAGTGCCAGAACTCCCTCTCCAAGTGTGTGTAGTTCCCTCGAAATGACCGCCTACCGTTTAACTCGCCATCGAGAGGAGGAGGCTTAGGTGGAACTTCATCTTCATCCTTGATTTCCCTATGAGGATAGAGAACTCCAAAACTTCTTGGATGAAGAGATGACTCCATTGGGTCTTCAAAATGGCGGAGCTTTGCTTCCTGATCGAACTTGCAAATGGGGTGCCCAAGACGCCAATTTATAGGCAATATGGAAGGTGGTTTTGGGCACCTTGAATTTTGAAAACCACGTGACTCACAGATTTGGGATAGTTGACACCCTTATCTTGCTTTTGGCAACACTACAAAATTGTCGTCCCAACTCTTGAGTATCTCCACTTAAAATTTGGCATCAATTTGAGGCCTACAGCCTGGGATATGGCCGAATTACAAAAGCGATCTCGAGACTTTGAACAATGAAGATTCTTTCGAACGATGGTGCATTTTGGGCCTCTAAATGGTCGAATTGGGCTCCATGGTCTTTTATAGAATTTTAGCCCACACAGTTTTACATTCACCCACCGATTTTCAGCCCAATTGGATGCACGAATTAGCCGCATCATGTATTTTAGTCCACATGTGTGCTTGGTCGCTTGCACAGTTTGACTTATTTTTCTTAAATTTCATTGTGGGCTCTCCAAATCATCTCCACCTACAATATAATTATCAAAACAAGGGGAATTTCCCTTTTTAACAATGATAAACATTAACTAATTGAATCAAATGTGAAGTGCAATTTGTTATTATATTTGTAATTTACAATACAAAATTAGTTTAACACAGTGGTGAAAGGGTGAAAATGAATAATAAATCGCTACGTGATCAGGGGTTCTTGGTTTTGTAATTTCTGCTCCTTGACATAGTGAAAATTATTTTGCCTCTCCATGGACGTAGAGATTCTTCACAGATCAAGTCACTGTGTCTTTTTCCTTTTTTCCTGTTTGCTCACTCTGTTTTATCTCGTGTTTGTCGAGTCATTTCATTGTGAGAGCTTCCACGTTCTTAACAAAAATTGCAACTGTTGGTGTTATTGTATGTGTTGCATCTGTGTGTTTATAATCTTCCTTTGTATCAGTGTAATCGAATCTTCTTTTTTCAGCCTCAGCAAACCTTTAGTCCGAACCTGTCATTCGTTTGGCCAAGCTGCATTTTTCATATGTCATCTTGTTCATGTTATGACTGTGTTGCAGGACTGGTTGTCATGGCGTTTGGCCCCAGCTATTCTTATTCCCTCATCAGATTATTATATGGTCGGAGATGGAGTGATGGAGAAGCTTCCACAGCTTTGAAATATTATTGTTTCTATGTGATCGTTTTAGCCATGAATGGTATGTGAGAATTGTTTTTTTGTGTGAAAAATTAACTTCGGGCAATGGTATGTGGAAAATGTTGTTATTGTGGAAAAATTCTGGCAATGGTGATTTATACAAGAATGGGGTGATTTGGAGAGATGATGTTTCAAATATACAATAATATCATTTCCTTTTTTAAAGATCACTCAGCATGGCAAACAATCATAATCATTTATTTTTCTTTGGGTTTATTTTTCCAAACACAGTGAGAGGAATTTACAAGTCATCTCTTTTATTTTATGTGGCAGTTTAGATGTAATTTCCATTTTCTTTCTCATTTTGTGTGTGTGTGTGTTCCTACTTGTGCTCTGTCATCTATCTCAATCTGTGTACTAATATTGTGGTTTTTGATTCATCAGGAACATCTGAGGCATTCTTGCATGCAGTGGCAGCGGAGGATCAAATCAAACGCTCAAATGATTCATTGCTACTCTTCTCAGTCATATATCTTGTGCTGAATGTGCTGTTCGTAGGATTGGCCGGTGCCAAGGGGTTAATTCTTGCTAATTCCTTTAGTATCCTTTTCCAAATTCTTTTTTATTTTCTAATATTTTTTTGTTTGCATGATGCAAACGCATCCTAAGGTTGTCAATGTTGAAATAGCTTCTGATTTGTCATTGCATGGATTTTGAATTGGGTATGATAAGACAGAGAGGTAGATATGAAACACGACCCGAGGTAGATATGAAATGCCAAATACAAACTAGAGGTATACCCATATCCTAAATATCTAAATACTAACAAGGTGAATCCTGGGGGATGGGCATTCTGTAAATTTGACATTTAGGGAATTGTTTATGCTGCCTAAGGTTGTGTTTGACAACAGTGTCATTGTTGGTAAAGTAACATTACAGTGTTTGGTAGTATTCAATAGAAAGCAATGTTTAAAATGCATGGCAAACAAAAATGCAGTGTTTGATATGCATTCATTTAACCGGTAATTTTATGTCAAATTTAAAAAATGCCATTCAATAAAAAATGTAAATTAATACAAATTAATTAATTTAAAATATAGTTATTATATAAAAATAGATACGGGAGAGTGAGAATCAAAGGTGGAGGCCATTCATTGAATAAAGGTTTCAATCTTATTTATTCATTACCATTGTTATTTTTTGATTTTTAGGTACAAATATTTTCGGTATTTTTGACACTATTCAGGTTGTTTCTTGACAATCTTTTAAGATATGATTCTTAGGATTTCTTACTCGGTTGCATTCATTAAGCAACACTTTCAGGTACTTTGATTTCTTCACATTATACTTTATTAATCACATTTTTTTTGAAATATCATAAACGTTCCTTTTATAAAGAATTTTCAAGGCTTTCTCTGCACAGGATTCCTCCTCGTTTTCCTTCTGGGTGTGCTTGCCTGGGGGCTGGAATGTTGTGCTGGTTTCAGGAGCAGTCACGTGTGTTTCAGAGAAACTGTTTCTGAGCCGTGAAAATTTCTTGACCACATTTCCCATTCACTTATCCATTGGGCTGGCTTGCCTTCTCCTCTCCGCGTTCGTCATGTAAGCAAAATCTCCAATCCTTCATCTGATTTTGAAATTTATTTGTTTAACATATTATTATTTTACTGTCAGAATTGTTTTATTTTGAAATTTTTTTGTTGGTCTGTAGATATCAGCATGAAAGGTTGTTTATCATGAAATTCATCGGATCCCATGACCACAGAGATTGAACTGTTAAAGGGTTGCTTATTTGGAATAGCAGTTCAATGGAAGTAGTTTCATTGTTCTTCCGGAATCCACCTTCATATAGAGGAAGGTCCACCAATCATCTTAGAGATGCCGTGGGTTCATTTTGAAGAGGTATAACCTATTTAACATGTCATACATTAGTTAATTTGGTATCATTAATATGATTACCTCGTCATTGTTGCAGATCCATCTTCAGAATCCGAATTGCCTGAAATTTAAAATTAGTATCTTTGTCGGTATCATCTTTCAAATTTAAAATTTCTTATTTTGATGAAAAATAGAACTCTTCATAATTTCATTTTGAAAAACATAAGCCTTTTGAGGATATTTCTTGATATATGCCAAAATCATTTGATTCCGTGCATACTGATCTTCCATATCCAGAAGTGTAGATTTCCAAGTATAAAAGGGATTCCACTCTTGCAAATCTTTTCATGATGACTATTTTGAACAGTGGGTAGTTCTACCCGAGTGTTACTTTTTACTTGACCAAGAAACTAATACTTCACCTAGAAAGTATCAGTTTTCAGGCATGTTTTTTTGGTCTCATTTGTGACCTTCTCATAATCTGTCTTCTTAATTTTAAGCAAGTCAATTTTATTTCTTAATAATGGTTCATTTTTCATCATATTTTTTGGAAAAAGAAAGCGTTTGATTCCCATGAGGAAATTATAGTCAATATCCATCTTTCAATGTATTTGTTTTGGTTTTAATCATTATTTTTTCCCTACTATAATCCATATTTTTAATTTAATTTATCGACCAAATGATATATATCATGTTTATTGAAGTATTGTGGTGAATTCCATTCTTAGTGCAAAATTTCATGAACTGTCTATTGTCATTCCATTTTCAAAACTCAATTATTTCAGTTTTGATCATGACTCATTCTAGTTTTCTACTTTTGAAACATAATAAGTGCATCACAATTCATTTTCAGAAGGTAAACTCATACATTTTTTGTTGTGTCATCAATGAATGTCGCAGAGTATAAAGGGAGTATAAAGGGAATGTATTGGTGTGAGTCTCTTAACGTCAGTTGTAAAGACCTCTTTGGTTGTTTTTTCGACCCAAATTAGATCACCACATACCATGCATGCTCCCCAATTATCAGGGGTTGTGACTAGCATTGAGGGTTTGAGAAAATTATTGGGGAGCAATTTGCCCTCTTTCGGAGACAATCTAGTTCTATGCTAGATTCTATCGACAATCAGGCATGATCTGTTTGTATATGTCGGGTATTCCCAAAATTCAAAAACTTGTATGCCAGTGGTTTCCTGTTACCTATTTAACAATATAAAATAACCCGCCAAAATGCATAAAAACATTATAGAGCAACACCACATATACCAAACTCCTACCAACACGTCGACGTAAGGATATACCAAACTCCTCCTACCAACACGGACCACCCTCACTTAGGAATCTAGTGGAGTCCTACGTGGCTATTTTAACATTGTGCCAGCCCATAAAATATCCAAACTATCTTGAAGCACACGTTCGTACTTGCAATGCCACATGTGAAATTGCATGTAACAAACCAGTTTGCGTTGTCCATCCGACAGATGCCTGAATCGGATTGTCACTGACCCGAAGTGTGTTCCTGATCTCCATGGACTACCACAAGTGTAAGCATCAATGAATCACCACTTGAGAACGATTTTGCCAAAGAAACAATTCATTAATTAAGCAATGAAAAGACGCCAGAGGAAAAAAAAAACAAACCTAAAATCAAAACTAGGAAAGCAACGAAACAACAAGCACCAAAAACCCCCATCATCCTTCGAACACCCTCTCCCGCAAGGCCATGATGTCCACCTCTAATGGCTTTGCTTCATCCACCGACAACTATAGTTTCCCTCTGTCCGTAGAAAATAATAAAAGCCTAATTGACCAAGATAAATCAAATAAAGTGCAACTTGCGGGACATTCTAGGAAAGTAAAGGTAAGTCCTACAAAAATCAAATAATAGGTACATTGGCCTAATGCGATAAAATAAAAACTAACCTCAATAATCAATGCTCAACGAGCGGTCTGAAGAACCGAGAACCTACAACCGAGACGATAATATAGGCATGAGCATTTAAGCACTTAGTAAACCACACCTTTTTTGGAAATACACATTTCAAAACTCATAAGAGGCTTTCACTTATCACGTAGTTTTCCAAAATAAGTTTTAAAACCAATAATTTATAAAGACAAGACATATTGGCCTAAAAACCCAATTTTCCACTGTTCTCACAAGAGAACACTTTTCAAACTCATTTCTAAAAATAAATTGAAAATAATTTAAATTCAAGCTTTCACTTTCTTTCTTGAAAAACCTTTCACAAACTCTTTTCAAAACATTTGCAAAGTAAACCACACAAAGGTCATACAATAAGAAGAAACAAATGACAAATATATATGTGCCAAACAATAATCCAAGAAACATGGACTCCCACTCAATAGACCAACCTAGTGTCACTACCCACTTGACTAGCGTCACCCTAGCGTCATGGGCTCTACCCTAGGTCCTATAGTGAGACCATCCTAGACTTCGCTCAACAGACCAACCTGTTGATGTATATTGTGTCCCAATCACAACCCACTAGACTAGCTTACACCCAGTTTCATCGGAATGACACACCCCATCTAGCCCTATTTCATGCTAGATGGGTTATTAGTAGTGTGCAACTCCCTAGTGTACCATGATCCTAGACTCCCACTTAGTTACTCGGGTTCCCATGACCAATCAAAATGGAGGTGAACACAAGCCATGAGATCACAAACCATCATAGGCACAAAAGAATCACGAGGGCTCAAAAGGGTTTCACATCATTTATGTAAACTCATTTTCCATAAAATGTCAAATGCACCATCACTTTAAAACATGCGGAATGCCAAACCATTTAATCAAAATGCTTTTGAAATTCAAATGGGAACTTGCTCCTCTTTTTTAAGATCACCCTTGAAATTACTCAAATTCACAACGAGTTTGTAATATTTTAAAAACTTTCAAAACACCAATCACTTGGTTTGACAATGAAAGCGATAACAAAGAAACACCTACCTCAGACCAAAGACAATCAAGCCTGAAGCAAGCTGCAGTGAGCCGAAACACGCTGCCTTCGAAGGTGAAGGCCCTCACAAATCCACATCCATATCCCAAGGGCGTGGTTGGGTTAAGGCACAACAAAGGAGAAGATGAAGTCACGAGAAAAGAGAAAACAATGGTAGAGTTCTCACCTCGATGATTCGGTCCCAAGATGCAAAGATTGCACGTTGAATCATCCAAAACAGAGGCCAGAAGGTGGGAGGCATGCAACCAAGGGGTCTTGGCTTGGGGTGTCGCATGCGAGTGAGAGGGGAGGCCGTGAGGGAGGAGGGCCGCCGAAAGGGGTGGGGGTGGCCATGGGGGGGGGGGGGGGTCACGCGACAAGAGGTTCGAGGTTCAAGGGGAGTGAGGCAAGGGTTTTAATTTTTAGGGTTTTAAATTAAAAGGGATTATAAGTATAAAAAACCCTCTATTTAAACTTGGGCTAAACCGCACGGTTTGGTCGCACGATTTACCCAATCGTACGCCAACCGCGCACAAGGCATTGCCTAGCTAAAACTTGCCTCACACGGTTTCTCCTAGGCGTCACATGGTTGGACTAACCGTGCTCCAATCGCGCCAAACAACACTGTCTAATTACAGAGCCGAACTGTATGCTTGTCGCACGGTCTACCTAACCGTACACAAACCATGCGCCACACACCAGACTCACCAGAGGCCTCACACGGTCTCTCCTAAGACTCACACAGTTTGGGCTTAACCATGCACAACCTGTGCACATAAAGAAAACTTTTAAAATTTTCCATGTTTCGGGCTGAAACTCCATGGAAATTTAAAACGTGCCTCAAACTCATAAAATAATATAAAATAAAAACGACGGTGACACGATGGATATCACAAACTCCCCATCATACCACTTTCTGCCCCCAGAAAGTCTCAGGTTTGAGTAGAGGTCAAAAAGGGAACGAGTTCTAAGGCAAATCCCAAGAAAGACACGAATCCTCAAACAACTGGGCTTCCTCAACAAACCCGAAGCACAACCGATCAAAGAAAGAAAAACCCTAAGAGAAGGAGACCAATCATCAATCTCCCAACCATTTAGAAATGAACTAAAATGGTGGAACAACTGACAACCTCTCATTGTGAAGCACAAGAACATCATCGAGTAACCACATTCTCGAAATCTCCAAAGGGAATCACAAATCTCCATAGGCCAAAGCCAACCACAATGAGAGCACGCTCTAAGAAGCATCCTAAAGGATAGCAAAACCGAATCACTAAAACCAAGGCACACAAACGAGGATATTACACTAGAAAACATGCCTTGATAAGAAATGATAGGGCTCTAACATAAGGGTCACAACTGGTACACGATGGCGTTCAGATACAACTCCCCGAATCACTATCCCATGACAACTTCGACGGATAACACAGTCTGACGGCATCCACAGCCCAATCAGAAATAAACCACACCCCAAACATCCCAGCGTGCACCCTAGGTCCTTCCCATGTCCAAGGAAGCAAGCACAAGTCAACCCATAGTCTACACCACATAAGGTCACAACAACCGTTAAACAACGAGGCACAAACAAATTCCCAAGGGAAACACCATCTGCAATGGGCAACCAAAGAAGAACCCAAGAAACACTGGGCCAAGGTTTCCTCAAGCCAAAACTACTCCAAACTCAACAAGCACAAATCCCCAAATGGCTAGTCATCTACAAGGAACACAACCAAGCACCTGAAGGATACACCAGACGATGACCACTCATCCACCAAACCTCAAACGCTTTCAAAAAGAACCAAGGAAACATTCTCAACCAAAAAGTCACACAAGAGTCTCCAAGAAAAACTGATCCTCACCGATCCAACCATCAAGTGAAAGCTCACATGTCTAAACCACCACACCCAACAATCTCTAAAGGAGCCACTAAAGAAGCACTGCCTTAGGTAAAACTAGAGAACATCACTCTGAAAATGAAACCACACCTGGCACTCCACTTGGAGTCTGGGAAGTGTGAAATAGGAGGAAGGAGCCTTAAGACGAACACCCTTCTTTTATACCAGCCCTTTCTAGGAGGGGGGTCTCACATAAAAAAACCCAAGACATCGACCCTCACATGGTCATGCCCTCAAAATCACACCAAATTGTCCCAAAACACACAAGGGACAAAACAAAACACAAGTTTTGTTAAAACAAGCTAGGTTTTTCCAAAATCCCATTTTGAAACCAAGGCACCATTGAAAATTGGGCCTTCTTTCATTCAAAACCAAATAGAAACCATTTTACAAATTCAAACCCAAAGTCCTAACCCAATTTGGTAAATTTTAAAATGTTTTCAAAACCGATTTCAAAACAAACACCAATTGTTTTAAAACCAAAACACAATTCCAAGCTTGAAAATAAATCAAACAATTTCGTTTTGAAACAGTTTTTAAATCACTTTCCCTTTTTAAAATACACAAAGGGTAAATACCCAAACATGCCATATAAATCAATTTGGAAACCACCGGTTTCCCTTAAAATAAGAAACCCATATTTTAAAACACCACATGCACTTGATTAGAAAAATCAATCATACGTAAAACATTTCCCAAATTTCAAATAAAATCAACTATTTCAAAAAAAATTATGAAACCAACCTCATTTTACAAATAAGGCTTAGAAAAATCAATCACACATAAAACATTTCCCAAATTTCAAATAAAATCAACTATTTCAAAAAAAATTATGAAACCAACCTCATTTTACAAACAAGGCCTAGGGCCTTATTTTAAAACTGAAAACATTTTTCTT
The DNA here is from genome assembly GCA_963277665.1 of Viscum album. Taxonomy (NCBI): domain Eukaryota; kingdom Viridiplantae; phylum Streptophyta; class Magnoliopsida; order Santalales; family Viscaceae; genus Viscum; species Viscum album. The sequence goes on along the minus strand of OY728135.1, from coordinate 1,821,682,058 downwards.
GTGAAATCCATTTTTTACCCACATAAAGAAAATTTCACATCACATGCACAAAGTATAAACAAAGGCATAACACAACCCTTAACCAAAATGCCATCCAAATATGCAAACATATGACAAGACCGACCATGACTCCTATCCTAATGCCCTCACACACTAGGTAATCCAAGGGCCAAGAAGTCTAAATAATAAAACACCCAGGATGCAGAACCGCACCCGACTTAGCCACATGGTTGATGACCATATGCCAATCGTACAATGGTTCCCAGAGCATGTCCAGAATCAAGCGTTCAATTGTTTCAAGATTTGTTGGGCCCTGCGAACCAACCTCATGTTTTGACTTCCTTCTTTTCTACTATCCCAAAACATCACATACTATCCCAAAACATCACATACGACCCCCAAGACAACTCAACCATGCCAAATGAGGATCCACACATCATCAATGGTAAATCCAATAAAATCTCAAACTCAAGATTCAAATCCCACTTCCCATAGAAACTTGAGATTAGGGAGGACAAGAGTAAGCTAAACTCTTCTTACACCTACCTCCCGAGTTCCAATGAAAAATTCTAACTCGATCTTACCATGAAACCCCAAATGAAAAAAAGGAATTCCTAAGGCTTAGGATCCTATGGAAAAGAAGGATCCAAACCTCTGATACCATTTGTAACGAACTAGTTCGGGCCATCCATCTGACAGATGCTCGAACTGGTCCGCCACTGGCCTGAAGGGTGTTCTCGATCCCCATGGGCCAACACAAGTGCCTGAGTATCAAGAAATCACCACTTGAGAACAATATTTTCCAAGAAGCAATCAATTAATTAAGTAGCAGAGAGTAAATAAAATTCCATCATGACCCATTCGCACATTGGACATCCATGCCAAAGAAAAAAAACCTAATATCAAAACCAGGAAAGTAGCAAAACAACAACGATCACCAAAAACCTCCCTCATCCTCCAAACACCCTCTCATGGAAGGTAAAGATGCCCACCTCCAACGACTTTGCTTCACCCACCAACAACTATAGTTACCCTTCGCCCATAGAAAGAAATACAAGCCTAATTGGCCAAGATAAATCAAATAAAGAGAAACTTTCCGGGCATTTTAGGAAAGCAAAGACAAGTCCTACCAAAATCAAATAATAGGCACACTGATCGAATGAGTTAAAATAAAAACTGTCCTCAACAATCAACGCTCAACGAGCGGTCCGAAGAGGAATCATGAACCTGCAACTATGATGATAATATGGGCGTGAGCATATAAGCACTCAGTAGGCCATCACAGCCTAGTGAAACTAAGCAGTCACTTTCATATTACATCCTAAAAATGCTAGTTTGAAATATATTAGAAAAATAAACATTTTCTATATGGTTTTACAAAGAAGCAACAACACATCAAAAATGTGTTAATGCACTTTTCCAAGATTTTTATTTAAATGAAAACAATCGCCTGGAAAACACTTTTATCCAGCCTAAACCACTTCGCCAAAACACCGTTTTAAAGTCTCACTTTAAAAACATTTCATAAACACCTCTTTTGAAAATACACATTTCAAAACTCATAAGAAGCTTCCACTTATCACACGGTCTTCCAAAACATGTTTGAAAACCAACCATTTATAAAAACTAGGCAAATCAGCCTAAAAACTCATTTTCCACTTTTCTTACAGGAGAACACTTTTCAAACTCATTTTTTAAATTAGTTTGAAAACAATTTAAATTCAAGCTTCCAATTTCCTTCTTTAAAAACCTTTCAAAAACTCTTTTCAAAACATTTGAAAAGTAAACCATACAAAGAAGGGATAAATTACACAAGCAGACCCCTATATGCTCGAGTCGTACAATAAGAAATAAATGACACGTACATAGGTGCCAAACAATAGTCCAAGAAATAGGGGATATAATCGACGCATAAGGTAAACACCCTAAACAATCAGTGTCATGGGATCTACCTGAGGTTCTACAGTGAGACCATCCCAGATTTCGCTCAACGGACCAACCTGTCGATGTATGTTGTGTCCTAGTCACAACCCACCCAACTAGCCTGCACTCGGCTTTGTCGGAATGACACTCCCCATCTAGCCCTATTTCACGCTAGAGGGGTCACTAGCAGTGTGTGTCGCCCTAGTGTAGCATGAGCCTAGACTCCCACTGAGCTACCCGGGTTCCCATGACTAATCAAAATGGAGGTGAGCATAATCAAGCATTCTTTCACTCAAGGAGGAAACATTTTAAAACAACACACGCATCACCTCTTACCCCCACAAAAGCAGCCCCACAATCAACAAACATAAACAACATATACAATGCATCAAAGATAAACATCCCCTCATGGGATCACAAGTCATCACAGACACACAAGAATCACAAGGGCTCAAGAGGGTTTCCCATCATTTATGAAAACTTATTTTCCGTAAAATGCCAAGCGAGCCATCACTTTAAAACATGCTTGGAATGCAAATCCATTTCATTAAAATGATGTTGAAGCTTAAATGGAAACTTTCTCTTCCCATTTTTAAAATCACCTTTGAAATTACTCAAAGTCACAACAAATTTCAAAAATAAATTCCACATGGGTTAACTCACCCTTTTGAAATCACCCAACTCATTTGGAAACCTCAAAAAAGTTTTAAACACCCAAAATAAACGTTATCACATCCCTTTGAAATCAAACTACCCATTTAAAATATTTTAAATACTTTCAAAATAACAACTACTTGGTTTGAAATCCACTTTGATTCAAGAACATTTTTTAAAATAAAAATCAGCTGCTTTCCACCTCTTTACAAACCAAAAGAATTCTTTAAAGGACAATCAATAATTTCTTTCAGTGCTTTCTACCTCTTTACAAACCAAAAGAATTCTTTAAAGGACAATCAATTTTTTTTACAAACACTTAGCATGGATTCACATCCCATGCCAAGGTTTAAAATCACTTTCATAACAAATTGTCCACTCATGGACCATACATATAGGCATAATTTAAAAGAACAAGCATTTCCAAACATCAAGTAATTAAAGGCATGTAATAGAAAGTGACAACAAAGAAACACATACCTCGGACCAAAGGCAATCAAGTCGTAAGCAAGTTGTGGCGATCTGAAACATGTCACCTTCGAAGGTGAAGGCTTCTGCAAGTAAGAACACATCCCAAAAAACCCTAAACACCCAAAAAATGATCCAAATCAGAATCTGAAGGGTGTGAACAAGTTAGAACCACAACGAGGGAGAAGAAGAAATCACGAGAAAAGAGAAAATAAGGTAAGATGAGTTCCCACCTCGATGATTCGGCCCCACGATGCACAAATCGCGTGTTGAATCATCTAAAACAGAGGAGGCCAGAAGGAAGGTGGTATGCGACCAAGGGGTCTCGTTTTGGGGTGAAACGTGCGAGCAAGAGGGGAGGCCGCGAGGGAGGAGGGCCACCGGAAGGGGGGGGGGGTCGCGTGAGGGGGTGGGGTGGGGTGGGGGGAGGGAGATCACGCAAGGGGAGGCCACAAGGGGGGAGAGGCACACAGGAGGAGGGTAGCTATAGTGGTGGTGGTGGTGGTGGTGGTGGTGGGGGGGGGGGGGGGGTGGGGGGTGCACACGCACGATAAGAGATAGGCGAGGGAGAGGGAAGTGAGGTGAGGGTTTTAATTTTTAGGGATTTAAATTAAAAAGGGATTAAAATATAAAAATAAAACCCCCAACTTTAAAAACTCTGGAAAACTGCACGGTTAGGCCGAAAGATTTACCTAACCGTGTGCAAGGCACTGCCTAGCCAAAACCAGCCCCACATGGTTTCTTCTGGGCACCACATAGTTGGACTAACCATGCTCCAACCGTGCCAAATGACACTGTTTAATTATAGAGATGAAATGCATGCTTGTTGCACAGTTTACCTAACAGTGCGCAAGCCATGCGCCACACACCAAACTCACAAGAGGCCTCGCATAGTCTCTCTTAGGACTCACACAGTTTGGGCTTAACCGTGTGAAGCTCGTGCATAAAAGGAAATTTTTAAAATTTTCCAAGTTATGGAATGAAACTCCATGAAAACTTAAAACAAGCCTCAAACTCAAAGAATAATATAAAATAAATAGTGACATGTGGGTGTCACACTGCACATCCACCGATGTGTACATGCAGGGTATGAGTACAAAAACCAAGTAGGCACCATACAAAGGCCTCAAATCCCACAAACAAATAATCAAGTTAATGCATGTGAAATTATCCATGATATTTACATATATACTATCAAATCAGACAAAAAAGAAATAAACAAACATAACATGTTTGGGATCACTCAATGTATACATCACATAATACCAGTGGATGACTCTTGCGCCAATAGGAGGATATGTACCTGCTTTGAGCATATCTTGGAATCCAGAACACATGAATACATCATCATTGGGTAAACCAAGATGAAAAAATCCTATACATACTACACCCTCTATATGAGGGTAAATAATCATAATATACTACATCATCTCTTAGGAGGGAAAATGTGCCTTATATCATATATTCATATGTTCCATAATCCCATCTAATACCTAAAACACACACACACACACATGTATGTATATATAATGGTTGTATACATATCACCCCGTAGTCACCATCGCCCAAAGGCCTCAGGTATCTACATAAATGATTTACAACAATGCTAACAAATATACAAACCTTATGGAGGGTTACCACTCCTTCCATAGGTACAAATAGAAATCATGAATAATATCAATAATAAATGACAATGTATGTTAGCTAGTATGTCAAACCATAAATAATATGGATCACTGCAAAAGATATACATGTTTGACCATATTCTAAGACATGCTAAAAAATCAATATAATCAAATACATAAGCCTAATAAAACCTCAAACGATATCCATATGGAAATATAGAACATTTACACCAGCATGAACAATGATAAATCAATGCATACCACAAATCTATAATCCAACCCAATTAGCATATGATAATCAAACCATTAAAGAAATTATTTAACTTGATCACAAGTACTTCAAGTATCTATTAGGGCCATTATACAGACTCTAATAGGTTATACCTCATTGCACCCAACACCCAAAACAACATCCCCTCAATTCTAATATATCTCCATCAATTAACATGAGTTATTAACTTCAATGAAATTATTGAAGGTTAAAATATATCTCCCAATGGAACACTCCCTCACACTATATACTTGTCACATTACTATAGTTATACCCTCTACTTCACTACCACTAAGACTTCACATGCTCCCTAGAATTTTGCTCCCTAGAATTTCAAGGTCACTTTCCCAACCACCCATTAATACAAACACCCATATTGTCACAAACCAACTCTGGCTACCCCTGATTCAGGTACTTGATCTGGGCCTTGATGTGACCCGAAGGACGTTCCCTATCACTATAGACTGAAAATTAGTGTATGGGAAACAAAATGAACATTGTTGGGAACAATTTTGCCCGATAAAACAATTAATAAAAGGATCCACCTATAAGTTTAGCATGACCACTCAATAAGTTGGAGAGCCACACATATACCAATAATAAGTTTCAATTATAAGAGAAACCAACAAGGCATAAACATATAAAATAATTCATCAACCATAAACAAAACCCAAAAATCATAACCAAATAATCTCAATATAACAAAAATTAAACTTCAATACAGGGACCAACATAAACTATAAGAGACTAGAATAAAAACATCAATGTGGCTTACAACATAAGAAGAATAAAATACCAAACTAAAACAAGGACCACAACCATCTCCACGTGTCAAGTAAAACGCTCTTTTGTTTGGAACCACCACCATACTCAAATCGGGATCCAAATACTAACCACTACATCTAAGTGAAATCTGTACTAAACATGCAATATGATAGGCGTGAGAAACTAATTCCAAGTAAGTATCCTATCCACACCCCATGAATAACCTTTAAAAGTAAATCCATTTCATGTTGTAACATCCCACCCCTCCTTATTTGCTTGAGAAGTGATGATGGTGTTACTGGCCTTAGATTACATCCTCAAGACACTAAAGGCTAGAAATAAATTCGAAGGGATTCAAATAACATCAGGGGATGATTTTCCCTTTTGAAGATAAAACACCTAGACAAACATAAACAATAAAAAATAAACATATAATTCTCTATATGATGCATGAATAAGAAATACAACCAAAATTATACCCAAGAATACACAACAATATCAGAGTACTAATGAAAAAAAGACATAACTAAGAGGAACTAAAAGACAACATAACCTAAAGACACAAAAGTGACATCATCCCAGGCAATACTTGAACTAGATCCATACTCCAACTCCACATTCCATGTAATGGTATCAAGATGCATCTCTGAAAAAATATGATACCTTCCCTTTTTCTATATCCTGGTAGATGGTATCTGCAAATGCACCATAGTTCTCAAGCATGAGGTGAGTATAAAAATCAGTAGGATTTCCCCAAATACTTCTTAACTCACTCCACTAGGACAAAACTTGTTATCAAATTTTATATAAAATAGTGTAGAAGAATATAAACATTTTATATCAAAATTAGAATCCATTTCCATGGAAAAAATAATCAAATCCTTTTAATCATTTCTCATCATTTGGCACACCACTCCTGTGTTTCCATACTCATGAGCGGTCTCTAGTCAATCCACCAAGTCATCAAAAGGTGACCAATGTTTAGGTGACCCAATGGTATACACCCCTTATCTTGGGTCACGTTCAAGAAATGTAAGTTCCCTAATGGCACACACCTCGAGTCATGTCCAAGAAATGAACTCACACGGACCATGTATTCTAAATTCCATGCTAAACCATTTCACATAAAAAGCACCAAATCTTTCTTGAAAAATTTTAATCAAACAACTTTCATGCATCAAAACCATACCATAATTTTAAAACCATCATTTTAAAATTATAAAAAGGGATTTTTTCTAAAATCCATCCAATTTCGACAATTTCCAAATCCATAACAAAAAGGGATTTCCATAAAGAATCACACAAGGTTTGCACAATGATTTTAAGTAAATCATTTAATCAAAACCAAGCTTTCAAGTTTTATAATGAGTGGAGATGAGAGAGAATCCACCCACCTCTCAATGGATGGGAAAAAAAGAACATAACTTACATCTTCTAGATTCGATCTCACTACACCTTCCCTTCACTATATCCAATAAGATATCATCAATATTCACATCATAAAACATATACCTATCCCTAATGGACTAGATATATGGTTTTGAAGGAGGGAAGAAGAGTGGATCTTGAAAGAACAAGGAAGGAAGGGAGAGAACAAGTACTTACCGATGATTTTGGATCTCCAACATACTTTGATTCACCTAAAAGTCACTTCCAGATTGAAGGGAATCGCCTCTTAAGCCTAGGGAGGGAGAGGATTTAGAGATCCTGTGATATTAGGTGACTAATGAGGGTTTCGAGATTTAATTCGGATTAAAACCACAATTTTCAGTGTGCCAACTGTATGTTGCACAATTGTTCAAACCATGTGCATACTACTAGACAATCCAAGTATCTGTATGATTTGGTCCACATGGTTTTCCAAATCTTGCACCAACCATGCAATGCTAGTATCTTAATCCCACACCCTGTACGGCTGGCTCACATAATTAGACAAACCATGCACCAACTATGCTATTCCCTATGTTTCACTTTACATGGTTTTCCTTGGACACTCACATGGTTTTTATAAACCTTACACCTATCAAGTGACCCCCAAATCATGTTACACATTTTCTTGGATGCGGTGCACAATTTCTACGAACCATGCACAAACCGTACACCTCCAAAAACACTTCCAAAACATGCCAAAACCTCCTGGAAACTTTCCAGAATTAACCCAAGTCTTTTATAATCTCAAAGTACATAAAAGAACGGTAAAATAACTAAAATTAGGGGTGTCACATTCTACCCACCATTGGTATTTCTATCCTTGGAAAGTAGAAAACCAGAGTTGTCCCAGAAAATTTTGGGCCACTGTTCTAACATTTACTTCTCACGATCCCATGTCTCTTCCTAAATCTAACCATGTTGACATAAAACTTATACTAAACTGATAATTTTTCCACCTAATATCTTTTCTTTACTATCCATAATTCGTACCAACACATGGATCAATGTAGTATTCGATTCAAGATCAACATGGTCCCATCAAATCACATAGTCAGGATCAGGCCGATAGTTCTTCAATTGAGATACATGAAACACATTATGCACAAAACTGAACTTTGGTGGTAGTGTTAACCGATAATCCATGTCACCAAATCATTAAAGTATCTCGAAAGGACCAATTTACTATGGGTATAGCTTTCCTTGTTTACTAAAATGATGATGCCCTAGCCTTGGAGATATTCTCAAGAAAACATGATCAGCTGGCTCAAATGATAATGGTCATCAACAATGGTCCATATACGATTTATTATGACTCTAATCCATCACCATTCTATTTATGATCATACGAATCTTCTCTATTTTCTTATGCACCATGATAGGTCTGATAAGTGAAGTATCACCTATTTCCACCCAATAGAGTGGAGAATGATAAGTACGAACATATAATGATCTAAAAGGATCCATTTGTACAGAGGCCTAATAACTATTGTTATACAAGAACTCCACTAATGGTATATTCTCTTCTCACGAGCCTCTAAAATTTATTACATAATCCCTAAGCATGTCCTCTAATGTTTGGATTATCTTTTCAGATTTTCTATCCATTTGAGGATGATAAGTTGTGCTCAAAGTCATCTGGGTTACAAGGGTTTGTTGTAAGGAATTCTAAAAATGATACATAAACCTAGAGTCTTAGTAAAATACAATTGAGACTCAAACGCCATGCATCTTTACTATTTACTAGATATAGAGTTTGGACAATTCCTCCACCATATTGGTTTTATGAATAGAGATGAAGTGAGATGACTTCGTGAGTCGATCCATAATCACCCATATGAAATTGTGTTTTCAAACCTTCTTGGTAGATTTTTCACAAAATCCATGGATATATACTCCCATTTCTATATGAGTATAGGTAAATATTGAAACATTCCAGTTGGTCGTTGATGCCCTACCTTGACCTGTTGACAAGTGAGGCATCTTGAAACAAACTCTGCCACTTTTCTCTTCATTCCATCCCACCAAAACTTTGCTCTCAATGATTTATACATATTCTATGTTTTCAGATGAACAAACCATCTCAAATAGTTGTAGGCATCAAGAATTTATTATTAATAGGTTGGGGGAACCACTATTCGATCTCTAAACTACAACACAGATTTTCCATCTAGATTCCACCCCTTAATAGTCTCCCCACCATTGAGTTTCGAACTTATGGTAACACATTAAAGATTCGATATCTGATCCTCTTTCACATGCTCAAAAAAATAAATAAAAAATGAAACTAGAAAGAAAGCTACAATGTCACCTTACTCAACACACTCTAGATGCATATCCGCTATGACTGACATTAGCTTCCACTGATCTGAAGCTTCTTTATCTAGTTGATTACATGACTTCGTACTTAATTAATTATCCACAAAGTTCCCTTTACCCGGTGTACACATTAATTCAAAGTTGAAAATTTTGAGATATTTCATCCATCTTTATTTCCTTATATTGAAATCCATTTGTAAGAAAATGTGTTTCAAACTTTTATGATCCGTAACCATCATAAATTTATAAAAAAAAAGATAATGATTCCAAGACTTAAAAGCATGGACTACAAAAGCTAATTCCAAACCATGTGTTGGGTAGTTTTTATCATGTACCCATAACTATCGTGATCCATAAACAACCCCTTGATCTCCTAGTATGAGAACATAACCCAACCCGGATTCAAATGAATCAGAATAGACCACATAAATCTATCATGATCCTAGAAATATTAGGATAGGTGTTGATTTAAGGAAAACCTTAAGCTCTTAGAAAGATTTTAGGCACTCATTACTCCATTGTAAAGTAAATCCCTTCATAGTAAAAGCTATCATTGGTGAGGAAAGACATGAAAAATCATGAAAAAGCATCGGTAGTATCCTGCTATGCCAAGGAAACAGTGTTTCTCAAAGACATTATTCAGTGGTTATTAAGAGATAACAACTTCTATATTTTCAAGATCTATAGAAACTCCTTTCTCAAAGATGATGTGACCAAATAAATGTACCTTCTGTATCTAGAAATTACACTTTGAAAGATTTTCTTAAAGGAGATTCTCCCATAAGATACTCAACACTATAGCCAAGTGTTACTCATCTTCTGCTTTAGTTCTAGAATACACTAGGGTATCATCAATGAAAACCCCTACAAAGGAATCAAGATACCTCTGAAATATATGATTCATCAATACCATAAACACTATTGGTGCATTCGTAAGGAAAATAGCATAACCACATACTCATAATGGCCATATCAATTCCATAAAGATGTTTTTGGAATATAATCCTTCTGAACTCAGAGTTGGTGATAACCTGATCGCAAGTCAATTTTAGAGAACTAATGGGGTCCCCTAAATTTATAAACAGAACCATCAATTCATAGAATAGGATACCAGTTATTTATTGCAACTTGTTTAAGATTACGATAATCCATACAAAGCCTAAGAGTTCCATCCGCTTTCTTTACAAAAAGAATTGGTGTTTCGCACAGGGATGTGCTCGATCGAATTAACCCTTTTATTTCCAATTCTTCAAGATGGAATTTCAATTCCCTCAATTCTGTTGGTGCCATCCTATAAGACTGAAGGGAAATAGGAATTCTCCTCGACAAGAGATCAATCATAAACTCAACTTCTCTTTTGGGTGGAAACCCTGAGAAATTATTAGGAAAAACATTAGGAAAATGGTCAAATATGGTTAGTAAATCTCTATTTCAAATCTCATCCACTGATGCTAATGTAACCACTATCAACTGATAAGAGATAGTTCCAACCACTGGTACCAAAGGTCCTGCTCTGCTTGCATCCATTGCCCAATCTATTTTTAAAACACTAAGAGTCACAGTGATAGAATGGTTTGAAGATTAAGAAAAGAAGAGAAACCAAAAAAATGAGTTGAAGATCACACAAGACAGAGATTTATGTGGTTTGGGAAATGATCCCTATGTCTACAGAGAGCCAGAAAAATTCACTATAATTGGGAGAAGAATTACAGTCTACAAACAAAGTTTCAAGAACATAGAAACCCTAGCTCAAATGATCTAATATTGAAGATGATGCACTATTCCACCAACCACACAGTAATTCCACCATGTTATAGTACCACAACCACCCAAGTCCAAGATGCTATAGTGCTAGTGGAAAGAAGTCTATGGACATATAATACCACTATCTCCAAAGTATGAGATGCTACAGTGACCTATTAGTGTCTCCTAGTCATCTCTACTATAACACCATGTTGAAGTCCAAACTATTATAGTGCCATGTCAGTGTCATTGGTCAGAACTGCTACAGTGAGTCGGCATTTCTATAGTTCCAAAAAATTTGATTCGAGGGGCCTTCGGCCTCTGGACCCACAGAGTAGGGGCGTGTTACCCCATACAACCCCTAATGACCTCACTGTGGAGGCTGAAATGATGGATTTTTAGTTTGGTGTAAAGTTTGGGCCACTAGAATTCAACCCAACTCCATGAAAACAAATCGGGCTACACCATTCCAATATTATACCATTTGGAGCCTGATCCACTGTGCTGGCTTGCTTCGATCCTACTAACTTAGACAAATTATTTAATCCAAGATCCTTCTCTTCTTCACTCACTAGTGTGTGCTTCCATTCACATCTTCAATTCAAAGTTGATGATTCATGAAATACCAACTGTTTTCCCCTTTGTGCTCCTATAGTGCTCTCCAATATTCTAACTCTCATCCTCCATTTATTAGTGGAGACCAATAGAGGCACAATAGTGCCTCAATTTTTGTATTACCATCAGATTCATCAACATGTCTGCTGAATTGTTGGTTTCATGAATTTTATGCAATGTTAGCAACCCATCCTATATAAATAATTTTATAAAATGTCATTTCAAATGAATGTGCTTTATCCAAGCATGAAACATTGGGTTATTTGAAATATGTATATCACTCTGACTATCACAGTGAAATAAATTTTCCTCTATACTTTTACTCAACTCATCCAAGAATTTATTCAACCAAACCATCTCTTTACCATATTCTGTTACAGTAATGTATTCCACATCTGTGGTAGATAGATCCACCACCTTCTATAGTTGATATATCCATCTCACCACAGTTCCTCCACAGGTTAATACATAACTTGTGGTACTCCTGCTATTAATATCACCTCCAAGGTTAGAATCCACATACCCCTACAATGATTTTCCTTTCCCAGAGCACATAGATATTTCCTTACTTCCCTTCAGATACCTCAATATCCACTTCATATATTCCCAATGTTTCTTTCCAGGGTTAGCCATGTACCTACTTACAACTCCCATTACATGAGAAATGTTAGGTCAAGTATAGAACATGACATACACCATACTTTCAATAGCTGATGCATATGGAACCTTTTCCATATGCTCAACCTCTTTTGCTGTCTTCAATGATTTCTCCTTTGATAATTTGAAATGGATCACTAGGGGAATAGAAATTGGATTTTTATCCATCATACTAAATCTACTTAGAACTTTTTGAATGAAGTCAACCTATGATAACATCAAGCTTCTAGCTGTGCGGTGTATTTCAATATTTATTCCCAAAATATTTCTCTCTTATCCAAGATCTTTCAGTTTGAACTCCTCGGAAAGCTGCCCTTTCAGTTCATCAATCCTCTACATACATGATCTTCCAATGAGCATGTCATTCACATATAGAAGGATTATAATATATGTATCATCGAAAGACTTGAAGTAGAAGAATTGATCCATTCCATATCATTTGTATGAATTTTTAGTCATGAATACATCAAAATCCTTGTTCCACCACCTCATGGGTGTATGCTTTAACCCATATAAGATCTTTTGGGGTTTTCATACTAGGTCTTCGTTCCCCAAATCATTATATCCTTATGGATATTGCATATTGATTTCCTCCTACAAAACTCTATGAAGGAATGCAGTCTTAACATAAAACTATTCAAGGTATAAGTTTTCTAATGAAAAAATACTGAGAACCACCTGGATGGTGGTAAGCTTCACTCCATGCTATAAAATTTCAGTGAAATCCACACCTTCCTTCTGTTGAAAAAATTTCACCACCAGCCTTGCATTGTACCTATTCTTTCCATCATGTTCTTCCTTGACCCAATATACCCATTTTTTTTTGTAATTCTTTATTTCCTTGTAGAAGATGTGTCAACTCCCAAGTATTATTGTCATGTAATGAAGACATCACCCCCTTCATAGCTAACTCCCACTTGTTTGACTCATTCAAATGTATTTCCTCTTCAAAACATTTTGTTTCTCCACTATCAGTCAATAAAAGATAATATAAGGATGGTGAATACCTCTTCACATACCTTTTCACCCTTGTTGATATCCTCAACTCCACTTGAGGGGTAGACTCTATTGGTTCTGGTTTCATATGCTCAAGTACACCTCTATGATCCAATTTCTCATGGAACTCTGATTATTTATTCCCATTACCATTTTTTACTTCATGGAAGTCCTTGTACACGAAACATTCATTAAATATCACATTCTATCTTCTGATAATTATATTATTCTTATCATCCCAAAAGTGATAACCAAACTCTTCAGCACCATATCCAATAAAGAAATAATACTTGGACTTAGCATCAAGATTGTCCCTTGCATCGAAATAAATATGTTCATATTCCAAACAACCAAAGAATCATAAATGTGAGTCTTACCTCATTTCTAGACCATATATCCTTGGGTAGACATTCTCCCATTGGTACAGATGGACTCCTGTTGATGAGATATACTACCATGTTTACTACATCTTCCTAGAAAGTTTTAAACAACCCTGAGTGCACTCTCATTCTTCTGAAACGTTCATTCAGTGTTCTATTCATCCTTTCATCTACACTATTCTACTGTAGTGTACCTAGAAGAGCCTTCTCCCACTGAATTCCATTATTAGAACATAATTACCTAAAATTATTACTGCCATACTCTCCATAATTTCCAGATCTTAATAATTTCATCTTTGTTCCAGAATAATTATACACCATGGTCTTCCACTTCCAAAACACCTTAAATACATCATATTTTCTTTTTAGAAAGTAAACCCATACCTTCCTTATTGAGTCATAGATAAATGTTACATAATATTGTGACCCTCTAAGAGAATGTACTGGTGCAAGCCCCCATGCATCAGCGTGCACTGGGTCCAGCTTCTCAACCTTTGGTGTTCTTTCTCCTTTTGCAAAGGATACTTCCTTCCACTTTCCAAGGATACAATCTTCACATAAGCCAATTTCCACCAAATTCAAATCAGGTAACATTCCTTTTGTTTTTAGCACCTCCATCATCTTCTCACTCACGTGGCCTAGCCTATAGTGCCATAGTTGTGAATCCTCAATAGAATTTATTATTGTAAGAATGTCCATGAAAGCTTCTGTCATGTTGTACATGGTACCATTCTTTGCTCCCTAAGCTATGACCATAGATCCCTTAGTGATCTTCCATGCACCTCTAGTGAACATGGTATTAAAACTTTCACCATCAATATTCCCAATATAAATAATATTTATTTTTAAACTAGGGATATACCTCACATTTTCTAGAACCAGAAAACTCCCACTATTAGTCTTGATCCATGCATCACCCTTCCCCATAATAAAAAATAGTTCATCATCAATAAGATGCACCTTTTCGTAATTTTCAGAAACATAATTTTTCAAGAAAACCTTCTCCAACATGGAATAAAAAGATATCCCTGAGTCAAAAATCCAAGATTCCATAGGTCTATCCATGCTCAACAAAAATATAGTATCAGTTCCTTCAGTTGTCGTGTTTGTTGTATTGGTTTCAAGTACCTTTCATTTTCCATTGCACTCCTTTTTAACCTGTCCCTTTTTTCCATAAATCTAGTAGGTAGGACCAGACTCCTTTGACTTACCTCACCAATTTTCTCTTTATTTTTTTCATCCTCTATAATTATCTCATTGCACATATCTTCCTCTTCCTTCTAAATTTAGAGCATAACCAGAGAATCTGACCGATTCTCTTCTTCGAATATCCTCACTGAGGATCAAGTCCTGCACATCCTTCAGAACTAGCTTTGTATTCCCCGAATAACTACTCATGGCTATCACAGTTGCTTCCCAACTGTCATGTAATAAAGATAGTAAATCTAGTGCACATACCTCTTCCTCAAGAACAATTCCCACTGATGACAACTGACTTGTGATGGTGTTGAATTTTTTGATGTGATCTACAACAATCCTTGCTTAAATCATTTTCAGATTGAACATTCATCACATAAAGTACACCTTGTTCAATATACAAGGATTCTCATACATATTAGAAAGTAATTTCATCATCCCAGTCATCATATTCTCCTCTTTGATGTTGAACACCATTTTTTGGCCAATGTAAGGTGAAAAACTCATATAACCTATTGATCTAGTAGCTCCCACCCCGTATGCTCTATATCCATTGGTTTTACACCCAAAATCAGTAGATGCGATTTCTTCTAGTAAAGGTAGTCTTCTATCTACACCCTCTAGTGATTGAATTCAGTTTCATCAAAGTAATAAATATTCACCATTAATTCTTCTATCTCCATCATTCAATTCAAGAAAATCGAACTTGATCTTCAGAACTCAGGATCTGATACCAGTTGTTATGAAAACATAGGGATTTATAGTGATAGAATGGTTTGCAGATGAAGAAAAGAAGATAAATAGAGAGGAAAAATGTAGATCACAAGACAATGATATTTATTTGGTTTGGGAAATGATCCCTACGTCCATGAAGAGGTAGGAAAATGCACTATAATCGAGATCAAAATTGTAGGCTACAAATAGAGTTTCAAGCACACATGAACCCTAGCTCTAATGAGATAATAAAGAAGAAAATTCATTGTTCCATCAACCGCACATTAAGTCCACTATGCTATAGTACCATAACCACCCAAGTCTAAACTGCTACAATTTCAGTGGAAAGAAGTCTGTGGAGCTACAATATCACTGTCTCAAAAGTTTGAGATGCTACAATGCCCTATCGGTGTCACCTGGTCAGCTTTTATATAGTTCCATGTTGATGTCTTCACTACTATAGTGCCCTGTATTTTTTTGTAATTCTAGCATTCATCCCAACTCCATCAAAATAGACCAGGATACATCATTCTAATACAATCTATTTTAAAGATATGTTTAACACCATTTGAAAATATGAAACTCACTTTTTGAGCATAACAATTGACATGGGATTTGGATGTCGTCAACCAACCCATTCCCAAAATCAATTCATAGATGTATATCTCAAGGATAGAAAAGTCTCATACCAATTTCATCCCATCAATAGTCATCATACTTTATTCACACTTAAAAGCTCAACACTCTCATTGACCAATAGGATTTTGCAGTTTCAAAATAGAAGACATCATCCTAACATGAAAACCCATATGATCAACAACACAAGAATAAATAAAAGAATATGATGAACCTATATCAAACAAGGTTTTTATAAGGGTAGAATTCAAAAGAATCGCACCTCACACCATCGAAGGTCCAAATTGATCGTCAATGATCACCTGCTCATCACCATACAATTTCTTAGTTTCTACTCCTTTCTCTTTGTTTCCCTATTGAGATTGAATTTGATGAGGAGTTGTGGTGTTCTTAGAATAACCTAGAATCACTTGATTTTGAGGATGGGGGTAATTCTGATGATATCACCTCATCAAAGCATAATATTTTTGTGAGGCATAAGATGTGTTCCTAGTACCATTACTACAAAAAAGGGTTAGTAGTGGCAGGTTTTTCATGAACGAGAGGCGATTTAAACCACCACCTAATAGTGTAGTGTCGATTTGTAAAAACACAATGTATTCCATAGTTTCTAGTCATTTAGCAGTGTTTTTTATAATTTAGAGGCATTTTTGTTAAGTGTTATTTTTGGAGCATTTAGCAGCGGTTACTTGTTTATTTAGCAGTGGTTTTTTTATAAAAAAAATATTTGGGGGAAATATAAATAAAATAAAAGAAACTTTTGTGGAAAATTCTAGTGGTGGTTTATTTTAGCGGTGGTTAAAAGTAACTACCACTAAACATTTTTTTATACAATGTATTTAGCAGTGGTTACCTAAAACTGTCGGTAAATCAAATTTATTTTTTCTAAATTTAATAAAAAACTAAAAATATAAAAAAACTGACATATAATAAACTAAAACATAAATATATGATAAAACCATCATACATATATCATACATCCACAGTCATATACAAACATCTGATCATCATAACCTCAATCTAAGTCAACCCATACATATTTCAATATACATATACAATACGTCTAACAATAACCCATTCCCAATATACTTCCATGTCATGACCTCCACTGCATCTGTCTGCCTCCACATTATTTCATCAACTGAAATCGACCATGTCATCTCACCAACTGTAGCAAAAAAGAAAACAAAAATTAAAACTACACAAAATAAATTATAATTATAGTAGAATAATTTATAAAATTTTAACATACTACAAAAACTAAGAAACGTCACAACTACCTTATGAACAATTATGTGGATTTGAATGATCAACCTCATACCTACTGCTGTCATCTATCACCTACAATGAAAACCAGAACATTTAAGAAAAATAATGTAAAAGAGAGAAGACACATAATATATTCAGAATGCTGCACATAAAATTTTTTATTTTGTTAATCAAACAGAATACATTTTACCATAAAATAAATAATATATAATTCAAAAAACCTTTAAAAAATAAACATACCTATTTAAGATAATATTCAATAGTTGAAACTGAAAAGGGATGAGTAAATATTCTAATTTACTTTTAAAGCGACATGTGATGTACTGGAAATTTAATTTATAAACAAATTTTAAATATTTTGATATCACAACATGTCCTATATTTCAAAAACAACTCAACGGTGGTCGTCCCATGATTTCACATCAATCTGAGATCATTTTCTATGGTTTTGACCGTTCCATGTATGTTTTAGTGTTTTAAAACACTAAAAATGCATTTACGACCATAACATGAAAACCATAATTTAGAATGATGTGCTGTCAGTTTCTAAATTTCACAATTAATTGTAAATTTGTTGTCATGTGATTTCAGGGAAATCCAACATCGTTTGCGTAATTTTGACCCTGACACTTATTTTTAAAGGCTTTTGTAATTTTCAGAAGTGTATACTAAGTAATTCCAACAACAATTCACGTTAGATTGATGTTTTGTCTAAACATACACATAAAAAAAAATCAACGGTGGTTTTCCCATGATTTCAGATCAATCTGAGGTTGTTTTCTATGGTATTGACCGTTCCATGCATGTTTTAGTGTTTTAAAACACTAAAAATGCATTTACAACCATAACAGGAAAATAATAATTTGGAATGAAATTCCATTAGTTCCTACATTTCAAAATTAAATGTACAGTTGTTGTCCCATGATTTCAAGGCAATTCGATATTGTTTCCCTGGTTTTGACCCCCAACACTTGTTTTAAAGGCTTTTGTACCATTCAGAAGTGTATTATGAGTAATTTCGACCACACCACACATTGGATTGATGTGTTGTCTATGCATACACATAAAAAACAACCCATTAGTGGTTTCCCCATGATTTCACATTAATATGAGGTTGTTTTCTATGGTTTTGACTATTCCACACATGTTTTAGTGTTTTAAAACACTAAAAATATGTTTACAACCATAACAGGAAAATCGTAATTTGGAATGGAATATCGTCAATTCCTACATTTGAAAATTAAATATATGGTTACTTTCTTGTGATTTAATGGAAATCCAACATCGTTTTCTTGGTTTTGAACCTCAACACTTGTTTTTAAAGGCTTTTATACCTTTGAAAAGTGTATAACAAGTGATTCCAACCACACCACTCATCGTATTGATGTATTTTCCATGAGTACACATAAAAAAAATAATTGGTGGTTTTTATATGATTTCACATCAATCTGAGGTTTTTTCTATGGTTTTGACTGTTTCACACACGTTTTAGTGTTTTAAAATACTAAAAATGCATTTACAACCATAATAGGAAAACTGTAATTTGGAATTACATGACTTTAGTTCCTACATTTCACAATTAAATATATAGTCATTGTCTCTTGATTTTAGGGTATTATGACATCGTTTTCCTAGTTTAGAACCCCTAACACTTGTTTTTAAAGGCTTTTATACCTTTTTGAAGTGTATATCGAGTAATTCTGACCACACCACACATTTTATTGACGTGTTTCCAATGTTTACACATAAAAAAAACTCATTAGTGGTTTTCCTGTGATTTCACATCAATTTGAGGTTTTTTTCTATGGTTTTTACTGTTCCATGTACATTTTAGTGTTTTAAAACACTAAAAACACATTTACAGCCATAACGGGATAACCGTAATTAAGAATGACATGTCACCGGTTCTTCAATTTCAAAATTAAATATATGGTCATTATCTTGTGATTTTATGGAAATCTGACATCGTTTTCCTATTTTGACCCCCTAACACTTGTTTTTAAAGGGTTTTATACCTTTGAAAAGTGTATACCAAGTAATTCCAACCACATCGCACATTGGATTTATGTGTTGGCTATGCGTAAACATAAAAAAACTCATTAGTGGGTTTCCCATGATTTCACATAAATATGAGGCCATTTTATATGATTTTGACCATTCCACGCATGTTTTAGTGTTTTAAAACACTAAAAACGCATTTATAACTATAATGGGAAAACCGTAATTCAAAATGACATGTCGTCGGTTCCTATATTTCACAATTAAATCTATGGTTGTTTTCCTATTATTTTAGGGAAACCTGATTTCATTTTCTTTGTTTTGAACCCCTGACACATGTTTCTAAAATTTTGATATCTTTTAAAATTTCTTATTGAGTCATTCAGATCACAATGCATGTTGAATGGACATGTTATTCACTTGTACATGTAATAAATAATTCAATGGTGTTTTTCCCATGATCTCATGTCAACATGAGATTGGTTTTTATTGTTTTGATCGTTAAACGTTCATTTTCGTGTTTTAAAACACGAAAAACATATTTATGGGCATCACATGAAAACCGTAACTTGGATTGACATGGTATTGATTCTTACATTTCAAAAAATCAATATGTGGTTATTGTCCTATGATAGATTTTGTAATCATTAAATATTTTTTAAAAATTATAATTGTATAATTAATATATTATTAATAAAATTAATGATTTAGCACTATTTATAATATTAGTTTAATTAATTACTAAAATGTATATTGGTTATTTTTTATCTTTTAGCGCTCTAATTTGATTAAATAAAGAGAATTTTACTTTCTAAACCATCATGTACTTCATGGTCAGTAATCATTTAGCGATGATTTTTATAGTTGAGTGATAATTTTTATATGTGTTGTTTTTTGGGTACTTAGCGGTGAGTTTTTATTCATTGGTGACAATTTTTTAACCAAAAACAACAAAAAATAACATGGGAGAATTTAATACAACCATTGCTAAATTATTTAGCGGTGGTTATCAGGAACCATTGCTAAATAGATAAAATAATTTTTTAGTGATGGTTATCAGAAATTGTAGCTAAAGAGATTATGAATGTTGTATGTGTTCTTTGAAAATGTATGGATGATCTATGGAATTTAGAATTTACCTCAGCGAAATGAGCTATAAGGATGGAAATTTCATTAGGGATCGTTCCGGTCATCCGTTGAAATATAGAAACTAAATCATTTCCCAGATGATGTGGCATATGTTGACACCTATGATGGCCATATGCATTAGGATATGCATAATGGTGTCAGGGATGGAACCAGAGAAGATGGAATAGTATGAAGTTGAGGATTCCTATTTATGTGATGTTAAGAGTTGGTATTATTGTTTGTGAATATGTTTAATGGTCCATGGATGAGTTTCATATTTTATTTTCATTCCTTTCTCGACTTCTTGAGGTTGTTGGATGTGCTTGGTTGCATGTTTTATCTTAGTGGTAGATTAGGATGGTTTTCCAAGAGTACCTAGAATAGTGGAAGGCTAATAATTTTTAATAAATGACTTAACCCATGGGGTTGGTGTTGATGAAATAAAAATTATAAAAAGATTTTAATATTAAGAAACCGTGGACCTAGTTTGGATTATACCTGGAGGGTATGGACTTGGATTTGTTGGTTAATGTAATGTAATCTGGAATGATGTTAATGGTTAATTAATGGATAATGAATTAATTAACAAAAAGTGAACTGGTAACAAGGAAATAAGTAATTTAATGTAGCTCTTAAATTCCTTATGTACTTATAAGATATCTAGTCCCTAACAGTGGTAGCCAAGTGTCCAAGAGACGATAACTATAGTTGAGACTATGATTAAGTTATTCCCATAGTGTGGTTGTGATCTATATTATATCATGTATATTATATGATTTCATATTCTACCCCACCTATGCTGGTTAGGGTGACTGACACCTAGTGGAATTTGGGAGAGTGTTTTCCCCAACATCCTAGTGGGAGGATGGATGGATGACAACCCCCTATAGCTCCACTCTCTTCTCTCGATAGTTATATGTGTTGACATGCATGATGGTTAGTTTTCACATATATGTGTTCAGAGGTCTGTAATGGATTGTGGTTATTTCACACACATGTATCCCTATATATATTATCCAAAGTATTATTATAGGTATGACGTGTATGCGCTGTGATGTCTTGAGGTACCTTACTCGGTGTATGGGTTTTGTTGGCTTGAGGTATAATACCCAATTTATGATTTACATCATATGAGATATGGTGGCTCCTAGAAACTACTTGGTTACTATACAATGATGTGATATGAGATGATGTGATTATGTGATTCATAAGGTTCATGTTGTGATACTTAGCCTAGGTGTCCACTGACTGGATTATTTTGGAGAGAGATGGCTCAGGACATGCGACACTGGGGAAGAGCAGTAAACCAGTGGGGAAGTAGGAGTTGGGTACCCTTATTATTGATATTATATTATATGATATCTTATATGAAATACTTAGCGAGATATTACCATGGTGAGGATGAGAACTTAGTATACCTATTTAGGTGATGAGTTAGTTTCACTTATTGTTCACTAGAATTTAGTTTTCTCTCTTTATCTTTTGCATGAGAGGCTATAGGGAGGATCCAACTGAGTATACTATTATGCTCACCCCACATATATATAAAAACTATTTTTAGGTCAGCATGAATATGTTTGAGATTGGGCTAGATATACTAGATCATGGTTTTGTAGGAGGTGTTTAGGCTTCATGCACTA
Source organism: Viscum album (assembly GCA_963277665.1). NCBI lineage: Eukaryota > Viridiplantae > Streptophyta > Magnoliopsida > Santalales > Viscaceae > Viscum > Viscum album. The sequence goes on along the minus strand of OY728135.1, from coordinate 1,821,659,632 downwards.
CTACAAAAACAACCTTTAACAATGCTAGAATAGGGCTTTATTATCACTAAAAAAGCATTGATAATTTGAGCATTGTTAAAGGCCCAAAGATTTTATCAGGGCTAAAAAAGAGATGTTAAATGCCCCCTTTAATAGGGATAAAAAAACCACTATTAAAAGGGTCCTTTAACAGTGCTTTTAGCGCTATTAAAGGTCCATTTTATCAGTGGTTTTAGCGCTATTTAAGGGGGAATTTAATAGTGCTAAAAAAGAACTGATAAAGTCATCACTGATAAACTGTATATAAAAAAAATTCCATACCCCACCCACCCCCTTCATCAGCACTTCCCACCCCACACCCCTTTGTTAGTGATTCCCCCACCACTTTATCAACACTTTAGATAATCCCCCCTCTCGTGCACACCCTTGCATCCAACGAGTTTCAAACCCTAGACCTCCAACATATACATCAAAGCCTTTTCCACTCCCCTATACTGTTTTGTTTCATATTTTATGATACATCTATACATTTATATATATTTTGTTACATTTTTTATCTATATATTTATATATATGTTTATATATTAATAAATATATTTTATACATAAATATGTTTAATTAATTATTTATAAAATTAAATTTTTATGTGTAAATATATAAAAAATATGTATGTATTGTTATATATTTGATTATACATAACAGAACATTATAAAAAATAATAAAATTTAAAAACCATAATATCAATATGAATTAATACTTAAGAATAAATTCAGTCCCCACAAAAATATGGCAAAACAGACCCCTATAAATGAGCCTAAAAATCCATCGAATGTTAAAAAATCAAGGTATGCTGACTAAAAACTCAGTTTTAGAGGCTTTCTAGGCCTTTTTTGGCCAAAAAAAATATGATAGAGTTTTTCCTATGTCACTAAGGGAATAGATCTCATTTCAAACTTTAATTTAATATATGGTAGAGCCCAAACAAACACCCAGATCAAAAGTTATGGTCATTTGAAGTTTGAGTTACATTTTCAACTTATTTTAGATCTTTTATTAATTTTTTGATTTTTGTTATCTTAAAATTGATATTAAATGAATATTAATTGGTAATAATAATAAAACTATTAGTTAAAAATATTTTTTTAATTATTCTATATGTTATTTCTACTAAATATCTTATATATTAAGTGTAAATGACAATTTACCTTATCTAAAACATATTTTAAAAAATATACATTAAATTTATATAAATATAAATATATTTATATATTAATATCTTATTTTTAATGAAATATAATTTTTTTGAAGTATGGTTTTATCAGCACTTTTAAAAAATCACTAATAACCCCCCCTTTATCATCACTTGTAAAAAAGTACTGATAAAGGCCCCCTTTAATAATGTTTTTTTTAGAACTGACAAAGGGGGTCTTTAACAACATTTCTAGATAGCTTTGTTAAAGAATTAGCACTGAATAAACCCAGTTTTTTAGTAGTGGTGGTCTCTTACCTCTTCAACTTTTTGGAATTTGTAATTTTCTTTTCAGCTGTTTCAGTATTGTATGAAATTGCATGTATATACTTGGGATTATTTTATATATATCTAAGCAGGTGTTATTTGGTGTATATATCTTATCCATATCTTCTACATTTTCTCTTAGAGGGTAATTCCTCCCATATGTATGCTTATTATACACTTGGTGATAGTCCATAACCTGAGGCCTACTAGAGGCGGGACTTGGCGGTCATCCTCCTCCTCTCATTTTCATATCAAGAGGGTTTCTCTTTGGGGGAGGGAGTTGTGATAGAGTGGTATGAAAGGTTTAGGTTGAGGGATAGGATGAAGTTTGGAGTTAGGAACATGTGATATTTCATGGGTTGGTAGGGAAAATGTGTCAACTAAGTTTAGAAAGCAATGTAAAAATAAGAGACTGGATGAGACATGGTTATTTAGGCCCCCCTGTGATATGATGAATAGCCCTTTAAGTTTACCGAGACCACTGAACAAAGTGATACCAATTTTGGGGTAAAGACCTAGGAAAATATCATGCATCATTCTTCTTTACAACTTTGTTTGAAATGGATAGACCTTGGGATAAGTTAAAACTTTAAAAAATATAAAAAATAATTAATTAATTAATGTAAAGTATTACATATTCTAGGTTTAAGAGTCTAACCATTTATTATTCTTGTAAGTATGAATACAGGTCACATACTCATCAGGTTCACATTGAATATGTTTAGTAGGAAATGCTAGAAAATCACTGAAAAGTATAGGTTGATGATGATGACACTTGGAGGAGGACACTCTGAATGTTTGAACGCTAGAGTCTACAGAATCATGAGGGATCAGTTTTAGATTTATTCAAAAAATACTGGTTAGAGGAGGTTGAGATAGCCTTCAGTTTGACCCATTCTCAGAAGGATCACTGGGTTTTATTGAATGTGATGATGTTGCATGGATCAGTGAGATAGTGGTGGATCTTGTTCCTTGAAGATCATGAGGAGTTGTAAGTCTCATGGGAGAAGTTTCATGTCCAGTTTTGAGAAGAGTTTATTTCTTTGACCGCAAAGAAGGCCAGTCCCCAGAAGTTACTTACCCTTCGAAAGGATAGTTTCAACATGTGGGAGTTTGATATCTATTTTAGGACCCATATGTGAATATGATTTAGACCTATTTCTAGATAAGGAGGTTAGGATGAGGCACTTTGGGGAGGATTTTCATTGAGAGGTCCAATTTCAGGTCACACCATTTATGGTGTTGATTTATATTGAGGTGTTGGTGAGAGAAGTGGTTATTGAGAGGACACTAGCTAGAACTGGATCATCATGAGAGGTGAGTTGTCATGATTCCACAGAAAGTAAATATTTGGTCTGGGGTTTCCAGTTTCCTGGATAGAAGAGTTTTTGGTCAACCAGAGGTAGCTACCATCCCTCATCATCTCGTTTCTCTAGGGGTAATGGATATTATAATTTTTCCAAAGGATCAAACATGTTTTTCTTCTTATGGAGGTTGAGGTCATTAGTAGTGAGAGTGCCTAAAATTTATGAGAAGTTAGTGTGTGTTGGGTATTCTGCTTAAGGTTCTTTATTTAAGGTAGTTTCAACCGAGTCAATAATAGTAGGGTGTTCTAGTTTGGTATAAAAAAAGAGGAGATAGGGTGGGAAGAGGACAATTCTAATTTGATCCTCATCCTCATAGAGTAGAGTGAGGCCATGGAGGTGGTCTTCAGTAGGGTCAGAGATGCCATAAATTAGGTCATGGTTAGCTTCATACTCTAGCACTGCCAGCACCAGGCAATCCAAACATAATTTGAGGTACTCTTTTTTTGTTTTCAACATGGGATAATGATTTTTTTAATTAAAGTGATATATAATCCTTTATATCACCTATCCACATCCATTATTTGGGACTTGAGGTAGATATGATTCTAGTTCCCTTGGCATTGAATATAGAATTTGGAGGTTGATATGACTTATATGAAGTCTGTAGAGATTGTGAGATCATGTTGGGGTAGCACCGCTCTTTGGGAGACTTCCTATGTTTGCAGATACAACCATACAACATCATATTTGGCATGGATTAGATGTATTCGATGCAGGCTATAATGAATTTATTTAAGAGGTAGGTTGTATGTTATGGTGCTGATGGAGATCCAGTAGTGTTCATTGGTGAGAGATACCCTTGGATGGGTTAGATAAGTGTTCCATATTTATCATCTTTGATGGTTGAGTAGATGCTGAGTTCATCAGAGTTTCAACCAATGGTGTTTCTCAGGGTTATAGAAGAGTACCCTGATATCTTTCCATAAGAGGTTTTATAATTACACCCTAGATGTGATATTGATTTTGGGATTGATCTATAGCTAGGCATGCCTCTTATATCGATGTCTCCATATAGGATGGTGCCTTATGAGTTTCAAGATCTATGAGTAATTCTTGATGATCTATTGTAGTGAGGTTTTGTTCAACTGAGTGTATCACCTTATGGTGCACCAATTTTGTTCATGAAGAAAGAATATTGTAGTTTAAGGATTTTTATTGATTACAATCACTTGAACCAGGTGATAGTAAAGAACTGTTATCCTTTTCCATGTATTGATGACTTATTTGATCATCTAAATGGAGTAAGTTGGTTTTCAAAGATCGATCTGTGGTGAAGATATCATCAAATGTGGGTGAAGGATGGGGACATTTTAAAGACTAATTTATGTTGTTTCCATGGTAATTATGAGTTCTTTATGATTCCATTCAGTGTGATAAACATGATGGAAATGTTCACGTGTTTGATGAATATAGTGTTTAGAGTGTTCCTGGATAAGTTCATGGTGATTTTTTTCAATGACATCCTTGTGTACTTCGCATACAGGGAGGAGCATGCCGAGCATCTGCATGTCATTTTGGGAGATATTCATCATTAATAGATATTAATGAAGTTATTTAAGTGTGAGTTCTAGGATCATGAATTTAATTTCTTGGGGCATGTTGTGTCTTAACAAGGAGTAGCTTTGGATCCTTCAAAGATAGAGACAATTGTTTCTTAGGCAGTCCCCAAGATAGTGGCAAAGGTGAGGTTTTTCCTTGGTATTGGAAGCTATTATAAAAGGTTAATAACTGATTTATCTCAGGTTGAAACTCATTTTAAAACCTTTAATCAAAAGTATTAGACATTCTTGTGGGATGACCAGTGTTAGTTAGCTTTCGAGTACTTGAAGGAGAAGTTGATCAACACTCCAGTAATTTATTTTCCTATAGAGGGAGTTTAGTTTGAGGTTTTCTATGATTCTTTTCATCCTGTATTGGGATGTATGTTGATGTATTATGAATTGGTTTTTTCTTATGGGTATAAATGTTTACATACCCATGATCTTAACTATACCACTCACGATCTCAAGTTTGTGGAATTTTTGTTTTCCTTGAAGTTACAGCGACATTATCTCATTAGTGAGTGTTTTTTTGTTTTCACCGATCAAAAGATCCAGAGTTATGTATTATCCTAGAATGAATTGAACTTAATATATTGATAGTGGATGGAATTCTTATATAATTTCAACTTTGAGATTTTATATACACCGTGCAAGGTGAATTTTGTAGCTAATGTACTAATCGAGAAGTCATGCAGTGATATTTTGCAAGAATTTGGAGATTCCTGGAGAGTGATGGAAGAAATATTGTTGATACATTTGGATATGGGAGAGTATATAGGTAGAGGTTGTATTTTACAGATGAATATGTAGTCATATTTTGTGTTCGAGGTGGAGGAGTCCCAGTTGGGGGATTCTGAGGCAGAGGTCCGAAGAGATTGAGTTATTTTTGGGGATGCCCCTGATGGTTAGTCTGAGGATGAACAATGGTGGATGTTATTCTAGGGGATACTTTTCATTCCTTTGGAAATTCATGAGTTGGTTATTCATGAGTTATATATCTCAACCATGGTGGTACATACCAATGTGAAAAAGATTTACAGATCTTTGAGATGTCTGGTATAGTGTCCTAGGTTGAAGTGTGTAGTTAAAAAGTTTGTTTCTTGATGTTTGGTTTTCTAGAAATTCAAGGCCAAACACCGTGTTCCCAGTGGGTTTATCTATACATTAGATGTTCTCTAATGGAAGTGGGAAGACATATCAGGGGGATTCATTACCAATTTACCTCGAGATCAAGGATATTATGATGCTATATGGGTGACAATGTATCATTTAATGAAATCATCCCACTTTATAGTGATCAAGGATTTGAACTCATTAGATTTTTTGTCAAGATAGTATATAGAGGAGGTGTTGAGAATCCATTTAGTCTTGAGGACTATCATCTTTGATCGTGATTCTCATTTTACCTCTAGGGTGTGGAGAGGACTTTAGCATTATTTTGCCTCTTAGTTATTCCTTAACATTACTTTTCATCCATAGATGGATGGTCAGACATAGAAGACTATATAGAATCTTGAATACAAGTTGCATTCTTATGTCCTAGATTTTTTAGGTTTGTGGATGAGGCACCTACATTTGGTATAGTTTTATTACAATAATATTTTTCACTCCATCATTGTTATGGAACCATTTGAATCTTTATACGACCAAACTTACCATTCTCCATTGTGATGGAGTGGGGTCAGACATGCCATAATAAGAAAAAAGTATGACATAGATGGTTTAGGTAATACATGAAAGGATGAAGATAATATAGGATAATAATAAATCCTATATCGACCATAGGAGTATACCTATAGAGTTCAATGTTGAAGATCATGTGTTCTTGAAAGTGACTCCTCATTGTGGGCAGTGAAGGTTTGGTCATCAGAGTAAGATTTCTCCCCAATTTGTTGGGAATTTTGAGGTGTTGTCATGTTGGATCCATATCATATATGATAACACTTTTCTCATAGATAAAACAAATACATTATGTTTTTCACATATCATAGATCTATCATTATCTCCACGATGACTCTCACATCATTTATTGGGGAAAGATCAGTGTTGATGATGATGTGACCTTTAAGGAGAAGACCGTAGAGATATAGGAATGATAGGAGAAGTTGTTGCGTGAGCATGATATTCTCTTAGTTCATGTATTTTGGTAGGATCATGGCTTGTAATATAGTAATTGGTAATGTGATTTGCAGATACGCACTCAGTACCCCAAGATGTTTGTTGTTTAGATATTATATTTTTGTAATAGTATTTGTGGTTTCTGAACCTTTTTTGGTTTATGAGATGGTTTTCTCTTGTTTCTTATTGTGGAATTACTCTTGTTTGAGAGTTATTTCCCATGGGAGAGTGTTTTAGGTGATGGGTTTTTCTATTTCATGGTTTCTAACTTTGTTAATCTGAGTGAGGTGGTTGAGCTCCTGTGATGGAGAGATCTTTGAGAGGTATCTCACAAGGTAGTTGTTCAGACGACCCCGTTTTTTTACCTATGATTTTGGTTTTGAATTATCAAGTATGATAATGTTTTTATAGGTATATAATATAAGTCTTTAGAATCTAGTAGCCCTTTACTTTGTAAAATTTGGGTGTTGGAGGCATCCAGAGGAGATTCCAGGTGATTTGGAGTGTGTTTGAGGAGTTTTGGGGGATTCACTACAAAAAAATGGCATGGATGCAGCCTAGAGGCAGGCGTTGATCCATAGTGCTGGTGGATGCAGCATAGTAGACCTCGACTATAGTGTAGGAGGACTTGAAAGGAATTTCAAGGAAACTATCTTTTTAGGGGTTTCTATGTCATAGGCTGTAGGATATAGTGTGGTCCCTTTCTTTATAGGGGGGTCTATGGTGTGGTGTAGATGGATGTTCCATAGCCCCAAGACTCCATTTAATAAGATATTTCTAGAGATCTCGGAGGGGATTTGACTAAAGGGAGTTTCAGTGTGGTCTCTTGGGTTATGATGTAGAACTCCTTATGTTAGATGGTGTTGCGGTGTGGTCTATGGGGCTGAACCGTGGTACCTTAAGTAAATGTCTACCTATAAATACCCTAAGACCCTCAAACCCAGAATTTCTCTAGTTTCTATCCCTAAAATTCTAGGATCCCATGGGTGTTTTAGGCTCTTTAATCCCCTTTAAATAAGCATTGATCCCCACTTACCATGATCAATATAAGGTGATCTGAGGTACTTTCTATCTCAAATTTCTAGTGGTTTCACCCTGTTTAATCTCATTTTCCTCCCATTCCCCTTTCCATGCTTTGGTGTTTTATTTATACTGTTATAATAGATATTTCTTGTTTTTTTAGTGCATTCAAATAATTACATTCTTAGAAGATCATAGTTTCCTTGTAGGAGAGGTGATCAAAGATCCATGACATTGTTCCATTCTTGTGCAAAGAACATTGATGCTTTTGAGTTAGGAGATTTTTTTCTTCTCTTATTTATTTAAATGAAATTATAAAGTTTTCATGTTTTATCCATTTGGTTGGAAATGGAATTAAGATAATAAATATTGAACCAGATTAATAAATAAATGGGTTATAGCGATCATGTGTTGTTTCTTTCTACCATGATAATGGTTTGCCTCTTGATTTTCTAGATAGTATTCTATCCATGTTATGATTAATATAATGTTTGGTTATTATATGGATTAACATGATGTTATTTATGAAAAATGGTAAAGAACATAAAGCTAAAATTAATTGATTAATTCGATTAATAATTAAAAAAGACGCATGTTTATAATCCATCGTTTCTTATAATTTCCTATTGATCAAATTGATGAAATGTACATGTTTAATTGAATGTGTTTATCCATATGTTAATGGAATTGATAAAGAATGTAAATCATGTCAATTATTTTTGATGATAAAATGAAAAGTCATGTTAAATGGGAATGGTACTTCTTTAAGTTTTTTGAAACTGAAATTAATGTTAAGAGCATGTTTTACTTATAATAGATTTTTACAGCTGATGGATTAGGTTTCCCATAGTTGGAACCTGTGAATAATGAATCAGTTTATTCAATATGGATTAAGAAATGATTTTTTGATAAATATAAATATTTGGTTCCATGAGTGACCATTTTCTTATAAGACTGAATGCCTTGTATTGGGATATAGGATAGCTCATTTGTATATAAAGGTTGAATTAATCTTTTTAGGGCCAAGTTTCCTTATTGTTTATGATTTTTTTTCTTTCTACCTTGTGATGTGATTTGGATATGAGATTAGGATGGATGATCCTAGGATGGTTGATGAGATATGGGTGGGGGGGCCCACATGATGTGGAAGTAGTTGATACCCATGATGATGGGATGCATCAAGATATGCATGAGGGTGTTGGGGATAACACCAGAGATGATGGAAAAAGTTTAATTTGGGCTTACCCATTGATCTGATGTTGAGAGCCAGGATGCTCACTTTTGAATTTGTATAATGGATGATGAATGGGTTTCTTATTTTATCTGCATTCCTTTACCCACTACTTGAGGTAACTGGATGTGTTTAGTTTCTTTTTTTCTCTTGGTTGTAGCTTAGGATGGTTTTCTTAGAGTACCTAGAATTATGTAAAGCTAATAATGTTTAATAAATGACTTAACCCATGGGGTTGGTTTTTATGGAATGAAAATTATGAAAATATGTTAATCTTGAGAAACCATAGACCCTGTTTGGAATTTTTCTGGAGGGTATGAACTTGGATTTGTTGGTTAATGTAATGTAATGTGGAATAATGTTAATGATTAATTAATAGACAATGAATTAATTAACATAAAGTAAACTGGTAACAAGGAAGGAAGAAATTTAATGTAGCTCTTAAAGTTCTTGTGTGCTTATAGGATATATAGTTTCTAGTAGTGGTAGGCGAGTGTCCGAGTGATGATAGCAGTAGTTGATCCTACAACTAGGTTATGACCATAGCATGGCTGTGATATATATTATATCTTGTATGTTCTATGATTTCATACACTAGCCCACCCATATTGGTTAAGGCGACTGATACCCAATGAACTATAGGAGGGTGTTTTCATCAATATCCCAGTGGGATGATGGATGAATGACTACCCCCTCCAGCCTCACTCTATTATCTTGGTAGTTATATGTGCTAGTATGCACTGTGGTTAGTTTTCCCATATATGTGTGTATATGGATGTAATGAATTGTGGTTATTTCAGATGCCTGTATCCCTGAATATAGTATCCAAAATATTATTATAGGTATAACGTGTATAGGCTGTGATGGCTTGAGGTACCTTACTCGGTGTATGGGTTGTGATGGATTTAGGAATAATAATTGATTTATGATACACATCATATGAGATATGGTGAATCTTGAAAACTACTTAGTTACTATATAGTGATGTGATATATGATGATGTGATTATGTGATACATGGGGTACATGTTGTGATACATAGACCAAGTATCTACGGGTTGGATTATTTTGGAGAGAGACAGTTCAGGATTTGCGATGTTGGGGAAGAGTGACAAATAAATGGGTAAGTGGGAGTATAATACATTTTTATTGATATTATATTATATGATCTCTTTTATGTGATACTTTTGAGAGATAGATATGGTGAGGATGAAAAATTAGTATACCTGTTTAGGTGAAGAGTTATTTTTACTTGTTGTTAACTAGGATTTAGTATGCTTTCTTTATATTTTTCATAAGAGGCTCTAGGGAGGATCCTATTAAGTATATTATTATAATAAACTCATGTTCATATAAACTTTTTTTAGGTCAGTAGGAGCATGTTGGTGATCAGGATGGATATTACTTGCTCATCGTTTTACAGGAGCTGTTTGGGCTTCGTGGTCGCTACCATATTTATCTTTTTGGTATTCATAGTTTTCCTTTCAATTGTTTAAATACTATTTGGCATTGAATGTATGTACTTTGGATTATTTTATATATACCCGATCATGTTTTATTTGGTGTATCTATCTTATCTATCTCTTCCACATTTTCCCTTAGAGGGTAATGTGCACTTAATTTTCTATCCCCTTTATTTCAATTTGCACGGTTTCCCCTGATCACTCTCATAGTTTGGCCAAACCGTGCACCAACCGTGCCCCCTCCCAACGAATCCCAAAACATGTTTCATAGTTTTATGGTTGTGGTGAATGGTTTCTTCTAACCATGACCAAACCGTGAACCTATAGAAACACCTCTAAAACATGTCAAAGCCTCCTATAAGCTCCTCAAACATAACCCAAATATTTTATAATATCAAAGTATATAAAATAAGGGTAAAGTACCTAAAAATAAGGGTATCACAATGTTATTTTGAAAAATAAAACTATTGATGTAGGTTTTAATTTTAATTAAAATGAGTCACATGATACTATTACTTAAATTCTTTTTATCCAAGGTAAATAACTCACCCATTTCAATATAATCAAGCTTTAAAAAATTTAATAAAAGAATGTAATTTTAAGTAAAGGAAATAGTTTCAAAACCATACTTTAGGAATTATCACATTGTAGAAGTAAATAAAAATAACCAACTCTTTAATATTCCTTTCAAATTACACAAATAATGCATTAGAGAGATAAATTTATACTCTAAAATAAAATCCCTTAAGATAATAACCACTCACATAATAACTGCAAAGCAAAAAAAATCACAACAATAGAATCATAACCATCATGGGAATAAACTATCATATATGAAATCAAATGTAAACAACAATAATATCCACTAAAGTGATGAAATAAAAACTCAAAATTATGAGAAAAATAATCAAGGGACTAAGGTAAAGGCACACTAGGATCTACATACCAATCCTTATCCATACATCCCAGCTATACATAACCCGCTAGCTTGAGAAGAATACTAAAATATCTGTAAAAATCACCATCCATAGTAGAATATATATAAATCCAGTGATGTAATCTCAAATTTAATAGGCATAGTTGAATCGATACCTAATGGTACTTGTTCTAGGTTTTGGACCAAGTGCCCAGAGTTCCCATGATCAACCAAATGGAGGTGAGAAACATCAGTCATAATCAAGTATATAAAATCTTAATAACATATAACAATAGATAACTGAAAAGAATCAAAACACACCCTCACCTTTGAACACCCTTTATATAATAAACCCATTTTTATCAAGAATAACAACATAATAAGCACATCCCCTAATTGGGTTAATTTCATCAAATCAGCATAATATAAATATCACTATAGATTTTACACAACAACATGAATAAGCTCACTTCATGGGTATACTTTACCAAGAAGTTATTTTTTATCAAGTTCTAATCGGGTCTTCACAACCCCTTTAGAGAAACCAAGTTATAAAATCATCTTTAAAAACCAAATCAAGGAAACATCACCAATGCATTTAAATAAAATTTAGAAGAAACCAAACACACCCTTAGTTATGAGATTTTTTTTTCTAAAAACATGAGTCTCCTTAGAATTATTTGATAATAAAACCACCCCTCTTTAATCACTAAATTCCTTTTTAAGATCCTCAAAGGAATTTTAAAAAACACTTGATATGTACAATTTATATAAAAAGTGATTTTGAGCATAAAAACATGATAAATCCTCTTTACAATGAATAGAAATAGAGAGAAAAACTAGCCTTTATTATAAAGGATTAATATATACACTTAATATAATTTATAAAGAGTTCAAGCATGAGGTACAAATAGTAAAGCAATCCATGCCTTTGAATTTAAAGGTTTATTCACGGAAAAACCTTCCTCAATCCGCCAAATTCACATTCTAGATGTTATTCCACCACTTAGAGGTAAGTTAAACCCATAAAAAGTGATTAAAAACCTTAAAATTAGAAAAACCCTAGTTAAAATTGAGAAATAAAAACCTTAGGTCTCCATAACCTTCTTAGGGAAAGAAGCAAAGAGGGAAAGGAAGAATAAAAAGAGAGGAGGAGGTTTATAACACTTTACATAAAGGAATCACCACCAATGCACGAATGGAATCCATGGAAGAGACAATAGGGATAACAGAATGAGTGGGGGATAATATCTGGGCTACTAGAAATTTAATGGGGGGGAAAAAGTGACCCACAAAGGTTTTAATTTGAACATGGAAAATAAAGTAATTTCACTAATTTTAAAACTATACATAAGGAATCACAACATGATCCCCTAGATCACGATGTGATTCCTCTAAAATTTTTACAAACTAATAAATATCTAAAAATAAATTTTATTTAATTTAAAAACAATTTATAAATCTTATAATTCAATTCATAATTGTATTTTAAGAAAAACCATTTTTCTATTCAAATTGTTTTTAAAGATATAGATGAATTTTAGAAAATGATTAACAAGTTACAACACTTGGTTCACTTACGCATTATCAATCATACTTTATAATTGATAATATCTATATCAATCATAAAATATGATTCATGCCAATGAGAAATACCCCCTTATGAATAATCCTTTGCCATAGGTATGACCTTTACATATCACTCTCATCCATTAATTTTCACAAAGTCAGGGACCCTTATGAATGGGGTGGACCTTAGGTGTCGTGAAATCTAACCTCATGTATCACATGATATCCTAACACTTTACCAATTTTTGACCCTTATGTATCACAAGGATATAAATTAAAAAACATTTTAATCCTTACAAATCATAAGTATCTATAGTTAATCTTACATTCCATCTATAAAAATTCACAAAGTCTAGGATCCTTATGTATTATAGGGTAAGTATTGACCCTTAAGTATCTCACCCTTATGTATAATAGGGCTCCAAAAACTTTTCAAAATTTCTAACAGAGGAGGACCCTTATATATCCATGTAACCTTTACATATTAAGGGAATTTACTCTTATGTATTGCCTTTTCCATGGAGTTACCATTATGTATCTGTGGTTACTATTACGTATCATAGGGTGAATTAACACTTATACATTTCTTGTATACCATGGAGAACTTTATATATGAAGGGTAACATCCTTTACAAAATTCCAACTATTAAATACATAAATGTAATTTCCAAAGACAAAAACAATACGTAAAATCTCAAAAAAATGTAATATTCTTTACTCAAGTTAAAACCTACACTGGAAATTTAAGAAATATGCTTTCACACCCATCACACCATGATTCCCCTAGGCCACAACATGACCTATTCCATCCCCAAAATATATCCCAACCTTATCTAAATGCCTCCAGACCTTTAATAACACCAAGAACACTATATATCCAAGTCGAATCAAGAGATGAGGATAAAATCAATACATAATACATTTCACACCTGAAAATGAAACTGTGAGTGTTATAATTATCCTCCCATAAAAAAATTTCATCCTTGAAAAGTCCCTTGGACTTAATTTTGAGAAAAAAAACTTGTACAATAAGGTATAATTTCCTATAATAAAAAAACTCAACTTAAAACATCATAAAACCATTTATTAAAACTATATACACAAGTGGGGTTATCCCCACCACAATTTTCTTCCTTACACCAAAAAACCAAATATCATTAAATGATAAACTAATTAAATGAAAATTTAGTGATAATCAATTCAAAATAATAAAATTATATTAATCTAGATATATCATATGAAGTAGAATATTTTTAAAAATATAAACCATCCTTAGCATGTAACGGCCCAAACTTTTATAAATAAAATTCCCCTTATTATTTAATTAAATATCTTATTATGTATTATGGTTATATAAAATACATGCACTTATTTGGTTTTATTATATCCAATCATATTAAATATACCATTAAGTATCATTACCATTGATAATATTTTCATTGAACAATGATCACATGGTTAGTATAAATATAGGGTTTTAACAAATCCAATTGACACATACAAAGGAAGTGATGGCCTCGACCAGTAGGATCATACCCTACAAAGCCCATTTATCAAATCTTATGAGGGAGATAGAATCACTAGTATTTGGCCTTGACCAAGATCAAGTTGATATCCAACAACTTAAGCATGATCAAAACCGTTTATAAGAGAAGTTCAAGCTCATCGAGATCACGACCCAAACCATGTTCACCGAACCACCCCATGAAAGTCCAACCATTGAGCACCTTACTCTTAGTGATTTTTCTAATGTATTAAAGGGATATGTATCAAGAACCTGTAATATGATTATTCACATTATTTTTTATTGAATAATGAATATATTTTCATCCTATTATTATTACTTTGTAAATGTTTTTAATTTTGATATAATAAAGCAAAAATTATATTTTTTGGTTAATATTAAAATTCAATTAATGAATATATGAATTAATGGATTTTTGAAATAAATAATATTTTAATAAAAAATTATTATTAAAACATTATTATAAACTATAAATTATCATATAATTTTTATGAAGTCAAATGTAATTTTTTATAAGGGTTCAAAAATTGTTATTGTAAAGAAACTCACCATTTCTTAATAAATGTATATTTTATTTTAAAAGTTAAAATTTACATATTTAGAAAATTATTTAGATAATATGAATATTTTTTTTTCTAATCATAACATTCAAATTATTGAATGGTGATTTTTTCAGAATCATCTGAGACAGTCAATTTTTTGGGTAAAAATTAAATATCATATAAATATAATTTGTGTATTATGATATCATAATGAACAAAAATTGATGTAATAAATTATATAAACGGTATACAGGACCAAATATATGTTTTCCCTTTAAAATAATGTGATTTTATGTTTATTTGGTTAATTTTATAAAGCCTTTATGAATCCTTCAAAACCATTAATATATTTTAAGGTTTTAAAATCATTTCTTTAAGAGTATGAATCACCTCCAAATAATCAAGGAAATTGTTTGTTTAAGTTATGAAATTGGAATTATAAAATAATTATAAACACTCCCATTTGGAAGAAACTTTGGGAAAAAACCATGTGATAGTTTGTGGTTTTGGCTATTTTATTATGTAGAGTCCAAAACCTAAATAATAAATAAATCCCCCTATTTTCTTATATAAACCCAAACAAGATCCCATTTATCTTTATTAAAACTCCTTTTAGCATGTCCATACTCTGACCTCAACTCTCTAGAGTCCTCCCAAGGTTCCCCCAAGCTCTCAAGAAGCCCCTCCAAAGATTTTGGAGCCACACACTCAAGTAAGGGACCTACCAATATCCTCTTTTTATCAAACACTTCTTTTTGTAATGTCTCTAAATTTCACTTTTCTTATGTTGGGATATGTTCTTAAATACCCCTTAATTTAAATTTTATTTATAAATAATTATATCATTCTTTAACTCTCATTAAGACTTCCATGACCCTTTATGTACACCCATTACCGTGCTGAAATTTAGTAAGAGATTTCTCTCTTCTCATTTCCATTAAAACACTTATTTTATGTTATATATCTTAAATTATATTTTATTGTGTTGGGATATGTTTTTTACATATTTATATTACTGTAAATTTAATGTATAAATGATTAGATACCTCTTTCACTCTCATTAAGACTCCCATGATCCTTTATGTACACCCATTACCATGCCGAAATAAAGTTAGGATTCTCTTCTTTATTTAGGTTTCTTGATTACCTTATGCCATCTATTTACAATTTATAATGTTGGGATATGTTTTTTTCATGTACCTATTACTTCACATTTTGTTTCTATGTGATTAGAGACTACTTTATCTCTCATTGACCCATTTTTATGAATCTTTAAGTGATGCTATTATGCTGTTAAAATATGACCACAATTTTACACACTAAACCAATTATGTAGTGAATATCGTACCCATTTCCTATCATGGGTGTTAAAATTTATGCACATATAATTTTTTTGTGGGAATTACATGTATGTATTCAACACTCCTTAATGGTGGAATAAATTATGATGACGAATGAATCCATGTTGTATGGTCTATGTGTCACACTTAAGCATGATAATGAAATGAATGTGACGGGTGCACGCAGAATTATATAGAACTATAATGCATTGGGTAATGTTTAGTATCAAGATACGTAATTTTGGGATAGGGAGTGAAGCTTATTCCTTTATGGGAATTTTTACACCATGAATTATTGGCAGTTTATCGTTGACCTATGTTTATGATGTAGTTTTTTAAGTTGTTTCCACATTTCCCATATTATGACTATATGCTATATCATGTCTCATTGTTCATGTTTATGATTGTTACTATTTCCATGTTTCATTGATATGTCTATTTTATAACATGTATCACCTTACTCCATGTTTATTCCCTTACCAGGATTCATAGGTCACCCCTTTCTTATGTGTGTCCCCAGGTTATCCTATGCAGTTTTAAAAAGCCATGGAATTTTAGAAGCATGTTAAGAAAGTTTTCAATAATATTGTTATATCCCATGTTCAAGATGATATTCTATATACCTAATTACTAAATACACTATACTTATCTATCTTATTGGCTTTACTCTGTGTAATCTTATGTAATAAATCATGTATTAATGTGAAATAAAGAGTAGGGTTGTTATAGTTGGTATCAAAGGAAAAGTTTAATTATTTTTGGGATTAGGATTAGAAAACTATAGAGAAATCCTTAGGGATAAGACTAAGTATAAGAAAAAATCCCTAAATTTTGGTTAGTATATAGTAAGTGTTTTATCAAGAAAATACATCCTTGTTTGGATAATACAAGTGGATGTGGTTCTAGAACAAATGCACCTAGGAGTAACAACTTTAACAAGGTGTGTCGGGCCTAACTCAGTGTAACCTGGTATACAAAAACGTTACTTAATACACAACTGGTTTGACACTCCCAGGGGATATGCTTTGGTAAATTCATAATATCATCAAGAACCATTATTAAGGGAAAAAAATTCCATAAGAATATATGTTAGGAAATAGATCATGGATAATGTAGATTGAACCCTATAAATTTATAAGTTAAAGAAATAAATGTAATTTATAATTTATCACTTTAATTTAATTGGATTCCCCTTTATGTATTTAATAGTTTAAAATAATCATACCTAATTTTCCTTTTATTCTATCCAATGGTTGGAAATAGGAGGAATCAGGTAAAAAATAATTGCGATAGACAATGTGATGACTGCCCCAATGAGATGCCCAACCTAATAAGAGTAGAAATATAAAACTTTGTAATGATACTCTCTCAACTAACTTAGGTTCTGATTAGAAACATGGATAAGTAGGATAATCCAAATACACTTAAGAGAGAACAAGATTTTATTGAGAGATTTATGTGACATAGGTCCCCAACTTTCAATGGATCATCCAATCCATTAATCATAGAACAATGGATTAACTACATTGAGAAGATATTCTTCATCCTTCAATGTTACAAATAAGATAAGTTTCTATTGGATATTTATCATATTTAAGGAGAAGCTGATCATTGGTGGACATTGATTAAGAATACGAAGCTTGAGGAAGATATCTAAGAAATGGTTTTGAAGGAATTATAGAAAATGTTTTTTGATAAATATTTTTAGCATACTCTCCAACTTAAAATGGAAAGGGATTTCCTTTCCCTCAAGCAGAAAGACATTGAATCTATTAGGACATACGAGGAAAAATTCACAATAATTTCATGACACACCTCCAATTTTTTTTACCCTTTAAAGAAAGTTTTTTTGCTTCATTGGTGGGATATTACCTAGTCTACAAAAATCCCTAGAGATCTATGACTTTGATAGATATGAGGAAATTGTTCGATGTGACCTCAAGGTCGAAGAAGATATTGGAGAATCTCAAGGGTATCACTGGGATAATAAGTGTAAATTAGTGTTTAATTATGATGGTCTAATTGAGAAATTGAACAATGCCATGAAATTTCAACATCCCACTTTTCAATGGAGTGGGAAGAAGAACCCCAAAAAATTACCTGAGGGGAATAAAGAAATGATTTAGGTGTGGGAACGAAGGAATCCTAGCTATAAATTTCCAATAGGATAAACCCAATAATGTGATGGAGGAAGGGAATTATCTGGTCAACCCTCAATGCATTGTCCATTTCCTTAACTGTAAGGAACTATGGAACTTTGCAAACCAATGCACTAAGCCAACAGTTTTAGGAGACAAACAACAACCTCCAAGGAAGTAAGGGAGATATATTTCCATTACTACTACTAAAGTGGATCCTAACAATTAAGTGTTGATATATAATATAGTTATTCATTCAAGAATAATAAATATAAGTTTTGATTCTGATTTTACCCACTCCTTCATATCATGAAAGTTTAATAGAACTATCCAAACACCACCACAAATCATGAAAGTAGAGTTGTTAGTGAAAATGAAAAATGGGGAAATTATTTCATACCAAGTATATAATTACCCATATCAAATTTTGTGGGATAAAATTCCTAGAGAACCTTTTAATACTCCCTTTATTAGAATTTGATGCAATTCTGGGTATGGATTTTCTTTCCCTATATAGATACAACATAAATTTCCATGAGAAGGAAATCACTCTCCGTATTACGAATCAACTCCCAATTTTGTACAAGTGAAAGGAGGGGGGTGAATCTTATTTAGAACCATAACATCAAGAATGGATATTATTTCCTTATGAGAAATCATATCTAGCTTAAATGATTGAGTCTAAGGAAAGAACCTCCCTCGAAGACATTCCTATTATGAGGGAATACACTGATGTGTTTCCCAAGGGATTTTTTGGCCTTCCTATTAGCCTAGAGGTTGAATTTAAAATTGAGCTTATACCTGGGGAATTTCCATCATCCAAAACTTTGTATAGAATATCTAGTGTGGAACTTGAGGAGCTGAATAAATAACTATAGGATATTCTAGATAAAGGGTTTATATGCCCAAGTGATTCACCATGGGGTGCACGAGTCCTCTTTATCAAGAAGAAGGATGAGTCAATGTGAATTTTCATTGATTATTGATAGAGATAACATTTTTATAATTTTTATGTGTAATTTAATGATTTAATCCCTAAAAATTGAACAAGTTGAGTTATGTACATCAATTTTGGATTTTTAGGGTGTTTTAAGCTTAAATATGAAAATTGCTTAATTTGGAAATATGGATAGATTTTAATCACTTTGGTAATTTGCGAATATCTTTTAACATATAAATCCAATTGATGTGATTCATTTTTTATTGGATTATTATATTTATTTTATTTATCATTTTCTTTAGGAACCAAATTTAATTAGGCCATCTAAGGGTCGAAAAAATTCAATCAAGTTGGAGTATTATTCTAGAAGACCGCGTGGACCCCACATCAATGAATTGGTCATAAATCGGTAAAAATATATCCAATTGGGGTTATTATAATTTTAATGGAAATAAAATTAAATGGGGAATTCTTAGATTGAAGTTTATATGAAGATTTACCTTCATTAAGGCAGCCCATGGATGTTCACTTTTGGGGCACAAAAAAGGAAACATTTAGTCAGAATAACATCTCGAAGTTAATTAGCCATATCTCTTACTAAAGAGTGTTTATAAAGCTTAAATTTTGTGGAGAATCGTAAAATATATTTTTAAACATCTTTTATGAAGACACCATTCCAAAATTAGGCCATTATATTGGTATATCGGGATCAAACTTTCGGTGAATAGAATCTGTAGGAAATCTTAAACCGAGATTTTGAAGATCTGAAATTTGAAGACCCAAGGATGGAATCCCTTGGACTATATAAGGAGGAGTTAACCCATGATGAAGAAGGGGTTCTACAAAAACATTAGAGAGGAGGACTAGGGATGTGCTTATAACTTAGAAATTTTCTTTTCTTTTTTAATTTAGTTTACTTTTCTCATGTAATGCATTTGCATATTTTTAATTCAAGTGTTTCCATCTTCTTCCATCTATCTTTCTCTTCCAAACCTAATATAATTCTTCTATTTTATTCTTATTCTATCCACTGTGACCTATTATCCTAAAAATTGAGGGGCTCACCCAAGGCTTGGCCCTGGGGGAGGTTTCACTGTGTTCTGCATTACTGCACTTTAAATTTAAAATATTTTAAATATATTTGTGGTGGAGGCGGAAATATTACACGAGTGCGACGGTTTTCCACCACAACACTATTTCCAAATCCATTTATTTTCATTGATCAATCATTTTCCCTCCCTTATCTTAGTCAAACCCTTCATATGGTGAAGTTGGGGTTTCTATAAGGGATAAAACAACATACAGTGGAGTCAGGTCCTTTAGGAATAACATTCTCGATTGAGGTGTTACCCTACTTGAGTATTGGAGGAGGTGTGATTTGGTGTTCCAGGCACATGCTAAAATCACATGCTCAATAAATCAATGGTGATTAATTCATTAATGAGGTTTCACTAAATTAATTATCAAATTGAATTTAAATAACAAACAAATAATGAATGAACTCATGTTATCCAACCCTAGGACCGAGTTCTTTCTTCAATAATTTTATTTTGTAATTGCATGTTAGTATAAGTTTTAACATTTAATTTGACTTTTAAATTTCATTTCATTATTATATTAATTAAAAATAGTAAAAATAATTAGTTTAGGTGATATAGATTAAGTAAGTGAACAATTGAGAAAGCTCCTCAAGTGAGACGACCCTATTCATCCACTATGCTGCATTAGGAAAACATAGAAATTTCTTTTTCCATGCCCTACGATAGACGTGCATCAAAACTGGCGCCTTTTCCAATGAGATAATCGGTTGTTTATTTTAATTTTTATATTTTTAAATTTTATATAGTTTTTATTATTGTTTTTAAAAAATAATTTTTTTTTCCACGATGCATTCAAATTCAAATTATTATGCATGGAATGATTACTCGTAGGTGCAATATCAAGAACTAGAAGTGGATTATAAAGATCTAAATTCTCAGGTGTATAGAATTATAAATTCTTTGGATGACTTGGGGAGAAAAATACAAATAGCATTTGACTATGTTCGAGCACAAATTGAGCAACCTGAGCCTGAACCAGAGCAAGAGACTGAGCAAGCTGTCGAAGAAATTTCCCCACTGGTTTTTGATGTTGAAGAACCTAATGGGGAAAAAGAGGATGTTACTAAAGATCAATTCCAAATATCTCAACCATTTCTGGAGGAGATAGATGAAATATTATTTTCTACTAATTTATAAGAGGGAGATCATGTGAATTTGGAGAAATTTTGGAGTGCATGGGTAGAAATTGAAATGCAACATGATCTCCTAATTCCTTAAAAAGTAGAAGATAAACCACCTTTATACCTCTCTCTAGACTTGGAAGATGAAGAAACCACCCAAGTGGGAGAATTCAAATAAAGAATGGAGGATCCTGACTACCTACCTTCATCAAGTGAAGATCAACTCCAAGAGGCACTTATCACAGAAAAAGTGATTGAACCAGAAGCAACTAAGGGAGATGATCCTTTCTTGAACTCTAACTTTTCTAATTTCATTCAATATTATTTGAGTATCACTCTTTATGACTTTGAATTTTTCATATTTGTTCAATCCTTGTATCAACTTGGAGGAAGATGAAGAAGGGGAAATTTTACTTGTTGATGAACACCTGGAGCTCCCTAAGGACATTGATCATATGCTTGAGGAATCCCAAGAAATGATAACAGTGGATCTGCATGAAGAACCAAATATATAAGCTGCCTACCTTAAAAGGGAAGATTTTTAAATTAATATTTCGAATTTCAATTTTGAATATCCCTTTGATTATTCTTTTCATTCAGCACATCTAGAGAAACCATTGGATTTTGAAGAAGACTTTGCACAAGTAGAAACCGAAGAGAAGGAGGTTCCATACTTCATCTAACCCCTGCTATGAAAGCTACACCACATTATGAAGGGTGAAGATCTGGTGTACTCTGTCCATGGAGTCCTCCACAACAAGAACATAAAACTGCAATTTGGGAAGAATAACATGTGGTGGTTCATGTCCAAGAAGATCCATCCACCATCAGATTATGGATAATAGTTGGTACTTCCCTTTGGAGGTAGTAGAATAATCCAGGGCCCACTTGGGGGATCTTACCAAGACTTGTCTT
Source organism: Viscum album (assembly GCA_963277665.1). Taxonomy (NCBI): domain Eukaryota; kingdom Viridiplantae; phylum Streptophyta; class Magnoliopsida; order Santalales; family Viscaceae; genus Viscum; species Viscum album. The sequence continues at coordinate 1,821,637,292 of OY728135.1, read as the reverse complement.
TACTTTCTTTCTAGGAATTTAGATTCCAATTTCTTTTCATAGAAGTAGCTTATCATTTATCCCACTCCCTCCTATATTTTTTAGATCTAATGACATGATCCTTTCACTTAATTGAGTAATTATCTTTGTAGGTTCATGATGAAAGAAGGGAACCCCCAAAAAGAAAAAAACCAAGCTTCATTTAAAAAGGGAGTTCACTTTTAATGTTTAACTTTGAAACTCCTTACATTTTTGTTTTGTGATTTAAACTGGAATTAAATTCCCACATTTGAATTATGTTTTACCTGACATATCTAGGAGACATGATTTTCTTAGGAATCCAGTGATGCCATGTTTTATATTTTAATGTTAATGAGATTTAATGAGTAAAATGGATAATTGGATGATTAAAGTGAAGCATAAATATTGAAACAAGGACTCATGATTTGAGTTAATTAATTGATTCATGTAAATGAAATTTCCCTACCATATTTCATGCTTTGAATTTTTGAAATTCATGTGAATTAATTTGTTATTATTAATCATGCCATGAGTGATTTTCCAATATCATATTCCCATTCCTGAGAGGATTTCTAGACCAGATATTTCTTATTTTATCTTGAGCATATTTATTGAGTGATCTTGGGACATGCCGCCTTCCAGAACTTGTATAGAAACTTTTAAAATCTATGACTATGAAAAAACAGATTTAAAATGATTGAGGCACTACTTTGGCTAGCCACATATTTACCTGAGACCCACCCTTACATTTATCATTCGTTATCCCATATAATCCATGAATTGAATTATAGTTTTAAGCCACATTACAAGCTGATATTTACTTACCTACTTGAACTTTTAATATTTTTTCATGGATATTTCAAGTTTGAGTGTGGGGGAAGGGCCTTTCATGTGTGTTCATTGGGATGTGTATCATTTTTGGGTGGTGTGAGGTGTGCGTCATCATTTTAGGACATGTATTATTAGAAAATTGGGAATGAGTCATCATTTCATTTTGCTTCTTTCATTTCATCCAATTATACTTAAAAAAAAAGACAGAAAAAAATTGAAAATAAACCTGTGCCTTTCTGGATCTTTACAAAAAATTCAAAAAAAAAAGAAATAAATTAAGTTGTTCCTTTCTGGAGATTATTTAAAAAGGGGGATAACTTGGATGATATCATTCTTTATAATCATTTATTAACTCATGTCCTATGTCATAAAAAGGGGGTGGTGTTGTGTTTCACATTCTCAAGGGGATTTGAGTGAGGTCCATCCTGTTTTTTCACTTGATTAATCATGCATTGTACCTAAGAGATTAGCCTCATATTTGATCCTTAATTTTTAAAGTATCAAATCTTACCAAACCTAATCCAAAAATTCATTTGAACCTTTATTGAAAGTCATCATGATTTTATGTGCATTTTTCCTTTACAAAGTGGATAAAGTAGTTAATTTACAAGATTATGGATAAGAAGCATGTTATCATGATATGAGCATAAATCCACTTTAATTTTATCACAAGTGATGAGAGAAAAGATTCAAATGATAGGTAGATCATGATTTATAATGTTTAATAATAATAAATTGAGAAGCTTGAATGAATAAAAGGAGAAGCTCTATCATTTTTCAAAGGGGAAAATTAAAATGCATGAATTGATCGTTTCTTTGAAAAATACGAAATTAAATTGATTTTTTTTGTGGAACTTGAAAATTTTATTGAACATTAATAATTTTTTGATTTTATAGCATTGAAATTTGAATATTGGTAACATTGGTGCACTTTTAATTCCATGTTGAGATTTTATGCATGAGAACAAGCATAGTTTAAGTGTGGGGGAATTGATAGAGATAATATTTTAATCATTTTTTATGTGTAATTCAATGATTTAATCCCTAAAAATTGAACAATTTGAGTTATTTACATTAATTTTGGATTTATAGGGTGTTTTGAGCTTAAATATGAATACTGCTTAATTTGGAAATACTGACAGATTTTAATCACTTTGGTAATTTACACATATCTTTTAACATATAAATCCAATTTATGTGATTCCATTTTTATTAGATTATTATATTTATTTTATTTATCTTTGTCTTCAGAACCAGGATTTAATTTGGCCATTTAAGGGTTATAAAAATTCAATCAAGTTGGAATATTATTTTGGAAGACCGTGTGGACCCCACATTAATGAATTGGTCATAAATCGGTAAAAATACAACCAATTTGGGGATTAAAATTGGAATGGAAATAAAATTAAATGTGGTGTTCTTCTATTGATGATTATGAAGATTTACCTTTATTAAGACAGCTCATGGATGATCAACTTTTGGGGCACGAAAAAGGAAACATTCAGTCAGAATAACATCTCGAAGTTAATTAGCCATATCTCTTACTAAAAGTGATGATAAAGCTGAAATTTTGTGGAGAAGAATTAAATATATTTTGAAACATCTTTCATGAATACACCATGCTAAAATTCGTCCATTAAATTGGCATACTAGGATCAAACTTTTAGTGGATAGAATCTGTAGTAAATCTTAAACCGAGGTTTTGAAGATTTAAAATTTGAAGACCCAAGGATGGCATCCCTTGGCCAATATAAGGAGGAGTTAACCCATGATGAAGAAGGGGTTCAACATATACATTAGAGAGGATGCCTATGGATGTGATTCTAACTTATGAATTTTCTTTTCTTTTTAATTTAGTTTACTTTTCTCATGTAACGAAATTGTATATTTTTAATTCAAGTGTTTCCATCTTCTTTCATCTCTCTTTCTCTTCCAACCCTAATCTAATTCTTATCTTTTCTTCTTATTCTATTCACCTTGACCTATTATCCTAAAAAATTATGGGCTAACCCATGGCTTGGCCCTAGGGGAGGTTTCACAGTGTTCTTCATTACTACACTTTAAATTCAAAATATTTTAAATCTATTTGTGGTGGAGGCATAAATATTGAACGGGTGCGGAAGTTTTCCACCACGACACTATTTCCAAATCCATTTCTTTTCATTTATTAATCATTTTCCCTCCCTTATATTAGGAAAACCCTTCATATGGTGGAGTTGGGGTTTCCATAAGGGATGAAACAACATACAATGGAGTCAGGTCCTTTAGGAATAACATTCTCAGTTGAGGTGTTACCCTACTTGACTACTGGAGGAGGTGTGATTTAGTGTTCTGGACGCATGATAAAATCACACACTCAATAAATCAACAGGGAGTAATTCATTAATGAGGTTTCAATAAATGAATTATCAAATTGAATTTAAATAAGAAATAAATAATGAATGAACCTGTGTTATACAACCCTATGACCAAGTTCCTTTTCAATAATTTCATTCTGTAATTGCATGTTAGTATAAGTTTTAACATTTAATTTGAATTTTAAATTTCATTTTATTCTTAGATTAATTAAAAACAGTAAAAATAATTAGTTTAGGTGATATAGATTAAGTAAGTGAACAACTGAGAAAGCTCCTCAAGTGAGACGACACTGGTCAGCCACTATCCTGCATTAGGAAAACATAGAAATTGCTTTTTCCACGCCCTAAAACAGGCATGCGTCAATTATCGTGATCTCAAAAAGATCAAAATAGAGAAAAAGTATCATCTTCCTTGGATTGATGACTTGTTCAATTAGCTACATGGATCACAATAATTTTCCAAAGTGGATCTTCAGTCAGGATATTATCAAGTAGTGGTGAAGAAGGAAGATATACCTAAGACTAATTTTTTGTACAAGGTATGGGCACTATGAGTTTAAAGTGATGCTATTTTAACTCAATAATTATCAAAAAATATTCATGGACTTGATGAATACAGTCTTTAGAGATTACCTCAACAAATTTGTAGTAGTATTTATAGTAATATAGTCTAAAAGCAAGGAGGAGCATGAGGAGAATTTGAGCACTGTGCTAAAGAACCTATGAAAGGAGAATATTTATTCTAAGTACAGAAAATATGAGTTAGGTTTAAAGGAAGTCTCTTTCTTGGATCATATAATCACAAGAAATAAGATATCTGTGGACCCTTCAAAGAAAATAGCAAGTGAAGGATGGATACGACCAACATCTATGATAAATATCCATAGTTTCCTTGAGTTATCTAAGTATTATAACTGATTTTTGTGAAATTTATTGAAATTTTAAAACCCTTTTACAAAGCTAATTTATAATGGAGTTAAGTTTTTATGGACATAAGAATGTGAGGAAAGCTTTAAAGATCTCAAAAAAGGATAATCACTACATCAGTACTCACACTACCGACACGCGGGGAACTCTTTATGGTATAAAATGATGCTTCAAATAATGGATTAGGATGTGTATTGATTCAAAATGATAAATTTATATCCTATTACTCAAGGTAATTGAAAATTCACAAGAAAAACTATCCCATTCATGATATGGAGTTGACATCTATGATCTTTGCATTGAAAATATGGCGACATTATCTAAATAGGGAGAAGTGTGAGATATATACTAATCACAAGAGCCTAAAATATATATTCACATATAAAGAGATTAATATGTTCCAAAAAAGATGATTTGATCTCATCAAGGATTACGACTGCTTAATACACTACCATCTTGGTAAATCAAATAAGGTGGAAGATGCTCTAAGTAGAAAAGATCCTACATCTTTATCAATAATGAGAATTGATAAGGATCCAATCTTCTAAGACATAAAAAGTATGGATATGGGAATCATTAAGGAAGGAACATCATAAATCCTTTATCAAATTATTTCTAAACCATCCCTCATAGATAAAATAAAGGATGCTCAAAGAAATGATGTGTAAATTCAGAAGAAGGTGGAAGCCATGATAAAGTGTAAAACCTCAGAGTTTAAAATTGATAAAGAATGAATTGTGAGATTTGGGTAAAGATTATATGTTCCATAAAATCCTGAGTTAAAGAAGGAACTAATGGATGATGCACATAGTTCAACTTTCTACATTCACCCAAGAAGCAAAAAGATGTATCAAGATCTCTGAGAGCACTATTGGTGGGATAACATGAAGAAGGAGATCATTGAATATATATCAAAGTTCCTAGTATGTTAGCAAGTAAAGGATGAAAGGAATAATTCTAAGAGTATGATGAAACCATTACCCAAACCAACATGGAAATGGGAAAACATCATCATGGACTTTGTCACCAAACTTACAAAGGCATACAAGGGGAAACAATGTTGCGAACATGTTCTTTAGAAGCCATTTATGGGAAGAGGTAAAAAACACCTTCATTTTGGGATGAATTTGGGGAACAAAAACTTCTAGGTCCTGAAATGGTAAAAAAAATGGTGGATAAGGTTATGACCATTCAACAGCACATCAAGGCTTCTCATTGTTGATAGAAGAGATATGAAAATAATCATTGACGAGACTTGGAGTTCAAATTTGGAGTCATGGTGTTCCTATGAACATATCCATGGAATAAGGTGATGATATTTAGGAATAAGGGAAATCTTATTCAAAGATACATCGTCCCCTTTAAGATCCTTGATTACATCGGAGCGGTGTCCTATCGACTAGAACTCCCACTAAACCTATCTCAAGTAAATGATATATTCTATGTATCCCTATTGAGAAAGTACATACCATAACCCTCAAATATACTCAATCCAAAGTTAGTACCATTAGAGAATGAACATTCCTATGAGAAGAATTCAGTAAAGATCTTATATCATAGAGAACATGTTCTACAAAATAAGACAATACACCTTGTCAAAGTGCTGCGGAGAAACCACAAGTTTGAAGAAGAAAAGTGGGAACTAGAGGAAGTGATGAAATAGAATCAACCTCATCTGTTTTAGTGTGGGAAAATAAAATTTCTAGGGTAAAATTTCTTAAGGGGGGAATATTTTAATGACCCAAACTTTTATAAATAAAATTCCCCTTATGATTTCATTAAATTTCTAATTATGCATTATGGTTATAGAAAACACATGCACTTTTTTGGTTTTATTATATCCAATAATATTAAATAGATCATTAATTATAATTGATATTTATAATATATCCACTTATAAATGATCACATGGTTAGTATAAATATAGGGTTTTAACAAATAAAATTGAAAAAAACAAAGGAAGTGATGACCTCAACCAGTAGAATCATACCCTATGAAGCCCATTTATGATAGAGTATAAGAAATATAGAATAACTGGGATTTTACCTTGACCAATCCCAACATGAGATCTAATAACTTAAGTATGAGTATAAATATTTATGGGAGAAGTTCAAGTTCATTGAGATCACGACCCAAACCATGTTCGCTAAACCACACCATGAAAGTCCCACAATTATGCACCTTACTCTTAGGGAATTTACTGGTGTATTAAAGAGATGTGTGTCAAGATCCTAGAAATACAATAATGTACACTATTTTTTATATAATAATGAATATATTTTCATCCTATTATTGTTACTCTGTAAATATTTTTTATTTTGAAACAATAAAGCACAAATTGTATTTTTTGGTTAATATTCAAATTCAATTATAGAATTTATGAATTAATGGATTTTTAAAATAAATAATATTTTAATAAATTATTGTTATTAAATAATTATTACCAAATATAAATGATCATATATTTTTTATGATGTCAAATGTAATTTTTTATAAGTGTTCGAAAAGTATTATTGTTAAAAAACTCACCATTTCTTAATAAATATTGATTTTATTTTAAAATTGAAAATTGAAAATATTTATAAAATTATTTAGATAAAATGAATATTATTTAATGAATCAGAACATCAAAATTATCCAACTGTTAATTTTTCATAATTTTTCACGATAGTCGAATTTTTGGTTAAAAATTAAAAATCATATAAATATTCTTTGTGTATTATGACATCATAATGACCAAAAAGTGATGTAATAAATAATATAAATGGTATCCAAGACCATATATATGTTTTCATTTTAAAATAATGTAATTTTATGTGTATTTCATTAATTTTATAAAGCCTTTATGAATCCTCCAAAACCATTAATATATTTTAAGGTTTTAAAATCATTTCTTTAAGAGTATGACTCAACTCCACATAATCAAGGGAACTATTTTATTAATTTAGGCTGTTGGACTTATAAAATAATTATAAACACTCCCATTTGGATGAAATAATGGGAAAAAACTATGATATGGTTTGTGGTTTTGGTTATTTTATTATGTAGAGTCCAAAACCTAAATAATAAAGAAATCCCCATCTTTTCATATATAAACTCACCTAAGATCCCATTTCTATTCAGTAAAAATACTTTGATAACATCCATAATATTCCCTCCACTCTATAGAGTCCTCCTAAGATTCCCCCAATCTCTAAATAATCCCCTCTCAAGCTTTTGAAGTCACAAACTCAAGTAAGGGATCTTCCACTCTCCTCTTTTTATCAAGCACTTGTTTTTATAATGTCTCTAAATTTACTTTTTCTTATGTTGGGATATGTTCTTAAATATCCCCCTTACTATCCATTTTATTTATAAACAATTATATATTCCTTTCACACTCATTAAGCATTCCATGATCCTTTATGTACACCCGTTACCATGCCGAAATTTAGAAAGGGATTTATTTCTTCTCATTTCCATTCAAGCACTTATTTTATGTTATGTATCTTAAATTCCATTTGATTATATTGGGATTTTTTAAAATATTTAACTCAATTTCCATTTAATGTATACATGATGATATCCCAATTTCACTCTCATTAAGACTCCCATTATCCTTTATGTACACCTGTTACCATGCCAAAATATAGTTAGGATTATCTTCTTTATTCATGTTTCTTTATTACCTTATTTCTTCTATTTATAATTTATAATGCTGGGATATGTTTTCTTTCATGCACCTATTACTTATTATTTGTTTTCTATGTGATGATATACCCCTTTCTCTCTCATCAACCCATTTTTATGAATCTTTAAGTGATGACGTTATGCTATCAAAACATTACAACAATGTTTCCATACCAAACCAATTGTGTAGTGAATACTGTAACCATTTCCTATCAAGGGTGTTCACCTTTATGAATATATACTTTTTTGGGGACTTAAAATGATGTATTACACACACCTTGATTGTGGAATAAATTATGATTATTAATGAATCCATGTTGTATGTTATTTGTGACACACTTAAGCATGAGAATGAAATGATTGTGATAGGTGCACCTAGAAATATATAGCACTCAAATGCATTGGGTAATGTTTAGTATCATGATAAATAATTTTGGGACAGGGAGTGAACTTGATTACTTTATGGGAAATTTTCCAACATGAATTCTTGGTAGTTTATCCTTGACCTATGTTTATGATGTAGTGTTTTAAGTTATCGCCACATTTCCCATGTTATGACTATCATGCTATATCATGTATCATTATTCATGTTTATAATTCCTAATATTTTCATGATGCACTGATATGTTTATTTTATAACATGTATCACCCTAATCCATGTTTATTACCTTACTGGGCTTCATATATTACCCCTTTCTTATGTTTTTTCCCAGGTTATCCCATGTAGTTTTAAAAATACATGGAATTTTATAAGCATGTTAAGGAAGTTTTCAATAATGTTGTTATATACCATATTCAAGATGATATTCTATATACCTAATTCACAAATACACTAGAATTCATGATATTCTAGGTTGTATTAAGTGCAATCTTATGAAATAAATCATATATTAATGTTAATTAAAGAGTAGGGTTGTTATATAGCATATAAAATATTCCCAATAGAAACGAGGACTATAAAATCATAAAATATAAATCATATTCCTTTGAAATAAAAGAGTTTACTCATTGAAAAATAAAACATATCATAATCAATAGGATTAAACCTAAAAAAAATTATGTATTTACCTCACAAAATAAAAATCAATACCTCTAATGATAGAAGTCAAAACCATTTAAATACTCAAGATACATTTTCTTTAAAAAGGTGAACTAAAAGAAAAATTCTTATATATATGGATATTTATTACCAACTTAATCGAAAAAATATTCAAAAACATAACTTCTGAAAAGTTCAAATCCATAAATAAATACATAGGTATTTTTATTTATTTAAATAGACAATGAAGTGGAAAAAATTAGAACCAAATACATCAAAACACATGCAAGCTAAAAATATTATACTACCATGATTTAAAGATTAGTCTATAAAATGAACCACTAACCCCTTTCTAATTTGGATTCAATTAAAATAAATCATTTAATTAGAGATATAAAAAATATTTAGTGATTATTAAATTGAGATAAGTACCACTCCATTTTATAGCCTCTAATCGAAAGAAAAATAACTAATATGATGACCAAAAACCAAGAATTATAGGTTCAAAAACCAAACAATAAAGTTAGTTCATCCTTAATAATAATGGTTGTTATTAAAAACCATTTAACAAGAAAAAATATGCACATGATTTTTTTTGGATCAGAAAAAATGGTTTACAACACTTTAAAACTCAATAAATTCCAAAACACTACTGTCACACTAATTCAAATTCCAATTCTTACTACATTTTAATATTCCCAATAAAATTATCCATTAAAACCATTTTAAAATTGCTAAAAATACCTTAAAAGCACCTTTAATTATTTTAAAAAAATGATATTCATCCTTAGGATTCATTTATACAAAGGAAAATTTTTTAGTGAAATTAATGGTAATTTTATAAAATATATTATGACTAAGAAATTAAGCTTTTGAAAAAATGAACACTAAAGGCCCCAATATATAGAATGAGACTAGACATAATTAAATAAAAAAATATCTCAAGGAAATTATCTCAATTCACCTCAAATTTAATATTATATAAGGAAAAAGTAACTTTAGATTATATAAAAATCATTAATATCAATCATAATCAATCTATAAGATCAATAAAAAACATTAAGAATAATTAAGAAAGAAAAAAAAATTAAAATTGCAACCTTCCAAGATGCATGGCTTGTGTGCACAGTCTGCTACCCATGGAAATAATTGGTTCCCCTTATAAATTCCTTCAAAGATAGAACTTTATCCATATATAAGGATAAATAAAACTAGAAAATATAATTACACATTCCCAACATTACTTGGAAACTCAAGGACTGATATTTAAAGTGTCAGCTAGAAAATCCTTCATAAAAACCTCTTAAGCTTCGATGTTCCTATCTCTTGTATACCTTGACTCCCCAAATAACACAAGAGAAAACTGGGTTCTGATACCATTTTTTTATGAACCAAATCAGGATACCTCTAATTTGGGTACTCGAGTAGGCCTGTGACATTGCCCAAAGCATGTTCCCGATTTCCATGGGATGGAAACTAGTGTCTGGGACACAAAATGAACAACATCAGGAAGAATTTCACTTAATAAAACAATTAATAAAAGGGAGGATTCCACCCATAAGTTTTTCATGAATATGTAATTCAAAGATCCACATATATACCATTAAGAAGTTTCAATGATAAGAAAAATAAAATGATGCATTATTATATAACATAACCCATCAACCATAAAAAACCCAACAAGAAAAACAAATCATCTTAGTATAACAAAAATCAAACTTCAATATAGGAACCAACATAAACTTAAAGAGACAAAAATAAAAACACTGATGTGGCATACTATATATGAATAATAAAATATCAAACTAATAAAAGGACCAAAACTTCCTATCTCTATGTGCTAAGAAAAATTATCCTTTTCTTGGCACCACCACTATACTAAAACTATAATCCAAAGTCCAACTAATACATTCAATATGAATCTGTACTTAACATGTAATATAATATTCATGTACAAATAATTCCCAACAGGTATCCTCCCCACACCTCATGAATAACATTTAAAAGTAAATCCATTTCATGCCAGTTTGAAAAATAAAACTATGAAAGTAAGATTTTAATTTTAATTAAAAGGAGTCAAATGATTCCATCAATTAAATTATTTTTTTATTTAAGTTAAACAAATCACACATTTTAATATAATTAATATTTAAAACCTCCCATCAAATAACAATATTTAAAGTAAATAAAACAATTTAGAAATCATACTTTGGAAATTCCTACATTATAGAATTAAAATATAATAACCCACTCTTTAATATCCCTTTAAAATTACTCAAATAATGATCTAGAGAGATAAATTTTTACTTTAAAATAAAGTAAATCCTTGAAGGTAATAATCACTAACATAATAACTACAAAGAAACTAACATCAAAATAACAAAATCAAAACTATCATGGGAATAAATTATTATATATGAAATCTAATGTAAAAAAAAATATCCACTAAAGTAATGAAACAAAAACTCGACATTATGAGAAAAATAATTTGGTGACTAAGCTCAAGAAACACTAGGGTCCTCATACTAATCATTATCTTTACTTCCCAACTGTGCGCAATCTACTAGCCAGAGTGGAATACTAAAAAACTGGTAAAAATAACTAGATAAAACAGAATGCTAAAATGGAGATGTAAGATTAACTTTACATGGTAGAGATGCATCTATTACTAATGGTAAATTTCCTAGGTTCTATCATAAGTATCTGGTGTTCCCATCATCAATTGAATAAATGTGAGAAACATTAGTCATAATCAAGCACATAAAATCTCAATAACATATAGGAAATTATAACTAACAAAAATAAAAACACACATTCACCTTTGAACACCCTTCATAGAATAAACCCATTTTTATCAATAATAAAAACATAATAAACACATACCATAATTGGATTAATTATATTAACTCAATGTAATAACAATATAATTTTATATTTTTTAAAACAACATGGAGGGGTTCACTTCATGGGAATACTTCACCAAGAAATACATTTTTATCAAGTGCCAACTGATCCTTCACAACATATTTAGAGAAAAAAATTTATAAAATCATATTTAAAAAAATCAAGGAAATATCACTAAATAATTTAAATCAAAACTTAGAATAAACCAAATACACCCTTGGTTATGAACAATTTTTTTCCAAAAATATGAGTTTCCTTAGAAATAATTTGAGAATAAAAACAACCCTATTAAATCAATAAATTTCATTAGGAAGGTCCTATAAGGAATTTAAAAGAACACTTGATATTCACAATTTGTATGAAAATATATTTTGAGTATAGAAATACAAGAAATCCATTTTATACTAATTAGAAACCAAGATGAAAACTAGATTCCTTTATAAAGGATTAATAGATACACTTAATATAATTTAAAAAGAGTCAATAATGAGAAATAAACAGTCAATTAATCAATGGATTTAAATTTAAAACTATATTCATTGATAAACCTACCTCAATTAACTACATTTTCAAGTCGGGGTGTTATTGCACCACTAAGATGCAAGGAAAACCCCTAAAGGATGATTAAGAACCTTAAAAATTAAAAAGCACCGATTAAAATAGAGACACACCAATAATAGGTCTCCATGACCTTATTAAGACAAGAAAAAAAAGTAAAAGGAATAATAATAAGAAAAGGGGAGGTTTAGAACACTTTACCTAAAGTAATCATCATCAAAACATTAATGAAATCCATATAATAGTTAACTGAGAGTGGATAACAAGAGGTGAATGAGGACTGGGCTGTGGAAAATCAAATGGGAGGTAAAGGGAGACCCTAAAGGTCTTAATTAAAATAAAATAAATAATATAATTTCAAAAATTTCAAAGATATACATAAGGAATCATGATGTGACCCCCTGAATCCTCTTTGTTAATGTTAAAAGATGATTATACAAAGGGTTGAAAAAACATTGAAGCTGAGAAACCCATTTTTGAGGGTCTTTTGGGCACATTTTGGCCTCCTAAAACACCTTCTATGTGGGAAAACAATAGAAAAGGGTATATTTAATTTAATAGTATTAAATTTTATTACTTTTGGATCCCAAAAAGACTTATGAATCAAAAGTTATGGCCATTTTAAGTGAGAATTCCATTTTGGAGAAAAAATAGAAGTTCACCTAACTCGAAGTTGTTTGAGTCCATAACTCATGGTGCCATGAAAGTATATAGTTTTTCATGCAGACAATAATTTCATGAGAAAACTACCTTCCATGAGACTGTGGCCAATAAATACCCCCCAACTCACTATTTTTAGGAATTCAGTTGGGATTTCAAAATTCGTATCTCTTAGCTCGCACAATATAGACTTTCATGATTCAAACAACCCTAAACACCTCCATAGAAAATTTTAGGTGATGAAATTATGTGAATTACCTCATAAAATTCTTTAAGGTGTTTTCCTTTGTTTGATATGTTCTCATGAAACCCCCTCCATAATGAACACACTTCACAAAAACCCCAAGGTTTTACACAAGTGAAAATTTCACAGAAATCCCAACTTGTGTGAAACCTATACCATGGTGATCCATATAAAGTTATCCCTTTTCAAAAAATTCTTCAAAAAATGTGTAGGGATCATGGTTACCACACCCATCTGATCCAGATTTATTTATGTAAAATCCACATTCATAATCATTATTGTTGACTCGTATACCTAGACCCTTTGCACCAAGAATGGGTTCGAAAATTTCCTTACCTTTTTATTATAAGAATATGCTCATTTATCCCCAAGTCCTTTGTACCAATAATAGGTAAGTAATATTCCATTCATATTTCTCCCAAGCACATATTGGGAAATGTATGCACCTATGTAATCCCCCCCATATATCCTTCATACTCCTATGCCACATGAGGGCCTCCTCTTAAGTATAAGACCTATCACCCATCCTTCACCCATGCCATTAGATAATATGAAAAGGGAAACACCAATGCATAATCCCCACTAAATCCCTTTATTTCATCCATTTCATGGAACAAGTGTCCTTACCACATGATGTTAAACTGCATGTACCATTTCTGTCACACGACCTTAAACTATACAACTCAAACTATGTGGGTTTTGATTCCCATTCTAACAGGGTATGTAGGAAACCTATTTAATGTCCAATACCAACATCATCACCACCCTATACCCCCTTAAGAGATGGTATCTCTGAATCTTTATCATATTTCTATAGTAAACTAAACCTCTCACCAAACCTTCCAAAAGACTCCATAGGACTTTAAATAGAGGGAATCCTTATTGAATGTTAACATTTAACCAACCTTAGGTTATGAGCCTAAGTGGATTCATCACCAAGAGACATTAAATTGTGATCATCCCAACTATATTTTAAATAATTATTTCCCTTACGTGTCAAGCGTAAGTGGATTCCTCCCCCATGCGATGAGAATAAGATGACCTGTATGACAAGCATAGGGAAAAAATTATGTGATGAGACTAAGTGTAATATTTCCCTTATGTTATGAGTATAAGGCACCTGATGTGATGAGAATAGGGAAACCCCATTTCTAATGCATCAAACCCCCATTATTTACTAGGTGAAGAGATTTGGAATACTATTTTATGAGCATATGATCCATCACGTGATGAGCATGGGATGCCTATAGTGATGATCCTGAGTTTCCTTATGTGACATGAATAATAATCCTATGTGATAAGAATAATATCTTTCCACCCATTCCTCAGAAGATGAGCCTAAGGTTTTAATATTTTTCTTGTGTGATGAGAATATGATGCCTTGTGCGATGAGTATGGGATGTCTTAGGTGATGAGTCTAGGATTAATTATGTGATGAGAATAAGTTGCCTCATGTGATGAGTATAGGATTATTTTGGTGATTAGTCTAGGATGATTTATTTCCCAAGAATAGGTTTCTTTATGTTACGAGCATATGATGCCTTGGGTTATGATCCCAAGATTCCCCATGTGAAAAACATAGGATACCCTCATGTCCCATCCCGAGGAAGTTAAAACATATTCCCAAGATATCCAATAATTCCTGATGGTTTCTAATAGACTCATCCTCTACAATCTATGGTGTTCACCCTATTAAGGCATCCAATGAAGTAATTAACCAATGTCCACATCAAGATGGCATCAGGAACAAGATTCCCAAGAATGTATTAAGTATATGATGGAGACTTGGATGAGGAAATAGACACCATAGAGGAATATATAGAGGGATGGGTTGACATCCCATCATCCCATTCTGATCAAGGTTCTAACACTATCACCCCTAATGGCATCAGGTTTCCCACTTTTGGAAAAAGGGAATGTGAGACCTGGATCATAACCATTTGATGAATGACTTGACATAGTGGTCCCAATGGAAAGCATTGGAAACATAAAGGGTGAACCCAAAATGAACCCCTTCTCCTTCAATCATTATAGGTGTAGTATTTAAAGAGTATACAATATACTAAAATAGGGAGTGGGGGTGAATTGTAGTTTATAAAAATAAAATCTATAATTTTTTTAACCTCTTTAAGAAATATAAACTTGTAGAAACAAGTGAATCAAAATTTTATAAATCATATAAGAAAAACTTATATAAACTTTATAAGATAGTATCCAAACTTTAACCTTCAGTGTTAAGTAAGTATATAACTTGAATTAAGCTATCCATGATATTAACCCATAATAAGGCATGTCTTCCTTACCAAGAAGTATTGGATCATAACGATTAGATACAACTCTATTTCCATAGCCCCAGGAACCCTTGATCACACCAATAAAAATAACCTTATATCTCTCAAACCTTGAGACCCCTCAATCAATAAGATCATACAAACAATAATTACAAAATAAAAACTTTAAGGCATTCAAAATGATATCCTCAAAAATGGATTCCTTAAGATAAAATCTCTTAACTTTACAAGGAAGCGCTCTCAGGTAAAAATATGTTACAAAACACTTCACAATAACTTTAGATAGTTGATTGTAAAAACTTGAAAAATATTCCTTCTCCTCAAAAATGTGGATCTATTTATAGATGAAATCCAATTGTTATATTCTGAATTTCTCAGAGGTGTTTGCAACAACATTAGACACACTTCTTATTTACTTGGAAAGATCAGTGGAAAATCTCTATCCGATGATCATCATAACCTGAACCACTACAATATATGCAATGTTTTGTCTAATATAATGAAATTAATTTATTCAGTAGAAGGTGTAAAGTTATTAATCTGATAGGTTTAAAAAAATTTCATCTGGTAGACTTTTAGGTCTCTATCCAATAAGGTTAGTTTGATAAAAATTGTAAAACATTGACCAGTGGACTTAGTTAAAATCTGTCAGTACTATAATTTATAAACCTACATCCAATGAACTTGGTATATGTCTGTCTAATGTAAAAAGTACATGTATGTATGATATAATTAAGAAAAATACATCCAATAAAAGTGTTAATATCAATTCAGTAAAAGATTAATTTTCATAGAAAACAACTTAATAACTTTGGAATTATAAAAGTTATAAATATATAAACATCTATGTAATTGGATTGTGATTTTCAAAAGTAAGGTTAAAAGGTTTTATTTTGACTGAAAAATATCCCCCTTTTTGAAAATCACAATACACAACATTTTTAAAGAGAAAATTAAAAATAAAAACTTTTAAAAACTTACTCCCTCGACTTACATCACTTCAAAGTGTTTTATATTTATCCATTTCTCTGAAAAGTTTAAAATTTCTCTCTTTATCCCCCTTTTTGATTTTTTAAAATGACTTATAGTAGGTAGAAAGTGTTCCCTATAATGTTTGGAAAAAATTATATATGAAAAAAATAATATACAAGTAAAGGAATATAATATCTACCCAAAAAATTTAGAAATAACCAACATCCAAAAAATATCTATCCAAAGAGTTTAAGTTTTATTATTACAAAAAATTTGAAGTGTTAAAGAAAATCAATATTTCTTTGAAAGTTTTTAACGATGGTTTTCACATTTATAATTTCAACTTGATTCTTCTATAACTTTACAAAAACTAAATTTATCTTCATGCGCTTTGATTTTAATTCCTTTTTTAGAAATTTCTTCATCTTGATTCATAACAAGAGACTTTAGATTATTAATCACTCTTGTGACATTATGAACTTCTATTTTGATACTTTCTGAAAACTTTGAAACTGATTTTGTTTCCCTTTTAATATCATTGAATTTCTCATCAAACAACTTGATGTCACCCTCAATATGGTTTACCCACTTTATAACACTTTTTATATTTCTAAATTCAAAATTTAATTTTCTCTTGAAATACTTAAACTCATATTTGTTTTGGATAACTTTTTTTGTGAGTTATTTGAGGAATCTTGAATTCTCTAAGATATCAAATTTAACCTGGATGTATTTATAGTGGGCTTGAATGTAATGAAATGAATTTATAACTTATTCAAGTATTTTAATTACTTCATTGAAGTAATTCATATTCATTTCAATTATTTTAATTGGTGCACTAAGAGTAGATTTTTTTGAATTACTTGATACTTCTAGCAAGAAAAGTGCTACTCCTCTTGATGGTCCAAGTTCTTCTCTTTTAGTGAAGTGATATTGAGATATATTCATTACATTAACTTTATAATAGGTCATGAATTTTTATAATGGTTTTGTTTTAGAATTTTTTTCTTCACTCGTTAAGGATTCACCATCATCTAGTTTACTAAGAAAAAATTCTTTATTGGATCAAGATGATAAAGACGTTAAAGTATTAGCAGAAATTTCTTCAATATCAAAAAAATTCCTTAACTCTTGAGTGAATTTATATTTCTTATTCAATTTTATCTTCCCAATTACATGATATTGTTATATGGTATGTGATGAGTTTTCTAAAATAACCTTTTCTAATCCAACTTGAAAAGCATCTGCTGGACTTTTATCTCAAAAAATTTATTTTCTTTTTTTATTTTCAAACAGACCTAGGAGTATTTGAAACTTTTGTTAGTTATTTAATTAGAGGAACAATAGAAAGAGTATAAATGAACATAGGATTGGTTTCTTTAGTCATAAAAAATATTTCTCAACTACTTTAACTCTTAAGTGATAATTCTCAACTACTTTTAAGAAATATCTTACATATTTATATTTCATATATTTTTTTCTCACCTCTTTTTCTTTTATTCTTATTTGTGATTTTCATAAAATTTTTGTTTCAAATCCTCAACCTCTTCTATATATAAACAAAATTATGGAATATCATATGTCTTTTATCCTTTATTTTTTATAAACTCTAAGAATTACTCTTTAGACTTAATTTTAGTTTTATTTCTAGGAAAAATAGGAAATTTTTTATAAGATTATCCAACCTTTATTTTCCCAATAATTTTTTTCTTGATCTCTTCAAATTCATTAACAAATGATCCTTTTGAATATTTTTCTAAAAACCTATTCAAATAAATAAAAAACATAACCTTCATTTTAGTAATGGTTTCTTCCTTGAAATATGAAGTTTTTTTTATCAAACTGGTACTTCATTGTTATTAATTTTTTGATTCTTTATGAAATTTACCAAATAATAATTAATAAATCTCATATATACAAGAATATTCAACTTTAATGACCCATTATTTACTTCCATGATACTAATCCATATAATCTTCTCTATGTTTAACTTTCTCATATTACATGGAATGTATAACACATAGATGTCTTGCACTTTTAGAGTATCCCTTTTTCCTTTTATTAGGATAAAAAAGTTTTTTTATCCAAATAGAAACAATACTTTCATTGAATGTAAGGTGAGATAACTTTATTAATTTATCATATATACAGAATACGTAAATTTATACTCATTTTTCTCAAAATATCCACTTTTTTGGATAACTTGTGAGTAAAAATATTTTCTTATCCTTATGAAAGAATTCAAATAATCTTAAAAACTTTATTTATATTGGTATTATAAGATTAAAAAAAAGAAAATGAAACATTTTTCAGACTATCCACTTTTTAAAACTCAATAGACATATAAAACTCTCTTATAATTGATGGATAATGAAAATAAAAGTCTTATTTAGAAACACACACAGATTCCCATCACTGGAATATGATTTTTTATTTTAATAGTGATTCATACCTTTCAAACCAAATTCTTTAGATCAATATTTCCTTAATATCTTACTTGTTGAAAAATTCATCTAAGGATTCCATAAAAAATAATTAGTCGAACTGAAATAAAATAAGTGAAATTAAATCAGAAAGGTGAGAGATCTCTAGAAAATTTCAAGTGGTGGAGAGGAAGCTTTGACCCACTTATTCTTTATATAGACTTAGAGAGAGTGATGATTCATATTCTAACCAGATCCAATGGGTAAAAATAATCTTTAAAAATCCAACAAATGAGATATAATGATGATGGTGATGATGTAATAGTCCTTAGAAAATAATTGACTTTTATTTGACAAAATGTTCTTCCAATGAAACTTGATAAATTATAAATAAATTTAGAAATATTTTTCAAATTTATTATAGACAATATAGAAAATTTATAAAAAAATACCTCTTAGAGAAAATTTTTATAAACTCTCTTATAAAGGTTTAGTGGATAATATGAACATATTTTCTTTATAAAAAATATAACGGAATGAGTCTATACGCTAAAACTTTGGATGAATATAAATTCGATAAAACTTTAAAAGTCTCTAAAAAATATCTTTCTAGATATTTTTTTGCAAAACATAATAAAAACACATAAAGGGAAATAAAATTATAAAAATATATCCCCCTTTTCAAGGAGTTTTTATCTATAAGGATATATTTAAAAACAAATGAGATAAATGATTATTTTATGTTAATCATTCCAATATTATTTTTGATGTATTCAAAGATATAAAAATTGGGGGGTTTTATAAACATATCAACAAGTTGATCTATCATTTTGATAAATTATAAAATAATATATCCTTTTTGTGTGTAATACTGAAGGAAATTGTGTCTTATATATATGTTCTTAGATTATGAGTGATGTTTTGAGTGCTTAAATAGAGTCATGAAACTTTTTTTATCACAAAAAATCAGAGTTTTACTAAAACTCATTCCAAAATCAGTGAGTGTGTGTTGCATCTAAAACAATTGAGCACAACAACTTCCAGCTGCTACATTTTCAACTTCTGTATTGGAATGTTCTACCAAGTAGTGTTTCTTACAAGGAAAAGAATATAAATCTTCTCATAATAAATTACAAGTTCCAGATATAATTTCCTATAATTTTTACATCCACCAAAGTCAGCATTTATTTTTTTAGTTTAAAATCATTTAAATAAGATTAAAATATTCCAAGATATATAGTTATATTAAGGTAATTAAAAATTTGTTTAATAGGTTCAATATGGGAGTATTTTGTATTTTATTGAATTATTTCATATAAGAATATATAAATCATTAAGTATGGTTGATTAGATATGTAGTAAACTATTGATCATTCCTCTATTTTTTTGATATACTAGTTTCTCAGATTCTTCATGGTCAAGAAATTTTGAGGTTCCATTAATACTATTTGAATTTTTATGTCCAAAAGTTTTAGATATATGTTTTATATAATTTTGTTGAGATAAAAGAGTTCCTTTTGGTTTTTGATAAATTTGAAAACCAAGAAAAAATGTAAATTCACCCATCATGCTCATTTAAAACTCATAATTAATAAGATCTACAAAGGAATTATAAAGTGATTTTTGAGTTAGTCCAAATATAATTTCATGGATATAAATTTTAACATTGATAGTTTCCTTAAAAACTTTTTAATAAAAATTGTTGGATCAATAACTCCCTTAATAATTTTTTTGAAGTAAAAATCCAGTAATTCTATTATACTAGGCTCTTGGGGCTTGTTTAAGTACATAAAGTGACTTAGTAAGTTTAAGAACATTATCCAGCGACTTTTTTTTGTTTTTAAAACCTAGTGGTTGTTCTATATAAACTTCCTCATATAAATATCCATTAAAAAATATACACTTCACATCCATTTAATAAAGATTAAAATTTAATAATGTTGTATATGATAGAAGTATACGAATATATTCAAGTCTATATATTAAGAAAAATTTCTTCATAGTCTATACCTTCTTGTTGATTATATCCTTTAGCATCAAGTATTTCCTTATTTCTTACTATTATTCTATTTTAATCATGTTTATTATGGAATACCCATTTTAATCCAATAATGGTAAAATATTTAGTATATTCTTCTAAAGTCTAAACTTTGTTCCTTTAGAATTCATTAAATTTTGTTCTGCATTTCCCTTATCCAATCTTCATCACCTAAAGAATGATCAAAAGTTTTAGGTTCAAACTGTGATAAGAATTCACAATGTTCACATTTATTTCTTAAGAAAATTATAGTTTTAACTAAGTGATCTACATCACAAATGATATTATCTATGTGATGATTCCTTAAGATTTCATGATTCCTTGGGTTTATAAATTTTTGTTCTTAAATAATAGGTTTATTTCTTCTAGAGGTAAAAATTTATCCATCCAACGGCCCGGAGGCCTTCAATTTTTTTATTATAAGATAATACCCCCTTTTAAGGGATGAAGGGGGTGGAAACCCAAAGACATCATGGACATAGGACAATACAGTCAAAGGAAAAAAAGAATAAAAACCATAAAGACATCATTGAACTTCTCCTCCCCAGCATTTGAACATGTAGAAGCTTTCCACCATTGCAAGGCTAATCATAAAGCAAGTGTCCTGTGTCTAGCACAGGCCCAATTCGATGGCTGACACCATACCCTCTCAAACAACCAAATCCAAAAAAGCTCTGCAAAGATGAAGCGCCAGCTCTGAAACCTTCTCTGAAGTCTGTTCATGAAGTCATTCGGATCACAAACTTCCCTCCTTCGAACAACAAACCATTCAAGTAGAGAAAATCACCATGCTGCGACACTGAAAGGGCCGCAAGGAACCATCCACCAAATCAATGCATTCAACTTTGATATGATTTCCAGAGAAACCCAAAGATCACCAAAATAACACAAAAAATCACCAACTACAGAAGTACAGAAACGTAGGAATCCATAGAAAATGAAAGGCAGGGCCTCCCCCCCAAACTAGTAGATCCAAGTCCGGGCAGAGCAAAGCACACCAGGACTGCCATCGGGATGAGAAGAAGTCGTGCGGGGATAGCGAAGCCAGAATCCAAGAATACTGAAGCCGCGACCAAATCTCAAATCCAAGGATGAACCATCAACAACCGAAAAAGAACAACCTGGATTCTGCGACGCACGCACAAGAACCGTGACGAGATCTAGAGGACAAGGGAGTGCCAAAGCCAATGCCAAGAACACCAAGCCTGACACCGAGCTCGCAAAGCCACAAAAAGAACCCAAATCTAGAATGTAAAGCACCGACCGGGAACTCAAATCCGAATCACACAGATCCGATGCAAACCGAAGCTAGACAAAGATCCCGAAGCCAGGAGAGACGGAGTCAACTCTGCGTAGACCATAGCCAGCAATGAACAAACCGAAGCCGCATCCAGATCTCGAAGCCACAAGGCACAACGAAACTCCAGATCCAAAGCCATGATGCGCGGGGGAAGCCTCCATCGAAGATGATCCAAGATGCAGCCATGAACACCAAGATCGAACCACGTCGGGGGGGGGGGGGGAGGAGGAATAACCGAAGGAGAAAACCTATCGGTGCAAGGGGAGAGGAAAAGCTGTCGCTCTGAGGCTGGGGGATAGAGGTAAAAATTTATAAAATATTTCTTTTGTTGTTATTTCATGGAAATAATTTTCCAACATGGGTTAAAAACCAGTTTTAAAAAGATCATATGAATATGTGGTTTCGGGTTGTTTAAAAACAAAGGTTTTAGTTTCATCAAATTTAACATGAACTATTTCCTCAATAGTACTTTTTCTTTTATTAAAAACTTGATAAAACTTACTTGTTATAGAATTAATAAGAAAAATTCCTTCTTCAACTTCTAGATAAAATTTATCTAAATTATATTTGTTATTTAAGATGAATACTTTTCATCCAAAAACTCCAAAGTAGGAAAGTTTTTTCTTTCATCCCTTCCACAAATCATAATTAGTTTTATTAAGAAAAGGTATAATTAAAACTAAATTTATAGTATAATAGGTAGAAATAAATAATTTATCCCAAAAATGTTTAGCAATTGATTATTCAATCAACATTGTTCTAGTAATTTCCTTAACAACTCTATTTCTTCATTCAACTACACCATTTTTCCAAGGGGTTCTATAAGTTGAAAAGTAATTTATAATACATTTCTTATTAAAAAAAGTTTCAAAATAATAATTTTCAAATTTTCCATCATGATTACTATGTATATTTACCAATGATATAATTTTATCATTTTTAAGACAAGCTACAAAGTTTTTAAAATAGAAAAAGGATTATATTTTTTAGCTAGAAAATAGACCCACATATATCTAGTGTACTCATCAACCAAGACATATACATAGTATTTTTCTATAATAATTCCATTTTGTGTTAAACCAAATCAATCAATGTTAACTAAATATAAAGAATTAGTAGTTTAAAATTAACCAATAGTTTTAAATCTTTACTTATGTTGCTTTTAAAATTGACAAGGACCATAAAATTTGGAATAATTAAACCTATACTCTGGTAGATCTATAAAAAGTCATTTATTAGAAATTTTGGCTAAAATTATAACATTACAATGTACTAAAATTCTATACTATAATAAATATTTATCCTCTATTTCAATTAAGTAAGTAATATATTGGATTCTAAGGACTTCTATGTTAAGAGTGTATACATTCTCATTCATATTGGTAGAAAGAATAAATTTACCTTTTGAACTTTTAAAAGTATATCTATCATTCCCTAAGTTCACAAGATAACCTTCATCTCATAATTGAATTATGCTAATGAAATTTTTCTTAATAACTATAACATATAAAAAATTAGAAATTAAAGATTTAAAAAGAAGT
Organism: Viscum album; assembly: GCA_963277665.1. Taxonomy (NCBI): domain Eukaryota; kingdom Viridiplantae; phylum Streptophyta; class Magnoliopsida; order Santalales; family Viscaceae; genus Viscum; species Viscum album. Next base: position 1,821,613,538 of record OY728135.1, on the reverse strand, counting down.
AAAATATCTCCAATACTATAAATTCCTCGTTGCACATTATCTTTGAAGGTTAATTTTATACCTTTCATTTTTATATTCTTATGGAAAAATTTCTTCTTTTCAGTAATATGCCTAGAAAAACTAATATTCATGTACTAGTTATTTTGAATATTTTCACTTATCTTATCTACTTGAAATAGAAAAATTATGATTTTGGTACCCAAACTTTCTTGGGTCCATAATTAATAGTAAAAATAATTTTGTGAATCCACATTTTCTAAGCCTTTATATGTTAAAAAACTGCTAAATATTTAGAAATATAGGATTTTTAAATAAAATGGAACCTTATTTAAATAATATTAATTCTTACAGTGTCCACCTATTTGATATTTAGTACAAAAGGGTTCCTTTTTTTAGTAAAGTAATTGTTTTAAAAATGTGGTTTTTCTGTAGTATATCCAATCCTAGATGAATTTTTGTGTGGTTTAAAATGTTTGTAAAATTTTTCAAACATTTTCTCCCTAGAAGTAAAATTTGATAAAACTTTTTTTAGGCTAAGTATTTCAGAATTTAGTTTCACAACTAGATTCTAATATTCATTAGTTTAACAATATCTAGATTTCTTATATAATACTAAAGTAAAATTTTAAATTTACAAAGTATGTTTTGAAATTATAGAATTTGATTTGGAAATTTCTTCCTTATAAATTTCATAATATTTGTTTAATTTATTATTTTGTTTCTCAAGAAAAGTATCATATCTTGTACCTTCTGTAAAACTAGGTATTGTATTCTCATCATTATATGTAATAAATTTTTATTCTTACGAATAAGTAGTACTGAATTCATCACTTGAATTAGGATACTTATAATTTAAGGTTAAACTCATAATAGATTCAGAAGATACCTTATCCATGAAGAATTGACTTGTATTTTTAATTCATATATAAAAACCCAAAACTTTTTATTCATCACTATTATTATTTGAATAACTCTTTGAGGAACTATCTCTACCACTTTCACTCCAAGTGTCTAAAGATTTTAAAATTTTCTTACTCTTTTTATTATCAATATTCCTTGATTTTTTATCCTTCTTATCCTTATTTTTCAATATTAGACAATTTTTCTTGATATGACTAGGTTTATTGAATTCATAACATATCATCTTTGAAGTTTCCTTCTTATCACTTCTCTCATTTTTATTCTATTTTCACTTTTGTAAAAAATATTTCTTTCCAACGATTCTATTAATTATTTTAACAAGATGAGAAATCTCATTCTAACTTTCTTATGATAAACTTATTTAAGTATCAAATTTATATTTATTCTTCTTAGTATATTTAGAAACCTTTTCACAAGATCTAGATTTTTAGCTATAGTAGATGTAGAGGAAAAAGCTACCCCATTATTCTTATTTTATTTTTTTGCACCTCTTTTTAAAATACTCTCATATTTCATGATAATTCTAATCAAATCATCTAAGCTCATATTTTTAAGATGTTTAGTGTCATATATAACTGTTCTCTTTGATTCTAATTATTTTGGAATGATATCTATAATCTTCTCAATCAATTGATCATATTTTAACTCTTTTTCTCCCAAATACTATAAACTATTTAGTATAGTCATAAAAATTTGATTAATTTGAGTTAGTGATTCTCCAATTAGAAAATAAAATGCTTTATAATCTACAAGTATAATAGATCTTTGAGTTTTTAGAAATTTAGAACTTAAAAAATGTATAACTTATAATTTTTTTCATATAGTGTTAATAGTTTCACATGATGAAATTTGACTATAAAAATTTATTTTCATAAAACACAAAATAGTATTATAAACTCAATAATTAATTTTATATTAATACCATTTTGGCATGAACCAACCTGGGTACCCTGGTAACTAAATAACTGAACTAGCCCTGACATAGCCTGAAGGGTGTTCCTGATCCCCACAGGTCGGTGACTAGTACCTGGTCTCACAAAACATACAAGTGGGAATGATTTTTCCACCAAAAATGCAGAATAAAAGAAATAAGACAATATGCATAAATAAAAGAAACTCAACTGGGAGTAATGTACTAGAAGTCAACAAGGCATAAACTTTCCCAAATCACTACAACCAAAGTACTAAAATAGGAAAAAAACCCCAAGGTCCCTAAGGACATAACATAACAAGACCAAATCTCAACAGCTGGATCAAACTCCAAGAGATTCATTCCCTTTTATCGAACCTGGAAACACCTAAGGTAAAAAGTGGGGTTTGAGCATAATCCTAGTAGGATACCACTAATGACTCCATAACAGATGAAAAATATAGATTATCTAAAGAAAATATTTCAATTTTCAAATAAATGGGTTTGGGAATTCAAAATCATATTTAAAAAAAACATTCTATACATTTTCAAATGATGGAAATAAATATTTTAAGCAATGATTATTTACTAAAAGTTATAACTTCCTTGTCTGAAATCTGATAGCTTCTTATCATCATAACAAGATTGTATACACCAATATTGATAACAAAAGTCTTCATACAATATCTCCAATACTCATAATCAGAACCATTATAACACTTAAAGTTCAATTTAATCCATTACATAATTATTTATCCTTAAAACCCTTCCAAAATACATCTGACCAAATTCAAAATTTAAAAATTTGGAAAGAAGTTCACTAAATTTCAAAAATTAACATAAAATAAATCCCAAAAATATTATAAAGTAACTCTTAATGTCACATACAAAATATTTGAATACCTTGATCACCATAAAACCTCAATGAAAATATAACTAATTCCAAAATTAGCTATATCTTTAGTCTTTAAATAAAATCACAAATTATCAAATATATTCTATGAAATTTAAAATGAAGAAAACTCCAACATAAATTAAATTTTCACCAAATCTCTAATCATTTTCAAGGTCACCAACACTATCTGATTTAATTCATCAATGTAAATCACCTCTTTATCCCAACTAAACATTATTACTTCAACATTAGGAATATATTAACGGTTATATTTCTCCAAATCATGTGTTTTACATAAAATATCACTTTACCTTTTAAATTAATTTTTCAGGTCATTAGTACCATTCAAAATATGATTTTGATCCTTATAAAAAACTACTTTAGAATAATCCTTATACGTTTTATGATTTTTATAAACAAAATATCATTGATGTAACACTTCTATAACATAATCATCAAATCTAAATACATAAAAACTTCAATCCTTCCACTTCAATGATTATAATGGTGTAAATACTTCCTTAGTATATGAGTTAATCCTTTGATTAGGAAATTGAATTAGATAAAAACCATGTTCCCACACATAATAAATTGAAATACTTGGAAATTTGTTTCTTTATAACCTTTATTTCTACACAGAAAACATCTCCCCCCTCCTTCAGAACATTCCCTAAGGTGTATCTTTCCACATTTTTAACATGAAGGAAATTTAATCTTCTTTCCCCCATGGTATCCACTATTTGATCTCTCAAAAAATCTATCCTTCTCTTATTTGGGGAGTTTGAGAGGTGGTTAAGGTGAAATTTTTAAATCATATATCATGATAACTAATTAAGCATACTCACAATATCTTTCTCTCCAGTCATCATCCAATTTGGTTGCTCATAATCATCGCATTATCCATCACATTCATTATTAACATGATTTACACTGGTTCCATACATTGACTAAAACAAAAAATAATAGTATGAGTAACAATAATCATTTTGGGAAACTATATAATCATTTATAGGATATCTAAATTATGACACCTTTTTTTCAATCTAAGACACCTTATGTTTAACCTAGATCATTCATTATCATAATATATTCAAATACTTAATAAATTTTCATAAACAAAATGTGAATTAAACCAAGAATATCCAATAGGAGTTTCAAACTCAATATGCAATAAGGAAACACTCATCATGCACCAGACTGATGACCAAGATATACTCATCCAACTCTTTTCAGGATTATTACCCTAATATACATCTGTTCCAAAACCATTTTCACTTGTAGTATCTTGATAAGGATGTATTGCTAAAAAAACCACATAATCACTACCTTAGCAAAATTTTAGGATGTTATCTTATACCTAGACTTATCCTTAAAGTCAGTCATAGGGTTATTTTCCCTAATCTATGTTTTTCTAAATTTAGTTTCCAAGTTTTCTACTAAAATTCCTCTGATACCAATTGTAAATACCCCAAACCTAGTATCCTATAGACAATGTTTACTCTATTACATTGGCACTAAATACAAGGAATCATATCCTGAAGGGAAAAATAGTTTAGTAGTCTAAGTAAACTTGATACATACTTGAATCTCATATTAAATTTGAAAATATAAAATAAAATTATAATGAAAATAAAATTTCTGCATCATTGAAATCCTTCAAAGATTCCTTCTTCATATTATGGGGAAAGGAAACAAAATAAGGGTGAGATTAGATGATCAGTAAGGGTTACATACAGTGGAATAAATCACGAATCAATAAGGCATAATTAATATGGAAAGGTAAATAATAGAAAAAACATGCCATTTAATCAATAAATTGAGCACAAAATACATCCATAGATAATATCAATAAAGTAATATCATGGATAATAATAACTGAATTCTCAATGAAAGAAATTATTAATATTATATTCCATGATTTCAGACATCATGAAATATTCCACAAAATCCTTATTCTAAGACATATTAATTTATGGGTTGATATACAGTAGAAACTCATTTAATGCTAGCTTACTGATTTATCTCACGAGACATGTCGATGCATTCAGGGGTTATCTATAACTAGGCCCCACCCATTACTGCATGTACAATGGATTCCTTATATATTGAATGATAAATTTAATTCATAAACAACATTCCTTATAAAAAATATATCTATATTAAGCAATGGATACATAATATCAAGGTATCCCTAGTCAATCAACTAGATTTCAAAGTAAATAATCATATGAAGAAATGTTATATGGTATAAGAACTAATCATATACATGATACAAATAATATGGATATTTAAGAGATATTTAATATCTAATGATCATAAGAAATTTAATGTTTTCAGAGAAAGTTAATAAGTACAGAATTAGTTAAGAGATAAAATATGACTATTAATTCATCAGAAAAGTATATTTTATAGTAAAATAAATTCTTAAATAATAGAATAAATTAGAAGGGAAAAATTTAAAATATTTTTTCTGAAAGATTTTTCTTTGAAAAATCATTGAAATCATATAGATGATGTTAAAGGGTGTAAAATGATTATGGGAGTAAAAAATTCCGTTAACACCATATACATTAAAAAGAAAATATTCCTTTTTTACTTTCTATAAAAAAGTTTAAAAATTAACCTTTTGAGTAAAACATTAGAAATATTACTTTAAAACCATGAAAGAATTCAAATATAACTTAAAATTTCCTTAATAAATAATTTGGGTAATAAAAAGGACTTTTGAAAATAATTTTGAAAAATATGGACATGAAAGAAAAATATAACTAATCAAAAAGAGAAATAAGATCATATTTTATTTTAAACATTCCTCTTGAAAGTGTAAATTGAATTAAATTATTAATCATTATTAGTAAATGGGTATTCATGTTAAATACCTAAAAGTGAAAATATATACATCACATAAAAGTAAATTGGTACATAATACCAAATATGTCTCAAATGAGTGGAAATTGAGATGAAATCACTTAAAAAGATCATATCATTGAAATGAGAATTAGTAAATGAAGAGATTATGTGTAAAAAATGTAAATCCACATAAGATATTTCACGAACCATCCTCCGGGGCTCATGCTGTGACTACCCCAAGCCCACCTTCCATAGGCCAGGGGCTGGCGACTAGCACCGTGTAGGCATATACTAAAAAAGGAAGACATTTGTCTTTAAACATGTACACATGCACAAAGGTCAAAATATAGAAAGTAAACAAAAATTAAAGAACAACTTTCACTAAGAAAACTAATGAGAGTATAATAAAAACTGAAAGTACAAAGGGGCCAGAATATAAGCCCAAAACCACAAAGGAAAGTACAACTGCCACAATTTGTCTGCTTGAGACCCTACCTAAAGGGTAGGTGAAGGTTAGCTACCTGTAGCCATAGAAGTATGACCATTAGTCCCATAACATCGATCACCACCTGGTCTCAAACTACCAAGGTTTCCGTTGAGGCATCAATCACCTGCACGAGATATGACACGTGCGGGCGAAGCCCATGCAGGGGTGAGTAACACAATTTTCAATAGGGACCCCAAACCACAAAGAAAGAACACAAAGCAAGACAAAAAAGAAAGACTATGAAGAAAAACCATGATGCAAGATATCTCACACCAAGTATAACTCAAAGTATAGAATGTAATATTCTTAGTCGTAAAGATAAATCATCTAGTACTATTGAGGGGATCATCCATGATGAGTCACCGAGGTTCGTTCAGCTACTGGACCACTGAGGTCTGCTCCACTATTGGACCACTGAGGTCCACTTGGCTGCTAGACCACTGAGATCTAATCAGCTGCTAGAGCACTAAGGTTCACTATGCTACTGGACCATTGAGGTCCGCTGAGCTACTGTACCACTGAGGTCCACTCAGCTACTAGACAACTGAGGTCCACTCATCTGCTAGACCACTGAGGTCCTCTCTGCTACTAGACCATTGAGTTCCACTGAGCTACTTGACCATTGAAGTCCACTTGGCTACTATACTACTGAGGTCTGCTCGGATACTAGACCACTGCGGTCCCGTTCATCATATCCTTCATGTCACAACCATCCGTAGGATTTATTCTCTCTAGTGCGCTTGACTCTTGAAGATTATACTCCTCAAGCCATCAGTTATATCTCAACTTCCATGAACTCTCACTTAGAGTATACCCAATGGACCGTCTCGTCACAAGGGTCCCAATTCCACAAACAACACATCAATCAGACACCTAATATAAAAGATATTAACATTTCAGTAAATAGTGGTCAGTTGCGTCTGAGCTCGATCCGACTTGTTCTGATTGAACCGACCAACCCAGCTCAGGGGTCCCACATGAACCACCCAATTTTGTTCGACCCGACCCAACCCGGTCCGGCTTGGACTAGTGGTCAGGCCCATTGGGCCTTGCTGGACCCGGCCCGGTTCGGCCATGGGTCCAGTTCATCGGGTCACCCAGCAACCCGGTTCTCATCCGGTTTAGTCCGACTTAGTTGGACCGGTTTAGACCAGTCAGGCTGCCCAGTGGGTTGGTTCCTCATTCGGCTCAGCCTACAATGGCAGGCCAATTCTCCTCCAGCCCGAGCCGCCCAACGACTCGGTTCGCTCCACCGGCCCGGTCCGATTCTGGGTCTGGCGTACTGCTCCAACCTAGACCACTGGGCGGTCTAGTCCGATCCACCTAGAATGTGGTGGATGATGTGTCCTTGTTCCACTGATGCAGCTTAACAAAGCTGCATCCCCTTCCGCTGTGGCATCAAACTACAGCCTCCGATGCCATGCAATCGATCAGGTCCTCCGCATGCAGTCTGTTGACCGCGTGCCGCCACCTGGAGACACGACACTACGCCACATAACCCCCACTCCACCTTAGCCCACCCTATCCATGACCCTCATCACCACCCACGACCGTGCCACCGCGGCACATTTCCAGCGTGCTGCCTCCCGCCAGCCTTGGTTCCAGTGAATCCTTCTGCTACCATAGCCTGGGTGTCATGGCTAGGTACCCATGCCATAACTGGGTGCCTCAGGATATCATTGATGTCACAACCCATCTAGCTGTGACCCTTCTTTCCTGGTGCCGCAGGCCGATGCACTATAATGGTCCCGCCTGTACTACAGATGCCATCACTGCCGACAATTGTGCCATGAAGAGTGATAATAATGCAAGAAGAAATTAAGGAAAGAGTCGCAACATAAGAACACCCAAAGAAAAATCAAGGTATTTGTTTGTATTTCCCTGGATACGTTCTTGTTAGTAGGATCATGAATAACCAAAAAAAGGTAAAAAAATCACTAAGATAGATATCCCCTTTATCCTGCATCATTAACCATCCCCAATGAACGTTTGAACCATAGATTAACCTGTTCGTGGGTTGGTCCGCATTCGTCGTTAAACTTTAAGAATGGGGAAAGGAAAATTACTCAGAAAACCCCCTACTTGGGAAAGGATATTGCTTGAGGATGATCATTCATCATTTTTCATCAATCTTCAGTCCTGAATCCACTCTCTAAGGGTGTCATCTTCGTCATCTGATTCGTTGACATTCATCATTGGAGAGGTTTCCTTCATCATCCCTCAAAGGAATTCCAAGGTTGTTCGTCAGCCCTAAATTCCCTATTTAATTAAAGAAGAAAGAATCATGCATGTTTCAACATGACCATGCTGATTAATTAATGAGGTTCATTAATGGGATTCAGTGCCACCTTGTTGCTGCACCACAATTCTGATGAGTTTCTACATAATGAAGAAGAAAAATATAATAAAATAACTTTTTAAGTTATTTTATTTTTTATTCCAAAATTCTAAAAACTATCTTTTTTAGTTAACCCAAGCCAGTCGATGTTAGGCCCTTCCTAGGTGAATCTCTATGCCTTGAGTTCAACGGTTCTATCAGATTTTTTATCAGATCACCGGTTTGAAAGTTGGAAAAAACCACTCGCACATTTATTTAATGAACTTTAAAAATAGTTTGAAAATAAATTCCAGCCACTCCATGCCTCAGAATCAAATTCCTTCTTGAAGACTAGTCTCAAAAAAATCCCAGTTAATTCTCATAGAATTTTACATGGAATTATAGGACACTACATCACTCCCACCTTTAGGGATTTATGTCCTCATAATCCAAAAAATGGATAATAAAAAATGGGGGTACTGAGCACGAATTTGAGTGTCCCACTCCCACATGCTCTCTTGGAGATTCCTGTCCTGCCAAGGAACATGCACTGTAGTAATTGACCACCCACAAAGGACCTCTCCTGTAGATCCTCTATCTCCACCGAGTACTCTGTGAATGTTGCCCTGTAATCTATTTCCAGTTCGTCATGGTTGATGAAATGATAAGGGTCATATACGTATCTCCGCAGCTGGGATACATGGATGAAGTCATGCACCCTATCTAACTACAACGGCAGGGGAAAGTGGTATACCACCTTTCCCACTCTACGCAGTATCATAAAAGGTCCAAAGAACCTCAGAGGAAAATTTACCCCAGTCAAATATCCATATCCCTCGTCGAGGAGAGACCCATAGGAATATGTGGTTCCCATCCTTGAAATCCAAGGGTATCCATTGCCTATAATTATAGGACTTCTATCAACTTTGTGAAGTCTTCATATGATATCGGATAAACTACAACTTCTCAGTGTTAGCCTGTACCATCTTTAGACCCATGAGTGCTGACTCCCCTGGGTCTGTTCAACATATTGGTGACCTACATGGCTATCCATACAATGCCTCGAACGGTTCCATACTGATGGTGGAGTGGTAGCTATTTTTGTATGAAAATTCCACCAGGAGTAGGCGGTCCTCCCAACTACAACCAAAATCAATAATTCAAGAATGAAGCATATCCTACAAGGTCTGTATGGTCCGCTCCATCTGACCATCCTTCTATGGGTGAAAGGCTATGCTCAAGCGTAGCTGAGTCCCAAATGCCTCATGTAATCCCTTCCTTAACCAGGATGTAAGTTATGCATCATGATCTGAGACTATTATAGGTTGGACTCCATGGAGTCAAACTATATCCTACACGTAGAGGCATCCCAAGATCTCTACTGAACCCTGTTCTCGAATGGGTAGAAAGTGGGCCAACTTGGGGAGTTGGTCTATGATCACCCAGATGGTATCATGCCCCCTGGACATATGTGGTAATACCATTATGAATTCCATCTATATCCCATCCCATTTTCACTCTGGTACCTTGATGGGTTGTGTTAAACCTATTGGAACTTGGTTCTCAGCCTTCAATTGATGACAAGTAAGGAATCTCGAGACAAACTTTGCCACTACCTTCTTCATCCCCAACCACCAGTACTAATGTTGGAGGTCCTGATACATATTCTCCACACCAGGATGTACTGCCAAAGGGGATGTATGGAACTCCCTAAAAAACTCCTCTCGCAACTCCACTGGTAATATGGTGCATCCTCTGAAAAGGATGATGTGCTTCCCACCTTTATAATATCCCTTAGGGGAATGTCATGCAGACATTTGGTCACATGTATACTCGCATCCGAAATCTCCGAATTTCGCCTCCTTTAATCATTGTAAGAGTGGAGGGGAAACTACCATTGAATGAATAAAATCTATCTCCTCTCTATCCATAAAGGATATTTGAAGCAAGTCCAACTGCTCTGAGGCCTCATTCAGCAGATGTAAACTCAATCTCTTATTGAGATCATCTACCACCACATTCCCCTCAATAGAAGTATAGACTATCACGAAGTCATAGTACTGAAGGAAATCTAGCCAACATCACTATCTAAGATTCACATCCTTATGAGAAAATATATAATTGATATTATTGTGGTCAGAGTAGATGATGAATTTTTTTCCCATAAGGTAGTGTCGCCACATCTTTAGTGAAAAGACTACCACTGCCAACTCAAGTTCATGAGTCACATAGTTCTTCTCATGAAGTCACAATTATCATGAGCGATAAGAAATCACTGCTTTTCCCTACATCGGAATACAACTAATCCTAGTTCCTGATGCATCACAAAACACCATGTAGTCAGTTCCCTCCTATAGCGGCCTTAAGATAGGAGCACTCGTCAAGCTCTACCTCAACTGCTAAAAGATCTGCTGGAATCTTTCTATCCACATGAAGGGTTTTATCTTCTTTGTCAATGCCATCATGGGTGATGCAACTCTGGAGAAGTTAGGTATAAACCTCTGACAGTACCCATCCAACCCAAGGAAAATCCACACCATGGTAACACTCTTGGGTGTCTCCCAAGAAAGCACCACATCTATCTTCACTAGATCCACCACAACTCTAGCCTATGAGATGACATGTCCCAGGAAGTGGACCTTTCATATCCAGAACTCACACTTTGAGAGATTTAAATAAAGCTGGTGATCTCATTGTGTGTCCAAAACCATCCTTAGGTGTATTGCATGCTCCTCCTTGGATGCTGAATACACTAAGATTTCATCAATGAAGACCACTAAAAACCAGTCTAAGTGTGGCTAAAAGATCCTGTTCATGAGTGCCATGAACACTATTGAGGAGTTCCTCACACCAAGGGACATCACTAAGTACTAATAGTGGCTGTAGCGACATCTGGAATCCATCTTTGAGATGTCCTCATCTCGTACTCGAAGCTGGTGATAGCCTGATCTGAGGTCTATCATCAAGAACTATATCATTCCCTTCAGCTGATTGAAGAGATAATCAATCCTTGGTAGATGATAATTGTTCTTCATGGTCACCTAGTTTAGGTTCCATAAGTCCACTCATAACCTCAAGCTTCCATCTACCTTCTTGGAAAAATACACTGGGGCTACCGGTGGTGAAACATTGAGCCTTATGAACCCCTTCTTCTGCAAGTCCTCCAACTATACCCTCAACTCCCAGATCTCTATGAGTGCCATCTGATATGAAGGTATAGATATTGGTTCCATCCTGGGGTATATATCAATGTAGAAGTCTACCTATCTATGAGAAGGTTTTCCTAGAACATCCTCTAGAAAGGTGTCCTCATACTCGTCTGCCACTATAGGAAACTGTGGACCCATATCATCCACTACAATGAGGGTCATTCTAGCCAATTGATGAGTGATCGGCTAAACCCTCCTATGTGTGAGTCCATCCGATGCTACAGGAGCTCACTTATCACTGGTGAAGGAAAATATGGTCCCATCTCTATAGACACACCACACTCTGCGCCTAAAACAATCGATCTGAGCATTAATTATAGATAGCCAATTCATACTCAGGATGACATCATAAGGCCTCAACACAACTACTAGGAGATCTCATCTGAATTTCTCACCTCCAAGAGTAAGCTCACACTGTCAGAACTAGTGTGTGATCTCCGAATCCCCTCTTGTAGGAGTTTCTAATTGTAAGGATTGATCTAACAACTTGATCATAATCTTCAATATCTAAACAAGGTTCGCGATAAGGAAGGAGTGACTGAAACCTGTGTCTATAAGAACTACAAATAAAGTGGATAAGACACAGATATTACCTCGTATCATCTCTGGGACATTGATACCATTGGCCTTAATGGCCTGAAGCTGAGCCCACCCCTATCCACCTACTCTTGGACCCCATGACGGACCACATGGGGGTGGTGGTGGTAGTACCTCATACCAATGCCCACCTCTTGCCACACATCCCACTCCTCTGCCACGTATTCCACCTAGTGGAATACCCTTTTTCTATCTCTATCACTGCCTCGATGGTCCCTCAACCATCTGTCAGTAATCTACGTGGTGAGTCAGGCAATCCCGAGCCATGTTCCCATGTCCACCACATGTGTAGTATAATCTGCTCATATGATGACTCCCTCTACCCTAGGACCTCATACTGCCAAACCTGAGTCCTGGGGTTATCCTCTGAAAGGTCTGGACCATTTGGGCCACTGCGTCATCTTTCGGCTACCCACCATAGATGACTCGTCCACCTATTTCCCGATGGTAGCTCCCACCGTCAGTGCCTGCTCTGTGAGGAAGCTCTCCACTAGTAGATCTTGCTCCAATAAACCAGCCTATGTAGGGATATAAAGGGAAATCATTGATGACCTGATCTCCCGTCGAAGTCCCTGTTCAAAGGTTCAGGCCTTAAGGAAAGGGTCCCATACCATATTTGTAGAGTAACGATAGAGTTCTATGAACCTCGCAGAGTAATCAACCACTCTCAGGATACCCTCCTGTAGGTGAAGAAGATTCTATATACACATTGATTGAAAAGTTGTAGGGAATAAATCATCACTAAAAAGTCACTCAAAGTTAGACCAGGTGAGGGTTTCCTACTCGTGACTCTGGATCATTACACTCCACCACATCCCTACCGATCCCTATAGAAGGCTCACGTCTAGAATTTCCATCTGATCAAGTGGCATGCTCACTAAGAAAAAAACTCGCATCACTACCTTTATCCAATCCTCAGCGATCTGAGGATCTATCTCTCCCCTAAAACTGGGAGGTCTCTATCTCTGGAACTCATGTAAGGTACAAATCCTAAGTGCGCCCTCTATTGGTAGCACCTGTAATAACTATTGACCAACTACTGGTGGTATCACTAGGACACCGACAAAATGTACCATCTCAGGCAATAGTCACTGTACCGAATCCTCATCACTCAGTAGATCATCCTCGTGGTCACACACTGGAATCCCAGTTGGCTGTCTATGTGGAGGAATCCTAAAAGAGATCAAGATAAATCATGATTAATATATTATACCTATTGAGATGAATATAACTTAGAAAGATCATGAGAAAACATTCAAAGATGCATGCAACCAGTGTTTTTGTGTATCGAGTCAGAAAGTAGAATTTAGGGTCCTAGTGTATGGATACGTTGGCTGCCGCACCAACACTGGACTCCCTGGCCAGAAATCCAAACTCGAGACACTTAACACTGTCACCCCATAAAATTTTTCAGACTCTTAGTTCTTCTAGTAGAACCGACCCACCTCTGATACCACTATGTCACGACCCATCCCCCGGGGCCCATGATGCGACAACCCCAAGCCCGATTTCCATAGGCTAGGGGATGACGACTAGTACAGAGTAGGAATATCTGAAAAATTAAAGGAATTTTCCTTTAAACCTATATACACACACAAAGATCAAACTACGGAAAGTAAACACAAAGTAAAGAACAACTATCTTTGAGACAACTACTGAGAGTACAATACAAACTAAAAGTACAAAGGGGCCAGAATACAAGCACAAAACCACAAAGGAAAGTTCAACTTCCATGATCCATCTTCTTGAGACCCTACCTGAAGGGTAGGTTAAGGGTAGTTGTCTATAGCTATAGAAGTATTCCCATACATCCTGTCTCACCAAGAACCACCTAGTCCTGGACCACCAAGGTCTCTGTCAAAGTGTCAATCACCTACACAAGACACGACACATGTGGGAGAATCCCGTGCAGGGGTGAGTAATGCAATACTCAGTAAGGACCCAAAACTAAAAAAGGAAAGACCAAAAAGAAAGACCATGAAGTAAGACCATGAACCAAGACAGCTCATACCAGGTATAACTCAAAGTATAGAAAGTAAGATTCTCAGTCGTAAAGCTGAATCACCTTGTACTACTGAGGGGATCATCCCCGATGGGTCACCGAGGTTTGTTCAGATAATGGAACACTGATTTACACTCCACTAATAGACTATTGAGGTATTCTCAATTGTTGGACCACTCAGGTCCACTCGGCTGCTAGACCATTGAGGTCTGCTCCGCTACTGGACTACTGAGGTCTGCTGAGCTACTGTACCATTGAGGTCTGCTCGAGTGTTAGACCACTGAGGTCGACTCGTCTACTGGACCACTGAGGTCCACCCAAATACTGGACCACTGAGGTATGATAAACTACTGGAACATTGAGGTCCCACTCGTCATATCCTTTGTGTCATAGCTAGCTGTAGTATTCATGCTCTCTAGTGTGCTTGACTTTGAGAGATTGTACTACTTAAGCCATTGGTAATATATAAAATGAAAATAAGTCTCACTTATAGTATTCCCAAAGTACCATCTCATTTTAAGGGTCCCAACTCTACAGACGGTGCATCAATAGGATGACCAGTCTGAAAGATATTAACGTTTTAGTAAATAGGGGTCGGTTACGTTCGGGCCCAGTCTGACTTTCTCGAACCAACCCGACCAACCCAGTCTGGGGATCCTGCATGAACTGACTAGTTTTGGAAGACCCGAACCAACCCGGTTGGGTCTGGGTCGACCTAGTCCAGCCTGGCCCAGTGGACAAGCCTATTGGGCCTTGCTGGACCTAGCCTGGTTCGGCCATGGGTCCAGCCCGCCGGGTCGCATAGCGACCCGATTCTCATCTGGTCCAGTCCAACTTAGTTAGACCGGTTCTGACTAGATGGGCTTCCCAGTGGCCCGATTCGCTCCACTGGACTGACCCAATGCTGGGTCTGGCCTTCTGGTCTAGCCTGGCCTACTAGGTGGGCCAGTTCAAGCCACCCGGGATGCGGTAGGCACTGTGTCCCTACTCCACCAATGTGGCTCAATAGAGCCACTTCCCCCTCCACTATGGTATCAATACACAACCTCCAATGCCACGCGGCCAACCAAGTCCTCCAAATGTGGTTCTTTGACCGTGTGCTGCCACTTGGCGACGCGACACTGTGCCGCAGCCCGCCCTGGCCACAACCCTCATTGTGACCCGCGGTTCCCTACCGATGGCTCCTACTACCACTGTGGCCTAGTGTCTCCACCGCATCAAGGTGCCATGAACTCCTGTCATCCCCGTGGCCTCTTGTTGATACAGTGTCTAGCCTGACTGCGACCCTTATCGCCTGGTGTTGCGGGCCAATGCGCCGCCATGGTCCTACCTGGACTATGAATGCCTCCGCCACCGACCGTTGCACCATGAAGAATAAGAAGAACAAAAGAAGAAATTGGGGAAGGATTCACAACACAAGAACACCCAAAGAATGATCCAGGTATTTGTTTGTGTTGACCCTGACGTGTTCTTTTTAGTAGAATCACAAAGAAACAAAAAAAGGAAAAAAATCAATAAGATAGATATCCCCTTTATCCCGCATCATTAACCATCCCACACAAACTATCGAACCGTAGATCAACCTGTTCATGGGTTGGTCCACATTCTTCATTAAATTTTAAGAACGGGGAATGAAAAATTACTCAGAGAAACCTCATACTTGGGAAAGTATATTTCTTGAGGATAATCATTATTCATCATCTATTTATCTTCTATCCTGAATCCACTCTCCAATGGTGTCATAACCATCATCTGATTCTCTGAAATTCATCGTTGGAGAGGTTTCCTTCTTCATTCGTTAGAGGAATTCTAGGGTTGTTTGTCAACCCTGAATTCCTTATTTAATTAAAGAAGGAAGATGTGTGCGCATTGCAGCATTGCCATGTTGATTCGTTAATGAGGTTCATTAATGGGATTCAATATCGTCTCATTGCTACACTGCAACACTAGTGAGTCGATACGTAATAAAGAAGAAAAATATAGTAAAATAAAATTCTAAGTTATTTTATTTTTCTTCCAAAAAGTATGAAAACTATCTTTTTCGGTCGACCCATGCCAGTTGATGTTAGGCCCTTCCTAGGTGAATCCTGATTCTCTGAGTTCAACGTTTCCCTCAGATTTTTGATTCGGGCACCAGTTTGAAATTTAGAAAAACCCGCTCACACATTTATTAAATAAACTTTAAAAATAGTTTGAAAATGAATTCTAACCACTCCATGCCTCATAATCTCATGCCATCTCAGAGCCTGGTCTCGAAAAAAATCCCATTTAATTTTCAAAAAAATTTACATAGAATTCTATGACATTACAAGATAAGTGGAAATATAACACAAAACTATCAAATTTCATTTCACACATAATCTTGACATAGTCGAATCAATAGAGAAGTGATATAACCTAATGGATTAAAATTGAGTTAAGAAACCCCTTACCTTTGGTCTGACTCATCACGTGCATTTTTTATCATCCTATATAATAAAATTTTGTTAATTATTTACTTTCTTAATAACCTTTTCATATTTATTATTCCTTTTATTTCATTTAATACCATGTTATATTTAATTACTCAATCAATTAAGTTCACATCATGCATTTTGATGATATTTAGTTCATATGTATAAAATGAATTCAGTAGTTTGAATATGGTAAAAGAGGTCATTATTACATTGTTTACATAATAATAATCTTGAAATAATTATCATTTTCATATATCAATTATTCTTTTTAAAAAAACCATGAAATATGGTTATGAAAAATAAAATATGTTACAATTATAGAGATGGTAAACCATACGTACACATGAGTAACATTTTCATTTTTCAATGATCAAGATGAAAAGAACATAAGTATTATTCTTATCATTCTAGAATGATAATTATAACATAAATATCATATTTTTTTTATTTAAATACACCTATATATTATAGTCATGTGATGTGGTTATGAAAAATAAATCACATCGCTTCATAGAGGTGATAATCCACATGTATACACAAATGATGTTATCATTTTTAAATGAATGAAAAGTTAAGATTTTAAGGAGGTGAAAAAAAATAAAATAAAAAATCTTGGTTAAGAATGATACCTCTTATTTAGACAACCACTTAAGGTTTACACCAAAATCCTTCCCTAGAGGATTTTATAATCTAACAAAGGCCTTTAGGATGTGGGAAATAAAGTAAAGAAAGGATTTGAGTAGGCCTTGGTGGGACCAAAATTCCTTTAAAGTGTGAATAAAAGAGGATATGAGGTTTCCTTTTACAAGTGAGGGGAGGGACACTTTTGTAATTTCTTAAATTATTAAATTAATATAAATTATTTCTCATGAAAAAATGGATCCAAAAATGATATATTAAAAAAATGGGATGAGTATAGGTCTAAATAATATCATCTAATAAAATATGGACAATTTGAGATTAGGTTTTGTACCCTTATCTTTTTTTTAACCCATGTGGCCCTTTTTGACAATTACCATGTTAACAAAGTTTTTACTCTTTAGGGGTCAAGATAGTCACTATAAAAGGAAAATTAGAAAATAAATGGAAAATAGTTGATATTTTCAACAATATACCAATTAATTTTCTGAATATTGGTTTTTTTATTTTTAAATCATTTAATAAAATATTATTTATTATAAAATATCATTAATGTGATTTTTGGAACTATTTATTTACTTTGACCTTAATAACATCTAGACAGAAAGGGAATTAGAATATAATCAATTAAAACTTCTATTATAATATCATATTTATCTAAAAAATCCATCTAATGCAATAATTAATTCAAATTATATAAATTTTACTTTTTTTAAAATCATTAATTTTATTTTTCTATTAATTTAATAAATACCATGTTGGTATTGCATAAACATTTATGGTTACTATTTCATCCCTAAAAATAAAAAATAATTTTCTATGATAACAAAATAATTTATATTTAAAATAATTATTTATAATCAAACATAGGTTTTCTTTATCTCCATCACAAAATATTATAGAAATTAAAAGCACGAAAGTGACATTTTTGACTTTCTTTATATAAAATAATATAAAGGCCAAAATCATGGATAAATAGAAAAAGGTCATTTATTTGAAGTTTAGATGGTTATGGAAAAAATATACCCATCCAATAAAATTAATACAAGTTTTATGGTCATTCTTTAGTCATTATAATATTATTTTTAACCTTAATTACTCGATTTACCCTTATCGCAGTGATAATTATTTACCATAGTTACTATTCATAATGAATAAAAATAAAAGGGCCCTATTTACCAAATTTGGATATAATTATTAAAAATATGGAATCCATTTTTCTATATTAAATTAACATAAGTGGTATAATTTAATTTAAAATTAAACTCACAAAGCATGATGAAAAGCAGTTTTCCTGAAAAATGCGATTTTCAAGGAAAAGATGCTTTTACATTAACTATATGACTTTTAATATTCATTTTATGAATTTAAATTCATATATATAGATATATAATTTATAAATTTAATTTAAATCATTCCTCATTAGGTTTTATTTAAATTAATTTAAATGGAAAAACTATTATGCCCTTAAAAACAATTTTTAGAAAAATGTGTTTAAGTATAAAAATAGATTTATACCCAAATCATGAAAATTGATGATTGAAATAAAATTAATTATATTAATATAAATCAATTGGATAATATATCACTTTAAAATATAATTTTATTTTAAATTAATTGAATTAATGAAAATAAATGATAGTTTTACAAAAATCGATATTTTCCACTATTCACTGAAAAACCAATATTTTTTGAAAAATCCAAAAAATTCACCCTAAGATATTTTTTGATATTATGATTTAAAAAATAAAATAATTTTTATAAAATAACATTATTAAAAGTTTTATAAATTAATTATATTATCCGTGAGAGAAAAGTAATAAAAATCATTTTTAAAGAAAACATATTTTTGATGCATAAAATTGCTTTTATAAAAATTATGTGATTATTTTATAATAATTAATCAATAAATTTGTATTGATTAGGAAACATATATATATATATATATATTTCATAATGTGTAAAACCATATCTATACCCACCAATTCAATGACTATGTTATAATGGTTATATTTAAATAATATATTTCGTGGTTCGTTTAAACTCGATGTTGTGTATCGTATACGTTATAAAACATAATTTTATTATTTTAAAATATTAGGGTGTTACAAAAATAGAATATTGGTAGTCTGCATGGATTTAATTTCTCAAGTTTCCAAATAGACAAACTTTCCATCTTAAAAACAAAAAATACACTTTTCTATAAAAAATAGTTAGTGTAAATGTTTATAACAAGTGGAAACCAGTTCTGATAAAAATGTAAGATAAAAAGAGTATATAATATACTATAAGAGGGGGGAGGGGGTGAATTATAGTTTATAAAAAAATTAAAAAATTTCCAACCTCTTTAAGAAATTTTATCAGATAAAGTTTCATACCAATACACTTTATAAACAGAGTTAGAAAGAGCCTATAACAAATTGTGTAAATATTTCTATAACATGAACAATATAAAATATAAACATGTTGAAATAAGTAAAACAACCTTTTATAAATTATATAATAAAAAATTATAGAACCTTTATAATAAATTATCCAAATTTTAATCTTTAGTGTTAAGGAAGTCTATAACCTAACTTTAGCAGCGGCATGGTACTATAGTAGCAGTGGGTACTGTGTGGTACTATAACAGGAAGGTACTATAGAAGTAATATTCACAGAATGGGCCTTGGGCCAAAAATCTAGGCATACGGGCCATATAATGGGCTAAATGCCCACCGGGCCTTCGGGCTATGTAACGGGTCTCCCTCTACCCAGTTTAAAGAGGTCTTTGCTTTGCTTTAATAATAAATGAGGCTTCGGCCCCCCTATAACCTAACTTTAGGTATCCACGATATTAACCATATCATATGTTCTTTCTTTCTTACCAAGGAAGTCCTCGATCAGAGTGATCACACACAAATCTATTTCCCCATCCTTGAGAAAACATGATCACACTAATCAGAATAAACTTCTATCTCTCAAACCTTGAGATCCCTTGATCGACATGACCAAAAACATAAGAAACAAATTCCTTAAGAGAAACTCTCTAAAGTTTAAAAGGAATCTCTCTTAGGTTATAAGATGTTAGAAAACACTTCAAAGAAACTTTATATTGTTTATATAAAAAACTTTCAAAAGCTTTATTCTCCAAGAATATACAACTCTATTTATAGTTGAACTGCAAAATTTTTATTCCATATTTCTTGGAGGTGGTTTTAATGGAATTAGATACACTTCTACCTGATGATCATTCTGATTTGTACCACTATAGTGCATGAAATGTTCTATCCAGTAGAATTAAATGAATTCATTTGGTATAATGTTTAAAGTTCTTCATCTGATATGTTTTACAAAATTTCATATGGCAGACTTGTAGGTTTCTACCTGATAAGGTCAGACTGATAAACTTTTTAAAATTTTATCTAGTTGAATTTAGTAAACTCTACCAGTATAGCCTTTATAAACCTTTATTTGGTGAAGTTGGTATACATTTTCCAATGTACAAAGTATGTGTCTGTCTGATATACTTAATAAAAACCATTTGATTAAAGTGTTAATCTCCATACAATAAAATAATAGTTTTTATAATGTAACTAGCCTTTTAAACACATTATTACATGATTTTAATCATAAATTAACCATAAAATACAAACTGAGGATCATAAATTCTAGAATCTTTGGAGGATTAGGTACATGAAATTGAAAACATGAAACCAAAATGAAAACAAATTTTATTTAACCTCCATAATGAGCTCATAAATCCCATTGATACATAACATCTTCATAGGATAAACTAGAGAATACATAAAAAAGAGATGAGATAAAAATCATAGTAATGGAATAAAAATAGAAATAACGCATAACACATGGGTTAGAAGGCATAACATGATAACATAAAAAGGAATTAATAGACATAAGGAATCATAACATGTATAACATGAGATCATATAATCATGGTATCATAGGAATATAGAAAAAACATACAACATGATATAATCATGAGTCAAGGATAACCATAAAGACCATTTCACATGATTATCATGAGTCAAGGCTATCCACCAAGACCATTTCACATGATTAACATGAGTCAAGGACAATTACCAAGACCATTACACATGATTAGAATGAGTCAATGCTAACCACCAAGACCATTGAACATGAAGTAGCATGAGACTAAACATTATCCAATTAATTGGAGCACTATCTGGGTGCACCCATCATAACATGTTCAGAAATATGTGTGCCATATGAAGAATCAAACATAAACATAAGGGTTACCCATGGAATAAATGGGTATCATAATCATATCATAAGTCATAAAAAATTGGTGTATCATAAATGTTTACATGAATTAATGGATTTAAATCATACATGGAAATTAATAAGTGAAAATATTCATAAAACATGATAATTTATTTTAAACTGATGTGAAAATATGTAAAAAGAATGTTTAGAAATGATCCACTTTAGTGCGGTTTAGGGGAAAATTTTAAAGATTATTTAAAATGGAAAAGGAATAATTGTTTGTATAAAACCATAAATGAATAAATATAGTTTTTCAAGATAAAATGAGTTATTTTATAAAAATAATGGTGGATTAAAAAAGATTATGGAGTTCACTTGAAAGTGGGTAAGAAATTAGGAAGTTCCCTTTAATTGAGATTTCTTATTGAAGAATTGAGAAAAGAACCTTATAAAACATGTATTTCCCCATCAAAGAAATAATAATTGATCTAGGTAAATATATTTTAAATAAAAAAACATAATTTAGGAGTATTAAATAATAAGAATTAATAATTACATTGGGTTAAAGAGAGAGAAATTGTTACCTGAAGGAAAAAATGGAGGTTCAGAAAGAATCCCTTACCTTATGTCTAAAAGTGTTCTACACTTGAACTTAATGTCCTGGATAATAAAATTAAATATATTAATTAAATAATTCAGAACCTTTTATACATGAATTTTATTTATAAAATTTTTATTAATTTAATTCATGGTCTTTTTTATGAGTTATAAGATACAATTTCATTATTCAGGAGTGTTTGTTTCCTTGGTTTTCATGATCGATTCACTTACATATGTGTATGGAAAATCATGTAAAATGAGAATATTTGTATATAATTGAAATTATATGTTATTAATGAACATAAATAACATTAAATGATCTTATATATCATTTTTTCCAAATTTTAGGATGATTCATTAGAAAAAAATGTTAATGACTAATGTTTAGATTATTTTGGCATTTTTTCAATCATTATGAACTAGTTTGTTTTATTAATTAATTATATGTATATATACTAGTTATAGAATATTAAATATTATATAATACATATATTATAATCTTTTTAACCATAAAAATGGTTTTACAACCATCCTTGAAGTTGGTAATGGAAATTGAAAACTCACCGCCCTTGAATGCAACAAATTAACACATCATGGACAATGTTTTCATTTTAAAAAAATGGGGGAGGGGGAAAGAAATGATGATGGGTTGTTCCATTAAAAAAAATAAAATTATAGAATATAAAATATACTGGAGTTATCATGTCACATGGATGAGGGGATGTGAGGATATAAAATTAAAATAAAATAAATTGAAAAGAAATTAAAAAGAATGAAAGAGGTTTTTACCTCTGGAATTGTTCTCCTTGAGAACCTCCTTAGGGGAATTGGGGTTGGTATTTTGTTGAGACAAAAGGCTCATGAATTTAGAGGGTGGTATACTAGGGAATATTATTGGATAGAAATTATACAATCTTTATGGCTTTTGAGTTGTGAGAAGAAGATGTGGTATTTATAGGGGAGGAGATGGTTGTTTTTTGATTATTTTAATCAATTGTTTATTATTTTGGATCAAGATAAGAAATAGTGTGGATTATTGTGAGTAAGTATTGTATATAGTGCATTTAAGTTATAAATAATGGTTTATTACATCATGATTGATATTAAAATTCATGTATTTTTCTTAAAATGTTAAATATCGTAAATTACCGCATTTCACTATTCATAAAAAACCAACTATTTTAGAAAAATCCTAAAAATTTACCCTAACCATTTTTGGATGTGTATAATTAAAAAATGAAATTTATTTTATGAAAATAATTTCATAAATAGGATAAATTTAATTTTTAATTAAAATCATTATTTATTCAAAAAATACTAATTTTAAATTTATAATTAATTTTATAATACTTTTATAAAATTAATTTTGGTCTCATAAAATTATATTATAATTATTATAAAAAAATATTAATTTATTAATCTATTTTTTTAAAATAAATTTTCTTTTAAATCATTATACTAATTATAAAATTTTAAATAAAAATTTATGTTTTATAAAAAATACCAACAATTAATTTATCATTTTCAAAACATTTATTTACTTAAACTATGATATAATTATATAATATTTTCATTTATAAGAAAAATAAATTTTATTTATAATTTCATTGGTGAGATTACTATTCTATTGGTCGGTTTACTATTCATAAGGTTCATATTACTATTCCAAAGGTCAAGTTACTATTCCACTGGTATTGGTTCCTTAATTTCTAAAAAAGACTCTTATTTAATTCATTATTCATTTATGAATTTTGTTTTGTGTTATTTATGTGATTTTTTGTGATTTATACTATATTAAATAATTATAATATGGTACATTTCATTGATAGAATCTTGGATCATTACATTCTCCCCCCTTATTAAATTTCTCCCTCAAAATTTTATTTTACATACTATGGTGAAAACAAGTGAGGGTACTTCTCTTATTTCTATCCATTAACTAGAAAAGAAAATTAAAATTAGGTGGGATTGAATACCTATATAATAAGAATATAAAAATTAAAATTTTAACATATAAGGATAAACTTATAAATAAAAAGTATATCATAAATTGTGATTCCCTAAGTTTCAATCTTGGTTATCCATGGTGATAGAATTATACCTAGGATTCATAAAAATGTGCTATAGTACTAATCTACAAAAATAACTAGTCCATGCTATGATACCAACTATAATATCCCTAGCCTTTTAAATATATTATTACATTATTTTAAGCATAAATTAACCATTAAATACAAATCAAGGATTGTAAAGTCATTATCTTTGGAGGATTAGGTACATGAAACTAAAAACATGAAACCAAAATGAAATTTTTTTTTATTTAATCTCCAGAATGAGATCCTAACTCTCATATATCTCAAACATCTTTATTATAGCATCCCACCTTTTTGTCACATAAAATTTCATTACATTATACAAAACTGAGGATCTTTAAGGTTTAGTGTCTTGGAAACCAAGAACTTAATACATGAAACAAAAAAACATTATTCTTAAACACTTGAAAGGCTTCTCCTTATGTTAATACTAGGTTCATTACTGCATCTCACAACCTGGGTACATACATCAAAATAAAGGGTGAGCAGAAGGCCCAGTAAGGGAAACAAGGGAAACATTTAACATGTGAACTTGAGATACATCAATAAAGTCATGAAAAGAACTTTGAGGCATGAGAATGAAATCATGAGGCATATCATAATAAAAATAACATTTTTAATAACTTGAATATGTGGCTACAACATTTAATATTTACAATCATTTCATTTCACCAAGGTCCATCCCCAAGGTGTCATTAAAAATTACCAAGGTTATTCACCAAGGTATCAGTCTAAATGGTCATCTCTAGAGATTAAGTCTTTACCCAATGCATTGGAGCGCTATCAGGGCACACCCTTAAATTTGTATTTATCATCATGTGAGCCACATATATCATCATAAAAATTTCATAAATAACCCATATAGCATAAAAGAAATAAGTTTCATTTCATAATCATAACGTTTTAAAAACTGCTTTAAAGACATGATCTTTGTGTCACTTTAAAACCCAAAGAAAAGGAAGGTGGGTCTCATGTATGTAAATCCCATAATTTAAAATAGAACAGCTTGGTATATATGTGAATACCCCTATAGAATATATAGATTTGAGTATCCACTTAATAAAATAAAATAACTTTAGAAAAAGAGAGAGACATTTTGAGACGGAATTTCTGCAGCATAACGGCTATGTTACGAGGTTTTAGAAAACATTGAAAAGAGAGGGGACATGAGTCACCCACTCATAAATGATCCATAAAATAGTAGGGGGACAGAATATAAAAGATTTAATAACATGGTAATGAATTTTTAATGATATAACATATGAACGAAGAACTTGAAAGGAAGATAAAAAATAAGATTTCTCTTATGAGAATTCGGCAGCCTAACGACATCACTTAAAACCTCCAAAAAAATGGATTGACGATATCAAATAGGGTCTCTCATCATATGAACATAAATGATAAGTATTATATATGTAGATATCATAACTCAACATAATAAAAAGGAACTTGAAAGACTTGACTAGAAAATAGAACTTGAAAATGAGAAGGGTGAAAGAATCCTTTAAAAATTCGGCAGCCTAACGGCGCCACTTAAACTTCAAAAAAAATGAATTGACGAGATCAAATAGGGTCTCTCATCATATGAACATAAAATTTCAGTATTATAGATATAGATATAATACCTCAACATAATAAAAAGGAACTTGAAAGACTTGACATGAAAGTAGAACTTTGAAAAATGAGAAAGCTGAAAGAATCTCTTAAAAATTCGGTAGCCTAACAGTGCCACTTAAACTTCAAAAAAAAAATGAATTGACGAGATAAAATAGGTTCTATAATCATATTAACATAAAAGATAAGTATGATAGATTTAGATATCATACCCCAACATAATAAAAATGAACTTTAAAGACTTGACCAGAAAATAGAACTTGAAAATGAGAAGGGTGAAAGAATCTCTTAAAAATTCGGCAGCCTAACGGCGCCACTTAAACTTTCTTAAAATGAAATGATGAGAGAAAGAGGGGGTATCTCATCATATGAAAATTAAAAGGGCAGTAAGATGAATATAAAAGAACATCCTTCAACATAATAGCATGGAGCATAAAAGAAATGACATAAAAGAGATTACTTGAAAAAAAAGAGAGAGGTCAGATCCCTTACCTTAAAACGCAACTCTTAAAACTCAAAGGTTGGGACCTTGAGGGCTCGGGGGAACCTTGGGAGGACTCCTTGGGAGGTAATGAGACCAAAAATTCGTTGGGGGAGAGTGGGGAGTCGAAATGGATGAGAGTATGTCTTGGTATTTATAGGGAAAATGAGGGGACAAGACATTAATGGCCAAGGGATACCTCACAAGTGGTTTTCTCAAAAGCATGGGCTCTCCCATGGTATTTCCCATGGAGTTAGGCCACATGGGGCCCTCCATACAATAATTCATCACCTTTGGTTGGCCAACCCATAAAATATCTCATGACATCATCATGACACAGTTATGATGTCATTAAACACACCGAAACCCTAAAACTGTATTTTTACTATTCACTGAAAATTCAACTTTCTCAGAAAAATCCCAAAATTTCACCTTAACCAAATATCAATGCTCTGATTTCAAAAATGAACTCCATTTTATAAAAAAAATTCTAAAAATTTTTAATTTATTTTTTAAATAAATACACTATTCACCTAAAATTCATTTTTTTTCAGAAAAATCCCCAAAAATTACCTTAATATAATATCGATGCTCTGAGTTCAAAAATAAAATCCATTTTTTAAAAATAATTTTCTATTAATTTTTAATTTAATTTTAAATTAAAAAAAACTATTCACTTGAAAAAACTAATACTTGAATAATAATTTATGAAACTGTTATTTAACCATTTTATTGAATCACATTACTTAATCAAGGTGCCTAGATTATATTAATACTTTATTTAAGTGAGATTACTAATCCATTTGGACACATTACTAATCCTAATCATAAAATCACTATTCATAATTTACTATTCATCAAAAATAAAGTTGATCTTATTAGACTCTAAATTTCGTACTGGACATAATTGTAGAAGACCATTTTTTGAATATCATTACACATTTTTAATTATTTAAGGTTTACATAAACATTTTTAAAATATCCTTTTTCTAAAATTCATAAAAAATATGCATACTATATTTATCCGGTTATTTGAAAATTCATAAACTTCATCATAAGAAGAAATCCCAATTTTTATTTAAAACAAGGGATTACACAAGGCAGTTACGGTCTCCTTACATAGCCCCTTATCACACTAGCATAGGACTTAAGTGTAAGGTGTGCTAAGGTGACAGAATCCGAGGGAGGCACGACCAACATCGCACGAGTAGTAATTTCTATCAGTTTTAACTTCTCACAAAGGCGATTCCATTCTAGCTTCACATGATGAAGTTCGGCTTGGGTTTGGTCCAGAGCAAAGCCCAATGGTGCTACCTCATTCCCAAGTTCTGTTAGATGGGCTTCGATCGGTCCAAGACTACTGGGTGAGGCCATCAAATCTTCTTTCTATAATAATTAACCAAGATTACTTGTATTTAGAGACAATAATCGAAATGTTTAGTTTACAGCGGTCATATTGACCAATAGTCATATAATAGTCAAAACCCAACGGTCTCATTTTAATTATACTCATGTTATCAAATGAAACATTTTTTTTGAGTATAAAAATAAAATAAAATAACACATAAAATTAGGAAACAAGATTTATTCAAAATTTCGGGTCGTTACAATCTTCCCCCCTTAAGAAATTGCATCCTCGCAATTTTTAAAATTGGGTTTTGAAATTTCATTGAAATTCCCACATAGGAAAAGGAGTCAGTAAAACTATTACTTTAAAAGAAAGAAAGGGAAGTAAAAAGGTCACCTGAGTTAACCCACACTAGGATTCCATGTAAGAAAACATGGACATGGAGGAAAAAAAGGGTCAAGTTCTGAGGGAGAGTGATAGAAAACATGATTAGGATAAATTTAACCATAAGAAAATCCCAAACTTATGATGTGTGTAAATGGTCGTTGATTACCTAGTAGGAAACGTAAACCAACAACGTTTTTGTTTTATATTCCTTTTCAAAATTTTGAGGAATTCATTTACTACATAGAACAAAAACATAAGGAAATATACCTACCTTCAAGTAGAGTTTCATCCTTTAATAAGTCTCTACCAAAACTAATCTTTTCTCCAAATGATTAGAATTCAAAAAAACTTGGTCTCATCAAAAGCACAAGAATCATCTTCTTGAGAGTCACATAATCCACAAAAGATTAACTATCAATTTCCTCTATCTTTAAACATTATCCCAAAAATAGAAAGGGTAAGATAAAACAACTCTTCAAAAAGAAATAATCCCATAGGAATGGAAACTAATTTTAAATCTTCAATGTTACATGGTACTACCCAAAGTTCATCATAGACTATTCCATAAATAACGGTCCTTAAAATTCCTCAAAATAAACCAAACTAAAATTGAAACCCAAATACAAGAAGGATTTGATAACATAGTCTACCAAAATAAACTTCATCGTTCATCTCCAAACAACATAAACCACTCATAACATCTTATAACAAAAGTAAATAACCTAAACATATTTTCCCCAAGATAGGTTAATCATTTCCATAAGTAACCTATATTACCATAAGTTCACCTTAAATTCATCGATTCATCAAAATATAAGTCAACCTTACTCCTGAATGAAAATACCGTAGTAATCTATTTACCTCGATCATATAGGGTCCCCAAAATAGTGAACGTCTTCCAAAATAATAATCATCTTTTAATCCCCTAATCATCTATGTCATATTAATACGGCAATCGTCGCATTTCCTATCACATTGCTTATTGGGACATGTTCTTCCATTTCCCAACATTAACTAAGAAGAGAAAGTATAATTAGGGGCTTAAATACCTAGCCAATAATCCTGAAAAGGAACTTAAAGCATATAAGGATAACTTGTAGAAGGAAAGTATACCCTAACTTGTGATCCCATAGGTTCCCATCTAGGTTATCCATGATCATATATTCTTATGTGAATCTTTATTTTATTTTATCTTTGTTCCTTTAACAATGGTTCATACTAAGCTTATGAATTTACCAAAGCATATCCCCCAGGAGTGTCTCAACCAAGAGTGCAGCAAAGACAATTGTCGTGTACCAGTTCCCATTTGAGTCTAGCTCAAAGCGGTGTTTTTGGGTTTTACCCCTATGTACATCTGTGCCAGAGCCACCTCTACCTGCTCGTATCCAGACATGGATGTATTTTCTTGGAAACCCATTACTCAATACTCACCAAAATACCGGGAATATTTCCTATATATAAACTTTTCTATAGGATTATTCCTAAAGTTTTCATATCCTAATTTTCACAAATAACTAAACCATACTTTGATACCAAATATAGCATCCCACCTTTTTGTCACATAAACTTTCATTACATTATACAAAACTGAGGATCTTTAAGGTTTAGTGTCTTGGAAACCAGGAACTTAATACATGAAAAAAAAAATTCTTCTTTAACACTTGAAAGGCTTCTCCTTATGTTCATCCTAGGTTCATTACTGCATCTCACAACCTGGGTACATACATCAAAAGAAAGGGTGAGCAGAAGGCCCAGTAAGGGAAACAAGGGAAACATTTAACATGTGAACTTGAGATACATCAATAAAGTCATGAAAAGAACTTTGAGGCATGAGAATGAAATCATGAAGCATATCATAAAAAAAATAACATTTTTCATAACTTGAAGATGTGTCTACAACATTTAATATTGAAAATAATTTCGTTTCACCAAGGTCCATCCCCAAGGTGTCATTAAAAATTACCAAGGTTATTCACAAAGGTATCAGTCTAAATGGTCATCTCTAGAGATTAAGTCTTTACCCAACGAATTTGAGCGCTATCAGGGTGAACCCTTAAATTTGTCTTTATCATCATGTGATCCAAATATATCATCATCAAAATTTCATAAATAACCCATATAGCATAAAATAAATTGGTTTAATTTCATAATCATAACTTTTTAAAAACTGCTTTAAAGACATGATCTTTGTGTCACTTTAAAACCCACAGAAAAGGAAGGTGGGTATCATGTATGTAAATCCCATAATTTAAAATAGAACAGATTGGTATATATGTGAATACCCCTATAGAAGAGAGAGATTTGAGTATCCACTTAATAAAATAAAAGAACTTTAGAAAAAGAGAGAGACATTTTGAGACGGAAATTCTGTAGCATAACGGCTATGTTACAAGGTTTTAGAAAACATTGAAAGGAGAGGGGACATGAGTCATCCACTCATAAATGATCCATAAAATAGTAGGGGGACAGAATATAAAAGATTTAAGAACATGGTAATTAAATTTGAATGATATACCATATGAATGAAGAACTTGAAAGGAAGACAAAAAATAAGATTTCTCTTATGAGAATTCGGCAGCCTAATGGCGTCACTTAAAACCTCCAAAAAAATGGATTGATGAGATCAAATAGGGTCTCTCATCATATGAACATAAATGATAAGTATGATAGATATATATATCATACCCTAACATAATAAAACAGAACTTGAAATACTTGACCAGAAAATAGAACTTGAAAATGAGAAGGGTGAAAGAATCCTTTAAAAATTCGGCAGCCTAACGACGCCACTTAAACTTCAACAAAAATGAATTGATGAGATCAAATAGGGTCTCTCATAATATGAACATAAAATTTCAGTATGATAGATATAGAGATCATACCCCAACATAATAAAAAGGAACTTGAAAGACTTGACATGAAAGTAGAACTTTGAAAAATGAGAAAGGTGAAAGAACCCCTTAAAAATTCGGCAGCCTAAAATCGCCACTTAAACTTCAAAAAAAAAATGAATTG
This sequence comes from Viscum album, assembly GCA_963277665.1. NCBI lineage: Eukaryota > Viridiplantae > Streptophyta > Magnoliopsida > Santalales > Viscaceae > Viscum > Viscum album. The sequence goes on along the minus strand of OY728135.1, from coordinate 1,821,582,490 downwards.
ATGAGATAAAATGGGGTCTCTCATTATATGAACCTAAAAGATCAGTATGATATATTTAGAGATCATACCCCAACATAATAAAAAGGAACTTGAAATACTTGACCAGAAAATAGAACTTGAAAATGAGAAGGGTGAAAGAATCCCTTAAAAATTCGGCAGCCTAACGACGCCACTTAAACTTTATTAAAATGAAATGATGAGAGAAAGAGGGGGTATCTCATCATATGAAAATGAAAAGGGCAGTAATATGAATATAAAATAATATCCTTCAACATAAGAGCATGGAGCATAAAAGAAATGACATAAAAGGGATTACTTGAAAAGAAAGAGCGAGGTCGGATCCCTTACCTTAAAACGTAACTCTTAAAAATCAAAGGTTGGGACCTTGAGGGCTTGGGGGCACCCTGGGAGGACTCCTTGGGAGATAATGAGACCAAAACTTCGTTGGGGGAGAGTGGGGAGTCGAAATGGATGAGAGGATGTCTTTGTATTTATAGGGAAAGTGAGGGGACAAGGCATTAATGGCCAAGGGACACCTCACAAGTGGTTTTCTCAAAAGCATGGGCTCTCCCATGGTATTTCCCATGGAGTTAGACCACATGGGCCCCCATACAATAATTCATCACCTTTGGTCGGCAAACCCGTAAAATATCTCATGAAATCATCATGACACAGTTATGATGTCATTAAACATACCGAAACCCTAAAACTGTATTTTTACTATTCACGGAAAATTCAACTTTCTCAGAAAAATCCCAAAATTTCACCTTAACCAAATATCAATGCTCTGATTTCAAAAACGAAATCCATTTTATAAAAATAATTTTCTAAATATTTTTAATTTATTTATTAAATAAATACACTATTCACCGAAAATTCATTTTTTTCAGAAAATTCCCCAAAAATTACCTTAACATAATATCGATGCTCTGAGTTCAAAAATGAAATCCATTTTATAAAAATATTTTTCTAATTATTTTTAATTTAATTTTTTAATTAAAAAACACGATTCACCTGAAAAAACTAACACTTGAATAATAATTTATGAAACCATTATTTAACCATTTTATTGAATCACATTACTTAATCAAGGTGCCTAGATTATATTAATAATTTCTTTAAGTGAGATTACTAATCCATTTGGACACATTACTAATCCTAATCATAAAATCACTATTCATAATTTACTATTCATCAAAAATCAAGTTGATCTTATTAGACTCTAAATTTTGTACTGGACATAATTGTAGAAGACCATTTTTTGAATATCATTACACATTTTTAATTATTTAAGGTTTACATAAACATTTTTAAAATATCCTTTTTCTAAAATTCATAAAAAATATGCATAAAATATTTATCCGGTCATTTGAAAATTCATAAACTTCATCATAAGAAGAAATCCCAATTTTTATTTAAAATAAGGGATTACTGTAACATCCCAAGGTTTTCTAAAAATAAATTGAAAATTCTTGAAATTTTGTTTAAGTTATATATTTATAAGTATCCTTTAAACATAATTTTATTTCTCCTATGTTTTGAATTTCAAGAAACTGTCATCTACAATTGTGTTCAGTATGTTATTTAGAGTCTGATGAAACAAACTTGTTTTTTTGGTGAATAGTAACCTACCCTTATGAATAGTAACCTACCCTTATGAATAGTAATATGAACCTTATGAATAGTAAATAAGAGTAACATTTCCTATGAATAATAAAATAAAATTTAGATATCTTAGAAAGTGACAATTTGACCTTAGTAAACGTTTTGGTATTTTATAAATCATAAATAATTAATTATAATTAATTAATTAATTTAAAAGAATATTTATTTTCCTGTAATATATTCATAAATTATTTAATCAATGTCTAATAGTTTTTAGATAATTTTATAAGACCTTACGTAATTTTTGAAAGAACTATAAATTCAGTTTGAATCTTAAAAACGGGTTTTTTAAAGTAAATTATGATTTTTATTAATTATTAAATTAATAATATTTATAAAATTATTTTTGAAAAATGGACTTCATTTTTTGATTCTACACGTCGAAAAATGGTTGGGGTAAATTTTTGAGATTTTTCTGAGATACTTGAATGTTTTGATGAATAGTGGAATCCGATAATTCACAATAAATGCTAAATAATGTATTAATTGAGTCACCGATGATGTTTTGCTGATGTAAGCCCACTCGTTTCGGGATTACATTATAAAATTACTATTATTGGTCATCCAAGACTCACTATTCCTGGTCTTTGGTGAAATTAATAAACTAATCAATTTTATATTAAGGAAACCCCTCTCCCCTCCACTATAAAAGCCACCCTTCACTCCCTCTTTTCCTCACACCTCTCAAGCTCCAATACTTCTCTAAACTCTTCCCAAACACCTTTCCTAGCTCATCCCCCATGTCCAAAAGCTTCTGGTCTCATCAAAAGACCAAGCCTAGCTTCCTTAAAAAGGATCTCAAGAGGAGGATTCTAAAGGTAATTTTTCTCTCTCTTCTCCTTTAATTTCCTTTCAAGTTCAAGTTCCTTTCTTGATCTCTCCCTACCTATCTTCATCCAAATTGTTCTGTAAATCCAGTATTATATATATAATGTAATATTATGATTCTAATGTTATATTATATCACCCCACACCCTTTCCCTCTTCCATTTATTTTATTAAAGAGAACGTTGTTCATGAGGTGTTAAATTTATCACCTTCAAAAACGACATGTTCTCTTCTTCCATTTCTACCTTCAATCTGGTCATAAAACCATTTATATGGTTGAAACAGGTTATAATATATGTTTTATGACTCACATAAGTTTCTGTAATTCTTTTTTACTCATGATTCAAATTTATAAGACTATATGAGGTTGTAATTATTAAAGAACCACTTAAATGATCAAAACGAACATAATTAATGTTTTAACTTATGAATCATCATCATATAAAGAATCAAAGTGATAAATGGTATAATTTATGGTAATGTAAATATGTAAAAACTACTCCATTCCAATTCTGGAGTTTCACTTCCAATCAACAAGAACGATTCATCATGAACCGATTGTGAAAATCACAAAAGAACTCACCCAAAATAATGCAAGGAACGAAATACTAACAATTAAGGGGTGAAATGAGGTTATGAAATGACCATATAAGATGTTATAAACATGAAAATGTTTCTTTAAAATACTAATAACACTCTTTTAACCATTATAAAGGAGGTTTAAACAATTTTTAAGTAAGACAAGCCCAAGGTAAGGGAATTCTTAACCCGATTTCCATTCTTTGGGTTAATCGTCTACTTTATTATTTATGTGCTATTTAAATTGTTTGTGTGATGGGTTATGTCTATATTATGTTTCATTATGTGTGTTTACAGAGTATATACATATTCCATCTACTCTATTAAGTCTCACTTCAAGTATATGATGTTTATAAGGTACTTTTCTTCTAAAATCCCCTTTTTAAAATTCTGTTTTACAAGATTTAAAAGCAATGTTTTTATGCTATTATTTATGTTGTATGATAATGTTTTGGTTATTGGGAATTGTTTATGATGAAGGGTGGGACCTATATTTCCCTCCAATTCATTGGGTATGAGTAAGTTGGAGGTCGGCCGTATGGTTACTCCACGTGTAACTGTGATGGTTACACAAAGTATGGCAGCCGTGAGGGTTACAAATTTTAAGGTAGCCAAGATGGTTACAAGATTATGTAAGTAATGACCCAAGATACCTATATGATTATAATTATGTTTGGTGTGGATCTTGTGTAAATATCATGTTACACAAAGTAAGTATTTATGGGTGGAAAGCATGTCTTTTGAAAATGTTTTCATACGTCATGCGTATTCATGGGCTAATGTGATTTTTCCTTCTTTTTCATACCTTACTGAGATTTTGTGCTCATCCCAAGTTTTTAAATGATTTTTCACAGGTTAATGGATGAGTAATACAAGGAAGGAAGACATGTTAAATGTTGAAGAATTTTCAAGGAGTCTTGTTTAAAGTTTTAATGTTTTATATTCTGAGGAAAATGGAAACTGATTTTATGGTATCCACTATGTAACAATGTGTAATGTTATGAATGATTTGTCTTATTTCTCTAAAGCTCTAAACTTGAAAAGATCCTCAATGTAAAAGGAAGTGTTTTCTTGAATAAATTCAAGATTATGTATTAAATAAGTGCGGGTTGTTAAATTTGGTATCAGAGGATGGTTTAGATAACTTTAGGGGTTAAGGTGATGCTAATAAAGTACCATAAATAATTTTCACTCTATGTTTAATTTGTTATAGCATTTAAAGATTACCATGTTGCTTCATCTAAGAAATGTTTGTTCAAAATGGTTGTCCGAAGAAGGAACATGGATGCTGAAGAGGAGAGGCACCGACAGAATGACATCCTTCCTGATCTACAGCCCGGAATGGTAGGGATTGGAACCGAGCAGTTTGTGACAGTAATGGCTCAGCTAACGCATGCTATAAATGGTGGTGGAATCCATGCAAGAGAACCAATAGAGGTACCCCAACGGAACATGACAATGGTGGAACATTTTATGAGACAACATCCTCCTGCATTCAATGGATCTTCTGACCCAGTGGCAGCAGAAGGATGGATTAAAGCCCTTGAAAAGATATTTGATGTTATGGGATGTTCAGACAATCAAAAGTTAAGTCTTGCCATTTACCATTTTGAAGGGGAAGCTGATCAGTGGTGGTCAATGGTAAGGAATATCATGGGTAGAGAGGATTTTGATTCCTTAGTGTGGGATGAATTTAAAAGTCTTTTTCTTGAAAAATATTTTCCTAAGGTGGTGCGACTTAGAATGGAGAAGCAATTCCTTGAATTGAAACAAAAGGAGGAAGATTCAGTGGCTGTGTATGAAGCGAACTTCACCCGAATGGCGAGGTATGCTCCAAATCTTATTCTGTATCTCGATAGCAAAATCAACAGCTTTTACTCAGGATTTAAGCCAAGGTATCGAAGGGTACTGGCCTCCCGTGAATTCAAAAGTTATGAGAAACTTGTCCGATGTGTTGAGAGGGTAGAGATGAAATTTTCTGAAGATCACATGCATTTTGGAAACAAAGAGAAGAAGAGGTCCCGTTGGAAAGAAGTGGGTAAGAATCAACCAAATAAATCTGATGGTAAGAAAATCCAGTTTCCAGTTTGTAAAAAGTGTGGCAAGAAGCACCCTGGGGAATGTCTTATCAAAACTGGGAAGTGTTTTAAATGTGGTAAGTTTAGACATATGGCCCGAGATTGCAATGAAAATGATCCAAAGACTAATCCCGATAAGCAAACTGTAAAGTGTTTTAAATGTGGTGAGATGGGTCACTATGAAAATTCCTATCCAAAGAGGGATCCAAATGATACAAAGAAGCCAGACTACAAGCAGAAAGGTGTAGTGAGATCCTTTGCGACTATGTCAGTAGGTGTTGGGCCATCCAATGAAGTTGTATCAGGTACATTTTTTGTTCACTCAGATTTTTCTAAAGTTTTGTTTGATATGGGTTCTACACATTCCTTCATCTCTGAGAAATTTTCTAGTAAATTATAAATATCACCTCAACAAATGAGACCCGAACTTGTTGTTAAAACAACAGGGGGAAATGTTATAGCAAAGAGGAATTATAAGAATATTTCTATTATGGTATGTGGAAAGACTTTACCTACAAACCTTGTTGTTTTACCCTTATTATAGTTTGATGTTATTTAGGGGATGGACTGGCTTTCTGATTATCATGCTAATATTGACTGTAGAGATAAAGAAGTTGTTTTTCAGAAAGAGTTTCAGTTTGTATACAAGAGTGAACCCATAAAATTGATAACATATCAGGAAGCTAAGAAACTACGGAAAGATGGAAGTGAAATTTATCTTTCTCATATTGTTGAAAATAAGGGAACTATTCAAATTAATGATGTGCTAGTGGTAAATGAATACCTTGATGTTTTTCTGAGGAGTTACCCAGTGTCATACCTGAACGAGAAGTTGAATTCACAATTGATTTAGTTCCTGATGCTAATCCAATTTCAAAACCCCCATATCGTATGGGTCCAATAGAACTTCATGAATTGAAAAATCAGTTGCAGGATTTGCTTTTCAAAGGCTTCATTCGTCCCAGTACTTCACCATGGGGAGCCCCTGTTTTGTTTGTTAAAAAGAAATATGGTTCCATGAGACTTTGCATTGATTATAGAGCTTTGAATAACATCACTGTTAAAAAAAAGTATCCTTTGCCTCATATTGATGACTTGTTTGATCAGCTCCAGGGAGCTCAGTACTTTTCCAAGATTGACTTGAGATCCGGATACCATCATCTGAAGGTGAAGGAGGATGACATTCCGAAAACAGCCTTTCATACTAGATATGGGCATTATGAATTTGTTGTTTTTCCATTTGGGTTAACTAATGCACCTGCTGTATTCATGAATCTTATGAATAGAGTATTTCATGAGTTCTTGGATAAGTTTGTGGTTGTATTTATTGATGACATTCTAGTTTTTTTAAAAATAAAGAGGAGCATAAAAAACATCTAAGGGTTGTTTTACAAACTTTAAAATAAAAGAAACTATATGGAAAATTTATCAAGTGTGATTTTTGGTAGAAACAAATTTCTTTTCTTAGGCACATTGTAAATAAGGATGGAATAAAAATTGATCCTGACAAAACAAAAGTAGTTGATGAATGGCCAAGACCCACAAATGTTACAAAGATTCGTAGTTTTCTGGGATTAGCAAGTTATTACCGACAGTTTGTTAAGAACTTTTCACGGTTATCTAGCCCAATAACTAAGTTAACACAGAAAGGGGTTAAATTTGTTTGGACAGAGGAATGTGATGTTTGTTTTCAGGAACTAAAGAAGAGATTGGTGAATGCTCCAGTTTTGGCCTTACCTTCTCGGAATGGTGAGTTTGTCATCTACAATGATGCTTCTTTGAAGGGACTTGGTTGTGTTTTGATGCAGAATGATCAGGTAATTGCCTATGCTTCGAGACAACTTAAACCTCATGAGCTAAATTATCCCACACATGATTTGGAATTGGCAGCTGTGGTTTTTGCTTTGAAAATATGGAGGCATCATCTATACGGAACCAAATGCCAAATATATACTGACCATAAAAGTCTTAAGTATATATTCACTCAGAAGTAATTAAACATGAGGTAGAGAAGATGACTAGAACTGATAAAGGATTATTACTGCACGATCAATTACCATCCTAGAAAAGCAAACAAGGTAGCAGATGCCTTAAGTTGGAAAAATCATGCATCATTAACCATGCTATGATTGGAACATGATAACTTGATTAATGATTTGATGAATTTTGGCTTAGAAGTTGTTGCTGTAGGGAATATATCTGTTTTGTTTCAGGTTTCAGTGCAGTCTTCGTTGTCAGACAGAATTATGAAAGCACAGAGGGAAGACCGTGAGCTACCGAAAAAGGTAGAATTGGTTAAAATGGGTAAGTTTCCAGAATTTAATCTTGATAAAGATTGTGTTTTAAGATTTGGAAAAAGGTTGTGTGTGCCTTGTGATTCCCGGCTGAAGAAAGAATTGTTGTGTGAAGCTCATAGTTCTCCATTTTCTGTTCATCCTGGAAATACTAAGATGTACAGAGACCTTCGAGAGTATTACTGGTGGAATGAGATGAAAAGAGATATTGCTGATTTTACAATGAAATGTTTGACATGTCAACAGGTTAAAGCAGAGCGGCAGTTACCGAAGGGGATGCTTCAGCCTTTTCCAGTGCCAGAATGGAAATGGGAGAATATATCCATGGATTTTGTGGTGGGACTACCAAAAACTTCTCGAGGTAACAATGCGATATGGTTTATTATTGATCGGCTAACAAAGTCAGCTCATTTTATTTCTATTCGAGATACAATGACATTAGATTAGCTTTCTCGATTGTACCTCAAGGAGATTGTCAGGTTACATGGAGTTCCTCTTTCCATTGTGTCTGACCGAGAGGTTCACTTCTAAATTTTGGAAGGGACTTTAGAAGTCTTTGGGCACAGAGTTGAATTTCAGTACAGCTTTTCATCCTCAATCAGATGGGCAGTCAGAACGAACTATTCAAACTTTGGAGGATATGCTTCGAGCTTGTTCAATGGACTATCAGGGAAGTTGGGATCAGCATCTTTAATTAGTTGAGTTTTCTTATAATAACAGTTTTCATTCCAGTATTCAGATGACACCTTTTGAGGCCTTGTATGGAAAGCGGTGTCGGACTCCTGCATTTTGGGATGAAGTCAGTGAAAGAAAGTTGATGGGGCCAAAATTAGTAGAAGAAGTGGCTGAGAAAGTGAGGGTGATCCAGCAACACATGAGGATAGCTCAGAGCAGGTATAAAAGTTATGCAGATAACAGAAGGAAAGACTTCTCTTTCGAGGTAGGTGACCATGTTTTCCTTAAAATCTCTCCTCGGAAAAGTGTGATGCGTTTCGGTAAGAAAGGGAAACTAAGTCCACGGTTCATCGGTCCTTTTGAAATCTTGGATAAAATTGGAACAGTTGCATACCGCGTAGCTTTGCCTCTGAGCTTATTTCAGGTACACGATGTTTTTCATGTTTTGATGTTGAGAAAGTATGTTCCAGATTCATCACATGTCTTGAGGCCGGAAGCAGTTCAGCTGGCAGAGAACCTCTCTTATGAAGAAAAACCGGTTCAGATTCTTGATCGAAGAGAACAGGTATTACGGAATAAGGTAATCCACCAGGTAAAGGTTTTGTGGAGAAACCACATGGTTGAAGAAGCAACATGGGAGTTTGAAAATGCTATGAGGGAAAAATACCCTCAGCTGTTTAATAAGTAAATAAAATTGTGAGGACGCAATTTCAAGAAGGTGGGGATAATGTAACATCCCAAGGTTTTTTAAAAATAAATTGAAAATGCTTGAAATTTTGTTTAAGGTATATATTTATAAGTATCCTTTAAACATAATTTTATTTCTCCTATGTTTTGAATTTCAAGAAACTGTCATCTACAATTGTGTTCAGTATGTTATTTAGAGTCTGATGAAACAAACTTGTTTTTTTGGTGAATAGTAACCTAACCTTATGAATAGTAACCTACCCTTATGAATAGTAATATGACCCTTATGAATAGTAAATAAGAGTAACATTACCTTTGAATAATAAAATAAAATTTAGACATCTTAGAAAGTGACAATTTGACCTTAGTAAACGTTTTGGTATTTTATAAATCATAAATAATTAATTATAATTAATTAATTAATTTAAAATAATATTTATTTTTCTGTAATGTATTCATAAATTATTTAATCAATTTATAATAGTTTTTAGATAATTTTATAAGACCTTACGTAATTTTTGAAAGAACTATAAATTCAGTTTTAATCTTAAAAACTGTTTTTTAAGTAAATTATGATTTTTATTAATTATTAAATTAATAATATTTAGAAAATTATTTTTGAAAAATGGACTTCATTTTTTGATTCTACACGTCGAAAAATTGTTGGGGTAAATTTTTGAGATTTTTCTGAGATACTTGAATTTTTTGATGAATAGTGGAATCTGATAATTCACAATAAATGCTAAATAATGTATTAATTGAGTCACCGATGATGTTCTGCTGATGTAAGCCCACTTGGTTCTGGATTACATTATAAAATTACTATTATTGGTCATCCAAGACTCACTATTCCTGGTCTTTGGTGAAATTAATAAACTAATCAATTTTATATTAATGAAACCCCTCTCCCCTCCACTATAAAAGCCACCCTTCACTCCCTCTTTTCCTCACACCTCTCAAGCTCCAAGACTTCTATAAACTCTACCCAAACACCTTCCCTAGCTCATCCCCCACGTCCAAAAGCTGATGGTATCATCAAAAGACCAAGCCTAGCTTCCTTAAAAAGGATCTCAAGAGGAGGATTCTAAAGGTATTTTTTCTCTCTCTTCTCCTTTAATTTCCTTTCAAGTTCAAGTTCCTTTCTTGATCTCTCCCTAACTATCTTCATCGAAATTGTTCTGTAAATCCAGTATTATATATATAATGTAATATTATGATTCTAATGTTATATTATATCACCCCACACCCTTTCCCTCTTCCATTTATTTTATTAAAGAGAACATTGTTCATGAGGTGTTAAATTTATCACCTTCAAAAACGACATGTTCTCTTCTTCCATTTCTACCTTCAATCTGGTCATGAAACCATTTATATGGTTTAAAAAGGTTATAATATATGTTTTATGACTCACATAAGGTTCTGGAATTCTTTTTTACTCATGATTCAAATTTATAAGACTAAATGAGGTTGTAATTATCAAAGAACCACTTAAATGATCTAAACGAACATAATTAATGTTTTAACTTATGAATCATCATCATATAAAGCATCAAAGTAATAAATGGTATAATTTATGGTACTGGAAATATGTAAAAACTACACCATTCCAATTCTGGAGTTTCACTTCCAATCAACAAGAACGATTCATCATGAACCGATTGTGAAAATCACAAAAGAACTCACCCAAAATAATGCAAGGAACAAAATACTAACAATTAAGGGGTGAAATGAGGTAATGAAATGACCATATAAGATGTTATAAACATGAAAATTTTTCTGTAAAATACTAATAACACTCTTTTAACCATTATACAGGAGGTTTAAACAATTTTAAAGTAAGACAAGCCCAAGGTAAGCGAATTCTTAACCCGATTTCCATTCTTTGGGTTAACCGTCTACTTTATTATTTATGTGCTATTTAAATTGTTTGTGTGATGGGTTATGTCTATATTATGTTTAATTATGTGTGTTTATAGAGTTTATACATATTCCATCCACTCTATTAAGTCTCACTTCAAGTATATGATGTTTATAAGGGACTTTTCTTCTAAAATTCCCTTTTTAAAATTATGTTTTACAAGATTCAAAAGCAATGTTTTTATGATTTATTTATATTGTATGATAATTTTTTGGTTATTGGGAATTGTTTATGATGAAGGGTGGGACCTATATTTCCCTCCAATGCATTGGGTATGAGTAAGTTGGAGGTCGGCCATATGGTTACTCCACATGTAACTGCGATGGTTACACAAAGTATGGTAGTTGTGAGGGTTACAAATTTTAAGGTAGCCAAGATGGTTACAAGATTATGTAAGTAATGCCACAAGATACCTCTATGATTATAATTATGTTTGGTGTGTATCTTGTGTAAATCTCATGTTACACAAAGTAAGTATTTATGGGCGGAAAGCATGTCTTTTGAAAATGTTTTCATACCTCATGCGTATTCATGGGCTAATGTGATTTTTCCTTCTTTTTCATACCTTACTGAGCTTTTGTGCTCATCCCAAGTTTTTAAATGATTTTTCATAGGTTAATGGATGAGTAATACAAGGAAGGAAAACATGTTAAATGTTGAAGAATTGTCAAGGATTCTTGTTTAAAGTTTTAATGTTTTATATTCTGAGGAAAATGAAAACTGATTTTATGGTATCCACTATGTAACAATGTGTAATGTTATGAATGATTTGTCTTATTTCTCTAAAGCTCTAAACTTGAAAAGATCCTCAATGTAAAAGGAAGTTTTTTCTTGAATAAATTCAAGATTATGTATTAAATAAGTGCGGGTTGTTAAAGTTGGTATCAGAGGATGGTTTAGATAACTTTAGGGGTTAAGGTGATGCTAATAAAGTACCATAAATAATTTTCACTCTATGTTTAATTTGTTATATCATTTAAAGATTACCATGTTGCTTCATCTAAGAAATGTTTGTTCAAAATGGTTGTCCGCAGAAGGAACATGGATGCTGAAGAGGAGAGGCACCGACAAAATGACATCCATCCTGATCTACAGCCCGGAATGGTAGGGATTGGAACCGAGCAGTTTGTGACAGTAATGGCTCAGCTAACGCATGCTATAAATGGTGGTGGAATCCATGCAAGAGAACCAATAGAGGTACCACAATAGAACATGACAATGGTGGAACATTTTATGAGACAACATCCTCCTGCATTCAATGGATCTTCTGACCCGGTGGCAACATAAGGATGGATTAAAGCCCTTGAAAAGATATTTGATGTTATGGGATGTTCGGACAATCAAAAGGTAAGTCTTGCCATTTACCATTTTGAAGGGGAAGCTGATCAGTGGTGGTCAATGGTAAGGAATATCAGGGGTAGAGAGGATTTTGATTCCTTAGTGTGGGATGAATTTAAAAGTCTTTTTCTTGAAAAATATTTTCCTAAGGTGGTGCGACTTAGAATGGAGAAGCAATTCCTTGAATTGAAACAAAAGGAGGAAGATTCAGTGGCTGTGTATGAAGCGAACTTCACCCGACTGGCGAGGTATGCTCCAAATATTATTCTGGATCTCAATAGCAAAATCAACCGCTTTTACTCAGGATTTAAGCCAAGGTATCGAAGGGCGTTGGCCTCCCGTGAATTCAAAAGTTATGAGAAACTTGTCCGATGTTCTAAGAGGGTAGAGATGGAATTTTCTGACAATCACATGCATTTTGGAAACAAAGAGAAGAAGAGGTCCCGTTGGCAAGAAATGGGTAAGAATCAACCAAATAAATCTGATGGTAAGAAAATCCAGTTTCCAGTTTGTGAAAAGTGTGGCAAGAAGAACCCTGGGGAATGTCTTATCAAAACTGGGAAGTGTTTTAAATGTGGTAAGTTTGGACATATGGCCCGAGATTGCAATGAAAATGATCCAAAGACTAATCCTAATAAGAAAACTGTAAAGTGTTTTAAATGTGGTGAGATGGGTCACTATGCAAATACCTGTCCAAAGAGGGATCCAAATGATGCAAAGAAGCCAGACTACAAGTAGAAAGGTGTAGTGAGATCCTTTGCGACTACGTTAGTAGGTGTTGGGCCATCCAATGAAGTTGTATCAGGTACTTTGTTTGTTCACTCAGATTTTGCTAAAGTTTTGTTTGATATGGGTTCTACATATTCCTTCATCTCTGAGAAATTTTCTAGTAAATTATAAATATCACCTCAACAAATGAGACCCGAACTTGTTGTTAAAACACCAGGGGAAAATGTTATAGCAAAGAGGAATTATAAGAATATTTCTATTGTGGTATGTGGAAAGACTTTACCTACAAACCTTTTTGTTTTACCCTTAGTCTAGTTTGATGTTATTTTAGGGATGGACTGGCTTTCTGATTATCATGCTAAGATTGACTGTAGAGCTAAATAAGTTGTTTTTCAGAAAGAGTTTCAGTTTGTATACAAGAATGAACCCATAAAATTGATAACATATCAGGAAGCTAAGAAACTACTGAAAGATGGAAGTGAAATTTATCTTTCTCATATTGTTGAAAATAAGGGAACTATTCAAATTAATTATGTGCTAGTGGTAAATGAATACCTTGATGTTTTTCCTGAGGAGTTACCCAGTGTCATACCTGAACGAGAAGTTGAATTCACAATTGATTTAGTTCATGATGCTAAGCCAATTTCAAAACCCCCATATCGTATGGCTCCAATAGAACTTCATGAATTGAAAAATCAGTTGCAGGATTTGCTTATCAAAGGCTTCATTCGTCCCAGTACTTCACCATGGGGAGCCCCTGTTTTGTTTGTTAAAAAGAAATATGGTTCCATGAGACTTTGCATTGATTATAGAGCTTTGAATAACATCACTGTTAAAAACAAGTATCCTTTGCCTCATATTGATGGCTTGTTTGATCAGCTCCAGGGAGCTCAGTACTTTTCCAAGATTGACTTGAGATCCGGATACCATCAGCTGAAGGTGAAGGAGGATGACATTCCAAAAACAGCCTTTTATAATAGATATGGGCATTATGAATTTGTTGTTATGCCATTTGGGTTAACTAATTCACCTGCTCTATTCATGAATCTTATGAATAGAGTATTTCATGAGTTCTTGGATAAGTTTATGGTTGTATTTATTGATGACATTCTGGTTTTTTCTAAAAATAAAGAGGAGCATGAAAAACATCTAAGGGTTGTTTTACAAACTTTAAAAGAAAAGAAACTATATGGAAAATTCATCAAGTATGATTTTTGGTTGCAACAAATTTCTTTTCTTGGGCACATTGTAAATAAGTATAGAATAACAGTTGATCCTGACCAAACAAAAGTAGTTGATGAATGGTCAAGACCCACAAATGTTACAGAGATTTGTAGTTTTCTGGGCTTATCAAGTTATTACCGACGGTTTGTTAATAACTTTTCACGGTTATCTAGCCCAATAACTAAGTTAACACGAAAAGGGGTTAAATTTGTTTGGACAGAGGTATGTGATGTTTGTTTTCAGGAACTAAAGAAGATATTGGTGAATGCTCCAGTTTTGGCCTTACCTTCTCGGAATGGTGAGTTTGTCATCTACAGTGATGCTTCTTTGAAGGGACTTGGTTGTGTTTTGATGCAGAATGATCAGGTAATTGCCTATGCTTCGAGACAACTTAAACCTCATGAGCTAAATTATCCCACACATGATTTGGAATTGGCAGCTGTGGTTTTTGATTTGAAAATATGGAGGCATCATCTATACGGAACCAAATGCCAAATATATACTGACCATAAAAGTCTCAAGTATATATTCACTCAAAAGGAATTAAACATGAGGCAGAGAAGATGGCTAGAACTGATAAAGGATTATGACTGCACGATCAATTACCATCCTGGAAAAGCAAACAAATTAGCAGATGCCTTAAGTCGGAAAAATCATGCATCATTAACCATGCTATGATTGGAACATGATACCTTGATTAATGATTTGATGAATTTTGGCTTAGAAGTTGTTGCTGTAGGGAATATATCTGTTTTGTTTCAGGTTTCAGTGCAGTCTTCGTTGTCAGACAGAATTATGAAAGCACAGAGGGAAGACCGTGAGCTACAGAAAAAGGTAGAATTGGTTAAAATGGGTAAGTTTCCAGAATTTAATCTTGATAAAGATTGTGTTTTAAGATTTGGAAAAAGGTTGTGTGTGCCTTGTGATTCCGAGCTGAAGAAAGAATTGTTGTGTGAAGCTCATAGTTCTCCATTTTCTGTTCATCCTGGAAGTACTAAGATGTACAGAGACCTTTGAGAGTATTACTGGTGGAATGGGATGAAAAGAGATATTGCTGATTTTACAATGAAATGTTTGACATGTCAGCAAGTTAAAGCAGAGCGGAAGCTACCGAAGGGGATGCTTCAGCCTTTTCCAGTGCCAGAATGGAAATGGGAGAATAAATCCATGGATTTTGTGGTGGGACTACCAAAAACTTCTCGAGGTAACAATGCGATATGGGTTATTGTTGATCGGCTAACAAAGTCAGCTCATTTTCTTTCTATTCGAGATACAATGACATTATATTAGCTTTCTCGATTGTACCTCAAGGAGATTGTCAGGTTACATGGAGTTCCTCTTTCCATTGTGTCTGACCGAGATCCCAGGTTCACTTCTAAATTTTGGAAGGGACTTTAGAAGTCTTTGGGCACAAAGTTGAATTTCAGTACAGATTTTCATCCTCAATTAGATGGGTAGTCAGAACGAACTATTCAAACTTTGGAGGATGTACTTTGAGCTTGTTCAATGGACTATCAGGGAAGTTGGGATCAACATCTTTCATTAGTTGAGTTTTCTTATGATAACAGTTTTCATTCCAGTATTCAGATGGCACCTTTTGAGGCCTTGTATGGAAAGCGGTGTCAGACTCCTGCATTTTGGGATGAAGTCGGTGAAAGAAAGTTGATGGGGCCAAAATTAGTAGAAGAAGTGGCTGAGAAAGTGAGGGTGATCCAGCAACACATGAGGACAGCTCAGAGCAGGCAGAAAAGTTATGCAGATAACAGAAGGAAAGACTTCTCTTTCGAGGTAGGTGACCATGTTTTCCTTAAAATATCTCCTTGGAAAAGTGTGATGCGTTTCGGTAAGAAAGGGAAACTAAGTCCAGGGTTCATCGGTCCTTTTGAAATCTTGGATAAAGTTGGAACAGTTGCATACCGCGTAGCTTTGCCTCCGAGCTTATTTCAGGTACACGATGTTTTTCATGTTTTGATGTTGAGAAAGTATGTTCCAGATTCATCACATGTCTTGAGGCCGGAAGCAGTTCAGCTGGCAGAGAACCTTTCTTATGAAGAAAAACCGGTTCATATTCTTGATCGAAGAGAACAGGTATTGCGGAATAAGGTAATCCACCAGGTAAAGGTTTTGGGGAGAAACCACATGGTTGAAGAAGCAACATGGGAGTTTGAAAATGCTATGAGGGAAAAATACCCTCAGTTGTTTAATAAGTAAATAAAATTGCGAGGACGCAATTTCAAGAAGGTGGGGATAATGTAACATCCCAAGGTTTTTTAAAAATAAATTGAAAATGATTGAAATTTTGTTTAAGGTATATATTTATAAGTATCCTTTAAACATAATTTTATTTCTCCTATGTTTTGAATTTCAAGAAACTGTCATCTACAATTGTGTTCAGTATGTTATTTAGAGTCTGATGAAACAAACTTGTTTTTTTGGTGAATAGTAACCTAACCTTATGAATAGTAACCTACCCTTATAAATAGTAATATGACCCTTATGAATAGTAAATAAGAGTAACATTACCTATGAATAATAAAATAAAATTTAGACATCTTAGAAAGTGACAATTTGACCTTAGTAAACGTTTTGGTATTTTATAAATCATAAATAATTAATTATAATTAATTAATTAATTTAAAAGAATATTTATTTTCCTGTAATGTATTCATAAATTATTTAATCAATGTCTAATAGTTTTTATATAATTTTATAATACCTTACGTAATTTTTGAAAGAACTATAAATTCAGTTTTAATCTTAAAAACTGTTTTTTTAAGTAAATTATGATTTTTATTAATTATTAAATTAATAATATTTAGAAAATTATTTTTGAAAAATGGACTTTATTTTTTGATTCTACACGTTGAAAAATGGTTGGGGTAAATTTTTGAGATTTTTCTGAGATACTTGAATTTTTTGATGAATAGTGGAATCTGATAATTCACAATAAATGCTAAATAATGTATTAATTGAGTCACCGATGATGTTCTGCTGATGTAATCCCACTTGGTTCGGGATTACATTATAAAATTAGAATTATTGGTCATCCAAGACTCACTATTCCTGGTCATTGGTGAAATTAATAAACTAATCAATTTTATATTAAGGAAACCCCTCTCCCCTCCACTATAAAAGCCACCCTTCACTCCCTCTTTTCCTCACACCTCTCAAGCTCCAAGACTTCTATAAACTCTGCCCAAAAACCTTCCCTAGATCATCCCCCACGTCCAAAAGCTGCTGGTATCATCAAAAGACCAAGCCTAGCTTCCTTAAAAAGGATCTCAAGAGGAGGATTCTAAAGGTATTTTTTCTCTCTCTGCTCCTTTAATTTCCTTTCAAGTTCAAGTTCCTTTCTTGATCTCTCCCTGCCTATATTCATCCAAATTGTTCTGTAAATCCAGTATTATATATATATTGTAATATTATGATTCTAATGTTATATTATATCACCCCACACCCTTTCCCTCTTACATTTATTTTATTAAAGAGAACGTTGTTCATGAGGTGTTAAATTTATCACCTTCAAAAACGACATGTTCTCTTCTTCCATTTCTACCTTCAATCTGGTCATGAAACCATTTATATGATTGAAACAGGTTATAATATATGTTTTATGACTCACATAAGGTTCTAGAATTATTTTGTACTCATGATTCAAATTTATAAGACTAAATGAGGTTGTAATTATCAAAGAACCACTTAAATGATCTAAACGAACATAATTAATGTTTTAACTTATGAATCATCATCATATAAAGAATCAAAGTGATAAATGGTATAATTTATGGTACTGGAAATATGTAAAAACTAATCCATTCCAATTCTGGAGTTTCACTTCCAATCAACAAGAACGATTCATCATGAACCGATTGTGAAAATCACAAAAGAACTCACCCAAAATAATGCAAGGAACAAAATACTAACAATTAAGGGGTGAAATGAGGTTATGAAATGACCATATAAGATGTTATAAACATGAAAATGTTTCTTTAAAATACTAATAACACTCTTTTAACCATTATACAGGAGGTTTAAACAAATTTGAAGTAAGACAAGCCCAAGGTAAGGGAATTCTTAACCCGATTTCCATTCTTTGGGTTAACCGTCTACTTTATTATTTATGTGCTATTTAAATTGTTTTTGTGATGGGTTATGTCTATATTATGTTTCATTATGTGTTTTTACAGATTATATACATATTACATCCACTCTATTAAGTCTCACTTCAAGTATATGATGTTTATAAGGGACTTTTCTTCTAAAATCCCATTTTTAAAATTCTGTTTTACAAGATTCAAAAGCAATGTTTTTATGCTATTATTTATGTTGTATGATAATGTTTTGGTTATTGGGAATTGTTTATGATGAAGGGTGGAACCTATATTTCCCTCCAATGCATTGGGTATTAGTAAGTTGGAGGTCGGCCGTATGGTTACTCCACGTGTAACTGCGATGGTTACACAAAGTATGGTAGCCGTGAGGGTTACAAATTTTAAGGTAGCCAAGATGGTTACAAGATTATGTAAGTAATGCCCCAAGATACCTCTATGATTATAATTATGTTTGGTGTGGATCTTGTGTAAATCTCATGTTACAAAAAGTAAGTATTTATGGGTGGAAATCATGTCTTTTGAAAATGTTTTCATACGTCATGCGTATTCATGGGCTAATGTGATTTTTCCTTCTTTTTCATACCTTACTGAGCTTTTGTGGTCATCCCAAGTTTTTAAATGATTTTTCACAGGTTAATGGATGAGTAATACAAGGAAGGAAGACATGTTAAATGTTGAATAATTGTCAAGGAGTCTTGTTTAAAGTTTTAATGTTTTATATTCTGAGGAAAATGGAAACTGATTTTATGGTATCCACTATGTAACAATGTGTAATGTTATGAATGATTTGTCTTATTTCTCTAAATCTCTAAACTTGAAAAGATCCTCAATGTAAAAGGAAGTGTTTTCTTGAATAAATTCAAGATTATGTATGAAATAAGTACGGGTTGTTAAAATTACACAAGGCAGTTACGGTCTCCTTACATAGCCCCTTATCACACCAGTATAGGACCTAAGTGTAAGGTGCGCTAAGGTGAGAGAATCCGAGGGAGGCTCGGCCAACATTGCACAAGTAATAATTTATATCAGTTTGAACTTCTTACAAAGGTGATTCCATTCTAGCTTCACACGATGAAGTTCGGCTTGAGTTTGGTCCAAAGCAAAGCCCAGTGGTGCTACCTCCTTCCCAAGTTCTATTAGATGGGCTTCGATCGGTCCAAGACTACTGGGTGAGGCCATCAAATCTTCTTTCTATAATAATTAACCAATATTACTTCTATTTAGAGATAATAATCGAAATGTTTAGTTTACAGCGGTCATATTGACCAATGGTCATATAACAGTCAAAACCCAATGGTCTCATTTTAATTATACTCATGTTATCAAATGAAACATTTTTGTTGAGTATAAAAATAAAATAAAATAACACATAAAATTAGGAAACAAGATTTATT
Source organism: Viscum album (assembly GCA_963277665.1). Lineage (NCBI taxonomy): Eukaryota > Viridiplantae > Streptophyta > Magnoliopsida > Santalales > Viscaceae > Viscum > Viscum album. The sequence continues at coordinate 1,821,562,969 of OY728135.1, read as the reverse complement.
CAAAATTTCTTGTCGTTACATTTATAGGGTAACCTAGTGAATACATGAACAAAGGTATGAGCTAAAAATCTGAGTAATGGAATAAACATAGAAATAAAGAAAAACATATGTGTTAGAAGGAATAACATGATGACATAAAAATAAATGAATAAACATAAGGAATCATAACATGTATAACATGGGATCATATAATCATGGTATCATAATAATGTGAAAAAACATACAACATGACATAAGCATGAGTCAAGGCTAACCACCAATAACGTTTCACATGATTATCATGAGTCAAGGCTAACCACCAAGACCATTGCACATGATTTTCATGAGTCAACGCTAACCACCAAGACCTTTTCACATGATTAACATCAGTCAAGGATAACTACCAAGACCATTACACATGATGTATCATGATAATAAAATTACCCAATTAATTGGAGAACTATCTAGGCACACCCATCATAACATGTTCATGAATATGTGTGCCACATGAAGAATCAAACATAAATATAAGGGTTACCCATGGAAGAAATGGGTATCATAATCATATCATAAGGCATAAAAAATGGGTGTATCATAAATGTGTCTATAAATGGATGGATTTAAATCATACATGAGAATTAATAATGGGAAATAGGTATAAAAAATTACAAGTTATGTCAAACTGATGTGTAAATATGTAAAATGAATGTTAAGAAATGAGCTACTTTAGTGTGTTTTAAGAGAAAATTTTAAAGATTCTTTAAAATGGAAAATGAAAATAATTGTTTTTATAAAACCAAAAATGAATCAAGATATTTTTTCAAGATAAAATGAGTTATTTTAGAAAAATAATGGTGGCTGAAAACATATTATGAAGTGTACTTGAAAATGGGTAAGAAATCAAGAAGTTCCCATTAATCGGGCCTGCTTATCGAGAATAACTGAGAAGCGAATCTTATAAAACATGTATTTCCTAGTCAAATAAATAATAATTGAGATAGGTAAATATTTTTGGAAAATAAAAACAGAATTTTGGAGGAGAACATAAGAATAATTAAGAATTAAATTTGGGTAAAGAGAGACAAAGCGTTACCCGAATGAAAAAAATGGAGGCTTAGAAAGAATCCCTTACCTTATTCCCGAAAGTGTTTTGCACTTGAACTTAATGTTCTAGATAATAAAATTAAATCCATTAATTAATTAATTAAGAACCTTTTCTACATTAGTTTTATTTAATATAATTTTATTAACTTCATTCATGGTCTTTTTATGATTTATAATATACAATTTCATTGTTCAGGAGTGTTTGTTTCTTGGTTTTCATGATCAGTTCACTTACATATGTGTATAGAAAGTAATGTAAAATGATAATAGTTGCCATAATTGAAATTATATTTTATTAATGAAATTATATAATATTAAATAGTCTTATATATCAATTTTTTTCTTGATGTGAGGATGATTCATTAGATAAAATCTTAATGATAACTGTTTAGATTATTTTAGCGTTTTTTTCGATCATCACAAACTAGTTTGTTTTATTAATTAATATTCTATATAAATACTGGTTATAGATCATTAAATAATATATAATACCTATATTATAATCTGGTTTAACCATAAAAATGGTTTTATGACCATTATTGAAGTCGGTTATGGAAATTGGAAACTCAACATCCTTGAATGCGATAAATTAACACATCACAGACAATGTTTTAATTTTTAAAACAAAGGGAGAGGGGAAAAATGATGATGGGTTGTTCCATTAAAAAAATAAAATTAAAGAATATAAAAGATACTAGAGTCATAATGTCACTTGTATAAGGGGATGTGAGGAGAGTAAAATAAAATAAAAGAAATTGAAAGCAAATTAAAAGAAAAAGAAAGAGGTTTTTACCTCTTGAATCATTCTCCTTAAGAACCTCCATAGGGGAATTGAGTTTGGTATTTTGTAGATGCTAAAGGATCCTTGATTGGGGGAGAGACTTGGGAATATTATTGGGTATAAACTGGATAATTTTAAAGGCTTTGAAGTTGTTTGGAGAAGAGGTGGTATTTATTAGGGAGGAGAGAGATGTTTTTTTGATTATTTTAATAATTTGTTTATTATTTTGGCTCAAGAAAAGAAATAGTGTGAATTCTTGTGAATAAGTAAAGTAACTAGTTCTTGTGAGTTTGAACTAATGGTTTCTTACATCATGTATGATGTTAAAATTCATGTATTTCTCTTAAAATGTTAAATACCATAAATTACCATATTTCATTATTCATAAAAAATCCCACTATTTCAGAAAAATACTAAAAATTCACCCTAACAATTTTTAAATGTTTATAATTCAAAAATAAACTCCATTTTATGAAAATAATTTTATAAATATGATAAATTTAATTTTTAATTAAAATCATCATTTATTTGAAAAATACCAATTTTAAAATTATAATTGATTTTATAACACTTTGAAAAATTAATTAAGGACTCATAAAATTATCCTATAATCATAAGAAAATAAAATCTTAATTTATTAATATATTTTATTAAAATTAATTTTCTTTTAAATCATTATATTAATTATAAAATTGTAAATAAACATTTATGATTTATAAAAAATACCAACACTTATTTTATCATTTTCAAATAATTTATTTAATTAAACTATGATATAATTATATAATATTTTCATTTATAATATGCATAAATTTTATTTATACTTTGATTGGTGAGTTTACTATTATATTGGCCGGTTTACTTTTCATAAGGTTCATATTACTATTCTAGAGGTCAAGTTACTATTCCATTGGTATAGGTTCTTTAATTTCTGAAAAAGACTCTTATCTCATTCATTATTCATTTATAAAGTTTGTTTTGTGTTATTTATGTGATTTTATGTGATTTATACTATATGATATAATTCTAAGATGGTAAATTTTACTGATAAAATTTTGGGTCATTACAGTTTTTCCTACAAAACAACTTAAGAAATTGAGAAGTATAAAAGTTAGAAATATATAAACATATAAAAAAGTGGTTTTTTATTTTCAAAATTTAGGTTATAAAGTGTTCTTTAAACTGAACAATAGGATGATTAATGTTGTACTTCACCATAGAATGACATCACCAACATTGGGAATATTGGGAATCATCATCTTTGACCATGTAATGAAATTTGGATTCAAATAACCTGTAGATTTCTAGTAATCATACTTGTCAGGCGAGGTGCTCCCACCACTCCCAATATACATGGGGGAAATACAGGTTTTTGAGATAATTCTAATTCATGTCGGCATCCACATGTGGCTATCTCACACACTTACACCCTGGTAGAAAAAACCACATCTAAAGAAGCTACAAAGGGCCCTCACTACCTCTCTTTGATGAAAATAATTTAGAAGGAATTCATTATATCCCTCATCTATCTCTATGAATGGGAGAACATAATTCCCATATGAAATATATATCAAGAGAACCTTGATGTTATGGAATCATGTTAGTTCCCTCAGAAACACATTCCTTGCTGGGGGAAATCCCCCTATTACCACTGCCAACTACTTTGGGAGACTACCCCCAAAGTAAACTGATGATACTTTCTCCTATGCTGAGGTGGTAAGAGATTTCCAAGATTCAGTAGACCTTGTAATCAACCATAAGTCACCAAGGTGGGATCCTTCCACCCGATGTACTTGACAACATAGAGTCGCTCAACTAAAAAATGAAATGGTAGATCCTATACCCACTCCAGCTTCCCTAGTCCAGACTGTATAACATCCATGATGAGTAAAAACCACAATTATTACCCTATGAATTGATACTCCATCATCTCATATGACTCTATCTACCACTGATGCATCCCTTGAAACTATAGTAGGTATGTGGGGAAATTTTTACACCAAAATAGGATTGAGACCCCAACCTCTCACCAGGTGCATTGGGTTAACTCTCCCTAACACTGGTTCCACCACCAAACATCATGGAAGTACTCCCCATGTTAAAGAAGTCCACCAACCTGAAGGTCCTCCTTAGGGTAGAGTGAACTCCAATCATCATGAAGGTACTCCTCATAATTCCAACAGTAATTACCATGGTAATTATCCTTGTGACTCAAATAAGTTTACACTTAGGGAACTTCTACACTGACACCAAAAGTAGAGTGAGGGGCACTAGTTCCAGGTCACCCTTAATATTTTAGAATACGAGACCTCCTAGGATTCAGGATATATATTTTTTCCTCTGTTATAAAAATTGTGGGTAAGCACTCATCAGTTGAGGATGTCTATCCCCAAGAATGTAGTATAAAAGGTCCCAAAGGAACTCCGTAGGTACTCCTATATGGATAACATCTTGGCTTCCTTCTAGGGGATAGTCATGTAATCTATTTTGGCATCATTAAAATCTCTTCTCCCCAATTATATAATTAAAGTAGGATAGATTTAAGGATCCATCCTATCACTTTCAGAAGAGTAAAACATTCAATTAATCCATAGGCACCTGATGATCTCCCTTAGTAAGTATATGCGGACTCCCCTTCCTACTTGGGAATACTTTTGGGTGTAGATCCCGAGGATGGGTTAGGTTCCACTAGGGGGGGGGGTGAATCAATGGTACCCTCATTTTATGAATTTTATCTCATTTTAAATTCCACCTCTTGAATTTTTTAAAGTTTTTTATCTACTCAATAGAATCTATCAACCTCACCTCATGTGTAATAGTAAAATTAGAGAGGGAAGAACAAAGTATTTACAAGGTTTGACAATGAAAGGTCTACTCCTTGCCATACTGGTTAGACACCCCAACATGGATTATCTTCACTATCACCATAAGTTAATACAACTAGTTAGATACCCCAGTTACAATATATCCACAATTGGTTAGACACCCCAATTTATCTTCTTCTCTGACTGGTTAGACACCCCAAGAACAAGCCTCCAGTATCTGGTTAGATATCCCAACTACAAGCTTACACTTCAATGTTGATATAGTGATATAAATATCTTATTCACATATAGTTTTCCCCCATAAGAAAGTGGGTTGTAACTTCCTTTCATATTTCCTCAATAACTTCTGTAATGCTGGTCTTGAGACCCCTTTCAGATAAAAAATGATCTAAATTATCTTCTTAAAATTATTGGGTACATGTAATCACCTTCTTCCAAAATTACCCAAATTTGGATCACTCTCAAAATTATTATTTCAAAATGGATTCAAGAAGTCTCAATATTTTTATCAACCTTCATCCACATATTTATACAAAACAATTGTTCATAGGATCTCAATTATACCATGATTTAAAATCCTCATTAATTTTTCATTTTAGATCATTCATTTAAATTTGTTATGAATAAACACATTTATATTTATCCTTAATCAAATGTTAATACCTGAATGATTTGGGTATTAATATTACTCATTTTAAATACCCAATGACCATTGGTATTATATTTCTCAAATACCCAAGGGGTTCAGGTATTATCTTATTCTTCTTATATTTATAAGTGATCACCCATGGCTCACCAAACAGTCATGCATGCATGAAACTCATTTATTCTATTAATATGAAGTATATCATTTTTAAATACCCAAGATACTTAGTTATACTTAATTTATTCTCACATAGATAAAAGTTGCAGCTTAACTTGTATGCATGCATTGTAAACATGACACAAAACTCATATTTATATAGCTATGGGTTTTAGGATTCCTGTTCCTTCACATAGATATCCAAATGCCTAAAGAATAAACATTTATTCAGATGGATTCATCACTAAAATTAAATACATTAAAGTATAAATTTTCCTATTTCTTCATGATGCTACTCAAATTACCAAAGACTCATAAATAACTCCCTATTAATAGCTTTGTTTCTTCATGTTTCATCATGTAGATAAAAAATTCATTTTATTTTCATGCATGCAATGAAAATATTCATTCATGACCATTTATATTATACATATGCACTAATCTTAGCATTTAAATCATTCAAAATATTGACTTCATTAGGATATCATTAAAAACTGGGGTTTTTTGTTCATGTGTGGTAGTAAATTAATATAATTTGTGATGATTTATTAAGACTCACCTAGAATTCAGAAGATCATTGGTGGTCATCAGTTTGATTCATGGATGTTCTACCATGATTTACATGTCACATAAATGGAGAAATTACTATGTGAAGAAGATCCTTCAAATGAAGGATAAAGATGATGAATCTCCCATGATTAGATGAATTAGATTAGCCAGATCAGATAGACACAAAAATGTTTATATCTTTTTAAATGCAAGAACAGTAAACACACCACATTTTTCCCACATCAATTTCTCATCTGGTTGAGGTTGTAGTTTATTAATCATTTGTTCCCCTTAAGTGGCCATAAGAGAGTATGAGGTCTTCTCCCAGCCATTTTCTTGTCATGATTCCGCCCATGTGGTGTGGCTAATCTCCCTTAGTATGCCTATACACATCCCATGAATGCCTCTGGGAACACACTCCTGTGGGCCTTATACATGTTCCCACCCACACCTATTCCACCATATGTGGACTCATTTTAAAGTCTCTCCCATGGGGGATGACCCTCAATCCCCCTTATGTATGGTTAAGGGATATCCCTTGGGGTGATTCGATGGTTGAAATTCTTTTTTATATGATTATTATTCATATACTTATAAATAATCTAAGTATAATATATAATTTTAAGCCTTCTTAAATAATAAATTCTTCAAGAAAATTATCTCATATATACCAAGAAACTTCTCATCTATCTCCTATTCCTCCTCAATTATGTAAAATTTAAATTCATTTTACATGGACTTCTATTAATTCCTCATGTAATAATAAAACATTTCAGGACCTTCACTTATTTCCTCATACAATATAAAATTTATTTTTTCATGGGAGCCTTAATTATTATTATTTACTTCATAAAAATAATCATTTTCATGGTCTTCCTCTTGTTGTATGCAATGTTATCTCTTAAGAACATATCTTTTACATTTAAATAACAACTTCAATAATTGTAATAATTACCATATAAAATTGCTCAAGCATGAAATACAATTCCATTAAGTGAATCTATAAACTTTTCCAAGAATTACCACTTCATCATCACTCACATATTGACTCATTAACAAAAATGAAACACTTGAGAACAACACTAGGTCCTATGACACCTTAGAAAAACAACTTCTTAGCCTAGGTCTAAGTATATCTTTCTAGAAAACTCCCAATTGAGGGCTCACAACCAAAGAGGTATTCATCACTCCCTTAAGTGACTTCCCATAAACTCTTAGCTTTTGAATAAGTTTGTCCCTATGAATGAGACAAAGAGGAAGATAAGATCCTATGGGAATACTTGGCCACCAACTAAATGCTGGTCTAGTTCTGGCCACATGGAACCATGAGTTTCACCATCTTGAAATTTCTCACTAAGAATCATATGAATTTCTCCATAAGGATCTATAGGGGATATTCTACAACCTTTAGGTCCATCATTTGAATAACCCAAGAATATCTAAGAACCTTTAGGTCCTGTAATAATAATTTTGAAAGGTTGATCTCATAGATCTTTCAATTACTTGACAACCTAACTCTGGTAAATATTGTTAGATATTCTGAAAATGGTACATTGAAAGTATCATAGTATAATTATAGATTGTAAAAGAGGCATCTATAGTGGTGAAAAATTGGTTGTGGGTCCATGGTCCAAGGGGGATTGGGGAGTGTTTGGGAAAAGGTGTTTAAAAAAATCATATTTCAAATTGGATTGGTAGAATAGACCACATAGGCAATGAGACCATGTGGGTAAACCCACATAGATATGGGTTTACCTATAAAATATTTTAAATTTTAAGAAAAACCCATATGATAAATGTGTATGCCCACATAAAACTTAAAATTACAAAGTCTCACAACAAGTTACAAGTATCCTTACTTTCTCATACACCTATACAGTGTCCCAAGTTCAAATACTCATGCACACCCCTTATTGTCCTTTTCTCTATCTCTCTATATTTGACTAACACAACCTTAGGTGCCTTAGATTTGTCTATTTACCTCCCACCAGACTCAATGTGCACCAGTTGGCTCCCTCCCTTCCTCCAAACCTAACACATCATCCCCCACCTCCCTCCCCCCCTCTCCCATAAGACTTTTCATCACATCACCCATCTCACCTTCCTCGACCACCCCCTCTAAAATCAAAATCACATCACCTGCCTCGACCCCCCAGACTCATCATCAACTTCCTTGACCTCTTTGTTATCACCCACATCGGCCTCCCCCCCCCTCCAGACTCATCATCACCTGACTCGACTCATCTTACCTTATCCCCTTTCTAGACTCACCATCAACCCAATAGACTCACTACTATCATCCACCATCAACCCCCTCCATACTCATTACTTCCATCTCTAGACTCATCACCTCCTTTAGAAGTCCCTCCAAACCATCACTTATTATGTTTTTTATGTTTTTTATTTTTTTCTTATATTTTAATCATATATTTATATATATCATTATATTGTAACATTTTCATTATATATATATTTTAAAATATAATAATAATAATAATAATAATAATTAATGTTGGTTTCCCATAAGCTATCCTATATCTATCGTAGGGTGGGGAGGTCTTGATAAATAAAACCATTTTATATATATATATGATTTTATGATATTAAGACTGCATATGCCCAATCCCATATGGGCTTGGACTACACCACCCCAAACCATCAGTTAGGTATTTCTAAGCATCTCCCCATGTCAAAATCAGGGGATATGGGTGGTATTACACTATGAAATTCAGTCCTCTATTATAGAGATAACAAATCCATTAATCTTGTTTTCCAGATGATGTCAATGAATCTCCACCACTGAGCACTTCCATAGTGTATTCATTACCATAATTCACCTTAATTATTAGGATATAAACATTAGGGATGAGGCATGTGAGGTGGATGGGCCTCAAAAGGATCGAAAATAATAGGTAAAACCTCCTATAGGTATCCAAACCCATCAATAAAGATAGGATATGGGCCTCATAATTTCTACTTAGATAATACTCTTGAACACCTATAAAAACATCAACCTGGTTAAAGGACTAATCAAATATTCTAGTGCTCCTAAAGATATTAAGGAAACCGATGTAGATTCCATGATTTATAATTTTCTTCATGAGCTTGAGATCACCAAGTAAATCAACACTGAGCTCCTCTGAGGGTACCATCCCAACTAAGAAAATGTTCATAATGACTCTATCACGATTCCTATAGAACCAAAAAAACTGATAATCCTTATTTTATCAATTAGGACTGAAGATGGTGTTTTTGACCATCTGATACATAAGATGGTATTACCTAATACTCCCTCTTCGACAAATCAAATTGAATTCCCACTTTTGGATTATGACCGCTCCACTACATGAGTTAGCTGACCAGCCAGGGGTAAGACACATGTTGAATCCCCCTATGATGACATGATCAGTGATCTCACTACTCACATGGAATCCCTCAAGACCCAATAATATTCCGTATAATATAAAAGGAAGTTTTAATCAGAGTGGGTAGACTATGTTTCCCCATATCTAGATTTTAATAACCTTAGCTTCACCTCCTTCAACAGCATAGGTGATTCGGAGTAGTACCTTTCCCATTTATCCTCTCGATGTGGCCTAATGCTAGGTACCATAGAGAAACATGAGGCAATGAAACTCTAATTCTTCCTCAAAAAATTGGAAGGAACTTACTTCATTTGGTATGGTCATCTGATATTAGCATATATCACCAGTGGGTAGGATCTCCATAGATAGTTCCTCTACTAGTTTAGCTCAATCCCATACTATATGAGTTTCACCAACCTCTCCAAATACAATATATGGAAGAACAATTGTATCACTGAATTCATTTCTTAGTGGAACATACTAGAATGATCCATCAACATCCAGCTTCTCTAGGATTAGTTTTTGGGGATATTCATAGTGAATGTTTAGGATGATCTATTTCCAACCCTCATATCCCTAAAATATATAGGAAGATTCTAGGAATTAATTTTGAGAGATCAATGCCTCAAGGAGAAAAATAAACATAACAAGTAGAGGTCTTACCCATTACCTCCCACTCATGCATGAAATCCTGGGAGAGTTGAAAAAAATACTGTCATAGAAAATTTGGAACCTAAGATGACTAGGCTTCAAGAAGACTTGTATAATGAGACCCATCAGGAGAAAACTCACACTAATAATGTTTCCTAAGGCCCCTATCAAGGAAAAGTATTAATACTCTTCACAGACTAGAAGAATACAGTTTAATCCTTCAAGGATGATCAAATTTATAGAAACTTCCTTTGTTCCATAGAGAATAACCTACTCAAGATCCCATAAATCAAGAAGCCTTAAGAGGATGAGTTGAAGAACCATTCCAACTATTTCCCCTACAAAAATTCCTTAGACACACCATTTAATAGTGTTTTTTCTTCAAATATTGACTCTAAGGAATGATAGATCTAATCATAGTGTAATTAAGTGATCCTCTAGTATAAGTCACATGAATCTCTACTACCTCAAATGAAAAAATAGATACCAGGGATTGGTAGTAAGTCTCTGACCAAGTTTCATAGATTTTTAATGTTTGGATAGCTCAAATGACAATCCCTTGAGCCTACAAGATCATCCATGTTTGGGTAATCCATCCAAAACTCAACACTACCATCTCACCATCTTTGATGATACTATTATCTTTGAGACCTTCTAAATCTAAAAGAATCCAGTACTGAAATTACAAGGATAGTAAGGATCCTATAACAATGGAAAAGTCATCATGCACTCCATGGAATTTATGCCCCCCACATTGGGAGGAAGTTCCATGAACCATATAACTTTGGAGGAATCTTCTGGCGAGGAGAAACAATATGCCTATATAAATTCCAATAGATTGGTGGATCAATGTACTAATCCCATAAGAGAATAATTTAAAGCACTAACCCTTTTTGGTTTGTGTAATTAAAAAGGATTTTTTTTTTCATTTTGATATAAATTTAATTTTAAAATTTAGGTTTTGGATTAGAATTATAAGATTTGGAGCATCCTGAGTAAATTTCTTTGGACATGGATTAAGCCCCAAGAATCTCCTAGGGTGATCGAGTAAACTCAAGAGATTTAGATTAGAGTTAGATTTTTTGAAAGGGTTTTTTCCTTGGAAAAACTTTTAGTGTACATAGTTTAGGGAAAACCATGCATCAACCTAAGAATGTGGAGGTTTTGAGTTCATTTTTTTCATGCATTAGTGGTTTTCATGGTTAGAACACAGTTTAAGGATAAATGCATAGATTTCATGAAAACTGTGTCGGTTGGTTTTCCTAAGGGGTATGGCACACATTTTTTGTACAGTTGCATAAAAACCTTACAAAACCTGAAATTTAGTTTTAATGGATTTTCATGGTTGGAGCAAAATTTGGAATACCATGTGACCAAACCATGTGAGGTGGATTCCTTGAGGTAGGGTTAACCACATGGTTGGTGCACATTTTGGAAAACAATGTTCCCAAAACATTTTGTTTTACAATTTTCATTAAAAGGGGGGATACCATATTACTACCTTTGGATTTTTGGTCTCTCCTTCCCCTCCTCTCATATGCATAGACCAGGGAGTTTCCCTCCCCCCTCATCCTTCTATACCATTTATTTAGGGGCGGTTTTGATTGTGTTTTTTAGTATTTAAGGTGAGAGATCCTTTTATCCTCCCTTTTTTATTCCTCATCCTTATTTAGATTATGATTTTGTTTGTCTAACTAGGGTTTTTGATTGAATATTACACCAAATAATGGTGGAATTATCCCACTATAATGGAGATTTTTATGTATTATCTATTGGATGTCCCAAGAGGATGTATACACACCGTTGTATGCCATTTTAGTTTGGGCACATTAATTAATAGATTTTACAATTTTCTTACATAAATTAAATTAAATTGGATTTTTATTTCATGTTGTTTGTTATGGATTTTTCCTAAGATGGTGTTTAGAGTACACCATAAATATTTCATGGGTGATTGGTCATTGTTTTGGCATAATGAGATATCTCAATGAGTATTTAGAAAATCATGTCTATTGAAACTATTTAGATTAATTAATTTAAAGTTGTTAAATTAATTTTAAATGATTATAATTTATTAATTTGGATGTGTTGGAATGATTTAGTTCCACGAGAGGGTTGGCGATGATGGATTGCTGGACTTGGAAGGCCTTGGGCGGTGGTTGAGATTACTTAAAAGGAAATTGATTGAATGAGGTAGGTAGTCCCATTGACCTAAATTTTTATGCATTTTTTGATGACATGTGATAAATGGTCTTACCAATATGGATGAATTACCTCTTTAAAATTTAATAAATTGTTTAATTAAAGTGAAATTCCCATGAATGGAATGAATAAAGTGTCAAGGGACACAATGTACCCTTGTGAAATGGATGAATGTATTAACCGCCAATGGCCAGGAGCGTAATTGTAATTTTATACGTCAAGATATATAAACCCTATAGTGGTGTAAATGGACCAAGAAAATATAGTGTAACTTAATATAGGTTCCTTGGTGACCTTTTAATAGAGGGTTTTGGTGAATGGTAATGAATGTCATTGGTAGGCCTTAGTTGACCCTAGAGATTCCCTACATTCTTCGGGCTAGTTGAGATGAGTGTGGGGAGAATGTTCCTTCCCCACTGAGATGTGTTTACCTAGGTGGGTATTCATTGGGTAGGACTTATGGATAGGTTGGGTGTGTGAGGATTGAACTAGGATGACCTTGAGAAGGAAAATAGTCATTATTCTATCTCTTTGGAGTGATGCCAGTATAATTTTTCCTATGAAGTCTGTGATACCGAAATGTGATTATGATAATACTGAGGGACATTATTCTCTATAAGTGATGAGGCTTGGCCTTAGTGATGATTTTGAGGTCAAGGGACCAATTTAAGGTGTTTATGTTATGATGTGACATAGGGGACACCATAGGGTACCCTAATGAGATATGCATACCTTAGATAGGGTGCATAAAATATTGAGTATAGATGATTTTGTGTGTCACTTTAGAACCTGAATCGATCATGTGAGCCTAACATGACTATAGTGATGATGATAGGTTTTATGATTAAGAGTCTGACCCCTACTGTATGAGACCTCAAATAATTAAATTACATTAGTTGATAAATGAAATTATTGATGAAATATTGAATTCTTGGGAGACATCCAAGGATTTGACGATTTCCTATTATATAAGGAATTCCTTGGGAAATCCCCTTGTATTTGGTTGTGATGCATCTATTTAGAATGCCTTAGGAAATCCCCTTATATTTGACTGTGATTCCTGCCTATTTATAATTCCTTAGGAAATATCATTGGATTTAGATAATATTTCTATTTATTTATAATTCCATATTAAATTCCCTTGGATTTGGTTTGATTCCTATTAATGAGGTGGGTGATAATCCCCTCAATGATATTAGTAGGTGGGATGCTATTCCCCTAGATAGATTATATGACATTACCTAGTATGATGATATACCCATGGATAGATTATGGAATGATTAATATGACTAGGATTAAACTCTTTATGGATTATATTGTATTTCATAGGACTATCTCCTAGGAATCAATATAACCAGATACTATTGGATTTCCTAGGATTACCTCATTGGAATCAATGATTTCATATACTAATATATCAATGTTGGGTACTATACTTGTTGGAATGATTATGTGATGTACTTATAGACAATTCAACATTGTAAAAAGTAGGTATAACAATCCTAGGTGTCACATTAGAACTTGAGGATTGACAGTGGTTATTTATTTATGCTTTTACATTGTATTTATTATTCATCTAATCATGAAACATGAACATACACTACTTTACTAGAAATATATGGGATCCTATAGGTGGTTCCATATTGAATTTTACCAACAACCTTCTCAGGTGGAAATGACACATTGATACCTGAGACAATTTTTACTTTTTATAGGTTCAGGGCACTCAAAGGCCCAATGTTGCATGATTAAGTGGGATAGCTTGGATGGGACTTGGAGACTGGGATATAGTGAGGCTTAGATATTAAAGTAGAGCCTCAATGTGATTTTATCTTTTTATTTATTTTTTATATGAGATTTTATATGTGGGGGATTGAATTATGTATGATGGTATGACCGTGTGTCTGTATGAATACTTTCTTGTACATTTTTTTATCATTGATTCTTGTTATTTTTTATGCATACTATGATGGATGTTTTATTATTATGGATGATTCTTGGTTATTTTCTCCATCATTGTATGCTATGATAAGGGTTTGTAGTCTCCCCATGGTAATTCCATAGACCCCCACTTCCAGTTGGCAACCTCAGGAATATAGGGAGGTGTGCCTCATGTTAAGCAGCGACTCTAGTCATGGAATCAATTGAGTGACCTAGTGTCGAGGGATGTTTGTCTTACTATTTTGGGTGATGGTAGATATATGATAAAATAATGTGTCATAGATTGAAATGGATGTCGGTATGGTACGTAGTAGGAACCTTTTTCGATGAGAAGTTTAGGTTACTAGGGATATGTGATTATGGATCTTTTTCCACTTTTATGCTTATATGATTTCACCTTGTGTCTCACTTGGGTTGTGGGTTTATAATTTATGTGTTTTTGGATCTTGGCCTATTGGAAAGAGGCATGTGTTCATCTATCATGTATTTCATGTAGGAATCACATGAAATACATGTGCTTGTGTATGATTTATGTCACTGATAATTAGGGTTTAACTATTTAAAGTGTTGAAAACAACTTATTTAGTGTTTTCCCATATAAATTAATGGTGGAGTTCTACTCACATGGACCATGGTACATTTTATTATGATGATGGGTCATGTGGATCTTATGGTGAGATGATCTTTGATGAAGACTATGCAATTACTCTTGTATGGGATGTATAGTGACCTCAATTAGGATAGTATAGGTATTAGATGCCTTAGTGATGGACCCCTTATGGATGGTTTTGGTTCTGGTTCTAAAATAAAATTGGTTCATTTATTTAAATTCTCTATAATAACCTATATGGTGTTTTCCCATATAGATTCTTGATGTAATTATACTTAACCAAAACATATGATTATGGTTTAATCGACACAAATTCTAATTGGAATATGTCATTATACATATGTATATATAGATGAGATCATCATCCTCGAAGGGTAGTCCTGTGTGTGGATTCTAGTGGGGATTAATATTCTTATAGGCTGATGACTTGGCATATGATGCATGGAATATATATATATATATATATATGAGACCCTAGGGTGGGTGTTTTGGCACATTAGTGACCTATAATATTTAATACAGGAGTAGGGATGCGACCTGTGGGCTATGAACTATATTAGTAATAGTTTATGGGTTGGGAGGGAGAACCTAGTGTTTTTGAGATACGACTTAGGATATTAGTGACATGTGTGTTATGGTTGAGATGATACAAGTGATGCATGAGGGTATCCCAAGAGAGGATTTAGCCCATGTTGTGTGTTCCTTATAGTCAAGAAGCATGTGTAGATGCTTTGTGTTATGAAATGGGTGCACGATAGGTGCTTATGGGTATATAGTATAGGCATAGAAATGACTTGGGATTTTTTGATATAAAGTACTTGAGGTGGTCTGATATCAATGTCTGGTTTTAGTGGGAAGGAATGTTAGGATGCATAACCCTATTGATTTTGGGTGTACTTTTAAGAGTGTAGTGATAACATGGGTAAATGATTTTAGTTTTGAAATGATACCAAGTTTGGTGTGTGATCTTACAATATACCTTAGAATGGGTGAGATGATAGGCTTATTATAAATAAATCATCGAGGTGATTATGGTCATATGAATTAACATGCAAGTGGATAATTGTTAGTGATTTAGATGCATAAGCCTAATATTTATAATACATGAATCATGGTATTGTAACACCTTAAATCTAGTAACCTAGAGCTTGTGATTAATTTCTTATGTTGGTATAATATACAAGGGATCACACCACGAAGGATTGATTAGCTTAACAGTCATGGTAAACTAATACATACATTATTCTTATATTACATAGAAAATATAAAAACATAACATAAGAAAAATTATTACATCCTTGATATCATTCATAATATCCTTATTTATATCTTGGGGAAAGGAAAACAAATAAAGGGTAATCTCAAATGCTCAGTAAGTTTTATGTATAAAGAAATCTATCATGATTAAATAAAGTATAATCAATATAGTAGAATTTATAATAAAAAAACATGTCATTCAATCAAAAACTTGAGTTCAATGAACATACATGGATAATAGCAACATAAAAATCACATAGATAAAGGGATTAACAACCAAAGATTTTATGAGAATTATTATTTTTAATTTCATTGATGTATTGTTTTTTACGCTACACTAATATTATCTTGCGCTATATGCAACACCGTATTAGCTTGTAATATACGCAACACTATTCTTGGCTCATGTTACAAAAAATTTCAAGTTCGTTTTGTAGAAATTATTCTATGCAACATTAAGTATAGACTTTGTTTAATGTATAAATGAAATATGGTTGTATTTTGTTATACGCAACAACAAAGGAGTCTTTCACAACACGCAACCCTGACTTGGCTTGCATTACACGCAATCGCGACCTTCCTCGATAGCGTGTGTTGTACGCAATACCGGGTTTCACTAAACAACGATATATGGTTATAATATTATTATGAACTAGCCGTTATGAATATTATTAACTAAATTTTGAATTTTATAACATTATTATTCATCTTACATATTTTCTAGAACATGGTATGAGAACAAAATCAAATTTTCGAGTAAAATAAATATTTTTCAAAAAATGTAGTTTTGCCGCCTTTTGATGGCACACCCACTTTAAATATTGTTTTTGACATGTTTATAAGTTCAATTTGAAAAAATAAAATTCTTCTTTGGAATCAGTATATAAAATTTTACTTTGGATAAATTTTTCATATTATTCTGGTAACTTTCATATTTTGATGAATAGTAAAAACATGCTATATTTTAATTTAAAAAAACTTTTTTCATCGAAATAATTTATATGGATAGATTATATTTTTAATTGGTTTTAAAGTGTAATTAGAATATATCTTTACCATTTAATCCAATGTTGTTCATTGGAATTAATTTCACTTTGAAATTGGACATAAACAAGTATCAATCTTTTGATAGTTATTGTTTCTTAAAAACACGTTATTTGTTTTGATAACGGGAATTACTTTTAAAATTAATTAATGCCACTTATATGTTTTGAATTTGGAAAAATGGACATCATTTTTGAATTCAGAATATCAAATATAGCTTAGGCTGAATTTTTGGTATTTTTCTGAAAAAACTTCAATTTTTAATAAATAGTGAAAACACTGAGTTTTTGGTTAAAACCGACTTTTTATTTAAATAATAATTTATTTTATTTAAATTAATTTTAGGTAAAAATAGGTACATAATACTTATATAATTTCAATGAAATTAATTGGAGTAATTTTATAATAATTTTAGATTTATAAAAATTGTATTGAACTTTTCACCGTCTTTTACCCACCTCATAGGAGCTTTTGTAATTGTTCATAAAACTTAATTTTACTGCTTCTGTGAGTTGAATTTATAAAATAATAGAGAAATGGTAAATATAAATAAGTAAAATGTGATTCAATTAGATAAAAATAATTTTTTGGTGAATAGTAACTTTTTACTTTTATTTACCACGGTTAAAAGTAAATAGGGTAATTCAAGCTTAAAAGAATATTATAATAATTCAAAATTACCTTAAAACTTGTCCAAAACTTATTGGATGAGTAATGGACGACCATGGACATACTTGGGTTGATTTTGGGACTCCATGGAGCCACTTCTGAAAGACAATGACACATTAGATTAATTAATTTAATGTAAAGACAAAATTGGCATTAGAAAAAATCCTTTAGTAATTAATTTTTATAAGGGGATATATAAATTATCTTTTTGACTATAAATATTAATTGGAAAGCTAAAAGGATTTCCAACATTTTGGTATTTTTTTATAATTTCCAGACATCAAATAAATTAAATTATTTATGACACAATAATGATGCAGTATTTACCTCATTAATAAATGATTTAAATAAATAAGATTATAATGATTAAAATATTATCCAAAAACTGTCCAATTCCTATTGGATGATTTTATTTCTAATATTATTCATCTTATCTTTGAAATTAATATGTTTTGGACCTCCTTAAACCGAAGATAAGTTTATAATAAAATAACGTTTTCACACTTTCCTAAAGAGCCCCTCCTCTCCCTTATAAAAGAAGACCACTTCTATGGAATTCCTCACACCTCTCAAGCCTTTTGGCTCGTCCAAAATCTATCCATATAATCTCCCAACATCCCTATACTCCCCCTAGAAGCCTTACATTAGGTAAAATGCACTTCAAGAAGTCCTTTTGGTTCAAACCAAAGGAAGTTACCCAAATTAAAGGTAATAGTTTCTCTTAAGTTGTTTTCTTTTATTCTACCTCTCGAACCCCTAAACTCTTTTTAATACTTTATTTTTTAACAAAAACAGTATCCTCAAAATACTATTATGTTGTTATGAGAAGTATTAGAACTACACTTACACACACCTCCATCTAATGGATGAAGAACATAATGTTTCTGTGGATGGCAAACTAACGCCTCACGAAACGATGATTGTTTGATTTTCTCCTACCGCGTCTCATGGTGGCCATTATGGTGGAACTGTATTTATATATGATATATATTATGTTTATTATTTCCTTATGCTTCTTTAATTCCCAATTATATCAAGCCTTTATGGTTTCCATAGTTGGTAAATACGATAATCTCATTTAAGGAAGTGTGGACTACCGCCCCCTCAAAGTGATGTGATTCGTTAATGCCTTATGTGGGATGTATAAAGGATGAAGTTAATGATATTATATATGATATTATAATGGAATTAGAATATACCTATTCCATTAAAATAATAAATATAAATGAAAGTAGCGTTTATGCATACGTACGGTTTACCGTCTCCATGAACGATGCATTTCATTTCTTACCTCCATATGTTATGTACTATTATAAATACATGTATATGATGGATATATAATGAATATATATGATATATAAATCATTATTTACATTGTGGAAGTAATTAAATCATGATATAAGTAATAATAACATCAAGAACAACAAGTCCAAACACGTACGATAAATAAGATGAATTTACCCAAAACGTTGCTTTAACATGAGATTTACAAAAGAACGGGTAATATAAAGTCATAAGTGAGCCATATATGATATAATAACAATGAATATGATTCTTTAATAATTCAATGATATTATTTAAATCATTATACAGGAGGTTCGGATATGTACGAAGCATATTGGACCTAAGGTAAGGGATAACCTTTCCAATCTCGTTCTTATCCGAGATTATTTATTCGTAAGTATTTGGTGGGGTTATTGTTATCATCCAAGTCCATGTTTTCTAAAAGTGTTTTTATGTATGTTTAATTTCCTTTTTACCCATTTTGTCTTTTACTACATGGTATGTAAGGAATCTTTTTTTGTTTATGTTACGAGGTACTTTTTAACTTTTCTGACAAAAGTACGAGGAGAATGTTTTTTTAACTTATACGACATGAAAGGATTTTTACGGTTTTATAAAGACTTATTTTCATGAAGATTATTCCAAAATATTTCATGACTATTTTCAAAAAAATCTATTTCTTTTAAAATTGCATGATGTATTGTGAAAAGAAATTGATTTTGAAGAGGAAAGGATATTTTCCTCAAGAATTCATTTCAAATGTTTTATCAAAACCATTTTCCATCTAATATGACATTATTACATATGTTTATGTTTCAAGTATAATGTATCTATGATTTAAATGGTTTCAATTTTCTTATTATGAAATGATATCCATTTGTTTTATATGGATTATGTTATGATGGGATGATGTTTATGAAACCCATTTTATTATTTGGGTTATGATGAATGATTTATGTTTATGTTGTGGAACAAGTAAGAATGATTTCATTATGATATGGGTGGGACCTATATCTCCCTACAATGCATTGGGTAAAGATTTATATCTCATGAGATAGACATTGATGGAATGTCAAGTAAATCTAGTTCAGTAATATAGGGTTGGAACGACAAGTAAACCCAGTTCAGTAAGGGACTTTGTCCACTAAGATGGTCTTGGAAGCAATGCCTTGGCTACTATGGAAATCATATCATGTGATTAATGTTTTTCCATAATTACATGTTTTATCCCATGCTATTTTATTATGATTAATGTTTCTTTATGATCAATGCCTTATGTATTTCCATGTGTTATGTCATTGCTCAAGATTTTGATGTTTAAACATTATGTTCATGTTTTTAAGTTCAAATGTATATGATTTGTTTTATTTTATCCATGCTTACCCTTACTGAGCATTTGAGCTCACCCTTTATATGTTTTCTTTTTCCCCAGGATTTAAAGAAAGGTTTTAGGTAAGAAAATAAAAGGGGAAGATCTTTATGGGAGATGTTGAAGATCTTTCACCACGATTAGAAGATTATATTCTGAGTTTCCGAAGACACTAAACTATTACGATCATTATGTGTCTGCTTTTATTATGTATTAAGTATTCCACAAAAGTAATGTAATGTCCATGTACGTCAAAATTTCGGGTCTCTACAGTTGGTATCAGAGGAAAGGTTTAGTCAACCTTTGGAAACTAGGATGAAAAAACTTTAGTGAGATCCCTAGAGATATTTCTAAGTTATGTCTTGGTATTTCCCTAAGGTTAATTATAAGTATAGTTTATAGTCGTAGAATTACGTTAACGATCTTAGAATTAAACCTAAGATGTTAGATATTGAAGTTACTCCCCCTTTATTATGTTGTTTTACCTATCATGATTTTTACCTCTCACAGAATTCTTTTTGTGTTTTAGTCAATGGAGGGAACCAGAAGGAATTCTGTTAACATTGAATCGAATGAAAAAATTGGTGACTATGAGAAACGAAATTGCGTAATGCCTAGAGAGAATGATATTGTGATTATGCCAAATCAGTCATCGCGATATATGATTAACAAGGTGAAATTTAGTGGTATTCCTAATTCATCAAATAAGAGGAAGATAGACTTTTATGCATGTTCGCATGTTGAGGAGCATAAAGAAAGGAAGATTGAGATTTCTAAAGAAGGAAAGAAGAACCTTGAGGAATAACTCAAATGGAGGGGAAGATGTTATCTGTGTGGAGAGAAGGGTCATAGAGTGACAGACTGTTATGGAGTTTAATGTCTTATCTGTGGAGAACATGGGCATTACCCAACTCAATTCCCTGACCTAAGAGGTTACTTATAAATCAAGGAAGGACTTATTCCATGACAATCATTGAAGATGATGGTTTGAAGTATTTATGTATTGGTATTCAAGAATAATGTTATTGGGGTACTTTTATGGTATATTGGAATATCTATGTATTGGTCTATTATGGGTTTCCATAAGAATATGGAATCGGTAACCATGAAAATTGATTGAAATATTTTTAGAAAGCAGATGATATGCACATAATGAAGGGATAAATAGAAACTAATATGTTTGATAGTATTCATGAGCTCATGATTGATATAAGGACTAAGTGGTATCATGGTTTGAGTATATAGAATTTTTGGGATTTTGGAATGTGGAAAGAGACAAATTTTGACAGCATTCATGTTTTCAACTAAGGTTCTATGGTAATTCATGTTGCAATAGAATAAATGATTAAGGAATTCACATGTTTGGAATGTGACCAACAAGACATATTGTAATATAAATGATGTTATTCATGTTCTTGTTATGTGACCTTTCCAATAATTGTTTTATTTATACTATGAGCTTGGATAGATGTATTTTGGATAAGTCTAAAGATTGAAAAGGGTTATGTCGGAAATCATATAGTATTGTTTAAGGCTAAAACTTTTTTCGAAATTATTTCTGTAATGTTATAATAGTGTAGTTTTAGAAAAAGGACAACCTGCAGGATGGGCGACAACCCATCGCGTCGGACAAGGCTGTGGGAATCAAACCCACAACCGATGTGTGATAGGCCTTTATCGCCTACCAATGGCCTATAAGAAGTCCCTGGTTAGTAGAAATTAGTTTTATTTTATTAAGAAGTATGATAGTTGAAGTATAAGTCCATTTTTGGAATCATATACGATTAACCTCACCATAGATGAATTTATGCATATTTGATAACTTTTGCTAACCTTTTGTTTGAAACAGATGGAATGACCCATCATTCTATCACATGATCTGCTAACACTTCACGAATAACAAATTCAACTTCAATTCTTTAAGAGATGAAGTGGAAATTGTTCAAGGCACGAACAACAGTGAGATGGTACCAAAATCATGTAAGTATTTCTTTTAATTCATCAACTTTAGGGAAATGATATTGAAAACCAAAAAAATGTTGTCCTAGTGCCCTCATATCCGATGAATCAGATGGTACCTTAGATCATCACAAATTTATGGCTTTGTGATTGTTGGCCTTTTCATAGCCATGTTCTCAACCACTCTCCATCAGAACTTGATGGTTAGATTTTTCTTCCATATTCATATTTTCACCTATGTTCTCCTATATGGAAACCCAGTGATGAGTTACTTTGGGTAATCGTTACATTTCATACTTTAGTTTTTAAAATCAAGTTTTAGTATTCCTTTTTATGATGTGGGTTTCTATGAATAGTAAATGATTTATAACCCCGATGAATTTTGAGGGAAAAATTCATTTTAAGGGGGGTAGAATGTAACAAACCAAGATTTTATGAGAATTATTCTTTTTAATTTCATTGATGTCTTGTGTTGTACGCTACACCAAGATTATCTTGCGCTATACGCAACACCGTATTATCTTGCAGTATACGCAACACTATTCTTGGATCGTGTTACACACAATTTCAAGTTCGTTTTGTAGAAATTATTCTAAACAACATTAAGTATAGACTTTGTTTAATGTATAAATGAAATATGGTTGTATTTTGTTATACGCAACAACAAAGGAGTCTAGCACAACACAAAACCCTGACTTTGCTTGCATTACACGCAATCGTGACCTTCCTCGATAGCGTGTGTTGTACGCAATACCAGGTTTCACTAAACAACGATATATGATTATAATATTATTATGAACTAGCCGTTATGAAGATTATTAACTAAAATTTGAATTTTATAACATTTTTATTCATCTTACATATTTTCTAGAACATGGTATGTGAACACAATCATTTTTTCGAGTAAAATAAGTATTTTTCAAAAATGTAGTTTTTCCCCATTTTGATAGCGCACCCACTTTAAATATTGTTTTTGACATGTTTATAAGTTCAATTTGAAAAAATAAAATTCTTCTTTGGAATTAGGATATAAAAATTTACTTTGGATAAATTTTTCATATTATTCTGGTAACTTTCATATTTTGATGAATAGTAAAAACACGCTATATTTTAATTAAAAACAACTTTTTTCATAGAAATAATTTATATGGATAGATTATCTTTTTAATTGGTTTTAAAATTTAATTATAATATATTTTTACCATTTAATCCAATTTTGGTCATTGGAATTAATTTCACTTTGAAATTGGACATAAACAAGTATCAATCTTTTGATAGTTATTGTTTCTTAAAAACACGTTATTTGTTTTGATAACGGGAATTACTTTTAAAATTAATTAATTACACTTCTATGTTTTGAATTTGGAAAAATGGAAATCATTTTTGAATTCGGAATATCAAATATAGGTTAGGCTGAATTTTTGGTATTTTTTTGAAAAAACTTCAATTTTTAATGAATAGTGAAAACACTGAGTTTTTGGTTAAAACCGACTCTTTATTTAAATAATAATTTATTTTATTTAAATTTATTTTAGGTCAAAATAGGTACATAATACTTATATAAGTTCAATGAAATTCATTGGAGTCATTTTATAATAATTTTAGATTTATAAAAATTGTATTGAACTTTTCACCGTCTTTTACCCACCTCGTAGGAGCTTTTGCAATTGTTCGTAAAACTTAATTTTACCGCTTCTGTGAGTTGAATTTAGAAAATCCAAGAGACACGGTTAATATCAAGGAGTAAAATATGGTTCAATTAGATAAAAATAATTTTTTGTGAATAGTAACTTTTTACTTTTATTTACCACGGTTAAAAGTAAATATGGTAATTCAAGGTTAAAAGAATATTATAATAATTCAAAATTACCTTAACACTTGTACAAAACTTATTGGATGAGTAATGGACGACCATGGGCATCTTTGGGTCGATTTTGGGACCCCATGGAGCCACTTATGAAAGACAATGACACATTAGATTAATTAATTTAATGTAAAGACAAAATTGGTATTAACAAAAATCCTTTAGTAATTAATTTTTATAAGGGGCTATATAAATTATCTTTTTGACTATAAATATTCATTTGAAAGATAAAACTATTTCCTAAATTTTGGTATTTTTTTTATAATTTTTAGACATAAAATAAAATAAATTATTTATGACACAATAATGATGCAGTATTTACCTCATTAATAAATGATTTAAATAAATAAGATTATAATGATTAAAATATTATCCAAAACCTGTCCAATTACTATTGGATGATTTTATTTAGAATATGAGTCATCTTATCTTCGAAATTAATGTGTTTTGGACCTCTTGAAAATGAATATAAGTTTATAATAAAATAATATTTTCACACTTTCCTAAAGAGCCCCTCCTCTCCCTTATAAAAGGAGACCACTTCTATGCAATTCCTCACACCTCTCAAGCCATTTGGCTCGTCCAAAATCTGTCCAAATAAGCTCCCAACATCCATCTAATCCCCTTATAAGCCTTATATTAGTCATAAGACACTTCAAGAAGTCCTTTTGGTTCAAACCAAAAGAAGTTACCCAAATTAAAGGTAATAGTTTCTCTTATGTTGTTTTCTTTTATTCTACTTCTCCAACCCCTAAACTCTTTTTAATACTTTATTTTGTAATAAAACCAGTATCCTAAAAATACTAGGATTTTTTTATGAGAAGGATTATAACTACACTTACACACACCTACATCTAATGGATGAAGAACATAATGTTTCTGTGGATGGCAAACTAACGCCTCACGAAACAATGATTGTTCGATTTTCTTCTACCACCTCTCATGGTGGCCATTATGATGGAACTGTATTTATATATGATATATATATTATGTTTATTATTTCCTTATTCTTCTTTACTTCCCAATTATATCAAGCCTTTACGGTTTCCATAGTCGGTAAATACGATAATCTCATTTGAGGAAGTGCGGACTACCGCCCCCTCAAAGTGATGTGATTCGTTAATTCCTTATGTGGGATGTATAAAGGATGGAGTTAATGATATTATATATGATATTATACTGTAATTATAATATATCTATTCCATTAAAATAATAAATATAAATGAAAGTATTGTTCATGCGTACGTACGGTTTACCGTCTCCATGAACGATGCATTTCATTTCTTACCTCCATATGTTATGTACTATTATAAATACATGTATATGATTGATATATAATGAATAAATATGATATATAAATCATTATTTACATTCTGGAAGTAAGTAAATCATGATATAATTAATAATAACATCAAGAACAACAAGTCCAAACACGTACGATAAATAAGATGATTTTACCCAAAACGTTGCTTTAACATGGGATTTACAAAAGAACAGGTAATATAAAGTCATAAGTGAACCATATATGATATCATAACAATGAATATGATTCTGTAATAAGTCAATGACATTATTTAAATCATTATAAATGCGGTTCGGATACATACGAAGCATATCGGACCTAAGGTAAGGGATAACCTTTCCAATCTCGTTCTTATCCGAGATTGTTTATTCGTAAATATTTGCTGGGGTTATTGTTATCGTCCAAGTCCATGTTTTATAAAAGTGTTTTTATATTTGTTTAATTTCATTTTTACCCATTTTATCTTTTACTACATGGTATGTAAGGAATCTTTCTTTTGTTTACATTACGAGGTACTTTTTAACTTTTTCGACAAAAGTACGAGGAGAATGTTTTTTTAACTTATACGGCATGAAAGGATTTTTATGGTTTTATAAAGCCTTATTTTCATGAAGCTTCCTCCAAAATATTTCATGGCTATTTTCAATTTTTTTTTTAAATTTCATGATGTTTTGTGAAAAGAAATTGATTTTGAATAAAAAAGGATATTTTCCTCAAGAATTCATTTCAAATGTTTTATCAAAACCATTTTCCATCTAAGATGACATTATTTCATATGTTTATGTTTCAAGTAGAATGTATCTATGATTTACATGGTTTCAATTTTCTTATGATGAAATGATATCCATTTGTTTTATATGGATTATGTTATGATGGGATGATGTTTATGAAACCCATTTTATTATTTGGGTTATGATGAATGATTTATGTTTATGTTGTGGCACAAGTAAGAATTATTTCATTATGAGATGGGTGGGACCTATATCTCCCTCCAATGCATTAGGTAAAGATTTATATCTCATGAGATAGACATGGATGGAACAAAAAGTAAATCCGGTTCAGTAATACAGGGCTGGAACGACAAGTAAACCCGGTTCAGTAAGGGACTTTGTCCACTAAGATGGTCTTGGCAGCAATGCCTTGGCTACCATGGAAATCATATCATGTGCTTAATGTTTTTCCACAATTACATGTTTTATTCCCATTCTATTTTATCATTATTAATGTTTCTTTATGATCTATTCCTCATGTACTTCCATGTTTTATGTCATTGCTTAAGATTTTGATGTTTAAACATTATGTTCACGTTTTTAAGTTCAAATGTATATGATTTGTTTTATTTTATCCATGCTTACCCTTACTGATCATTTGAGCTCACCCTTTATATGTTTTATTTTCCCCAGGATTTAAAGAAAGGTTTTA
Source organism: Viscum album (assembly GCA_963277665.1). Classification (NCBI taxonomy): domain Eukaryota; kingdom Viridiplantae; phylum Streptophyta; class Magnoliopsida; order Santalales; family Viscaceae; genus Viscum; species Viscum album. The sequence continues at coordinate 1,821,535,989 of OY728135.1, read as the reverse complement.
GGTAAGAAAACAAAAGGGGAAGATCTTTATGGGAGATGTTGAAGATCTTTCACCACGATTAGAAGATTATATTCCGAGTTTCCAAAGACACTAAACTATTATGGTCCTTGTGTGTCTGTTTTTGTTATATATTAACTATTTCGTAAAAGTAATGTAATGTCCATGTACGTCAAGATTTCGGGTCTCTACAACACAATTATTAATAAATGAAATGCATAATTCTGTACATTCATTATCAAGTCCCCTCAATCAAGATATCATAAATCTTTTTATCAAGGCCTCTCAACCAAGACATCACTCTTAATAAATGGGTAGGTGTAAACCAGATACCCATATAATATGGAATGGATACTATTTTTTCTCATGATAATCATAAATTCATTAATAGGATATCTATAACTAGGAAACACCCATCACTTGCACGTCCTATAAATTCCTCATATTTTGAATGATCATACAATTCATTCTCAAAATTCCTTATAAATCAATAATTATCCATATTGAATTGAGAATAATAAAAATTCATATTTAATAATCATAATCATAAAAAATGTAGAGAAATAATAAATATGGTATCATTGGATTATATCCCCAGTAACATCAATGAGTTTTTTCATTGATGAGAATATCCTTAAAAGATCACTAGAACATTTCTTAAGGAAAATAACCTTTTTATTTTTTTGAAATCACTTATTTAAAATATAAAAAATTTATATAATATTAGGAAAAAAATTTTATTTTAAAATAAACATGGAAAAATGTAAAGGAAGCTTCAAATTAAGGGGTATTCATGACAGGAAAAAAATTCATTCATGCGGTGTATGTTAAAATAGAGATTTTGTTCACACATTTGGTAAAAAGTAACTTGTTCGGAAAATGACATGAAGATTACTTTTTAAATTTTTTTATATAAATTAAAAAATGGGTAAAAATAAATTTAATAAATATTTGTTGAATATTAAAAACATTCTTGAAAACATTTTAAAGAAAATAGGGACATGTAAGAAAAAAATTGGAAGGAAAACATTAAAACAAGATTTTTAAATGAAAGCATCTTACATGTAACTTAGTTGTTTATTCGTGATCCAATAAGAGAAGAAATGGAATATAAACATATAAAACCAAACCATTACCATATAAGAATAAAATAAATGGGGTTTTAGAAATTAGGATCTTATAATTTTCCCAAAGGAAATCTAAACATTAACGATCCCAGAATAAAATGAGATTGTAAAAGAAATCCCTTACCTCAAGTTCGAATTTCCTCATAAGTGATTTTAACCCACTATATAATAAATTTAAATTTATAACGATTTTATAATATAAAAATATATATACTTAAAATATCATATATTATCTACTTATAATATTTCAACACTCATTTATTAATAATTATATACTAAAATCGTCATTTCCTAGTATTAGCTGTTTCGTTTTTCATATAAGTTATGGTTCAGTAGTTTCAATACTTTTATCTTGATCATGTTTAAATAATATAATTTTTTTTAATAATGATATTAATATCATATATATTCATTATATACATATTTATAATCATTTTTGAAAGGCGTATATGAAAAATGAATCACATCGCTTTGTGGAGCTGGTAGTTCACACGTATACAAGAGAAAAACTATTTTTATTTTTAATTTTCGGAAGGATAGGAAGGTAAATGATATATTATATTTAAATTCATAATTATTTCATAAATATATTTTCATTATTTCAATATTTATAACTATTCAAGTGAAGTGGTGATGAAAAAAATTACACCACTATGTGGAGATGGTATATCATATGTACACACGTGTGATGTTTTAATTTTTCACTGGATAGTAAAAAAATAATTAAAATATGTATTTTATATTAAATAATGAAATTTATATCATACATATAATATTATTTTATTTTTATCCATCATTATAACTAACCATAAGGGGCAGTGATGAAAAATGAAATACATCATCTTCGTGAGGTGGTAGTCCACACGCACACATGAAAGATGTTTTCATTTTCTAAATATTTTTCATCCATGTGCATAATCTTAAAAATAATTTTATGAATCTGTTTATATTTAAATAAATGAATTATAAAGGAATTTTTTTGTCTCTTTTTAATTTATTTCAGAAGTTTTAAAAATGAATCTTTTTACGTATTTTATATGGAATGTTTTTACAAAAAGGAAAAATGAATGCACTATTTTAATATATACAATGTCAATAGTTTTACCACCATTGTAACCATTATTTTATGTTTGGATTCCTTTACAATATCTCATGTTTTTTTAAAACAAAAATCCTCTTTCCTTATATTTTGGGTATTTTTAAAAAGGGTTTTAAATGGAATGGATATTTTGATATATGAAAATATTTTTCTTATGGGTGGAAAAAATATTTTTTATGAGTGTGGTGATGAAAATAAAAGATTTCATGTTTTATGATTATGTATAGTTTTTAGAAATTTTTTATGATGACAGGTGAGATTGATATATATCATAATTATGGGTAACCCCAATATTGCTTTCCAATGCATTGGGTAAAGAGATAGATTAACCGATTATAGGTTTATGCTAAGTGATTATTGAAATTTATTAGATATTTAATCCCATTTGTAAGAGTGATTGTAAGAGTGATATGAAAATGGTATCCCAAGTAACCTACATGACATTTTTATTCTTTCTAATGAGTTTTTAGGGAAATATTTTTATTTAAAAAGGTAATATAATGATTATTTATTTTAAAGGATTGATTATTACTTTTTTTTTGCGAAAAGGTGTTTTTTAAGAAAATGTTTCTCAAGGGTTCTCATTATTTATAAATAAACCCTCATGATTTTGATTTTTTCCTTTATGATTTATTATAAAGTGTTTTTTGAAAAAAATTGGTTAGTAAAGATGATTTCATGTGTAAGTAAATGATTATTTGAGCTTAAAGTTTATTATGTTAAAGAAAAAACTCTATTATATGACCTCATGGTTTTGAAATAGACTAATGGGTTTCCTTTATTTTTATCTATGTCCCTTACTGAGCTTTTTTTTATAATCCCATGTCTTCAAATGATTTTTCATAGGGCTTAAGGATGAGAAGAAAAGTTAATAAAGTTAGATTTATAAATATAGAAGTTAACTTGAATTAAGAAAGAATTTCTTTACAAAGAAACAGTTTTGTGGAAAAAATGGATACTATGTAAAAATGTCCACTTTGAAAGAGTTTTTCCTAATTATCTAAAACTATAAACCTAAAAGGACATTGGGTTTGTAAGTAACCCAATATTATTCAATGATGTTGTAAATTTTGGATGACTAAAATTGGGTCATGTTTTTAGTATCAAATATAGAATTGTGAAGATTATGTTTTTATAAGAAGATATTGGAGTACAGGTTCAAAGTCATTATACTTTGTATTAGAGTAGGGTTTAGATAACTTTTTAGATTAGGATTCTTTCATGTGAGGTTAATATAAGAGTTATGGATACCATATTGGGTTTATATGTTTAGTTTTGATCATCATTTCAAATTCATCAACAACACTTTTAAGATTTTAAGTGATGAGATTTTTAGGTGATTAATGATATTTTAGAAGATCTTTTATTGGGTTGAGGTATATGTAACCCTTAGGTGTGACATGAAGGATTCTTTTGAAATAATACTATTACATTTATGGGGATGTAAGTTTAAAGGTATGAGAAAACCTTTTAGATTAAACATTATTTAATATTGAGGTTAATTGGGATATAGGGTTATTTATTTATCTAATGATCTATGTTGATCCTTTGGTATTAATATTGAATTTTGGAGATTAATGTATTATTTATTAATATGAAGGTTTATACATTTTGGATATTATCTTACCTTGCGATAACCGTTTTGTTTTAGAAAAGACGAGAAGAATATATTTTTATCCCTTTATATACATCTTGGTTGATCAGAAGTTGATTATAGTGCTTTAGGAAGTACATATTTATACTCATTGTTTTGAGTAAAAGATGAGATAAATGTGGAATAAATTTTTTAACACACAACCAAAAGATGAAATTATGTTTATGGATTTTAAGAAAATCAAGTAAGTATATTTTCTTATGTTCTTATTATAGATGGTAAATGTATTCCTCAAATATAGGAAAAGATCTTGATATATAAAGTCTATATTATTATATTCATTTCTGATGACTTGATGATCTTTTTCATAGCCCATTGGTTTATGGTTTTGTGGTAATTGACTTTCACATTATCATTAAATTTCTTGTGATCAATTATCTTTATTAATCTCCATAATTATTTGGACATTAATTTTTCTTCCATGTACATATTTTCACTTCCCACTAATGTTCTACTATTTTGAAACCTAATTATGTGTTATTCCAAAATACCTTAATTTTTTCTTTCCCTCTTTTCAAAAGCAAGTTTTATTAACCCTTTTTTATGATATGGGTTTTCAATGAAGGTATTTTCAAATGTAAAACCCTTGATTATCGAGATCAAAATAAAATTGTGAGGATGAAATTTATTAAATATAGGGATAATGTAACACCTAGATATTTTAAAAAAGGATGAATATGTTTGATAGATTATAATATACACAACACCAAGCTTTAACAACCATATAATATTATTATTTAAATATAACTATTATTACAAAGTTTTTTAATTAGAGGGTATTAATAAGAGAAACCAAATTATAATATATATATATATATATATTTGTTATAATAAATAAAAATATATTGATTAATTATTAGGAAATAAGAACTTAATTTTTAGTAAAATTATTTTATGCTTCAAAAACATGTTTTCTTCAAAAATGTTTTTATTACTTTTTGTTAGAAAATATCATAATTAAATTTTGAAAATTTTAGAAAATTTATTTTAAAAATTGAACTTAAATTTTCAAATTAGCATGTAAAAATTATCTTAGAGTTAATTTTAGAGAATTTTCTAAAACGTTTTATTTTTTGATAAATATTGAAAGATACCGATTTTTATTGAAAACTGCATTTTTTTATTATTGTAAGAATTTATAAAGTTTCATTTTTTTAAAATGTTTTCTATAATGGTCTGTGCCTTCTTGGAATGTTGCTTCTATTTTTTTTATTCTTGGAAAGTGCTTAGAATAAGTCCTAGAGGGTTCAGAGGAGCTAGGTCTGTAGTTTTACAACAACAGGTAGTTTACAATGTAAAAGAGGGATTTACATCATAAAATGGTGGTTTATGGATTGTATAGTCAGTTGGTTTACATCTTTTATGTATATGGGGTGTAATATATAAAATGAGGTTACACCATAAGACACAGGTTTATGATGTAAGTTTAATCCATCCCACAATTCCATGTTTTTCGATGGGTTTTGGTTTTTCAATTGTTTTATGGACTAAAGGGGAAGTTTACAGTGTAAAACCACAAACCCATGGAACTTATGATGTAAAATTTTAGTTTACATTGTAAGTTAGGTGACTTATGTCATGTATATAAGTTTTTTTCATCCACTCATCTCTCTCTTGTTTTGGGAAAACATTAGATCATTTCCTGAGATATTCTAGCCCCTTTCCTCCTACTTTAATTAATGGGTTCTAGTGATCGGGTTCTAGTGATACATGGTTAATCCAATATTTCCTTGCACAGTTGTAGTTTTTAGGATATTTCTTCTTCTCCCTATAGTGAAAAATGATATTGTAAATCTTCTTTGAGGTATGGGATCCTCATTCTCACTTCTTTTACATGCTATGTGTGTGATCTTCATGGTTTTTCTTTACATTGAGTAGAAAGTTAGTGATGGAATAAAAATAAAATAATTATCATAATCAAAATTTATGGTTATGTGGGATGTATCACATGCTTTAATTCTTTGATATTTGTTTTTGATGGTATTATGCATGCTTATTTCCAATATTGAAAATAACAGCTATTAGGAGCCTTGTTTGTAATGAAGTTGTTATGCTGTGATGACCCTTTCTATGCTATTATGTGAACTCATTATGAATAAAAGGATAAAGAACATATATTTGGATAACAAACTGGTTTCCCTTGGATTTTGGGTTGTGTGATAATACTCATACTAAATAAATAAGTAATGTGATGAAAGCCCTTGAATAATTATTGAATACAGGATATGATACCTTGTGTGGCTGTGCTTGTTGTGTTGTCTTGTGTATTATGAGATTCAATGTGGTAACAGTAGAGATTGTATAATCTATGTGATGTGTGGGGTTGAGATGTAGTGGTTGGTTGGAATGTATGCGATGTGGGTAGTTTTGAGATGAAGTTGTGGTATATGATGTGGTGCACAAAGGATGTGATGAATAATAGTTATGGTGCATGGTGGTTTTGGATGTGCATAAGTTGTGATGTGTGTTGGTGATGGTGGTTGTTGTGAGCAAAAATTGTGAGATGAGATATGGTTAGGATGTGAGATGTGTGGTGGTTTTGGTGAGATGGCTTGGTTGATGTGGCACAATTATGATGTTGGATTCATGGTGTTGTGATGATGGTTAGTGTGAGTTGGGTTAGTTATTGTGTGGTGTGGTTGTGTTATTTTCCCAGTTAGACATGGAATAAATGATGATTCTAAATGAAATTAATATGAATGGGTGAAATTTATATGTTTGGTAAATTGAATAAATGAATAAATTAATGGGATGTGTAAATGTGAATGGAGTGGCCTAGTAAATGAAAGTTAGTGTAACTTGATATATCTGGAAATTGGTGAAACTTGTAAATAAAAGTGGGAAATGTTATGTGGCTTATGTGGTGGCTATGTGGCATTGCATATAGTGGTTTAAGTGACTGTGATGGTTGATGTGGGGTATGGTGGTGGTGATGTGGTGTGCGCTAGTGCAGTTATTATAAACCCATAAGTTTGGTGTTGTGTTCTATCTACATATCATGTATGATTACATTATTTCTTTACACATCCCACTTGAGTTGGATAACCTTACCAACACTCAAGGTTTTTGGGTTCTGGGTATTTTACCCAATATCTAGGATGGTGGTGATATGGATGGTTGTATACCCCCTCTTCCCCACTCTTCCTTTAGAAGTGGTAGACTTGGTGTCTTCAGGTATGATGTGCAGTGATGGCATAGGTGTCTTTGATCCAGATATGACGAGACTTTGATGATATGTGATATATGATGGGGGTCATGCATGGTAGGAGGTGAGAATTAAGTTGATTTCCTTCACTTTCATGATACCCTACTACCCTGGTGATGTGATGAGATGAGTTTCAATAGACTAGGTGTCTTCAAGTGAGATGTGTTGTGATAGCCTAAGTGTATTCGGGCGAGATGTGATGTGATGATTCTTGATGCTAGGGTGAGGTAGGTAGGGATTCATCCTGAATGACCTCAAATATGAATGGTATGTGATTTGTATGGAAGGTATGGTAGCATATGAAATTCAACGCTGGGGTGTGATAGCAGAAAATCAGTGGGGAAGTGAAAACATGGTGCCTTGATTTATTATGATCTCAATGTTATATTATTATACTAGATGCATGATTTGGTGAGTGAGCCTTGGTGAGGTTGGGATATGATAGTTGACCTATATAGGTTCTTGTCGGTTCTTCTATATTTTCACTGGTGCATTAACATACTCTTTTTACATGTACACTTGAGGCCTTCGTTATGTCCCTATTGAGTATACATGTTATGATCACCCTATATATAAACTATTTTTCAGTTTTCTAGGAGAACTTTGGGGATCAATATGGACATTAATAGCTATGTTGGAGCTATTGTTGAGTCGTTTCCATAAACTTGTCTTTTGGTATTTATTTTGGAGACTTTTATATGTATCAATTTGCTTTATTCATGAATTATGTTATGGTTTTTGGTTTACCATTATATTATTTATTGGAGTTTCATGGTAGATTTTTATTATATATTCTATTCCTATTTCATTTATAGAGGGTGATGCATCTGATACTGTGACATTTTTATACCCTTGGTACAAGTCTCCAACCCAGGGCCTAATGGAGGCAGGACTTGAGGGTCATTATCACTCTTCCTTCATTACAATATCTTTAGAGGGATGGGGTCATGGTAGAGTGGTATCAGAGGTTTTGGTTGAGAGATAGGATGAATTTTGGAGTTAGGAACTATGATATTTTCATTTTTTGATATGGAAATGGTGATAGTTGATCTTAGTGAGTAAGACACGCTAGGAAGACTAACTAGTACATGGTATTTTAGGCCCCACATGATCTAGTGCACAGAATCTGAGCTTATTTAATGATCAAGTGAGGTGGACTTGTTTGTAGGGAACATACCTAGAAGAGGTACATGCATTAGTATTGATTTTTTTCATATATAAATTTGGTTTCTGTGATAGAATAAAAAATTAAATAAATAATATTTGATAAAATTCCATGTTATCGGGCATAGGAATTCTCCTTTATTTTCAGAAATTAATCATATTCATCATTTTCATGTGTATCATGTAGATGAGGTTCGATAATATGATATTATTGATCATTGGAGGGTTGACCCAACAGAGGAGTATGAGGCATGACATAGAACCTTGATCACCTTTCTACGCTAAAGTTTGGGAAAGTATGAGGGGAGAATCTCTGATATAGAGATATAGCACTTGTTGTAGGATCTCAAGATCACTTTCAGTCTAATCTGATTACACACTAATTTTTCAGTATTGTAGTTAATTATTCAGACGTGGGGAGTTGCACATAAGTGGTGGATGTTGTACCTTTGTGATCATAAGGATATAGATGTGTTGTGGACTAACTTTCAAAAGGAGCTCTATTCTGAATTCTATTCATTGAAAAAGAGGTAAGAAAAGAGGAGGATATTATCTCCCTTCAGTAGAGAATATTGAGCATTCATGATCTTGTGATCAAGTTCAAGTACCTCATACACTTTTTTCTACATTTTTTCTAGATGAGGATTCCTAAACGTGATGTCTGGAGGATTATTTGTTCCCAGTGATCAGGTATGTGGTCACTTTGTTTATGATCCCTACATATCTGTAGGTATAGAAAAAGTCTAAGGTTATCAAGTAGATGTATTATTTGGGAGTTGATCATTGAGGGAGTGGATAATAGGGTGTTTTGAAGAGTAAGGATTCAGGCAGTGGTCTGAAGGTTTTTAGGAAGTCAGGGTTTCGATCGGTTGGGAACCAGCTGAGAAAGATCTCATTTTGTTCTACTAGGGTATGTGGCTCCAAAGAACCTATGTAGGATTTATATTTTCATTCCCCATATTTAAGGATAATGGTAACCACTAGGTTCAGTGCCTTATCAATCAGTGAGTCCGGTTTTAGGTGGGTATTTAAGTCCATTTTCAGCATCAGAAGCAGCTACTTCTAAGGCAGTTTCAGTGGAAGGGATAGCTGACACCTGTTCAACAACCAAGAGCATATGGTGTTGGTAGAGGGAAGCCTCATGATGGTACTATTACATAGTGACAAAGGATAGAGTTCAACCATGGAGAATGGAAATAAAGAAGTAAAATATCCAGGCATGGACTGATGCACATGTTAGAGGTGGAAGTACTGACAGAGTTAGGAGTTGTTTAAGGTATGATCAATTTATCATCTACTCTTGTTTGTGATTTTTTTGATTCAAAATCCTCACACTCCTTTGTTTCCCATAATTTGGGACTAGACATGGAGAGGCTTCCAGTGCTCTTGGTGTTATCTATGTTATTTGGGGGTCAAAATTATTTGTTTTATGTGTGTTGGGGAGACATATTGGTGATGGGATAACACTAATCAGTGGGGGAATTTTTCTTACTACATATACTACTATATTATATTATCCCTATCATTTATTGGATATATTTTGTGCATCCATTCATCAAATACTTCTATAGGAGAGTTTGTTTTCTGATGTGGATGACCAGCGAGTGGAGTTCGTTGGCAAGTGAGGTTTTCATATGGGTGATAGGTAAGTGGATCCTCCTTTGTCTCAGTTGGAAGATTTTTTAGTGGAATCTTAGGTTAATGGTGTTCCCATGGTTGTGGATCCGTTCCTAGATGTTTTTCTAGATGAGTTTATGGAAATACTCTATCGACATGATGATGATTTTGGGATAGATTTACAAATGAGCGCATCTTCGATTTCGATGGATCCCTATTGAATGATACCTATAGAGTTGCATGAGTTGAGGTTTTAGGTGGATTATGTTATGCATAGAGGTTTCATCTAGCCCAGTGTGTCACTGTATGATGCTCTGATTTTTTTCACTAAAAAGGTGGATAGTATCCTAATGTTGTGTATAAACTATTAGAGGTTAAATATGGTAACTATCAAGAACTATTACCATCTTTTGAAGATAATCAATATTTTTAACCATCTTAGAGGAGTTAGTTGGTTATTAAAGATTGTTATGTGGTCTGTAAATCACCAGTTGAGGGTAAAATATGAGGATGTCCTGAAGACTACCTTTAGAAGTAGGTATGGGCACATCAAGTTTTTATTCATTCTATTTAGTGTTATAAACACACCATCCATGTTCATGGGACTCATGAAATATGTGTTTTATGAATTCCTACACTATTTCATCATTGTTTTCATCAATGATATCTTGATCTACTCCAGGTCAGAGGAGGAGCATGCCAAGCATCTTAGAGTAGTTTTGCAGGTCCTTTGACACAACTATATCTGTGTGAATTTTTCCAAGTGTGTGTTTTGGGTGTGATAGGTTCATTTCCTTGTAAATTTTGTATCTCAATAGGGCGTGGTAGTATACCCATCGAAGATCGAGGTAGTTGTTTCTTGTTCAGCACCCAAGAACATGGAAGAGGTCTATAGTTTCCTTAAACTCATGGGATATTATTAGAGGTTTGTAACTAATTTCTCTCAAGTTATAGCCTTAATAATTATGGTGACCAAGAAGGGATAGTATTTTATGTAGACTAATTAGTGTTAGGTAGTTTTCGGTTACCTGAATGAGATGTTAGTTAGTGCTCCAATGCTTTGGTTTCCCTAGGAGGGTGTGTTGTTTAAGGTTTTATATAACATGTCCCATCTGGGATTGGGATGAATGTTGATATAAAAGAAGGTGGTAATATCTTATGTGTTTATATAGTTATATTCCCATGATCATAACTATTCTACCCATGATCTGGAGTTTGAAGCATTAGTGTTTTCACTAAATTTGTGGCGGCATTACCTCATCGGTGAATGATTTGTGGTTTTTACAGACCACAAGATCCTAAAATATATTTTATATAAAAAATAATTGAATTTACACTAGAGGAGGTGGATAGAGTTTCTCTAGGATTATGATTTTTATATCTCTTACACCTTGGGAAATTAGGATGTAGTTGTTGATGTGTTAAGTTGAAAGTCCCAAGGGGATGTGGCTTGGGAGTCTACAGATGTTTGGAAAGTGTTAGAGGAGATTATAGAAATTTATATCGATATTGGAGAGAGAGTAGTAGATGATGTTTTCATTATCAGTTAAACATCGATTCATCCTTGATGTAGTAGGTGGAAGAGTCCTAATGGGGATACTTAGAGGTAGAGGTGATGTGCGATCGTGTTTCCATGGAGATGCTCCTAAGGGATGGTCGAAGGATGGTCAGAACTAGATGTTTTTCCATGGGAGGTGGTTCATTATAGAGGTGATTCATGAGGGTCTTCCCCATGAGTTTCATTTATCACCCTTAGAGATGCATCCTGGGGTGATAAATATGTATCATGGCTTGAGTAGACAACTTTGGTGGCCAGGGATAAAATGGTTAGTGGAAGAGTTTATGGCGAGGTGTCTGATTTTTCAGTAGGTGAAAGAAGAGAATCATGTTCCTAAAGTTTTTTTTTGTAGTTATTTGATGTTCCTGAGTGGAAAGGGAAACATACAAAGACATATTTCATAATTGGGTTACCCTAGTATTAGGGAGGTTGTTATGTAGTTTGGGAAATAATGAACTAGTTGAAAATGTCAGTTCACTTTTTGATGATCTATGAGTTGAGTTATATTGATGTTTTGGAAAGGTGTTATGTGGATGATGTGGTTAGGATTCATGGGTTACAAAGTACCATCATATATAATCAATATTCTTCTTTTACCTTGTGGGAATTTAGGGAATTTCAATATGATTTTAGCTCCCAGTTTCACCTTAGCACTATTTTTCACCCTCAGATAGATGAGAAGACAAAGTAGACCATCTAGATGCTGTAGGATATGTTGTGAGATTGAGTCTTATAATTTAGTAGATACTGGGATATGAACATTCATTTGGTTGAGTTTTCATGAAATAGAAACTATCACATGTCCATTGTCATAGCCGCATTTGAGTTATTATATGGGCGGCCATGTTGTTCTCCATTGTTTTGGACGGAGGTTGGGGAGTCATCAGTTCTTTGTCCTGATGTGGTTCAAAGCATGAAAAATACAATCTAGTTGTTTCAAGAGAGTATGATTCTGGTTTTTTACTATCATAATGCCTATGATAATCATAGGTAGAGGCCCTTGGAGTTCAAGGTTAGATACCATGTGTTCTTCAGGGTTCCTCTTTGACATGGGAAGAAAAGGTTTGGTAGAAGAGTAAGCTTTATCCTTGGTTTGTTAGGCCCTTTGAGGTGTTGGGGCATGTTTCTAAGGTGAATTATCAATTGGAATTTCCATTTTGGAGGGATAAAATCCACAATGTATTCCATTTGTCTAAAATTCATCAGTATCTTCATTATGACACCCACATCATTGGTTGGGGAGAGTTGTACATCGAGGGTGACATAAGATTCATAGAGCGACCAATAGAGATCTAGGATCATCAGAAGAGGGTACTAAATGTATGAACTATCCCCTTCATTCATGTGTTGTAGAAGCATGGTGGAATGGATGAGAGTACTTGGGACTGAGAGGCATAATTTTTTTTGTCATTATCGGGAGTTGTTTTATGTTTTTATTTGATTTGTTTTGTTTTGATGTTTAGATATTTCTATTTTATGAGATGTGATTTTGTTTGATGTTGTGATGTGTGATAAATCTATTGGAATATAAAATAGTAGGACATAATTACTAATCAATATGAGTTATATTTTGACATGATTAAAATTGTGTGGGTGAGTCAGTGACACCCAATGTAGATAATATCTTGACATGTAAGATTGGATTCCTTGATTTGAGTGCTCAAGGTAGTGTTGTGTGTTAGTTATAGTGGTGGTTAAAATGGTTGTGAGTTTATGTGGTTGTGTGGAAAGTAGGTGGTTGTGGCTGGTACCCAATGTTTGGTGTTGTTCTTGGTGAGAGGTGGTAGTGTGGTTGTGTAAGGTGTTTTGTGGGTGTATCGGTTTGGAATGTTTGGATGGTGATATTATTCGAGGTGTAATGAGAACTTGGAGAGGGATCTTACAGAGTATTTTTCCTAACACCTTATTTTCATAAAGTTTTATTTTAATTATCGAGGTAAATAATCATTTGAAAGGTATTTAATATAAAAATCCATGCCTTCCCAAACCGTTACTTTTCTAGTTTTCTGGTTGGAAAGTGCTTGGAAGAAGTCCTAGAGGGTCTCAAGGAATTGGGGCTAAAATTGTATGATATAAGATGGTTTATGATGTAAATTAGGGGTTTATACTATAAAATTATGGTTTATGTCTTGATTATCCAGTCGATTTATAGATTGTATGCAGTTGAGGTGTGAGGCATAAAATAGGTTCACATAGTGAGAAACAAGTTTATGAAATAAGTTTAATCTATCCTGAAGCACCATGTTTTTCAGTGAGTTTTGCTGTTTTAATTATTTTACATCCTAAAGGGGGGGTTTATAGTGTAAAACCATGAACACATAGAACTTATGATGTAAAAGTGTAGTTTATTCCATAATTCAAGAGACTTACAACCTGTATATACATTTTTCAGCCGCTCTTCTCTCTATCATTTTGGTCAAACCCCAGATGGTATTAAAATATAACACAACCCCTTCCTCCTACTTCAATGTGTGGGTTCCAGTGATTGAGTTATAGTGATTAATGGTTGGTTTAGGGTTTTATTTCACTGTTGTGATTTGCGGGATATTTATTCTTCACTCTGTAGTGCACTGTGAGATCAAAAAGATTTTTTGAGGTAGGGGATCCTCGTTCTTGCTCCTTTTACATTATATGTGTGATATCTTCGTGTATTTTCTTTCCTTTTGGGTGGATAGAGAGGGTTGGAATAATAATATAATAATTAGAAAAATCAAAATTGATGGGTATAGGGGAGATATATTATGATTTACTTCTTTGATATATGTTTTCGATGATATTGTACATGATTATTTCCAATACGGAAAATAACAGCTATTGGGAGCTATGTTAGAATTGTATTTATTATACTGGGATGACCCTTGTTGTGTTACTATGTGATATCACCCTAAATAAAAGGATAAAGAACATATATATGGATCATAAACTATTTTCATCTGGATTTTGGGTTGTGTCATAATACCATGTTAAATAAAGTAGTAATGTGATGAAAGCCCTTTTATAATTACGAAAGCCCGAATGCGATACATTGTGTGGGTGTACTTATTGTGTAGACTTATGTGTTGTGGGATGTTGTGCGATAGTGGTGGAGACCGGCTGGGATGTGTGATGTGTGGGGCTAAGATATGGTGGTTTCTTGGCATGGATGTGATGTGAGTAGTTGTACGATGAGGTTGTGGTATGCTTATGGTGCACAATGGTTGTGATGCGCAATAGTTATGGTACACAATTTTTATGGTTGTGTGACGATTGTGATGTGTGGTGTTGATGCTTAGTTGTTGTGTGTGGCAGTTGTATAGTGATATGTGGTTAGTATGTGTGATGTGTGGTGGTTGTGGTGAGATGGCTTAGTTGATGTGGCATGGAAATGAAGGTGGATTCGTGGTGTTGTGACGATGGTTAGTGTGATTTGGGAAATTTATTATGTGGCATAGTTTTTTTATTTTCCTAGTTATCCAAGGAATAAATTATAATTATAAATGAAATGAATATGAATGGGTGGAATTGATTGGTGTGTTAAATAGAATAAATAAACAAATGAATGGGTTGTGTAAATGTGAATGAAGTGGCTTATTAAATGAAAGTTAGTGTAACTTGATATATCTATAAAGTAGTGAAACATGTAAATAAAAGTGGGAAATGTTATTTGGCTTATGTGGTGGTTGTGTGGGGTTTCATATAGTGGTGGAAGCAGTTGTAACAGTTGATGTGTGGTACTATGGTGGTAATGTGGTGTGCACTAGTGCCGTTGTTATGAACCCATAGGTTGGGTGTTGTGTGATATCTATATATCTTGTATGATTATGTTATTTCTTTACACACCCCACGAAAGTTGGATAACCTTACCAATACTTATAGGTTCTAAGTTTTGGTTTTTTCTCCAATATCCGGGATGGCAGTGATACATATGGATGGATAACCCCTCTTCCCCACTCTTCCTTTAGTAGTGATGGAACATGTTTCTTTGGGTGATATGTGTGGTGATGGGACATGTGTTTTCAGGTGGGATGTGATGATTTTGTGATAAGATATGATATATGGTGGGATTCATGCATGGTATGTGGTGTTCATGAGGTTTATGTCCTTTACATTCATGATACCCTACTACCTTGGTTATGCGATGAGATGAGATGCAATTACCTAGGTTTCTTTGGGAGAGACGTGCTATGATATCCTAGGTATTTTTAGGAAAGACATGATATGATGATTCTTAATACTAATACTAGATACTATACCTTTCAAGGATAGGGTAGGTTTGGATACTTCTTGAACAACATAAAATATTGTTGGTATATGGTATGTATAGAAGGAATGGGAGTAAAAGACATTCAACATTTGGACGTGAGAGTAGAAAATCAGCAGGGAAGTGGAAGCAGGGTGGCTTCCTTTGTTATAATATCAATGTTATATTATTATATTGGATGTGTGTTTTTTTGAGTGAGCATTGGTGAGTCTGGGATGGGATAGTTGACCCGTATAGGTTATTTTTAGTTCTGCTATTTTTTCAGTGGTGCATTAGCATGCTCTTTTCACATGTGCAGTTTAGACCTTGGTTATATCTCCACCGAGTATACATTTTATTCTCACAATACATATATAAACTATTTTTAGGATTCTAGGAAGATTTTGGGGAGATATCTTCACATTACTTGATGGTTTGGAGTTGTTTTTGAGTCTCTTCTGTAGACTTGTCTTTTGGTATTTTCTTTGGATACTTTTATATGTATCAGTTTACTTTATTCATGCATTATGGGATGATTTTTGGTTTATCATTATATTATCTACTAGAGTTTAATGGTGTTTTTTATCCTATCTCCTAATATTTTTTCATTTTTAGTGGTTAATGACTCCCATACTATGAGTTTTTTATACCCTCAACGCTAATCGGCAACCTGGGGCCTACTGGAGACAGGACTCGGGGGGTCATTATTTCTCTTCCTTCTTTATGATGTCTTTGGAGGGAGGAGGTTATCATAGTTTCAAAGTAACATAAGTTCAATTATATTATTAATAATCTAATCAAGGTCATTGGTATCAAATTTATGATTGATTTTGGTATAAAAATTTTTTATACGTAAGAACACATTTTTTCTAGAAAAGTGTTTTTCATCACATTTTGAAGGATTAATTTTAAATTAAATTATGATACTTCTATGAATTGAATTTAATAAAATGGATTAAATATTTTTAATTATAATAATTAATATCAAGTAACACATTTAACTTAATTTTTTATCATTATATATAGTAACCATAGTAAATATTGGTTACCACAGTGAAGGTAAAATGAGTTAATTAGGGTTAAAAATATTGTGATAAGGATTAAAATGAATTAATTTTTCCCCATTATTTCTATTTATGAGTCTATTTCATCCATAGTCATCCAAAATTTAAAAATATGACCTTTTGTTTCCTTTTTTCTTTATATTATTTATGTAAAGAATAAATAAAAAATTACACTTTCTTTACTTCAATATATCTAATATGTTGTGATAGGGATAAAAAGAGTTTATTTTTTGGTTATAAATAGTTATTTTAAATATTAATGAATTATTTTTATCATGTTAATTTATTTTTAAATTTTTATGAGATAATAACCTTAAATTATTACTCAATGCTGGCATAGTGCTTGTGCAAGCAGTAGAAAAATCAAGTAAATGATTTTAAAAACTCTAAAAGTAATTTTTTTGGGTGAGTTATAGTGCCCCATGAATTATAAATATAAAATATTAGGGATTTTTTTTAAAATTATACATTAAAATTAAATTTTTATCTTGATTAATTTAAAGTTAAATTTAATTAACAGTTCCAAAAATAACATTAATGATATTTTATAATAAACAATATTTTATAAAAATGATTTAAATTTTATAAAAATACTATTTTCAGACAATTTAATGGGGTATGGTTTAAAATATCAATAGTTACCCATTTATGGATCAATTTTCCTTTTACAGTAACTTTCTTGACCCCTAAATAGTAAAAAACTTTGATATTGTGGTAATAATAGAAAAGGTCAATGAGGGTTTAAAATGAAGAGACCAGGGTGAGAAAATCACCTAAAATTATCCATATTTTATTTTATGAGTGTATTTAGTCATCATATTCCTATATTATAACTATATATTTTTTTAAACTTGTATATGAAAATTATTTTATATTAATTAAATACTTTAATTAATTCTAAGAGTGCTCCTCCTCTCACTTATAAAAGGGAATCTCCTATCCTATATTCCTCACACCTTTTTAGTGCTATATTTAATCCAATACCTACCCAAATCCCTTCCAATAATCACTCCAAATTTCCTATAGTTCTTAATTTTTTTAATAATACCAACATTATAGGGCTTAATGTGTAAACTAAATGAGGTTTTCCGAAGAAGAGGTATAAATTTTAACCGTGAATTTTCATTTTATTTCTTCTTATAACTCCTTAAAATATTCTTAAACCATTATGAAATAATAAAATAATGATCTTGCATATAATATTATGTTATTATTTTAGTGGAATAACATATATACATATACTTATTTCATCAAATGGGAAATGAAACCATCATTTGTATGCATGGCCGACTATCGCCTCACGTACCGATGCAATTCATTTTCCTTCTCAACCTATCATCAATGGTTATAATGATGGATTTAAAGTATATATATGATATTAATTAAAAAATTATAATTATATAATTATAATATTTCAACTATTTTCTTACCTTTCCATCCATTGAAAAATGATAACGTCGTTCATGCGTACATGTGGATTACCACCTCCACGAAATGACATGATTCATTTTTCATAAATACCTCACACAGAAGGTATATATAATTGTATTTAAAGTGGTAATATTATATTTATGATATAATCACAATTATATAAAGATAAAATAATATTTAACTTATTTCCCTCATGTTCTTTGAAAAATGGGAACATTACCCATGCGTATGTATGGTCTGTTGTCTCCATGATTGTAATATAATTAATTTTTCATAACCATCTTTCATAGTTCATTTTAAAATTATAATTAATATATAAAATTGATAATTATTTCATTATTATTATTATGTATATGATGTAATAATGAACACTTTGAAAATATTCAATATATCAAATTTGTTTTTAAATTATGAACTGAACATCCTCAAAACACCCATTGTGGGATTCACTAATTAAGTAATTAAAAATTTCATTAAAATAAATGAAGTAAATGGTTTAATGATAAGGTATTAGGCATGTAAAATGTTCTTTAAAAAGTAAATAATCAATAAAATTTTATTATACAGGTGATAAATAATGTACTTGACAAGTCAGACTCAATTTAAGGGACACTTTACCTTAAAAACCTCGTTTTAAATATTTTAAAGATTTATTTTCTAAATATAGTTATTCCATGTAAATATTATTAAAAAATATTTTATGAATATATTTATATGGAAATAAATTAATTATAAAGGAAAGTTTATATATCTTTTGAATTTCTTTCAAAGGTTTTCAATAGAAATATTTTTTTGTATTTTATATGGAATGTTTTGACCAAAAGGAAAATGGAATGTTCTATTTTTATATATACGACATAAATTTTTTCCCTGCCGCCATAACCATTATTATGTGTTTGTATTCCTTTACAAAATTTCATATTTTTTCAAAGAAAACCCCTTATTACCTATGTTCTCAATATTTTCAAAAGTGGTTTTAAATGGAATGGATATTTCGATATATGGAAATGTTTTTCTTACAGATACAAAAAATATTTCTATGAGCATGATGATGATAATTTAATATTTCATGTTCTATGATTATGTCATGGTTTCTGAGTATTTTTTATGATTATAGGTGATCCTGATATAGCTCATGTTTATGGGTGAGCCCGATATAGCACTCCAACGCATTAGGTAAAGGGATGAAGTTAACTAGTTATGGGTTTCTCCTATGAGATTATTAGAATTTACTATGTAGGTTATTCCATTTATAATAGTGGTTATAAGAGTGATATTAAAATTATGTTCCAAGTTACCTAAAATAATTTTCTATTCTTGATAATAATTTTTCATGGAAATATTTTGACTTCACAAGTTAAGCTAATGATCATTTTTTAAAGGAATGATTATGCTATTTTTGGGTAAATAAGTGTGTTTTTTGGAAAATGATTTACAAGGTTTCTAATGTCTTCAAAAAAACCCCTCATGATCATGTTTTTCCATTATTTTTTCTTATAAAGTGTTTTATGAAAAAAATTGGGTAGTAAAGTTGATTTTATGTGTAAGTTAATGATTATTTGAGCTCAAAGTATACTATATTAAAGGAAAAAATATATTATATGACCTTATGGTTTTTTAATGGATTAATGGGTTTTCTTAATTTTTATATATTTAACTTATTGAGATTTTTTTTCTCATACCATGTTTTCAAATGATTTTTCATAGGTATTAAGGATGAGTAGAAAAGTTAATAAAGTAAGAGTTCCAGTTATGAAAGTTACCTTGAACGAAGAAAAAATGTTTTTATAAAGAACATTCTTTGGAAAAAATGGATATTGTGTGGAAATTTACACTTCTAATGAGTTTTACCTAATTTTATAAAACTCTAAACCTAAATTTTCCTTGGGTATGTAAGTGATACAATATTTTCTGATTATGTTGCATGTTTTGGATGACTAAAATTGGGTCATGTTTTTTGATATCAAATACAAAAATGTAAAGATTATGTTTTTATCATGGTATTTAGGGGAACAAGTTCAAGAAAATAATAAAAATTGATTACTTTTGATGTGTTGGCATGAGTTAGGGTCTTGAGTTAGTTGGTGATGATCGGTTAGAATTGGATAATCTTAGGCAGCGATTGATCTTTCTTAATAAGAAATGACTCGAAAGAGGTAGGTGGTCCCTATGCATTACCCTATAAGTTTATTCATTTTTTTGATGGAATATGATATATGGTATAGACAATATGAATAATTTACCTTCTTAAATTTTAATAAATTATTTAATTAAAATGAAATTCCTATGAATGGAAAGAACAATGTTCTAAGGGACACAATGGATCCTTATACACCGACTGGACATCTCGACCATCAATGGTCGGGTGCATAATTATAATTGTACGGTTCGAGATACATATACCCTATAGGGGTGTTAATAAACCAAGTGAATTCAATGGACCTTAATATAAATTCAATTTTGAACTCTAAGTAGAGGTTTTTAGTGAATATGAGTGAATGGACCTGGTAGACCTTAGTGGACCCTAGAGATTCCTTACAGTCTTTAGGCTAGTAGATATGATTTTGGGGTGTGTGTTCCTCCCCCATCGGGATGTGTTTACCTAGGTGGGTATTTTTTGAGTATGACTTGTGGATAAGTTGGGTGCATGAGGATCGATCTAGGATGAACTTGAGAAGGAAGATGGGAATTATATTATCTCTTTAGAGTGATGTCAGTGTAGATTTTCTTGTGATTTTGGTGAGTTTGAAATGTGATTATGATAATTCAAAGGGAAGTTATACCCTATGAGTGATAGGGATTGGATTGAGTGATGATTTTGAGATCAAGGGACCCATTTAAGGTTATGATGTTATTATGTGACCTAGGTGACCCAAGAGGGTTCCCCAATGAGATATATTGATCCTAGATATGGTGCGTATAGTATTAGGTACTAATTATTATGGGTGTCACCTTATAATTTGAATAGATTGTGTAATACTGACATATCTATAGTGATGATGATAGTTCATGTGCCTGAGATACCAAACCTTTCTATTTAAGACTTCTAATAATTAAATTACATGAGTTGATAAATGAAATTCTTGATTGAATATGGAATTCCTGGGAGATGTCTCAAGATTTTCCAGTTTCTTATTATATAGATAATGCCTTGGAAAATACCCTTAGATTCAGTTTTGATGGTAATCCATTTTGTATGCTTTGGGAAATCCACTAAGATTTACATGTGATGCCTATTGATTTATAATTCCTTGGTAAATCTCCTTGGATTCATCTTAATTCCTATTGAAAAGGTGGGTGATAATCCCCTAGTTGAGATTATTAGGTGGTACACTATTCCCTTGTATTGATTATAAGATATTACTAGGTGGGAAAATATACCCTTGGGTAGATTATGGAATACCTAGGATTCCTAAAATTCATATATTTTTATGCCTTATATTGTATTTTATAGGATTACCTCCTAGGAATCAGATTGTTCTTGATATTATTTGATTTCCTAGGATTAACTCCTTATAATTGGTGCTTGTACCTACTACTATATAGCCACTAGACCCAGTATTGGTTATCATGGTTACATGACGTTCTTAGAGATGATCTGACACTGGCCGAAGTATGTATAGTCAATATCAAGATTCACTTTATAACTTGAGGATGAATAATGGTTATTTATTTATGATTTCATATTATATTTATTATCCAGTTGTGCATGTCACATGCACATACACTACCTTACTGGTTATGTACGAGACCCTATTGGTGGTTCCATATCGAGTTGTATTCACACCCTACTCAAGTGTCCATATAACATTGGTACCTAAGAATATCTTCATGTATCACATGTTTAGGTTGGGTAGAGGCCCAATGTTGTATGATTGAGTGAGATAGATCAGATGGGGCGTGAAGATCAGGATATGGAAAGTCTTAGGGATGAAAGTAGCCTAAATTTAATTTTATGTTTTTATTTATTTCTTATATGTGATCAAACCAGTGGGTGAACAACTAATGTATGCTGGTATGACCATGTATCTATATGAGTTCTTGATTTTTCATTCATTATTATTGATTCTTGTTATTTTTTATACATACCCTGATGGATGTTTTATTATTATAGATGATTCTTGGTTATTTTCTTCATTATTTCAAACTCCGAAATGGGGGTGTAGTCTCCCTATATATAACATCCTATACCCCCGCTACTAGTCAGTAGCCTCTGTAATATGGGGAGGCATGCTTAAGGTCAAGTAGTGACTCTAGTCTGGGCACTGGTTGAGTGGTCTAGGTTTAGGGGACATTAAAAAGCACACCTATTAGCTCCTCTAGGAGCTTCCCACTAATTATATCAGGTTAAGGGAAAATTTCCCTTCAATAAGCATAATACTAAAGGAATTATCTTTGAAAATGGTGTCTATGTCACTAAGATAAGAATACAAGAATTACAATGAGAATAACAAGAAAATCCATTTACTAAAGCATCTTATAGTGAAACTTTATATCCCATTTGATTGGTTGACAATTTGGACCATCCATGTCCATCTAAGGATTATCCACAATAACCCAATTTTTAGTCATCTAACTGATAATAGGAATTGGTATGCACCAGTCAGGCTCCTTTACCTTAGCTAGTAGAGACCTCTATGATTCTTATCATGGAGTGACCCATAAGAAGTAAAAATATGATCCTAACTTAGAAGTATTATTTTCTCAATCACCTATCCATCATCCCAGCTTATCTCTCAATCCTTTAAATGTTCCTCCTTTCAAAAACTCTTTGTGAGGCAATCATCAAGGCCATGAAGAGTCCCCTATAATTTCAGGCCAAAGTGGATGCTGCTGAAATCTAGAATATAGAGGAATCCATGCATAACAATTTCTAGGACATCATCTCCTTTTCTAGGGAATATGAAGGTGCGATCATAAATGGACACATATTCCTTCTCTATGTCTCAATTAATCTAAATAGTATCAATGTCCACTAGTGTTGGGTCAATACGGGCTTTGAGATCAATCTCATTCCAACCTGAATTCTTTATAAGTTGGGGGGTACATAGAAACCAATCTAGCCTCATCCAACTTAAAAATCCGAGGTTATTAAAATAGTGAACATAATCCTCTCAAAAAGATGAAACTAAAGGCATAGTTTGGTGATTTGGTATCCAATACCGAGTTCATGGTTGTCTCATATGACACCACTTTAAATGACTTATTAGGATGTCCCTAGATAGACCTATACATAGTTGTTCCATCATCATATGTTCAGTGCCTCAAATAATCCATCAATGGTTGAGTAAGGGTGATCCTTGGATACGCCTCTCCCTTTGACTCATGTGAATACCTCTACCTAGATCTGACTACCTAAAAGGATCCAACTGTGTTCGTACTCAAAATGATATAAAAACCACATTGACATACCCATAGGATGGATTAAAGAGTATTATTATTCTATTGATCCATCATATATAAGAAACAACCCCATTTCTTAGGAACTATTTCATCATGCCTAAGAAAAAAGCATTCACTCAAATCAGATCTTAATCTTATGAAGGAAAAGTGCCTCTAAATCCCAATAAACCCTTTATAAATTCACATTATAAAATCCAACCTTTCCTTATAAATTGGTGTCTCCATCATGTATACCAAAGTGCAGGATTGACCAATTGGAATTCAACTAATCCACATCGATTGAATTTGGTAAGAAGACCTCACTCATGAATAGCACATGAGATTGGATCTGCATCCTCTAAAATATTAGTCTTTATATAACTAGAAGTATCGATGTATGTTTCTAATGATTCTATCCATGAATAAGAAGATGATTCTATAACTCAAATTCCTATTCTAGAGGAGCTATATACTCCCTATAATCCTCATGTTTCTGAAAAAATGGACTTGTATGAATTCCCTTTTACCTTTAAATAATTTCTTCTATCATTGATGAGTTGATTCTAGTAAACATTGGTTTCAAGGAATACTTAAGGATGAAATTGGTTAGTTCCTTCATGCCTCTCGATGAACGAGATCAATATGCTATATTCTTGAAATATCACCATGATTTATTTTCTTGGAACTACAAGGAGATTATAGAGCTCAATCCCTTGGTCACCACCCATCATCTTGTCCTTCCCATTGGCCATTGAGAATTCAAAAAATACCCATAAGGATGAATCCCTCCCATGGAACCTTGTAGGTGACTGAAGTTGATAGGATAATCAAATATAACTTCATCAGAGAGGTTAGGTACCCCATGTGGATAGCCAATATTGTCTCTTTTAGGAATAAGAATAGAAATATCATAGTATGTATTAACTTATAAAACCTCAATTTTCACTACTTGAAGGATTAATTACTCATCATGGTCATAGTGTTTCTGATCAACACAAAAATTGACTTCTAGGACTTATCATTCATAGATGGGAGATGTGAAATCTTTTTTATGTATATTTTCCACATCATTTTATTAATATTTTTATAATCTTATTGGTAAAATGAACTTTAAATTTAAAATAATATAACTTTAGTTAATTTTCCATTAAAACTGTTAATTTATGTTTTTTTATTTAAATTCATTTTTATGTTTAAATTATTAATTTTTTCATCCCTATAATTTCTATATATTTTATTTCTAATTTTATTTTTAAATATAAATTTTATGTATATCTATTTTATCGTGGTATTTAATAGTTTAATTTTTTTTATGTTTTTGTTAATATTTAATAAATGGAACTTGAATTTAATTTAAATTATTTTTTTGGTGTTTTAATTTTTATTTTTAATTTTTAATTGGTTTTCAAATTTTAATTGTGGAAATTGAATTATGAGTTTTGGAATTTGTTCTTGGGAGTAGGTTTTTAATTATAGAATTTTTTAAGTGTAGGCCTATACGACCATAGAGTTAGTCTTACAATTATAAGGATGGTGAATAGACTATGCTAGTGAAGAGTGGTTATGTCAAGTGATATTTATTTTGAAAAAATTACAAGATCACATGTGAAACCAAGACACCTTTATTTGATATTCCATGTGTATGACGAGTTACCAGGGTGCTGAACTTTTGCAAAGTCAAGTGACCACTTCTGTTTAACTCATTGACCATATGAGTAAAAATTGATTGACTATGAGCCAGAAAATTTCGCAACCATGCATATATTGGAAACATGAAAAATTTATTTTACAATTTTGAGAAGATTTTTACTGACCAAAATCATGGAGTTGTATGTTGTGAAATCTATTTTCAATTGATCATGAATACTCACAGTTGATTTTGAATTTAAAGATTGATGAAAAATGAAAGGTCATTACTAATTTATATTGTTGAAATAGAAGTGTCATGCCTGAGATCATTTTAGATTTTCACCAATAAAGATAGAAGATTGAGGATGAAACAAAATTGAGGGGTATATTCATGAGGATAATTAGGGAAGACTGAGCTTGTATTTAGAGTGAATCTTGATATAAATTGAATATAACTTAATCTCAAACAAAGAAGGATCTAGATGAAGGTTACTGGTCTTAAACCTGGAACCAGAGTGAATCCAATGATTTATGAGCCCTATATATGAGGTCATGATTAAGGCCAACATTGTGGGAAATTAATCCAAGTGCTTCAACTTGGGAGAATATTATCCACTAAAGAATAATGAAATTCCCAATCTTAAAGATAAATAGGATTCTCAAAACCATCATTAGAGGACAACCTAGTTTGAATATACAGAACCAGTTCTCTCCAAACTCAAGGAGGGTTGCAGAGATCAGATAATTGAATCCTGATTCGGATGGGATGGTTCGAAGAATGTGACCATTATTGGTTTTTATGATGTAGTTTTAAATTAACGAAGGTTTTGGGGCCTCACCATTATAAATCCTTGCTTATGTGATGTCGTTGATGGTTACACACTAGGTGATGGATCAACTGTGAATGTGACACTAAATCTACAAGATCTTTATCATTTATAGGTATTGTGAACATCACATAATTCGACTGAGTTTCCATATAACACATCTTAAGGGATAAATATTCTCTTGGGACACTTTTATCGAGTTAAGGCCACATGAGGCCAGGTCTGAGTTGATGACTTGGGTTCATTTATGGAATCTATCATGAGGAACAAGGAAGGATGGATCAAATTTTAGATGTGTCTAGTTTCATGATATCAAATTATAAAATAGAGTACATGTGAATTCATTTAATTATATTTTAAGTGGGTATAATCATGTAATATATAAGTGATAATACACTATGATAGAAGCCACATGGTTACTAATGAGCCATTGAATAGGAATAAGCCAGTGGTTCTTGACTGTGTTCTAAAGAGAAAAATGGAAATAAATGGTATATGGAATTCATTTTTGGGAGATTTTGAATTCTCCAATGGACAGGGTGGTGGCGAAATCTGTATTTATAAATAACTTCTAGAAAATAACACTAGAATATTCTTGGTGCTTCGAAGTAGAGGGGTAAAGCAATAATTTTCATGGAGAACGTAGTCATGAGCACTATCATGGGTAGATACCAAGGATAAAGGAGAGAAATAAATGCATATATTTCAAGAGAGAATACACTAAGTTTATCATTTTATATTCTTTCTAGGTTTCAAAATTTCACTTTTATGTGTATCATTTACATTTAATACATGCCATACTTAATTATATGAGGGTATTTTAATTAGATAATTTATTTTTCATTTCATTTTCTAAAAAATTCATCCTTTTTGCAACTTAGTATTTTCAGCCATGAATCTTGAGAAAAATAATTTTGTTTTACAAGTGTTGAGAAATATTTTGATGTTTTTTATAAGTGAATTTAATAATAAAGATATAATAAGTTATCTTTAACAATTTAGTTTCAAGAAGGGAATTTTTTTTATCTTGAACATATCATATCTTTTAGCTACTTCAGTGGGATTCCCTTGATTTCTTTTCACATGACTTTTTTCTTTTACATAGTTAGTAAAAACATTATTAACATTGTATACACTTTATTTACTTATTTTTATTTTTGACACACAACACACCCATACTTCTTAGTTTTTTTCTTGATATTTTTATTAACAATGAAAAAGTAATATCCCTTTGACACTGAACCACCATCCCTTGGGCATGACCCTTCATTGCTATGCTAGTGTAGGTTATAAATTGTATTTTGACGGTTGTGACAACCTTTGGCCCCAGTCAAAATTTGGTACTGTTGCTGGGGAAGGAATTCAATGAGTGTATTTTTGTCAAGAAACACATAAAAGTAAATAAAAATAAAATAAACAAAATTCTAAAAAAAGATTTTTTTTGAATATGATAATTGTACCTACTTTCAAATTATTTTTCAATCTTGTGTATACTTGAGAATTAAATATTTTTTGAAAATTGATCTATGATTATGTTGAAGATATTGAAAAATTACTATTTTATTTCAAAATGGATCATTTTAGGGGTTGGGATCACCTAAACGAGTTATATTATGTCTTTTATAGATATTAGGGGAACGCTACCAGAAATTGTGTCTATAACCAACCATGAAAAATAGATCAATTTGAAGAAATCCAAGAATCCTATGAACCCAAAACTTAAGATTATTCAAAATTAAAATAATTGATGATAAAAATTATTACTAAATTTTACCAAAAACAAGAATAATATATAATTATAAAATTTAAAAGTAAAAATTTGGATGATCAGGAAAAGATAAAAAATCAAGAACAATGTGACTTAAGTGAAGGAGGAAATAACATAAAAGATTTTGAAAATTAAAGTGTAGTGGAAATGGGAATGATTTTAATGAGCAAACCAATGATTTGGAAGAATTTTAATCTGATAAAGAATAACATTTTAACAAAACTAACTCTATGAATATATAAAATAATTTTGATAAATATGTGAAGAACTTAAAGGGAGTTGAGTTAGATAATTTTGGGAAACAGTTGATAGAACTTGATAAATACTATCCCATTCCTTTCATGGTTCTTAGTTTTGAAAGGGTTCACTATTATAAGAGTTTTGATAATGTGATATCTTGGGTTGAGGAAAATTTGGGAAATTAGGTTTTAAAATCTAAAAATCCTTCAACGCATTTTACTAAAATAAAAGGAAGTGTGCTTGAAATAGAAGTTAAAGACCTTTTAGAAGAATAAAAAAATAAATAATTCAATTGTGTTGGAAATTTTGAAACTGTAGATAAATGTTATCTTCCCTACACTAAGAGTATAAACCTATAAATTTTTAATTTTATTCTTGAAGAAGATGAAGAGGGAGTGTACTTTGAAGAAAAATGGATTGATGATCTTTGTATTCCTAGTTACCTATTTGATGATCCCTCTAAGGAATTGTTTAAATAAATGGAAACTAATATTGATGTTTTTGGAGGATTTTGTTTTAATTTGAAATATATTGAAACTATTTTTTATGAAATTGAATTGAAAAACTTTTCATCACAAATTGTATTGGAAAAATCTACTGGTTTTAACCTGGAAAATAAATGTTTGTAAATTTAGATTAAAATAAAGGTTGATCACACACTAGGAGGTATAAGTAGAAATAAATTTTTAATGGTAGTTATTTATAATAATTTATTTTTAGATGATAAATTTTGGAATAAGGTCATAATTCTATGAAATCTAGGATTATTGATGAAAAAAGTTAAATATTTCCAGTTTTCAATGTATTCCTCATCTTATTTGGATGTTGATTAAAATACAGTAGTTAAGAATTACATTTAAGAGGAAAATATTGTGATTTATAACAGTTTTAATTATTTAATGAAAACTATTTATAACCCACTTCATGAGCCCATTTTTCTAAACTCAACTCACTGAACCCTGGATTTTAGTGATTTTGAGGTTGAAAATATGATAGGAAACTATTCCATTAATGCCACACACCTAAGAGCACATTGTTCTCCTTTGTCTCTTTAAGAGAGTTTTAAAATGTCAAACATGAGTTAAGTATATAAGTGGACTGTAACACCCAAATATTTTACAGTATGATACATCTTAAATAAATTCATTTTCTTTAATAGTTTTCATTGCACATAACACCGAGTTCAAGTGCACCATGATCTATCAAACTAGCCGTTTAAAAAGAGGTTATGAATATTATTAAATAGATTATGAAATTTATAAATTTTATTCTTCAAAATTTACTTCATTTTTGAATTTAAAATATGAAAATTAGCTTAGGGTAAATTTTTGGTATTTTTCTGAAAAGTTTCAATTTTTGATGAATAGTGAAAAATACAGCACTATTGTTAAAAACCGAATTTTTCATTGAAATAATTATTTTACTTTAAATTTATTTTAAAGTAAAAATATAAAAATAATACATATATTAATCCAAAGTAGGTAATTGGAATCATTTTTATAATATAATTATATATAAAAATTTATTGAACTTTTGAACATCTCTTTTACCTACCTTCTCGCTACATCTGTAGGATTAACATTAAACGTAATTTTACTGCTTCGGGGAATGGAATTTTGAAAAATGGGTATAAATGATTATTTTATCTAATATAAATAACTTAATTTTTTTTGGTGAATAGTAACTTTAGTAACTTTTTATTTTTTACCACGGTTAAGGGTGAATCTAGTAATTAAAGGTAAAAATAATATTATAATATTTAAATTTACCATAAATTTTGTCCTAATTTCATCAGATAAGTGGGTTTCTACCAAAAAAGACCTTATAATGAAATTATAATCTTTTTAATCCATTTTGGTAAGAATAAGACTTTTATTACATTTTATTTAAAGATAAGTTGAAAATGTCATACTCATAGTTTTAATAACTAAATCATTTTTAATATATGATTATACATAAGATAAATTAAACTATAAATAATAATTTTAAAGATATTAAATTTATATTCCTTATGATATTTTATTTTTATTTTTTTGATAATAAATATGTTAATGAAAGGCTTTCATAATAATGATGAAGTAATTTTATAGTTAATGGAAAAATCAAAAAAATTATTTTAAAAATAATAAAATAAATTTAATTTGAAAAAATTAATAGAAAAAAAATAATTTTATAGATAACATAGACATGTTATAGATATATTATAAGTGTTATTTTTAATTTATAATATTGTTAAGATATTTAAAAAAACAAATAATAATATTTTAAAATAAATAATATTTTATTAAATGGTATAAAATTCATAAAAATATATAATTTATCCCATAACTAGGATAATGTTAAATATTCCATAAAATATTCAATCAAGGATCTTTTTTAATTTTATAGTAACTATATTAACCATATAGTGTGAAAAGAAAAGTAGTTAAGGTAAGAGTTAAATTATTTAACTAAGGGTTAAAGCCAAAAGATAAGGTTAATATTATAACCTGACCTTGTCTAAAAATAATTTTTTATAGGATTTAAACCCATAACCATTTTATATTATAAATAAATCACTTTTGAGATATTTTAAATCGAAAATAAATTTACAATAAATTAATTGTTTTAGAGTTTCCTAGAGTGCTCCTACCCTCTCTTATAAAAGGGAACCTATCCTTATATTTTATTCACACCTCTAAAGCCATTTTATTGAACAAAACCAGAAAATTTATCCTAAAAAATTCCCTCAATTCATCTTAAATGACATAATTTTGGCATAAATCCAACCTAAAGAGTCGTTTTCTACAAATCAAAAGGAGACACTCAAAGATGAGGTAATTATTTTACCTACTCTTTCAAATTTATTTTCTTATTACACTCCATTTTCCTAATTTTTTACATAATAAAGTAATAAATCAAGAATATAATATATGATAAGATGTTTTTATGATTATTTAACAA
This sequence comes from Viscum album, assembly GCA_963277665.1. Classification (NCBI taxonomy): domain Eukaryota; kingdom Viridiplantae; phylum Streptophyta; class Magnoliopsida; order Santalales; family Viscaceae; genus Viscum; species Viscum album. Next base: position 1,821,505,065 of record OY728135.1, on the reverse strand, counting down.
CCATATTATTCCTTTTACTCATCCTATGAAAAAAATATCACCATGCATGTGTATGTACAACTTATCGTCTCCACATCGCGTTGTAATTTGTTTTTCACCACCACCTTACTTAGATGGGTATAATGATGAAAATAATAACTATATGTGATTATTAAAAAATTATATGTATTTTTGAACAAAATATATACCATCCACATCCATATCATTTCACAATTATGGGAATGATATCGTCGCTCGTGCGTACGTAAGACCTACCATCTCCACAATGTGATGTGATTCATTCTACATGATATCCATTAAAGTATGATTATATAAATATATATAATGAATAAATATTTTATATATTATGTTAATATAATTTTTAATGATATAAATTTGACCTAAGATGGACAACTATAACTTATTTGACAAAACATGCCTAAGAAAATGAAGCAGTTAATACCCAAAAAACGAGTAATAATGAAATGTCACTAACAAAAAAAATGATAATATGATCATATATGATATAATAATGATTAATATGATTCTATAATAAGTCAATGACATTATTTAATTCATTATACAAGAGGTTTTTATATATAAAAATGATATCATACCTAAGGTAAGGGATAATTTCTTAATCTCACTATTATCTGAGATTGTATATACGTAAGTATTTAGTGGGGTATATTTATCATCCATGTCCATGTTTCCTAAATATTTATTACAAAATATTATTTCTATTATTATTAAATTATTTAAAGTAAATTTTACCCATTGGTTAATTTTTATTAAATAGTATGAAAGGAATCTTTTTTGTTTTCAATATGAGGTACTTTTTGACTTTTCCAGTAAAAGTATGAGAAGAATGTTTTTTAACTTATACGTAATGAAAAGTTTTTTACATTTTCAAAACACCTTATTTACATGATTATTCCTTTAAAATATTTCAAGGTTATTTTCAAAGAAATTATTTTCTTTTAAAATTGGGTGGCATTTTAAGAAAATAAAACATTTTTGAATAAAAAAGGATTTTTTTCTCAAGAATTAATTTCTAGTGTTTTATCAAAATTATTTTCCATCTATGATGAAATTATTTAATAAGTATATGTTTCAAGTATACTATACTTATTAGTCCTATGGTTTGATTATGTTCCTGATGGAATTCTATTTATGAAATCAATTTTTTTCATGGATTATGTTATGATGGAATGATGTTTAAGAAATCCATTTTATTCCTTAGGTTATACTATGATGAATGATTTATGTTTTTTTTGGAACACATAATAATGATTTCATTACGAGATGTGTGGGACCTATCTCTCTTTCCAATTCATTGAGTAAATATTTATATCTCAAGAGATAGACAGGGATGGAATGGGAAATGATCTCGATTCAGTAATACATGCTAGAATTAGGTGTTAACTCAAGTCAATAATGGAATTTTTCTACTCTTGTGGTCTTGGAAATGAACCTTGACTAATATGAAATTATTTTATATTCTTATGTGTATGAAAAAAATTCCAAGGCTTATGTTATGAATTTTGTAAATATTCTTATTGACTCTTTATGAACTTTTATTATTTATTCCATGACATGATATCGTGATCTTTCATATGTAGGATATGATTTTCAAATGTTATATTCTTATGTCTTATGATTATTATATGATTGATATCTCCCTTGTTTACCCTTAATAAGAAATAAATATCACCCTTTCTTATATTTATTTTCCCCAAGTTATGAAAAAGGGTATTAAGTATGATATGCCAAAAATGAGTCTAGTTATGAAGAAATAACCAAAAGACTATGTAGATATCTTATGAACTTGTTCTTTATGTTTCCAAGTTTCTAAGAAAACTAAATCTATATGGTCCTGATGTGGTTTTTTATATTTTTTAATGAATATTTTTAAATTTTGAAGTAATATTTATGTATGTAAAGTATGGGCCATTATAGTTGGTATCAGATAAAAGGTATAGTTAACCTTTAGAAACTGGGATGAAAAAACCTCAGTAGGAACCCTAAGGATATGTTGAAGTATAGGTTACAATCCTAGTGTTTTATAAATGATCATGAATATCTAGGAAAAAACCTAAAATTTGCTTAATTAAAATTTTATTCTTGATTATGTGGTTTTCCCATTATGATTAGTGTTTCCCACACTATGCTTCTTGGTTTTAGTCAATGGATGGAACCTGAAGGAACCACGTTAATGTTGAATGTAAAGGGAAATGAAATGATTGTACTCCTGAGAAACTAAATGTTATGGGATTTGGAATGAAAAATCTTATAGTTTTGCTTATAAAACATTCTCAAGCTATGAATCATTCAGGACTTCTAAATGAGAAAAGGAGGTAACAACATTTTGTTGAGTCTATCATGAGCCAGCATACACCATATTTTAGTGGGTCCTCTGATCCACAAGTGGATGGAAAATGGATTAGTACCACTAAAAATATATTTTCAGTTGTCCAATATTCAAAAAATGATAAAGTCACCTTGGTAGTGTATCATTTGGAAGGTGAAGCTGATCAATGGTGGAACTTTATCAAGAATATGAGGCAAAGAGATGAAATTGTCTCTATAGAATGGGATGAGTTCAAGAACTTATTTTTTAAAAGGTAATTTCTTCTTATTCATAAAAAATAGATGGATAAGGATTTCTATGAGATTATGAAAAAGTATGATGAATCCATTGGTACCTACGAAGCAAATTTTACAAGAATTTCAATGTATGCGTTTGGAATTATTATCCAAACCGAGAGTAAAATTGATCAATTTTTTAATGGATTAAAACCAAGTATCTAAAGGGAATTAGCCATAATAGACATTAATAGTTATGAGTAAATCATTAAATGTTCTCTCAAGGTTGAGATAGAGATTTTAGTAACCCATCAGTCCTATGGGTTTAATAAGAATAAAAAAATGGAATTCAAGGGAAAATATAATGACCACACTAAAAACAAGATAATTTTCTCTTATAATCAAAGTGTGGAAAGAAACATGAAGTAAATTGTATTAAAGGGATTGGAAAATGTTTTAAGTGTGGGAGAGAAGTTCATCGGGTAGTTGAATGCCGTAGTGATGGGAAAAAATTTCTAATGATACGAATAGAGAAAAGGCTACATATAATGAACCTCCTACAATTCCAGGCTATAAGTGCAAGGAAATGGGGAATTATTGCTACTAATTCCCTAATCCAAGGGTTATCGATAATGATATACATTAGCAAACTCTTAAGGACAAAGATAAATGCAATTCACATGAAATAACTATTGGCGATGTGGAATATGATAATGAAGTGGTGAAAGGTACACTTACCATTCACTCTAAAGTAGAAAATGTTTTATTTGATTCTAGATCCACACACTCTTTTATTTATAAATAATTTTCTAAAGTTATCTCTGTATTACCTCAACAATTAGATGTTGAGTTATTTGTGACAACTCTTAATGGAACAAAGGTCACATAAAAAGTTTATAATTTTATCCAATTAAAGTTTGTAAGAAAGTGATTCCTATAAATCTTATGATCCTTACTTTAGTGGAATTTGATGTGATTCTTGGCATGGACTGAATTTATCTATATGGAGCTCATATCAATTTACAAGGGAAGTCAAATTTTATATTCTAGATCAATCTATGACCATCTATCTATGCAAGGATGAGTATGACCTTCCAATGGAAATTTCTTCCATCTTATGGATCTTGATTCTTATAAATGAAGGTTATCTATCTCAAATGGTTGGGGAGAAACTCACCATTAAGAATACACCTATTGTATGTGAATTTTTTGATATCTTTTCAGAAGATTTTCTAGGTCTTCCACCGAATCGTGAAGTGGATTTTTCAATAGATATCATACCGAGTGCTATGCATATTTCAAATAAACCTTATAGAATGTCCCCAATTGAGTTGCAGGAATTGAAGAAATAACTCTAATATAATCTTGAAAAGGGATTTATACACCCTATTTCATAACCTTGGGGTGCACCTATTCTATTTTTTAAGAAGAAATATGGATCGATGAGACTCTACATTGATTATCGAGAACTTAACAAGATCACTATCAAGAAGAATTATCCTCTTACCCACATTGATGACTTATTCAACCAACTAAATGAAGTTCAATAATTTTCCAAGATTGATCTTTATTTAGGATATCATTAAGGGTCAAGAAGTAGGATATACCAAAGATAGAATTCCATACAAGGTATAAAAACTATGAATTTATAGCGATGCCTTTTGGTCTTACTAATACTCACCTATCTTCATAAATCTAATGAATAGATTCTTTAGAGTCTATATTGATCTGATTGTGGTAGTCTTTATAGATGATTTTCTTATATATTATAATAGAATAGAATAATATGATGATCACCTGAAAATTATACTAAAGACCTTGAGAAAGGAGAATATTTATGAAAAATTTACCAAGTGTGAATTTTGTATTCAGAAAGTTTCATTTTTAGGTCACATAATATCAAGATATGGGATATCTATGGATACAGAAAAAATATAATTTATTGAAAGTTAGCCTAGACCAATAATGGAAACTAAGATCTGAAGTTTTCTTGGTTTTGATGGATATTATCGATGTTTTGTGAAAGATTTTTCACGACTATCTAATCCACTCACCAAGTTGACTCGGAAAGGAGTTAAGTTTTGGATAGAGGAATGTGAATAGAATTTCGAAGAGTTAAAAATAAGGTTATAAAGTGAACCTATGCTCAAACTTCCTTGTAGTGGAGAAAGGTTTGTGATCTACAATGATGAATCCAAGAAGGGGCTTGGATGTGTTCTCATGCAAAATGATATGGTTATATATTATGCCTCATGAAAATTGAAAATCCATGAGCAAAATTACCCAACTCATGATTTAGAGTTAGCTGTGGTAATATTTGAATTAAAGATATAGAGGAATTATCTTTATGGTGAAAGGTGTGATATTTATACTGATTATAAAATTTTAAAGTATATTTTTACACAAAAAGAGTTGAATATGTGCCAAAGAAGATGGTTGTAGTTGATTAAATATTATTAATGATAAATACACTACCACCCTAGGAAATTTTACAAGGTGGAAGATACTTTGAGTCAAAAGGACCATGCTAGTCTATCCATGATGAGGATTACAAAATATCCAATATTTATGGATTTGTGAAGGGTAAATCTTGAAATTTTAAAGGAAGGGGATAAATATTATCTTTCTCAAATGAATTTTCAACCATCTATTCAAGTGAATATTAAGGAGGCGTAGAAGGAATATATAGAGCTAAAAAAGAAGGTGAGAAATGTTCTTGAATTCAACCTTGATTGTGATGAAATAATAAGGTTCAGAAACAAGGTTTATATTCCTCCCATACCAGAATTAAAGAAGGATATGTTGGATGAGGCTCGTAGTTCTTTATTCTCTATTCATCCTGGAATCACAAAGATGTACATGGACCTAAGAGAATATTTTTGGCGGGATAACATAAAAAGATATATTTCTGAATATGTCTATCAGTGCTTAGTTTTTCAACAAGTTAAGGATGAGAGACATAAGTCTAAGGGGATTTTACAACCATTACCCATACCTGAATGGAAATAGAAAAACATCACTATGGTTTTTTTCGTAGGACTTTCCAAAAAATCTAAAGGCCATAATACTATATGGGTTATATTTGATCATCTTACAAAGTCAGCACACTTCATTACTATTAGAGAGGATTTATCTCTTGGAAAACTTGCTAAGATATATATAAAGGAAGTGGTAAGTTTACATGGAGTACCACTTTCCATTATCTCTAATCGAGATCCGAGGTTTATCTCAAAGTTCTAGTGAAGTCTTTAGAAGGCTCTAGACATAGAGTTAAGTTTTATAACTTATTATCACCCTCAAATAGACTATCATTATGAAAATACAATTCAAAATCTAGAAGAAATGTTGAGAGCTTACTCTATGGATTTCAAATTTGGTTTGGATCAACACCTACCTTTGGTAGAATTTTCTTACAACAATATCCTTCAATCTAATATTTAGATGGATCCTTATGAATCCCTATATAGAAAGAAGCACAGAACTCCAAATTACTGGGATGAAGTTGGGGAAAGAAAGCTATTAGGAACTGATCTTAATGATGAAATTAAAGAAAGGATCAGATCTATTCAATAAAACATAATATAAGGTCAGAGTTTACAAAAGAGTTATACTGACAATCGACGAAAATACCTAGAGTTTGAAGTGAGTGACAACGTGTTCCTACGAATATCTCCCTAGAAGAGAGTAATGAGATTTGGAAATAATGGCAAGTTGAGCCCTAGGTATATCAGTCCTTTTAAAATTTTGGATCTTGTTGGGAAGGTAACTTACCAATTGGATCTTCCACTGAATCTATCTCAAGTTTATGATATATTCCATGCATCTATTCTAATAAAGTACATACCTAATCCCTAACATGTAATAAACTCAGAAGTCATACTTCTAGATAAAGATATTTATTATGAAGAACAACCAATAGAGATTTTGGATCATTGCAGAAACGTTCTATGAAATAATACCTCTCACTTGATTAAACTTTTATAGTGGAACAACCAATTTGAAGAAGCTACGAGGGAACTTGAATATGTGATGTGGTAGAGGTATCCTCATTTTTTTGTATCCAAGTGATGAATTTTGAGGGAGAAATTAATTTTAGGGGGGGGGGGGGTAGAGTGTAACACCCCATGATTCTATAGTATGTATCTTCTTAAATAAATTCATTTTCTTAAATATCTTGTATTTCATGCAACACCGAGTTCGAGTATACCATGACCCATCAAACTAGACGTTTAAAAAGAGGATATGAATAGAATTAACCACATTATGAAATTTATAGATTTTATTTTTCAAAATAGACCTACTTTTTGAAATTTTAATATGAAAATTGGCTTAGGGTGAATTTTTGGTATTTTTCTGAAAAGTTTCAATTTTTGACGAATAGTGAAAAATACTGCATTGTTGTTAAAAACCAACTTTTTTCCTTTAAATAATTATTTTACTTTAAATTGATTTTAAATTAAAAATATACAAATAATACATATTTGAACACAATGTTGTTCATTTGAATCTTTTTTATAATATAATTATATATAAAAATTTATTGAATTTTTGAACGTCTCTTTTACCTGCCTTCTCACTACATCTGTAGGATTAACATTAAACATAATTTTACCACTTCTGTGAATGGAATTTTGAAAAAAAGACATACATGGTTATAATTAGAATGAAAATTTTCAACTAATAGGAATAACTTATTTTTTTTGGTGAATAGTAACTTTAGTAAATTTTTATTTATTTACCATGGTTAAGGATAAATCGGGTAATTAGAGGTAAGAATAATATTATAATATTTAAAACTTACGCTAAAAATTGTACTAATTTAATTTTATAAGTGGGTTTTAATAAAAATCAACCATAGGCCAAAATTATGATCTTTTTAAGCCACTTGGGTAATAATAATACATTTATTATATTTTATTTAAAGATAAGTTAAAAACATCTTACTCATAATTTTAATAACTAAATCATTTTTAATATAGCTTTATAAATTAGATAAATTATTTTATATATATTCATTTGAAAGATAATAAATTTATATTCATCATGATATTTTATTTTTAATTTTTTTAGAATAAATATGTTAATTAAAGTCTTGCATAATAATGATTCAATAATTTTCAAGTTAATGGAAATATCAAATAAATGATTCTAAAAATATAAAAATAAATTTAATTTGACACAATTAATGAAAATAATAATTTTAAAGATAACTTAGACATTTTATAGATATATTATAAGTGTTATTTATAAGTAGTATTGTTGTTAAGATATTAAAAAATAATAATAAAAATTATCAAAATTGACTAAAATGATTCTTAAAAATAAATAATACTTTATTAAATAATATAAAATTCATAAAAATATATAATTTGTCCAAATAAATATTATAATGTTAAATATATCCTAAATTATCCAATTAAGGTTATTTTGGGATTTTATAATAACTATATTAACCCTATAGTGTAAAAAGACAATAAGAGTTAAATTGTTTAACTAAGGGTTAAATCCAGAAGATAAAGTTAATATTGTGACCTAAACTTATCTAAAAATCATTGGTTGAGAGTATTTATACCTATAATAATCATATATTCTAAATAAATCACTTTTTAGATATTTTAAATTGAAAATCAATTTATAATAAATTAATAGTTTTGGAGTTTCTTAAAGTGACCCTCCCCTCTCTTATAAAAGGGAACCTATCATTCTCTTTTATTAACACCTCTAAATCTATTTTTATCAGAAAAAACTGAACATTTATCCTCTAAAATTTCATAAATTCATCCTAGAGTCCATACTTTGGGTATAAATCTAACCTAAGGAGTCCTTTTGTGAAAATCAATAGGAGAAACTTGAAGATGGGTAATTGTTTTACCTACTCTTTCAAAGTTATTTTCTTCTCACACTTCCTTTTACTAAGATTTTTCCATAATAAAGTAATAAATACAGAATCTAATATTTCTTATATTTTTTATGATTTTTAGAAAACCATATTCCTCCTTTTACTCATCCTACAAAAAAAATATCACCATGAGTGCGTGCATATGACTTACCGTCTCCACACCGTGGTGTAATTTGTTTTTCACCACCAACTTACTTAGATTGGTATAATGATGGAAATAATAACTATATGTGATTATTATAGAATTATATGTATTATGTAACAAAATATATACCATCTACATCTATACAATTTCACAATTATGGGAATGATATTGTCGCTTGTGCGTACGTACGACCTACCGTCTCCATGATGCGATCCGATTTATTCTACATGATATCCATTAAAGTATGACTATATAAATGTATAGAATGAATAAGTATGGTATATATTATGTTAATATAATTTTGGAATGATATAAATATGACGTAATAGGCAGAACCAGAACTTATTCTACAAAACATGCATAAGAAAATAAAGCAGTTAATACCTGAAAAACAAGTAATAACAAAATGTTACTAACAAAAGGATGATAATATGATCATATATAATATCATAAAAATGATTATGATTTTTTAATAATTCAATGAAATTATTTAAATTATTATAAATTAGGTTTGGATATATAAAATGGATATCAGACCTAAGGTACGAGATAATTTTGTAATCTCATTATTATCTGAGATTGTTTATACATAATTATTTATTGGAGTATATTACTTGTCCAAAACATTTATTTTAGAATTTATATTCACTGATTTTTTATGGGTACCCAAGAAATATCACTTAATGTACATAATATTAAAACATTATATATTTTTATTTATTGAGAATGAAACCCTTTATTTTTTATGTCTCGATATTAATTCCATGTTGGCTTCTTTCCATACCACATCTCATATAAAGTCTTATTTTTTGTTGAAAACAATATTTCTCTATTCAAACTGTAGACTAATTTCAACACTAGTTATTTTCGAAACATTTATAAAATTACTTTATTAATAAGAATAATTCTAGACATGTTATTTATAATATGATTATTTTCATAAACCCTCTATTTTTATGTAGAGATCTTACTAATAAAGCATGGTTCCTCATCCCATTATTCCATGATAATTGTAATCATGGATATTTATAAATTTATTTCATTATCTTTTTGGAAGATTAGAATTTTTTGACAGATCAACTTTCTAACTTACCTCCAATAAAATGTTATGAAACTAAACTCTTTAGAATGATGAGAGATAGTTTGGACCCATACTATTTATCTGAAAGAATCTATGAACAAGACATACTATATATTCCCTTCAATAGATATTAGTTATATAGTTCTACAGACAATAATATATACAAGTTCAAGAACTCTTGTTCAACATTGAATTTTTTTCCTTCTATTTCTTTGGAGAAATCTTCCCTTGTTTTCAACCATCGTACATATGAGTTCGATCACATGATAAATTAGGGAGATCCCATGAAGAATCACATTTCACTATATCATCCATAGATATTTGGATTATATAACGAAGAGGTTTATTCCACAACTTATTCTTATAATTCTATGGTGGAAACGACATGTTTTCTTCTATAATAATAGGGTAGAGATTCCCTATTGTGAAATTTCTTGGAAAACAAATACACCATATTTTCCCTAGGTAGAGCACAACTTATTTTTAATTCTTATTTCATGTACCATGTCATAAGGTTTAATAGAAATTATAGTTTTATGAATAATACCTTAAATAACCATGAAATCAACACATGTCTTGTATTATCCACAAAACATGTCCTTTCTTGAGATTATAAAATTCAGAACTTTATCATTTCCAAATATTATGACACATCATCTATCATATCTAATTTCTATAACTAGATTCTTATTTTATATAATTTTGTAGACGAATATGCTATTAATGATCCATATTCTAATATTATCTTATTCTTTTATAGAAATCTCTAGAACCAATTCTTACTCAAGTATTTTATTTATGATCCAAGTCTTTGACATCATTGATGGTGGTGACGGGTATTATTTCCTCATATTATGATGGTACATCCTTATATTTCAAAGATACAAATATATTTTTTGTTTTCCGCTCAATAAATGATCCTTTTATATCCTTCAATAAACTAGTTTAGGTCTTCTTTAGAGAATTCCTCTATTTTGTTTAGGATAAATATCATTAAATGTGTCCATATCCTCCACACCAAAAATAGTGATGCTGACTAGAATTCCTAGAATACTGAACATTTTTTGTCTACCTCATTTTCACTTGAACCCATTGATATCACTTGGATATGGAACATACATTTTGATAATTCCCCATCCTTCCACAATAATAACATATGATATGTTGTATATTCTTGGGAATCATTTTTGAACCACAGATTATCCCTTGGAATCTCTAAATCTTTTTATTCTTATTTATATTGAAATAAATCAACAACCATGAAGTTAGAGATTGTGGTATAATATAAACCATTACTTATTTCTATTTATAATAAATTCTTATACCATTATTTTCATTCGAAGGTGAATTTTCAACTCCATACATTCATTTAACTATTTTTCTGATCTATAAATAGTAATTTTCTTTTTCATTTCACCTATGAGACCTTATTTATAACATCCATTTTAGTAGATAATATTTTCCCTTGATTGATTAACTATATTTTTAGGATGAACACTTAGTACTCATCTTTGTTGATATGTTTGAATTGTTATTTTTATGTTTTATCCACACTATCGACAAAAATAGTATATTCATCAACCATGAACTTGATCTCAATAATTTTTATGAGTTTTCATTATTTTCTAATATGAGATTTTTAATTTCAACCTTCATCTTAGACATAAATTCTTCCTTCTTATATATATAGAGAATTGTATCATGAACCACCCTATTGGATTTATTTGATTCTTCTCTATAAATTTATATCTTTTGATGTAATTATTCTAATTCAACTATAGGTCAACTCTTTCTTTGAGTTTTCTTTCATCGTTATCTATATCTTCCCTTATTTGGTAATTTCACAAAATAACCAATTTTCCCAATTATCCTCACAGTATTCCATCTATTTTACCTCATATTCTTCTAAACAATCATTTTTGTGCAAAATAACCTTATTCTTTCTGAATACGATTCACTTAGTATTTTTTGTAACTTTTACATTGGATGAATAATTCCACTTGGGAGTTTCATTTTCATCCACATAATCATCTTGAAAATTTTTGGGGCACATTACTATGAAATTTCCTCCCTTTATACAATGAAATAATGAAATATGAAGTTTCCCATTAAACAATACTTTTAACCTGTAAATATTTGAGGAATATAATTTCATAACATCATCCACAACATATTCTTCCAAACCATCTTCTATAGTGAGTTTCTTGAGGTCCTTGAATACCATCTCATTGGGCTTCCCATTTTCCACAAACTCATTATCATCATTTCTAATCTTGTACATGACAAGAGTAGTATGTAATATATCCAATTTTATCTCTTTTTATATGTATATTCAAGAATAAATACCTTTTTATTGAACAGAGGTGTGAGTATTATCAATATTCTCTAAAAGATCTTTACATCTTGGATAACCGCTCTGAGATCATGCAAGTCTTCTAGAATAACATTCACCAGATAACATATTTCATTGAGAGACTCATTGGGGTGAATTATCAAGTCCGCATATTGGTTACACTGAACCTACAATATAGCATATCATACTTTTTTTTCACCTTGAAATATAGTTAGAAGCTTTTCCCATGGCATGTGATAACATACATGATGTCACTAATTTTAAAATTATAGTGGATAAAGCTCCCCTAAACTATTTTTTTTAATAGAATCGATATATAATTAATTTTTATGTACTTATGATAATTATAAACTCTCCATGTTAATTGAAATACCATGCATTGCCTCTGTAAACACATTCAGACCTGATGATCAAAATGAGTATTGCGTCTGATTCTTCCATAGCTTAAAAATGTTTTCATCAGTGATCATAATCCCTTTATGATTAACAAAATCTATTAGTTCTAATAGGATAATAACTATGAATTTAACACTTTATATTTATATCAATTATTATCCCCATTAGGTAACATATCCTTAGAGGGGTGGGTTAATGAGGGGTTGACCTATTATAAAAACTATCACTTTGGATATTATTTTATCATTAAACAAAAATAATTTTTTTTCCTTCACATATCACAGAATAAATGGAAGTTAAGACATGCATAGGAAATAAAAATTATACTTGGATTGCCCTCAATGGGATATATTCAAGGGGAATTTAATGGAAATATATTAATGTAAAAAATCCATTAAAGTGAAATAATATTACATGGTTTGAAGTGGACTCACTGTCCCTCATAGTGTACATCCATTCCTAATTTAAAATCTCATTTCACTCTCAATTTAAGTGAATGAACAACTACTATAATAGAAATTAATGAATATTATTTCAAGGTTGATTCACACATGTGCTTGTATTTATTTATCAAATATATGAAAACCACCTTTATGATTGAATTTTCCTCTAGGTGTGTGTGATAAAACAACCATTCATGAGCCCCCCCCTCAAGACAACTCGGTGAGACCCAATAGTGAAATCCCTTTGGATGACACCAATTTGAGATCCCTTTATGATATCCCTACATGGTACATCTTCATGAGACTCTTATATGAGATCCTTCTATGAGACTCATCCGTGGGATCCCTCCATGAGAATAATCAACGAGTTCCCGTCAAAATCCCATCTTTTTTTCATAGAATTCATACAAATATAATAAGAGACATTTTATTTGTTATGGAGGATGTGGGATACAAATGGGTTTGACTATGAGTAGTGTAAAAATCCCGTCATCGTAAAATTTTTTGAGACTCCTTCATGAGACCTCTTTGTGAGATCCGTTCACAAGACCTTCTACTGATCATGAAAAGCGTACTATTACTGCATAATACATTGTTTTGATCATGAAAAATACTTTTATATAGACCAAAAAATTTATAAGGAATTCATATTACCTATTAAGGACGGTTTTTGAGGTATTTATAGGATTAAATCAACCACATTAACTTTGAAAATCACGGTTATCCATCCATTCCACCATATCAGAAATCATCCTCAATTTCTTTTCGTGATCCAATAATGATATATAAATTGAATCATGTGTTGGATAGTGAAATTATCTTACAGTGCTTTACATTATCCCATCATGGAATACAAATAATATTATGTGCACTTGCTGTGATACCATCATGTCAACTAAAAACAATCATGAGGTCAACGACAATGGATTCCTTTACATCACGTGATCTCCTCACATGATCCAACTAAAATCATGCTATAACATGACTTTGAATGATCGTGATATGTCTACATCATTTATAGCCTCTATTACTGCATCAAAATTGTTTGATCTCTGCATAATTTCCATTTAATGTCATGTAATGTATTTGAGTTCTTCACATTATATCATTTTATGGTTGTTTAACAATATTGTGGCTTCTTCAAGAGCATTGAATGATCTCATCATGGGATCCCTTGACAATTATGTAGTGTCTTCAAGTGATTCACATGAGGTCATTACGAGATCTTATGAAAATAATGTAGTGAATTCAGGTTATTCATGTGATCTAATCATGAGATCCTCATATACTCACATGGATTGTGTGATGTGATTACGTGATCTCCTTAAACTGTCACGATCACAAGTAAGGCATGTCTACCTTGGCTTGTAAAAAGAACTCCACATGACCCATTAGGACATATTCTATTCCACAAGATCCTATTTCACATTCCTTCTCTTATCAAAAATATCAACTGATGTGATCACATGATCTATGTTAGGATAATTATGCTAACTCTTCACATATCTTTTGATAACTATCCATCATCCAATGTAAAAAAATTTCAACAAACACAATAGACCAAAAAACACTATTAGGTGAGATTATTTAAAATAGTAATTATTTTTAATATTTATAATATTAAGAATATTATAATTTATTTCTCTATTTTTAAGATTTTAATATTTAATTAATTAAATAAAATAAATCTACTTCATGAGGGTCAGTAATACAGATTAAATGAACTAATCATATAATGATATTTTTTAATAAATGAATACTCCCTAAATTAGAAAACATATTTATATTTGGGAACATTATAAATTAATTATGATTATGAATATCATTTCATGTTAATTATCGATTATTAGTCTCATTTGATAAGAAATTCAATAATTATCCAATTCGACCTTAGTACCATGAAAAAAATGTCCTCAGAAAAACAAAATTAACCATTATATACCATATAAATGGATATAAATCAACATAATATAATTATAATCAATCAAATATATATGTAAAATATTCAAAATTAATTAATTAATTAATGTAATTTTATTATTATCAATGCTTTGTGTAAGTGAAGAATGAATCTAGATATAAGGTAAGGGGTCTTCCCAAACCACCTTTTTTTGGGTTATGAATTTTGTCTCTCTAACTCACTTTCTCTATCTCTTTGATGTTATTTAATGCTTAAAAATTATGTATATATTTCTTTTACCTATATATCTAGCTTATTATTATTTTCGTTTATGCAGCTATATGTACCATAATTTCATTTTCAATTACCTATTTAAAATCAAACCCGATTAAGTGGAAATTTTATATCCCTTACTCCTTTTATGAAAATTGCATTTAAAATTTTTATTTAGATTCATTATTTAATTAAATAAAGGAATATTTAGGGATAACCATGCTGGTATACCTCTATCGATCTGTGGTTTATTTTTATTTGATATTTATGTTAAAAACATATAATATTATGTGCAAAAGACTTGGGTCACTATTTCTATGTTTGTATATAGTATCTTACAATGTACTCGACTGAGTAGGGAAAAAATGTTAGGGTTTCTTTCTCTCTATTTAAAATCCATGACAAAAGTTTTTTATTGCACATCATCATTTATTTTATATATTATATTAAATAACCCATTTCCTTAAATTATATTTAATCTATTTCATTTCATTATATTTTAATTTCAATTTCATTGTATCCATATTTTGTTATTTTAATATTAAGATACCATTATCGAGTAAGTTTGTTTCTGGCTCAACTCCCTATGTTTGGTTAAAATGATTCTTCTTGAACTTATTTCTTAAAATATTGATTTATTCCATCCTAATATTCCATTTAATTTTTAAATAATATTTATATATAGAGGAAAAAGAATTTTAATTACAAATACTTTACCTTGGTTCTTTTCTCTCTCAATAATTATATCATTATCAATAATAATTCTAATATATATTAATAATTCTTTTTTCTCTTCGTCCATATTTTTTATTCTCAACACTGTTATCCTTATAATTAGAAGCCTAATTATGTATTATCACATGTGGACTCTGTGTATTCCTTATCATTTTTTAAAGAATTATTTTTTATTCCTTTTCTTGGTGGGTATTCAATAAATATATCTCAAAATATTAAAAATATTTTTCTGCCTTTCAAAATCAAATGTTTTATCATCCCATCCATATTTCTTTTGATATATTTTATCTATTTTCAGTGATCTATTATTGTATTTTATTTTTGAAAAGTAATTTTTTTCAAATATTTTTACTCCACGTTTTATCAAATAATTTTTTAAAGTGACCCGTAACATCATTATTTTACAAGTAAGTTAAAATTGATATCTAAAATCAATTTTTAACTAATTTTCAGATGATCATGTTTTATTCCATCTTTGTGGTTTTATATTTAAGTTTATATTTATGTTTTCATGGTTTCTAAATGAAATTATTTTTCTATTATTACTATAATTTTTTTATTTTTTTTCAAATGATCAAGGATATTTATTATTTCCGACTTGATTTTTCTAAAACTACTAAAAAGTGTTTTTTTCTACATCATTATCCTTTGATATATCTTATAATTATTCCTGGATGTTTTGGAAATGATTTTATCCAAAATATTGCAACAATTCACCTATGAAATTTATTTTCTATCATATTAATAATCTATTAATGAGTTTGTCTTTCTTACTCATTAATGTTTTATAATTTTAATTTTCTTACAATAACATACCATTGTGACCACATGGTTTTTCATTTCATTGATTAATGGGTGTTCACATCTATTCCATAGATCCATTTATTGTGGAAATTTATATAGTTAACCATATACCTCTTATTTATTTGGGGTAAATTCTACATTCTCAATTATCTTTATTGAAGCGTATTCACCCAAAAATTTATTAAATATCTTTGGGTAACCATATTTTTTCATAGGTATATAATGTTATAATGGAATTATGAATGATTTAATTATGTTACTCTATTTAAAAAGTATATAAAACCATTTCCTTAATATGTGTTCTAAATAATAAAAGGTTAATTTATTATAGGGAACATATGTTAGGATGATAGCAATTGTTTTCATATATTTCCCTCAAATGTGTTGGTTTAGGTTTATATCTCAGGATATAGTCAAGTGTATATATAATTAGTTTTTACACATATCCATGGGAATAATGAGAGTGATGCCTTCATGTAGATTACACTTAAATGGTTCCCTAAGAAGGCAGGAAACATGGTCTCAATCATGCGTCCCCATTCACCAGACCTTGTTGACTAGTAGTGAGGATCTAAGGAGGTACATTGAGGAGATTATACCCTCAAGATCGGAGTAGAAAAATAGTGGAATAAATAGATAAATCTAAGAATCATGATAAATAACTGACAGTGGAAGGTAAAGGATCCAAAATAATAAATAACAAACAACAACCATAACCAATATCGTATATAGGGTGATGTAATATCATGTTTCCTAAAAAAGGAAAAGGAAATAATGCTTTTCATTACACGTATGAAAAGAACAAAAGGACCTAATTTCTTTCTCCAATAGCATGAAGAGAATTGGCTTGGTACTATGCTTCCCCATTTCCACAATATATTTAAATGAAGTATCAACCACTATACACTTGGCCATGTACCTACCTACATCAACATAATCTTCATGGGTACCATCTGCGATAAAAATAGGGTGTGAAATAATCTTATTAAGATACCTCCAATAATGTCCATAATTACCAATTTTTAATTTTAAATGAGGAGAATATAAACACATGGATTGATGATTTCTAAGAGAATTACCATAACTCAAGGCAGTTGGGGTTCCAAGAAGTGAATATAAACTCTTGTCATTTTGTTCTTCAAATAATAATCATATAAAAATATGAAAGGGTAAAAATAATGATGTCATAATCATTGTATTATATGAGAATGATGAAAAAATATTTATCATTCAGGGTATTTGAATCCATTTTAATAATGGTAGGCACCAATCACAGGATTTCAAAAAACAATTTTTGAATACAAGAAAAATATAGTAATGTGGGATTAACATTTTCTTAAAACAATATAGTTCTATAATTGTGGTTTTATATTTTTAATGGATTTTAAATTTGGAAATAGTAGATTTAGTCAATTTTATTTAAATTAAATCATTAAAAAATTGTGGTCTAAAAATTGAATACTCTCTTGAATTAAAAATAAATCTTTATTCAAGTTGGATTCCCTTTCATTCTCAAATCACAAGAAATATCCTTGATTATCTATTTCTGAAATTTTTTGTTTGTAACTAAAAAATTAAAAACAAAATATTCTCTACACATAACAAGACCAGTTATTGGTTATCACTAATCACTCTTGGGTCATCCCACCATTATCTATCATATTAATTGATGGAATTCCTAAGTGTTTCGTGTGTGAAACAAATGAAAAATGTAATAAATATTTTAATGTAATTCAAAATAATATTATCATACAAGGTATACATCTAAATTCATATAGAGAATTAAATAGAGAATAATTTTAATTGAAATATATATTTTATAATAGTGTAGTAAATGTCTCCTCAGATCATCCAATACTAGATTAGTGTTATATCACTAGAGAATAAACATTCTTAGAAAAATAAAGTAACAATATAATGAAACATCTCCAGTTAAACTAATGATTTTTTTCTCCCGCTAGTCTTCTTATGTGGATCAACTCTATTTTTATTGAGAGATTATATTAATTGTTTAATCTTCCTTAAAATACCACAAGATAATAATGATCTTCTCTTTTTATTAATCATTCACACATGTAAAATTATTTATATTTTGACCCCATTTCGGTTTGTTCACATGGTCACCACATACTTGGTTCTATAATCATTATATCTAAATATCATTGTACATGAATATGTTATATTAAAAATATTTCCCCCCATTATCATGATCTATAAATAATTTCAATCGATTTTGGATATAAAAAATTCTACTTATTGGATTTACTAGAAATCAAATTCCTCTTGGTGGAAGTAGATTAAGTCTGTGATGGGATATAGTTTTTTATTTTTTAGTATTCAATATAAAAGGATTGGGATGAGGATGTTGAGTCTTGGGATTATACATAAGTCTATTTTTAGTATTACCCAAATGAGTCTATATGTTACATATTTCATCATTTAATTCATCATTATATTATTTGATTCTCCACTTTTTTTCTTTATCAAAGGCGGATGCAAATAATGTTATTCTCTGATTCATCATCGGGTTTCTAGCTTGCTCATCCCTCTGGTGATCACAACCATTCTATGAATTTATCTTCAAAATATTCAATGTGTTTTATTTATAAATGGTGAGTCATGTTCTAGTTTTGATAAATCCATTTCATTAATTTAAGTCTTCACATGGTTCATTAAAGCACAATAGATAGAAGTTTGTCTATGTTTCTTATTCGAAGATGAACATGGTGGACTGGAGGTGTGAAATGGCATCTGCTATTTTTAATCATACCATCATAGGGTAATTGGGAAAAAATATTTCATATCAACTTCACATAAATTAATTAAAAGGATTTATTATCATTCCATTAGGAATTAGAGCTTCGTCCTTAAATTTGATTATCAGGACATCCATGTGACATCTTTCAATCATTACTAATTCTTGATCCACATCATAGATAATTATCTAAAAAAACTCAAAGATATTATTCTTTAACATCTATAATAGATAGCATGTTTCTTTTAGTGTATTTAGGATTCCGAGTTCTGAGGACATAACTTGTTAAGATCTTTAACAAGATCGAGATTTCAATGGATGCTTGGACAAGGGGGCACGAGGTTTGGTTCTCTATATTACGACATGATTAAAGTTATTCATCCATCGTAAATATGATTTATTATATTTCATTTTCTATAGTTTCTTTATATTTTGGTGGTTTGGTATTTTTTAGAGCTCAATTTGGTGTTATCAGAATAGGCGTCGTGGATTTTTCTACTTAAATGGTGTGATTAGGGGACCTGGTCTTCGGTGGTCAGATAGATGTTGAGATAGAAGCTTTTTTAGCTTCTATGGGTGGAAAAATTGACTATTCTACCTCAGAGAGAATATTTATTCGATGTGGGACTCTTATTTTCTTTCTAGATCATAGAATGAAATTTATTAATGTTTGGTCAATGGTCGTCTTCTTTAAAGGTGGTTGATTTTATCTTTCTTACATGTTAGGTCATTGGATAGTTAATTTTCTTCATGAGATATCGACCTAGTTTGTTTTCATATTCATTGGTTAGATAACCATGGTATGGAGGGGAATGGATTCTTGTTTCTATAAGTATATATGATGATATGTAAGAGCTCAATATTTTGTAGTTACATAAATGATCTTTATATCTTTTATGGAATTTGTAGAGGGTTCATTCAGTCAGGATGACTGAATGTGTGTAGTGGGTGGCATGGTCAATGTATTCTTTTTATGAATTCCAATACTTTTGTTACCATCTATTTAATAGATCATGAATGATTTCTTCTTTTTTATGAGTAACAGATCTATCCCTTTTCAAAATTTATGTTTTTGGTTGATCTATTTTTCCACATGGTTGTTGACTGTATTTTCCAAATATCACACTCATATCCACTATTCACATACATGGACAATACATTAGTTATCAAAAAACCTATCCCTAATAGTACTAAAATTACTTCATGTGGTTTCTCTAAACTAGTCACCATTCCTTGGTTTTTTTGTGAAAATGGTACATTTTCAATTTATGGTGGTAAGATCGTCCACAAGAAGAGATTTCATGGCCAATCCATTCAATTTCTAAAATTTCATTATAACTTGTACGACACATATTTTTCTAGAGACATACATTTGTAATTAAAATAATGAAAAAATAATAAGATCCAAATCTCATCCTTCAATGAATAATTTTAAACTTATTAAATTTGTTAATTAAAACATCAAATTTCCATTATTAAATAGTCACACTCCAATCTAAGGTTTAATTTCATGAACCAAATCAGTTTATGAGTTTTAGTTTAATTTGAAACATGTTTAAAATAATTAAAAGTATTTATTTAATTTATTTACGAATTATAATTCCTGATTGAATTTTTAAAATTCTAAATTAAATTTTTAGTTAAAAATAAATTTAATTTTTATTTGTATATTTGGATTCTCATTTTAATTCAAAAAATGAATAAAACATTAAAATTCATTAATTGGTCATTTAAAAAATTAAGTCCAAAATTCTCAATGTAAATAGAAATTATTATATTACATAGGAAGTAGATAAAATAAGGGGGTACATTTAATAAATATGTATCAAAAGTATCTGAGAATTTTGGTTCAAGTCACTCCCCCATGATCTAAAGTTAAACTCCCAGGAAACATTATCATTGAATTTAAAAAAATTATTATTAACACTAAAATTAAATACACATCTGTCATTTAATGAAATAAAAGAATTATTCCACTAAATGGTCATCCCTTATATGTGAATTTCAAACAATATTTCACTTCTATTCATATTCAAATTATTGTTGCACTAGGTAATTTGATATATTTAAGTTGAATTAAAAAATTTACAAGTATCGAATCCATTTATACCTAGGTCTAAAGCTTCCTAATACAAATATCATTTTCAAACATCATTGATACTCCCTACATTATATTTTTAAAATTAAATTTCTCCTTTTTTTGGTCCAATATTCCCCTCACATAAATGAATTAGTTTTTTAAATATTGTCACTTTATACAAACATTTTAAAAACAATTCCATTGATGTATATGTTATGCAGTGTGAAATATAACTTATTAAATTTTTTATACATGGATTAAACTCACACACCCATTTCCATTGTCATATAAAATTATTATAGGATTCCAAATGATCATTTTAATCTCAATTCAAATGATTTATATTAATTTTTTTATAGGGATCCCTAAGGTTTTATTCAATCAAAAAAATTGGGATACTCGAGATTGAGTTTTAAATTCTAGAAACCAGATGTTATAATTAAGATTCCACATAGATCTCTTCTATTTCACTCCATTTCCCTTTACTTAAAATAGAATTTCCATTCATGTATGGGTGAGTTATTGTGAAAAATAACTTATTAAAATTTCTATAGAGGTCTTAAACTCACTCAACCAGTTCTGTTGTTATAGAAATTCATTGTGGGATTTCAATTGATCATTTTAATCACAGTCCAAAGGATTTATATTAATTTATTTTATAAGGCTCCAAAAATCTATATTCAATCAAAAAAATTTGGATACTCGAGAGTGAGTTTGATATTCAAGTAAACACATTTTACAATTCGGATTCCATATAGATCTTTTCTATTTCTCTCTATTTACCTAATATTAAAATAGAAATTCCATAAAATTGTGCTTAAATTAACTCAGAAAACATTCACATTAACTAATCATTGATTCAATGAGTTTCTAAAATCTTGCATGGTCCTCTAATTATGGAAGACACATTAAATTTAATTTTTTATCTCATTATTTTTTTTTATTTTCACTCCCAAAAATCTAAAAATATAAACCTATAGACACTATGTACAAACATATAATAATTAATGGGAGTTTTTTTTCATTTCAAGTTTTTTAAAATTTTAAAAATAAAAATTGTATTTACATACTGAAACTAATTTTTCCTTCTCAACCACACTTCAGTAAAAAATAATTATAATTGACTTCTAGAATGAATTTTTTCAAGAAATAATTTCAGAATAAAATTAGTATCCAGGACAACATGATGTAAAAATGAGACATGAATATTCACTAATTTACTATAGTTCAGGAGTCTAGAATTATAAATATATTTTTCTCAGAAATCCACTATTTACTTCTTGAATTTTTGGATATTCACATTGAATGGATTCATGGAACCTTCTCAAAGAATCTAAAATGCACCATATGAAAATATATTAGTTACTGTGTGTGGTTTAGTCAAGTTGGAATATAGTTTAACAATGAATAGCATAATGTTTTTAAACAAAAATAACAACACATTATATCCTACTTGAAATTATCCTCCCTAAATCAATTTACAATGAGAATATATAGTTTTTCATTTTACAGGAGTGATTTTTCATATTCATCCCTTCTATGATCTTCAGGCTCCACCATCTGTAACACCCTCTATTCATTAGCCTTTATTAACCCAATGTTCACTCTTCTAAGAACCCAATAGTCTTTGTACAATAACTCAACAGGCAAGTGAATGTTTTTCCATATAAAATTTCATAGTTCATAATACCTAAGGGGGTTTTTGAAGAATTTTTATAATCCCATAATAAATACTCTAATTTATTAATCCATTCATTGCAGTTGGGATACACACTTTTCTATAAATAATTTTCACTAATCTGTTTGACACATATCTAATGACTTTTTCAATGGGTGGTATGAAGTAACGGTTTAATGGTGTAATCATTATTTATTCATGAGGGAACTCATTCATTTATTATAGAGGTGGATAACATAGTCACTAATTATATATTAAATTTTTTCAAATAATAGATCTTTGGTGAGGTTGAATTTTTTCTCATCAGTGAATGCATAATCTAGATTGGACTTTGGGATTGGTTCCACCTCAGAAGTGTGAGGTTGATAACTCATATGTCTTTCAACCATATTCTCAAATCCATTTTTGTTCATAGTCATTATGTAAAAATATTTTACTATACATGTCCATCATACTGGTCGAGGATTTACATCATCTTTATTGATAAAATATATCAATGTTTCATGGTCGGAATAAATAGTCACTTTAATCCCTAAAATATAAGAATTAAATTTTTCTAAATCAGTAAAAAGAGAAAAAAACACTTTCTATATTGTTTTGAAATTAATTTGGGAAATGTCTAGGGTATATGATTTGTAGGTTACAACTTATGGAATTAAATAAATATTTTGGGAACACACAACCCCTATAACTTCTTCTGAAACATCACATATAATTTCAAAGGCTAGGACCAATTTTATAGATAGATAATGGGGTAAACGACCAAGAATTACTTGTATTTATAAAAATATTTTCTCTATGAATCATCAAAAAATAAATCATGGTTCTTTGAGATAATGTTAGTTAGGGAAAAAGAAAATTTTCAATGTTTGTATTAAACCTTATAAAAAATAAAACCTACCATATAAATGATCTAATATTTATGTGGATATTCCAATTTATCTCTCTCTTTTCCTTTATTCACTGATGGTTTCATCACATATTCTGCCCCCACGATCTTTTTCTTATATAGATTCACTTGGTACATGTTACTGTTCACTTCTTGCTTTGATCTCTAAGAGTGTACCTTCACTGTATTACCACTCAATGAAACTTCTTAATGTAATAGCAATGAAATTTCCATTGGGATCAGGAATTTATTGAAAATCAAGATTATCCAATCCTCTATTTAAAAAATTATTGATGGTTTCTATTAGTTGGATGGACTATAATTTTAATTCCATCAACTATGATCCATAACTAGTGAGAGTGGTCTATTTACTATTTTGATATTTTATGAACTATCATAGAATTTCCATGATGGAAGGATTTTATTCTATTCCTAGCTAGTGACTTGAGTATTCTTGGAAACAATATAAATGGAATACAAGGTGTCGGAATGGTTGATGAGAAGCCTATTGTAATCCTTGTTAGAATGGGGGATTTTGATTCTATTGGATCCCAACTCAAAATTTATTGGTGAAAAAATATACAATTTTTTGGTTTCCACTTGATTGATTCTATAACATCCAATGAAACTTGGTATCATAGCTTTTAGTCTCTTGAGATTTAAAGAATCCATATGTTAAATGATCACAAGAATAGTATATCTATCATACCTATGGGCGTGTGGTGGGCATGCTCATGTACTTTGTTCATAAGTATATATCTAACTAGAGATGATTATTGTTCAATTTTATTTTCCAATAAATGGAGTAGGATATTTTTACATCATATGTATCTCTAGTTTTAGTTCCCATACTAAATTGTAATGAAATTTGGTGGATCCTATCAATTATTCATGTGAAATAAATTGGCGAATTTTCAATCAATTATCGTCCAAAAGAAGAATCTAGTAGGTTCTATTCATTGTCAATCAATATATGGTAAATTAATACAAATAAATGTAGTTCTTAATAGGACCACTATTGGAAGGTTGTAATTAGTTTCTTGATCCTTTTCCAAAACTAAGGTAGAGTTTCTCATTTTTCATGGTGGAATCCATAGATATCATTTCTCAATAGATAAATCGTTAAATTAGAGATTAATTTATATAGTATGTCCCTCAAAAACTTTTTCCCTGAGGTGAATTATTTTTGTCACATATTATAGTGCCAATCCTTTTCTAACCCTTCAAGAGTTTAGGGGAACACCTTTTAGATGATTCAAACCCTGATATATCCTCTTGTTCTAAATCCAATGCATACGTATTTAAATTATCAGATAGTATATTTTTGTTCTTCACCTAATAATCCATTGTTAGGTCCACTAGGTAAAATACATTGGGGGTGAATCAATGTATGACATATTAAAACTCCTTCCCCTTAGGATCCTATTTCTTCATTAAAAAAACACACATCTCTATTTCTCCAATAGAAATATATGAACAGAAATGAAATCATGCATAGGACATATCAGTTTTACTTGGTTCACCCTCACCGAGCTACGTCTAAGGATCATAGAACAATGATGTGCGAATGTACCGAATCCACTAAATCTCACAATCAATTACAAGGTCTCAGATAGATATTTTATTCCTAGGAACACTACCTTTACATGTTTTAGGGTCTACTCATTGCATTCCCAAGGGTCACTATATATGTCTCTTCCTCTCGCTCGCTATCGGTGGGAAGGATCTCTGTCTTACACTTACATTTCTCACTAATCTTGGAAGGGGTTCACTCAGAGTTTATGGACCTGTAGTTCCATTAATTTTCATGAAATATCTCATCCTTATATGTAGGTATATTCAATATTGAATTTCTCTTTTAACCTGTAGATGAAATCTACTTTTTTGAATACTATTAATTGGTGGGAATTACTTCTACGAAAAATTTTATTTATCCTCCATAATTTCTCAAACCCTTAGTGAATTTCCTTTCTCTTCTACAAACTACAAATGGAATATGCTTTACGGGGCACCTCGTTCATGTACTACCTCCACTTTTGCTTCCATGTACCGCCTCCACATACTGTCTTTGCAAACCGTTTCTGTGTACTACTTCTATGTACCCGACTTCCTTCTTCCACGGACTATCTATTTTTTGGACCACTTATCCTTTGTGAACCACTTCTCTTCCATGTACGATTCTCCTTTGTAGGCTACCATGCTTCACAAAACCATTTTTCCAACCATTTCTATGAAATCCTACTTATTTCATGGAATACTCCATGAGAACCTCTCCTCTTTCACGAACTTGTTTCCCATGAACCACTTTATACTTATCCAAATTCCAAGAGAAAAGATGTTGTCTTATGAAAAATTATCTACATTAATTATGGGATTATCACTTCTAATATAGGAATATAGATACAAAAAATCTGCTACTCTGAGATTTACTAAATCATGAATGTTGTATTGCTTTCACCCCATATCATGGTCTTGCTACCAACTAATCATCCATACGCTGTCCACATACCACCTCCCTTCCTTTATGGTGACCAAAATCACCATCCCATTTTATCAAGTTATACCCATAGTGGATTCTCAAATCACGAACTCATTTCTTCTAATGACAAGACATCCCTTATACCACAAGCCTTCAATGACACATAATCTCCCAACAAACCATTCCCTTATGTGGTTCACATCTCACACGTCTCAGCTACCTTCCTTTACTGATTACATTTGATATTCCAGATACCACCATTCACAATCCGCGAACTATCCTTTGAAGTCCAAGTACTATTCACTCCTACATTAAAATCCATCCTTTTCCAAAATCAAAATCCCAATTTTGAGGCCCAATAATTTTGAAAACACTAGGAAACTAAGTTACTTTAAACACCTACTTTGGAAAACACCAACGATACTAATTCATGATCATATGGATTTTTCAACAAACACAATCAGACCCAAAACAAATCTATAGGAATCATTGAGGATTATTTACCCAAAAGCCTTGAAACTTTGGTAGAAACCCTATCATTCAATATTTAATTTCATTTCCTTATTGGTCCTTCAATTTTAATTTTCTACTATGAACGTCGAAATTTTTTGCATTCATTTCACTCAATGTCCTATTCTCTTGAGAAAGATTATGGTCCATATTATCACTATATAATGAAACTATTGTGGAAGTAGAAACCAAGGAATAATAGTTATCCAATGTATTAGTGATAAATACTCATTCCTCATATTTAACCTCATTATGACTTCAGAGTCTTCTATGAATAGATCTATCATCTTTAGAAATAAAACCAATGAGTTTGGAGGAACTGTATCTTGAAATCTAAAATCATTTCAATGAAAATTTAGAAATAAATTCCCCCCAGTGAATGGATCTAGGTTTGGTGCATGCCTATCATGGATCACTCAATTATTTTTAAACCTGGCAAGAGTATAGTATAGTGGGACTCATGTTGTCTCTAATGTAGAAAATGCCACTTTTGTGTTTTAATCTTGTTTAATGGGTCTGAAAAATAAAAATAAATGATGTTTATGTTTGTTGGTATAAAATTAAATTTAAATAATAGTGGTATAAATAAAAATTGCACTCCTCAGATAACCATGAATCATTATTTAATTTGGATTCCCCACTATTATTTAATTAAAGGAAATCTCTCGAATTATCATTTCTATAAATTTTATACTGAATAAAAAAAATACATTATCTATCTTAAACTATCATAGTCATTGGATACCACTAATAAATCTTTGATCATAATATTTTTAAAAACCATAAAGAGTGATTTAATTCCCAAGAGTATTTTGTATGAAAATAGTGAAAAATGAATTGAAATATTTATATGTGAGGACAAATAAGAATCTGCTAAAATCTACGCATCCAAATAGATCTTGTGAATTAAATAGTGTAATTTTCTGGATGAAGAATATATTTTATAATTGGGGTATAAGATATCTCCTTGAACTGGACACTACTATCCTAGTTTTCCATCACTAGATAATTAACAATTTGAATAAAATTAATAGAGGCAGTTGTAGAAGACAATAGCTTTAGTTGATCCAATTATTTTATTACACCCCTTCTCTTTCTCTTTTGAATATTTATCTTTTTATAGATAGATATACTCTATTAATCAATTTTCCATCCTTGAACATGTGATGAACACAATATTGTCATTCGATGCACCCAGTATGCTTGGAATTGTTTCATATTCAAAGCCTCCTTCGATTTCTTATAATGATCACCACAAGAATTGTTCAATGATCCAGATATCCCCACTATGGTAAACTCAAATATTTTAGATGAGAACATTCATCTACATGATCATGCTTCATACATATTCTATAAGTATCAAATATAAATTATTTAATACTCCTCGACTTAACTATAAATCAAATTAAAATTTAAAGAAGGAGATAATATCCTTATCAGAATACACCTTTTTATTTTACAATATTCAATGAAATATGATTGGGTATTTGGACTATAATTGGGCATTGGATGTTTTGGGTATATACCAAAAGGAGGTTTTATATTACCAATTCCATCCATTTTTTCATTGTGATATTTTTTTGTTCTTATTTTCTTCACCAATGGAGGTCGAAAATAAATTTCTTCCCTACTTTTTCATTGATATTCCAGCTCATTCATCCTTCCAACAAGAAACTTAATTCTCAGAATTTATCATCAAATCATTAAGTGAGTTATCTTCATCACTGGTGATTCAGGTTTTGGTTTGCTTCAATCCATTCCATCAATGGTAGTCTTTCCATAGTTCATTAAAGCATTATAGAGAGTAGTTGGTGCACGCTCCTTCTTTAAAGATTAATATGGTGCATTGGGGGAATTCATAATACTATTATATTTTTAATCACACATACATAGGATAAAGAGGAAAATTTTAACATAAACATTTTGTGGATTTTCTAATAAGCTATAGTAGTGCATCAATAAAGGTTGTATCTTTAGATTGTAATGCATTTATCTGGATAGGAATGTGAAATACTTCAATCTACACATAATTTGATCCTTCTTCTTTATATTATACTTTAAAATCGTCCTCTATAAGACTATATATAATAATTATAGATGGAAATCATGGTTCATTTATTGGTTTGGTGTTCAGGGTAATTAGGGTGTGGCTTGGTCGGATCTTCATCAAACATGAAGTTTCTTAGTGGTTTTCTTCATAAAAGGAGTAAAAAAATCCTCCTTCTAAGTTAGGTCACATACCATTTAGTTTTATTCATGGGCCATCGGCCTATGGAGATCATGTCTTCTCCAGTCATATAGGAATGGCATAAAGGGATCTAGCGTCTTGTTTTCATAGAAATTACTAATGAGATTTTTCCCATAGTCTTCTATGATCAAATATGTGAGTTTCAGATCCTCTCTACCACTGGGTGAGGGTGTAGTCAATTAGGATAATCGACTATGAGATGCAGGTGGTGAGATCGACATATGAATTTTCTTAATTTTAGTATAAATTTCAATGTCGATGTAAAAAAAAGGTATAGTCACTACTTTTTGTTTTCTATTAGGTTCATCCCCTTACAAATTGGTGGTTGTGATTGATATTTTTTCACATCTTGTTGATGAATTCTTAATACAAATAACACACAAATAACAACTCTTTACATGCATGGTCGATCGATCAGTTTTCCAAATTTTACCCATGACACATTGAAAATTACTTAAGACGGTCATTGGAAAATAGCCATGGTCCTTTTTTTTTGTGTGGAAGGACCATTTTATTTCTTAAGTGCTTTTATCATATCTAAGAAGAGAAGTCATGGTTGTCCCATAATTTTACCAAAATTCGAGTATGGTCAGCAATGAATATGTTATTCTCATGTAGAAATTTTCTACAAATATTTTAAAAAAATTATAAAACAAATTTAATTTGGAATTTATACATTTCAAAAATAATTTTAAATTAATTATATCAATTTATTAAAATAAAAAAATTGGATATTAAAAAATAACACTTTAATCCAATTTTTTATTTCACAAAAAAAATTCATGGTATCAATTGTAGTATCATTTAATTTTTTAGAAATAATTTTAACTAAAAAATTAATCCATTTATGAATTTTAATCCATTATTGAATATTTTTTAATTTTAAATTCATATTTAAAACAAAAGTAAATTTTAATATCAATTGTATGTATGGATTCTCAATTTAATTCCAAAGATGAATAAAATATTAAATATCATTAAACGGTACATTAAAAAATTAAGTCCAAAATTCAAGAAGAAAATAATAATCACTATATTACCAAGGAATTGTATTAAATAAAGGTATTTTGAATGAATGATAGTCTTTTTTTAAAGTTTGGCCCCTAAATAATTTATGAAAATGGAATGGAAAATAATAACATAATAATTCTTGAGTGAAAGAGAGACGATGATGGAATAGAATAGGCAGACCATTGGTAATGGAAGGGTCACCCTCAAATAGTAGAAAAATACATATGGGGTTCTCGGGGACCTTTTCTCCTGAAAAAATGACCTATGGGTTACTTTCATTCTCATAGAAAAATATGTTGATCACATTTTATTCCTAGGGAGTATGTTCATATCATTCTATCACCCTATTAACAGTAGTTATAAAATGGCGGTACTAGGAGGATATGCTCATAGTTTTTGGGATTCAAATAGGAAAATCTCAACTCAATGATTTTGGTTGTTGGTTATTTATACATCAAATTTATAAAGTTGGTTTCATCTAGAAAATTATTTTTCATAAGTTTTTTATTACCCCAATGGTTATGAAATCATGTATTGAAAAAAATAGTTGATGTTATATAATAGAAGATAGTTTGATATATATAATCACTCAAATGAGAGGGTCCACATAATGTGAATATTAGGCCCATCATGAATGAAAATTAAATATGGTACTGTTTAAGCTCATGTGCATAAAGTGAAAAGGTTTCTATTTAACTATTCATAGAACAGTGGGTCTAGAAAGAATAGATTTAATTTTTTTATTGATAAGAACTAGACCCTAAAATATTTGTTTCTTTTTCATTGATAACCTATATTATTCCTAAGCCATTATATATATGTAATATATTGAAAAGTAATTACCTAAAACCAAAAAATAATTTATGGGATTTCAACCAGACTGGTTTTATATCTATTTCATTATCTCTTTTATGATCTATCATTTCTCTAATACATGAAAGGTAATTTATTAGTGAGAATATACATGATTTTTTTATAGGCCTCCCTTTATAGGTTTTCATCCTAACAAGTTTTCTTGTCTGTTTCATTCACTTTTATGCTATAATTATTTCTTAATCTGTGAAAGATAATAGAATATAGAATTAATAGGTGAGGATACATTCTTATGGTTTAGGATCATTAAATTGTAACTAATGGTGTTCAATGTTCAAATCCATACCATAATGAACCATTTTGGGAAACCATTGAATTAGTACCCAAACCAATCCTTCACAATTCATGAAGGGAATTTTTGATAACCATGGGATGGAATGTAGTTAATTGTAGTAAAATATATACTACAGGGAATGATTTTACCCCATGAGATAAGAGAAAAATGGAAATTCCACTCATAATTTGAGCATGTGAACTACAAACATTTAATTAAACCACATTAAAAATCAAAAGTTTCAGTATTCAATAAAACCATATATGGAATAAAAAAACATAAATCATGAAAAACTATTATACACAATAAATATAAATGATCATATCCATATAAAAATCATTTTTATTTTCTAAAATTTGAAAATTAATACCAAGTGAGACAAAAAATGACACAACCAATATGATATCAGCAATTAAGAGGAAGATAATACCAAGATAAAACACATATCATGATCACCCATATCTACGTGTTTAGAAAAAATGATCCATTAATTTTCAAAAAAACTATACCTAAACTAGGAACATAATATAAGCCTCCATCTAGTGGGTGCCTGAAACAAACAAGTAATATATAAGCATGCTAACAAATCCCAGTAGGTTACCTCCCCAAACCATCTACATAATCAGTTAATATTAAATCACTTGCATTCTAGTTTTAAAATATAACTATAAAATTAATTGCTTCATTTTATTTAAAATAAGTCACATGATGCCATCATTTATGTTCTTTTTATTGAAGGTAAATTACTTACACATTTGGTAATAGTCAATATTTGAAACCCCATAAGAGGATATGTCATTTCTAAAGAACGAAAAAATTTCAAAACTATGATCTTCAATAAACAAATTTTGAGATAAAGGAAAAAACAAATCCAATTTTTAATTCACCATTTTAAAATCACCAGTAGAACCAAATGTAAGTCAAAATAATCATTTTTTAATAAAAAGGAAAATAAAAATTGGTGATGAATAATAACACAATAATAATTAGTATAATCACATAAGAGTATAAAAATTTATTATTCAATTTCCATAGGAGAACATGCATAAGTAGCGATAAAACTTATTCAAACAAAACTAAATACATGACTAAAAGTAAGAAAAAATAATAACATCTCTTATTTAATTAGAGAATAAAATGAAAAAAAATAATTTTTAATTACATTTTTATGAAAACATATCATAAATTATAACATCTCATATTTTCCCATGAAATACATTTCAATATTTCAAGGAACATTCTTAGAGACATTCATTAAGATGAAGCTTTAATCTGAGGCTCGGTGAGACCAAAATTGATTTTATAAAAATATTAAATGCATTATTATAATGCATGAATTGTTTTCCTTAATAAGAGGAATAAATATTAGACATTGATTCAAATTACAAAAAGTGACAATTGTTGTATTTGGAATGTGGGATTTACCCTAGGTGTGACATAATCCTTTTCAGCATCAGGGATTTTGTTAAAAGAATTCTGGGAATAAATAATAAGTTTAATTAATTTTTTTACAATTTATGTGAAAATATAATTCATACCGATAAATATGTGGTTAAGATGAGATTTTAGGAATTATCAACATAACCTAGGATATCTAGAGATACCATTGGAGGAGATCTTGGTGGACACAATGGATCTCGATCGACAACCAAGGATCATCTTCATGAATACAACTTGTAGATATCGACAAAGATAATGATGTGTGTTTTTTATTCAATCGTGATCAGTCCAAATCATGTTATTTTGATTTTTTGTGTGATTTTTTTCACCTTTTTATAATCCCATGATGAACAATAATCAAATAAACTAATATATTGATTTTCAAGTAGATTGTATTGTCAGTGTCGGTTCTTTTGCCTTGTATTTAGGGAAATTTTATTTATTTTTTATTATTGGATATGAATTCATCATTAAAATATAAATGTATCATGTTCAATATGAATATTGTATGAGTTTCATTCAGCATCTTCAGATTTTTTTTCTCCCTCCAACTCTATGTGTGTCAATCATTGATATTTTGGTTGGATGATAAATGGATGAATACATAGAAACTAATCCTTTGTGTTAAATATTTGGTGTGATAGATTACTTTGTCTTGTCTATATGTGGAATCAGTGATGTGAGTGGGGTGTGTGATGACAGAAGGCTAAAATGATTAAATTGGAGACCCATGGTTCTAGTTTGGAATACGAGAATGGTGAGGGGTGATAGCATGTTTTTTTGAGTGGTGGGGATGGCCATAATTCAGATTTCAACAGTGAGAACAAGGTGTTAAATAATAAATAAATGATTTGTGGTGTGAACTGTGGCCAAATTAAAGCACAGGGGAAATCATAATTCATATGAATAAGCATCATGTTGTTTAAAAAACCCTTCTACACAGCGTTTATTCAACTCTATGCGGCATTAGGGCTTCCGCATAGAGATAAGTTTAACATATTGTGTGTAATATTTCATAAATCGTGTTACCCTTATTAGATAATCATCTTTTGTACAATGAGTATTCATTCAAGTGTCCATTTTTTCCCACACTCAGTGTACATTGGAAGTATACAGGCGTGGAAATATGGCACACAAAGTGTCATCCTAGATCCCTACACACTGTGTGATGATATGTACACAAATACAGGTCAGAATACATTAGAGATGGAAGATAACATTCCATTTTTAATCTATTTGTCTATAGATTTTGTGTTGTGGAAATGTATATTCCATTTGAATGTGGGATAAGGACAGTTCCAAGATTAGTGAGACACACCATGTGCCCCTATAGTCACACCATGTACTCTTTCAAATATAGGTCTATGTTTTCATTATTCTCTATTCATATACATTGTGAAACTATTTGAGCTTCCTTGGTTCAATATCATTTTAGTGTGTTCCTTTGGGCGATTCCCATGACGGTACTATGTAGCATCACATCATTATAATAGAATTGAAACCCATTAATGGAATTTTTCTCGAATATAGCTCATAGTATTCCACATGGCCATGGGTGTGATCATCTATCATCCTTTTCCCTAGGAGGGGTTCTATGAATTGGTGTGACCAACATTAACTGGGAATTGATCCCCTACTTATTTTTTTAATCTAGATCGGGTTGTTGGTACATCCCAGTGAACTAGTTTCGATCCCAAATCTATGTATCAATGTTTTTATTTTTATGAAGTGTTTTCCAATCGAGTGTGTATCATATAAATTTCCTCTTAGTTTCCTTTGTTCTTCTTCATTTATTGATCTTATGAGTATGAAATCTCATACAAATTCCATTAGTGCTATCAAAATCATGGAGTGGGTTTTCCACGGGATGAGTGTTACCTAGAATCTCAAGTAGGAACCTAGGCTGGTAGTGGTTAATATCTTTAGGACTCAGAGTATTTTTATGAGTATATCAGTTTTATTCTTATTTTTCAATATTTCTCATATCATGATTGAAATACCTATATAGTAATGAGATAACTACTCTTAATTCTTCATGTTTAGTTATTTTGGGGTTACCCACTGGGTATTGTTATAGTCACCCTTACATGGGCTTCGCCTACACATTTAATGTCTTATGTTGATGAAATAAATTTTTATAGATTCCATAGACGATGAGGATAATGTGGATCATAGATTGGGATAAACAGACCGAGGAGTATACAAGTGTTGCATTTGATGGTAGTATCCTCCCTTAGAGAAAGTTAGAGTCCTTTGTAGTTTTTTAGTTGGGATTTTATTTATCCCTTTCATCGATTTCTTTACGTTATATTCACAGATTTATTATCTAGTTAGATGTATTCATGAATTTGGAATCAGTTGTAGTTTAGATTTCATCATTGTGTTATCTTAAAGATGTCTGTGTGTATAGAGATACCTTAGTCTAAGGCCTCCCATTTGAGTGTTATGCCTAGTTGAAACTATTCTCCAACCCATAGCCTATTAGTGGAAGGATTGTTGTAGTCAAACTAATTTCATTGCAGAACAGGTAGGCCACACTGTGTCGCATTATTATAGAGTGGTATGAGAGGGACTTTTCCATCTTCGGTTCAATGTTTGGAGATTATGTAGTTCTGAGGTTTGGTTTGGGTACTTGGGAAATAGTGTGAAAATTTTTCAGTTTTAAATTTCAGGAAGGGTACTCGATTGTTGGTGTGGAAGATGATTTATTGATTCACCAGGACACTAATAACTTTCTTGTTGACCCAGCACATGCCAGTACTAGTTATAGGGAAAAAATTAGTACATACATAATATATTAATATGTTGTGGTTTCTCTATACTTCATGAGTCATATCCTCATATATAATCAATGAACATGGTACATATTTTCTTATTTTAGGATGTATGCATGATTAGAGCATCTATAGTTTTAAAATCATAGTCAAGAGTATGATCAAATTAGTGAAGAGAAATCCATGAAGGTTCTTGGTAAAAAGTGGTTCTTTCTTTAGGAAGGTCATTAGGTGGTAGTTTCTCCCATTTCTCAGTCCATAGACCCACCTTCAGTGATGTTTTTGGATTCAACATGTTATACTGAGTCTTGGATGGATCTGTTAGTGTTGGATGATATTGAACATTGATCCCGCACTTATAGTGAGAGTTAGTGGGGATAATCTCCTAGGATCTAGGTTCAACAAGAGATACTAATAGAAGGCATGTGATGTGGGACTCAAAATAAGAGGTTTCATAATTCACAAGAACCTCAAGGACAACTTAGTTATCTAAGGAAAAGGCATTGTTTTTCTTTTCATGACATATCATATCTCATGTGGGATTGTCTTTCCCATAATTCTACAGTGATGGAGATGTCCAATGGAAATCCTAGGAATACTTAGTGGTTGGATAAAGGAATTGATGGTGGTGGATACAATTAGGATTTAATACTACCACCACTACCCCCATGTGGACCACCCTAGGATCAGAGAGATAGTGCTTAGGAACATGGTTAGCTGAAGGCATTGGGTTTTTACCTATAGGATATGAGTGTGTTTCAAGGTGTGATTTGTATTCCTTATACTTTTTTGTATTACTATTATAATAATGCATGATCCACCATTTACCCCTATTTTGTTTAAGCGTTTTCAAGTATGACACATAATGTTGGTGGAGCCCTATGATATTAATGGTTTATGAAATTTCATACTCTCAAGAAATAGGGTTTCTTCCCCAAAAAGATGAGTTCATGTGATGCGATCCAAAACCATGCGGGTAAGTTAGTGCCTCCTAAATAGTATAGTGTCTAGGTGGTTAGTATGAGTTCCTTGAAATTTTTTATTAGGGTAATTTTGTTGTAATATGGTTTCACAGCAATCCATCGTTGTAATAAACATGCAGGAACGAGAAGGGATGAATTCTAAGAAATAAAACCTTTTTTCCTAACAGATTTGTGCACGGTTCAAGGTATAATGTGTTCTATTATTTCCCTATTTGATGTTTTCAAATGTATTCATGAGTTATATATCTTTGAGTGTATCTCATCTTCATGGATTATTGGTACATGTTGAGCCTTTTTCGGTTGACACTGTTTTATGGAGTCTCTAGTAGATAAGATCAAGGATCACACACCACAGTAAAATTTTTGACCTGAGTCTAGTAGGACAAAGAGAGAGGGGTAATCATGTATAATATTTTCATAGATTAATAGATACACTATGAAATTTTTATCAATATATATGGTTGCTTCTACTAAGTGTGGTAGAGTTTTGGATTGTGGGGTGGAATTTTCCTCCTTTTATAAGGAGTGATTCCAGAAAGGGTAAGATGATTTAATGTGACGAAGAATATGAAAAACTTATTATTAGTTAGATAATATAATCCTTTGAGTATTTGACTATATGAGATTTCAATTTCACACAGTATTAGGGGAGTCTAATAATTCCTTCCCTGATGGTGTGATAAGCTTACAACCCAATTGAAATGTTGTCTTTTTCAAATGAGTAACACCCAAGGGATACCTCGATATATGTCCCAATATACTGCAAGACACCTGTTGAGATTCGTGAGATTAAGGTGTAGTTCGAGAACCCATATAGAAAGTAATTTTAGAGAAATCCTTTTTTAATGCCTATTTTGATCACCAGGACATCCTAGTATTAATATCCTATTAGTTAAATGAGTTCTTTCGGTTTTTTTGTTTTGAAATCACATTACCTAGGTGACATGAGGGTGGGTATCCACCCCCGATAATTTTTTACTTAATTGAACATTGTTTAGGGGTGAAGTGGTTCAAAGAGTTTCACCTCGGGAAAGGTTATCAGTAACTCTGGGTTTAGATAAGGATATACCATATGTTATTTTTCAAAGCCACTATGGTGGTTTTGAGTACATGTTGATACCATTCGGTGAGTTGAAGACCAGAAAAAGGTCGTGAGCCTTTTGGAAATGATTGGTAACCCTTCATGGATCATTTCAATGTATTATTCTTTTATGAAATCACTATATGTTTGGAGTCTGATTTGAGCATGAAAGATACGCAAGGATAGTGTTTTTTACCTCTATATGATGGTTTTTGACCTATAAATCTTCAAACGATTGAGGTGGGACAACTCAAATATATTAATTGTGAGATATTTCATGGGTAGATATCCACTAGACATGTTCCTAGAGTATTTTATGAAGTTGGGGAGTTCATCATCCCTATTCAAGGATAGATGATGAAACAATTCACACTGCAAGAGGAGTTTATAAGGAGGTGGTTTCCCATAGAAGTACAACAAGTAGT
The DNA here is from genome assembly GCA_963277665.1 of Viscum album. Lineage (NCBI taxonomy): Eukaryota > Viridiplantae > Streptophyta > Magnoliopsida > Santalales > Viscaceae > Viscum > Viscum album. The sequence continues at coordinate 1,821,466,971 of OY728135.1, read as the reverse complement.
GGTTACAGTGCATTGGGATACCTTGGTATCGGTTGGGAAACCAAAATAATTACAACAATATTTCAATTTAAACTTTATGTGACTCACCTATTTGTATGTGAAGACCGACAAATCTTTGTGGAGAGGTTGGTCCACCTATGTTTTCATGAGGTAGTCAATATTCGTGGAATTATCTCGAAGATAGTTTCAAACTATGTTTCTTGTTTTAATTCATGATTCGGGATATTTTGTGGGAAGACTTTAGGGGATTGTATTAACTCTAGATTAGTTTTTCTCTATTCATATATCTGAGTTAAGGAAAATCATTTGGGCTATAGTGTATATATTATTGGGTTTTAATGATGGCTATCTTCTATAACAAGGAGGATCATCTATCATTGGTGGAGTTTTTGTATCAAAATAGTTACATCTCCACCATTTATGTATCCCCGTTTGAGGTCATGTGAATTTGAAAATACTAGTAAAAAATGTACACTTAAATTATTATGAGAGAAATTTCTTGTAGATCTAGATCTTGTGTTATCAATGTTCATATTGGGTACAATTCATCTATAGGTGGACGATGAATTCCTGTTGGCATCATAAGTCCTTTATAGACAAAAAATGGAGGCATTTAATGTTTGAGAGTTTCAAAGTTTTATCCAGGGTAGTAAGTTATCTTTGGGGTTTCATAGGCCCTTTTTATTGTTATTATATTGGTATGAGTAAGTAGTTGTAACTCTTAGACCCATGACTACAGTTAGTCTGAATTATAGATATCTCCTACATGTCATTGAAAAATACATATATGAATGAATAATTTCAGGATATATATGGAGATGACATGTACATAAAGGGTTTAGATACCTTTTAATGGATCTGATAGTGTTGAGAACTATCAAGAAAGGGCACTTCAGTGGTGATCATTTCCTTTTTTCATGTAGTTGGTCACATAGGAAACTATTGGGATAAATCATGGGAGTGGGAGACCTATTTGAGATCTTAGTATCATAACATATGATTATGTTTGTTTATTTTTTGGAAGAAAATACTTTAATTTGTTGATAAATTCAAATCCTAGTTTTTACCGGGAAATACATTGGAAACTTTCTTCGAACATTTTCAGAACCATACGCTTAGACTCTGTGAGAATCTTAGGCCTGGTGATCCCAGAACTGATATTGTGAAAATATTATATATATTAATATCACACACATATAATTTTCATTAATATGTGGAATAACATTTAAAATTGTCTTCGTGCATAAATATCATACTACCTCTAAATCAAGAATATAGGTTTTACCCTAGGTGAAACATAATCCTTATCGGCGTCTAGCATTTGGTTAAAAGCCATTATGGGAGTAAATAATAAAATAAATAAATAAAATTAATTTCTTTTAAATCATTGTATCAAATACCTAATTCCACCTTATATGTATGATGTTAAGAAAATAACATAGGTATTTTCTCTAAAACCCTAGATATCTTGAAGAACCATTGAAGGACAGCTTGTATAACAGAATGAATCAAAGTTGATAATTGTGGATCTTCTTCACCAATACAACATGTGGATGATGCGAATGATAGAAATGTGTGATTCTCCTCCAATAATTATTACACAAAATTGACATAGTGTGTATTTTCTATTCCTTATTTAATCATTTGGTTATACCAAGATGAATACAAATCAATCCAACCAACATATTGGTCCACAAGTTAATCATGTTGTTGGTGCAGGTTCATCTACCTCAGATTTGGTGAATTATTATTTTTCATTTATTATTGGATATTCATTCATCAATTTATCAGTAACAGATCGGGCCAATATGAAAAATATAATAGTTTCATTCCTTTTATTTTGTATTTTGGTTTTCTCCCCTCATTCTACATGTGTCCATTGCTATCAATTATTTTGTTATGTGGATCAACAAATACCTAGAAACTGATTATTGCACATTTGATATATGGTGAAAAATATAATTTTCATAGTTCCATATTTATGATTGGTGATGTGTTCAAGGTTCATGATGAAATTAGGTTATCGATATCAGATTGGGAAAATACATTTTGAGTTTAGTTTGCGCTAGTGGTGAGGTGTGGTGGTACGTGTATCCTGAGTGGTAGGTATGGCTAGAATCTGGTTGCTGGAAATGATCAAGGAGCAGTCAAAGATATATCAATGATTAGGAACATTTAATGTGAATGAATCAATGGATATTGGTGAAGGTGAGGACATGTTATTAACATTAGGTTTCCAAGAATACATTGCTAAACAACATGTAGTTTGATAGAACAAAGACCGCAATGTCTGTTCTTTATGAAGATAGGGTTTCTCCTAAGAGATAATAATGTCACATGCCATGTGACCCTCCTATGATCATATCAGTGTTAATATGGAGTATAGGTTCAGGTGTCCATGGGTCCCCATATACTGTGTACTTACGAAGTACATGGTCACGGGAAGATAGAAAGCTGAGTGATGGCCAAAATACCTTCATTATGTGTGTTGAGGTGTACAAGGACATGGTTTAGAATACATCATTGAAGGAAGGGAGCATATCGAGTTCTAACTCATCATATACACACCATGTACCCATAGGTACATGTCATTTATTTTGGAAAAGTATATACTTTATTAGAAAAATACAAGGGAAATACTAGGCTTAGTGAGACACATCATGTACCATAAGGGACATACCTTTTACTCCATTGAAGATAGGTAATAGTTCACATTCTTATGAGTTTATCTTCATTGTGATCTTGTGTTATAATATTTGGATTAGAATCAATGGATTGTGTTCCCTTGGTCTATTACCATGATGGTGCTAAGAAGTATCACATCCTTATCCTAGGATTGTGACCCCTCTATGTAATATTTCTTGGAAAGAGTTCACAGTATAACTCATGGCCCTAATATTGATGTTCGATTATCTTTTTTCCTAGGTAGGGTTCTAGGAATCAAAGTGTCCAACATTAACTAATCATCGATCTACAACATATAAAATTAATCTAAATTAGGTTGTTGGTATACCCCATGTCTTTATATGTGATCCCTCATCCCTGAATCGATATATGTTCTTTTAATGAAGTGTAATACGATTGAATGTGTATCTTAGATTAGACCTCACTGTTTCTATTTTGATTCAGCATGGATAGATCTAATAAGCAAGAAATATCAAATGGATGCCCTCAGTTTGATCAATATCATGAAGTGATTTTTATCCCAGATGAGTGTAACGTAGAATATTGAGTAGTCTTGTAGTGACCCTAGCCTTTTACTCACATTATTACATGATTTTATGCCAAATTAAAATTCAAATTACAAGCCAAGGATTGTAGAGTCTAGTGCGTTGGAATATTAGTTACATAATTAAAAAACATGAAAAGGTCTTTTATATAGTCTCCATAATGAGCTCATAACATCCATTAATCTCTTATACCTGCATAGGATAACCTGGGGAATACATGAAAAAAAGTGATGACCTAAAAAACCCTGTAAGTAAATAAGCATAGTAATAAAACATAAATAACGGGTTAGAAAGCATGATGTGAGGAACTAAAAGGCATGGATCATTACTAGACATATGTAATAATAAAAATTATAAAATTTAAACATATAATCATGTCATATTATGAATGTGGTGATAACATATAACATGGCATAAACCTGAGTCAAGGTTAATTACCGAGACATGGTGGACATAGTTCAATAATGAAATTAGGTTCACTCCATGTACCAACATTATGTATCATGAGACTAAACATTTCCCAATTAATTTGAGTTCTATCTAGGCATAATCATCAAAAAAAGTTAATTAATATGTGTTCCACATGATGAATAAATATAAGGGTTACCCCTGGAAAGAAATTGGTATCATAATCATGTCATAAGGCATAAATGTTTTCCCCTATGAAATAATGGATAAAAACATACATGGAGAATAATAAGTCAAAATAGGCATGATTAATGCTAATTGAAGTTCAATTTAAGTGTAAACATGCAAATGGATTGTTTAAGAAACCATAAAAATGAAACATCTTAGTGCGGTTTAATGAAAATATTAAAGAGAATGTAATACATAAAATGCATATTTGTTTTCATAATAATAGAAATTGAGAAAGATAGTTTTGATGATAAAATTATAGATTTAAGAAGATTAATTTTTCCTTAAAATAGATTACAGAGTGCACATGGAATTGGGTAAGAAATCCAGAAGTTCCCTTGAATCGAGCTTGCTTATCTTGAAAAATTGAAAAGGGAAACATTCTAACACATGGATTACCCCATAAAAGAGGGATGATCTGATCTAGATATATGATTTTTGTACTTATAAACATAATTTATAATAATTATACAATAGTAAAGTAGCATTACCTTGGAATAAAGAGATATAAATAGTAACCTAAAGGAAAATGGAGGATTGGATAGGATTACTTACCTTATACCCGAAATGATTCTTTAATTGATATTAATTTCATAAATAATAAAATTAAATTAATTAATTATCAATTAAAGAACCATAAATACATTTAATTAATTTATTATAATTTTATTATGTTCATTTATGAACTTTTTTGTGTGTTATAGTTTTCAATTTTGTCGTTCAGGAGTGATTGTTATCTTACTTTTCATATTCGGTTATCTTGTATAAGAGTATGGAAGATCATGTAAAATTGAAATAGAGCTACATAATTAAAGTTCTAAGTTATTAATGAAAATAATTAAGTTTAAATGATCATATAAATAATTTTTTTATTTGGTTGAGGATGAATCATTAGATAAGACGTTAGTGATAATTGTTTGGATTATTTTGGGAGGTTTTCGATCACAATGAAAATTTTTTGTATTATTTTTCCACATAATTTGTATATAATGATTAAAAAGAATTAAATAGGTTGTAATACATATATTATATTTTTTTTTCCAAAAATAAAAATTGTTTTAGAAACATAATATAAGGATTTAATGGAAAATGAGTAATTATCGTCCTTGAAAGTACTAAATTAACATCTCACAAATGACATTTTCATTTTTGGAATAAAATGGCGAGGATAAGGGGTTAATTATTTATTTTTACACTATAATAATAAAAATTATAGTATATTTTAGGTAATGGAGTTATCATACCTCTTGGATTAGAGTAAGTGTGGATAAAATAAGAACATAAATTAAAAGGAAAAGAAAGAAGAGTTTACCTCTTGAATTTCTCCCCCTTCAAAACCACTTTAGGGAAAAGGTTTTGGTCTATTGATGAGACCAAGATCTCTTTGATTTGGGGGAGAGGTTTTGGATGAATTTTTTTTAATTTTGAAAAGAATCAGAGCATGGAATGTTGAGGAGAAAAGGTGGATATGGATGGTATTTACGAAGGAGGATATGGGTGTTTTATCATTATTTTATTCATTAGTTTATCATTTTTATCAGAATTATCAATAGTTTTGACTCTTGATACTAAATAAAGTAATTAGATCATGTATATTCTAACCAATCTTGTTTAAATAATCCATGACACAATTAATAGTGTATTTAACATATAAGGTATATATAACATAAATTACTATATTTTACTATTCACTAAAAATTCAAGAATTTTAAAAAAATCCCCAAAACTCACCCTAACCTTTTTTAGATGTGTAGGATTAAAAAATATAATTAATTTTAGGATAATAATTTTCTAAATGTTATGAATTTATTTTATTTTTAAAACCATTATTTACTTGGAAGATACATATTTTAAAATTATAACTGATTTTATAACACTTTGGAATATTAATTAAGGTCTCATAAAATTATCTTGAAATCATAAGACAAAGAAAATATTAATTTATGAATTACTTTTATGAAAATAAATTTTCTTTTAAATTTTTAAATTAATCATAAAATTTTAATTAAATATCTTTGACTTGTAAAATAAGAATACTTAATTAATAATTTTTAAATATTTTAAATACTTGTAAAATGATATAATTATGTCACATTTTCAATTATAAGATTCTAAAATTTTATTTATATATTCAAGAGTGAGGTTAGTATTCTATTAGTCAGTTTATTATTCATAGGTGCATATTAATCTTCCAAATTCCATGTAACTATTTCCTCGATAAAGGTTCCTTAACTTCTATAAATTCCTATTATTTTATTCATTATTCAATTATAATGTATATATTGTGTTCTTAATGTGCTTCTTATGTGATTATACTATATGATATAATTATAATAAGTGAATGCCCATTGGAAACATTTTAGGTCGTTACATTATCCCCCTTTGTGAAATTTCAACCTCAATGTTTCATTTTAAATTCTATATAGAAAACAGGGGTGGTTACTTATCCTTCAGCACTTTATGAGGTTACCATGATGATTCTTTGTACTTGTGGTTCTACCACAGTACTTTGACCAGGTGAGTATTCTTATTGTGTAGAATGTTATCTCTATGATCAAAGATCATCACGGGTTGATACTCTTATGATAGATCACTTTCCAACTATTCCACCTTTAAATTTAATACATGTGAAGGATCCAATATGTACTTTATCATGGTGGATACATGAAATAACTTGTCTAATTGAGACATGGTCGGTGGAAGTGCTAGTTGATAGGCCACAACTTCGACGAGATCAATAATTTTGAAGGGGTCATTGTACCAAGGACTTAAATTTCCTTTCTTCCCAAATCAAATGAACTCTTCCATGTAGATACGTAGAGGAATACCATGTCTCCAACCTTTAACTCAAGGTCTCGTCAACGATAGACTACATAGAACTTTTATTGACTATGTTCTGCCTTGATGTGTTGTTGAATGGTTTTCACCTTCTCCGCCATTTATTCGACCATTTCATGTCTTAATAGATCACTTTCACTAACATCACCCCAACATGTCTATGTTCTACATCTTTTCCCATAAATTTCTTCATAGGGAGCCATTTTGATGATGGAGTTAAAACAATTATTGTTATAGAATTTTACCATAGAATGAAGTTAGTCACCTCCTCCTTTGAAGTCCATAGAACATACATTCAACCTGTCTTCCATTTTCTGAATAGTTTTCTCAAATTAGCCATCAATTTGAGGATGATAGTCCATACTAATGTTATTCTTAGTATATAGATCATGTTGCATACTTTTCCAAAAAATGGTGATGAATCGTGAATATTTATCATATACAATCGATATTAGTACCACATGAAACCTTAAAACTTCTCTAATTTATATTTCTACAAGTTGATCTACTGAGAATTTATATCGAATTGAGATGGTGTGAGTTATACTTATAAGATGATCCAAAACAAACCACAAAGAAAGTTTCCATCTAGATTTATTTGGATTCCCAGTGAAAAAGTCCATAGTAATGTTCTCCCGCTTCTATTATGGTATGGGTAGTGGTTGCATCATCCTCATAGACTTTTTTCTTTCATCCTTCACTTGCTGACATACCAGGCACTTCGATGTATATTCATTTAGATCCTTCTTAATATAGTCCTACAAATAGTTCGGTCAAAAATCCATATACATATTTTCTCCCTGTATGAATAGAGAAGGTTGGGCTATGTGTGTAATTAAGAAGCTCTTTATATATCTATGGATCAGATTGTTCACATATTCATGAACCAAATATCAGAACTCCTCCCTTGTCAATTTTAAATTCTTAGTATTTAGCCTTTCTCATAGCCTCCAACTTCTTTTGGACTTTCACATCATTTCTTTAAGAATTCATTATTTTCCCCATAAGGGATGGTTGAGAAATCATTTGATAAAGGATTGATGATGTTCCTTCTGTAAAGATTTCCATGTTCATCCTTTCAAAATATAAGAAGATTATATCCTTCTCAATTCTCATCATTGATAAAGACACATGATCATTTCTACTTAGAGAATTTGGTAGCTTCTTTGCCTCACTAGGATAGTAGTGGATTGTGAAGTCATAATCCTTGATGATCTCTAACCATCTTCACTAGAACATATTATGTTCATTTTGTGTGAAAATATATTTGTGACTCTTGGTATCATCATATATCTCCCACTTCTTCTCATAGAGTGAATTCCCATATATTTTCAATGTAAATATCACATCTTCTAACTCTACATCATTCATGGCATAATTGTTCTTAATAATTTTAATCTTCCTCGAGGCTTAGGCTATCACTTTATCATTTATCATTAGTACATATAGTAATCCATTATTTGATGAATCATAGTATACAACAACTATTTCCCAACTTATTTATAGTGTGAGCACCGGGGAAGTGATAAGCCTCAATTCATAACTATTAAAGTAGTCTTCACATTAATTGGTCCAAGATTAATTTTCTCCCTTCTGAGTCGACTTAGTTAGTGGTTTCATAAATTGTGAGAAGTTCTTTAAAAATCACCAATAATACACATATATACCAAGGAATCTACATATCTCCATCATAGAAAATTTCCTGGGGAACTTTTTGAATGCATATTCCATGGAAGGGTCCCCAAATAACCATTTACTTGTGATTAAATGCCCCAATAATGACACTTCCTCCATCCTGAACTCACATTTACAATAAATTGCATATATTTTCTACCATCAAAACGTCTTCATCATAGTATTCAAATACTCCTTATGTATCTCCTTTCCCTTGGAGTATATGGGAATACTTTCATTAAAGACTACATCATTTTTTTGAGGTAATATCTAAAGACTCTATGCATTAATTCCCTGAAAATTTCTTCAGTATTAGTGAGTCCCAAGTGAATCACTAGGAACTCATAGTATTCATACCTCATTCTAATGTAATTAATAATGATATCTTCCTTAGTAACCTTTAATTAGTGATATCCTGACCGAAGGTACACCTTAGATAAATAATTGGCCCCACATAGCTGATCGAACAAGTCATAAATACATGGAATGAGATTCTTTTTCATTATCATGTTTTTGTTGAGATCCTGATAATCAATGAATATACACATTGACCCACCATTATTCATGATGAAGAGGACTAGTGCACCCCATGGTGAAGCACTTGGTCAAATAAAACCATTGTCTAGATAATCCATTAACTTGTTCTTCAATTCTTACATACCAATGGTGTCTATCCTATAAGGTTTTTTTGATATAGGAAAAGATACATGAATCAGTTCAATTGAGAAGTCAACCTCTTCGTGTAGTGAAAGACTAAGAAATTCATCAGGGATCACATCTATGTAGTCCCTAAGAATTGGGATGTATTCATGTAATATTTTATCCTTTGTCTCAATAATTTATGCTAGATATGATTGCATATACGGAAAATTTCTACAAAATTGAGATAATTATTCTGAAGTAGATTCATCTTCCCCCATACAAAAGTACAAAATAGTTGGATGCTTAGGGATGTGAAGAATGAGGTCAACTTCCTGATAGCTAATGTTAGATATATGTATATATATAAAGATATCCAATCCATGACCAATATAACATAAAACTCTACCTAAGGGAGTACGATAATATTTTATAGGAGGTTCAATCCACAATCATTAAATAGGGGTGTTGTTATCTTAACATTCAATAATTTCCCCAGTTGTGGTCCTCATTGATAACTCAACCTCAAAATTTTGTGGTGGTGATTGAATAGTTCTACTAAACATGAACAATATGAAAGAATGTGTATAACCATAATTAAATAGTATGTTTTCTATTCCTGAGTGAAGAACTATAATACCTATAAGAACATAATTTCTGGGATCCACCTTAGTAGTAGTGATAGCATATTCCATTCCTTTCTTCCTTGGAGGTTATTATTTTTCATTGACTAAAAAAAATTTATTATGGAAATTGTTTTCCTAATTATCATGTTACCTTCAGTTGGAACATTTCACTACAAGGTGAGTGTTAATCTAAAACTTCTTTTCTTCTTACTTATTACTGGGATTTATCATATCCGATCAGAAATTATTAGAAATATAACATTCTCTTCCACATTTTAAGCATATCTTGGTTATGTTTATGAATGTTTTAGGATGATTCTTCCCAAAAATTTGATACGTGGGATGCAGGGTCCTATTTACATCATTATATTTATCACCCAAATTAAACTCAATTTTCTTCTTTTTATTCATCAAACTCACAAGACCACTGAGAGTCTCTGATGTCTATTTCAACTTTGAGGGAACAACAAAAACACTCTGGATAACTATCAAAGTCTCAAATCCCCAATGCATTTCATAAACTCATTATTAGTCCTGATAATATGTGATCCACCTTGCTTCTTGTGTTCATGAAAAATACATGGGAATATCTTGAAAGCCTTATGATTTTTTCCACATACTCCCTGATAGAATCATCTTCCTTTTAGATCAGTCTGATGAATTCCACTTTCAATATTAGATGGAGTGTTTGAGGAAAATATTTTTTGAAAAATATTTTCTTAAAATATTCCCATTTTAAGGAATAAATTTACTCCTCGGAATTTGTGTTGTTGATAAGTGTCCACCACTTATCAGCTTCCCCATCAAAATGATATACTTACAGTACAAATTATGCTTTTTATTAGCACTGGAGGATAGAGAATTTCTTCTCAATAGAGTTAAACTATTTTTTTGGGAGGAGGAGATCATAATATCCAAAAAATGTGGGAGGCATTTTCTGTATGAAGGATTTGACGAAAACTTTTTCTTTATGTGGAGAATAAGGGAATTATACATGATTCATGTTTTTATTCATAACATTATCTAGATGAGAAAGTACTATAATAATGTTTTAAGAACCCATTACCATCATATTTTACTTATCATTAGGTCAATAGTCACATTGCTTATCACATTGATTGTTAGAATTGGATCTACAATTTATACCCATTAACTAATAATTATAATGTTCAATTTGGGGGTTTAATACTTCTATAATAATAATATAAAATGAAAACATTTAAAAGAGTATGATAAAACTGTAAATGAAAAGTATATTCTTTCTTCTGATTCACTAGGTTATAATCTAGGCTATACTTGTTCTATTTCAGAGCATATATTCTTATGGGAATTTTTTGTTCCCTTAATAATAGTTCTTAATGAACATATGAATTTAAAAAAGCATATCCCCAGGGAGTGTCAAACCGGCTATGCAATAATTCTAATTTTAATGTACTAGGTTACCTCAAGAAAGGCCTGAAACACCTTGCTAGTGTGATCACTATTATGTAAATCTATGACAGAACCACATCTAATTATAGAATCCAGAGAGGGATACATTTTCTTGATAAACCACTTACTCTATACTCACCAAGATTTAGGAGTGTTTTATTTTAATTATTCTTGTCCCTAAGGATTTTTTAGAGTTTTCTAATGCTAATACCCAAAATAACTAGACTATCATATTATAACAACTATATATACCCTACATTTTACAAATATTATTACATGATTTTAAGCATAAGTAAACATAAAATTACAAGTCAAGGATCATAAATTATAGTATATTTTGAATATTAGGTTAATAATTAAACATAATGAAAAATTATTATATTTGGTCTATGTCATGAACTTCTAACTTCAATTGAGATCCTATAACTGCATAGGATATCATGAGGGAATACATGAACAAAAAGGATGAGATAAAAGTAACATTAAGGAAATATGTATAGTAATAAAACATAGCATATGGGTTAGAAAGAATAAAATGATGACATAAAATCCTAGTATCACAAATAAATAAAATTAATAATTACATGTTAAACATTGGGAACATACAATCATGTAATAGTATGAATTTGGTAACAACATATAACATGAAATTAACATGATTCAAGGATAACCGCCATTGGAAATAAATGATTATCATAATCATGTCACAAAAAATAAACATAGGGTTACCCATGGGTTACCCATGGAAATAAATGATTATCATAATCATGTCACAAAAAATTGAAAATAAAAATATCATAAATGTTTTCATGAAAGAATTGATTAAACACATAAATGGTTGTTGATAAGTTAAAATAGGCATGGATCATGATAATTTATGTCAAATTGAAGTGTAAACATTAAAATTTTGTGTTTATGAAATGATATAAATGAAAATTTTTAGTAATTGTTTAAGAAAATAATAAAAATAATTTAAAGGGAAAAAAGGGATATGTGTTTTCATATAACCATAAATGATCCAAGAAAGGTTTTCATGATAAAATGAGTGATTTTATAAAAATAATTTTTTATTAAAACCTATTATTTATTTCACTTGGAAAAGGGTTAGAAATCAAAAAGTTCCCTTGGATCGAGCTTTCTTATCAGGATGAATTGAAAAGAGAACCTTTCTAAAACATGTATTAGCCCATCAAAGAGGGATGATCTAATATGGATAACTGATTCTATAACATATAAACATAATATTTAATAATCATATAAAATTAAATAATCATTTCATTTGGGTAAATATAGAGAAATTGTAAACCAATGGAAACATGGAAGTTCGGGTATAATCAATTACCTTATGTCTAAAACGGTTCTGCACATTATCTTAATGTCCTATATAATCAAATTAAATTTATTAATTAATAATTATAAATAATTTTATACATTTAATTGAAATATTATAATTTAATTATATTCATTTATGGCCTTTTTTAAATTATACTGTTTAATTTATCGTTCAGAAGTACTAGTTTTCTTAGTTTTCATAATCAGTTCGCATGTATAAGAGTATGGAAGTTCATGTAAAATTGAAATAGAAATCCTGAATTGAGGTTATATGTTATTAATTAAAATAAATAAGGTTAAATGATCATATAATTTATTTGGTTATTTTTTTAATGAATCATTACATAATATGTTGGTGATAATCGTTTGGATTATTTTTGTCGGTTTTCACACACAACAGACTTGTTTTGTTTCATTATTTATCATAATGTGTTTATAATTATTCTAGAACATTAAATATGATTTAATACAAATATTAAATCTTTTATTAAACCTAAAAATGATTTTATGAACAGAATTTAAGGTGTTAATGAAAAATGAAAATTTATTTTCCTTGAAGGTGATAAATTAACACCTCACGAACGACATTTTTCATTTTGAGAATAAAAGGCTGAGGAGAGAGGTTTAATACTAGATTATTAAATTAGAATAATAAAATTACAGTATATATGAGGTACTAAATTTATCATAACATTTTTATTTCATGTTGTGAGGAGATATCAAGATAATAACTTTGAAGTAAATAAAATGAAAAGGAACAAGGAATTTACCACTTGAATTTCTCTTCCAAAAAACCCTCCTTAGGGAAATGGATTTTGAAATTTGATGAGACCAATAGATCATGAAAGTCAGGTAGGGTTTTTTGAAGAGTAATGGGAAGAATTTCTACAAGGCTCAAATCTAGTATGGTGTGAGGAGAAGAGTTGGTTAGGGGAGGAATTTATAGTGGAGGAAAGTGGGGTTTTCTCTTTATTTTATTCATTAGTTTATTATTTTTCACAACATAAGAAATAATGTTTACTATTGTGAAAAAAATAAAATAATTAGATCATTTTAGTTCTAACAATTTTTTTTACATCAACCAAGACTCAAGTAATAGTTTATTTAACTTATAATGTATATATGCTGTAAATTATCTTATTTTACTATTCACAAAAAATATCAATTATTTCATAAAAATTGCATAAATTAATCCTAACCACTTTTTGATGTTTAGAATTTAAAAATGGATATAATTTGATGAAAATAATTTTCTAAATATGATAAATTTAATTTTTAATTAAAATAAACATTTACTTGTAAAATATAGATTTTAAAATTATAATTTATTTTATAAAATTTGGAAACAATTTTAAGGCCTCATAAAATTATTTTACAGTAATATGACAAAAATATTAATTTATAAATTAATTTTATGAAAATAATATTTGTTTAAATTTTTAAATAAATCATAAAATTTTAATAAAAAATTTATGAAATTATAAAGTACCAAGATTTAATTTGTAATTTCTAAAAAATTTTATTTACGTGGAATATGATTTAATTTTATAATATTTTAATTTATAAGATAACCCAATTTTATGTATACATTCATAGGTGAGGTTAGTTTTATATTGTCCAATTTGGTATACATTAGGGTCATATTACTATTCCAAATTTCATGTTACTATTTAATTCGTAATGGTTCCTTAACATCTAGAAATACCTCTTATTTTATTCAATGTTAATTTATAATGTTTTAATTGTGTTCATAATGTTGTTTTTATGGGATTATACTATATGAAATAATTATAAGAAGGTAATTTGCATTGATTAAATTTTGGTCCATTATAAGGATCCTAGCCTAGAAATGGTTGAAATTTGTGGCTCAAATTATTCTGCTGTGTATATCTGTGTTATTATTGATTTTCATTATGTCTAATATCTTGATTGAAAAAATTGTATTGTAATGTAATGATTACTCATGATACTTTATGTTTGTTTATTTCATGGTTTCCAAAGGGGTGTTGTTATACTCACCCCTTCATCGGATCTTCCCACACATTTTGGGTCATATATAGATGAAAAAACTTTTTACAGAGTCCTTGGATGATTGGGAGAATGTGGAGCATATATTTAGCAAGACAATGTGAGGTGTATACTAGTGTTTCATTTGATGATGGTCCCCTCCCAATGAGAAGGATACACTCATTTTTAGTTTTTAGTTTGGGGTATTATTTGGACCCTTTATTGACTTTAATACTTTATTTTCATACTATGACTATGAAGTTTAGACATATGCATGGATTTGGTATCATTTGCATTTTAAGGTTCACCATTGTATGGGCTTGAAAATTTGTGTGCGCATAAATGTACCTTAGGATAAGGCATATTATTTGATTGTTATTACTACTCAATGTTGGTTTCCATCCCCTATAATATTGGAGATGTACATGTGGTAGTCAAATTCAGATCATCATCAGCCAGGCGGACCTCTCAGGGTCGGGTCATGACATAAATCATCCGGTCATTATAATAACCATCCATGTTCAATAAATAGCATCAATAAGAGAACCATAAAATATAACTGAATATATAATGGAATAATAATAATAAACATCCAAATAAATATGTTTCCAATTATAAATAATTCATCTCAACTAAATATAATATAAACAACATGGCGCTCTAATATATGGTAATAAGGTAACTAGGACACACACAAGGAATATTAGTCGATATATGTGAACAAAATAATTTCAGTAGCCCTTGATGTATCACTAGGGTCAAAATACATCTTATTAGCTCACTCCATATAACAAGGTAAAAATCCTTATCCAATAAAAAAAATATACAATTGGTAATCACCCAACTACGTTACCAACACACAACCAAGGTCTCCCATGTGAAATTACTGACCATTCATAAAAGCAACCACTTTTGTATCATGAATAAACAAAAGGAAATAAACCCCCTAACTAGGATGATCCCATCATGTCACATAATATTAATAACAAATTAACCATTGAAAATTAACTCAATGGGGGATCACTCAATTAAAATGTTTACATCAAGAAAAAATTTCCTAAATAATTAAGACTGAGTGTTTTGAAGTATATTTAGGGAAATTAAACAATTATATCACTTATTTAAAAACAAAAAAAATAAAAACGCTTTAAATTACATTGATTTTGACACATTTACTTAAAAATTATACATGAAAAAAAAATTAAAATATGAATATGCAATAGATATTAAGGGAGAATCCCAAAAAATCATTAAATAATAAGAAAACATTTAGAAAACTGACCCCATCCATAGTTGTAAAAATATTTTTTACTAGCAAGATTTTCCTTCCCTTTAAATATTTAAAATTAAAAACAACCATTTTCTATAAATGAATTCTTTTGGAATGATCCATTTAGAAATTATAAAAAGAACAAAAATAATTGAAATTGTAAATAATAATACTTTTTATAATTGAGATACATTTTATATGATTAAATAAATTCAAGAATAGTTTATTAGTGGAGAATCAATTATGAATTTAGATTTAATTATTTGAAAATAGTAATATCCCTCAACTGAAGAACCCTAATTGATCCCACATTCAAATATACCTATTTAGGTCCATGATAAAATAAAATAATAATAAAAATTGTTAAATAAATAATCCAAACATCTTCAACAAAGAACATAAAATGTAATTATTAGTAGAAAACTCACTAAATTATATAGTAGTGAAGAACTATAAGAACAGGGGTTCTGGTTCACTCCCTATACACACCTATACCTATTACATAATAAATTACCCATTAATATCCCATATTAAATTACCAATAAAATATAAAATCACCAAGAAAGATAATAAACTCAATATAAGACATACCTCATGATTATAAAATAACTGAGGCTTGAACGTCCCCTTTCTCGACCTCCTTAACATACCACACCATAATGCTCTCTAAAGTGGAACCAAACCCCAAAAATAATTACCATGTGAGAAATATATAAAATGGAATCATGAAGGTAATTATGAGGAATAAGAGGAATAACTAAGACATATTAAGGATAAACACGATGATTTACCACTAAAAAAATTGAGAATTGTGAAGAGGGAAGGAAGAAGTGTTCATATACTAGGAGAAACCTCTAGGTAATTAAAATGAGGGTAAAATTGGTAAAATTGGGTAATATTTAAAAAAATTAATAATAGAAATTGAAAATAATTAAAAAGGGTTTTTTCATGTAGAACATAACATGGAATCCATACTCCATTCCTTTATGTAACTCCCCCATAACCTTGGATGAACCCAAACCTTGATAACCCTATCTCATGGTCCTTGGACAACAAAAAACCTTCCCTGAAAAGGGTAATTATGTCAACCCTAAATTGGTTTTGTTACAGAACTATCTATGGACCATGGTGTAAGAGACTCCAAAATGAAAAAGGTTAGATTCCCCCTTGACCACCCTTAGGGGATCACTATAGAGTAGCCTTCATCTACTTCACCAATGTCTCCTAACTCACTAAATACCCTAATGAAACACTCTTTACTAAATCGTGAACTATACCTGGCAATATAGTTTCACCTATGAACACCATGAAACTCTTTTTGGGTGTTCTTCCACTAGACTTCCACTCCAAAAACATCACGAAAACCACCAAAAACACTACCAAAACTAAAAATTAAAATTCTAAATCCAAAAAAATCTTGTTCTTATATACATTCAACCACCCATAATGACAAGCTATTTTTCTAATCTCCCCGATAAAAAAATATTACATCTCTAAAACGTCCCATGGGGTTATATTGGAGGAAATAACTTACCTTAACATGAATAATTAATATAAAAAAACTCCATACCAAATAATCGTAAAATGGATCATCGAAGATTCATATACATAGGTAGGGTTATCCCCACAATTTAAAAAGGAACATATCAAAATGTTAACCAAAACTAGGGAAAATTACAGACCATTAAAATAACCATACACTCTTATGCTTAATAAATCCTAAAAACACATCACCCCTGAATAATTAACCATAAATATATAATAGATTTTCAAATTTACATGGAATTATTTTATTAAACCGGTGTATACGGGTGGATTGGGATTAAAGATTTGTGGGTCTTTAATGATGGTATTATCATAAAATTTACATGGGGATGGCTCTCAAATGATGCACATTGTGACTTTCCTGTTAGAAGATTCAAGGGGATATTGATTGATGGATATTGATATTATCTTTCCTCATCTCTATAGCCCTCTATCAAGTAGTCTATTAAGAGACTAATGTGTGACTATAAAAGGATTGTTATCCTGGACTCCAATATTAATTTCTAAAACACTAAAAAGAAGAAGTCCCCAATCCGAGATGACATTAGTCACCAAACTTATACAATACACATGACTATCAATGATTTATTATGATAGATCTGAGCCTCTAAAATTTCTCTACCATCATATCCCCAACTTGAAACACACCAATACACCTTCATCGACCCTGATACTCTCCTTTAGAAATAGAATCGTGTTAGTCACTTCAACACCAATTATTTTTATAGAATGGAATGTGGGTCCACCCTCAACCTCCTTCATGGTTTTATTTCCTCTTCACTCATTTTATTTCACCATCTCGGTATGTTCTCATATGGAAAATCCAGAAAAACCTTATGTCCACTCAGGATCAACTCCAAAAAACTGGTCTTCATATTGCTTCTTCTTATCACTTATGTCTTAATGCAAAGGAAAATGTACAACATATTTTCCTCTCATGAATATTTTCCTATTATCTATGGGAGTACATTAGATAATTATTTGGACATCATCTTGACCTAGTTGTGCCAATAGATTTTTTTAGTTATTTATGAAATGCTGATTATAGTGTGCAAGTCCATAACCTGCTATTAGCAGCTACCACGACAGCTTTTACTACTATATGTAGAGCCCATAACTTGATGATCTTTGATGAAAAATGCACCACTCTGTAGCATGGCATTCTTTTTGTTACTCTGGAGGTTTATGCCGCTGTTATTGTTCAATAAAAAATCATGTGTAACATCTTGCAGGTATTAAATATTCTTCACCTCTTGGGTGTGTCAGGTCAGCCAAGAAAACCAAAAAATTGTCAAATACATTCAATGGATACCTCCAATCATCCCCTAGATCAAATATAACATTGATGGGGTTTCATCTATCACACTGGGACCATATTGTTGTGGAGGTATCTTACGAACATACTGTGGCTTTGTGAAGGGGTGTTTCTACCATTATACTCATGTAAGGATTTCTTATGAAGTGGATATATGAGAAATGATACATAAATTTTGATATGTTTGCCTATATAACTGGAAGTTTTTATGAATAGAATGTAACTCTGAAATTGTGTTGCAAGATCTATGAATATGAACTCCCAATGTTCCTTGTTGCATGTTACCTCATTGGATTGAATGCCTTGATAAAGCATCTGAGATTAATATGGTGGTCTCCCATGCTTACAGAGAGGAAAATCAGGTGGATAATGGTATTTCTAGGAGTGTTGTTATGGACATGACTATGATGTGGTATTTCACTTCCCTAGTTTATTGTTCCCCAATACTGAAGGCTGACATGTATAGAAAAATCCCATCACATAATTTTAATAACCCCTTGTAACACTTTACTCTTATCACTTTTTATATATATTTTCTCCTTTGGACTAGTTTTGTAACTCCCCGTCCCAGTTACCCAGAGTCGGTGCATTATTATGTATCATTGGCATGATCATAAAAGATCATGTCTTGAAATACCGATTAGTTTAGTAGTCTTGGAAACACTAGATATATTCATAAGTCTTACATTACATCATAAAGTAAAAAAAACTACAACAACATATTATCTTCATATCCCCTCATAATATCCCTGTAGGTTATTCATAAATTAATTCTTCACATCCTGGGAAAAATAAAACATTGAAAGGGGTTTGCTCAGATGCTCAGTAAGGATAACATTATAATGGAAACTTTTATAAATAATTATAAACATTTAAGGCAAGGTATAACTAAAACAAAATCCCTTTAAACTTGAACTTCAGCATAATATGGCAACAATAAAATGAATTAATGCCATTTACTTATTCACATGGATAGTCTAATAGTCTAATAACCACATGCAACATCAATAACCACTTTCCTAATGATGGAATTCATAATTCCAGAGTATCATAACGACATAGTCAAGGCCTCGTGCTAAGACTACAAATAAGATTTTGTCAAGGCCTTATGACAAGACACTAGTTTGTCTCATTAGACCTACTGATGCATCAATGAGATATAGCAGTCTCCACCCATCACATACTAAGTCCAATTCATCCCTCATATGAATATTTTAAAACACAAAATAAACATTCGTATTAAAACTAGCATACAGAATGTCAATACTTTAACCACAAACCATGAATGGTCAAAAAATAACACATTCACAGTAAAAAATAACTCATTATATACAATATGGAAGATTTTATTATATCATATTAACCTAAATCTAGAATAATTAGAGATATTGACATAGATTAAAATAATCATCAAACTATTGAGAGAAATATCCCCCTTTTTCTTGAAAACAAATAAAAGTCACACTATTTGTTAAGAAGTCATTTAAAATTGATTTTTGAATCAAAGTGTACCATACCACTTTGAAACATTTGAAAGGAATTTTTATTTGAAAACATTAATTTCTATATAAATAAATCCTTAAAACCATTTTTAAAACATAGACATTAATGAGAAAGATTTAGAATAATAAATCTTTAGAACATTTTAAAACGATATATTTGTTAGAGTTCCTAACCAAAAGAGAGACACTTGAATACAAATAATTGGGGTAATAAAAACATTGTAATATCATGAGAATAATGGGATTGATGATATACTATGTCAAAGTACATTATATACACCATATAAAAGTGATTTGGTGTATAACAACAAAGGAGTCTCAATGGAATGCAAATTGAGATGAAATCTCTCATAAAGGTTGTATCCTTAGGTTAAGGATAAATCAACGACATAATTATGTGTGAAAAATATAAATACACTCTATATGATTGGATATTCAGTGTAAAACTATCAAAGGACATTCACACATATTCTTGTGAAAACAACACCAATGAATTGGATGTTTAACTCAACAAATCGAGATTGAGTAAAAATTACTCTTATCAAGTTCATACCGATGACTTGAGAATTTATCAATGGAGTGATTATGTGTATCAAAATTATATACACATAAAGGGGAGTGGAAATTATGACATAATAAAATGAATAGTGATTGCACACATAATCGTGGAGTAAAATAATCAATGAAGTATGCGTAAAGCCAAATGAGTGGAAATTGAAATTTCAAATTCCCTTATTGATTTAGTAACATAAAAAAAATACACCCATGAAAGATGTATCATAAAATGATGATGTAAATATACATGAATTAATTTATATTACACAATGAATACAAACATGGGTAGTACACACACCACATGCAATAAATAAGCGGTGAGCAATGGAAATCTCACGGAATTAAAAGTGAGATAAGAAACCCCTTAATTTGTAATTTTTCCTTGGTCGAGGGTAGGTTATCCTACTGTATAATGGTGAAATAATTTTTATTGAATTATAAAAGAATCACATACCTTAATATGATATCATATATGGTCTTTTAACATTAATTTGTTAATAATAACTTAGTATTATCGTCGTTTCTGGTGTTAACTTACTCATTTTTTACATGTTCTGTTACATAAGTCATGTTTCCTATGTATAGGTTGTATATTATTCATATAAATAATGATATCAAGTCCTTAAACATTATTTTTAATCATAAAATGATAATTAGACATGTATGGATACGATGGGGAATGAATCTCATCGCGTTCGTGGAGACGGTAGTCCGTACGTACGCACGAGCGATAATATCATTCTTTTGATATTAAAATCATATATAATTGGATGGTATATCATATATAAATAATCATTATCATGTTATACTTATTATTTAAATGAATTAAACATCATTATTATACCCATCCAAATAATAATGTATTGAATAACAATTACACCACGACGTGGAGACGGTAGGCCGTACGTACGCACGTATGGTGACATGTCATTCAAAGGATGGATAGAATAATAAATATGGTTGTACCATATTTATAATAATATCAAATTATATAAAATATAATGGAGTTATTATTTTATAATGGAAATAACAAAGAAATAAGATGGTGAAGAAGAAATGAACTTGAAAGAGGGTTGTGAAATCATTACCTCTTCTTCGGGTTCTTCCTTTTGATTTGATCAAAAAGGGTTCCTTAGGTTGGATTTCTGACCAAAATAAGCCCTATAGGTTGAATTTATGGAATTTGAGAGAATATTTGGGCAGGGGTTGGCCGAGCCAAAAGTTTTTGAAGGTGTAAATTAGAGGGAAGGGGGAGTACCCTTTTATAAGAGGGGTGAGGGGCACCTTTGGAAAAGCTAGAAATATTATTTTATAATAAAATCATATTCAGTTTTTGATGGCTCCAACGTGTATTATTTAAAGGTTAAGGTGTTTAGGTGTCTAAATAATTTCAACCAATATATTCTAGACTTGTTTGGGTCACTATATTAACCTTATCATTTATATTTAACTCTTAGTTATGTAGTTTGACCTTTACCATGTTTCTTTGTATTTTTATATTATATAGTAAATAAACTTACTATATACCTCCAGGAGACCCCCATGTGGTACATTAATTATTCACCTATCATTATATAAGTC
Organism: Viscum album; assembly: GCA_963277665.1. Classification (NCBI taxonomy): domain Eukaryota; kingdom Viridiplantae; phylum Streptophyta; class Magnoliopsida; order Santalales; family Viscaceae; genus Viscum; species Viscum album. The sequence goes on along the minus strand of OY728135.1, from coordinate 1,821,444,790 downwards.
CTTTGGCCAAACCTTAGATTTTTAGGAATAGAATATAAATTAATAATATAAACGTTTTTTTAAAAACTCTTTTATGTCAATTTTGACACTATTGGGTATTTTGTTTTTGATAATTTTATAACAGCATTATTACTTCAAAAAAAATTTATATAACCAATAATAATATGTCATATTAACCTATAAAATTAGTTAAATTCATTAAAATTCTGAAATTACATTTATTTTGATATTTATAATATCACTTATTTTAATATTTCACTAATTAGGTAATTACTGCATCACCATTGTGTCATAAATAAATTATATTATTTAATGTCTAAAAATTATAAATAAAATAAACTAAAATAATTTAGGAAATCTCTTTATGTTTCTAATTAATATTTATAGTCGAATTTATCTTATGTATAACCCTATATTAAAAATGTTTTAGTTATTAAACATTGATTTTAACTCTTTTAACTCGTCTTTGAAGTAAATAATAATTAATATCCTAGTCTAATATAAGTTGACCTAAATGATAATATTTTATTCCTAAGGTTGTTTTGGGTCGAGATAAACTTGTAAAATAGAATTATGACATGTTTTAGGGTAATATTAATATCATTTTAACCTTAATTACCCTGTTAACTTTTAACCGTGGAAAATAAAAGTAAAAAGTCACTATTCACCAAAAAAAATTAATTTCATCTCATTGAACCACATTTTACTCCTTGATATTAACTATGTCTCTTGTATTTCTTAAATTCCACTAACAGAAGCGATAAAATTATGTTTTATGTGAATTTCTAAATTCTCCTAGGAGGTGGGTAAAAGGCGGTGAAAAGTTCAATAAATTTTTAATATATATAAAATTATTCTAAACTAACTCCAATTAATTAAATTGAACATATATAGGTATTATGTATCTATTTTGACCTTAATTAAATTTAAATAAAATAAATAATTATTTAAATAAAAATTTGGTTTTAAACTATAACTTAGTGTTTTTCACTATTCATCAAAAATTGAATGTTTTCAAAAAAATACCAAAAATTCACCCTAAGCTAATTTTGATATTTTGAATCCAAAAATGAAGTCCATTTTGAATGATAAAATTTATAAAATTTCAAAAAGTGGGTATTACTATTCATAACGGCTAGTTTGATTGGTTGTGGTGTGTGTCAGAATAAGAAGTTGCGTACAACACATGCTACTATATTATTCCAAGAGAAGCGAACCATGGATGCTTGGGGTGTTACATTATCCCCTCCTTAAAATAATTTCATCCTCGATTTTTTTTTTAAAATTGGTCTTGGGAATATAATGAAAATTCCCACATCAGAAAAAGAGTCAATAAAACTACCACTTTAAAAGAAAGAAAGAGAAGTACAAAGGTCACCCAAGATAACCCATACTAGGATTATATGTTGGAAAACATGGATATTGATGATAAACTAAGTGTCATGTTCTGATAGAGGGATATAAAACATTATTAGGAGACTATTAACTACTAGAAAACCACAAACTTGTGATTAGACAAACGGTCGTTAGTCTCCCAGTAGGAAAAGTAAACGGACAACATTTTTTTGTTTTAAGTTACATTATATAAAGATGAGGAATTCATTTATGAGATTGACTAAGAAAATAAATATATATACGTAATTTTTAAATAGATATTCATTCTTTAATAAATTTCTACCACTAACGCATTTTTTTAAATGATGATTATTCAATAAGACATGGTCACACTGGAAGAGCTAGAATAAACCTCTATAGAGTCACATGATCCATGAAGGATAAAAAATATATTTACCTTGTCTTAGATATTAATCAAAACCAAAACAGTTAGTACAATATCTGATGATCCACCAAAAGAATATTCTTTTAGAGAAAGAAACACTTATCTTAATTTCTAAAATTAAACCAATAATACCCCAAAGTTAAATAAATACCATTCAATAAACAATTTTTCTTAAAATCCTTCAATATAATCCAAAAAATATTGAAACCCAAGACATAGAAGAAATTGGTTATGTAGTCTTCCATGTTAAATTGTATCTCAAAATGACATCAACTACTCTTAAAGTCACATACTTAAAAGTAATTAACCTAATCACATATACTCTATAATTGGTTAATCATTTCCATAAATAACCCAAATAACTATAAACCCACAATAAAAACATAGATAAAAATCCACCATTACTCCTCAAATGAAATCCCATAGTATTCTTGTTTCCTTGGGCATATAGTGTTCCCAACAAAGGAAACATCTTCCAAAATAACATTTATCACTTAATTTCCTATACTAAGGGTATTCATTTGATAAGACATAATAACCCAAATCAAATTATCATTGATCAATAAAATCATTTAACTAAAACAAATTAGTCACACTAACTAGGGACTTCACGTAGTCCAGTGGTAGGTGATAAATCCGAATCACACTTTGGTTGTGGGTTGAATTCCCACATCTTTGCCCAACGTGATGGGTTGTCACACGGTCTGCGTGTTTTCCTTTTGCAAAAACTATATTTTATAACATTACCAAAATGAGATAAATTCCTAAAAATAAACATAACATAATTTTAACCAGAAATGTTATCTTATACCTTTCATTTTCATCCCAAAATATAATAACTTGTAATTGCCTCAAACCCAATGATCATATAAAACCAAATGGTTATTTATGACTATATCCACAGGGGAAAAGACAAGTATTCCTCAATTATCATTCTCACATGTAAAACTGCGGGGTTACAAATACAAGAGAAAATTATTCCAAAGTAATCTCATAAAAAAGGAGCACTAATATATTTAAACATTTCTCCAACCATTTATTTCCACATAGATTCTTCTTTTACCAAGAAAATATCCTATAGAATAGGGAATTCCATCGGGTAATGGCCAGGTCTCCTACATTTACATAAAATGACTGTAAATGGATTTTTGGGACCATTTTTATTTTCTTCAATAGTACTCTTCATTTTTCCTTAGCAATTCTTCACTTTATGTCCTTCTTTCAGGCACATAAAGCATTTCTTTGTTCCGTTGAGACACTTTCATGGGTGCGTTCTTCCACATTTCTTGTATGATGGAAATATAGTATTCTTTCCTCCATGGTCTCCACTATTGGAGCTCTTATAATTCATCACCTTTCACTTCCTTGTTGAGTCCAGGAGTTGGTTAATATATATGTTGTTGATCATACTTTTGGAAAACTAATTTGGCATGAACACGATATCTTTTACACCTATCAACATTCAATTCTATTGCTCATTTCCACCACCGTTCCCACCTTTCACATCATTCTCAATGTTACTATGACTTCCTTGGACTCCAGCCATTGACTAAAACGAGAAAGCATTGTGTGTGTAACAGTAGTCATAAAATCATTTCGAGAATATCATGACACCATATTCTCAATTTGAGACACCTTAATATTAACTAAGGTCATTTATTTTCATCTTATATTAGAATACTTCAAATTGGTTCGTTAAGAAAATGTAATTAATCCTAAGTATATCTCTAGGGAGTGTCGTAACCAAGAGTGCAACAAGGCCCGTTGTCATGCAACAGTTTCTATTCGAGTATAGCTCAAAGTAGTGTTTTTGGGTTTTACCCCTAAGTACATCTGTGCCAGAGCCACCTCTATCTGCTCGTATCCAGACATGGATGTATTGCTTGGAAAACTCACAAAATCTACACAATACCAATATTCTAGGAAGTTCTTCTATACTAATCCTCAAAGTATATCTTAGGGCTATGTTTTCTAATCATATTTTATCTAAATATAGTTTCTAAGGGTTATAATAAACTTCCTTTGATAGAAACTATAATTCCATGACCCCCAGTTACCCAGAGTCGATGCATTATTATATATCATTGGCATGATCACAAAAGATCAAGTCTCGAAAGACAAATTGGTTTAGTAGTCTTGGAAACACTAGATATATTCATAAGTCTTACATTACATCATAAAATTAAAAAAAATACAACAAAATCTTGTCTTCATATCCCCTCATACTATCCCTGCAGGTGATTCATAAATTACTTATTCACATCCTGGAAAAAATAAAACATTTAAAGGGGTGAGTTCAGATGCTCATTAAGGATAACAATATAGCGGAAACATTGATAAATAAGCATAAACATTTAAGGCAATGTATAACTAAAACAAAATACTTTTAAACTTTAACTTCAGTATAATATGGAAAAGACAAAATGAAATAATTCCATTTACATATTCACATGGATATTCTAATAGTCGAATAACCACATGCAATATCAATAACCACTTTCCTAATTATGGAATGCATAATGCCAGACTATCATGACCACATAGTCAAGGCCTCGTTCCAAGACTACAAATTAGATTTTGTTAAGGCCTTATGCCAAGACACTAGTTTCTCTCATGATACCTACGGATGCATCGAGGAGCTATATAGGGCTCCACCTGTCACTTAATAATTCCAATTCATTCCTCATAAGAAAAGGTTAAAACATTACATAAACATTATTATTAAAACTAGCATACGAAATGTCATTACTTTAACCACAAACCATGAATGGTATAAAAATAGCACATCCACAGTCAAAAATATCTCATTAGATACAATATGGAAGATTGTATTATATGAGATTAACCTAAATTGAGAATAATGAAGGATATTGACATAGATTAAAATAATCATGAAACAATTGAGAGAAATATCCCCCTTTTTCTTGAAAACATTTTAAAGTCACCCCATTTGTGAACAAGCCATTTAAAATATATTTTTGTATCAAAGTGTCTCATACCACTTTGAAACTTTTAAAAGTAATTTTTATTTGAAATCTTTAATTTCCATATAAATAAATCCTTAAAACCATTTTTAAAACATGGACATTAATGACAAATATTTAGAATAATAAATCTTTAAAACATTTTAAAATGATATTTTAGTTAGTGTTCATAACCAAAATAGAGACACTTGAATACAAATAATTGATGTAATAATTTTTTTTATATCATTAGAATAAAGGGATTCATGATATACTATGTCAAAGTACATTATATACAGCATATAAAAGTGATTTGGTGTATGAAAACAAATGAGTCTCAATGGAATGTAAATTGAGATGAAATATCTCATAAAGGTTGTATCCTTAGGTTAAGGATAAATCAATGACATAATTATGTGTGAAAAATATAAATACACTCAATATTATTGGATATTTAGTGTAAAACAATCAAAGGACATTCACACATATTCTTGTAAAAACAACACCAATGAATTGGATGTTTAACTCAACAAATCAAGATAGAGTAAAAATTACTCTTATCAAGTTCATATAGATGACTTGAGAATTTATCAATGGAGTGACTATGTGGATCAAAATTATATCCACAGAAAGGGGAGTGTAAATTATGACATAATCAATTGAATATTGATTGCACAAATAATCTTGGAGTAATATAATCAATGAAGTATGCGTAATGCTGAATGAGTGGAAATAGAAATTTCAAATTCCCTTATTGATTTGGTAACTTATGAAACATACACCCATGAAATAAGGATCATACAATTATGATGTAAATATAAATTAATTAAAGTATATTACACAATGAATACAAACATGGGAAGTACACACACCACATGCAATAAATAAGCGGTGAATAATGGAAATCTCAAGGAATAAAATATGAGATAAGAAACCCCTTACTTTGTAATTTTTACTTGGTAGAGGTTAGGTTACCCTCCTTTATAATGGTGAAATAATTTTTATATAATTATAAAAGAATAATATACATTAATATGATATCATATATGATCTTTTAACATTACTTTGTTAATAATATCATAGTATTATCGTCGTTTTGGGTGTTAACTTACTCGTTTTTTATATGTTTTGTTACATAAGTTGTTTTTGATAGGGATACATTGTATCTTATTCATATAAAGAATTATATCAAGTCATTAAACATTATTTTTAATTATAAAATGATTATTATACTTGTAAGGATATGATGGGGAATTAATCTCATCGCGTTCGTGGAGACAGTAGTCTGTACGTACGCACGAGCGATAATATCATTATTTTGATATTAAAATCATATATAATTGGATGGTATATCATATATACAAAATAATTATCATGTGATACTTATTATTTACATGAATTCCACATCATTATTATACCCATCCAAATAATAAGGTATTGAATAACAATTACACCACGACGTGGAGACGATAGGCCGTACGTACGCATGTATGGTGATATGTCATTCAAAGGATGGATAGAATACTGAATATGGTTGTAACATATTTATAATAATATCAAATTATATAAAATATAATCGAGATAATATTTTAGAATGGAAATAACAAATAAAGAAGAAGTTGAAGAAGAAAGGAACTTGAAAGAGGGTTGTGAAAACATTCCCTCTTCTTCGGGTTCTTCATATTGATTTGATCAAAATGGATCCTTAGGTTGGATTTCTGATCAAAATAAGGACTCTCAGTTAATTTTATGGAAGTTTAGATAATATATGGGCAGGGGTTGTCCGAGCCAAAAGGATTTGAAGGTGTAAATTAGAGAGAAGGGTGAGTACCGTTTTATAAGAGGGGTAAGTGGCACCTTTGGAAAAGCTAGAAATATTATTTTATAATAAATTCATATTCGATTTATAATGGCTCTAATGTGGATTATTTAAAGGTTAAGGTGGTAATGGGCATAATTCATTTCAACCAATAGATTTTAGACAAGTTTTGGTCACTATATTAACCTTATCATTTATATTTAACTCTTATTTATATAGTTTGACCTTTACCATGTCTCTTTGTATTTTTATATTATATAGTTAATAAACATACTATATACCTTCTGGAGACCCCCTAGTGGTACATTAATGATACAACTATCATTATATAAGTCCTTTGGACGAACATTAGATTTTTAGGAATATCATATCAATTAATAATATAATATTTGTTTTAAAAACTCTTTTATGTCAATTTTGAGACTATTGGATATTTTGTTTTTGATAATTTCATAACAGCATTATTACTTCAAACACAATTTATATAACCAATAATAGTATGTAATATTAACCTATAAAATTAGTGAAAATCATAAAAATTCTCAAATTACATTTATTTTGATATTTATAATATCAATTATTTTAATATTTCTTTAATTAGGTAATTACTGCATCACCATTGTGTCATAAATAAATTAAATTATTTAATGTCTAAAAATTATAAATAAAATACCATTATTTAGGAACTATTTTTATATTTCTAATGAATATTTTTAATCGAATTTATCTTATGTATAACCCTATATTAAAAATGTTTTAGTTATTAAACATTGATTTTATCTCTTTTAACTCTTCTTTGAATTAAATAATAATAAATGTCCAAATCTAATCCTAGTGGACCTAAATGATAATATTTTATTACTAAGGTTGTTTTGGGTCGAGATACACTTGTACAATTGAATTATTACATGTGTTAGGTTAATATTAATATCATTTTTAACCTTAATTAAATTTTTTTACTTTTAACCGTGGTAAATAAAAGTAAAAAGATAGTATTCACCAAAAAAATTATTTTTATCTCATTGAACCATATATTACTCCTTGATATTAACTGTGTCTCTTGGAGTTTCGAAATTCCACTCACAGAAATGGTAAAATTATGTTTTATGTGAATTTCCAAATTCTCCTAGGAGGTGGGTAAAAAGGCGGTGAAAAATTCAATAAAATTTTTATATATCTAAAATTATTCTAAACTAACTCCAATGAATTAAATTTAACATAAATAGGTATTATGTATCTATTTTTACCTTAATTAAATTTAAATATAATAAATAATTATTTAAATAAAAATTCGGTTTTAAACTATAACATAGTGTTTTATCACTATTCATCAAAAAATGAAGGTTTTCAGAAAAATAACAAAAACTCACCCTAAGTTAATTTTGATATTCTGAATCCAAAAATGAATTCAATTTTGAAAGATAAAATTTATAAAAATTTCCCAAAGTGAGTATTACTATTCATAACGGCTAGTTTGATTGGTTTTGGTGTGTGTTAGAACTCGAAGTTGCGTACAACACACGCTACTGTATTATTCAAAGAGAAGCGAACCGTGGAAGCTTGGGGTGTTTCATTCTCTCCTCCTTCAAATAATTTTGTCCTCGAATTTTTTTAAAATTTATCTTGGGAATATAATGGAAAGTCCCACATCAGAAAAAGAGTCAATAAAAATGTCACTTTAAAAGAAAGAAAGAGAAGTACAAAGGTCACTCAAGATAACCCATACTAGGATTTGATGTAGGAAAACATGGATATGGATGATAAAATAAGTGTCATGTTCTGATGGAGAGAGATATAAAACATTATTAGGAGAATGTTAACAATAAGAAAACCAAAAACATGTGTTGGGACAAACGGTCATTGTCTCCCAGTAGGAAAAGTAAACAGACAACATTTTTTTGGTTTATGTTACATTACATAAAGATGAGAAATTCATTTATGAGATTGACTAATAAATTAAAGAGATATAAGTACTTTTTAAATAGATATTCATTCTTTAATAAATTTATACCAATAAATCATTTTTTTAATGGTGATTATTCAAGAAGATATGGTCACACTGGAAGAGATAGAATAAACTTCTATAGAATCACATGATCCACGAAGGATAAACTATATATTTACCTTGTCTTTAGAGATTAATCAATACCAAAATGGTTAGTAAAAGATCTAATGATCCCCCAATAGAATATTCTTTTAGAGAAAGAAAAACTAATCTTAATTTCTAAAATTAAACCAAAAATACACCAAAGTTAAATAAATACCATTCAATAAACAATTCTCCTTAAAATCCTTCAATATAATCAAAACTAATATTGAAACCCCTAACATAGAAGAATTTTGTTTTGTAGTCTTCCACGTTAAATTGTATTTCCAAATGACATCAACTACTCTTAAAGTCACATACTTAAAAGTAATTAACCTAATCACAAATACTCTATTATAGGTTAATCATTTCCATAAATAACCCAAATCACTATAAACCCACAATAAAAATGTAGATAAAAATCCACCATTACTGCTCAAATGAAATAACATAGTATTTTAGTTTCCTTGGGCTTATAGTGTTCCCAACAAAGCGAACATCTTCCAAAATAACATCTATCACTTAATCACCAAATCATTTTCCTATACTAAGGGTATTCATTTGATAAGACATAAGAACCTAAATCAACTTATTATTGATCAATAAAATCATTTAACTAAAAATAAATAGTCACACTAACTAGGGACTTCACATAGTCCAGTGGTTGGTGATAAATCCCAATCGTACTTTGGCTGTGGGTTTGATTCCCACAACATTGTCCGACGCGACGGGTTGTCACACGGTCTGCGTGTTGTCTTTTTTCAAAAACTATATTTTATAACATTACCAAAATGAGATAAATTCCTAAAAATAACCATAACATAATTTTACCCAGAAATGTTATCTCATACATTACATTTTCATCCCAAAATATAATAACTTGTAATTTCCTCAATCCCAATGATCATATAAAACCAAATTTTTATTTATAACTATATCCACAAGGGAAAAGAAATATCTTCCTAAAATATCATTCTCACATGGAAAACTGCGGGGTTATAAATACAAGAGAAATTATTCCAAAAAAGTCCCATAAACATGGAGAACTAATACATATAAACATTTCTACGACCATTTATTTCCATATAACTTCTTCTTTGACCACGAAAATATCCTATAGAATAGGGAATTCACTCGGGTAATGGCCAGGTTACCTACATTTACGGAAAATGACTGTAAATGGATTTTTGGGAACATTTTTATTTTCTTCAATAGTACTCTTCATTTTTCCTCATAAATTCTTTACTTTATGTCCTTCTTACCCACACGAAAATCATTTCTTTGTTCTATTGTGACACATTCCTGGGTGTCTCCTTCCACATTTCCTATATGATGGAAATTTAGGATTCCTTTCTCCATGGTCTCCACTTCTAGAGATCTTATAATTCCTCACCTTTCCCTTCATTCTTGAGTCTGGGAGTTGGTTAATATATATATTGTTGATCATATTTTTAGCAAACTGATTTGGCATGAACACAATATCTTTTAAGCCTATCATCATACCATTTTGTTGCTCATTTCCACCACCATTCCCACCTTGTAGATCATTCTCAAAGTTACTATGACTTCCTTGGACTCCAGCCATTGACTAAAACTAGAAAACACTGTGTGAGTAACAGTAGTCATAAAATCATTTAGAGAATATCATGACACTATATTCTAAATTTGAAACACCTTATTATTATCCAAAGTCATTTATTCTCATCTTATATTAAAATACTTCAAATTGGTTTATAAATAAAATTTAAAATATCCTAAGCATATCCCTCCGGAGTGTCGTAACCAAGAGTGAAAAAAGGCCTGTTGTTATGCACCATTTCCCGTTTGAGTCTAGCTTAAAGCGGTGTTTTCGGGTTTTACCCCTAAGTACATATGTGCTAGAGCCACCTCTACCTGCTCGTATCTAGACAGGGACGTATTTCTTGGAAAACTCACAAAATCTATACAATACCAATATTCTAGGAAGTTCTTCTATACTAATCCTCAATGTTTATCTTAGGGATATGTTATCTAATCAAGGTTTATCTAAATCTAGTTTCCAAGGTTTCTACTAAACTTAATCTGATACAAAATGTAACGCCCCGACCCCAGTTACCCAGAGTTAGTGAATTATTATGTATCATTGGCATGATCACAAATGATCAAGTGTCGAAAGACAGATTAGTTTGGTAGTTTTGGAAACACTAGATATTTTCATAAGTCTTACATTACATCATAAAGTAAAAAAACTACAACAACATCTTGTATTCATATCCCCTCATACTATCCCTGAATGTTATTCATAAATCACATCTTCCCATCCTGGGAAAAATAAAACATTGAAATGGGTGAGCTCAGATGCTCAGTAATGATTACAATATAGTGGAAACTTTAATAAATAAGTATACACATTTAAGGCAATGCATAACTAAAACAAAATCCTTTTAAACTTGAACTTTAGCATAATATGGAAAAGATGAAATGAAATAATTCAATTTACTTATTCACATGGATATTATACTAGTCGTATAAACACATGAAATATCAATAACCACTTTCCTAATGATGGAATGTATAATGCCAGAATATCATAACCACATAGTCAAGGCCTCGTGCTAAGACTACAAATAAGATTTTGTTAAGGCCTTGTTCCAAGACACTTGTTTGTCACATGAGACCTACCAATGCATCGAGGAGCTATAGAGGGCTCCACCTGTCACTTACTAAGTCCAATGCATTCCTCATATGAAAATTTTGAAACATAACACAAACATTCGTATTAAAACTATCATAAGAAATTTAAATACATTAACCACAAATCATGAATGGTATAAAAATAGCACATCCACAGTAAAAAATAACTCATTCGATGTAATATGGAAGATTTTATTATATGATATTAACCTCAATCGTGAATAATGAAGGATATTGACATAGATTAAAATAATCATCAATCAATTGAGAGAAATATCCCCCTTTTCTTGAAAACATTTAAAAGTCACACTATTTGTGAAGAAGCCATTTAAAATAGATTTTTGAATCAAAGTGTCCCATAACACTTTCCTACTTTTAAAAGGAATTTTTATTTGAAAAATTTAATTTCCATATAATTAAATCCTTAAAACCATTTTTAAAACATGGACATTAATGAGAAAGATTTATAATAATAAATCTTTAAAACATTTTAAAATGATATTTTAGTTAGAGTTCCTAACCAAAAGAGAGACACTTGAATAAAAATAATTGAGGTAATAAAAACATTGTAATATCATGATTATAATGTGATTCATGATATACTATGTCAAAGTACATTATGTACACCATATAAAAGTGATTTGGTGTATAATAACAAAAGAATCTCGATAGAATGTAAATTGAGATGAAATCTCTCATTAAGGAAGTATCCTTAGGTTAAGGATAAATCAACGACATAATTATGTGTGAAAAATATAAATACACTCAATATTATTGGATATTCAGTGTAAAACAATCAAAGGATATTCAGACATATTCTTTTAAAAACAACACCAATGAATTGGATGTTTAACTCAACAAAATGATATTGAGTAAAACTCACTCTTATCAAGTTCATACCGATGACTAGAAAACTTATAAATGGAGTGATTATGTGTATAAAAATTATATCCACAGAAAGGTGAGTGGAAATTATGACATAATCAATTGAATATTGATTTCACACATAATCTTGGAGTAAAATAATCAATGAAATATCTGTAAAGTCAAATGAGTGGAAATCGAAATTTCATTTTCCCTTATTGATTTGGTAACTTATGAAAAATACACCCATTAAAGAAGGATCATACAATGTTGATGTATATATACATGAATTAAATTATTTTACACAATTAATGCAAACATGGGAATAACACACACCACATGCAATAAATAAGCGGTGAACAATGGAAATCTCACGAAATTAAAAGTGAGATAAGAAACCCCTTACTTTATACTTTTTCCTTGCTCGAGGGTAGGTTATCCTTATTTATAATGGGTAAATAATTGTTATTGAATTATAAAATAATCATATACCTTAATATGATATCATATATGATCTTTTAACATTACTTTGTTAATAATATCTTACTATTATCGTCGTTTCGGGTGTTAACATACTCGTTTTTTATATGTTTTGTTACATATGTAGTGTTTTTATGGATAGGTTGTATCTTATTCATATACATAATGATATAAAGTCCTTAAACAATATTTTTAATCTTAAAATGAGAATTAGACTTGTATGGATTCGAGGGGGAATGAATCTCATCGCGTTCATGGAGACGTTAGTCCGTACGTACGCACGAGCGATAATATCATTATTTTGATATTAAAATCATATATAATTGGATGGTATATCATATATACAGAATCATTATCATTTTATACATATTTTTTAAATTAATTACACATCATTATTATACCCATCCAAATAATAATGTATTGAATAACAATTACACCACGGCGTGTAAACGGTAGGCCGTACATACGCACATATGGTGACATGTCATTCAAAGGATGGATAGAATAATGAATATGGTTGTACCATATTTATAATTATATGAAATTATATAAATGATACTGGAGTTATTATTTTAGAATTTAAATAACAAAGAAAGAAGAAGTTGAAGAAGAAAGGAACTTGAAAGAGGGTTGTGAAAACATTATCTCTTCTTCGGGGTTTTCCTTTTGATTTGATCAAAATGGATCCTTAGGATGGATTTCAGATAAAACTAAGGCCTATAGGTTGAATTTAGGGAAGTTGATAGAATATTTGGGCAGGCTTTGGCCGAGCCAAAAGGCTTTGAATGTGTACAATAGAGGGAAGGGTGAGTACCCTTTTATAAGAGGGGTGAGGGGCACCATTGGAAAAACTAGAAATATTATTTTATAGTAAATTCGTATTCAGTTTCTAATGTCTCCAAAGTGGATTATTTAAAGGTAATGGTGTGGATGGGTCACAATCATTTCAAAAAATATATTTTAGACAGGTTTGGGTCACTATATTAACCTTATCATTTATATTTAACTCTTAGTTAAATAGTTTAACATTTACCATGTCTCTTTGTATTTTTATATTAAATAGTTAATAAACATACTATATACCTCTAAGAGACCCCCCAAGTGGACCATTAAATATACACCTATAATTATATATGTCCTTTTACAGAACCATAGATTTTTAGGAATATAATATCAATTAATGGTTTAATATTGTTTTTAAAAACTCTTTTATGTCAATTTTGACACTATTGGGTATTTTGATTTTGATAATTTCATAAAAAAATTATTAATTAAAAAAAAATTATATAACCAATACTAATATGTCATATTAACCTAGAAAATTAGTACAATTCATAAAAATTCTCAAATTACATTTATGTTGATATTTATAATATCAATTATTTTAATATTTCATTAATTAGGTAATCATTGCATCACCATTGTGTCATAAATAAATTATGTTATTTAATGTCTAAAAATTATAAATAAAATACCATTATGTAGGAAATATATTTAACTTTCTAATGAAAATTTATAATTGAATTTATCTTATGTATAACCTTATATTAAAAATGTTTTAGTTATTAAACATTGATTTTATCTCTTTTAACTCTTCTTTGAATTAAATAATAATAAATGTCCTAATCTAATCCAAGTGGACCTAAATGGTAATATTTTATTCCTAAGGTTATTTTTGGTCGAGAAACACTTTTCCAATATAATGTTGACATGTTTTATGGTAATATTAATATCATTTTTAACCTTAATAACCCTTTTTTACTTTTAACATTGGTAATTAAAAGTTAAAAGTTACTATTCACCATAAAAATTATTTTCCTCTCATTGAACCACATTTTACTCCTTGATATTAACCGTGAAACTTGTATTTTCTAAATTACACTCATAAAAGTGGTAAAAATATGTTTTATGTGAATTTCCAAATTCTCCTAGGAGGTGGGTAAAAGGCGGTGAAAAGTTCAATACAATTTTTATATATCTCAAATTATTATAAACTAACCCCAATGAATTACATTGAACTTATATAGGTATTATGTATCTGTTTTGAACTTAATTAAATTTAAATAAAATAAATAATTATTTAGATAAAAATTTGGTTTGAAACTATAACTCAGTGTTTTTTCACTATTCATCAAGAATTGAATGTTTTCAAAAAAATACCAAAAATTCACCCTAACCTAATTTTGATATTACGAATCCAAAAATTAAGTCCATTTTGAAAGATAAAATTTATAAAATTTCACAAAGTGGTTATTATTATTCATAACAGCTAGTTTGATTGGTTGTGGTGTGTGTTAGAACTCGAAGTTGCGTACAACACACGCTACTGTATTATTCAAATAGAAGCGAACCGGGGAAGCATGGGGTGATACATTATCCCCTCATTCAAATAATTTCGTCCTCAAAGTTTTTTTAAAATTGGTCTGGGGAATATAATGCAAAGTCCCACATCATAAAAAGAGTCAATAAAACTATCACTTTAAAAGAAATAAATATAAGTACAAGGGTCACCTAAAATAACCGATACTAGGATTCGATGTAGGAAAAAATGGATATGGATGATAAAATAAGTGTCATGTTCTGATGGAGAGGGATATAAAACATTATTAAGAGAAAGTTAACAATAAGAAAACCACAAACTTGTGATGGGACAAAGGGTCATTAGTCTCCCTGTAGGAAAAGTAAATGGATTTTTTTTTGTTTTAAGTTACATTACATAAAGATGATGAATTAATTTATGAGATTGACTAAGAACTTAAAGAGATATACGTACTTTTTAGATAGATATTCATTCTTTAATAAATTTCTACCACTAACTCATTTTTTTAAACGATGAGTATTTAAGAAGACATGATCACACTGGAAGACCTAGAATAAACTTGTATAGAATCACATGATCCACAAAGGATAAACTATATATTTACCTTGTCTTTAGAGATTAATCAAAACCAAAATGGTTAGTACAAGATTTGATGATCCCCCAAAAGAATATTCTTTTAGGGAAAGAAACAGTAATCTTAATTTCTAAAATTAAACCAACAATACCCCAAAGTTAAATAAATACAATTTAATAAAAAAACTTCCCTTAAAATCCTTCATTATAATCCAAACTTATATTGAAACCCAAAACATGGAAGAATTTGGTTATGTAGTCTTCCAAGTTAAGTTGTATCTCCAAATGACATCAACTACTCTACAAGTCAAATAAATAAAAGTAATTAACCTAATCACAAATACTCTATTATAGGTTAATCATTTACATAAATAACCCATATCACTATAAACCCACAATAAAAACGTAGATAAAAATCCACCATTACTCCTCAAATTAAATCCCATAGTATTCTAGTTTCCTTGGGCATATAGTGTTTCCAACAAAGCGAACATCTTCCAAAATAACATTTACCACTTAATCACCAAATCATTTTCATATACTTATAGTATTATTTTGATAAGACATAAGAACCCAAATCGTCTTATTTTTTATCAATAAAATCTTTTAACTAAAAATAATTAGTCACACTAACCAGGGACTTCAGGTAGTCCAGTGGTAGGCGATAAATTCCAATCGCACTCTAGTTGTGGGTTCCTTTCCCACAGCTTTGTCTGACTCGATGGGTTGTCACACAGTCTGCATGTTGTCCTTTTTCAAAAACTATATTTTATAGCATTACCAAAATGAGATAAATTCCTCAAAATAATCATAACATAATTTTAACTAGAAATGTTATCTCATACCTTGAATTTTCATCCCAAAATATAATAACTTTTAATTGCCTCAAACCCAATGATCATATACAACCAAATGGTATTTTATAACTATATCCACAAGGGAAAATATAAATTTTCCTCAAATATCATTCTCACATGGAAAATTGCGGGGTTACAAGTACAAGAGAAAATTATTCCAAATTAATCCCATCAACAAGGAGCACTAATACATTTAAAAATTTCTCCAACCATTTATTTCCACAGTGCTTCTTATTTCAGCAAGAAAATATCCTATAGAATAGGGTATTCACTCAGGTAATGGCCAGGTCCCCTACATTTACAGGAAATGATTGTAAATGGATTTTTGGGACTATTTTTATTTTCTTCCATAGTACGCTTCATTTTCCTTAGAAATTCTTCACTTTATGTCCTTCTTTCCTGCACGTAAATCATTTCTTTGTTCCGTTGAGACACTTTCCTGCGTGTCTCCTACCACATTTCCTGTATGATGGAAATTTAGGATTCTTTTCTCCATTGTCCCCATTATTGGAGCTCTTATAATTCATCACCATTCTCCTCTTTCTTGAGTCTGGGAGTTGGTTAATATATATGTTGATGACCATACATTTTGGAATACTGATTTGGCACGAACACGATATCTTTTAAGCCTATCATCATTTCATTTTGTTGCTCACTTCCACCACTGTTCCCACCTTTTACATCATTCTCAAAGTTACTATGACTTCCATGGACTCCATCCCTTGACTAAAACCTTAAATCATTGTGTGAGTAAGAGTAGTCATAAAATCATTTAGAGAATATCATGACACCATATTCTCAATTTGAAACCCCTTAGGATTAACCAAGGTCATTTATTCTCATCTCATATTAAAATACTTCGAATTGGTTTGTAAAGAAAATGTAAATTATCCTAAGAATATCCCTCAGGAGTGTCATAACCAAGAGTGCAGCAAGGCCCATTGTCATGCAGCTGTTCCCGTTTGTGTCTATTTCAAAGCGGTTTTTTCGGGTTTTACCCCTAAGCACATCTGTGCCATAGCCACCTCTACCTACTCGTATCCAGATAGGTATGTATTCCTTGGAAAAATCACAAAATCTATACAATAACAATATTCTAAGAAGTTATTATATACTAATCCTCAAAGTCTATCTTAGGGATATGTTCTCTAATAAGAGTTTATCTAAATATAGTTTCCAAGTTTTGTACTAATCTTACTCTGATACCAAGTATAACGCCCCAACCCCAGTTATCCAGAGTCGGTGCATTATTATGTATCATTGGATTGATCTAAAAGATCATGTCTTGAAAGACATATTAGTTTAGTAGTCTTGGAAACACTAGATATATTCATAAGTCTTACATTACATCATAAAGTAAAAAAAAAACTACAACAACATCTTGTCTTTATATCCCCTCATACTATCCTTGTAGGTTAATAATAAATTACTTCTTTACATCCTGGGAAAAATAAAACGTTGAAAGGGGTGAGGTCATATTCTCAGTAATGATAACCATATAGTGGAAACATTAACAAATAATCATAAACATTTATGGCAATGTATAACTAAAACAAAAGCCTTTTAAACATGAACTTTAGCATAATATGACAAAGATAAAATGAAATAATGTCATTAACTTATTCACATGGATATTATACTAGTCGAATAACCACATGCAATATCAATAACCACTTTCATAATGATGGAATGCATAAATCTAGACTATCATAACCACATAGTCAAGGCCTCGTGCCAAGACTACAAATATGATTTTGTCAAGGCCTTGTGCCAAGACACTAGTTTGTCTCATGAGACCTTACGATGCATCGATGAGCTATAGTGGGCTCCGCCTATCACTTACTAAGTACAATGCATTACGCATATGAAAAGATTGAAAAATAACATAAACATTCGTATTACAACAAGCATACAAAATGTCAATACTTTAACAACAAACCATGAATGGTATAAAAATAGAACATCTAAACTAAAAAATAACTCATTCGATACAATATAGAATATTGTATTATATCAGATTAACCTCAATTGAGAATAATGAAGGATATTGACATAGATTAAAATAATCATCAAACTATTGAGAGAAATATCCCCCTTTTTCTTGAAAACATTTAAAAGTGACACTATTTGTCAAGAAGCCATTTAAAATAGATTTTGGAATCAAAGTGTCATATACCACTTTGAAACATTAAAAAGTATTTTTGATTTGGAAACATTAATGTCCATATAAATAAATCCTTAAAACCATTTTTAAAACATGGACATTAATGAGAAATATTTAGAATAATAACTCTTTAAAATATTTTAAAATGATATTTTAGTTAGAGTTTCTAACCAGAATAGAGAAACTTGAATAAAAATAATTGAGGTAATAAAAAATTTTAATATCATGAGAATAAAGGTATTTATGATATACTATGTCAAAGTATATTATATACACCATATCAAAGTGATTTGGTGTATAATAGAAAAAGAGTTTCAACGGAATGTAAATTGAGATGAAATCACTCATAAATGGTGTATCCTTAGGGTAAGGATAAATCAACGACATATTTATGTTTGAAAAATATAAATACACTAAATAGGATTGGATATTCAGTGTAAAACAATCAAATTATATTCACACATATTATTGTAAAAACAACACCAATGAATTGGATGTTTAACTCAACAAAACGAGATTGAGTAAAAATTACTCTTATCAAGTTCATACCGATGACTTGAGAATTTATCAATGGAGTGATTATGTGTATAAAAATTATATCCACAGAAATGGGAGTGGAAATTATGACATAATCAAATGAATAGTGATTTCACACATAATCTTAGAGTAAAATAATCAAATAAATATCCGTAAAGATGAATGAGTGGAAATCGAAATTTCAAATTCCCTTATTGATTAGGTAATGTAAGAAACATAAAGAAATTAAAGAAGGATCATATGATGTCAATGTAAATATACATGTATTAAATTATATTACACAATTAATAAAAAATGGTCAGTACACACACCACATGCAATAAATAACCGGTGAACAATGGAAATCTCACAGAATTAAAAGTGAGATAAGAAACCCCTTACTTTATCCTTTTTCCTTGCTCGAGGGTAGGTTAACCTCAATTATATTGTTGAAATAATTGTTATTGAATTATAAAAGAGTCATATACATTAATATGATATCATATATGATGTTTTAACACTACATTGTTAAAAATATCTTATTATTATCGTCGTTTCGGGAGTTAACTTACTCATTTTTTATATGTTTTGTTACATAAGTCATGTTTTTTATGGATAGGTTGTATATTATACATATACATAATTATATCAAGTACTTAAACATTATTTTTAATCGTAAAATTATATTTTTACTTTTATGGATACGATAGGGAATGAATCTCATCGCATTCATGGAGACAGTAGTCCGTACGTACGCACGAGCAATAATATCATTCTTTTGATTTTAAAATCATATATAATTGGATGGTATATCATATATACATAATAATTATCATTTAATACTTATTATTTACATGAATTAAATATTATTATTATACCCATACAAATAATAATGTATTGAATAACAATTACACCACGACGTGGAGACGGTAGGCAGTACGTACGCACGTATGGTGACATGTCATTAAAAGGATAGATAGAATACTGAATATGGTTGTACCATATTTATAATAATATCACATTATATAAAATATACTGGTTTTATTATTTTATAATGGAAATAACAAAGAAAGAAGAAGTTTATGAAGAAAGGAACTTGAAAGAGGGTTGTTAAAACATTAACTCCTTTTAAAATTCTTCCTATTGATTTGATTAAAATAGCTCCATAGGTTGGATTTATGATCAAACTAAGGACTCTATGATGAATTTAGGGATTTTTAAAGAATATTTGGGTAGGTTTTGGCCGATCCAAAATTCTTTGAAGGTGTACATTAGAGAGAAGGGTGAGTACCCTTTTATAAGAGGGGTGAGGGGCACCTTTGGAAAAGCTAGAAATATTATTTTATAATAAATTAATATTTGGTTTCTAATGGCTCAAAAGTGGATTATTTAAAGTCTAATGTGGGTATGGGTCTAAATACGTTCAACCAAAATATTTTAGACAGGTTTGGGACACTATATTAACATTATCATTTATATTTAACTTGTAGTTAAATAGTTTGACATTTACCATATCTCTTTGTATTTGTTTATAATATAGTACATAAACTTACTATATAACTCCACGATACACCCAAGTGATCCATTAATGATACACCTATCATTATATAAGTCCTTTGGCCGAACCATAGATTTTTATGAATAGAATATAAATTAATAATATAATATTTGTTTTAAAAACTCTTTTATGTCAATTTTGAAATGATTGGGTATTCGGTTTTTCATAACGTCATAACAGCATTATTACTTCAAAAACAATTTATAAAACTAATCCTAATATGTCATATTAACCTAGAAAATTAGTGAAATTCATAAAAAGTCTCAAATTACATTTATTTTGATATTTATAATATCAATCATTTTATGATTTCATTAATTAGGTAATTACTACATCACCATTGTGTCATAAATAAATTATATTATTTAAAGTCTAAAAATTATAAATAAACTACCATTATGTTGGAAAACTCTTCATCTTTCTAATTAATATTTATTATAGAATTTATCTTATGTATAAACCTATATTAAAAATGTTTTAGTTATTAAACATTGATTTTATCTCTTTTAACTTTTCTTTGAATTAAATAATAATAAATGTCCTAATCTAATCCAAGTGGACCTAAATGATAATATTTTATTCCTAAGGTTGTTTTTGGTCATGATAAACTTGTCCAATAGAATTATTAGATTTTTTAGGGTAATATTAATATCATTTTTAACCTTAATTTCCCTTTTTACTTATAACCATGGTAAATAAAAGTAAAAATTTACTATTCACCAAAAAAAATTATTTTCATCTCATTGAACCAAATTTTACTCTTTGATATTAATTGTGTCTCTCGTATTTTCGAAATTCCACTCACAGAAGCGGTAAAATTAATTTTTATGTGAATTTCCAAATTCTCTTAGGAGGTGGGTCAAAGGCGTTGAAAAGTTCAATAAATTTTTTATATATCTAAAATTATTCTAAACTAGCTCTAATGAATTACATTGAACTTGTGTAGGTATTTTTTATCTATTTTGAGCTTAATTAAATTTCAATAAAATAAATAATTATTAAAAAAAATCGGTTTTAAACTATAACTATGTATTTTTCACTATTCATCAAAAATTAAATGTTTTCAAAAAAATACCAAAATTCACCCTAAGCTAATTTCAATATTCTGAATCCAAAAATTAAGTCTACTTTGAAAGATAAAATTTATAAAATTTCAAAAAGTGGGTATTACTATTCATAACGGCTAGTTTGATTTTTTGTGGTGTGTGCTAGAAGTCGAAGTTGTGTATAACACACGCTATTGTATTATTCAAATAGAAGCGAACCGTGGATGCTTGGGGTGTTAAAATTCTCCAATAGATCTGAGTTTTTATGGTATAATATATTTTTTAATAAAACTTTTAAATATAAAATAACTGAAAATGAACACCTTTGGTATAAAGGGTTTACTCACCTTAAAATTCGAATAACCCCTAAAAAACCACTTCAAAACCACAATATTTAATATTTAAATTACAAAACATAAATAAATATATTTAATAAAAAGAAAAAAACCCCATTTTAGTAATGTAAGATCAATTTTCTTTAAAAATGAAATGAAAAACATGAATGTTCATATCAATGTTTATTTAATACCATCTTAGCTTAAAATTAATTTCCAAAAAAATGTAACTTTTGAGAAGTATGATCCCATAATTAAGAACCAAAACATTAAAATCATTATAGAATCATTAGTACAAAATATGTTATCGCATATAAAAAACTTGTAACCCCTATAAAATAGGTTTTCCACTAAAACAAGTCAATTATCCCAATCTATGAAACTTATTTAATAAAAATTAAATTCATTTAAATCACCCTAATTTTAATGGTCTCAAACCACTCAACAAGAGATTATGTTTTATAAATCAATTAGAAGAAAATTTATTAATAATAATAATGGATATGATTCTAAAACCATTTAATAGAGAAATATATTTTCTTGTTTTTAAATATGTTTTACACCACTTTAAACCTACTACAATTCCAAAAAAAATACCAACACACATATTCAAATATAAAATTATTCCAAAATCTCAATATTATAATTAAAATATCCTTTTAAAACCATTACTACAATACAAAAAAATAATTCAAGAGAAACCATCCAATTTAAAACCCATAAAAAGTAAAAAGTAACACATTTCCCATCGATAAAATTATATAAAATTTCAAAAAAAAAATCATCTTTAAAAAACATTCTCCAAATGTCATTACATAAAAATGAGACCTGACATAATTGAAAAATAAAATAACATAATGAAATGATATAAATTCATCTCAAAAATAATATGAACACATTTTAAATTATTCATAATTATTCAATTTGATCTAAAAAGATCACTATAGAATATTGAAATTTTATATTTATAAAAAAACCACCCCCATTAAATATACAAGGACTATGTACATAGTTTGTATCCCATAAACCCTACCCTTGGACCTCATTATTTAATCTTAAACAATATTTATAAGAAATTATTATACAAATAAAGAAGGATAAATCAAGCATGAAAGGTAAAATTTAACATTCCTAACATCCCTTAGAAATTTAAACTTCAGTGCTAGAAGTTTGGATCAGACACTCCATCTTACCAACATAATGAGTTCTGAAAATTCATTTTTCATACATAACTCCCCAAATACCATAAAAAACCCATTATCTTATTAATTTTGCCATTATATATCCTAGGATACCACTGAACGTGGACCTAAACCCATTCTTCACAAGTCTTGAAGGGCATATCTGATCCCCATGGGCTATATATTATTTCTATGGAATCAAAAATCAATATATTGAGATGATATTTCTTGATAAAATATGGTTAAAATTAAACTTACATTATGGATATATTCATTAAAACTCCTCGGATAGGATGATCACACATAAAAAATATAATGTTTCAATAATAAACAGATCCTAATAGGGAATAAACATACAAAAAACTCATGAAACAAAAATAAGACCCAACCAATGTAATCGAACATCCATATATAACAAATTTTTTATTTTAATTTATGATCCAAATATAAACCCTAAGAGAAAAAAATTGTACATTAAAAATGTAATCAGTGAAATAAAACATAGTCCACAATCACCTATCTCTAAGTGTCATGTAAAAATGATCCTTTTCATGGCACCACCACCATGTCCAAATTATGAACCTAAGACCAACCACAATTCAATCAAAACACTAACTACAAAATTATTATATCCAAATGAGAAAAAATACCAAAAGGTAACCTCCCCAAACCCCATACAAAATTATTTAATGGTAAATCACTTCTACTGAAGTTTGAAAATACAATTATGAATGAAATCTCATTAATTTTTTTTAAAAAAAGTTACATGAGGATATTAATTAATTTCATGTTTCTTATGGTAAATAACTAATTAATTTTAATGTAGTAAATAATTCATACCCTTTAAGAATAGGTGTCATTTATAATGAAAGAAATAGTATCAAACTATTCTTTACAACACCCTCATTTTAACATAAATGAAAAAAAATCCGCTATTACCTCCCCTTTTAAAATCACCTGAAGAACCCAATAAAAATAATAAAAAATTTATAATAAAAATAAATTTTCCCATAGTTTATTAATATGAACATGATAATTGAAATAAATATTCATTAGAAAATATAGAAATATTTGCAAATCCATTCTTGAAAATAGACAATAGGTAGCAATAAATTACACTCATAAAAAATTATATAAATGAATAAAAGTAAAAAACAATAAAAGGTCTATGATAAAGGAAGAATTAAATGATCAACATAATTTCAAAATACATTTTTTTTAAAATATATCATAACTAATCTAGATTTTATAAAAACAATTAATTTTTTATAAATATCTTGAACATGAAAACCGTGAAGTAAAACTAAGGGAAACATCGAATAATCGATGCTAAAATGTTAAAATAATGATGTGGTCTAAAATAAATAATTGATATCAACGAAAAATGACATATCTAACATGAGTCATTAAACTATGGATATAAGGTAAATAAAACACTATCATGTAACATTAGACAACATACTTGGCCCTAAAAAATCCTACGATCTCTCAAGGGATCATCTGGGAAAATATATATCTAGTATTTTCACCCAGTCTAACTTGGATAAAATCCCTAGAACTTTTATAAAATATAATAGAGTAGCACCCGTTTGGGTTACCAACACACAACCAATGTCTCCAATGTATAACCAATAATCATTTATAGAAGAACGATCATTATCATCTTGAATAAACTAAAGTAAATAACCTAAATCTGGGATGATTCCATCCATTAACATAATATCCACCATTAATTCACATAATATCAATATCACAGTAATATTTATACAAATACCTCAATTTGATAACACTTAATGAAAAAGTATATACCTTATGAAAACCTTTTCTATGAAATATCATCTATGCCTTTTCCAATATATTTTGGAAAACCAAATTATTATTTAACTTTTTTGAAAACAGAACCAAGAAAAAACAATTTAATGACATTTGAAATCAATATATTTTATTTTAAATAACATCCAACCACATTAAAATTAAAATATCCAACAAATATCATCACTTAATCCCAAGAAATCTCAAAATCATTATAAAATTTGATGAAAATCGGGCCCATCTTTAGTTGTATATTTTTTTCAAAAATTTGTGTTTCCCACCGTTAACGTCATTAACGGTCAAAACACCCACTTTATATAAATTTATTCCATTAAAAACACCCCTTATTTATATTTACAACACTCAAATAATGAATAATTTGTATATAAAAATATGTTTATCATAGAAACACATTCCACATACATTATGAAATTCAATAATGGTTTAAGAATTAAAAGAATTGGGGATTTATATTTAACGAGTTATTTATAGAGTAGCCAGCCTCAAGTGATGATATATAGTTGAAAGCAAACTCATAAATACATATTATGGGTCCTAGAGAACCAAACAAAACCACAAAAACACATAAATTAATAAACCAAACATCTAAACATCAAAACCTAAATAAATTAATCAATTTTAAAATCAGTGGAAGGAATAAAAATACCATACCATGAAACATTGTGTTTTGGTCCACTCTTTATATGCACCTAGACCTTAGAAAAAATCCACAATTAATACCCATGATATAATGGTATATTAAACCCAAAATCACAAAAAAACTCCTTAATAGTTCCCAATAAGTAATGCCTTAAGATAAAAAACAAATGAAGTCTTGAACATCCCCTTCTGAGTGTTTCTCTACAATCTCCACACCAATGATCCATCATGTATAATGATACTACCATACCTTGGTTGTATAAATTCACAAGAACCCCTATTGTGCATGAACTATTAATAAATTAACTAAAAAGGGGGATAATGATGAAAGTGAGGAATAAAAAGGATATACTAAGCCTAACTATTATGGTTTCCCACTGTAATTAATGTTGAATCATCAAGAGGAATGGAGAAAGAATTAATATAATAGGAAAAGACTATAAGCTGTCAAAATGAAGGTAAAATATGATGTATTAAGTAATATTATAACTATCGTATGAATATAAATTAAAAATAATTGTAAAGGGATTGGGAATGTAACCATGACGTGGTATTCCCCCTCCACCCCAAGGTGGAACACTCTCAAAGCCTTCGCCAAACCCTGAACCCATGTGCACTATTATGTTCTCCTCATATCATAGTATAACTTCCCCCCAAAAAAGAATAGAATCCAAACTACAACAACCCACATTGAATAAGGGTCTATGAACCACAATACATCTTCCTCCTACATAGAAGATTGGGTTTTTCCCTATAACCACCCTCATGGGAGTCTCATAGAATAGTTTTCCTCAAATTTTCCATTGTCTTATATACTATCCAACACAATGCTAAAACAGATGATAATTTAACCAATATTGTTTATGATGATAGATTTTGACCCACCAACACTAGGGAACTCACTTAAGGTTTTCTTTAATCATAGTAACAATCTCGAAACATCCAAAAAATAAATCAAAACACTACCAAATCTCCCACTCCCTGATCTGAATGAAAATTTAAATTACTCGATAATTCCAAAAACTCATAATGATATAGTTAATAACACATAAATATTTAATTAATAATGTGGTTACACATCAGGAAGTAAGGGTAAAATTGAATCATTGTGAATTATGAAATCAACTCCAATTTGAGAAGACTAGAGTAGAAACTATTGCCTCAAATGTAATACCATACTACTCAGACCAAAGTATATCTCATTGTTTGTGTCCATATAAAAAAAATTATGTTAAGATACTTAAATTCATCAATATAGATTTGGATTATACATAATATAAACTGGAACATAATAAAGGTAGTACCCTGGTAATGGGTTTTGAGGAAAACTCTAACATGATTTGGTATGATTCAAAACACATGGGTAAATGATTATTGAATGGGATGAAAATGTGTGGTTGGTTTGAGGATAAGAAATCTAGGCATCACTATTTATACCATATTAAAAATTATTACTCCACAAATTGTTGTTGATAAAAAAAATATGTCATCAAATCATAGATTTGATGTGAATGAGGGGAAAATAACTTAAGGTGGGAGGTTAGTGATGAATGTTATGGTTTGGAATAGAATGAGAGGTCAAGGTATCACAATGTATATTATGTTAATAGTAATCTGGCCAAACATAGTTCTTTAAATAAAGTGTTTTGGTCAATAGGCAGGCTATTAGTTGAAACCAATTTTTAATTGGAAAAGATCTTATCACCAGGGAAAATCATGCATTAAAATTAAATTTTAGGCTGGTATTAGGATGTGAGATCTATAGATCACTATATATCCCATGGTAATGGGAATCAAGACACATTTAGTTCAATAAGGAACCCTCAATATAGATCTATCATATGTATCAAACAAAAGATGTGAAGTTTATAGATGACATAGAGAGAGAAGGGTTGATGAAACCTAACATGAGTTGGTAAGTATATTCCCACTAGTGTATAATCTATAATATAAATGGAAATTGTGGTTGGGATTGGTATAGGAGATCTAGGTGTTACTATATATCTCATTGATATAGAAATCAATCCATGATTAGTATTTTTAAATCCTAATTGTTTTCAGGGATAAGTGAACCATTAAATTAGGACTAGAATATGTATCTGTAACCATAAAATATTTTATAAAGGAGGTCTCTCGTAGAGATCAATGTCGCATGTGGGGGTGGGATATATTACTGTTTCAGGTCACATAAAATAGGATTCTCTAATAATTGTAAGTTCATTTAGGATGGACCACTTTTAATAGTTTAATGTCATGTGGGGATAGACTATATAAAATAAAATTTATGGTAATGTTGTAAGGACCACATGTTATAAAATTTACAATTTTATAAAAAGAACCTCTATTCATTTTAGTATAAGGTCATAATTTAATAATAAAAATATTGAATAATGTATCTTCATTATACTAAGAGACACCTTAATATAATCAATAATCTAGATGGAAATACACATAAGGATATTTATTATACATTTTAACATGATGAACATAGATGAAATATATGAAGTCCTCAAATGTTTGAATCAAATATTATCGAATTTTAATTGGTAGGAATAATTGGTTGATTATTAATTATGTAAAAAACCATCACTACAACTTCATAAAATTGAGAATATATTTTTGTGTGGCTCTATTTTGAGAATGAAATCATTCCCTATAGTTACTTTAGAGATCAAAGGAAAATACATTTTTCACCATTTATTCATAATGTGTAACACCCGAGATTTTTATGTGAAATATTTTGTTTTTATGTTAAATAAATCATCAAAGGAATCTTTTACTACACACAACACTAGCTTGGATTTCTTTACACGCAATCGCGACCTTCCTCGATAGCTTGCATCGTACGCAATACCGAGTTTCACTAAACAACGATATGTTATTAAAATATTATTAAAACTAGCCGTTATGAATTGTAATAACCACCTTTTAAAATTTTATAATTTTTATTTTTCAAAATGGACTTCATTTTTGGATTCAGAATGTCGAAATTAGCCTAGGGTAAAATTTTGGTATTTTTCTGAAAACTTTCAATTTTTGATGAATAGTGAAACCACTAGGTGGTAGTTAAAAAAACTGAATTCTTCATAAAACATAATTTTACTACTTCTGTGAGTGGAATTTCAAAAATCCGAGAGACACGGTTAATATCAAGGACTAAAATGTGGTTCAATGAGATGAAAATAATTTTTGGTGAATAGTAACTTTTTACTTTTATTTACCACGGTTAAAAGTAAATAGGGTAATTAAGGGTAACAATGATATTATTATTACCCTAAAACATGTCCTAATTCTATTGGACAAGTTTAATTCGACCAAAAACAACCTTAGGAATAAAATATGACCATTTATGCCCACTTGGATTAGATTAGGACATTTATTATTAATTTATTTAAAGAAGGGTTAAATAGTTAAAATCAAAGTTTAATAAGTAAATCATTTTTAATATGGGGTTATACATAAGCTAAATTCGACTATAAATATTCATTAGAAAGATAAAAATATTTCCTACATAATGGTATTTTATTTGTAATTTTTATACATTAATAATTTAATTTATTTATGACACAACGATGATGCAGTAATTATCTTATTAATAAAATATTGAAATAATTGATGTTATAAATACCCAAATAAATGTAATTAGAGCCTTTTTATGAATTAAACTAATTTTATAGGTTAATATGACATGTTATTATTGATTTAATTTACTTGGTTCGAACTAATAATTCGGTTATGATTTTCACAAAAATCAATTACTAAATAGTGTCAAAATTGACATAAAATAGTTTTTAAAACAAATATTATATTATTAATTATTTTTTTATTCCTAAAAATCTAAGGTTCAGCCAAATGACGTAGATAAGTTTATATATATTAATAATAAACAACTTGGGGTTCTTTTGGCCTGATATAGTAAGTTTATTAACCTTATAGTATAAGAAAACAAGAAGACACGGTAAAAGTTAAATTATCTAACTTAAAGTTAAATCTAAATGATAAGGTTAAAATTGATATCTAAACTTGTCTAAATTTTATTGGATGAGAGGATTTATACCCCTACCCACCTTATCTTCGAAATATATCAATTTTGAGCTATTAAAAACCGAATTTGACTTTATAATAAAATAATATTTTTAGTTATTCCAAAGGTGCCCCTCTCCTCCCTTATAAAAAGGCACCTCCTCCCCCTCTTCCTCACACCACTTTGAGCCTTCAAGCTCGGCCAACCCCTGCCAATTTCTTCTCTAAACTTCCCTAGAAACATCCTAGAGGTTCTGGTCTTCTTCAAAGACCCATTTTAGTGCCCTAAAAGGAGGTCTCAAAGAAGCACTTCAAAGAAGAGGTAATGTCCGTTACCGATTCTTTCATCTTTATTTCTTCTTCCACTTCTTCTTCTTTAGTTGTTTCATTATGAAGTAATAACATCAGTATCACTAATATAAGAATATGTTATTATAAGTATGAAACAACCCTATTTCACCATCTATCCATCCTACGGAAAAAGAAATCACCGCGCGTGCGTACGTACGGAATACCGTCTCCACGCCGTGGTGTAATCTATTTTCCACCACCACCTTACTTGGATGGGTATAATGGTGTAAATAATGACTATATATGACTATTATAAATTTATACCGATTCTAAAATAGTATACATACACTCCAATACAATTCCACGATCATAGGAACGATATCATCACTCGTGCGTATGTACGGAATACCGTCTCCACGATGTGATGCGACTCGTTCTACATGATCCCCATTTCATAATTATTATATAAATGAATTGAATGAATGAATATGATATATATTACACTAATACGATTCTAGAAATGAGGTATTTATAACCTAAATAGAATAATAAGAATTTATTCGACAAAACACGCATAAGAACAAAAAGTTATAAACACCCGAATAACAAGTAGCAATGAAATATTACTACTAAGAAGCTAAGAATATGACCATATATGATATCATAAAAATAAGTATGATTCTGGAATAAGTTAATAACATTATTTAAATCATTATACAGGAGGTTCGGACACTTACAAATCAAAACGGACCTAAGGTAAGGGAAATATCACAATCTCATTTTTATCCGAGATTGTTTATTCGTAAGTATTTACTGGGGTGTATTTTATCATCCACATCCATGTTTCATCAATATGTAATATTATTTCCATCCACCTACAATTTTTTTTAAATCCATTTTTACCCTTCGGTGAGTTTTTAGTAAAATATATGAAAGGAATCTTTTTTCATTTTTCATACGAGGTACTTTTTGACTTTTCTGACAAAAGTACAAGAAGAATGTTTTTTTAACTTATACGACATGAATGGATTTTTAAAACATTATTTCCAAGAAGATTACTTTACAAGTTTTCAAGTTTATTTTTAATCAACTTCTTTTAGTTTAAAATTGTATGACATGTTAAGAAAGGAAAATGTTTTTGAAGTAGAAAGGATATTTTCTTCAAGAATGGAGTTCAAGTGTTTTATCAAAATTATTTTCCATCTAAGATAATAAAGGATTCTGTTTCTATCCCTATTATTACATTGATTTGATTATGTTGTGATGGAATTATTTTATGAATTCCTTTATCTTATATGAATTGTTTTATGATGTCATGTTGTTTAAGAATCCCATTTTTATTACATGGGTTATGCAATGATGTATGGTTTATGATTTTGTGGCACACATAAGAATGGTATCATTATAAGATGGGTGGGGACTATATATCCCTCCAATGCATTGGGTAAATATTTTATATCTCATGAGATAAACATGGCTGGAACGGTAGGTTATACCGGTTCAGTGAAACAGGACTGAAACGGGGAGTGAACTCGGTTCAGAAAGGGACTTTGTCCACTAAGATAGTCTTGGAAATGATTCTTGACTAATAAGAAATGATTATCTATTATTATGTGTGCATGCCACAAAGTTTCATGTTTTAAGTTATGATTATTGGGATTACATTTCACTACTATGATTTATCCCATGTTATGAAATTATGATCTCTTTTGCAAGTTAAGATTTCCAAAAGATATGTTCTTATGAATATGACGTGATTGATATTTCTTTTATTTATCCTTACTGATCATTTGAGCTCACCCTTTTGTATGTTTTATTTCCCCAGGTCAGGAAGAAGGTCATTAAGTAGAATATTCCAAAAAGGGACTCTAGATATGATGAAATAAATGGGAGGCAAAGTAGATGCTTTATGAACCAGTTGTTTATGTTTCCCAGTTTCTAAAGACACTATACCTACACGGTCCTTTCGTGGTTTTGTTATATGTTGTAATAAGTATGATTCAATTTTGAATTATTAACAATGTATGTAAAGTATGGGTCGTTATATAATGGGTCCATTCCAATGAATAAATGAACCCATTACAAAATTATATTATAGGAAAACCCAAAAACTAAAATCTCAACTCATGGTTGTGGGTTTATAATAGAATGTTCATTACTTTCATGCATGTCTCAATAGTATTAAGAGTGTTTAAGATTATAATAAATTAATTTATCTTCTTTTGTAAAAAATATTAAATGAAAAATCATTCGTCGATCACATGTCCAAAAAAATGATGTTATGGTAAATATTTGGGTTGATTTTCATTATTTCCATATCAGATATTTTGATTCAAAACAACTTAAAAAATTTATTTTCTAATAAACAGGTGAAGTATTCCTTCACTTTCTTAGGGGAAAATTAATATAAAATGTTCCATATATCAGTGAGAGATATATATACCTGATTATTTTGTTCACTTTGTGTGTTCTAGTTAGGGTTTTCACATTTATAGAGTAGAGATTTGGGTGTCATTAACTCCATTATCCCCCCCATATATCTTCTCCAAAAGAAAATCCTTAAAGTTATATCACTATTAAATTTTATTCTGTAACAATTGATGGTATGATAGATAATTAGAAATAACTTTTGAATAAACCTCCATAGTTATTTTAATACATGGGATCTTAATTAAATTATTTTCCTTTGAAATTTATAATTACTCTAAAACTTTATTCATTTGGAAGGAAGATACATTACTACGTAATCCTCTACTAGGTTGACAACATTATTTCCCATGCATGGAACATATGCACTGATCAACATGGTAACGTGTTCTAATTTTATATTTTGGTGATAGTTTCTCAATATAAATCCATTTAGGAGAATATTCCTATGATATAAATCATTGGGACACTGATGGTTCCACCCCAAGACTAGTGAACTCTGACCATCTTGTATACTAAGTGTTGATCATTGATTTTGGAAGGTTTTCGGAATCAACATGTTGATGGGGTGAATATTTGAAAATTTCTTCATCCATAGGTTTTGGGGTAAATCACTACATGAATTACCACTATATAAGGATATTGGTATTTCATCATGGTGAAAATATCAACAATGAAGCTCGTTAATTAAATTATATTGTTTTTTATTGTTTAACTATAAATATGTGATATTTTTTTCATTGGATAGGTACATGAATGATTTAGTTAGTTTTTGGGAAGAAGATATTGCAAGGATATTACCTTTCCCAATTACATGGTGGATGGTCATTGATGGAATCCTATGTTGGGACGCCAAGGATTGGATAATACTTTGATATTTAAAACATTATCCTTCTTTACATAGTGTAGTATGAGTAACATATTTCAAAGAATTATAATCAGTAAATACCATGATATCAACATCACATTTTGTTCATTTGAAGGGGTGGAGACACCTTTATCATAGGCATGTGGTGCGTCTTCTATCTTATCATTTGACGAAACAATGGGGAATGAAACAGATGGTCCATTTTCATGAATGTCTTCTTACCTTGTAAAAATATCAATAAATCATTTAACATTATCAATTACAAACTATTTTTCCCCATTAAATGTGGATAGAATTTAGTGAGATGGTTTCCATGATTCCAATATTTGGGGCCTGTATTCTATGAACATTTTCATTGGTTGAAGAATACATGAGGATGCCACTTACACCTTTTCTCACTCTTACTAAGTTTTTTATGTCATAAAACATTATGAAGTGGAATACTCTACCATTGTATTATCAATGGGACTTGGGGTCATGATTAGTTTATTCTTCTATTAACTCATGAATAAATGATTATATATTTTTTGTATTATCCAATTATCAATTTTTTAGGTGTTCCTATAATGTTTTGTTTTTGTAATATTTTTCATTAAGGATAATGGATAACACACATTCCACATGTTATTTGGGACTATCCAGAGGTACTTGAATATCCTTATGATTACCCATAACATTAATTTATATTAATTAATTATTAATTACCTAAATATGTTAATAATATAATCCTAGAATATAATGAGGCCTATTTCGTTTGTTAATTAGTAGTATAGAAAATGAACTATAATCATGGGTATAAAAAAAATTTCAAACTCCAAAACATTCTAATATATTCCATCATCTTCCAATAATGTATGGTACAACCTATGGACCTATCAATAAAAAGGGTGAGAAATAAATCTTGGTATGTGGATAATCAAAGCATTACATGATAAAAGTAAAACATGTTAGTTAGCAAGCAAATAAATGTGACATAAAAGGTGTGGGAATCATAAACATGATCATCGAAGTATGATATAAGATGAAAAAATCAAGTAAAAATAGTAATGTAGAAACAATATAAAACATTACACCATAAAACTAAGTCACAGATAACATCCAATACATCCTAACATAATGTTATTAGCACAACCTTCCATGCACCATACATGGACTCACAGGTGATAAAAACATTACCCAATGAATTAGATGACTATGTAATTTTGGGACCACCCATCTCATTAAGATAATGTACATCCATTTGTGTGACACATAGATTAATTTTGACCCCATTATTAAATTTATTGGGTTACATACATAGAAATTACCAAAAAATGATGGATATTGAAAACTAGGTGAATACCCTTGAGTGGAAATGGATATGGGTATTCATAGCATGAATGTTTGATATGGAAAATTATAGGATAATTTTGGTAAAATAATGGGAATACCTAGAGATTTTTGGAAGGGTAAATGGGAGTAAAATGTAGTAATTCATTACAAGTTAATTATAAGGGTAATATCTGTATAAGTAAAAACACATTACAAATTGGAAAAATCAAAATAAAATTGACTTAATAAAATCAATGTACATGAAATAAAAATAAGAGTAGAGAGCCCCTTGCAATGATAGGGTGCTTCAAAAATCATGGGAGAAGCTTATTAAGAGATTTATAACACCATAGGATCGATTTAGAGTGAGATAGTGATAAAAAGAAATTTCTTAATTGGATATTAGGGAAGTGGAGTGGTAGTTTTTGTGTGTATTTATAGAAATAGAGAAGGGATTTCTTTATTAATTCAGAAACAAGGGTTTTGGACTCTATATGATAAAATAATAAAAACCAAAATCATTCCCAAGGTTTTTAACAAAGAGGAATGATTTTAAATATTTTATAAAGATATGAACCTAAATCTATAAAATAATACCATTAATGAGGTGGATGTGAGTGATGTTCATAAATAATTGATTTTGAAACCATATATATAATATAGGTTTCTTATGATTCATTAAGGGTGTATAAAATTAATAAAATAGGTAAAAAAAAATAAATTATTTTAATGTATAAATATATATTTGGGTGTGAATTCCTTTTATCGGAATTATTGAATAACCTTTGGTCCATTATGATATCATAATACAAACTATTTATTTATACCATCTTTAATTTTGACACAAAAATCAACTGTCTTTGAATATTATGAAAAATTCACCATTAGATATTTAAAAAAAAATATTTCACAAAAAATAATTATTTCACCAAAATAATTTTTTGAATATGTTAATTTTTAATTTTAATTACAAATTCAAATTTTTGGAAAATACTAGTTTTTTCTATAATAACCACTTTTTAACCCCTGATTAAATTACATTAGAATTCATTTAAATATATTATCATTTATATTTCAATAAATATTATCTAAGAGAATATTTTATGATAATGTGATTTGTTTCAAAAAATATTTAATTTATCAAAAGTGTTTCTCAATTGAAACTATTATTTTCTAAAAATTTATTTTTTTCATCATGTCAAAATATTTTTTTTTCAAGAACATGATATTATAAATAATAAATTTAAAATAAAACATGATAAATATAATCATTTATATATTAATAATAAAATTTAAAAATTCATAATTCTAGGTTCTAGATATAAATACTTTTATTACATGAGTGTATCCCTAATGGTATAGTGTGAAATGGTAGTTTTTTCGTTGGTTGATTTAGTGAATATGGTTCAGATCATGATCTTTGTAAGATTGAAATTCTCCTGTAAATGGTTAGGGTAGATCTTTAGTTGTTGGATATTTCCTTGGTCTTGGTTATGTGAAACTCCCAATGTTTCCATCTCCCTTAGAAGACCCAATAAATGGGTTTCATAAGGTATAATCCTACCATTCGAGGCCATCTCTTATTTCGTCATTGTCAATTAGATTTTATCATAATACTTAATATATACTAATAATAATATTCCTTGTAAAATGGATATATTATCGATGTTTATGATTCTTAAAATTATTCTAAATCTGATATGCTATATTATTTTAATGTATTGTATGCGTTTTCTCTAACTATAAGTCATTTACTCAATAAAAATGTGCATTCCATTTATAAATGTTTGGTTTTTTACATTATTTTTCCCTTTATAAAATACTTACTCAAAATTTCATTTTTTCTAATATTATAGATAAGGGTACTTCTCTTTCATGGCCTCTTATAATTATCATGTTTTTTACTCAATATTTTGGTTCCACAGAAACACTTTGACCGGGTGAGTTAACTTTTTTCATATAACTTTGTCTTTGTAATCTAAGATCTTCACCATATTATACTCATATGAAATATAATTTTTCAAATGCTTCACCTCTAGATTTAGTACACATGAGGGATCTATTATGTACTTCCTCTAGTGGGATATATGGAACACAAAATGTACTTGAGATAGGTTAGATGATTGTGAAATTCAATAGGCTACAACATTGATATGATAAAGGATTTCAAAGGGGATGATGTATCATATACTATGCTTTAAATTCTTCCAAAACCTCAAGAATTTAATCTAGTGTAATAAAGAAATGAACACCTCATCTCTAACCTCATACTCTAATTATTTTTATGGTTATCATCATTGATTTTCTATTGACATTACATAGATTTAATATGTTGTTTAATAGGTTGAAAACTCTCTATCATATCAAGGATTATATCACGTCCCATCAACTTCAACTCTCTAACATCCTCCTAACGTGTTTCAGACTCAATAATCTTCCCATATAATTCCCAATAAGGTACCATTTGATTGATAAAATGTAATTTTTTGTTATATGAGAACTCTACTAGGAGAGGATGGTGATCCTGACATCCTTAGAAATCCATTGAACATGATCTCACCATAGTTTATCGAGTATGAATGGTTCTCTTATATAGAGAATCCATATAAGAGTGATAAGAAGTAATGAATCTCAACTATGTATCCAACAAATAATGAATGATTCTCCATAAACTTGAGGTAAACCTCATATCTCAATCAGATATAATGGAAAGTGGAACTCCATTTTGTCTTACCACTTCCCTTACGTTTATCATGGTCAGTGGGCTGTGAGAAAAATATTCCTTGTCACAAATTAATTATACTAACTTTTTAAAGTTATCGAATACTACCCAGATAGAATTATTTACATTAGATTCCCTAGGGATTCCTAAAATTATATGCATGGTTATGTTTTTCCCATTTCAATACTGGTATGGGAAATGATTTCATCCTACCCTTAGACTTCTATCTTCTATCATTGAATTTTTTCATACAAAGCATTTTGATACAAATAATACAATATATATCTTTATGTTATCCCCAAATAGTATTAATTCACATCATTATAAATCATAGTTATTTCTAGATGAATAGATAATGATGAGCTATGCGAATTATCTACATGTTCTGTCTATAATTCTAGTTTTCATGGGAAACATCTTTAGGTTACAAACCTTATTACTTCATATTTAGCAATGTTGCACTCTAGAATATTAAATAACATTTTTTATAGCTCCACATAATCTTTTTGGACCTCCTCGATAATCTCTAGAATGTTTGGTTGATTATTTATTTGAGAATGTATGGTTGGAGATCTTTTTATCCTTCCCATGGCCTTCTGTTTCGGGTTTAAGATGATTGGATCCCTTTAAATCCCCATCATGGATATAGTTATAGGATCCTTTATACATATATCATTTGAGAATTTTTTCACCTTTATAGGATGTTAATGGATTGAATAGTCACAATCCTTGATCAGATCAAACTACCTTTATTGGTGCATTTTTAGTTATTTTTGTTTAAATATATACATATGATTTTTATTATTTTTTAATATTTCGGGACTATCTATATATAGACAATGTCAGAAAATATTGAAATAGATTATCACTAAAGATATTTATTAACCATATGTTTGGTAGTTCTTCTCATGGATCATTAATTGGAAAGAGGCATAGGCTCTCTTTCATGAGTACACAAATGAATAACATTTTGAACGCATAACCATAGATCAAAAATCATTCCCCACTGGTGGGTAATGTGAGAAAACATTTGTTGGTTACATTATTCTTTAACTCCTTAAATATTTTGTCAAATTCATTATTCCATACAAAATTCACCCCCTTTTGAGTTATCTTGGTTAGTGGGCCTGAAAATCATCACATGATTATTAATATCAATGATTGTACCTTTATAATACAAATAAGGTATATATCTCCATCATAAATGTTAGTTAGGTCCATTCTAAAATTACCTATGTTTTTAAGGATCCATGTATATCCATTTTCTAGTGATAACATTCCCTAGTAATGTTATGTACTCCTTCCAAAACTCACCTATATTGTACTTCACATACATCCTTTCTGTTATCAATGTCTCCAATACAAAATTATCATTCTATACATGTTCCTCCATGATTTTAGTGATTATAAGAATATAGTATATAAATACTACCACAAATTTGTTTAGGTAACACCTCGAGAATCTATTCATTATGTTAACAAAGATATCTGGAGAAATTTTTAGTCAAAATGCAATCACTATGAACTCGTAGTGCTCGTACCAAGTACCAAAATCAGTCTCGGGGAGATCATCCTTATTCATATTTACTAGATATTATCTTGAAAAAAATTTCACCATTATAGATGATTATCCTCCACATATATGATAAAAAAAATCATCAATCGATGGAATAAGAGACTTTTTATTTATTTGGATCTTTTTGAGATCACTATAATAAATGAAAATGTGCATTTTCCAATCCTTCATAATGAAAAAGAGGAATAGTGCACAATATAGTGAAGCACTTTGGTTTATAAACCCTTTATCACGATTATCTTAAAGCTTCTTCTTTATCTCTTCAAGTTCAACATTGGACTTTCTATATAGATACTTGGATATTAATGAATATTTGGGTAAAATCATTATTGATAACTCAACCTCACATCTTGAAGGAATACTATAAAATTATTCCAGAAATACATCATCATAATGACATTAAATTTCCTTGTCATCAAGGATAATATTTTACTTATTCGAAATCATTTGAGCTAGATATAATAGGTCATAAGGAAATAATATAGATTCTTGAGATAATAATATCGTAGTATATTCATCATCCTCTTTGAAAATTTGTAGAATAGAAAGGTGATTTTTGAAATGGTGGTGGATTTTATTCTATCATAATATTATATTGGATCTATATAAGGAAAGACAATACATTTCTATAATATCATTGAATTTTATCAAGATAGTATAACAAGAATTTATGGTAATTTAATCCTACACATATGGATATGGGATGTGTTATATACTTTGTATTAAATAATTGGACCATTCCCTATCTTCATTGATAACTTAAATTCCATGTTTTTATGTGGTGTTAAAATATTTCTTCTAAATGTTTTTTATATGAATGAATTAATAGTACTATAATAAAAAAATATGATCACTATTCTTGACTAAATAACTAGCGCACATGTCACCACATTGTTATGGGGATCCAACTTAGTGGTTGTAATTGCATAAGCCTACCCTTTCCCTCTAGTACTTGGAGGATGGTGGTTCTAGTTATCAAAAAAACCTTTATCACAATGCATTGTTTCACATAGTATCCTTGTTCCTTGTAGTTGAAAAATTGGATAGGTGATTGTGGGTTTACTTGATCCTTCCTTTCATCCATCACATTGGTGAATTTCCCCCATAAAAATTAACTAGATATGCAAGGTTCCTTTCTGTACATAAAACATTTCCTTTTCCCATTCTAGAAATTTTCATGATTCTTTTCCCACACATTTGGAAAGTGGGATATTAGACATTATTGAAATTTTATGATTTCTCTGTTATATTTCAAGAAATTAAATCCATTATACACATATTATATCCTAACTCATGTTAACCATGAAATTATTTTATTTCCACTTGGAATATAAGGGAACAAGTTATAATATCCTCATAGCTGTCAAGGTCTTGAATTGTCAAATCTCTTCATAGATTCATCTTCTTCCCACTAAACTACTTATTGAAATTACTTTGGAGTTCAATGACAAATTCGAAGGCATTTCACACAAGGAATGTGAATTTTTCATCACATATCCCAATAAATTAATTATCATTTTTCATTAGTCATTGGAAATTCCTTTGAATTTTTTTGTGAGAGAGTGTGAGGAAAATATTTATTCAAAAACATTTTCTAGAATTATTTCCACTCCATATCTTAAATATATTCCTCTAGTTTATTATTTTAGAACAAATTCAACCGTTTATAAACTTTATATATCTCTATGATAAACATCCAATATGAAATTCCCTTTCCCAAATCATTTAAGGATATAGAATATCTTTTTAATGGTGTTGATAAATTGTTTTATGATTAAGGTATCTGAAGTTCCATTGAAAGTCAGAGGCATTTTTCACATAAATCTATCAATTGCAACCAGATATTTCATAGGGGATTGTGTAGTTTTCACATGATATATGTTTCTATTAAAATAATCTGATAATTATTAATTTAGTATCATTAATTCCCTGAATCATTCTCCCATTGGGTTAAATATCACATTTTGGAAGTTAACAAATGGATAATTAAATTGGTTGTTGACTGAGTTCCTCCTACTTTTAGACATTAACAATAATAATTTCAAAATTATTGATGATAATTTTCTAACTGTTAAACATGTAAAGAGAAAAACTACGAACACATAAGGGATAACTCTTGAATAATATGTATTCCTTGACCTATGAATTTCATGGATTAAATCTATGTTATCCATGGTTTATTTGCTAAAAAAATATTTTAAAGGCCTTTCTATTCCCATCATAATTTTTTTTAAATAGCTTTTGAATTTACCAAATCAAATCTCCTATGAGTGTCAAGCCATGTGTTCAATAATTCCTTATTTTCGTGCGCCATGTGACAATTGAGTCAACTCCAATACTCCATTTTTTCAGGTTATTACCCCTAGTTAAAAATGTGCTAGTAAAATATCAACTCGTAGTATCCAGAAATGTATTTTGTTTCATGGAAACCACATATTAATTATTTATCATAATTTATGGATGTTTTCTTATGTTTATTATTCTACCTAATTATTTTATAGGGTTTTAATCATATTACTAAAAAATAACTAGATATTTCTCTAATATAAAATAGGAAAGTATCTTATCATTAATTTAAATTATTTAATGATTTTATTAGATAAAGATACTTATAATAAAACCATATAATATCACAAGGCCTAATTTATTTTTAAATAAAGTAAATATCTCATTAATTTGAAACATTAGAATAACATTATTATTTTAAAACTCTAAACAAACTCTTATATTGCAAAAATCTTATAATACTGCACAGGATTACATGGGGACATACATAAGTAAAGAGTGATATATAAATTCTAGTAAGGGAGAAAAAAAATCATTACATAATGAAAGAAATACAGGTTTTTGAAAAGTCTCATCAAGGTGAAAGAAAAGGGGTGACAATCATAAACATTCTATAAGATGATAACATCATGAAAACATAGGAATAATGAAATAATATAAAACATAACATCATAATAATAAATCAATGATAAACATTATAAAATCATAACATAATGTGCTTAGGATTATATCATGTGAACCATACATGGAATATGATGAGATAAAATCATTACCCAGTTCACTGTAGGGATATATAATTATGGGCCTTCCCATCACATGTGTATCATGTACATTCATTTGTGTTCCACATATATAATGAAACATAATAACAACATTCATCACATTTAACCCCACAATCAAGGAGTGTGTGTTATACATTGAACTAACAAATAAATTATGGATATGAAAAACTATGTGAATACCTTAGAGTGGAAATGGTGTGGGTATTCACTATACAAATTTTTGGCATGAAAAATCATAGGATAATTTTGGAATCATAGTAGGGGTAGATAAAGTATTATTAAAGGGGTGAATTAGAATGAAAGGTGATATCAAATTACAAGGAAATTATAAGGGAAATAATTTAATTAGAAAATAAAAATTATAACATGTAAAATTTTAAATCAAAAGGGATAAATAAAAAGAATTTATTTGAATTAAATACCAGAGGAGAGTGTCCCTTACATTGAGATTGGGTTTATAAAAGCTCATGAATAGATTATAAAGAGTTGGAGGAAACCATTATAGGTATTTTAAAATTAATAGGGAGAGTAAAATCATGATAATTGTGTTTTTAGTGAAGTGTAGTGTGTGTTTGAATAGAAATTTAAAACAAAAGAGAGGGTATTTCTTTATTAAAATCTAAACATAGGTTTTCGAATCTATAAAATAATATAATAAAAACAACAAAAAATACCATAATATTTCTCATGAATTCTTACAACTAAAAGTGTTTTTAAATATTATATATTTTTTAGAACCTAAGTACGTAAAATAATACCACTGGTGATGTGGTTGTAAGTCATGTTCATAAATAATTTTTTTAAACCTTAAAATTTAATATTAGTTTCAGAGGATTATTTATTTGATTAAAAATTAATAAAAAAATAAAATAAAAATTACATTATTTTAAATCAGAAATATATATTTCAATTTGGGTTCCTTTTATGGAACTTATTATATTAATTTTAGGACATTATTATATCATAATATAAATCTAATATATATATCGTATTTAATTGTAACCCATAAATTTTATTATCTTAGAAAAATATGAATGATTAAACATTGTCTAATTTTGATGCTCAAATTTTAAAAATAATATTTATTTTTTTGAGTAATTTTCTGAATATAATAAATTTAATATTTAAATATAAATACATATTTACAAAAA
Organism: Viscum album; assembly: GCA_963277665.1. Taxonomy (NCBI): domain Eukaryota; kingdom Viridiplantae; phylum Streptophyta; class Magnoliopsida; order Santalales; family Viscaceae; genus Viscum; species Viscum album. The sequence continues at coordinate 1,821,401,666 of OY728135.1, read as the reverse complement.
ATATTAGGTTTTTGATATTAACTACTTTCTGTACCTTATAAAAATTATAGTAGAATTTATAAATTTATATTATCATTTATATTGAAATAAATATTATAATGAAAGAATAATTTATTAAAATTTAATTTATATAAATAATTATTGAATTTATCAAAAAAAAAATCCTTTATTGAAACAATATATTTCAGAGAAATAAAATTTTAATTCCATGATTTCATAATCTAATTTTCATCAGAAAAATTATATAATCATTGATAAAGTAATAGTAAAAGGGGAAAAATATAATCATTGTTTTATTAGAAAAATATAAAAATTTATACTACTAGGGTCTTCATACATACCCCTAATTACACTAGCATACTCCCTAAGTATAAGGGGTTCAATGGTGGTGCTTTCTTGGGGTGGTTCGGTGAACATGGTTTTGAAAATGATCACGATAATATTGAAATTTTATCATAAAAAGATAATATTGAGCATAAATTGTTAGATCTTGGCTTGTTCATGGAGAAATGAAAATCAAAATGATGTCATGTCCCTGAGAATGTCTCATGAATGGGCTTTGTAGGTAATGATCCTAGTGGTTGGGGCCATCAATTGTTCCATTTCTATCAATTGGATTTTATCATAACCTTTAATATATACTAATCATAAAAGTAACTATAAAATTAATACATTATCAATTTTTAATATTATTAATGGTTTTTCATATCCAATAGTAAATATCAGTCAAAATTTGAGTTAGTGTTTTTTATAACTATTAGTCATTTACTCAATCAAAAGGTGAATTTCATTTATAAATTTTTAATTCATTAAAATAATTGAATACAATTTTCCGAAAACAATTAATGATGTAAAATTATGAGATCATATGAGTCAACATATGATTATAAGGGAAATAATTTCTATGAACATTCATTCTTTCTTCATCTAGTTTCTTTATTTCAAGACACATGATTATGTTTTTTTAATACAAATATGAAGTACCCTAGAACCCAATGGTTATGGAATGTGTGAAATTTTTTCATTTTATCATCAAAGCAATGTCACCTCAACCTAATCTATATGATGGTGATAAAAATAATTTATTATTTTCCAAAATTCATTATATTTAACTATCATTCTTGATGAGATATTTCCATGGGACTCTAAATAGAATACTCTAGATATTGTTTTGTAGTTCTAAAATCAAAAAACCCATCGTGGTACAAGATGTGGATGATTATGTTTGATAAATCATACTTTAGGATCTTCAAATAGATCTCTAGTATTTATTATTTCATAACAAATATTTCCATGGAACATGTCAAATTCAATAATTTTACAATGAAATTTATGACTAACTTATTCCCTCACTACAAGAAATTAGAGAGTCAACGAATAGTTTTTGTCCATAGATTAATTCTGAATTGGTAGCGAAATTACTTATGAAGATCCTCCCATATTTTAAAAGACCTAGATATGATATTATTAGTGTAAAAAATGTAGATATTTATATGGTATGCATCGATTATTTGGGTTTGTAAGAAACTTATTGTTACAATGTTCCCAACATTGGCCCACACTAGGGAAACCATGGGTGAGATACATCTCAAGTTATCTCATTCAATGAAATTTTCAGATGTTAGTATTGTCAATGCTTGGAAATGTATGATTCAAAACTAAATCTTAGTATATGAATCAATATATGGTTATATCTATTCACATCATCCTTCTTTAAAACTCATCTGAGTAGTAGGGGAAACCAATAATTTAGGGGATATCTTAGTCTAAGTTATCCATCGATGAATATATTGAACATGATATTGATGTTTCCTCGGTGGTGGGAACTCTTGATAAACAAACAAAATAATGTTCAAATGGGATTATTGATTTGATCTAAAAAATTGGTGTAGTGGGATTCATTATTTGTGGGTTAAAAAATGTCCTTCCATTGAATAGGTTTAGCTTATAGATGCATGGATTCATCATCCATGAAATAATACATAATAGGTATGCTTGAAAATACTATATTTTCATACATTTAATATTGAGTTTCAATAAATTTAAACCCACCATTTTCAGTATGTTTTTTGTTTTTATAACCTTTTTTAAGGAATAATATAGTTTTTTATTAATATTTATCTTAACTCATTAGTTTTTATTGAGTATTTGATCTTTGGTAATTACCATAATGAATCCAAAACAAAATATGTGATGTTTGGATTATTATTTCATATTGTTGGATAATATCTCAATGAAATCAAAGGATTTTTAGATTCAACTATAAAATATGGAGTTTCTACAGTCGAAATGAGATTATTGAAAAGATCACAATGTCCCAAGAAAACACAAGTTGAAAATTGTCACACATTCACTTATCAACTAACCACATGAATTGGTCTTGAACCAAATGCATGTGAACCTATCATTTCATCACATTACTATCACAAGGTTATTTAATGTATCAACTATGATATTGAAAATACTTATGAAATGTAAATATTATATAAATCATCAAATATACTATAATAAAACATTTGACTGACCACAATTCATCAACTTATATCAAGAAAAAATTAAAATATTTCAAACATTTATCCAATCTATCTCGTGAATACCTATCATGTGGTGATGGTTAAAGAGACCATATGACCATCCAAGTGTCCACACCTATTACTGATATTATGGCCACTCATTTATTACTCAGTCACTCTATACCTTTTCATCTAACGATTGGTCCATGACTAAGCCTATTTTCTAGAAATAGTTAGGCTATGAAATCAAAGGTCACATATAATTCTTTATAAAGGCACTTATATATCTTCACTTGTGTATCCATTTAAATTATACCACATTAATTAATGAATGATGGGTTTTTTATGTAAAAATATATTAACCATAGGTTTTCTAGATCACCAGATCATGGATAATGATTCCATGGGAGAAAAAGGTGGATATTTTAAATTTTATTGGAGTATATTACGGAGGTTTTATCAATGTATTTTAATTATATAATTATGGACCTATAACAGAAGAGGTGCATGTACTGAGATGGTTTTACATTAGTTTTCTCTTAGGAATCTCATTCGATTAACTTGAGTTTTGTTGTTGTTGTTGTTTTCCCTTAGTTTTAATATACTTCAATAAGTTTAAAATTAATTTCATTTCTAATTTCTCTTATTCTAACCTTTTCATGGAGGAAAATCACTATGTTATCATGTAGGGAATGATAATAAAATTTTTAATGCATGATTTCATGTGATTCATGGAAAAAAACCCTTTCATTAATCTCTTAAACTATTTTCAATATTAAAAAAACATTTTCATTATAAATTGTGATCATATTTGGGTTTTTACTCTCTTATTAATTATTGAATTGTTCAATGATAATTATATCCCTCCACTAAATATTTATTTGTAAATAGTAAAACATTCTAGATCTAGGTTATGAAGTGTGCGATTATCATTAGAACATGTGAATGTGACAATGGTATCTCATAGATGTTTAGGAAAAATATGACTTTAATGTAAATATCCTATGTCTACCTAATGGGTCCACTGAAACATGTAAAAGAATAGTAATTAGGTTAGTCTAATGAAATATCTATTTTAGGTATATCATTACCTTCATAATCTGGTCAAGTTATAGAGAGAAGAAGTGATTATGAAATACCTCTCTTACTAGATTCCAGGAAGAAGATTAAAAAATTTCGAAACTAGTAAAATATTTTAATAGTTTTATCTGACCATAACCTAATCACTATTTCGTTGATATTTATAAAACCGAAAATTTCAATTTCATTAATTCATTTCAACAACAAAAACCAAATTCTCCCCTCCCATTTTCTATCCAATTAAAAATTGAGAACTAGTTTTTCTGTACAATCCTCTCTATAAGACTACCTAGGTTTAAACTGTAAATATATAATTAAAATATGTTATAATTTTTTTCCTACCCCACTAGGTCATGCCGTGCACTAAAAATGGTGTTGTTTCTAGGGAGACAGTGCCACAAAACAACTATTTTTAACCTTTAATTAAATAAACATTTATTAAGCTATTTATTTATTTTGATAATGAATTTAAAATAAAATTGGCTATGTTAGTAAAAAAATTTAAAATCTTATATTGAGGGATTTATCATTAGATTATTACTAGAAACCCCAATTGTTCACTATGATCCTAATGTAATGGATATTAATCCAAACCTATCCCTCAGAGATCAACAAGAACCACAATTTTCAAATCATCAAAATCAAATTTCAATTATTAAAATTTAAAAAGATTAAAAATTAAAAATTAGTATAAGACAGTTAATTCACATGCTTTATGGCCTTGAAGAATATTATATGAACACGAACCTCCAAGAATTAACACATGTGATCTCAACTCAAAAATGTCAAGAAGTATTTTAGGAACAAATTAAGCTGATGGAATTCACTATCTCACTTAAAGGCGGTCAGATATACTTATTCTATTGCCAATGAACATGTGAAATATATTTTTGGTATTATCATAAAAGGTGACTAACGTAAATATTCTTCCACAACTCTTGGATAAATTCAATCAAGAATGATATTTTCCCTATTAGATAAGAATATAAAGAAACTCTCTACATATGTATAGAGAGGATCATGAAGCTGTGTGTCATCTACCCACACAAATAATTAGATGAAAATGATTTCCTAGTGTTATTATACCAAATCCTTCTAAATAATGATACAAACCTACTAGATTCCTCATCTGAAGGATCATTTATAGAAAAACATACCATAAAAATACAATGTATTTATTTTAAATATCACTTATAATTCACAATATGTTGTCAATGTACTATCATAATATTAATTCATGGGGTAATAAATTTTCATTAATCCCATTTTATTGAAACAAATTATGAATATCTTCCTATTTTAGTGATATTTATGGCTCTAAAAAAATTTACATAATAGTTAGCACCAACTAAGGGTATGTAGCTCATTCTCATCATCATGTACATTCACTAACAAATGTGTTGAATTATATAAAATAGAGTCTCTTGAAACATATTTTCAACAATTTAAATTATAAAAAACTAATATGGATAGATATTATCAAAATATAGTATGTAATTTGATATCAATAGTATTGATATAGACAACTCTATCAAAACCAACACTCAAAATGTCCATTTTACCAATAAAAAATCAATATTTATAGAACTCACCACACATAGAGTAATCCTATAAAAAATTGTATCCTATGTTACAAATCACCCCTTTTAAAAACGTAATCCCTTTGAAATTCAATCAACTAGTTAATGACACCCAATATAGAAAAATCGGGTATCTGAGGGTGAGGAGTTAAAAAATAGAGTAGATAAGTTAACAAACATAGTGGAAATACTTTTATAAATTCTCAAAAAAAAATATGCTCGAAACATACCTACCAAAATAGTGACTATCCTCAGTGATAATATTATTATGATAACAAAAATAATTTAAAAATAATTGTAATGACTAATAAAACCTATATTGAACAAATAAAACCGAAAATGGCGGATAATGAAGTTGGAATTTATGAAAATTCTTTCCAGATGTCAGATAAACATCCACAATAAGAAGAAATTAAAGATGAAGGAGAGATGGATAGACCATGATGTAATAGATAAGAAACACAACTATTGAGAAAAATAGGGATAATAAATACATACCCCCACCATTACCATCATGAATAATTCAAGAAATAATATTGTAGAAGATTCACATTAAAGATATATTCTAGACAGTTTTATAAAAGTTAAAATTAACATTCTCCTAATTAAATCCTTCAAACAAATTAAATTTATTCAATGTTTCTCAAAAATATTTTTATGATTTTGATTATGGTTTAAGGATATTATATAATTGAAATATGAATAAGTGTCTCAACCATTATCACATTGCTATTTTTAACTAAATATTAGGATCTAGGGACATTTTCTATCCCTTGCGCCATTGGCATCTTAACATTCCCTAATGATTTGTGTGATCATGGTGTTTCGATAAATTTTATTCTTTAATACATATTACCATATTTGTATATAAGTGATTTTAATCTCTTGATATTGGGGTTATAAATTGTAAACCGATCAATAGTATTCCCACTTGGAGTATTAGAAGAGATCATGGTGAAAGTACAATATCTACTTTTCACAACAAAATTCATATTTGATTAACATAGAGGATGATAGAGAACCAGGATACTCACCCATCTTCTAGGGGAGATCCTTTTTGAATATGGCCAGGATCATCATTAATTTATACAATGGAACACTAATAATGGAGTCTAAAGACCGTACTATGAACTTAAATATTCTTAAATCTATGAGGTAGCTTTCAGATAATGAGTATCTTTCAATCCTTTTCCACCAATAAGAGTATAAACACATTGATAATTCTGAAATGTAACATAAATGTTTTAAGTTTGGAGAATTTCTTTTATTGAAAATACCATGAATAATGAGGCTATCTATGATTCTGGAAATTCTATATTAAATATGGAATAAGAGGTAACCATTAAAATTTCTAATGAATATGATAATTTATTTATAAATAATAAGTGAACAATAATTATTATGTCTATAAATTTTCACCCTTAGGAACAAGTAATCTCAATTAAAGTGTATCTCCTGAAAAAAATCAAAATTGGATTTAAAATCTCTCCCATCTAAATTAATATTTGTGTATTTAATTAAAGGATATATGTTTCCTCTTATAATTTCTAATAATTTTCCTACAAACTAAGATAAAAAGATAATTTATGTTTTCAAAAAAAATTTCAACAAATATGATGGATATTTTGTGGTATCCTAAGAATCATACAAAAAATATACTCATACAAAATTCTATAATAGGGAGATGATAAACCTATTCAGAATCCCATAAGGATGTTGAATCCCACATTTATGGAGGTTTTGAAGAAGGTTATAGATAATATCCTAGAATAAGGGATCATCTCTCCAATTATTTACTCCTTATGGTTCAACCCTATTCATTTGGTTCCAAAGAAAATAGGCTGACCATTTTAAGAATTAATAGAATTAATTAATATATGTAATAATTAAAAATAGTTAGAGAGTATGAAAAGACTATATAAACATATTTTCCAATACCTTTAATTATCACTTAATTATACATTTCATTGAATAAATTCTAGATAGTTTGGTAGGGAAGACTCATTATTTCTTCATAGATGGATTTTCAAGATATTTCCAATATCTCATTACTCTGGAGGGCCAAGAGAAGACCACATTTGCATGCCCCTTTGGGAAATTAATTTATTATATGATTCCATTTATATTATGAAATTATCTAAATATATTTAATAGGTGAAAGATAATCATATTTTTTAGATTATATTTGGGATTTTGTGAAGGTATTCCTGGTTTATTTTTTAGTCTTTTGAAACTCTTTTGATCGTTGTTTACAGAATCATGAAAACATTTTGAATGCATGAATTGAAAATAATCATGATTATAAATTTGAAAATTTTCATTTCATTTTTTATAGATGAATTTCAATTAGGATTATCATTTCACAAAAATAAATTGAAGTGGATAAATTGAAAACTCAATTGAAAAATTCTTTTCTTTATTTGACTATTGTAAAACTTGCTAGATTATTTTTGGATATGAAGTATTCAACAACATGTTCATCAAGGATTTTAGAAATATTTTTCTACATCATTGTACATTACATTTAAAGGATTATAATTTTGATTTACATGAGGTTCAAAGGGTATCCTTTGATGAATTGAAAAAGATATTGGTATCCCCCTTAGTGATACAACTACACAATTGGGAAGAACCATCCAAGATTCAATTTGATTCTTCAAACCAATAAGCTGCATCACACATTTATTAATGTATTTAGGGTAGAAAATACATCATATAACATTCCTCAATAGTCAATAATTACTACCAATTAAACTACACAACCTCAAAAAATGTGTTTTTGGTAGTTGTCTTTACATCAGATAAATTTAGTTGATATTTTCTTTGAAATAAATTTTTGTCTTTTTTATAACCATTTATTCATTATAAATTTAATGAGTAAGGAATATTCCAAACCTATTATTATTATATGGATGCTACTACAATAACATTAAAACCTAAGCTGTCATCTCCAAGCATAAAGGTCACATGACCTTATGCACACCTCCCTATACAAAAGTGGTTGTTGAATAGAAGTTACTGTATGAGTGTGTCAGTGGAGATAATAAGCCATAAATATCATATAATGGAACAAATAAAAATAAAAAATATAAAAAATATAATTTGAGTGAATACAGAAAACTAAATATGGCATACAAGTCATACAAATAAGAAGGATCACAATGTGGTGAGCCAAACTAGAGTCATAAGTGAAGGTAAATAATTAAATAAATTAGTGGTCCTAAATATTCCATCTTGGTTTTATAGAAACTATATAATCCTATACATATACATACACCATAGGGACCTTGAACATCACAGGGTCCCTCGTGAATTCTACATGTACACTGAAATTCTAGAGTAGGGTGTGAGTAGAAGACTCAGTACGACACCAAAAATACATCATTTACCATTTTTGATCACGTATATAGGTGTATTTAATGATTATAATACATTAATAACAACCATAATAACATAATAAAAAAACCAAGAGGCTTTTCACTAACCATTTATCCCCCTTGTGACTTCATTGGCTCTAAGCTGGAATGATGGTCAAAGTGTCTGATGTTTCACAACTAGCCTTATTGATGTCAATATTTCACATAGAATATACATGGAAAAGAGTTGAAAACCAACTCAGAATAAACAATTCATGGAGTCAATGTTCTACCCCAGATCCACAAGGATTCAAGTTTTAGTATGTTTCCTCAAGATCATCAGGGAATTAAGTACATCTGATGGACAATTATTTCATATTCCACCACCGTCATCATTTCACATCATGACAACATCAATTTCAAAGGATATCATTCTAAATGCTCTCCAATCATTGGTACCAAACACCACACCTAAAAATGTAATATAATACTCAAAAAGGAACATCATGATAAAAATTTATATAATGAAATCATGAGAAAAATATTAGCATTATATAATCAACATTTTCAATAACATTAAACAAGGAATCTATATATTATAACAATTATAACTGAAACAATATCATAACAGGTCTAATAGGATTCACACACACCCACATATTATCTAAACTCAAGTATTAATATCCATTATCCCAATACATAAGTTATAAAAAATAAACACATGTAAGAAAATACCTAATAGTTACGGAACTTCTTACCTCATAGTTTTCAATGTCGACATCAAGGATCAGTGATGGTGTCGGCAACTAAACCATGTTTTCACACCAACCAGTCCAGGATTGCATGCCAAGGATTCCTATTCCTATTCCAATCCAACATGAAAATGTTATTCAGTAATTCAAGGATCAAAAATTCAAAATGGGTAGAAGAAACTATTTCACGATATTGATCGTCTTCAATGCAAGTGCTAGATTTTGGAAAAAAAAATTCCTAGAATATTGGGAGGCTTCGTATAACAAGAAGGGTTCTTAAGTGTGGAGGAAACCCACATTTTCATATTTTGTTCCACCACAGTTCATAAGAACATTAGAAGAAACCATCATTGTATAGATTTTATCACCGTTGTGTAGAGCTTCTCTAGAACAAGTCTCTATAGTAATGGACGAGTGACTACGATGTGGAAATATACCACCAAGTTGCAAATAAAGATACCACAACATGAAAAAACACTATAGAAAGACCTCCATGCTGTACATAGATGGAGTTTTTTGAATAATATCAATGTAACTCAAAAAAATGTAGTGTAAGGGTGAAACCTGTAGTATGGAGTTTTTTAGATGTCCTTTGGATATCTTGAACAATACTAAACATAAAATAATGATAGCTATTTGTATGGTTGGTTCTATGTCAAATAATTGATTAATAACTTTTCATACCCCATTTAGATTCAATGCATTAGTTTCAAAAAATAATTCCATTAATCAATTCATTATAAAATATTAATGACATAACAGCTGAAGACTAAAATGTTGAACCTGTTATCTATTACTAACATTGAAGATTCTCTACAGTGTGGTCCAAGAAACCATGATGTAGTGTCCGTTAACAAAACTACATGTTAAAGGATATGATTTAGCCTCCATCAGCCCCATCACTCTTGTGTCACCTCTTTTCTACAATGTGTTCTTAACTCCACATTAGTGTCGTCACACATCCATGTAGACCACAATGTTGTGACCCCTATTTTGGTAGAAGTGTCACAAAACTCACCCAAAATGATTCTTAAATATTTTTTAAAACCCTCATTGCATTACCCAGATATGGATATATATAAGAACATGAAGTGAAAGAAGGGTAATAATGTATTTGTAAATTAATCAAAAGTTTCATGATTTTATAATTATACCCCTATAAAGACTTATCATCCCCATGAAGCCTACAATGGGGTCTTTCATGAACATCTAAGGCCACTGAGATTAGAATTCAACATCTCATTCCCAAGTATCAACCTGGATCTCCCAATGATATTACCATATTTTGAAATGTGTTATCATCGTTCCTTGGATCACATTCTCACTGCAGTCTAAAATCCGCATTAGAAACATCTTTGATGATGACCTTGACTCCTACATAATATATTAGTAGTCAATTAAATACATAGGATCATCCACATATCTCTAGAGCTGTGACACATGAAACATTTTTTTTCATTAACTAATAGTGAATAGGATGATCTATAGGGTATGACACTATCCCAATCAACTTGGTGATCTCAAATGATCTAACAAAATATGGTTCTATATTTACTTGCATTCCCAGATGTCAGTGCCCTATCTAAGGAGTCACTCTCATGAAAACCTAATCACCCACAAAGAACTATAAATGCCTCCTCCTATGAACATAATAATATATTTTTCTAATATGAGTGTTAATAAAACTCTTCTAAATTAGTCGAACTCTCTCAGAGGTATCCTAAACCAAATTGGGGCCCACAATCACTGCCTCACCAACTTTTTTCAATAGATTTTTGAATGACATGTCCTCCCACTATGATCCTCAAAAGTTGAAATATAAATCAAATCCTAACAAATAGCTTTGAATGAGAAATAATATATGCCTATATGATCATACCACACTTTATCAAAGTTAATAACATGAGATATTATAATATCCTATAATATCTGTATAGTCTTCTCGAACTATTCATCTTTCTGAGGATAGTATGTTGTGATCAATATTAGCTCGGTAACAAGGGTCTTTTGTAAACCCAAGATAAACTGTGATTTCAAATTTTCATAACTCTCTAAAAAAATATCAAGGTAAAACCATTTGAGCGTATGATCTCATAAATGAATAGCATTACCTTATCCAAAACTGAGTGTATATCTCATATCGGAGAAAAGTAGGAAATATTTATCAATTGATCGATAATCACCTAGATAGAATCAAGACTCCTTGTGGTCATAGGTAACCCCAAAATAAAGTGATTCACGACTTCCTACCACATCCACATGGTAACATGATGTGATAGGGAAATCCATTAGGGAACTATTTATCGACCTTCCCCCTATTGAAGATAAGGCATTGAGAAAAAACCATGCAATGTCCCTCGTAATCTATGGAAACCATAATTGTCACATGGTGTTGAAGTAGATATTTGACACTCCATGACATACTACAAATCTAGGGGAATGATAATATCTCATCATCTCCCCCATGAAATATGTGAAGACTTATAGTCTCCCATGTTCCAAGATCACCTCATTATCATCTATCAACCATCCATGTATCAGGTCACCACCAGCTATTTATTCCCTCATCACAGCACACTCAGTGTAAGAGTCTTGACTTGTATTCCACTATATCATAAGTGAAGATTTTATCATTATAGGTGAACATTCATAAAACCATGATCCATTGATGCATCTATCCTCCAACCATCCATCGAGATCATTACGCTCCATTTTTTGTCAAAAGGAATTTCACCAAGGTACTACTCAACCTACATCTTACTAAGAAGTGAATCCATGAAAAAATTACCCATCCCAAGTGAATATATCATCTCAATGTATAATTACAAACCGTATTATACCTAGAACCTATACCTCAGATCTAGGTCTCTCTGTGTGAATATATACCAATGGATCTTGTAGTCATTACACAAAAACATATCTCAATGAAGAGATAGTTTCACAACCACTATGGATCATAGACCATGGATTCATCACCATCATCATTATTGGGGTAGTTTTTCTCATGGGTTCATAGTTAATATTACCCATAATCTACTACCTACACAATTTTTATTAGGACCTCTCCTAGAGAAACACTTGATTCATCATATCATACTACATCACAAATCCAAGGTTTAGGGGTGTCAATACTGGAGATGTCATCAACCTTCTCTTTAGTACAAGGAATGTTTCTTTACACTGGTCTGATCACTATAACATTAATCCCTTCTTCATCTGTATAATAATTGGTGTTGATAGTTAGGATAAATCAATGATAATGTGTTGTTAATTTTTTCCTAAGACTAGAAATATTTTAATCTCGATCACAAATCAGGGACAAATATATGACATCACTACCTACACTTTCTTGGATCTGTCGATATTCCTATCTCAGACACCACATTCCCCATGAATCACACCTCATATATATATAATAAAAAATTGAAATATTTGGATAAATATGATTTTCTAAAAGATACTCAAGACTCTCTCTAGGTGACTTTCATGCTACTACAGTTTCAGTGAGTAGATGTGGATATTTCTAATTCCCACCATGATAAAGGAGTCCAGGTATGGGTGGAAGATATCTTTCATGAGGTGCATAAAATAGCTATCACGTTTTTCTATCTGAACAACATCACCATGTAACCATATTTCCTATACCATTTTAAAAATTCCATCTTTAGAATTTCTTCCTCTCTAACATGCATATGTTGATATCTTGATTAAAAATCAAACATGGAGAATGACCAATATCCTTGTTACTGATTTAAAATATCATAAATCCCATAAAATGGTTATTTTATTACGATCACTAAATTTATATTTAGATAATTAATTATGAGTTAATGTCTTTAATCTTCATTCTTGGTGAATAATACTGGTTCACACCATGGGGAAGTACTCAATCAAATAAATTCCTTCTACTCCATGTCCTTAATATGTACTTGGATATGTTTTAGATGGGAACTATAAAATAATGGTGTATTGAAATGGGATTCAAATATAAAATTAAATCAATATCAATGTAAACTCTTCTATCATGATAGATTCATATGAAGACATCTAGAAATACATCTCGACAGAGATCAAAAATAGGGAAAAATGCAACGGAGTTGTCACTAATCCTTACAAAGGAGTAAATCCCAATATCTCTGTTGTCATCATACCGAGAAAACTATTGTCTGGTCCAACTATTCTTGATTCTTGTTCCCATTATCAAGTTAGCATGAAATTATCTCCCTTTAGAGATGCGAACAACTTATGTCATAAACATTAATAAATGTTAGACTAGAAGATGGTTAGAAAATGTATGGTATTAATCACATCTAAATTCATTATCTCTTGAATCGTAAACTCCAACATATTTTCATATTTAGGGACAATTATGGGAAAATCTGGAAATCAATATAGGTGGTACACTATTATTCCCAATGGTGTATTAAGTGAGAAAAACTCATAGGATAAGTTGAAAGTTAAGTTAATTCTATCAACTACTTGGGTAGATATAAAATAATAGGAAACACAATTATCAAAAAAGAAAGTACATCTTTTGGAAAAGATAAAAACTAGACCTCCAATAGTAGACGACCTCTATCCATCATATGATGGAATCTATTATACTTTGTAGAATAACCTTCCTTGGTTCCATGCTTATGCCTATGAGGTTCATGATCAGTCTAAGTTCACTACTAATAACTCTAACTACAACCCTAGGTCAAATATCTATCTTGTCTTCCACATTTTCTAGTCCTTGAACTCGATTTTTTGAATAAAAACCTCTATAAATCACTTTCTTTTAACACTCTTGAAACATGATACAAGGTGTAGTATAGAACATAGGATAGTGTACCACCATTCCACAGTTGAAGATCTATAGAACTCGTCTTGAAGGGTCTAATGAAGGGAAACTCTGGCCCCACCTTCTTTTTATTTCCCTAGTACACAAATCTAGTATTCTTATTCCAAACATCAAGAAAGGTACTCATGAAAGTAGTAGGGGATTCACCAATCAATGTTCAAGGGGAAAAGAGAACTAATTCTCTAATCCTTTTTCAAACCATTCTCTATTACTAGGTTGTTATGGAGAAACTAAGTATGAGTAATTATATAAAATCTCCTAACCTATGGTCTAAAATCTGGTTAAATCCCATTATAAAACACAATGTCCATCAACGCCTCATCACCAGCAAAGAGAGAAGAAAAGTGAAGGATATTTCTTAAGCCTTCCAAGTAATAAAATATTTCTATCTCTCTTTGTAAAGATCCATGAGATCCTATGCTTATTTTAGATTCATTTTACTCAGAACAAATTAGCAAAGAAGAGGTCCCTAAATGTCACCCATGTGAGATCGTCTATCCTCTCAGCTTGATGTATAATATCCCAACAACATAAACAATAAACTTGCAGCATAAATTTCACAAGATTTAACTTATGATCCTATAGAGTATTTAATATGTTAAATAACCTATCAACAATGAAAATATAGTTATCAACATCCTGAGGGCCATTTTCTCATTGTAATGATGAAGGATACCAGAGCTGATTGTTCTGAGCATTATGGAAAAAATTCCTTCTGACACCCCAGCCATGAATAGGCATAATCTGAAGGATTACCGATAGAATGGTATCTATAGTATAAATCACCTATGCCCATAAAATAACATGTTGGGGGATATCATACTTTACAATAGGTAGTGCAACAAAAGAATCCTAGGCTAAAATAACTAGCTGTCTCTTTAGAAAAATCTAAGGTGGAATTACTATAATGTAAGGAACATTAGGAAAATAGCAATTCATGTATAGTCTAATGAACCAAAAAAGGTTCTCTAAGTAGTATACACATAAACCAAGGTATACCCCTCCTAATAATGACCATGATCTTATCCCTACATGTTAATCACAATCATCGCATACATACAAACACAAAAACATGTTTATTTGAACTAATTAATGATAAATAGAGATATATAATAATATAATGGCATAAAAAATATATCCCACAATCAGAGAAACTAGCCCGAACTGTTATCACTATTCAAGGAATTAAATTTAAGAACAACATATTGAATTATAATTTATATATATATGGAATGTGGACCTACCTGCCTATTCATGAGGCCTGAATAGACCCAAAATATCATAAGTCACATGTCATCATAACATTCATTGCCTATGGTGAATTTAATAAATCTTAATAGAAACAAACAATTTCCCACACATTATGGAAACAAAGGGTTCCACTATATAGTGCTAGAAATTCACTATCATAGTCCCTGTTCCTTACTCCCAAATGCACTATATCTTGTATACCCTATACCCAACCAAGGAAATGATATAAAACGTGTATGTGAATCTGGTCCTCTGATATCATTTTGTAACATCCCAACCTAAACCATCAGTTCTAGTATAGAAGGTCACATGACTTAATGTGCACCTCCATATAGGTAAGAGGCAATCGACTTTTAGTGAAGGTGTATTTCTATCGGTGGGGAGGATAATCTTGTAGTATCATGTCATGAAAAAATAATAATAAATATAATCAAACTAAAAAAGGAAAACTAAATATGGAATTCATGCCAAATAAATAAACCGGATCCCAAAGTGATGAGACAAAGAAGAGTGGTAATTTAAGATAAAAATTTATATAAAATATTCCTCCTCTAGAGTTTGTCCAGGTCTACTAGAAACTCCATACTAATCTACTTAAGCATCCTGCATAGGTCACTTTCCCTTCACTAGGTCCCTCATGAAATCTAAAATCAGATCAAAATGACCAATTAAGGCGTGAGTATAAAATTCAGTTAGACACCATTAGTGCATCCTTAACCATGTGTTCTCAAATATACAGGTTTATGTGATGATGATAATAAATCTATAATAAGAATAGTATGATAGAACCAAAACCGACTAAATATGAACAGACCAAACCTCCATGAACCCCTAATCATACCTGCATCAACTCTAAGCTAGAATGATTGTCAAGGATTTAGATGGATCATAACTAGCCTCAAGGATATAGGTATGTCACTTGTAATACACATGGAATAATTTCCGGAATTTACTTGGAATCCCAAAGGAATCAAGTCAATGGTCTACTCAAAATTCAAAAGGCCTCAGATATCAGCGTGTTTACATGAAATCATCGAGGCATTGAGAATTTTTGTCTTACAAAGCTATCATGATCCACCACAATCATTATTCCAAATCATACATACTTCCACTCAAATGGAAATGATACCATGAATGTCACATATCACATCTACTGAGAACCAAACCTCTAAAGGAAAGATAATTCAAAATAAGTTATATCATGATAAACAATCATAACATGACATTATGAGGAAAATAACAGCATTATATAATAAACATGTGAATCAACATAAAACATTTAATATTGTTACTCTAAAAAATTAATTTGAATAATATCATAATAGGTCTCATAAGCTAAAACCCACACCCACATGTCATCAAAATTCAATTATGAATATCAATTATTCGAACACATAAGTTATAATAAATACCTATGTTTAACAAAATCACCAATATATAATGAATTTCCTACCTCATGGTTTTCAAAGTAAAAATCAAGGTTCGTCAATGGTTTCATCACCTAAAATACATTCACGCAGAAATTGGTCGATGATATCATGCAAAAGACTTGTATAAATGGTCCAAAACCAAATGAAAAGGATTATAGAGTTTGTAAAGGAGACATTAGTTAAAGGAATGGACCCAATTCTTAACTGAGATCAATCATTATCAATAGAAGTTCTCATTTTTGGAAGATAACCTTAAAAAGATACTTGAAGGATCCATGTCGTAATTAGGGTGTTTTGAAATGGTGGAAAATTTTCATGGAATAGATTATACCACCATGGTGTAGAGGTAAACTAGAAGGAAACACCACAACACGTAGTATATGACCATGGTAAATATCCTCTCCATAATAAATCACCACGGTTTAGGACGAGTAGATTTGGCATGAAAAAAAACCTCTATGTCATAGAAAATGACAATAAAACATGGGAAACAATATAGAATGAACACTACAACATTAAGAGAAAGATTATGGTATAGAATCGCATTGGAACTTAAAACACTACCATGTAAGGTGAAGAACTGTGGAACGGGGTTATTTATATTGTCCTTTGGATTTGTAGATCAATTATGAATAGAGAAGATGGATTATTATTTATATGGTTGTTTCTATGTTGAATAACTCATTATGGAATCTTCAAAATCCCCTTGAATTCCCTTACATAATATCAAAATGAAGGTATAAAATCAATAATAAATTATATTCCTTGAATAAATTCATAACATCATATTAATGGAATAAAAACTAAAGACCAATATTTTATACTTTCTATCTATAATTGACATGGAGGTATCTCTATGGTGTGGTATATGAAACCATGGAAAAGTCCCCACGAATAACAATCCATGGAAAATGCTACAACATAACTTCCATTATCCCAATCACTGATGTTAATACTATTATTCTTTAGTGTGTTCTTAACTCTATAGTAGTAATTTGGGGAAACCACTTAGGCCACATCATGGTAATACATATTATTTCAGAAAGGTCACAAAACTCATCCTAAAAGGATTAAAAAATCTATTCAAATCCCTCTGAAATTTACCCAAACATGTATCGACCGAGGAATAAGAGAGGAGTAAAGGAAACAATTTTTTTATTAAGAAACCAAATGTTTCAGGGTTTTACAACTAATTTAGGAGTTTACATAGAAATATAAGAAAATAATGGAGTTTAAAACTATGTGGATGATAACATGAGTATACTACCCAATACAGCCAATGTGAATATTATAGCCCACACACCAATACTGGACCACTTCCCATGGGAGAAATAATACTTAGTTGAAGGTAAAGTATCATAGTAAGATAACATGGTGAATTATTTGGTAATGTCTCAAACCCCATCCCATTTAAATCCCCAATAATTTTAAAAAAATATATATTAATCTAGATATTATATATGGGAAGGTCCATTTCTTTTTAAAACATGCAATGATCAAATTATAATAAGATGCTTGATTAATAGTTAAATTGATTCTTTCTATGAGTTTTATCACACATTAGCTGGTAGAGGTAACTTTAGACCTAATTATACTTAAAAAATTATAATCCATAATTTATTGGCACAATGTGTTTATATATAAAAATTATGTATGTAAAAAACTTGCAAAATATTAGATTTCTTAAAATATTTCAAAAACATAACAAATGAATCAAAATATCATTATATTTTGTGAGATATTTGATGTTGGGGGAATATATTCTATAAAAAATTTCACATTTACATTTGTAAATAATTATATATTACTTGTAGTGGATTGTGTTTAAGAACTGGTGGAATCCAAAGATAAGAAAACTAACGATGATCGTGTTTTGTGTGATTTTTTAGGGATAACATATTTATTATATTTTGACATCCTAGATCCATAATTAGTGATCAAGGGACTCAGTTTTACAATAGGATAATGGAGTCCATGTGAAGAAAATATGGGGTGCATCAAAAAAAACATTAACACTCTATCATTCACAAAGCAATGGCCACGATGAAATGTCCAATAAGAAAATAAAAGGAATACTTGAGAAGAAGGTCAAACCAAATAGTTGCGATTAGAGAGAAAGGTTGTATGATACCATACAGGCCTACTAAACAAATTTCAACACACATATAAGGATGAGATTGTATAGAAACATTTATATAAAAATCTACCACCTTAATTTGTAATTGGAACACAAGTCCATTTAGCTTATAATAAAAATTAATTTAGACCAATACATGGTTGGAATGTGTAATGAAAATTCCCAAAAAGGCATGATCCCTGACTCCCCAAGATGAACTCCATAGACCAGGGGCTTGCATCTTGTAACGAGTTGGAAAATCATAGACATGGGAGGTCATTGCCTAAGGTACTTGTGTGTACACACCCAAAAACATCTCCATAAAATAGTGTGAAGATAATAAAAAGATGAAAACTTAAATTCATGCATATATCATTTGCCAAAAAGAGTAAAAAATAAGTAAAAAAGTGAAAAATACACGCTCCCAAAATGAAAAATGCAGAAGTTTACAACCCGATTAGATAAAGGGGATCACTTTCAAAAGAAACCTTTGGAAATATCCTTGGTTAAACACCAGAAAAAACCCCCAATCGTTTTATACCACTAAGATCATCCTAATTGTTGTCCTCCTGGGACTCAATCAAATGTCTTATTGTCTAAAAAAAACACAACATGTGTAAGAAAGTATTATTCAGGGGTGAGTATAACAACACTCACTATGTTCCTAGAACACCCAAAATAAAAGTGAGTAACTGATAGGAAATAGTCCAATCGACCCTGCAAGATGGATCCCAAATGATCAAGAAAGTCCTTATCAAACATCCTCAACTATAAAAAACAATTCGTCTCATACTTCATTATGAGTCAAACCCAAATCGTGATAACATAGTAAGGAAACCCATAAGACAATCTCATTCAGAATAATTTGAGACCCCATGTATCATGAGGTTCCGACATCACGACTAATGACATGTTCCTACTTGAATCCCAACGGGAACACTCATCCAGGAGCACAAACTCCATGAGATCTGTCATCATAGACTACCCTCATCTCATAGATACACTCCACTGGGACCAAATCTGAAATCCATGATGAAACATCTATGAGATACCACTCCATTGGGTATTACAAACATGGTGGGCTATCTCGTCCATCCCAAGTTACATACATCTGAGAGGACACATTGTTTGGATATCACAATGAAGATAGTCACTCTGGAACCCAATAAATCATGTTAATTTAATAGGGGATCTTTCATATCCTTGATGGGGGATGGTACTAACCCTAATAGAACCATGAAAGGACTCATCAGTAAGAAATGGGATCACTCAAAGGTTCTGCAAGGGGACACTACAAACCTAGCCTGAAATACTAAAGACCACATATCCTTAGATAGAAATCACTTCCATGAACTTATAGGGGACACTAAAAACCCAAACATGTAACCTAATGAGCTCACTCAAATGGGGTACCACTCCCTGGATCTTCTGGGGGACACCAGAACCCAATTTGAAAAACTAGAGATCATATTGCTTAGATTAGGGATCATCACTCTTGTAGTATTCATTATAATGATTCCAAAAATCCCTCTTTAAAAAACACATGAAGTAGAAGATCATATAACATATGATTCAATAGACCCTACTAAGTCCTCTTATTGAGTAGAGGATCCTATACCCAATGATGACACAGTCCTACTGAAATTGTCCTCCATATAGGGAATCATACTCTTAACATTTCCACAACCCCTATAGGGAAATTCTTATTGTTAGGGGATCACCACCGGTGTCGTGTTCATCATGTTGATACCAAGAACCTGGTATAGGGAAACTGATATGTTATATAATCTCACATCATCCTCTCCAAATGGATTCAAAAATTCCAACGGTGCGATAGAGTATCTAGCCCAGACTCTTAGAATGGATACTACAACTCTATCCTGACTCATCCTTTATAGAGGATCAAAAGTATATACCGGAGAAATAATTCCATATTATTCCCACTTCGGAAAAGAAAAAGGGAACACACTCAACCACTGTTATTCCAAGCATCTCTAACCCAAGAGACCCATGATGTAACCTTGCGTTGTAATTCTAGGTCCCGACCATGGCCCACATCACGTTATACATGGATAATCTATTAAGAAAGGCTACTCATATGACTGAATGAATGTCCTATAATGGATATGAAAAAGATAAATAAACTCTAATAGGAGACTAAACAGAATGGGAGGGGGTCTACATGGTTTCAGTCCCTTCCGGAACACCTGGTCGTGTCATCAGACTACACTATATAGATTGGAATGTGAGTTTACATGGTGTGTGTAGGCTATACATGGCATGTCTTGCCTCACTCATCCTCCCAATCATGTATTCCCTCAATTGGATTAGCAATCAGTGTCTGAAACAAAACATGTACACATGAAATAGTGAATGTCCTTGAAATCTTCCCCCCTTGGTTGTGTCTCTTTCTCATGCCCATGTTAAGTACACTATTTTCATGTAATTTGGTCATGTATTTCTATATGGCTGTGTATGTTCAACGGGATTCCCTATCCATGTCCCATGGACACCAGAAATTGGGACACTATAAGGCATGTAACCATAGTACATGGTGTGTAGTCCCAGAACATCTTATTACATGAACTTAAAGAACACATGACATTCTCCATTGCACTACATGCTATGGATATGTGAATTATGTTAGGAATTTCCCAATAAGCAGCCCCAATCACCCATGTTTTCTTAGAAACACACAAACTAACACTCACAGAGTCCCTAGAAAAAATATAATGGATATAAAACGTTAAATCAATGCATATAATGTGGATATGTAATCAAAAATTGAATCTTCATACCACATGGTGAAATACCAAAGCATCGGGGTCATGTCAGCACTCAGGAGCCGCTGCAGCATTATCCCAGAGTGCTCCCCCTAAAGATCAGAGATCAGAATTGCCTCTATTACATGATTTTTTCCTCTTTATGTTCACCAATACAAAGGGTATTGGGAGGGGTTTCACCTCTCCTATCATGGGAACAAAGGGAAAAAGATGTGTATTGTTTTAATTTTATTAAAAAATATCTTCCGTTTAACAATCCACCTCCAACACACCTTCGAACCGGCACCCAATACAAAAAATATTTATGTTGAGGCTAGGGTAAATGAAATTTTATGAATGCCTTGACAGTTTCAAAATTTATATTTGAGACTTCACTATGTAGTTATTCCATTTTTCCAAAGAATCTACACATACATGATTAAATATTTTTAATATCATAGAAATAATTATCTACAAGACACAGAATCCCATACCGACTTAGAACCTATCATAATATATATTCATATAAATGTTAAAATCTATTACATGTATATATATATGTCACTATGTCCTCTCAACCTTAATGATATTTTCACCTGATGGGTGAAATCCTTGGAAGAAGGAGAAAAAACGAACTCTCAACTAGGACTCCAATGCCCACAAGATCACAAAGGGTTCCGGTATTTCCAACAAGAACACACTTAGGGGAACAATAAATTAACAACTGTAGACACTAAATAGCTCAAACTATCTCAACATTGTGGACTAGTGGGCACATTTCACCTCAACTATGATAGGTGTGAAGCACCAAGCACCCTGTCCATTTGCAATTATAAGGTCTAGTAGTGCACCACCACCATAACCTGATGCATATACCAGTATAACCCGACCTTGAACCGAAAATTGAAATGAAATAATTTACCACAAATTGATACTATATTATTGGGTGGCACTAAATCACCTGCATAGTTTTGCATCTCGTCTCAAGGATATGTCTTAGTCGGAGAATCATCCCTAATTCTTTGGAGTCAGAAGCCCTGAAAAACCTCACCACTCCCTCCTTAAGAATCTCACATTCAAAGATTACTCAAATATTGTGAGGGTAACAATAAAAAACACAAGGATTACTATGTAAGCACATCGGGTCTTACCAGGTCCACAATTTTTAATCTCCAACACACATCCCCACCATGAATAAAAAATTCTATGGAATCATCCACCACACCTTGATACTATTAGATTCAGACAACAATGAATCACCTGAATGGTTTTAATCTTGTCACAAAAACATGTCTTGATGGGGGAATCATCCTTCTTTCTCATACATTCCAATCTATACTAAAAAACATTTGGTTATACTAATGACTCACGTCTACAAGGACAAACATCAAACTATAATTGGTAATAAAAAATAACCTCACATCTGTTTCTACCAATACTATCTCATAATGTATTAAGGAAATAGAGTGTACCTATATTAGTCCTCAGATCGACTAGGAAATAGGACTTAGTATCCTTCAACTTCACTTACTAACGTCTTCCAACCCCCTGAGCCTAACATGGACCACCAGGGGTGATAGTGGTATGTTGTATCATGTTCCACCTCTAACTGCAATCATAACTCCTCTTACACATACCCCAAAATATAGAACACCATTCCATAGACATTGAGTCTACAAGATTACTCCATCAACCAGATCCCTGTTAGCATTATGATGGGTAAGATAATCTCAAGAAAGGTGTCCCTGTCAGTCGCAAGTGTAAAATCACATCTCATATGGCTGGCCAAAATCATCCTGGAAGCCCTAGTCCTCAGACCATTCATCCTGTGATTTTCTCCTAAAGTGTATCACACACATTGATCACTGATCCCACCATTGTCTACCAGATTCAATGGTCATAACTCTCGTGTGCCCAGAACTAACGGTTGGCATCTACTCAGCCAAAAATCACTCACCCACCAAGGCCCTCTCAAACACACAGGCATATGTGGGAATTCAAAATGGCACCACTGATTCTCTGATCTACCGTTGTTATCTCTAAATAAAGTTCCATTATATGAAGAATATATCATGAATCATATCTATGGAGTAACATCACAGTTAAGTAAACCTCATCAAAAACTCTTCCATGTTCATGTTATCCTAATCGAACTACAGAATATCTAGGATACACATTAATCTCAACATGGATGGGTATAACTATTCCCTGAAGGTCATCTCAAAATTTTCACATGTGATCATTTCTACTTCATGGTATTCGTAACCAGACTCCACAATCACTCATCCAAATCCCATAAAAGGATCGTCGTTATTACCACTATGTGATTAAGTGGTTTCCACACAAAGAGGAAAACATGCATGACTACCTTGATCTGGTCATTAGCTTCTGGGGTTCTGGATGAACCTAGTACATCAGAGTTCTCTACCTCTGAACTCATTCAGTCCACTCAACCTTTTGGAATCTTCAACAACCATTTCCAAGACTACCTACTACTCAATGAGGTGTGTCTCAACTATAAGACCACAAGGAGATACAATCTTTTGACTAGTGACCTTCTCTGAAGCCTCATCAATGGGTGGATTATCCCCCCAACCCAACCATTGAAACTTGTCTAGATGTTATCATGGTGGAATCCTAAAATAGAATCAATACATTCCATGGTCAATGATTATATATGTGGAGTTGACTCAAGAATGACAGAAAAAACCAAAAACACAGTCCTATAAGATTAATGTACCAATATATCCCTATGAACACTATCCTAATGTACAGAGTCAAAATGTAGGTTATCAGATTCCTAATGAATGGATATGGGTTCCTCTACAGCAACACTAGAGTCCCTGACATGAAAAGTGAACTTAATACACTTTAACATTTTCTCTATATAGCCCAAAAAATACTCACAACACAATAGTTCCAATGGGGAACCCCCTTTGATAACACTCTATCCTAAACCGGCCAACCGTGTCTCAAGCTGCAACTCCCCAAACCACTACCATATTCTAGTGGATGATGTATAACACCTATTTGGAATATCCCAAAGATGGTAGGATTTTTTCTAAGGTACATATATGCATGAACCCACAAATATTTCCCTACAATAGTGTATTGATAATAAAAATATAGAAACTAAGATTCCACCATAAATCCATACCAAACTAGAATACAATATAAGTACCAAAGTGAAAAATACACACCCACCAAAAGAAAACTACAAAATATTCCAACCTACTTAGATAGTGGGTAATTCTATCAAAATAAAATGCTTGAAATCTCCTCAACCAAGATCTGGTAAACACCCCAGTCTATCTAGACCACTAAGCATAATATTATTTGGGGCCTCATGGGACTCCATAAAAAATACTATGGTCTAAATAAGACACAACTAGTGTAAGAAAATCCACTGAATGGGTGAGTAGGAAAACCAAATATGAAAAATAAAAGGGACTAAATGAAAAGAAATTGTCTGCTCAACCAAGCAAGAGAGAACCCAAATGATAGAGAAAATCCATATAGAACATACTTGGAAATACATAACTAGACATATCAGACCAAATTATGTGTCAACCAAAAAATATGACAACCCAATAAGGAATCCGATAAGAAATCCCAAATATACTCAACTCAAGATCCAAGTCTCATGATGTTCGAACCACACAGCCTACAAAATGTTCATCCACAAATACCAAAGGAAACACCCATCTGGGATAACACACTCCATGAGCTATGTCATTCAAGATGAAAATCATCTGAGTGGTATACTCCATCAGGTACAAATATTCAATTCGTGATGGTACATCCTTGGGATACCACTCCTTTGGGTATCAAAATACTGATGTAACATCTTCATCGTCCCAAGTGGAATACATTTGATAGAGCACACTCATCAGATCTCTCCATGACGATATTTACACCGAAATCTAGTAAATCATGGTAATCATTAGGTTATGTCACCCATCCTTTATGGGGGACATACTAACCCTATTGGGACCATGAAAGGAATGATATCCCAAGAATATGATCACTCCCAATATCAACTATGGGTCACTATGAACCTAGTCTAGAATAATGATGAAAAAATCTCCTCATATAGAAGATAACTCTTAGAAACTATTGTTGAACACACCAAACCCAATCTAGTATCCTAAAGATCACACTGTGAAATGAGATCCCTCCCATGATCTATTAGGGGACACTAGAACCCAATCTCACAAACCAGAGATCATATCACTCAGACATGGAATCTTCACCCATGTAGTGTTGGTCATGAAAATTCTAAAAACCTCACAATGTTATAACTCAATATAAAAAGTATCATATCATTGATGATTCCATAGAAACAACTAAATCTACCTAATAAGTAGAGGATCATATACCCAAATATGTCACAACCCTACTGAAAGTTACAACTAAATAGGGGATTATACTCTTGATGATTCTAAAAATGCAACAAGTTTATCCTTCTAGATATATAATTACCACCAATTTGGTGTTGGTTACAATGATACAAGTAACATGATATAGGTAAAACTATATATTAGATATTCCCACCCCTATCACTATCATGGGATCTAAAAATCTATCCCATATCATCCTTTCGAGGGGACCAATTTTTTTACCAATGATGTAATGATATCTGATATCCTCATAGGGATAGACCAAGATAACTCACTCAACCACTACTGGTCCAATAATTTCTAACCCAATAAACCCACAATGTTACCTCGCATCATAACTATAGGGCCCTAAACTTGGACACCATCACTTTCTATGCATAAAAGTTCTCATGATAGGCTACTCGTGACCCTGATTCCAAGCACCAAAGATGGATATAAGAAAGGTGGAAGAGACTCTCTACGGAGGCTACACGGCGTGTAAGGGGTTATATAAGGTTAGTATCCTACCTTAATTCCCATTATTTTCTTACAGATTCATGAATTAGATGGGAATGTGAGCTTACATGAAATATATGATCCTTACATAGCGTACTTGTCCACACATCGGATACCCTACCATATCTTTCCCCACATGGCTCAACCATCCATGTCTCACACATGGTGTATACCCATGGGACATAGCATTTCAGGGAAAACTACTCCCCTTTTCCATATATCATGGTCATGCCCGTTTTTAGCACCCCATGTTTGTGTATATTTGTTATGTACTTTGAAATAAACATGTACATTAATAGGGATTCTCTGGCGATGTCTTGTGGCCACACATCCTAGGGTCACTACACGACATATAACCTCGATACATGTCTTTTTGGCCTCAAAACCCATCGTCAGAAAATGTGAAGAACATATATTTATGATTTATTACACATTTCTAAAGATACTACATGATCATAGTAAAAGTAACTTTAATAATTTTAGTATCATCACCCCAATTCTCTTCGGGTACAACAATCCCACACCTACTCAGTTCCAATCTTCAGAAATAATATTAGAAATATTCGAAAGTTTTTTCAGTCAAATCCCGAGTCACTATAGAATGGAAATAAAATTGCATCGTAAAGATTTTTTGGAAATTAAAATATATTCTCTTTAGAATTATAAAATTTAAAAGGATTTAATAATGTTTAATCATGAAAAAATGATTGAACAAAAGGCCTTCCATCATGGAGATTAAGTGATCTCATAAAACTGAATACTCAAACTAATGGTAGGTAACACTTTTATAGATTGGGGTCCCTTTATATTTAATCGTTTACATCCTTTTGGATCTTTTTATATTCTATAAATATAGAAGAAATCACATTCAATATTAACAGGAACAAGATGAATAAGTTCCATGGGAATATACCCTAAGAACTGCTAAAGGAGATCACACCCCTCCACAAGATTTATCAATGAAAACCAATCAGGTTTTAACTTTCTTTATATTTTTATTTCATGTTTTGATTCCATATAAATTACATTTACATGATAAATCACTTTGAATCCATCGAGGACACTATATCAATTAAGTAAATGGGTGTGATCCTTTCTAGTTGAAGACTTATATGATTTCCTATTTTAGTGTCTTTTTAAAATATTTGTAGTCTATTTAATTCTTATTTTTAGCGTGTGTTATCAAAATGTGTGATCTAAAATTGAATACCCTCAAAAACATTAATTCCATGAAAATTTTGAGAGACTAATTTTAAACATCAATTAACCTAAAATAAATGTAAATATTAATTTTTTTTCAAATTCTATATGAATAAATTTCTTGAAATCCCACTAATTTTTGAAACTCAGGCCATGAAATATTATCTTATATTTTTTTCACTAAACAAAAAAACTTTTGAAAAATATTATACATCTTATTTTTAAGTAATTAAATATTAATATAACCAGTGTATATGATGAGAAAAAATTATATATACATTTTACTGTCACTTTTCCTTTATATATCCCTCATTTACTGGATAATGTCGGTGGTAGATGTCTAATTTTGTAGAAAACAGAGCTTCACAAGATTCCAAAGAAGAAAGGCAGAAAAGATAAAAAATGGCCAAGTACATGTTGTGAGAAAAAAGTACACATCGTGTACCTAGTGATCACAGCATGCATCAAGTCATGAATTGTATGTCTTAACCAACCATGATGGCTGAAGGAATTGCCATTTCTCGTCGTGACTCCCTACTACATGCCATGAAACCAGTCAAACTGAACGCTGAGAAAGAAATGAGAATTCAATGTGAAAATATAGCTATTGATCGGGTACACGTCGGGAAAAACCAGTGCACGACATGACCATGGTCAAGCATCATTAATCCATGGAAGATCTACATTCCATGCCAGAAATCCTCTTCAAAATAAAGTAGATTAAGGGTTCACGACGTGACGATCAATTACACGCCGTGACCCTTGCCACCTATATAAGGAGTAGGTTAGAAGAACATTAGAGGACACATTGGGATCATCTCTCTCTCTCTCTCTATTTTTATACTCCCTTCATAATTCTCATCTCTTTTCCCTTTCTAAACACTTTAGTTTTTTCAATTTCATTACATTTTTAATCAAAGATTCATGGATTCACTTTTCTTCAATGCCTTCAATTACTGTGTTGTTTCAATTCCATTTTATTATTTTCAAGTAATATTTTATTTAAAGTATTCATGCATATTAATTTCATATCAGTACATGTTCAATTACATTAGCATTATTATCATGATTTATTATCTTCCATTTATTTCTTTAATTACCAACATGAGTAGCTAAATGCATCGGGGTAGGGATCAAGATTCGATGTATCTAGACGTTTAATTAAATCTCTAGTTCTTAACATGGAAAACCTAAATGGATTATTAATCAGGATATAATCCAACTGTCAAACCCCATTAGCTTATGGAGATTTCAGAAATAGAAGTTAAAAGTAATGCATCTAGAACTATAGCTAGCCTCCTTACCATGGAATATCTAAATCCTAGGTAGAACTAGAAGACTAGACCAAGGTTGACTAGCAACTACTGCTTGATTCACAGTCTAAGCACATATGACTTTGGAAAGATTAGAACTAGGATCACCATTATCTAGATACTCAAACATGATCCCAACCCCTATGTAATAAATTGAATTCAAACCCAAAATTAGATAGAAACATCAATAATTTAGTCAACTAGTGAGGACTCTTGCAAAGGAATTAAGACCAGATATCTTTCACCCGTAGAACAACATCCTCCTCATGGGATCAACCCCTAAATTCTACAGTACTACTCCCTAGATGTTATGTAACATTTGGAACACATATAAAATTATAATTTGACTCACTCCCAAAGGAATTAATGACACCTTTGGGTGGAATATCAAAACCTGGCATCATTTTCATGGAGCAATACTAATTTTAAGTGATTAGGATTATGGTATAGGTCTATGATTACCTTTACCTCACCCCCTTTCCTTTTTTTCCAAACACCTTTACGTCTTATCGTTTTTCTTTTTTTCATTCACCCTATTCATGTACCAAGTTACTTTAACTCATTAAAGGACTCATGAAGCATAATCTATTTTGACCTTCGATTCTGAGATTGAAAGGCATCTATATTGTCTTCACCGATCGGAAATGGCCGAGCAATTACACCTCATGGGAACTAACCTGCCCAACCCCAACCATCAAGTCATCTAGGGGAACACTCGATAATGAAATAAGTTAAAAATATCATATATTATGTCATTCCATCAATCCATGGTGTGATA
This sequence comes from Viscum album, assembly GCA_963277665.1. NCBI lineage: Eukaryota > Viridiplantae > Streptophyta > Magnoliopsida > Santalales > Viscaceae > Viscum > Viscum album. The sequence continues at coordinate 1,821,371,797 of OY728135.1, read as the reverse complement.
CCTAGATTTTTTTGACCCCCAATCCAAGCCCATACCTTCGAAATAAATCATGGAATCATTCATATGATCCAGAAAATGGTGTAGTTTAGAAGTCTTTAGAGAGAAGATACACATGAACTTTTTTCCAACTTTCTAGAGGTCTGTGATACCTTTCAAAACTAGAGAGTCTCATATCCTGAAATAACACTTAGAATATTCCCATTATACTTACGAGACCCAGAGAAGGTCTGACTAAAAAGACAATCTCCCAAGTCAATTACAACTTGGGATGAACTGGCCAACAAATTTCTGGACATGTACTTCTCACCCATCCGAACCTAGAATCTTCAGATAGACATTCAAAATTTTAATCAATTTGATGGAGAAAATGTGTGGGAAACATGGGACAACTTTAAATACCTAATGAGGAAGTTTCCACATCATGGATTGTATATGTGGATATAAATCCAAACTTTTAATGAAGGACATCAGCCAGTAGCGTAGAATGTTTTTAATAAAGCCGCTGATGGAGATCTCATGATCAAAACTCCCAAAGCTGGAAGAAAAATTCTAGATGAATTCTCTCACAATGAGAGTATGTGGAAGAAAAATTGTGGGCCACCATGGCATGGAATCCAACAAATTGATGAGACCACAAAGCTAGCAGTGCAAGTGGAAGAGCTCCAAAAAAAATTAGAAGCATTTGAAATTCCAATAACTCACCCTCCGCATGCCCCTGTAATGCAATTACAATCTTGAGAGATGTCTGTTGGCCCACATTTATATTAATATTTCATTGTTGTTTATGAATAAACACAACAAGAGTGTAATTAAATTAATTACAATCAACCTAACCATCCATTCCCACAGTGACAATATTATCAGTAGAGGCCTTATTAGCAACAACCTCAGAACAATAAGGATTATTTTAAACCAAGAGGATGGCATAACCAATTCACGGATGAAGAATCACAAGGATACCCTTGATGAACCCCATACTAAGACCACAAGATCAACAAAAACCATTCTCTCAAATAGAACAACAATTTTAGCCCCCTCATCCAAGTCCTCTACATGAACCTATGAAAAGAAATCTAGAAAACCTCATGGAATCATTTGTGAAATGGTCTGATCAAAGAATGATGACCCATGAGATAGATATGAAAAACTAGAGAGCTAGGATAAGGAACCAAGAAATAAAAATGGTTCTAATCTAAAATTATTTATCTGAGATATTTCTAGGTACCCTATATGGTAACACTAAGACATTACAATGAGAGGAAGATAAGGCAGTAGTTGTAAGAAGTTGAAAGATTATAGACTTCCAACAACCCAAAGAAGTGAGCCTGCAAGAAGCAGAGCCATGAAAATGACTAGTATGTGATGAAAAATCTGATGAATTCAATCCCACATCAACTCATGAAGATGTAAAAGCTTAGAAGGAACATATGACAGGGAAACAGAATGAACCTGTGTATGTTGCCGCACCTTCCTACCAACCACCTATTCCCTATATAAAGAGAGAAATACAACATAGGAATGAGACACAATACAATAATTTCATGGATATTTTCAAGAATATACATTTAAACATCCTTTTTGACAAAGATGTTTCCCATATGACCATTTATTCCATGTTCTCGGAAGAACTTTTATCAAAAGAAAAAAAGAAAAATAGAAGACCTAGGAGTCATCTCATTATATAAATAATGCTCTATTATTGTACAGCAAAAAATTCCACCAAAGATGAGAGACCCTGGAAACATCACAATCCCTTGTGAGATTGGAACGTGCCAATTTCATAGAGCACTCTGTTATCCCGGAGAAAGCAATAACCTCATTCTAATGAGAATTTTTCAATAGCATAGACTCAATGAACTCAAAGAAACAAGGGTGGATTTTAAATTATCTGATCTCTCAGTCATGTACCCTCGAGGAATTCAGAAAAAATGTACTAGTACAGGTCTGAAAGATTATTTTTTCATCTGATTTGCTAATATTGGAATTTGAAGATAAAGATGATGTCCCTATTATACTCAAAAGTCTATTCCTAGCTACATGGAAGGCACTGATTGATGTGAACCAATACATTATTTTCTTCCGAGTAGGATAAGAACAAGTTGTGTTCAACCTAACTAGAGCTGTGAAAACCTCAGATAAGAACAAAGACTATTATATCAAATCTCTCACCCATAATGAGGAAGATTCTATGACTAAGAGAGAGGAATGTGATGACACTCATACAAAAGTAGAAGGAGATGATGATTTAGAAAAAGTCAATATTATTGAACCACCCACCATGGAGGTGGTGCCTTTATTGATTCCATCCATCATTCATCCTAGTAACTCAATGTACTCATTTTTCAGAGAATCCTGCTCCTTACCCATTATTTTCCACTCCATGTTTTACACAGATAGATTTCTATCAATAATACATGATAATGGATTGGAGAATTTTAATGAACCATTCCTTGAGAACAATATTTCCTCTAATTGAATCAAGATCTAGACTATAAGTGAAGCACTAACTAGGAGGCAACCCAGGTTAAGAGTTAGTTAAGTTAGAATAGGACAAGTCTTCTTTAGAGTCTTCTTTTTGTTTGAACAAACAAGTCATGGAAAGAATAGTGGAAAACCCATAGGAATCCTTTGAATTACATGTTGTTAACCCAAATTTCAAGACATGGACCTTTGGTTCCCCAAAACCCGATATTTATTAATGTTATCTACGTCACCATAAGGTACATTTCGTGACCCGACTCTGGTCAGTTTTTATAAAATTATCAAAGGGTCACGACCCGCGACCCTTCCCCTCATCTCCGCATGACGCGATACTCCTTCTCTTCCTTGCATTGACCTAAAAAACCACTTAACCTTCTCGCAGCACGTAACCTCTCTATGTTACGCACTAAAAGACCTCATCCCAAATCTTGTCTATTGTAGTCATTTTCTTCCTCTACCTTTATGAGTCAGCAACCTCTTGGTAAGCACCTGTGTGCTCCATATGCCTCTCAAGACATGAGATCATCTACATCTATGGATGACAATATTCATTTACACCCGGTGCACTTCTTTGAAAACCCACAACATTGGGTTAATATCATTTAGCTCAAGGCCAACACCAGGAGAACTAATAAGACTCTAGATATGGTCAATCTTGAAAATCTGAATGTTGTAGATGTCGGCCTTAGCCTATTAGAGACGCTTCACATTGAAAACATCATTGATTTCAGGGAGGAGACTTACGGGGATTATTTGTTGGATTTACTAGCCACCTTTGACATCTCAATAGAGGCCTTCCACATCAGGCTAGGGAGGCAAGTCACACCATCTCACCATGGCCCAGTTTTGTGTATGACACGTTATTTACACCTAGGAGTTCATGATCTTAGACATCTATCATACCATGATAATGTGGCTTTCCCGAGAGTATGCACCAAGATTTAAACATCTTATTCCTCGTGACCACCAATCCTATCATGACACTAGGCTTGAATAGTCAACCTAGATGGAGAATCCAACCCTGTGTATATAGCACCAGGCCATGGCACATGGATGGTTTTCATGATGCGAGACCCATGGCAGTGTCTTTTTGCTTGAAATTATTATTCTCACTACTTCCATGGGTGGACCACCCATCAACATGGCTACTCATTTCTCTTCGTATTATAGGGTGATGGTATAGAGGATGTGGGGAATGCTTATGGGTAGGTCATTCATCACTAGGTTGTACAGATACCTCCATGTTTTTGATGCCTCGTATCCTCTCACCACCGTAGGCCTAGTTGAGGTGATTGACCTTGTGATCCTACACATTATGTGGATGCTGGTGAAAGAGGATGATGTCTACTTCTGGGAAAATATAGTTTAGGAGCCAGTGCCTTTGCTGGATGCACCACAGGCGGATGATCCATTAGAACATCCATCAGCAGCAATAACAGACCCCTCTACCCAGCCACTATCATCCCCTACCACCACCCCATCCACCCAGCTTGATCCTACCCATCCCACTCCTTCTGACCTGTGGGTACTACTCCAGAGCATCCTAGAAATTATCACGAGCTCATTTCCAACCTCCAACTTCCCTTCATTGAACCTTTTCATTCACCCATCCACCACCTACAACCATTGGTCCTTCTTCATCCACCATTCGTCCCTCACCCTCTCTTCTCTCTGACCTACCTCCTGACACCACGAACCCTACTACTCAGCAGGATTTCCTGGAGGAGCAAGCCTGGAAGATCAAGGGACCATCCACCGAGCCCACTCAGGAAATCCCATTCATTGATCCAACTACCAGACACATGGCCTCTGTATGGACCAGGTATTCCCCACCACCCACACCATCTCATCTACCCACCTCCACCTCAACACAATCATCCTCATCCCTAACTACCACTTTTGCTACTACTGATGGTGATTTGGACACCCAGTTCGGTCTATCTTCTTGCACTGGTCTGACGATGGATGAGATTTTTGGCCCAGAACACTGATTTTTATTTTCATACATTTTTTTGGATTTGGGACACTTTTTATATGGATGGGATTCTTCCTTTCTCATTATTTTTGAATAAGTTGGGATATTTATATACATTTTTTTCTTCCTTTTCCATTTTGTATGAATTTTTTATTTTATTTTTTTTATCATCGTCTAGTTCTTCTGAGTCGTCTGATGTCATCAGCAGACCCATTCCTTCGTCTACTCTTCTACAATGAGTAACCTAGCATGACATATAGATATCAATTTAACTCCACGTTTTATCGTTAGAAATCCAGCAGCAGCAACGACCACCTCGAATAATGATTCCATCTCTACCATATTTAATTTTCATTTGAGATTCCCCTAAAGTAGTGAATCTAGTTTAGCGACCATGTGAACTAAAGGAAATTCAAACCAGTAGCTGTAAGAGCAAGAGGATAAATTTATTTGGTTGTCACAATAATTGATTTTTTTGGTCCACCCTTCTGGATGAAGACTTTAAAGATAGTTATTTATGTGAGGCAACCCATAGTTTTTTTTGTGTTTTGTTTGAGTCTTGGATTTTTTAGTGTTTCATTTCAGTAATTTGTACAAAAATTCATTCAATAAATAAAAATGTTGCCATTATTCTTTATTTTTACCCCATACTATTTCTCAGATATTCAAATGTTTAAACCCGAGGATTAACATATGTTCTATAATGCTTGATTTTTCCACTAACATATTTTGTAGGTGCATTAACACTTCAATGTTAGGACATCTCAGACACCCCCATAGAATACCAATTCATCTCAAGGAGCTCCCCATTCCCTATTTTTAAATTCTCTCATCACTTTCATGTCAATTTTATTTTCAATATGTAACGCCCCGACCATAGATACCCAGAGTCGGTGCATTATTACATAACATTGTCATGATCACAAGAAAGATCAAGTCTCGAAAGACTGATTAGTTTAGTAGCCTTGTAAACACTAGATATATTCATAAAGTTTACATTACATAAATAAGTGAAAAACTACAACAACATATTGTCTTCATATCCCCTCATACTATCCCTAAAGGTCATTCATAAAATACATCTTCACATCCTGGAAAAAATAAAACATTGAAAAGGGTGAGCTCAGATGCTCAGTAAAGATAACAATATAGCGGAAACTTTCATAAATAAACATAAAAACATAAGGCAATGTATAACTAAAACAAAATCCTTTTAAACTTGAACATCAGCATAATATGGCATGGATAAAATGAAAAAATACCATTTACTTATTCAAATGGATATTCTACTAGTCTAATAATCTCATGAAAATATTAATAACCACTTTCATAATGACGGAATGCATAATGCCAGACTATCATAACCACGTAGCCAAGACCTCATGCCAAGACTACATATACTATTTTTTCAAGGCCTCATGCCAAGACACTAGTTTGTCTCATGAGACCTACAGATGCATCGAGGAGCTATAGAGGGCTCCACCTATCACTTACTAAGTCCAATGCTTTCCTCATATGAAAAGTTTTAAACATAACATAAACATTCATATTAAAACTAGCATATGAAATGTCAATACTTTATCCAAAAACCATGAATGGTATAAAAATAGCACATCCACAGTCAAACATAACTCATTAGATACAATATGGAAGATTGTATTGTATCATATTAACCTCAATAGATAATGATGAAGGATATTGACATAGATAAAAATAATAATCAAAACAATTAGAGTGAAATATCCCCCTTTTTCTTGAAATCATTTAAAAGTCACACTATTTGTAAAGAATCCATTTAAAATAGATTTTAGAATAAAAGTGTCCCATACCACTTTGAAACTTTTAAAAGGAATTTTTATTTTAAAACATTAATTTCCATATAAATAAATCCTTAAAACCATTTTTAAAACATGGACATTAATGAGTAAGATTTAGAATAATCAATCTTTAAAACACTTAAAAATGTATTTTAGTTAGAGTTTCTAACCAAAAGAGAGACACTTGAATACAAATAATTGAGGTAATAAAAACTTTATAATATCATGAGAATAAAGGGATTCATGATATACTATGTCAAAGTACATTGTATACACCATATAAAAGTGATTTGGTGTATAACAACAAAGAATTCTCAATGGAATGTAAATTGAGATGAATTCTGTTATAAAGACCATATCCTTAGGTTAAGGATGAATCAAAGACATAATTTTGTGTGAAAAATATAAATACACTCAATATGATTGGATATTTAGTGTAAATCAATCAGATGACATTCACACATATTCTTGTAAAAACAACCCCAATGAATTGGATATTTAACTCAACAAATGGAGATTGAGTTAAAATTACTCTTATCAAGTTCATACTGATGACTTGAGAATTTATAAATGGAGTGATTATGTGTATAAAAATTATATCCACTGAAAGGGGAGTGGAAATTATGACATAATGAAATTAATAGTGATTCCACACATAATCTTGGAGTAAAATAATCAATGAAGTATGCGTAAAGCCGAATGAGTGGAAATTGAAATTCCAAATTCCGTTATTGATTTAGTAACATAAAAAACATACACCCATGAAATAAGGATCATAAAATGATGATGTAAATATACATGAATTAAAGTATATTACACAATGAATACACACATGGGCAGTACACACACCACTTGTAATAAATTAGTGGTGAACAATGGAAATGTCACAGAATTAAAAGTGAGATAAGAAAACTCCTTACTTTGTAGTTTTTCCTCAGTAGACAGTAGGTCAAATTCTTGTATAATGGTGAAATAATTATTATTGAATTATACAAGAATCATCTACATTAATATGATATCATATATTTTCATTTAACATTGATTTGTTAATAATATCTTAGTATTATGGTCATTTCCGGTGTTAACTTACTCATTTTCATTTATATTCTTTGTTACATAAGCCGTGTTTGTTATGGATAGGTTGTATCTTATTAATATCTAGAATTATATCAAGTCCTTAATCATTATTTTCAATCATCAAATGATAATTATACTTGAATGGATACGATGGAGAATCAATCTCATCACGTTTGTGGAGACGGTAGTCCGTACGTACGCATGAGCGACAATATCATTCTTTTGAAGTAAAAATAATATATAATTGGATGGTATATCATATAGACAGAATTATTATCATTTTATATTTATTATTTACATGAATTAAACATCATTATTATACCCATCCAAATAATAAAATATTGAATGACAATTACACCATGACGTGGAGACGGTAAGTCGTACATACGCACGTATGGTGACATTCCATTCAAAGGATTGATAGAATACTGAATATGGTTGTACCATATTTATAATAACATCAAAGTATATATAAGATACTGGAGTTATTATTTTATAATAGAAATTACAAAGAAAGAATAAGTTGAAGAATAAAGGAACTTGAAAGAGGGTGGTGAAAACATTACCTCTTCTTCGGGTTCTTCCTATTGATTTGATCAAAAAAGCTCCATAGGATGGCTTTATGATAAAAATAAGGCCTCTAGGTTGTAGTGAGGGACGTTTAGAGAGTATTTGGGCAGGGTTTGGACGATCCAAAAGGCTTTGAATGTTTTAATTAGTGAGAAGGGGGAGTGCCCTTTTATAAGAGGGGTGAGGGGCACCATTGGAAAATCTAAACATATTATTATATAATATATTCATATTCGGTTTATAATGGCTCCAAAGTGGATTATTTAAAGGTTAAGGTGGGTATGGGTCGAAAAATAATCAACCAATAGAATTTAGATAGGTTTGGGTCATTATATTAACCTTATCTTTAAGTATTAACTATTAGTTAATTAGGTTCACTTTTACAATGTCTCTTTGTATTTTTATATTATATGTTTAATAAACTTACTATATACATCCAAGAGACCCCCAAGTGGTCCATTAATGATACACCTATCATTATATAAGTATCTTGGCTAAAACATAGATTTTTAGGAATTGAATATAAATTAATAACATAATATTTGTTTTAAAAACTCTTTTATGTCAATTTTGACACTATTGGGTATTTTGTTTTTGATAAATTCATAATAGTATTATTACATCGAACACAAATTATATAATCAATCATAATATGTCATATTAACCTATAAAATTAGTGGAATTCATAAAAAGCCTCAAATTACATTTCTTTTTAAATTTATAATATCAATTATTTTAATATTTCATTAATTTGGTAATTACTGCATCACCATTGTGTCACAAACAAATTAAATTATTTAATGTTTAAAAATTATAAATAAATTACCATTATGTAGGAAATCGTTTTATCTTTCTAATTAATATTTAAAATCGAATATATCTTATGTATAACCCTATATTAAAAATGTTTTAGTAAATAAACATTGATTTTAACTCTTTTAACTCTTCTTTGAATTAAATAATAATAAATGTCCTAATCTAATACAAGTTGACCTAAATGATAATATATTACTTATAAGGATGTTTTTGGTCGAGATACACTTTCCAATATAATTAGGACATGTGTTAGGGTAATATTAATATCATTTTTACCCTTAATTACCTTATTTACTTTTAACTGTGGTAAATAAAAATAAAAAGTTACCATTCAACAAAAATTATTTTCATCTCATTGAACCAAATTTCACTCCTTGATATTAACCGTGTCTCTCGTATTTTTGAAATTACATTCACAGAAGCGGTAAAATTAAGTTTTATGAAAAATTCAGTTTTTTAACTACCACTTAGTGGTTTCACTATTCATCAAAAAAAATGAAAGTTTCCAGAAAAATACCAAAAATTATGCCTAAGCTATATTTGGTATTATGAATTCAAAAATGATGTATATTTTTCCAAATTAGAAACATATTAGTTGCATTAATTAATTTAAAAATAAATTCCCGTAGTCAAAACAAATAGTGTGTTTTTAAGAGATAATAACTATCAAAAGATTGACACTTGTTTATGTCTAGTTTAAATGTGAAATTACATCCAATGACCAAAATTGTATTAAATGGTAAAACTATATTCTAAATATACTTTAAAAACACTAAAATTAATAATTTATCACTATTAATTATTTCGATTAAAAAAGTTGTTTTTAATTAAAATTTAGTAATTTTCACTATTCATCAAAATATGAATGTTATCCGAAAAGTACCAAAATTTCACCCTAAGCTAATTTTGATATTAAGAATCCAAAAATGAAGTCCATTTCAAAAGATAAATTTTTTAAAATTTCAAAAAGTAGGTATTAGTATTCATAACGGCTAGTTTGATTGATTGTGGTGTGTTAGAATCTCGAAGTTGCGTACAATGCACGCCATTTCATTATTCAAAAGGAAATGTACCGTGAATGGATGGGGTGTTAAATTCTCCCCTCCTTCAATAAATTGCGTCCTCATAATTATTTTTTTAAAATTGGTCTTGAGAATATAATGGAAAGTCCCACATCGGAGAAAGAGACAATAAAACTATCACTTTAAAAGAAAGGAAGAGAGGTATAAAGGTCACCCAAGATAACCCATACTAGGATTCCATGTAGGAAAACATGGATATGTACTATAAACTAAGTGTTACGTTTTGATGGAGAGGGATAGAAAACATTATCAGGAGAAAGTTTACAATAAGAAAATCACTAACTTGTGTTGGGACACACAGTGATTAGTCTTCCAGTAGGAAAAGTAAATTGACAACATTATTTTTTTAAGTTACATTACATAAGGACGAGGAATTAATTTATGATATTGACTAAGAACATAAAGAGATATACTTACTTTTTAAGTAGAGTTTCATTCTTTAATAAAATTTTACCACTAACTCATATTTTTGAACAATGAGTAATCAAGAAGACTTGTTCACAATGGAAGAGCTAGAATAAACTTATATAGAAATACAAGATCCACATAGGCTAAACTATATATTTACCTTGTCTTTAGAGATTAATCAAAACCAAAATGGTTAGTATAATATCTGATGATCCCCCAAATGGATATTCCATTAGAGAAAAAATACACTAATCTTAATTTCTAAAATTAAACCATCAATACCCCAAAGTTAAATAAATACCATTCAATAATCAATTGTCCTTAAAATATTTCAATATAATCCAAACTAATATTGACACCCAAAACTTATAAGAATGTAGTCTTCCACGTTAAATTGTATCTCCAAATGACATTAATCACTCTTAAAGTCACATACTTAAAAGTAATTAACCTAATCATTTCCATAAATTACCCAAATCACTATAAATCCACAATAAAAACATAGATAAAAATCCACCATTACTCCTCAAATGAAATACAATACTATTCTATTTACCTTGGGCATATAGTGTTCACAACAAAGCGAACAACTTCCAAAATAACTTTTATCACTTAATCACCAAATAATTTTCCTATAATAAGGGTATTCATTTGATAAGAAATAAGATCCCAAATCAAATTATTATTGATCAATAAAATCATTTAACTAAAACTAATAGTCACACTAACCAGGGACATCACGTAGTCCAGTGGTAGACAATAAATCCCAATCACACTTTGGTTGTGGGTTCGATTCCAACAGCTTTGTCTGACACGACGGGTTGTCACACGGTCTGCGTGTTGTCCTTTTTTAAAAACTATATTTTATAACATTACCAAAACGAGATAAATTCCTCAAAATAACCATAACAAAATTTAACCACAAATCTTATCTCATTCCTTGCATTTTCATCCCAAATTATAATAACTTATAATTGCCTCAAACCCAACAATCATATAAAACCAAATGGTTATTTATAACTATATCCACAAGAGAAAAGATAATTCTTCCTCAAATATCATTCTCACATGGAAAACTACATGGTTACAAATAAAAGAGAAAATTATTCCAAAGTAGACCCATCAACAAGGAGCACTAATACTTTTTAAACATTTCTCCAACCATTTATTTCCACATAGCTTCTTCTTTGACCAAGAAAATATCCTATAGAATAGGGCATTCACTCGGGTAATGGCTAGGTCCCCTACATTTACGGAAGATGACTGTAAATGGATTCTTGGGACCATTTTTATCTTCTTCCATATTACTCTTCATTTATCTTCGGAAATTATTCACTTTATGTCCTTCTTTCCTAGACATAAAGCATTTCTTTGTCCCATTGAGACACTTTCCTGGGTGTCTCCATCCACATTTCCTGCATGATGGAAATTGAGGATTCCTTTCTCCATTGTCTCCACTGCTGGAGCTCTTATCATTCATCACCTTTCTCTTCTTTGTTGAGTCCGGGAATCGGTTAATATATATATTGTTGATCATATTTTTGGAAAATTGATTTGGCATAAAGACGATATCTTTTACGCCTATCAACATTCCATTTTGTTACTCATTTCCACCACTGTTCCCACCTTGTACATCATTCTCAAATTCACTATGTCTTCCTTGGAATCCAGCCATTGACTAAAACCATAAAGCATTGTGTGAGTAACAGGAGTCATAAAATCATTTAGAGATTAACATTTCACCATATTCTCAATTTGAAACACATTAGGATTAAGCAAGGTCATTTACTATCATATTATATATATAAAACTTCAAATCAATTTGTAAAGAAAATGTAAATTATCCTAAGCATATCCCCTAGGGGTGTCGTAACCAAGAGTGCAGCAAGGCCCGTTATCGTGCACCAGTTCCTGTTCGAGTCTAGCTGAAAGAGGTGTTTTCGGGTTTTACCCCTAGGTACATATATGCCAGAGCAACCTCTACTTGCTCGTATCCAGAAAGGGATGTATTTCTCAAAAAACTCACAAAATCTCTACAATACCAAAATTCTAGGAATTTGTTCTATTCTAATCCTCAAAGTTCATCTTAGGTCTACGTTCTCTAATCAGAGTTTATCTAAATCTAGCTTCCAAGGTTTGTACTAAACTTCCTTTGATACAAACTGTAATGCCCCGACCCTAGATACCCAGAGTCGGTGCATTATTACATAACATTGGCATGATCATAAGAAAGATCAAGTCTCGAAAGATCAATTACTTTAGTAGCCTTGGAAACACTAGATATATTCATAATGTTTACATTACATCAATAAGTGAAAAAATACAACAACATATTGTCTTATAATCCCCGCATACTATCCCTATAGGTCATTCATAAAATACTTCTTCATATCCTGGGAAAAATAAAACATTGAAAGGGGTTAGATCAGATGCTCAGTAAGGATAACAATATAGCGGAAACCGTCATAAATAAACATAAAAACTTAAGGCAATGTATAACTAAAACAAAATCCTTTTAAACTTGAAAATAAGCATAATATGGAATGGATAAAATGAAATAATTCCATTTACATATTCACACAGATATTCTACTAGTCGAATAATCACATGAAAATATTAATAACCAGATTCATAATGACGGAATGCATAATGCCAGACTATCATAACCATGTAGCCAAGGCCTCGTGCCAAGAATACAAATAAGATTTTGTCAAGGCCTCGTGCCAAGACACTAGTTTGTCTCATGAGACCTACCGATTCATCGGGGAGCTATAGAGGGCTCCACCCGTCACTTACTAAGTCCAATGCTTTCCTCATATGAAAAGTTTTAAACATAACATAAACATTCGTATTAAAACTAACATACGAAATGTCAATACTTTTTCCACAAACCATGAATGGTATAAAAATATCGCATCCACAGTCAAACATAACTCATTCGATACAATATGGAAGATTGTATTGTATCATATTAACCTCAATCAATAATGATGAAGGATATTGACATAGATGAAAATAATCATCAAAATAATTAGAGTGAAATATCCCCCTTTTTCTTGAAATCATTTAAAAGTCACTCTATTTGTTAAGATTCCATTTAAAATAGATTTTAGAATCAAAGTGTCCCATACCACTTTGAAACATTTAAAAGGATTTTTTATTTTAAAACTTTAATGTCCATATAAATAAATCCTTAAAACCATTTTTAAAACATGGAAATTAATGAGAAAGGTTTAGAATAATCAATCTTTAAAACACTTAAAAATGTATTTTAGTTAGAGTTTATAACCAAAAGAGAGACACTTGAATACAAATAATTGAGGTAATAAAAACTTTATAATATAATGAGAATAAAGGGATTCATGATATACTATGTCAAAGTACATTATATACACCATATAAAAGTGATTTGGTGTATAACAACAAAGAAGTCTCAATGGAATGTAAATTGAGATGAATTCTCTTATAAAGACCATATCCTTAGGTTAAGGATAAATCAACGACATAATTATGTGTGAAAAATATAAATACACTAAATATGATTGGATATTTAGTGTAAATCAATCAGATGAAATTCACACATATTCTTGTAAAAAAAACGCCAATGAATTGGATATTTAACTCAACAAATGGAGATTGAGTTAAAATTACTCTTATCAAGTTCATAACGATGACTTGAGAATTTATCAATGGAGAGATTATGTGTATAAAAATTATATCCACAGAAAGTGGAGTGGAAATTATGACATAATGAAATGAATAGTGATTCCAAACATAATCTTGGAGTAAAATAATCAATGAAGTATGCGTAAAGCCGAATGAGTGGAAATTGAAATTCCAAATTCCGTTATTGATTTGGTAACATAAAAAACATACACCCATGAAAGAAGTATCATACAATGATGATGTAAATATACATGAATTAAATTATATTACATAATGAATACAAACATGGGCAGTACACACACCACATGTAATAAATTAGTAGTGAACAACGGAAATGTCACGGAATTAAAAGTGAGATAAAAAACCCCTTACTTTGTATTTTTTCCTCAGTCGACGGTAGGTTAAATTCCCTTTATAATGGTTAAATGATTATTATTTAATTATAAAAGTATCATCTACATTAATATGATATCATATATTTTCATTTAACATTGATTTGTTAATAATATCATAGTATTATCGTCATTTCGTGTGTTAACTTACTCGTTTTCATTTATATTATTTGTTACGTAAGCCGTGTTTGTTATGGATAGGTTGTATCTTATTCATATCCATAATTATATCAAGTCTTTAAACATTATTTTTAATCATCAAATGAGAATTATACTTGAATGGATACGATGGAGAATGAATCTCATCGCGTTCGTGGAGACGGTAGTCCGTACGTACGCCCGAGCGACAATATCATTCTTTTGATGTTAAAATAATATATAATTGGATAGTATATCATATAGACAGAATAATTATCATGTTATATTTATTATTTACATGAATTAAACATCATTATTATACCCATCCAAATAATAAAATATTGAATGACAATTACACCATGACATGGAGACGGTAAGTCGTACGTACACACGTATGGTGACATGCCATTCAAAGGATTGATAGAATACTGAATATGGTTGTACCATATTTATAATAACATCACAGTATATATAATATACTGGATTTATTATTTTAGAATAGAAATAACAAAGAAAGAATAAGTTGAAGAAGAAAGGAACTTGAAAGAGGGTGGTGAAAACATTACCTCTTCTTCGGGTTCTTCCTATTGATTTGATCAAAAAGGCTCTATAGGTTGGCTTTATAATCAAAATAAGGCCTCTAGGTTGTAGTGGGGGAATTTGAGAGAGAATTTGGGCAGGGTTGGGCCGATCTAAAAGGCTTTTAATGTTTTAATTAGTGAGAAGGGGGAGTTCCCTTTTATAAAATGGGCGAGGGGCACCTTTTGAAAAGCTAAACATATTATTATATAATATATTCATATTCGGTTTCTAATGGATAAAAAGATGATTATTTAAATTTTAATGTGGGGATGGGTCTAACACTAATAAACCAATAGAATTTAGACAGGTTTGGGTCATTATATTAACCTTATCTTTAAGTATTAACTCTTAGTTAATTAGTTTCACTTTTACAATGTCTCTTTGTATGTTTATATTATATGGTTAATAAACTTACTATATACATAAAAGAGACCCCCAAGTAGTCCATTAATGATACAAATATCATTATATAAGTCACTTGGCCGAACCTTAGTTTTTTAGGAATTGAATGTAAATTAATAATATAATATTTGTTTTAAAAACTCTTTTATGTCAATTTTGACACTATTGGGTATTTTGTTTTTGATAAATTCATAACAATATTATTACTTCGAACACAGTCTATATAATCAATCCTAATATGTCATATTAACCTATAAAATTAGTGTAATTCATAAAAAGTCTCAAATTACATTTATTTTCATATTTATAATATCAATTATTTTAATATTTCATTAATTAGGTAATTACTGCATCATCATTGTGTCACAAATAAATTAAATTATTTAATGTTTAAAAATTATAAATAAAATACCATTAGGTAGGAAATTGTTTTATATTTCTACTGAATATTTATAATCTAATTTATCTTATGAATAACCCTATATTAAAAATGTTTTAGTAAATAAACTTGATTTTAACTCTTTTAACACTTCTTTGAATTAAATAATAATAAATGTCCTAATTTAATACAAGTGGACCTAAATGATAATATTTTACTTCTAAGGGTTTCTTTGGTCGAGATACACTTTCCAATAGAATTAGGATATGTGTTAGGGTAATATTAATATCATTTTTACCCTTAATTACCTTATTTACTTTTAACCGTGGTAAATAAAAATAAAAAGTTACTATTCACAAAAAAATATTTTCATCTCATTGAACCACATTTTACTCTTTGATATTAACCTTGTCTCTCGGATTTTTCAAATTCCATTAACAAAAGCGGTAAAATTAAGTTTTATGAAAAATTCAGTTTTTTAACTACCACTTAGTGGTTTCACTATCCATCAAAAAATGAAAGTTTCCAGAAAAATACAAAAAATTAGGCCTAAGCTATATTTGATACTATGAATTCAAAAATGATGTCTATTTTTCCAAATTCAAAACATATCAGTTGCATTAATTAATTTAAAAATAAATTCACGTAATCAAAACAAATAGCGTGTTTTTATGATATAATAACTATGAAAAGATTGACACTTGTTTATGTCTAGTTTAAATATGAAATTATATCCAATGAAAAAAATTGTATTAAATGGTAAAAATATATTCTAAATATACTTTAAAACCACTCAAATTAATAATTTATCACTATTAATTATTTCGATTAAAAAATTTGTTTTTAATTAAAATTTAGTAATTTTCACTATTCATCAACCTATGAAAGTTATCCGAAAAGTACCAAAATTTCACCCTTAGCTAATTTCGATCTTATGAATCCAAAAATGAATTCCATTTCGAAAGATAAAATTTATAAAATTTCAAAAAGTAGGTATTACTATTCATAACGGCTAGTTTGATTGATTGTGGTGTGTTAGAATCTCAAAGTTGCGTACAATGCATGCCATTTTATTATTCAAAAGGAAACATACCGTGGATGCTTGGGGTGTTACACAATAAACATTACCACACCACTCCTAGCCATTATTTCATATACAACAGTGACATTATCTCCTTTTAATTGTGGGGTGTCATTCTAATATTTTCATAGAGATCCACTTGATTTTTGTCTGTTCTTACTTTTCTAGGAGACATTTTTTAAACTAATAATAATGATAAAAATTTAAAAACTATTATTTCCATGTAAATTAAAAATAAAGTTATAAATAAAAATGTTAAAAACTACATTTCACCACTTCATATAATTTTATATTGATTGCTGGTCTTAGAAGATTAAGTCAAATTTTAAATCATTGAAATCATATTTAATTGAATCACTACTTAAAATTGATGCCCTTTGTTATTTAAAGTTTTTATTTTATTCACAATACCCAAGAGGATTCTTAGGCTTAAATCTTATTTTATTTTCAGATAATATTTCTTGAGGGATATCTGGGACATGGAAACCTACTATAACTTTCACTGAGATCTTATCAAAAAGATGACTAGATAAGTGTAATTTAAAAATGATTGAGGCAGTCTATGATATCCATTTTACCTGATACCCACCTAATCTCTATCCTTCATTTAACCCATAGTTTCCATGAAGGACCTGTTAGATGAAAAGATATTTCAATCATATTTCCCTTCCCACCCTGATCATTGTACAATGCGTGAAGATTATATTTTGGTCAATTGTGGGGGAGGAATTCAGAAATCATGTGATTCTTTCACTTCACGATATGTATGGTGCATTCACCTGACTACCAGGTTGTGATCCATGTGCCCTTTTTTCGTATCTCATTCATATTCTGTTCCTTTAAAAAAATTAAAATAAATGAAAAAAAATTAGCATGTGTTGTGTACTAGGAGGGTCAAAATCGCCATTTTTTCAGACTGATGAATCCCTAGAAGGATTGTATGTGGTTAGTTAATGGATGTGAGATCTATCAAAGGAATAAATTTTGAAAAATGAAACTAAAAAAGAAAAAGTAAAGCAACATAATAAATTATTTAGCTACATACTTTAAGTACATATGGATCCAAACATAGTTTATGGAATATGGACCTGAATCATTATATAGAGGAATTTTTTCACACTTATCTTGTTTAATATACATTTTAATTTATTTATTACCCTCATTTTGAGCCTGATTTTCACATTCTACCTACCTACCTATAGCCTCAAAGTCATTAGAACCTTGTTGATAAAAGTCCTCAAGATTATTTTTATACTTGTCTTTACATAGTGGAGATGATAGAACAAGCACAGGCCTATGGTTAGGAACATGGAATTAGGGTACAAGCATACCTTACATACATTTTACCCTGAGTGATCAGGGAAAATAATCATGAGGTAAATGGAAATTAGGCATATAGCTTAAGAAACGGTTAAAAGATTATGATTAAAATAATATATTTTTTGGAAAATATGAACTATAAGGCATGAATAATTTACTAGGTAGGATTAAAAATGGAACATGACAACTTTTCTGCTTACACTTAATTTAGATTCATGGACATAGCTTAAATTTCATGCTTTAAAAATTACTTATCCTTTTGAAATCTTGTTTGATATATTTTTCTTGAGGACAGACAATTATTCAAGTGTGGGGGGAATCAATTAACATAAATGTTATATATATATTTTACTGTCACTTTTCCATTATTTTTTATTAACTTACATGATAATTAATGCGGTAGATGTCCAATTTTGGAGGAAACAAAGCTTCATAAGATTCAAAGGAAGAAAGGAAAAACATAAAAAAATGGCCGAGTACACATCGTGATGGAAAATTACACATCATGTACCTAATGATCACAGCATGCATCAAGCCGTTAAGCTTAAGTCATGACCAACCATGATGACTAAAAAAATTACCAGTTCATATCGTGACTCTCTACTACATGTCATGACAACAATCAAACTGAATGCCGAGAAAGATGCGAGGATTCAATGAAAAATGCCAGTTGGCTATGGGGTACACATTGGGAACTACATGTACACGATGTGACCATAGTCAAGAATCATTAATAAGCAGAATATATGCATGCCACTATAGATAACCTCATCGAAATAAAGTAGATTAAGGGCTCATGACGTGATGATAAGGTACATGTCGTGACCATTTCCTCTTATAAAAGGAGTAGCTTGGTATAACATTAGATGACACATTTGGATCATCTCTCTATATATTTTTAGACTCCCTTCATAATTATTATCTCTTTTCCCTCTCTAAACAGTTTAGTTTTTTTAATTATTTTACATTTTCAATCAAAGAGCCATGGATTAACTTTTATTCAAGGCCTTCAATTACGATGTTGTCTCAAATCCATTCAACTCCATTAATGTATGATTTTATTTAAAGTATTCTTGCATGTTCATTTTATATCAGTACAAGTTCAATTCTATTAGTATTGTAATCATGATTAATTATATTCATTTTATTTCTTTAATTACCAAAATGATTAGTGTGGGGATCAATATTCCATGAATATAGATGTTTAATTAAATCTCTAGTACTAAACATGGAAAAAAATGGATTAGTTATCAGGATATAAACCATCGGTCAAAACCCATTTGTGCAAATGTATAGTGAGAATTGAACAGTGAAGCTAACGACCCTATCCTAATTGAAGTAAACTATGACTATGACCATTAGCATAGGGAAATATTTTCAATAGAATCTAAACATAATGAATCTAAGAATACAGCTAGCCTCCTAACAAAAAAATAGCTACATCCTGGGTAGAAATAGAAGACTGGATTATGGTGGACTAGTGACTATGACTTTCTACCCAGACTAAGAACATAGAAACTTGACAAGATTAGAACTAGGATCACATTTATCTATATACTCAGACATGATCTCGAACCCTCTTTAATCACTTTAAATCAAACCAAAAATTTGTTAGAAACTCCCAAACTATAGTCAACTACAAAGGACTCCTATAATGGATTTAAGACCAAATCTCCAACACCCATAGAAACGCATCCTCATCATGGGATGGACCTCGGGCTTATACCATACGACACCCTAGTAGTTATGAAAATTTTGAGACACATATAAAGTTATAATTTGACTCTCATCCCATGGAATTCATGATTACCATGGGTTGTTGATCAGTATACTTGAATAAATTGGATTTTATGAGTAATATTATTTAAACTATAGATCACTAAATCAACATGTTTTTAAATGATTAAGGAATTATTTTTATTTTAAACCCCCTTTTAATAAAATTAATTTTGAAATTATATATATAAATTTATACCTTTAAAAATAAAATCCTTTAATTAATTTTTTAGGAATCTATATTTCAATCCCAATATCTATAGACACATTTATCTTGATGTTTTTCCATTGCTTAAGTTGAATTTATGTGTTTGGGAATGGGAAAATGAGATGGGAAATATATTTTTATAAAAATATTTAATTTGAAGATTTATTTTCTAAATATTATTTGTTTTTTTAATTTAATAATTCTTGGATGGATTAAACAATTTGACTGATTTCATCTGAGGATTTCCATAGAGTTGTATCACTATCTTGAATGAAAATATTTTCTTTTATTTCCATAAAAATTATATTCTGAAGAGAATCTCATATCCAAAACATCTAAAATAATTCTTCAATATTGGGAAAAGGAGAATAATTACATCTATGATGCTGAATTTCTATAGGGTGGACTGAACAAGATGTTGGAGAGAAGTCTATAGGGAGGATGGCACTAAAATCCTCTTGTATGTACTACTTTGAGGAGTTAGCATATAAAAATATTTGAAATGTTGAGTATAAACATTGAAACATAAATAGGGAAGAAAATACTTTTGAATTTGAGAAATAAATGTACCAAAACTATTTTAAAAATTTATAATTTCCTCTCTTCATTCATGATAATAAAAAATAATGTAAAAACATTATGTGAATCCTTAAAAAGGAAACATGGAAAGGAATAGTTTCCACATTTGAATTGATAAATGGTGTGGGATAATAATGTAGAATTTAAAGATGAAAATACAAGTTGTGAACGAGGATGTTGAGGGTGAATCCATACATGTAGGAAAATAAAATCATACATTGATATTTAGATAAGTCCGAAAAACTTTTTATTTAGCCTCACCAATTTGAAATTCAAATCCTAACCGGCCTATATCCATAGAATATCCCAATTAATAATTCATGATAAGGGAAACTAATTAACACATTGGGTAGAGATGAATGAATTAATGAATCCAATAGTTTCACATGTGTGATCTTGGAATGAGAAAAACCTTTCATGGAAGCAATAATTGAGTGTTGGGTAAAATAATCTAGATGGTTGGTATAACTGTGTGTGATGGGATGAAATAATTAGAAATTAATTGAATGTATTTAGTAAATAAAATAGAAACAAGAACATTGAATAGGGATGATAACTTGAGTAATATTCTGTTAAATATTTTAAAATGAGTAAATCACATTTATAGGTATTTGAATATTACTCCAATAATATTTTTTCAATTCAGTAGTATGGAGTCTAAGGTTTAAGTGTGTGAGAATTCAAAGGAAAATATTTTCAAACATTTTTACCTTTAGTTTCATTTATCTTAAACCTGCTATTTTAATAATGTTTTTTATCAAATTTTTATTTTTATGGAATAATTTGTAGTTTTCATTTATATATGGAATAAATATTTTGCTTTCCATGATTATTTGACCTTCGATAATTACAGTAATAAATCCAACATTTAATCAGTGATGTTTTAATTGTTATTTCATGTATCTTGAAGATATTTCAATGGTATAAAAATTATTTATATGTTTAATTGTGAAGTATATTATTGTCGTGGATGAGTGACTATGCCATAAATTTTCACAATGTCCTAAGAGAGCACATATTAAAAAATTTCATACAGTCACTTTTCAATCAACAGCATAAAAAATTCCATAACTGACCACACATAAACCTTACATGTTGTTAGATGACCATCACATGGACACTTCATGCATCGACCATGATAAGGAAATCGTCGATTGCAAGTGAAAATTACCCAAAGTCAATAAGATGTAGCAAGAATAAATTTGACTCACCACAACCCTTCAAGCTACCAAATGAATAAATTACAAGATTTCACACATTGATTTATCATACCATGTGAATACCATCCAAGTGAATACCAACAAGATGATGATGTTCAAATATGTAGAACTTCCAGATGTTGCTCTAAAATTTTCCATTAAATAAACATCGTGTTGGTTGATTGTTTTTTATACAACAATAATCTAAAACATACCATGGAATATGAAATAAATATTATTAATAATATTATAAAAATAATAAAACCAATTGTAAATAAAATTATTTTAATCCACTAAAAATTATTATTTTAAGATGATAAATAAAAAATATTAAATATCATTCTTTCTCAAATTGTTATTTTTAAAGTGTTGTTTATTTATTGTTAATATATTAAATCAACTACTTGTAAAATTTAAATTTAAAAATATATAATATTTCAATATATTAAAAAATTTATTATAATTATTTAATATGTTTTTTTGAATAAAATAATACTAAAAAACATAATCTTTAAAAATTCAAATTTTAAATAAAATCTCAGTTTTGTTAAAATATATATTTTAATTTAGAAGATATTTATATTTTAATTTTTCAATTTTTATTTTAGAAAATGAATTCAGTTTTTTTTATTTAACATGAAGAAGTTATCTTAGGATGATTTTTTTTATTTTTTGAAAATAATTTAATTTTAGGTGATTAGTAAAACAATTCTGATTTTACTAATACATTATCATTTATAACATTTTCATGAAAAAATTATTATTGAAAAACTTATATAAATTTTTATTAGGCCAATAATTTATTTAATTAGAATAATGATTCATTTAAAAATGATTTTTTTGAATTAATAGAACTCATGATTGATGTTTTATAAATGTAAGTAAAATTTGACTCTAAATACCATTTTTATTTTTATTTTGTATTCAGAATTAGTTTTTATCACATGTAGAAAATAAATATAAAAAATGGATTTTAAATTTTATATCATCATTTTGATATTATATAATATGTTTAATTTGATTTTATAGCCTAACTGTAGGATTTCATGATTAAATAAAATCTCCATGATAGAGGTCAATTGTTTATTTTCAACGAATTGTTTTATCAGTATTAAGAATTTTTTTATCTAATAAATTAATATGAACAATTTGATATACATACTATAATATTAAGTAAAAAATATATAAAAATAATAATTATCACTCATTTAATTGGTAGTTAATAAGATCTGGAAAAATTAATGTTTAAAACAATTTTTGTATACAAATACATTTTTTCTATATATTATATTTTTTAATTTAAAATTATATTTTCATAGATTTTAAAATTTATTTGTGTTAAAGTTTGTCTAAAATTACCTTTAGAACATATGAATTTGGTAATATGGTATATCATATTTTTTTAGTAAAAATTTAATTAATTATAAAAAAACTAGTTACCTAGGTAAATATCCTAAATGTAAAAGATAAAATCCAACGGTAAAAGATTAAAAAAATTTTAAACCATGTTTGAAAATTAATGGTAGGGGATTTATAAAACTTATTTCACAGAAAAATTCATTATTTCCACATTTTCTTTCAATTGACCTTGAATATTGTCATGCCATCATTGAAAAAGTAATTGGTATTTAAGAAAATTCTATTTTTTTGCTTATAAAAGCAGATAACTTTCACCACATTTCTCTACCCATTAAAAAGATTTGGCTATTCCAAACATCATCTTCAGTCTATATTAAACTATATAAACACATCTTAAATTCCTTATTATTTCAAAAAGATTAAGATAAGGTTCCTATAGATTTTATCCATGTGAGAACATCCAAAGGTGGAGGAAATGATCTCAACTAAGCTAACTTAATTCATTCATTCAATGGTAAATTTTTATTTAAAGAAAAAAAGAAATAAAAGATAATGAAGGTGGTAGAAAGTGTTTTACACCAATTTAATCACCATGAACAGAGATATTGCAGTGGTACAGAAGATAACCAGTGCCATAATAAATAATGAGGCTATTACTAGAACTCCCTTTGGTAGAAAATCTATCTGCTAAAAAGTGTCCACCACTCTAGGTATGACTAAACCCAATACACTGTTATAAAATAATCTTAAACATACTGATATAATATTCTAGGTCCCATAAATATCTATATTCTTTATAGATAAGACCCACCATAATCTTACAGTTAGATCTCTCCATGGAAATGACAATGCTGAGTAGGTTTCACAAGGTGAGACCACTGAACATCACTCGTTCCTCCACTCTAATAGAATTACATCACCTAATTATTTTCATATATTGACCACTAAAATATTTTTATTAACATGAAATTATAATTAAATAATAATTATTAATATATTTAATGACATTATATAAATATAATATCACTGTTTTACCTCCCTCCAAAACTATTTGATAAATGAAGACGTTTGTCATGCGTATGTGTAGGATGTCGGCTCCATTAATAAAGACATCTATTTTTCATAACTAATATACATATATGGTTTTAAATATTTATTTAATGGAAAAATATAATTGATATATAGAATTATTAATATTCATAAATGATATTATTTTATTTTCCAACCTAATGCAATTCTATTTAAAATAAAATTTTTGTTTGGGTGTATGCATAGACAACAACCTCCAAAGAATGAGGTATTTCATTTTCTATTATCAAATAACACATATGAATTTAAGAATCTAGTAAATTTATTTATATTTTATTTATTATTATATTAATATTTTTGAAAGAAAATATAGAAGATTTTATAGGTGATATTAAAAATCATTATTTATAGTAAATTGAACTACCATAAATGAACATATTGAGCAATATTTCTTAATTTTAGTCTATTATGTGATAACCTATGGAAATATATATATTTTTTATAATGAAATAATAATTAAATAAACCATATAATTTTTGGATGGTATAATTATATTTTAAAACAAATTTTATGATGATAAATATATCGGGGATTATTTAGAGAAATCGGTGAAACTACCTCAATTAACAACCATAAACAACAACTATTTGATAAATAATTAAAATATTATAATTAATATACCTTAAAAAATTATATATTTAAATATATATTGAAAATTATTTAATAATTATTTTAATAAATTTATTTTTATTATTAATTATGTTAGATACAAACGTATAACGAATCAAGACTCGAGTTTAGGGTTTCTACATATTAATTTGGATTCATTAAGATATGATTTTTATTTTACAATTGTTCCATTTTTCTTATGTAACAATTTATCTTAGATTTATTTTTATCATAATTTTATTAATATATGATATATTTAGAAAACCATCTCATGTTCTACCATTGTATTTTTCTTATTCTAAAGAAGATGAACACATAAATGGTTTGTTGACACTAGATTCATTCAATTTGGGTCTTGAGCTATCTATTATTTTATGAGTTATCTTATTCTTCCATTTATATATTCAAAATAGTAAATCATCTTCTTTAAAAGTTTTTAATTACTTATTTATGAAAAAAACCAATCATGTTTTTTATTTATTTCTAAAATTAGTGACATTATTATTATCAATTCCCATCCATTCTAATTGATTTTTCTTCTAAACTACCTTCATTATTTTTTAGTTAAATGCTATATTTATTTTTCTCCATTTTGAATTTATCTTATTATTATGTATTCCAATCATATTATTTATATATTTTTGTGTTGTTTACATATATACGTAGTTTACATTAACTTTCTTTATTGGAGAATATACATATTTAAAGTTATATTCAATATTACTTATTCTAAGTAAAATTACATTTATTGTACTTCCCATTTTCATATTTAATGAAAAGTTTGACCTCTATAAAATGTTTTTAAACATAAATAGATTCAAAAAATCCACATTATATTATGAAAAAAAAACTGTGGTTCAATTTTTTTCCAAATTAAAATAAGAATCCACTTTATTCTTAAAAATATCCTTTACTCATTTCATAATACATCACATAAGTGTCTCATTCTTATTAAAATTAATTCAATATTTGTCATTAAATTTTAATATTAGAACTCAAATTTTGGGAAATATGTTTTATTTTTAAAATAATAACTTAAAAAAATTTAATTATATCTTCCCCTGGGAATACTTACGATATTGTCTTTGATTATATCTTGAGACAACATTATGAAATCCAATTCCTTCTCATGAATTTTATGTGCTTAAAATCTATGTATGTTTTATTTTATTATTATGGATCTTATATTAATTTACAAGTTATGAATATAAAAGGATCACCCTGATAACAGTTCAATGAATTGGAAAATGATTCCATCTCTTGAGATAATATGAAAAGGACTGGGGAGTTAACCCAATCCAACATGGGACTCTATAAATTATATTAATCAGAATGGGGAGTGAATGAGATCAACCCTGGTAATATTTTCAATATGTTAATAGTAATTTAGAGTGAACCAATTCGAATATCAATTTTTATCCACTAAGTTTATTGGAATGCGGAGTGAACCCAGTCCACCATGGGACTCTATCTACTAAGTTTATGGGAATGGGTAGTGATCCCAATCTACCATAGGAATATTTTCACGATATTTATAAAGATGGATAGTAAAAAAAATCAACATTGGTAAACTTTATTCTATTTTTATGGGAATGTTAATTGATATAAATCCACAATGAGACAATAAAAACATTTTTATTTTAATGAGTCAGTACCCCCTATGCATATGAGAATGGGAAGTGAACCCATTTCACCATGGGACTCTATCTACTATCATATAACAGTATTGATATTTAGACATGAAATATTCTTATGATGTTATGTTTTATGTAGTTACTACAAGATTATAATTTTATGTAAATATTATATCATTCCCATATTCCATGTTTCATGTTTATCTCATAATCTGTTTCTAGGGTACATTGTTTTTTAATTTGGTCTTTTATGTTCCTCCATTACGAATTATGTGTCAAAATTATTATTTCATATATTTTAAGATATTTTCCCATGAAAACATATTATCATATTCTTTTGATTTAAACTATGATTACATATTGATTATTTTTCTCATAGTGAGCATATTATCTCAACCTTTTCTTATGTTTGTATTTCCAATATCATGAAAATGAGTATAAATACTGAGAAGTCTAAATGTGGTTCTAGTGTTCTTCAATTATATAGAAATATACCCAATTATTTTAAAATAAATATCTTATATAATTGATCATAAAATGAAAAATACCTTCTATTCATTAGATTGTGAGATTATTTATTTGATATAATGATTAAGTTATGGATATGATATAAAATAATGATGTCTTCTTGGTTGATCTTAATTTTTTTTCAAATCCCTTGTTTAAAGAAACTCTTTTTAGAATCAGACCTATGAGTTTAGGTTTGGGTTCTATTGATGGTATCATAATAGGGTTAAGTAATTTTTTGATAATTATTTTAGCTAATTTCTAGTCTAAAGATAAAAAAATTGTAGTAAAATCCATATGTATATGTTTATGGGATAAGAATAATTGCATGATAACATCTGGAAATTTGTGTGAAATTTTAATCCGTGATTTTCCTATAAATTACATCGCTTACTAGATACTATAATGTGTATCTGGATCTGGGATAGATTCAACTATGGGTAATCACACTGAAGATAGCTGGTTATGAATGAACTGAATCTTTAATCAGTTCATGATGAGTAGGCCTATGACGGGACACATGTTTAAACAATATTGTAGGATATTACTTTGTAATTTATATTCCCTTTATTATTCATTACATAAGATTTATTACATTTATGAATTAGGATAAGAAGTATGTTAGACCTAAACTGAATGATATCCAGATCATACTGATAGTGATTTAGGTTAAACCAAAAGAAAATAAGATATTAAAAAATGTGTAAGAAATTTTGTGGTATAATTTTACTTTTAATTTACTTAATGTTCATCTATTTTAGTGTTAAACATTCGTCAATAATGTTATGACCTTTGGTTTTAGTAATGTATGAAGCTTGAAGGAACCATGTTAACAATGTCTATGATTTACAAAGCAGTAATTGTACTAACAAGGAACCAAATGGGATAAGAGATGGTCTTGAAATTATTATATTACTGATCACCCAAAATTATAAAATTATGATTAAAAAAGAGTATTTTTTTAACATAAAAACATACCAACGAATAAAAGGATATAGTTTCATAGAAGACCATGTTTTAAGATGATTTATAAATAAAGATTAAATTTTATTCATGTATGAAATGTTGTAAGAGGAACCCAAATAAATTACCCAAATGAAATGGAATATTTTTTATAATAGAGGATTGATTAAAAATCCCACAAGGAAAAAGGAAGGTTCCAGGTAACATGATGGATGGAAAATATGTGTCTACTGGATTTATATAATATTTTAAGGTAGTAACTTTATTTAGAGTTATATTTTTCTTCATGTCTACATTTTAGAAACCCTTGACTATGTTAATTATTAGGTGACAATTAAAATTGTTTGAACACAATTTATTTAAGTGTGGATAATGTAATGCAATAAGATGTTACTATATACATTTCCTTTAAATAATAATTGTGTTGATTGGTTTCTCCACACACAACACAAACTAAATCGATAGATGAAATATTATATAAATATTATGAAGAAACTTATAAGAATATTAAAACATTTAATAAATAAAAATATATTAATAAACATTAAATAAATATATTTATAGGATAATGAATTAATATTAAATATTTATTTTCTCCAATAACAATTTTTTATTTCTTTATCCTTATAAATTAATCCAACTAATTTCAAAAGATTTTTCCAATTTTTTTTATATTTGAATATTATACAAATACCTTTTTTACTAATATTATGGTGTTGAAAAATTTATCATGAAGTAAGTATTACATAAAAATATATAAAAAATTTTATTTGGCCAAAAATATAATTGAGGATTAAAATTATTCATTTCAAAATATTATTTTCAATTTATAATGGTAGTGTTTAAAATTTTATTAATATAAGTACTATATTACTATAAAAATATTCCTTAATCGCTTATATTTAAAATAATTTTTAATCACTTATATAAATTAAATATAAAATAAATTATTATATATTTTTAACCATCAAATTAATTTTATTTAATAAGGTCTATTTTATTTTAGGCATAAAAGTATGAGTAATATGGTTAAAGTTAATGACCATGGTAATTATGGATGGGTTATTTTCAAAGAATTGATTTATCTCCATTTTTTATTTTTTTATCTAATAAATTAAAATAATTGATTTTATATAATTACTATAGAATTATTTTTATACATATACAAAAATATATTATCACTCATTTAATTGGGAATTATTAATATAAAGAACACTTAATGGTTAAAACACCATTTTTTCTATAAAAATGGTTTTTCTAAATATTAAAGTTATAATATAAATTTAAATTTTAAATATTTGTAAATTTATTTAGGTTACATAGAGTATAAATTTTGTTTTTAAAAATTAATATTTTTTAAGATTAGTTATCTTATATTTTTAGTAATAATGTAATTACATAGGTAAATACTAGTTACTGAGACAAAAACCTAAAAAGTATCATTTAAAGCCACTTTGTGAAAGACTAAAATCTTGTTTACAACATGTGTAAAAATAAATGGTAGGGGATTTTTTAAAATGATCACCCAAAAAATTATTTTTTCTCACTATTGGATCCATTATCCCTTTACTATTTTCATTTCATCCTATAAAAAGTAATATGTATTTAGGGAAATTACATTTTCTTCACATAGAAACAGGGATCACTTCCACCACATGTTTTCCACCCATAAAAAAGCTTGACATATACCAAAAATCATACACATATTATCCTCATCCATATATGAACATCCTAAAATCAATTATATTACAATAAAACCATGTTAAGGAGCCTATCAAAGAGAACATATAAAGTGGGAGGTAATGATCTCAATTGAGATCTATTAAATATTTTCTTTTATTTCCCCCATAAATATTCTACTATCCATGAAAGTATGACAAAATATGTATTATTATTATGATTAAATTTTATTATTAATATCTAATATCATTGTTTAACCTCCCTCTAAAACCATTCAAAAAATTAATATTTCATCATGCATGTGATTGGAAAGATGCCTCCATGAATGAAGTGCACTATTTTTCATAATCTCCATACATGGATAGACTAATAGAGATATTTAATTAAAAAATAAAATACATACTTCATTATTAACATTATTAAAATAATTTTGTTTTCATTTATCTATCCCCACCTGTTATAAGAAAAATGAAAGTGTCATCGTTGTGTACATGTAGACCTTCGACTATACGGAATGATGCATTTTACTTTCTATTACCTAATTAAATAGATGTATTTAAAAATTTATTTTTTATATAAAAATTATATTTATCATAGTATTAATTTTTTTAAAGGTTATTTCGTAAATTCTATAAGTGAAATTAATAATAAACAGTCATAGTAAACTTATGCATCTTATATGAACGTATCATGAAACTTTTCTTCATGTTAGCCCATTGTGGGAATACCTAAGGAATTGTATAGTATTTTTATAATTTAATAAATAATTAAATTCACCTATATATTTATTTATCTTATGAACCTATTTTATAACATATTTGAAAAAGGTTTATATACGGATGAATTTTTAGAGAAATCGACTAAACCCCCTCAAGTAACATCTATAATTGGAAATATTTATTAATAAATAACATATGAAAATTAATAAACCATCGAAAATGAAATATGGATATATATGGTTCTTCATAACGTTTTTAATTAACTTATTTTTATTATTAATGATGTTATGCACACATGTAAACCGAATGAGGATCCAATGTAAGTGTTTTTTCATATGAATTTCTATTCATTAAGATATGATTTGTATTCAACCCTTGTTATCATTTTTTGATGTAAATATTTAAAGAGGATCTATTTTAGAGTAATTTTTTTTTAAATTTATTTTATCTAAAGACCCATATAATTTTTTATCTTTGTCCATTTTTCTTAAAAATAGGGTGTCATAAGTGGTTTTGTGACCAAATTTTTATTCCATTTGGGTATTAACCTATCTTTCTTGAATATTATTTTCTAAATTACATTTTTATACCTTCTATAAATTATATATAGTAAATAATATTTTTAAAATTTATTAATTAATTTTATAAAATAAAAACATCTTTATTGGTTGATTTTTTTAAAAGTTTCGACATTTTTAGGATTAATACTGATCCATTATAATGAGGTTTTCTCATCCTTTTCCATGTTTCCCCTTCCCACTAAAGTTCTTCGTTCAAATTTGGGAATGAGAATATTTTTCCCTATTTTTATCATAATATTTATCCTTACCCATATTCAAAATAATATTTCATTTTTCTTTTTAGGATGCGTGATTTCAACAAAGGTTATTTGAAACCTAAAAATAGATCTTTATAACCAACATCATTATTTTTCAGTCACATATTATCTATATATTTCTCCTTTTATACCTATATTACTATCATATATTCCATACATATTATTTATATATATATTCCTCACATATGTACTTATTTTTATTTACCTTATTTTTTTGGGGACAATAAATGTTTTAGTTACCTTCATATTCTATATTTTAAGTAAACATGATTTTTGTGAACTTACCAATTTCGTATTTCATGAAAAATATGACCCCCATCGGATGTTTGTGTATAAATGAATTGTTTTTTAAAACCATAATTATTTTATGTAAAAAAATATAAATTAAATTATGATCAAATGAAAAATAATAATCCCCCTCCTTATTTTAAATACCCTTTTCTCATTTCATCAAGTATCACTTATGTGGATTATTTTTATTCTTACTCCTACATTAATTATCATGAATTCGTCTATATTGGAACTAAATATTCATGACCTATTTTTCATATTAAAAAATTTATGTAAAAGATAACTTAATTCTATATTCTCTTGTCAATCCTTATGATATTCAGACTATATTATGAAACTCACTTCATTATTATGGGTTTTATCATGATTATAATATATGTGTGGTTTATTTTACTATTACAGAACACATATGTATTAACATGTTATGAAGACTAAGGGTACCCCCTAATAGCACTCAAATGTATATGTTAATATATCTATCTGATGAGATATGATGAAATGGATTTGGTAGTAAACCCAATCAACCATGGGACTATTCCCAAAGTGTTTATGATTATCGAGAGTATACCCAATCCACCATGGGACTCTATGAAATATATTTATGGGAATGGGGAGTAAACCCAGTCCACCATGGAACTCTATCCACGATTTCAATAGGAATGAGTAGTTAACCCAATCCACTATAGGATAATGTCTACTGTGTTTATAGGATTGAGGATTGAGCATAATAAACCATTTGACACGGTCCACTATGTCTATTGGAGTGGATAAAGATCCCAAAAAACCATGAGACTATATACACTTTTTTTATGGGAATTGTTAGTGAACCCAATCTACCATTGGACTTATTCCACTTTGTATATGAGAATGGGGAGTTAACCCAATCAACCATCCGTATCAATCCCCAATGATATGATTGTATTTTCAGTGTCCATAAAATTATTCTTATGATGTTATAAAATATATTATTACTATATATTAATAATTACATTAACTTATTATATCATTCCCTTATGAAATTTTTCCATGTTTATTTATTGATCTTTTTCGATGGTAAAAATTTTCTCATTTGAGATTATACATTTTGTAATCATGGAATATAGACAAATCTTTTTTCCTTGTTTTTATGGTATTTCTCTCCAACATAAGTTGTCTCATATTATTTTAATCTAAACATTGATTTAATTTTGATGTTTTCCCTTTATTGGGTGTTTGAGCTCACCCCTTTATTATATTTTAGTTTTCTAGGTTATGAAGATAATTGTAACCTATGTAGTGTATATAAAGGTGTCTAGTGGGGTTCTATTATTTATAAATGTTAAAAAGTATTGTGAAATAAGTATCTTATGTATATAATTGTTAAAATCATCAAACCTTCTATTATTGATACTGTGATATTATTTATGAAATGTAATATTTAACTAGAAGTTATGATTTAAAATAAAGATTTGTTTAGCTTGGTTCAAATAACTTTTTTGAAATCCACTATTTATATACTTTTTTTAGCACCAAACATAGGAGTATGGTTCTATGGAATTATAAAATGACCCACATGACCATCCACGAGATATTATATAAAACCTCTCATACATTCACTCATCATCCACATGGTTTCTCTACTCCTTTACACCCCTTGGTCAATCCTTGACATTTCCTAATTTATGGACCTATTCTAGGTAAGAAATCAAAGGTCACATATGATACTATATAATGGAACATCCATATTAGGACTCATCCATCCATTCAGAGGATTCCACATGGATCTCTGTATATTGGGTGTTTCACAAGGAGAAATGTTATAAACCATGGGTTAACTAGAAGACCTTATTATGGCATATGATTTCAAAAGAAATAATGATGATTCACTAAAATGGAAAATATTAGATTATAGAGAATTAACCTGAATATTTGAATTAAAAGTGTATGTTATACAATAGTATGGTGTTCTAAGGTGGGTTCAATCTACTTTTCCCCTATTCTCACTCACAATATAAAATTGATTTTCATTATTTTTATCTTTTAGTTAGTTTTCATTTTATTTATTATATTTTTAATTAATTTCCCTTCTTCTTTATTCTAAATTACCCTTCTTGTAGAGGGATAAACTCATTGTGATCCAGGAAATTAAGTGTAAAACCATCTTGAATTCTTTAGTTCATGTGATCCATAGAAACCCTTTATTTATTCTATTAAAATAGTTTTAATATTCAAATAGAAGTTTTTATGTTCAAGTGGAATCATATTTGGTTTTTTATTCTATTGTTAACTAGTTTATTTATTGAATATAATTATCTCCCTCAAAAAATTATTGGTCTATATATAATGGAACAAAATAGTCCTTAGTGTTAATGTGCTTTAGTATTTCATCACATATGCATGTGGTTGTGGGATCTCTTATGTATTTTGAAAAAATAAGACCTCATTAAGAAATTCATAATTTAATCTATAGGGTCCATTGTAATATATAAAATAATTAAATAGAGGTGAAATCATCTTGAGATATTAATTAATTATCTCATAAGAATTAGCATCTAGTCAAAGGAGACAGATAAAGGATTTTTGGACGCACTCTCTTACCAGGTTTGCAGAAAAAGATTATAAAATTCATAAACTCAGACATCATTGAAATAGGTTTAATAAACCATTACCTAATCACTATTTCATCAGTTATTCTAAAACCAAATATTTCAATTTATTTCATTATATTAAAAATCAAAGATCAATGTAAAAAATGATTTTTATTCAACCAAATATAAATTGGAAAAACATTCTTTTTATCCACTACACTCCTGTTGGTGACCTATGTTTCCATTATAACTATATTAATATTAGGTAATGAATTATTTTTTCATTACCTCATTATAAGTTGTACTCCAATAAATCCCTTGATAGATATAGTATTGATACAATCATGATTTTTTATTCTATTTTTTACTGATTAATTTCTTGTTCCTCTAAGATAGTCTGACCATCTTCGTGTTGTTGGTGGGCCATGGAAGTAGACAGTAATTTTTCCCTTTTTATTACCATTTACCTACTAAGTGGCCAGTAATTAAAAATAAGAAGTGGATCACAAATAATGGGACATAATTTTATGATCGGTACGTACTCTTTCTGATATACCTTCTTGTGAGTGGAATTATCTTTTTCTGCCTCAAATTTTTCATGTTTTTTTATAGTATCTCTAGTTTTAGTGCTATTTTAGTCAACACTAATAAAATTTACTAATGTGAATCATATGGATGAAAACAGGGAATTCCTTGGAAGATTATATCTATAAACTAGGTATTTTTCCTCTAAGTGGATGATACCAGAGACAACTATATTGGAAAAGATCCCATAGTCCCATTGGGCTGGGGTTTCTCTGGTGATTTTTCAAACGCACTTGCAGCTCTCCTCACTTTCCAAATCCATATTTTTTTGTTCTGAATATATTTTTATACCATAGTATGTTCCTCCATTATGGTAAATGATCTCAATATTTTATGAGTGGTCTATTGATGTTTTTACAAAGGGAATATTTTTCAAAGCATGAAGTTTTAGTAAAATAATGATATAGAATTGTCCTTAGAAAACATTATAGATATGATGATAAGATTAAATAATGTGGGAGGATTTAGGGATATATGCATACTATTATGTTTTAATGGTTGGATATCCTTGATGAACTCCCTTCCTTGGTCACTAAATCTAAATGAAAATGATAAGAATATATTTCTTTCCAAATTTCTATATAATTAGGGCCAAACATTGGTGATAATGGCTATGGTAAATTAGAATCATCCTAGGTATCTATTTAATGGTTTCCTAGACCTGGTGTATTCCCTCTTATAACTCTTTTTGATAAGAATGGTAGGAATTATATTACATTGGGGGGAGAATCATCAGGTAGTTAATGTTGAGGTAGGGGCTGTATTCCACATTATAATTTCTTGTCATGGTGTTAGCCTTCATGGATTCAAAACCATAGTATTAGAATAAGATATTTTCATTATAGGAATTTTCCCTTTATTGAGGTATTCTTGGGCCATTTCATCCATATTCAGTTTTAGGCCCTGGGTATCTGAAAATGTATGTCTGCTCCTTGGTGATGAGGTAGTTTGAGTGATGATAGTTCCATAGGATCGAGGTGTTATTGCACGGAGGTTCAAGGAAACCATCATTTATGTTTTATTCACCTAGGATGATTGTGGGGCCCGATCCTTTAGGGTATATTCATCTCAGATTCCATTTGAATTTTATGGGAAAAACCATTAGTGTATGGTCAATACATTTTTCTCATGAGTAATGTATTTCATGTAAGAATTTCTATTTTTTGACGGATTCATTCTTAATGGAACAATTTTGGTTATTTTGGGTCTCATGTTACTGTACCTATTTCTATAGGTGGCCCCACTTTTGATCACATGGAGTGATGACGACAAAAATATTTTTTAGATGAGAGGATAAGTGGTCAAATCATCCCTTATGGGGTCTTATTGACTCGTCTTAATATCTCATATAGATTTATTATATGTTCAGGAAATCTTTTCCATTAACATTAAAATTTACCTTTTACTAAAAATAATTGACAGAAAATATTAATTTAAGAGGGAAATAGATAGGTGAATTATATTATCTTTCATTTTATCCAAGTATTTGTTCACTCTATATTTCAAATACATACTGGTAGAATCTATGTAATTTATAATCACCTAAAGAGTCATTAAAATATAATTAAAGCTAGTGGAAGGTGTGGTGAAGTTGGGATTAATCCCATGATAAGGAATTCCCAGGTTTCCTAATAACTAGAATTGTAACAAACATTGTTCTATTCCACTTAATGGAACTCATTTTAGCTTTTATGGTAATGTGACAAGGGCCATAGTGGTGAATTTTATGCTTTTTCTTCCCTGAATTCTTCCAAGAAGATTATATTTATACAGAGTGGACTAATAGATAGAAGGTACCTAGAAATGTTTTGGTGTGGGACTTATGGTAAAGAATAATTTTTGCATTTAATATGAAATATGTGTTTGTTGAATAAATTTTAGGACCTACTAAGTGTATGTATACTCAATGTATTTGATAAAAAAAGAGATTATCAACTTTAGGAATATGTGGAAACGTAGAGTAGTATCATGACTAAAGAAATATGAGGAAACTGTGAGGAGAATCTAAAATCAAGTCATATGAGGAAATAAAAATATAATATTAACTCAAGGAATGTGACGAAACCAAATGGATTATCATGAATCAAGGTTTATGTTGAAAATAAGAATATTTTCTCAGATCAAGTAATTTTAGGGACTAAAATAAGTATCTAAAATAAAAATGTTCAAGACAAAAATAATAAGATCTTAACTCAAGGAATTCTATTTGATCAAATTTGGTGTTGTAAGTATCACAATCCAAATCATGATTTACCAAACTTGGAAATTTTATGAAATGAATCCAAAATTTTCATGGCGGTTACTTAGGGATGTAGATTGTTCATATTGATGTACTAAAACCATAACCCATCCCTAATCCTAATAAGGGGTGTGGCAGAGACACCTATAACCCCCCAAAATATTATTATATATTTTACCATTAAATAAATTCTATGTTTAGTATCCTGCCTCACACATAACACCAAATTTAAATTAAACATGAAACATTTTATTGAGATAAAACATTAAAACGAAATGTAAAAATTAATATATTATGAAGATAAGATATTAATCATAATTAATAAAATAAAAATAGGAATAAAAATTCATGAAAATAAAAACATCATGAACATAAAATGTTTATCCACATGGTTTTACATAAAAATCATTACCCCAATTGAAACTTAGGAAATATGGAATAAAATTATGAATATAATATTCATGTAGATATAGAAGTAAATAATATACATGTTTCTAAAACTATGTATTGGAATGTAGTATGACCTTTATATATATAGTTATTAGAAATATGGTCATTGGATATATGATTTCTTGAAATATGATCTTTGGATATTTGTTTGTAGGTTATATCCAATGGGAAATTTATTTAATTGAAAAAAATACTTTTGGAATGAAATAAATAGTAAATATTGAATTAAATTATTTATTTTAACAATATATATTTTTTTATATATTATTATTATTAAATGACATAATTTATTATTATTACCATTAGACTATTAAAATTTATATTTTTATGATGGATAATTATAGGATGTTGATTAAATTATTTACTGTTTAAGAATAATATTTTTCATATATTTATTTTTAGAAGTATTGTGATTTTTTAAATTAATAAATCAAATTGATTACTTTTTAATGATTAATATAATATAATTATTCAGTGAAGAAATAAATACATTAACAATGATTTAATGCCTAATTGATATGAAGTATTATTATGAACATATAATGTTTAAAATACTCTATTTCTATAAAATAAGTATCGTATATTAAATGTTTTCATTTAAAATATGAATTTCCTATATTTAAAAATTGTATAATAATAAATTGATACTAAATTTTTAATCAGAACATCCCAATAAGGCAATGACTTTAATTTTATTTTTAGTAATAAAAATAATTTATCGGGGTAAAAATTGAGTTACCATAGAAAAAGTAAATTTAGGTAAAAAGGGTTTAATTAAGTGGTAAAGACATAAAATACCATAAAACCATATATATATATATATATGATATCTTTATTAACCAAACCATATCCCACATTCATTATTTTCCACCTGTATCTACATTATTTTTAAAATTACTACTATACATGATAGGAAATGAATATTTATGAAAATGACACTCTAAACTCACTAATAAAAAGACCCCTACTATACCAATTCAAATCCACTAAAACTATTATATTATATATTAAATAGCTTCCAATTTTTACTCTCTTGAATAATTATTATATGTTGGGAATATTTGGGTTCTATAAAGGAAGACAAAATACATTATTCTAAAGGAACCCATGTTTAGAAGGAGAGAATTCATCAAGTATTTAAATTATTCCCTAATGTTTTCAATTACCTTATCATATCAAGTCTTTATAAAAATTTTCCTAAACTATAATGATGATATATTAACATCATTATTCTTCTGATAAAAGGATACTATAATTTTATAACTGTAAATCTTACCCATTCTCTTATGTAACATGTTGTTTTTTAGGTTGGTTGAACCACCTATATGAAAAGTGTAATACAGAAATCATAATTTACACCATGAATAAGCATCAAAAAATTAATAATGATAATATTTGATATCAAATATTAATATAGGTCATGAATAT
Source organism: Viscum album (assembly GCA_963277665.1). Taxonomy (NCBI): domain Eukaryota; kingdom Viridiplantae; phylum Streptophyta; class Magnoliopsida; order Santalales; family Viscaceae; genus Viscum; species Viscum album. The sequence continues at coordinate 1,821,332,891 of OY728135.1, read as the reverse complement.
GGTATTGTAAGGTTGAACTATAAAACAAATTGTCAATATAAAGTAACTCATGGTTATCCGTACATTACTTGAAAAATGTTTTCATGGATTCCATTATCAAAAACCATACCCATACATTCCATAAAATGAACAAGGTATTTAATAAATCATTGAAATAAATTATTCCACTCCCTTTACTAATATTATTATTATGAACTTGGTATAAAATAATGGGGACTAACAACTTTATAATGAAATAATCCAAATTACTAACATCTAATGATGAAAATAAAAATAGCTAAAAAAATATGTGTAATGAATTATTTTAATTAAAGAGTGTAAAAATTAATAAATATGAATAAGGTTATGAAATATGTAATTAGGAATATTATGTTTGTTAAACAATAGGTTAAATCAATTCTGTCAATGTCGTGAGTAATGTTATGGGTTTAAATTACCATCTCATATTGAATTGGATATTTCTATGATTAATTTTTCATATGGGTAAATTATATGATACTTTTCTATAAAATAATGTTTATATTATTCAACTATGGATATTCAAGATTTTTACATATCCTATTACCATTTTACCTACCCTATACTTTGTGATCTTTCCAAAGTAACACTTTCAAAAGAAATTGACCTTACCCCTTATATTATGTAAGGAGTCTTTCTATTACCATACCCCAATTCTGTATTTTGGTTTATATAATTACTTATCAATAATATTAATTTTTTATAGTATTTTCCATATATTTTTTTTAAAAAAATTATTTTAAATTTTTTAGTGAAATTATTTTTACCAACTTTGGATTTCTTATCAAAAGTGTGAAATGAATCACATTTTTAATTTGTTATGTATGAATTCGTTTTCCTAACATCTTCATTAGTTTTATTTTGGAAATATACTATCTATGTTTTCATGGGTTTCTAAATATATTTTTATTCCATCTTATTTGTATAATATTGTTTTTAAATGAATAAAAAAGTTAAAGGGTATTTATTCTTCATTCCTTAACTATTTTTTCTATTCTTATAAATGATTTTTAATATATTAACATCCTTTAAAGTCTTTTTACATTATCAGGGATATGATATAATTATACCATCCACCATATTTCTCAATTTCACTTATGAATATGTTATGTTAATGTATTTATAAAATTTATTTTTTCTTATGGGTTAATTAATATATGATTGAATAGTGAATTTCTTCATGATTTTGTGGAACATGTATATATGGTTTTTAATTATTTGAGTATTTGGTCCTTTATATCCATCCAATTCATTGGGTATCATTTTATATCTCGTTATTTTAGTATTTTATCAATGTTTTTATCTCAGGTCTATAATGTTAAGGGGTATGGGAGGTTATCCAAAGTCCACTATGTTTTTGGCCGGTGGTTAATTGGGTCCTTTATGATATGAATGTACATTGGTTATCCTTGATATAAGTAATGATTTATATGCTCATGATTTCACTAATTTCTAATCGTATGAAACACAATTATGTGTTATATTCTCTTTTTGTTTTTTCATTGAATATTAATCATGTTCTCTTATAAAAATTCTAATATTATGCTCAATTATGACATTTGTTTGAAATATATTAGGGTTATCCTTACTAGGAATCTTGGAACACCATTTCATATGTTTTCATTCCTCATGTTTTGAAGTATAATATTATATATCATATTTACAGAGGTTATCAAGTGTGAATAATATGTTTTTATGTTAAAGACATTTTTGAACATGTTTTTTATATATCTAGTCTCTAAATACAAAAAACGTTTCTGGAGTGTTATTTATAGCATGATGTAATTAATATTAAAGTATAATGATTTAATTTATATATATGTTGTACTCAGGCCATCTAAGTTGGTATCAGAGTTGGTTTTAGTTGTTTTTCGGGATAGTTTTATAAATAATAAAAGGATATAAGCTAAAATAACCAATGTGGAACTAAAACTAATATTGTATGAACCCAAAATTTATAAGGTTCAAATGTAGATTTAATAAATGGTAAATCATATGGATTACAAAATATATTGGATATTATCACCCAACTAACTCAAGATATCAAAAATAACATGAATCATGACAAACCCCCTAATTCCCTAAGGAAAAAATAAATCTCCCTTAATTTCATTATGTAGAAAAAAACCACCCACCATTATTGGGTCTTAATAACAACTTACAAATCATCAATAGATAAATATAAGAAAAAATATATTTTACACTCTCAAATTCTTCGAGCATGAAAATTTTCTTTATCCATTTAACATTTAGAATGTGAGGCAGACCAATGATGTTCTCTCATTAATAATAAGACACCAAATAAAGAATTAAACATTATATATTGGAAGAAGATAAATAAAATATTATTCACTAAATATTTTCCCAAAACTCATCATATAAAAATGGAGAGATAATTCATGGTGTTAAGAAAAAAATATGGATAAGTCCATTAGTATCTCTTCAATTAACATTACAAGACTTTAAATGTATTCTTTTGGTTTTACCATTGATTCGAAGATAAAGTGGCATTTCTTCCTTAGAGGATTAAATCCAAGTATCCAAAAGGAATTGCCTATAATGAATTTTGGTAAAAATGATTAGATTGTTCAATGTGATCTCAATGTCTGGATATAGATTTGAGACTCTCATTATTATCATTTTTTCGAAATGGATTAGAAAAATTGATTTTTTAGGAAACAAACATGATAAATCCCATGAAGGAAATAAAATCAAAATTCCTACATGCAAAAAATGTGGGAAGAATCATATATTGAAGTTTATCAAAGGAATAGGTAAATTATAAAAGTGGAGAAGAGAAGGGAATAAATAACATGAATTTATAAGAGAAATAGACAGTCTAATAAATAAAATAAAGAGAGGGATGGATCATACTAGTAAAATACACACATTCCAATGATTAAGTTTAAGTATTACATTAAATATATATATAAGTGAACAAAACACAATTTTTTTTATTAAAACTGAAGTCAGTAACCCCTAAATCCAAGGTATAATGAGAAACATTATGTAATAAAATTTGATAATGTGGGTCATGAAAAGATTTTTTTTGAAAGAGACCCATATTATATACCCAATAACAATATATTTATTATTTTATTCTAGTTATAACCACTTTTTTATATTTATAAACACATTTAAGGGAATCAAGTCACCACACCAAAAGATATGTATTGAGTTGTTAATGAAATCCTCTAGTGATGTGATGATTATATCCCACATTTTCAAATATTAAATGATATAAGTTTGTGTGAATCTATTTTCTACAAATCAAAATATTCTACCATTGTTCATGTTTGATGGAATTTTTGGAATGGATTGTATCTATTTATATTTAAATAATATATTAATTTTTTTTACAATGAAATAACTTTTCATATCATGAATCTAATAATTATCATATATTTTTTAAATTATTACTATGAAATCCCTATAGAAATTAATTCCATTACATGGGTCTTGATACAGAATAATGAGGGGTACATAGATCAAATGGTTTGGGAAAATAGTTATTTTAAAGATATAAATATTGCTTGTAATTATGAAAATGTATTTATAGAAGATTTCTCAAGTATTTAACCAAATTTTAAGTTGATTTTTCAATAGAACCCATACCTGGTTCTATGACTATATTAAATATTCCATATAAAATGTCCCTGAATAAAATGGAAAATAAAATTATAACCTTTAATACAACTTTTATAAGGGTATTATATGTCCCGGTTCATCACCATTGGGTACCCCAATACTCTATGTTATGAATAAATATAGATCAATGTCTATTTACATTGATTATTATGAAATTAAAAAAATCATGATCAAGAACATGTATCATCTACCATATACTAGTGAATTTCAAATTTAACTATGAGGGGATAAATACTACTCGAATATTGACCTAATATTTGATTGTTACTCACTCTAGTTGAAAAGTTATAAAATAGGAAATTCATCACTTCGCATGAGATATGAGCATTATGAATTCATTGTGATTCCATTCGAACTCAAAAATGTCCTTGTTATCTTTATGGATCCGAGGAACACAGTATATATAGACTACCGAGATCAATTTATTGTATTAATTATATATTATATTCTCATATATTCTAAGAGTAAGAAATATCATGAATATCAGTTGAGAATTGTGAATGAGACCATGAGAAATGATAGATTGTATGCCAAAATTTGCAAGTGTGAATTCTTTTTATATAAAGTATCATTCTTGGGTTATGGTGTCAGAATAGAGGAAACTTCATTTGATTATTAAAACAAATAGGTGATTAAAAATATACTAATCTATCCACAATAATATAGATCCATATTTTTAGTGGATTTTCTGGATTATATCGATGTTTTATAAGAAATCTCTCATGAATTTCAAATCCATTGAACATGTTAACTCAAAATAGATAAAAGTTTATTTCAAAATATAGTGATCCAAGATAAATATAACATAAAAGTATATTAATTTCACAATTTAAATGATACATCTCAGAAAACATTATACATAACAGAAAAATAATGGTTTAGTGTTTTAAATATTAGCTATATAAGAATCTTATATTACAAAACATATAAAACACTCTCCAAATATATGAGAATATAGGAATGTTTCTTGATATATCATATGATATAATAATTATAATATCCTGGGGAATGGAAACATTATAATGGTTTGATCTCTAATGCATAATAAGGTAAACTTATCAATAATCCTTATTGGTAAGATCATTAACAGGAGGGAAAACTTAATATAGGATAAATATTTTTTTATAACTCTTGGAATCCTAAATGAAATCCACTAAACATTCTTTAGAATTTAGGATCATCGAAATAGAACATAATACCAAATAATGGTCATCAAAACATGGATTTAATGAAAATAATAATAATAATTATTATGAAAGTATTACTTATGAATGCATAATATCATTATAACATGGATTATCATAAATGTTTGGAATATCATAGAAATACAGTATATATTGTGAAAATTAAAGGGGCACAAACATGATCATAGGTAAACATAACATATTATAGTAGGATTCACCACCCAATTCTCATAACATAGTGAAGTATAAATCACTTCTTTATTTCTATAATGGAGAGAGGATTCCATAATTGGTTACCATAATTATCTCTTAAGATATATAACCATAAACAATGCATTAGATGGTGATATAGGACCTCGCCCAAAATCAACAATATACATGACTATTGCATAAAATCAAATAAATAACCTTATAATAAATAATACTTTGGAAGTAAATGGATTTAAATACCTCTCTATGTAGAATCACACAAAAATATAACCATTTAATACAAAAAACAATGATCACCCCAAAAGAGTATTTAAAAATATCACATATTGGGTGATTCATGAACCATTACTCATTTTTAAATGATTCCATATAAAATTGTTGTTATATCTTAATAATTATTTTTTAATATTCATTCCATATTAAAAAACACAATATTTTTGAGTTACTTTCAAAAATAAGTTTTTTGAAGATGAATAGAAAACATCATAAATAATTACATTAAAGCATATTAATAATAATTAGACATTAAAAATAAGTAAAAAATATGTAAAAATTATTAGATATAATGGAATAATATATAATCACAAATTTTTTTCTTTTAAACACGTAAAATATCATTATTGAAACGCCACATCATTAAAATTGTAACTAAACCTTTTCTTTAAAATAAATAAAGGGGGATATAAGGATAATCAGAGGTAAACCCAATATGATAACCTAATAATGTAGGAAGAATATTTGAGGGAAGTAAAAACATGTATATTAATTAAAAATCCATTTAAAATAGTTTGAATTTATTATTTTTTAAGTTATATTTTAATGAAACAAACAATCCATCAAGGAAAAATAAATTGATTTCAATTTGTTTCCTCAAAATAGAATATTAAAATATGTAAAACATCTTAATAATGTATAATAAATCAATCTTGAAAGATAATAATCAAATATTATTAGTTATTACCGAAGTAAAAGATTTGAGTAATGGAAACACCTCACCATAATTCCTGACTTTTACAAAAGTGACTTAATCTCTAATATAATCACAATAATTAACATAATCACCCATTTCAGAACCTTAATCCTTGTTATAAAATTTTATAAAAATATTTTATAATCATTTATTAGATCGTTTTTTTCTTCATTGGATGTTATTAGATTTGGTTGTTTTTTAGTACTATTTTCAAAGAAACAACACAAATTTTTTGTTTATAGTAACAGATTTCACAATTAATGAACAAAAATTATATTTTTAATGTATTTATATCATATATTATCAATATCTATAATCCCATATTCATTCATTATATAATTATATTTCCCCGTTCAACTAGGTGGTTAAACAGGCCGAATAGGAACACACTATAATTTAATGGATATGAATTATTATAGTATAAATTGACTATAATATAATTATTACAGAATTATAATGGTATTATTTAGTTTTTATTAATTTGTTGAATCATATTTTAATATATTTTTATAATAATATCATGATGAAAAACAAATAGCATTACTTAGTGTAGGTGGAAGTCCAAATGTACGCATGATTAATGTTATCATTTATTGGTTAATGAGGGGGGATAAATGAAGAAAATAATTTAAATTTTGAAAATAATAATTACATTATACATGACATATTTTTTTATCATCACCATCAATAAAAATATCCTTGTGATATAGTGATGAAAAATATAAAACATCGATTCGTGGGTGCGGCAATATGAACATATGCATGATGAATGATCATTTATCTTTTCTTGGTGGATTAAAATGAACAAATTAGGGTTTTTACATTAATATAATAATATTCTGGTTTATTAATTATATTTATTTAATTATATAATTTTTTTTATAAAAGGTTTGTAACAATAATATTATGAATAAAAGTTTTATTATAATATAATACTTATATTGAGAGCATGAGTTTTCACTTCGAAGTATCCAAAAAAATAAAGGCATTACACATAATAATTGTAATTCCTCGACCCCAGTTACCTAGAGTCGGTGCATTATTACATAATATTGGCATCATCATAAAAGATAAAGTCTTGAAAGACCGATTAGTTTAGTAGACATGGAATAACTAGATACATTCATAAAGATTACATTACATTATAAAGTGAAAACTAGTACAACAACATCTAGTATTAATAATCCACACTCATATCCCCTCATACTATTCCTATAGGTCATTCATAAATTACTTATTCACATCCTGGGAAAAATAAAACATTAAAATGGGGGAGCTTAGATGCTCAGTAAGGATAAAAATATAGCGGAAATGTTCAAAAATAAGTATAAACATTTAAGGCAATGTATAAATAAAACAAAAGCCTTTTTAAACTTGAACTTCAGCATAATATGGCAAAGATAAAATGAAATAATTCCATTTACTTATTCACATGGATATTCTACTAGTTAAATAATCAAATGAAATATCAATAACCACTTTCATAATGATGGAATGCATAATTCGAGACTATCATAACCACATAGCCAAGGCCTTGTGCTAAGACTACAAATATGATTTTTTCAAGGCCTTGTTCCAAGACACTAGTTTGTCTCATGAGACCTACTGATGCATCGCGGAGCTATAGCGGGCTCTACCCATCACTTATTAAGTCCAATTCATTCCTCATATGAATAGGTTTAAATATAACATAAAACATTCGTATTAAAACTAGCATACGAAATGTCAATACATTCTCCATAAACCATGAATGGTATAAAAATAACACATCCACAGTCAAACATATCACAAAACCTTAAATACAATATGGATGTTTTGTATCATAATAAATAAACTTCAAATAAGCTTAAAATCCATCAAATGATGTTGAAATAGATGAAATCAAAACTATTTGGGAGAAATATCTCTTTTTTGAAATCATTTTAAAGTCACATAGTTATAAAATAAAACATTTAATTTTAAAATATTCTTATAATCTTGTAAGGGAAGCTTCAACGATTTTATAACGGTGGAAAATAACCGCACCCACCGTATAAGATAAAAAAGACATTCTTAACTTAATTATGTCGAAAAGGTTAAAAAGGGACTTGTTTGGAAAACGACAGAAAGATTACTTTATAAATTTCTTATAAAAAGTCAACAAGGGTATAAATTAATTTATCCCATAGTATTTAAAATAGTAAGAATGATTTGAAATACATTTTTAAGAAACATGGATGTGGATGATAAAGAGGTCCCAGTAGATAATCATGTATAAACAACCTCAGATAATGAAGAGATTGTGAAATAAACCCTTACCAATTTGGTAACTTACGAAACATACCACCCATGAAAGAGGAATCATACCATGAATATGTAAATACACATAAATTAAAGTGTATTACACAAAGAATACAATTATGGGCAGTACATACACCACACAAAAGGTAATAGTGGCAATATGGCATGAATCTCATGGGAATAAGGAGTGAGATGAAAACCCCTTACCTTGTACTTTTACATAGTCTATGGTATGTTAAACTCCTGTATAATAGTTAAAACATTGTTATTATGTTATAAAAGAACCATATACATAATTATGATATCATATATGATTTCTATTAATGATTTGTTAATAATATTTTAGTATTATCGTCGTTTCGGGTGTTTACTTAATTGTTTTTATTTATATGTTTTTTTACATAAGGCATGTTTGTTATGGATAGGTTGTTTATTATTCATATCCATAATTATATCAAGTCCTTAAACATTATTTTTAATCATTAAATGATAATTACACTTGAATGGATACGATGGGGAATGAATCTCATTGCGTTCGTCGCAAAGGTAGCCCGTCCGTACGCACGAGGGACAATATCATTCTTTTGATATTAAAATAATATATAATTGGATGGTATATCATATATACAGAATCATTATAATGTTATATTTAATATTTACATGAATTATGCATCATTATTATACCCATCTAAATTATAATATATTGAATAACATTTACACCACGACGTGGAGGCGGTAGGCCGTACGTACGCACGTATGGTGACATGTCATTAAAGGGATGGATAGAATAATGAATTTGGTTGTTCCATATTTATAATAACATCACAGTATATAGAATATACTGGATTTATTATTTTATAATAAAAATAACAAGGAAAGAATAAGTTGAAGAAGAAATGAACTTGAAAAGGGTGGTGAAAACATTACCTCTTCTTCGGGTTCTTTATTTTGATTTGATCAAAAGTGATCTTTAGGTTGGCTTTCTGATCAAACTAAGGCCGATAGGTTAATGTGAGGGATGTTGAGAGATTATTTGGGCAGGGTTGGACAAGCCAAAAGGCTTCGAAAGTGTGAATTAGTGAGAAGGGGAGTGCCCTTTTATAAGAGGGGTGAGGGGCACCTTTGGAAAACCTAGAAATATTATTTTATAATAAATTCATATTCAGTTTCTAATGGATCCAAAGTGGATTATTCAAAGTCTAAGGTGGGTATGGGTCTAAATACTTTCAACCAATAGAATTTAGACAGGTTATGGTTATTATATTAACCTTATATTTTAATTTTAACTCTTATTTAATTAGTTTGACATTTACCATGTCACATTGTATTTTTATATTATATAGTTAATAAACTAACTATATACATCCAAGAGACCCCCAAGTGGTCAATTAATGATACACCTATGATTATATAATTCTATTGGCTGAACGTTAGATTTTTAGGAATTGAATATCAATTAGTAATATAATTTGTTTTTTTAAAAACTCTTTTTTGTCAATTTTGACACTATTTGGTATTTGATTTTTTGTGAAAATCATAACAACATTATTACTTCAAAAAAAAAATAATTAAATCAATAATAACATGTCATATTAACCTATCAAATTATTGTAATTCATAAAAAGTCTCAAATTACATTAATTTGGGTATTTATATTATCAATTATTTTAATATTTCTTTAATTAGGTTATTTCTGCATCACCATTGTGTCATAAATAAATTAAATTATTAAATGTCTAAAAATTATAAATAAAATATCATTATATAGTAAATCCTTTTATATTTCTAATTAATATTTATAATCTAATTTATCTTATGTAAAACCCTATATTAAAAATGTTTTAGTTAATAAACTTTGATATTAACTCTTTTAACTCTTCTTTGAATGAAATAATAATAAATGCCCTAATCTAATCCAAGTGGACCTAAATGACAATATTTTATTCATAAGGTTGTTTTTGGTCAAGATAAACTTGTCCAATAGAATTAGGAAATGTGTTAGGGTAATATTAATATCATTTTTACCCTTAATTATACTATTTACTTTTAACCGTGTTTAATAAAAATAAAAATTACTATTCACAAAAAATTATTTTTATCTTATTGAACCACATTTTACTCCATGATATTAACTGTGTCTCTCGGATTTTCGAAATTCTACTCATAGAAGCGGTAAAATTATGTTTTATGTGAATTTACAAATTCTCCTAGGAGGTGGGTAAAAGACAGTGAAAAGTTCAATAAAATTTTTATATGTCTAAAATTATTATAAACTGACTCCAATGAATTAAATTGAACTTATATATGTTTTAAATATCTGTTTTGACCTAAAATAAATTTAAATAAATAATTATTTAAATAAAAAGTCATTTTTTAACTAATAACTCAGTGTTTTTCACTATTCATCAAAAATTAAAAGTTTTCAGAAAAGTACAAAAAATTCACCCAAGGCTATTTTCGATATCCCGAATGTAAAAAAGAAGTCCATTTTGAAAGATAAAATTTATAACATTTTAAAATGTGGCTATTACTATTCATAACGGCTGGTTTGATTGGTTGTGGTGTGTGTTAGAACTCAAAGTTGCGTACAACACACGCTACTGTATTTTTCAAAGAGAAGCGTACCGTGGAAGCTTGGGGTGTTACATTCTCCACTCATTCAAATAATGTTTTCCTAGAAATTTCTAGAAAATTAATGTATAAAAATACTCGGGTGATTCTTCATCGTATGTTCCTCAGTTTCCCACGTTGCCACTTCCATCTTATGGTTTCTTTATAGAACTTTTACCAAACAAGTCATCCGGTTTCTCAGCACTTGTTCTCTAGTATCAAGAATCATGATGGGATCTTCGCAATAAGACAGATTGGGTTCCAGTTCTAATCCCTCGTAAGTGAGTACATGCGTTGGGTCAGGCATGTATTTCCTTAACAGTGATACGTAGAACACATCATGAACTTTGGAAAGACTTGGCGGCATTTCCAAATGGTAAGCTATATCCCCAATTCGTTCTGGAATTTCAAAAGGTCTGATGTACCTGGGACTCAATTTTCCCTTCTTACCGAAACATATAATTCCATTCCAGGGAGATACCTTCAAAAAAACATGATCTCCTACCTAAAATTCCAAATCCTTCCTTCGGTTATCAGCATAGCTTTCATGCCTACTTTGAGCTGCTTTGATGTGGTTTTGGATTACCTTCACATTTTCCATTGTTTTCTCCACCAGTTCTGGACCTATGAGTTTTCTTTCACTGAGGTCATCCCAATAGGTTGGTGTGCGACATCTCTTTCTGTATAACGCTTTATATGGTGCCATCTTAATACTCTAATTGAAGCTATTGTTATAGGAAAATTCTACCAGAGGTAAATATTGATCCCACATACCCTGAAAGTCATGTGAGGAGGATCTCAACATGTATTCTAATGTTTGAATAGTCCGTTCTGATTGTCCATCCGTTTAAGGGTGGTAGGCAGTGCTCAAATGAAGTTCGGTATCTAAGGCCTTTTGAAGACTCTTCTAGAATCATGAAGTAAAACAGGGATCATGATCAGAAAAAATCTATAGGAGTACTCCATGAAGTCTCACAACTTCATTAATATATAGTCTTGCTAGTCGTTCAAGTGGTAAATATTACCTTATAGAAAGAAAATGTGCTGACTTGGTAAGACGATCAACAATGACCCATATTACATCGTTCCTTCTAGGAGTCTTTGGTATCCCCATAACAAAGTCCATCATAATATTATCCCATTTCCAATCAGGTATGGTAAGAGGTTGTAATACTCGACCAGGTTGTTGCCTTCCAGCTTTCACTTGTTGAAAAACCATACATCTTGACACAAAATCAATAATCTCCCTCTTCATGTTGTCCCACCAAAAAATTTCCTTCAAATCTCTACACATTTTGGTGCTCCCAGGGTGTATAGAGAAATTGGAACTATGAGCATCGTCCAGTAATTCCCTTTTTAGATCAGGTATATCAGGAACACAAAGTCTCTTCCCAAATTTCAAAATTCCATCTTCATACACAAAGTCTCCCAATCTCTCATCATTCACAACTTTAATTTTCTTTTGAAATTATTCATCATCAGTTTGAGAACTCTTAATCCTTTCTAGTAAAGATGGTTTAGAAACCATTTGAAAAAGCATTATTGTTTCACCTTCCATGGTTATTCCCATGTTCATCTTCACTATATCCATGAAAATTTGATCCCTTTCAATTCACATATTGTCCAAAACTCCATGATCTTTTCTGCTAAAAGCATTTTCCACCTTGCTTTCCTTCCCCGTGTGGTAGTGTATCAGGAAATCATAATCCTTGAGTAATTCAAGCCATCTCCTTTGCATCATGTTGAGTTCTTTTTGTGAGAAAATATACTTCAAACTCTTGTGATCAGTATAAATCTCACATTTTTTACCATAGAGATAATGTCTCCATATCATCAAACAAAAGATTACAGCAGCTAACTCAAGATCATGAATAGGATAGTTTTTCTCATTAATTTTTAGCTGTCGTGATGCATAGGTAATAACCCTATCATTCCTCATAAGGAAACAACCAAGTCCTTTCTTCGATACATCACTATAAATAACAAACCCATCATTCCCCAATGGTAGAGTCAATATAGGATCATTTTCTAATCTTCTCTTCAGTTCTTCAAAACATTCTTCACACTCTTTTTTTCAAACAAATTTTACCCCTTTACATGTGAGCTTCATTAATGGGTTAGGAAATCGGGAAAAATTCTGGACGAAACGTCGATAATAACCTGCTAAACTAATAAAACTACGTACCTCATTTATACTCGTCGGTACTGGACATTATTGGATTGCATTGGTCTTAGAAGGATCAACAAAGATTCCATATTTGGAGATAATATTTAAAAGAAAAGAAATCTTCTGAAGCCAGAATTCACACTTGCAAAACTTCCCATATACTTCATGTCTTCTCAGTGTCTTCAAGATAATGCTCAAGTGATTTTCATGATCTTAGTAGCTTTTTGAGTATACCATGACATCATCAATAAATACCACAAAAAAATTATCTATATATTCCTTGAAAACTCTATTAATTAGATCCATGAATACAGAGGATGCATTAGTCAACCCAAAAGGCATTTCTGTAAACTCATAATGCTCGTACCTGGTTCGAAATGCTGTCTTTGGAATGTCTTGCTTCTTCACACACAACTGATGGTATCCATACCAAAGTTCAATCTTTGAAACGTATTGATCTTCATGAAATTTGTCCAATAAATCATCAATGCGAGGTAGGGGATACTTGTTCTTTATTGTTGTAGCATTGATTTCCCTATAGTCAATACATAACCTCATAGATCCAACTTTCTTCTTAACAAAAAAGACAGGGGCTCCCCATAGAGAAACACAAGGTCGAATAAATCCCTTATTACTCAATTCCTCTAGTTGTTTCTTTAGTTCCACTAATTCCACATTGTCCATTTTATAAGGGGTCTTCGATATAGGCCTTGATCCAGGAATTAAATCAACGGAAAACTAAAATTTTTGTTCTGGAGGATGTCCATGTAAATCTTCCAGAAACAAATCTACATATTCTTTCACAATAGGTACATCCTCTATTTGAATATTCCTTTCCTCACCCACAGTCATTTCATTCTCTTCCTCCCCAATAATTAAATTTAGTTGAGCTATTGGGGGTGGATCTAGATAAGAATTAGGTGGTGGTGATTCTGATCTAAAGATAAGGCGTTCCTTATCATCATCATAAAAAATAGTAACCTCCTTCTTCTTACAATAAATTTTTGCATCGTGGTCCGAAAGCCAATCCATACCGAGGATTATATCAAACTCAACCATAGGTATGACGATGAGATCAGAAGATAAAGAACATTTTTGTGCTCTAATGGGGACAGATTCACAAAACATTGTTGCAATGATACATCCCTTATGAGTTTTTACTGACAAATCCTTTGTTAAATAAAATTGAAAATATCTTATTTTCTTAGAAAACTGGAATGATATTAAATAATGAGATGATCCAGAATCAAATATTGCATTTTCTAATCTTGAGGAAACCATTAAATTACCCGCCACCACGCCTTTCGGATCGTATACCTCAGTAGTAGTGATAGCATAAGCTTGGCCTTGATCCCTTGGACTTTTCTGAGGTAAGTTCCCCTGAAGCTTAAGACATTCATTGGAATAATGTCCCATCTCTCTGTAGTTGTAGCATTGAACATCGGTAGATTATTTCTTCCCCTCGCAATCACGAGCTTGGTGGGATTTTTCACCACACTTGTAACAGACTCCAATTCCCTTCAAGCAAGTACCAGGGTGTTTCTTCCCACATTTACTATAGGATGGATATTCAAATTTTCCCTTATTCCCCTTATTTCCATTCCTATATTGATCAGTAGATCTTTCCTTATCTTACTTTGATTTAAAGTCATAAGAAATAGAGTATTCGTTTTCTGTCTTGATAGCACATGAGACAATATCTTCATATGACGAGAAGGATTGTGACACTAATTTTCAACGAAGAAATGGTTTTAACCCATCAATGAAACGATCAATCTTACTTCTTTGGTTACGTATATAATCTCTAACATACCTTGCTAAACTTGTAATGTTAGACTCATACTTTGTGACATTCTCATCCTCCTTTTGTCTCAGACTCAGAAATTTCCTTTCCATATCTACTCGATGGTCATGAGGAAAGTATTTTTCTAAAAACAGATCTTAGAACTCCCTCCATTCCATATTTGATACTTCATCATCTTCCTTCTTGTTTTGAATCAATTAACACCATTGATTAGCATCTCTAGTGAAGAGGTAAACTGCCATGATAACTTTTTCCATTTCACTAATCCCCAACGCCTGAAATATTTTCTCTAGGGAACTTATCCATTTCTCAGCTACCAATGGATTTTTACTCTCATTGAATGTTAGTGGTTGTTACCTCGGGATGTGATATAACATTGATCTTCCACACTATGGATCAGGGTTCTCCATAAGGGTAAGGTTATTATTTATAACCAGATAGAGTTGTCCCAGTATGGAGATAATCTGATTAGCACCAGTTGTATCACCAGCTCCACTATAATTATCTTGAGCAGGTGGGAAATCCCTACATGGAGTGCATGCATTGATACAGTTTCCATTTCTTCCACTAGGGGCCATTTCTAAAAAATGGAATTAACTAGATCAGTTTATGAATCAAAATACATAATTCCATACTTATAAAACACTTAACATAAATTGAACTATTTATGGATATAATCCATAAACATAAAAATGTTTTCATTGAAGAAGTATATACTCATAAACCCTTCATAATGGGTCGTAAAGAAAATGAGAGTAATCCTAAGCATATCCCCCAGGAGTGTCGTAACTAAGAGTGCAACAAGGCCCACTGTCGTGCACCATTTCCCGTTCGAGTCTAGCTCAAAGCGGTGTTTTCGGGTTTTACTGCTAGGTACATATGTGCCAGATCCTCCTCTAACTACTCGTATCTAGACATGGATTTATTTCTCAGAAAAATCACAAAATCTCTACAATACCAAAATTCTTGGATGTTCTTCTATACTAATCCTCAAAGTCCATCTTAGGTCTACGTGCTCTAATCATAGTTTATATAAATCTAGCATCCAAGGTTTGTACTAACCTTCCCATGATACCAACTGTAACACCCCAACCCCAGTTACCTAGAGTTGGTGCATTATTACATAATATTGGTATGACAAAAAAAGATCATGTCTCAAAATACCGAGTAGTTTAGTAGCCTTGGAATAACTAGATACATTCATAAAGTTTACATTACATCATAAAGTGAAAACTAGTACAACAACATCTTTTCATTATAATCCACACTAATATCCCCTCATACTATTCCTACAGGTCATTCATAAATTACTTCATCACATCCTAGGAAAAATAAAACATTTAAAGGGGTGAGCTCAGATGCTCAGTAAGGATAACAATATAGCGAAATCATTGATAAACAAGCATAAACATTTAAGGAAATGTATAACTAAAAAAAAGCCTTTTTAAAGATGAACTTTAACATAATATGGAAAAGATAAAATGAAATAATTTCATTTACTTATTCACATGTAGATTCTACTAGTCGAATAATCACATGAAATATCAATAACCACTTTCATAATGATGGAATGCATAATTCCAGACTATAATAACCACATAGCCAAGGCCACGTGCCAAGACTACAAATAAGATTTTATCAAGGACTTGTGCCAAGACACTAGATTGTCTCATGAGACCTTATCATGCATTGAGGAGCTATATCAGGCTCCATCCATCACTTACTAAGTCCAATGCATTCCTCATATGAACAGGTTTAATCATAATATAAACATTCATATTAAAACTAGCAAACGAAATCTAAATACTTTCTCCATAACCTATGAATGGTATAAAAATTACACATCCATAGTCAAACATATCACAAAACCTTCAATATAATATGGAAGTTTTGTATCATAATAAATAAACTTCATATAAGCTTAAAATCCATCAAAGGATGTTGACATATATGAAATCAAAACTATTTGAGAGAAATATCTCTTTTTTGAAATCATTTAAAAGTAATATAGTTATAAAATAAAATATTTACTTTTAAAATATTCTTATAAGCTTGTAAGGTAAGCTTCAATGATTTTATAATGGTGGAAAATATCCGCACCCACCGTATAAGTTAAAAAATATATTCTTACATTAATTATGTGGAAAAGGTTAAAAAGGACCTTGTTTGGAAAATGACAGAAAGATTCCTTTATAAATTTATTATAAAAAGTCAACAAGGGTATAAATGATTTTATCCTATAGTATTTAAAATAATAATAATGATTTGAAATACATTTTTAATAAACATGGATGTGGATGATAGTGAGGTCCCAATAGATAATCATGTATAAACAACCTCAGATAATGAAGAGATTGTGAAATAAACCCTTAACAATTTGGTAACTTACGAAGCATACAACCCATGAAAGAGGTATCATGCAATGAATATGTAAATACACATAAATTAAAGTGTATTACACAAAGAATACAATTATGGGCATTACATACACCACATAAAATGTAATAGTGGCAATATGGCATGAATCTCACGGGAATAAGGAGTGAGATGAAAACCCCTTACCTTGTACTTTTCATTAGTCGATGGTATGTTAACCTCCTGTATAATATTTAAAACATTGTTATTAAGTTATACAAGAACCATATAAATAATTATGATATTATATATTATCTTCTGTTAATGCTTTGTTAATAATATTTTACTATTATCATCGTTTCGGGTGTTAACTTAGTCGTTTTCTTTTATATGTTTTGTTACATAAGGCATTTTTTTATGGATAGGTTTTATATTATTCATATCCATAATTATATCAAGTCATTAAACATTATTTTTAATCATAAAATGAGAATTATACTTGAATGGATACGATGAGGAATGAATCTATTCGCGTTCACGGAGACTGTAGTCCGTACGTACGCATGAGCGACAATATCATTCTTTTGATATTAAAATAATATATAATTGGATGGTATATAATATATACAGAATCATTATCATGTAATATTTATTATTTACATGAATTATACGTCATTATTATACCCATCTAATTAATAATATATTGAATAACAATTACACCACGACGTGGAGATGATAGGCCATACATACGCGCGTATGATGACATGTCATTCAAGTGATGGATAGAATAATGAATTTGGTTGTTCCATATTTATCTGAGGAAAAATTCTTTGAATGTGTGAATTAGTAATAAGGGTGAGTGCACTTTTATAAGAGGGGTGAGGGGCACCTTTGGAAAAGCTAGAAATATTATTTTCAAATAAAATCATATTAACTTTCTAATGGCTCCAGAGTGGATTATTAAAATTCTACGGTGTGTATGGGTCGAAATAATTTCAACCAATAGAATTTATATAGGTTTGGGTTATTATATTAACTATATCTTTTTGTTTTAACTCTTAGATAATTAGTTTGACATTTACCATGTCACATTGTATTTTTATATTATATAGTTATTAAACATACTATATACATTAAAGATACCACCAAGTGGTCAATTAATGATACACCTATCATTATATAAGTCTCTTTTCCAAACCGTAGATTTTTAAGAATTGAATATCAATTAATAATATAATATTGGTTTTAAAAACTCTTTTATGTCAATTTTTACACTATTGGGTGTTTTATTTTTTTGAAAATCATAACAGCATTATTTCTTCTAAAAAACATAATTAAATCAACACTAACATGTCATATTAACCTATAAAATTAGTGTAATTCATAAAAAGTCTAAAATTACATTTATTTGGGTATTTATATTATCAATTATTTTAATATTTCATTAATTAGGTAATTACTGCATCACCATTGTGTCATAAATAAATTAAATTATTTAATGTCTAAAAATTATAAATAAAATACCATTATTTATGAAATACTTTTATCTTTCTAATGAATTTTTATAATAGAATTTATCTTATGTAAAATCCTATATTAACAGTGTTTTAGTTAATAAACTTTGATTTTAACTCTTTTAACTCTTCTTTGAATTAAATAATAATAAATGTCCTAATCTAATCCAAGTGGACCTAAATGACAATATTTTATTCCTATGGTTGTTTTAGGTCGATATAGACTTGTCCAATAGAATTATGACATGTTTTAGGGTAATATTAATATCATTTTTACCCTTAATTATCCTATTTTCTTTTAACCGTGGTAAATAAAAGCAAAAAGTTACTTTTCACCAAAAATTATTTTTATCTTATTGAACCACATTTTACTCCTTGATATTAACCGTGTCTCTCGGATTTTCGAAATTCCACTCACAGAAGCGGTAACATTATGTTATATGTGAGTTTTCATATTCTCCTTGGAGGTGGGTAAAAGATGGTGAAAAGTTCAATAAAATTTTATATGTCTAAAATTATAATAAACTGACTCCAATGAATTACATTTTTTTTAAAAGGTTGGGGTCGAAGCCTCAATTTATTATTTAAAGCAAAGACCTCTTTAGACTAGGTAGAGGGTGACCCATTATATAGCCCTAAGGCCCAAGGCCAATGAATTACATTGAACTTATATAGGTATTATGTATCTATTGTGACCTAAAATAAATTTAAATAAATAATTATTTAAATAAAATGTCGGTTTTTAACTAATAACTCAGTGTTTTTCACTATTCATAAAAAATTGAAAGTTTTCAGAAAAATACCAAAAATTCATCCTAGGATAATTTTGATATTCCAAATCCAAAAATGAAGTCCAATTTGAAAGAAAAAATTTATAAAATTTTAAAAAGTGGGTATTACTATTCATAACGGCTAGTTTGATTGGTTGTGGTGTGTATTAGAACTCGAAGTTGCGTACAATGCACGCTACTATATTATTCAAAGAGAAGCGTACTGTGGAAGCTTGAGGTGTTACAATAATTATGACAATAATATTAACGAAATGACTGAGGGCTATTGGTGGGAAAAAATGTTGGAGTATTATAACTAAATTAGATGTTAATGGTGAAACATGAACGTGTTAATGTTTCCCTTTTTATATACAATGAGGGTGGAAACTTTTGATTCACACATTACATTTTCAATAATTTTGTGTTACTATTTTAGTGTAAAAGTATCAGAAATTTAAAAAAATGGATGGTTAGGTGAGTTTTTATGATCCTTTAATAATCAAATTGTAATGGTGTTTATAACATGTTTTTTTATTTACTGTTATTAAATTAACTTATGATCCTTTAATAATCTTATGATTTAATATTTAGATGTAATTTTAGTAAATTGAATTTCTAATTGTGCAAAAAATTAATATATAAAGAAATGAAAATATAATGAAAACAGGTTTTTAAGCATGTTTTTGAAGATTAAAACAAATGTGTAAGCCATAGTTATCAAAATTATCAATTCTCATGAACTAAATTAGTTTATTATAAATTCAATTAAAATTATAAAGCTTTCATATCAACCCAAAAACTATTTTTTTTATTAAAATACTTTATTAAATTAAAATATCAATAAATTGTTTTATTAGAATTAAGATATTACTTTTGGTTTACAAGGTTAAACATAGGTTTTATAAATTTAAAATAATATCTTTAAAGTGAATTAATTAATTTATTTCAAACATATTTTATCAAATAAATGGTTTTATAAAACTATAATTCTTTATTATATACTGATAATGTAATAAAATTAATCATTTTCAAATCAATTATAGTTTTCACTATTCATATAAAAAGATTATTTAAAAAAATTACAAAAAATCATATCTGACTGATTTATATATGTGGAATTAAAAAAATCATTTTCAAAATTTGAAATTCTATAATTTAATAAAATAGAGAAAAAATACTTTTGTTAATGGATGAATTCATTAATCTTTATGTGTTCATAATTCTATTTTGTATCTATTTCTAGTTGATTACTATATTTTTTATTATTTTATATATTATTATTATTATAAACTTAAAAGAAAATAATTTGTTTATTGTTTTTGTTATATTTTATGTGAAACCATATTTTATACATTGTATTTTTTAATGATAAATATTTACTAAAACATGGGTCATTACAGTATAGATGCATGCGAATAAAATTTCATGGAATTTATGAGAAGGTTGGTCACTACACCTATACTCACATTACATAGTAGTGGAGAAGATTCTTTGATATACACTGATGCATCAAAAAACATTTGTGATGTTTCATCAAATATAATTATATTTTTATAGCTTATTAATCATGTGAATCAGAGATTCTTGAGAAAAATTACCCGAAGATTGATTTGGATCTTATTGTAGTAATATATTCATTAAAGATATCTAAGAATTATCGTCATGGTGAAAATTTTAAAATATATATTGATCAAAAAAATCCTAAAATATATAGTCACACATAAGGAGTTATACAGGAACCAAACAATATTTTTGGAGTTGATCGAGGATTTTGATTATTCAATACACTACCACCCAGGAAAGGAAAAGAAGTTTTTTGATGCTCTCATTAGTAAAAATCATGCTACCTTATCCATGATGAGTATTAAAAAAGGCCCAATACCCATGTATTTTCAAATGAATTACCATGAAATCATGAGTTATGGGAAAAATCATATATTTCCCAAAATTAATTCTAAATCATACATCCATGTAAAAATATAGGAGGAATTGAAAAAATATATGGAGTTTTATAAGAAGGCAGTGAATACTCTAGATTTTATTATTGGAAATGGTGGAATTATAGAATTTTTAAAAATAATATGTTTTTAGTACATACAATAATTGAAGGATCTATTAGATTATGGACATAACTCATTATTATCTATCCATTATTGAAGTTGAAATATGTGTAGAGATTTTAAGAATCATTTTTTTGGGATAACATAAAGTGGAATATTACAATGTATGTATCTCAATACTTGGTATGCCATCAATTAATGACATAATGAATGAATTATAATTGGATGATAGAATTATTACCCATAACTATATATAAATGTTTCATAATAACCATGGATTATATCATAGTTTTTTTGAATACTTCATAATGTTATAATTTGATTTTTGTTATAGTTGATCACTATATAAATTCATCTAATTTGATTTATATTTTAGAATATTTATTGCTCAATAAAATTTATAGGATATACAAAATGGAAGTGGTAAATATCCTTAAAGTGACACTGTTAATTATATCTAATTAATTTCTGTGGTTTACCTCAATGCTTTATAAAATACATTTACAAGAATTGGATACATAGTTGAGAGTCGACATTTCTTATCATCCTTCGAGATATGGCCTATCTTAATGGACTATTGATGCTCTCAGGTACATAATTAGATATTATAAAATATATTTTAAATTAGAA
This sequence comes from Viscum album, assembly GCA_963277665.1. NCBI lineage: Eukaryota > Viridiplantae > Streptophyta > Magnoliopsida > Santalales > Viscaceae > Viscum > Viscum album. The sequence goes on along the minus strand of OY728135.1, from coordinate 1,821,310,671 downwards.
TGTATTATTTCAAGAAAAATTTAAAGAATCTATTTATCCTATGTAAATCTATTATTTTTCCATATTCAAGGGATCAATCACAATGTACATGACATGGACACTATGATCGATAAATGTTTTTCAAAGATTATTGACTATAACACCTAGATATTTTAAATAGGAACATCATGTTTGATAACTTGTGTGAATTTAAACACCATGATTACAATATAATATAAAACCCTTATACTTTAGGTTATATTTATTTAAATTCAATCTTTTTGATATATTGGGATGCACAGAACATCAGTTAAAAACAAAATGTGATACTCTATTAAAATATTATTATTTATAAATGAACATTAAAAAAAGTTGTAATGATGAAGGGTACAAATATTAATAAATAAATAATGAAAATTTTATGGTTTACACATGTATAAAAAAATTTCAATGGTCATATATTAATTAGAAATGAAATAAATACCATTTGAAAGAGAAATAAATATTTTTTAAAAACTATATTTTTCTAAAAGGTAGATTAGTCTCTCTTTGCGAACTTAATTTAAAAATTATTTTTACCACATTTAAAAATTTTATTTCAAAAAATAATATTTATTATAGAAATCTAAATTTAAAAAAAATCTCTTTTTTAATTTTAATAATTTTCTAGGAATATTAATATTTTAGTTGAATAGTAAAAAATATTGATTTGTATCAAAACGTTCCTTTTCATTTGAAGTACTTAAAAAGTTAAATTATATTTTAAAATTATTTCTATTTAAAATTAAATAAAATATATTAATATTTATCTAATTTAGTTAATTAGAATCAATTTAATATTGAATTATGATATTAAAACATTTTATAAATATGATGATTTTCTCTTTGGAAAACCACACATTTAAGACACTTTGGATTGTAATGTAACTACCTAAATACCATCCTTAATTCCCTCCCAAAATCATATATCCATTATTTTAATTATTAATTTCTTCTATGAATCCTTTAGTTATATACAAATACAGGCTCTCTGAAGAAGAGGTAAAATTATTAATCTTTTGTGTTTGTTTTATTTCTAATTCCACCTACCTTAAACATTCATAAAATAGGATAACATAACAACACAATAATATCCAAATTAACGATATGTTATTATTTTAAAGTAATAAAAAACATCCATCTCCACTTCCATCAAATAAGAAAGGAAATTTTTATCAATGTATCGAGTAATATCGCCTCACAAACCAATGTAACATGTTTTCCATCACCACCATTAAAGTATACTTATAATTACATATTTAACATTTTTGGGACACAAAATAATTGAAATAAAAAAAAATACTACCAAATATTTGGAAAATAAATAAAATTGTTTATGAAGTAATAATCAAAGAAGAATTCTGAAAAATATAGAATCAGTAAAGGAAAAGTTCGGACTACGAAGGTCAAAAACATACTTCACGAACTATCTCTTTTCATGGAGGTCAACACCACGAACCATTCAAAATAAAAACGGTTTGAAAAAAGAATAATGATATCACCATATCTCCTCAAATTCTATCATTCTTAGAATGGAGGTGGAGACTTTTTCCTCCACGTACCATTTTCTGTAGAATCGAACTGTTTTTTGGCGAGGTAATGCGAATGGAATCCCGCAAACTATGTCATTCGCGGGATCGTGGCGGTGATTTGCGCCTCCGTGAACTGCAACTGTCAGGGGCCTCTATTGACTAAGTCTTCTATGATCTGGGTGATCCTTCCTTGGGCTTCAGCAAAAGGGGTCATGTGACCCATCAATCCGGCTCCTCCACCCGTCTATAAAATGACCCCGAGGGATGAGGAAAGGGGAGAGACTTGGAGACTTGATAAGAATGGATTTGAGATCTTCGAAGGAACAGAAGAATAAATTACTGCAAGAATGACTTCTTCTATGATTCCCTGAATTTATAGCTCGCCATGTACCTGGAAAGAAGACAATATGATAAAAAAAATTCAAGCTGTGAACCATCTTCTTCCATAAATGAATATTTAGTGAAAAATAAGACCAATTCCCCTTCTATAATCCAGTTTCCTTCATAGTAATGTTTTATAAATATGGAACCCTACACCATGTTGCAAATTGGTATTTGGTTGGAAGTCAACCCGTCATACCATTACAGTATGCGGTCGGATCCAAGACCCACATACCACCATGGTATGAGGGAAATTGTCATTCTCACGTAGAAAAGCATTGCACAGTAAAAACCTATTTCTTCTTAGTAAAATGATACATAGACCAAATTATAATCCATGTAAAATTATGGTATGTAGATGGACCCTTCACCCAAAAATCATCATGCTATGTGGATGGAACCTCATCCACCATGATAAAAATGTACACGAAATATGGTATTCTCGAGCATTCCACCCTCTGGAACCAATCAGTTCCATTCATTCATGTTGTGTTATCCATAGTCCCTTCGTGAACCAGTCTATTGGAAATTGTCCACAACCTATTCCAAATCCACCCGACCTATATGATAATACCATTGGGAACATTAGCATTCCCTTATTAGTTTACATTCCCATGGTATGAAGAGTCATTTGAGTAATCCCTAAAATGGTGTAGACCCTTGGAATGTCTCTCATTTTACATTCCCATGGTAACATGGGTTCTGACCTTGGGATTCTCACATATACCTCTCCATTCCATTGATCATGGGTTGTCATTTGGACTTTCCCATTTATGAAGGTCAGAAATATCCAATAGAAATCAAGATTTTTTCTTATTGACGAGAAGAAACATTCTTCCTCTTTCCCAGAACAAATTTCAAGGCACTCCCACAATGGTAATCCCAAAGATATTTTATGTAGGAGGTTGCAACAGTGCACCTATCTACCTCTATCTAGGGAATACCCAAATTAGTTAATCAGAATATCTAGGGTACAAAAATAAAAGATGTTATGGGTACGCTCAACCACCCCCTCCCTTCGGGCTCTAGTACCATCTATAAGTGGATGAGGTGGGACAAGGGATATTTATATCCACTTCCTCCTAATATTTATCACAAAAAACATGAATCATGTGGGCTTAGAGGTGGGTGGTGATCAATATATCTACATGATCCCAAAGTATGGGCCTCATAGAAGGTGTAAGCCTCAATATATTAAACAACAAGAACTCAGATTCCCACCATAACTGGAATATGTTAGGATCCTTCCTAAGTCCCAGGATCCATGCCATATCATAAATGAAATGAGAAATTACTCCTTCTTAAAATCCTCCTCCTCGAAGGTGTAATACCAAATCAAATCAAGTTTCCACAAATATTCCTCATAGAAGGTATATCACCAAATATATTAAACTACAAGAACTCTAATTCCTACCGTCAATTGGATACACAAGATTCCTTTCAATGGCTTGAGATCCAAGGGGATCCTTCTCAAAGGTTAACCCAAATCATGAACTCCCAATTCATCAAGGCCTCCATTATGATATAAGTCCCAACGCTGACTCTAAAAGGGCCTTCTCCATTGATGTAAGACCAAAATCAGGCCTCCTTTATGGGCCACCTTGGATTAATTCCCATATACAATCTTGACTATGAACTTTTCTCCTAGAATTCCTCTCTAAATGATGTTAAATTTCATGGGTGGCTCCTAATTAGAAAATATTAAAAGGTGGTGTGTCCAGTTAAGTGGAACAGAACAACATGGACTCTGATTCCTCTCATGAGGATTGGTAGGAAGCCCATATTATAGGTTCAACCCTGACATCAGAACAATTCTCATTCCCATGGAAGTGAATAAACTCTAGAGATACCCATCACATGAATTAAACCCATATTGTCTTGATAAATGATAAATGAACTCCTTATATATCCAAAAAATTGTAACATTGATGAATAACCTTGGATAAACAATGACATCTTCATCGATGGAGAACCTTATATACGTTTGAATGATTCTAGACCCATGTGTATTTATAATTGATCTTGTAACCCAGGGGTAATATTTAGACACATACTTGGTAAATAATGAAGGATTCACAAACATATGAACATAGCATAAATCTATAAGAGAGACTCAGGGTAGGATCCAATTCCCCCCAAAAGGGCTCGATGATCCTAACATCCCATCCTCTCGACCAATGTGTGTCCTTAAGTGTCATTGGACAAATCATCATTCACAGAGTGTCTATCTTTTGATTGAAGGTCCATAAATCATGGATAGTAGGGATGTTGGGAGTTTCTATATCTGCAAATAAACCCATTAAAGACCATTATTGGAAATTATTTCGAACATGGATTGATTTCATAAATACTCATCCCCCTAAAATCACTCATACAGATCATGAGGCAGTTCAAGTCATGAAAACAAGGGTAATACTCAAGCAAGGAACTTGACTGTGGCACCTTCTTCAAAAGATAAAAAGGATACAATGCCCAATCCCCATTGGAATAATCTCATCATGGGAAGGATATCCGTAATGCCCCGACCCCAGTTACCCAGAGTCGGTGAATTATTACATAACATTGGCATGATCACAAAGGATCATGTCTCAAAAGACCGATTAGTTTAGTATTCTTGGAAACACTAGATATATTCATAAGTCTTACATTACATCATAAGGTAAAAAAATACAACAACATATTGTCATCATATCCCCTCATACTATCCCTACAGGTCATTCATAAATTACTTCTTCACATCCTGGGAAAAATAAAACATTGAAAGGGGTGAGCTCAGATACTCAATAAGGATAAAAATTTAGCAGAAGCTTTCATAGATAAGAATAAACACTTAAGTCAATGTATAACTAAAACAAAAGCCTTTTAAACTTGAACTTCAGCATAATATGACAATGATAAAATGAAATAAGGCCATTTATTTATTCACATTGATATTATACTAGTCAAATAATCACATGCAATATCAATAACCAGTTTCATAATGATGGAATGCATAATGCAAGACTATCATAACCACGTAGCCAAGGCCTCGTGCCGAGACTACAAATAAGATTTTGTCAAGGCCTCGTGCCAAGACACTAGTTTGCCTCATGAGACCTACCAATGCATCGAGGAGCTATAGCGGGCTCCACCCATCACTTACTATGTCCAATGAATTCCACATATGAAAATATTGAAATATAACATAAACATTCGTATTAAAACTAGTATACGAAATGTCAATATTTTATCCACAACCCATGAACGGTATAAAAATAGCACATCCATAGTCAAACATAACTCATTCGATACAATATTGAATATTGTATTGTATCCGATTAACCTCAATCGAAAATAATGAAGGATATTGACATAGATTAAAATAATCATCAAACTACTGAGAGAAATATCCCACTTTTTCTTGAAAACATTTAAAATTAACACTATTTGTCAAGAAGCCATTTAAAATAGATTTTTTTGAATCAAAGTGTCCCATACCACTTTGAAACTTTTAAAAGGAATTTTAATTTTAAAACATGAATGTTTGTATATATAAATATTTAAAAACATTTTTAAAACATGGACATTAATGAGAAAGATTTAGAATAATAAATCTTTAAAACATTTAAAATGATATTTTAGTTAGAGTTCCTAACCAAAATAAAGACACTTGAATACAAATAATTATGGTAATAAAAACTTTATAATATCCTGAGAATAAAGGGATTCATGATATACTATGTCCAAGTACATTATATACACCATATAAAAGTGATTTTGTGTATAACAACAAAGAAGTCTCAATGGAATGTAAATTGAGATGAATTCTCTTATAAAGACCATATCCTTAGGTTAAGGATAAATCATTGACATAATTATGTGTGAAAAATATAAATACACTCAGTATGATTTGATATTTAGTGTAAATAAATCAGATGACATTCACACATATTCTTGTAATAACAACACCAATGAATTGGATATTTAACTCAACAAATGGAGATTGAGTTAAAATTACTCTAATCAAGTTCAAATCGATGACTTGAGAATTTATCAATGGAGTGATTATGTGTATAAAATTATATCCACAGAAAGGGGAGTGGAAATTATGAAATAATAAAATTAATAGTGATTCCACACATAATCTTGGAGTAAAATAATCAATGAGTATTCCTAAAGCCGAATGAGTGCAAATTGAAATTTCAAATTTCTTATCAATTAGGTAACTTACGAAACATACACCCATGAAAGAAGGATCATACAATTATGATGTAAATACCAATAAATTAATGTATATTACATAATGAAAACAATCATGGGTAGTACACATACACCACATGAAATAAATAAGTGGTGAACAATGGAATTCACACGAAATTAAGAGTGAGATAAGAAACCCCTTACTTTGTACTTTTTCCTTGGTCGAAGGTAGGTTAAACTCCTGTATAATGGTGAAATAATTGTTACTGAATTATAAAAGAATCATTTACATTAATATGATATCATATATGATCTTTTAACATTGATTTGTTAATAATATCTTAGTATTATTGTCATTTCGGGTGTTAACTTACTCATTTTCCTTTATATTATTTGTTACGTAAGTCGTGTTTGTTATGGATAGGTTGTATCTTATTCATATACAGAATTATATCAAGTCCGTAAAATTTATTTTTAATCATCAAATGAGAGTTATACTTGAATGGATATGATGGAGAATGAATCTCATCGCGTTCGTGGAGACGGTAGTCCGTACGTACGCACGAGCGAAAATATCATTATTTTGATGTTAAAATAATATATAATTGGATGGTATATCATATAGAAAGAATAATAATCATGTTATATTTATTATTTACATGAATAACACATCATTATTATACCCATCCAAATAATAATTTATTGAATGAAAATTACACCACGACGTGGAGACGGTAAGCCGTACATACGCACGTATGGTGACATTCCATTCAAAGGATGGATAGAATACTGAATATGGTTGTACCATATTTATAATAACATCAAAATATTTATAAGATACTGGAGTTATTATTTTAGAATGGAAATAACAATGAAAGAAGATGTTGAAGAAGAAAGGAACTTGGAAGAGGGTGGTGAAAACATTACCTCTTCTTCGGGTTCTTCCTTTTGATTTCTTCAAAAAGGCTCCTTAGGTTGGCTTTATGATCAAACAAAAGAATCTAGGTTGTAGTGAGGGAATTTTAGAGAGTATCTGGGTAGGTTTTGGCCGAGCCAAAATGAATTGAATGTGTGAATTAGTGAGAAGTGGGAGTGCCCTTTTATAAGAGGGGTGAGGGGCACCTTTGGAAAAGCTAAAAATATTATTTTATAATAAATTCATATTCGGTTTCTATTATCTCTAAAGTGGATTATTTAATGGTTAAAGTGGGGATGGGTCGAAAACCACTCAACCAATAGAATCTAGACAGGTTTGGGTTATTATATTAACCTTATCTCTAAGTATTAACTCTTAGTTAATTAGTTTCACTTTTACAATGTCTCTTTGTATTTTTATATTATATGGTTAATAAACATACTATATACATCCAAAAGACCCCCAAGTGGTCCATTAATGATACAAATATAATGATATAAGTCTCTTGGATGAACCTTAGATTTTTAGGAATTGAATATAAATTAATAATATAATATTTGTTTTAAAAACTCCTTTATGTCAATTTTGACACTATTGGGTATTTTGTTTTTGATAAATTCATAACAGCATTATTACTTTGAAAAAAAATTATATAATCAATCTTAATATGTCATATTAACCTATAAAACTAGTTTAATTCATAAAAAGTCTCAAATTACATTTATTTTGATATTTATAATATAAATTATTTTAATATTTCATTAATTAGGTAATTACTGCATCACCATTGTGTCATAAATAAATTAAATTATTTAATGTCTAAAAATTATAAATAAAATAACATTATGTAGGAAATATTTTTATATTTCTAATGAATATTTACAATCAAAATTATCTTATATATAACCCTATATTAAAAATGTTTTATTAAATAAACATTGATTTTAACTCTTTTAACTCTTCTTTGAATTAAATAATAAAAAATGTCCTAATGTCATACAAGTGGAACTAAATAATAATATTTTACTCCTAAGTTTGTTTTTTGTCTAGATACACTTGTCCAATAGAATTAGGACATGTGTTAAGATAATATTAATATTAGTTTTACCCTTAATTACCCAATTTACTTTTAACCGTGGTAAATAAAAGTAAAAAGTTACTATTCATCAAAAATTAATTTCATCTAATTGAACCAAGTTTTACTTCTTGATATTAACTGTCTCACTCGGAGTTTCTAAATTCCACTCACAGAAGCGGTAAAATTAAGTTTTATGAAAAATTCAGTTTTTTAACTACCACTTAGTGGTTTCATTATTCATCAAAAAATGAAAGTTTCCAGAAAAATACCAAAAATTAGGCCTAATCTATATTTGATATTAAGAATTAAAAAATGATTTCTATTTTACCAAATTCAAAACATATTAGTTGCATTAATTAATTTATAAATTAATTCCCGTAGTCAAAACAAATAGCGTGTTTTTAAGAGATAATAACTATCAAAAGATTGACATTTGTTTATGTCTGGTTTAAATGTGAAATTACATCCAATGACCAATATTGTATTAAATGGTAAAAATATATTCTAAATATACTTTTAAACCACTCAAATTAATAATTTATCACTATTAATTATTTCGATTAAAAAAGTTGTTTTAATTAAAATTTAGTAATTTTCACTATTCATCAAAATATAAAAGTTATCCGAAAAGTACCAAAATTTTACCCTAAGCTAATTTCGATATTACGAATCAAAAAATGAGGTCCATTTCGAAAGATAAAATTTATAAAATTTCAAAAAGTAGGTATTACTATTCATAACAACTAGTTTGATTGGTTGTGCTGTGTTAGAATCTCGAAGTTGCGTACAATGCATGCAGTTGCATTATTCAAAGGGAAACATACCATAGAATCTTGGGGTGTTACATTCTCCCCTACTTCAATAAATTGCGTCCTCGATTTTTTTTTTAAAATTGGTCTTGGGAATATAATGGAAAGTCCCACATCGGAAAAAGACTCAATAAAACTATCTCTTTAAAAGAAAGGAAGAGAGGTATAAAGGTCACCCAAGATAACCCATACTAGGATTACATGTAGGAGAACATGGATATGGATGATAAAATAAGTGTTAATTACTCATGGAGAGGGATAGAAAACATGATCAGGAGAAAGTTAATAATAATGCAATCACAAACTTGTGTTGGGATAAACGATTATTAGTCTCCCAGAAGGAAAAGTAAACAGACAACATTTTTTGTTTTAAGTTACATTACATAAGGATGAGGAATTAATTTTTGATATTGACTAAGAAAATAAAGAGATATACTTACTTTTTAAGTAGTGTTTCATTCCTTAATAAATTTTTACCACTAACTTGTTTTTTTTACAATGAGTATTCAAGAAGAATTGGTCACAATGGAAGATCTAGAATAAACAACTATAAAAATACATGGTCCACGTAGGATAAACTATATATTTACCTTGTCTTTAGAGATTAATCAAAACCAAAATGGTTAGTATAATATCCGATGATCCCCCAAATGGATATTCCATTAGTGAAAAAAACACTAATCTTAATTTCTGAAATTAATCCATCAATAGCCCAAAGTTAAATAAATACCATTAAATAATCAATTGTCCTTAAAATCCTTCAATATAATCCAAACTAATATTGAAACCCAAAACTTATAAGAATGTTGTCTTCCACATTAAATTGTATCTCCAAATGACATTAATTACTCTTAAAGTCACATACATAAAAGTTATTAACCTAATCATTTCCATAATTAACCCAAATCACTATAAATCAACAATAAAAACATAGATAAAAATACACCATTACTCCTCAAATTAAATCCCATACTATTCTATTTTCCTTGGGCATATAGTGTTCACAACAAAGCGAACAACTTCCAAAATAACATTTATCACTTAATCACTAAATCATTTTCCTATACTAAGGGTATTCATTTGATAAGACATAAGATCCCAAATCAAATTATTATTGATCAATAAAAACATTTAACTAAAAATAATAGTCACACTAACCAGAGACTGCACGTAGTCCAGTGGTAGGCGATAAATCCCAATCACACTTTGGTTGTGGGTTCGATTCCCACAGCTTTGTCCGAAGCGACGGGTTGTCACACGGTCTGCGTGTTGTCCTTTTTCAAAAAATATATATTATAACATTACCTAAATAAGATAAATTCCTCAAAATAACCATAACATAATATAACCACAAATCTTATCTCATACCTTGAATTTTCATCCCAAATTATAATAACTTATAATTGCCTCAAACCCAACAATCATATAAAACCAAATGGTTATTTATAACAATATCCACAAGCGAAAAGATAATTCTTCCTCAAATATCATTCTCACATGGAAAACTATAGGGTTAAAAATAAAAGAGAAAATTATTCCAAAGTAAACCCATAAACAAGGAGAACTAATACTTTTTAAACATTTCTACAACCATTTATTTCCACATAGCTTCTTCTCTGACCAAGATTATATCCTATAGAATAGGGCATTCACTCGGGTAATGGCCAGGTCCCCTACATTTACAGCAAATGACTGTAAATGGATTCTTGGGACCATTTTTATCTTCATCCATAGTACTCTTCATTTTTCTTCGGAAATTATTCACTTTATGTCCTTCCTTCCCGCACGTAAAGCATTTCTTTGTCCCATTGAGACACTTTCCTGGGTGTCTCCTTCCATATTTCCTGCATGATAGAAATTGAGGATTCCTTTTTCCATGGTCTCCTTTGCTGGAGCTCTTATCATTCATCACCTTTCTCTTCTTTGTTGAGTCCGATAATTGGCTAATATATATATTGTTGATCATATTTTTTGAAAATTGATTTGGCATAAAGACGATATATTTTATTCCTATCAACATTTCATTTTGTTGCTCATTTCCACCACCGTTCCCACCTTGTACATCATTCTCAATGTCACTATGACTTCCTTGGAATCCAGCCATTGACTAAAACCGGAAAGCATTGTGTGAGTAATAGTAGTCATAAAATCATTTAGAGATTAACATGTCACCATATTATCAATTTGAAACACATTAGGATTAACCAAGGTCATTTACTCTCATATTATATATATAATACTTCAAATCAGTTTGTAACGAAAATGTAAATTATCCTAAGCATATCCACCGGGAGTGTTGTAATCAAGAGTGCAACAAGGCCCATTATCGTGCACCAGTTCTCATTCGAGTCCAGCTCAGAGCGGTGTTTTCGGGTTTTACCCCTAGGTACATCTGTGCCAGAGCCGCCTCTACCTGCTCGTATCCAGATTGGGATGTATTGCTCGGAAAACTCACAAAATCTCTAAAATACCAAAATTATAGTAATTTATTCTATACTAATCCTGAAAGTTCATCTTAGGTCTATGTGCTCTAATCAGAGTTTATCTAAACTTAGCATCCATGGTTTGTACTAAACTTCCTCTGATACCAACTGTAACGCCCCGACCCCAGTTACCCAGAGTCGGTGCATTATTACATAAAATTGGCATGATCACAAAGGATCAAGTCTCGAAAGACCGATTAGTTTGTTATTCTTGGAAACACTCGATATATTCATAAGCATTACATTACATCATAAGGTAAAAAAACTACAACAACATCTTGTCTCCATATCCCCTCATACTATCCCTGCAGGTCATTCATAAATTACTTCTTCACATCCTGGGAAAAATAAAACATTGAATGGGGTGAGCTCAGATGCTCAGTAAGGATAAAAATATAGCATATGCTATCATAGATAAGCATAAACACTTAAGGCAATGTATAACTAAAACAAAATCCTTTTAAACATGAACTTCTGCATAATATGGCATCGATAAAATGAAATAATGAAATTTACTTATTCACATGGATATTCTACTAGTATAATAATCACATGCAATATCAATAACCACTTTTATAATGATGGAATGCACAATTCCAGACTATCATAACCACGTAGCCAAGGTCTCAGGCCGAGACTACAAATAAAATTTTGTCAAGGCCTCGTGCGAAGACACTAGTTTGCCTCATGATACCTACTGATGAATCGCGGAGCAATAGTGGGCTCCACCCGTCACTTACCAAGTCCAATTCATTCCTCATATGAAAATTTTGAAATATAACAAAAACATTCGTATTAAAACTAGCATACTAAATGTCAATATTTGATCCACAAACCATGAATGGTATAAAAATAGCACATCCACAGTCAAACATAACTCATTCGATACAATATGGAAGATTGTATTGTATCAGATTAACCTCAATCGACAATAATGAATGATATTGACATAGATTAAAATAATCATCAAACTATTGAGAGAAATATCCCACTTTTTATTGAAAACATTTAAAATTCACACTATTTTTCAAGAAGCCATTTAAAATAGATTTTTTTTAATCAAATTGTCCCATAAAACTTTGAAACTTTTAAAAGGAATTTTAATTTTAAAACATTAATTTCCATATATATATATATATATCCTTAAAAACATTTTTAAAACATGGACATTAATGAGAAAGATTTAGAATAATAAATCTTTAAAACATTTAAAATGATATTTTAGTTAGAGTTCCTAACCAAAATAAAGGCACTTGAATACAAATAATTGTGGTAATGAAAACTCTATAATATCATGATAATAAAGGGATTCATGATATACTATGTCAAATTACATTATATACATCATATAAAAGTGATTTGGTGTATAACAACCAAGAAGTATCAATGGAATGTAAATTGAGATGAATTCTATTATAAAGACCATATCCTTAGGTTAAGGATAAATAAACGACATAATTATGTGTGACAAATATAAATACACTCAATATGATTGGATATTTAGTGTAAATAAATCAGATGACATTCACACATATTCTTGTAAAAACAACACCAATGAATTGGATATTTAACTCAACAAATGGAGATTGAGTTAAAATTACTCTAATCAAGTTCAAATCGATGACTTGAGAAATTATCAATGGAGTGATTATGTGTATAAAATTATATCCAAATAATGGGGAGTAGAAATTATGACATAATAAAATGAATAGTGATTCCACACATAATCTTGGAGTAAAATAATCAATGAGTATGCCTAAAGCCGAATGGGTGCAAATTGAAATTTCAAATTCTCTTATCGATTAGGTAACTTACGAAACATACACCAATGAAAGAAGCATCATACAATGATTATGTAAATAACCATAAATCAATGTATATTACATAATGAATACAATCATGGGCAGTACACATACACCACATGCAATAAATAAGTCGTGAACAATGGAATTCTCATGAAATTAATAGTGAGATAAGAAACCCCTTACTTTGTAATTTTTCCTAGGTCGAATGTTGTTTAACCTCATTTATAATGGTGAAATAATTGTTATTTAATTATAAAATAATCATTTACATTAATACGATATCATATATGATCTTTTAACATTGAGTTGTTAATAATAACTTAGTATTATTGTCATTTCGGGTGTTAACGTACTCGTTTTCCTTTATATTCTTCGTTACGTAAGCCGTTTTTGTTATGGATTGGTTGTATCTTATTCATATCCAAAAATATATCAAGTCCTTAAACATTATTTTTAATCCTCAAATGAGAATTATACTTGAATGAATACGATGGAGAATGAATCTCATCGCGTTCGTGGAGATGGTAGTCCGTACGTACGCACGAGTGACAATATCATTCTTTTGATGTTAAAATAATATATGATTGGATGGTATATCATATAGAAAGAATAATTATCATGTTATATTTATTATTTAAATTATTTACACATCATTATTATACCCATCCGAATAATAATTTATTGAATGACAATTACACCACGACGTGGTGACGTTAAGCCGTACGTACGCACGTATGGTGACATGCCATTCAAAGGATGGATAGAATAATTAATATTGTTTTAACATATTTATAATAAAATCACAGTATATATAAGATACTGGATTTATTATTTTATAATAGAAATAACAAGGAAAGAAGAAGTTGAAGAAGAAAGGAACTTGAAAGAGTGTGGTGAAAACAATACCTCTTCTTCGGGTTCATCCTTTTGATTTGATCAAAAGGGCTCATTAGGTTGGATTTATGATCAAACTAAGGAATCTAGGTTGTAGTGAGGGAAGTTTAGAGATTATTTTTGCAGGTTTTGGCCGATCCAAAAGGAATTGAATGTGTGAATTAGTGAGAAGGGGGAGTTCCGTTTTATAAGAGGGTTGAGGGGACCTTTGGAAAAGCTAAAAATATTATTTTATAATAAATTCATATTCGGTTTCTAATTGATCCAAAGTGGATTATTTAAAGTTTGAGGTGGGGATGGGTCTAAAACCACTCAACCAGTAGAATTTAGACAGGTTTGGGTCATTATATTAACCTTATCTTTAAGTATTAACTCTTAGTTAATTAGTTTCACTTTTACAATGTCTCTTTGTATTTTTATATTATATGGTTAATAAACTTACTATATACATACAAGAAACCCCCAAGTGGTCTATTAATGATACAAATATCATGATATAAGTCTCTTGGACGAGCCTTAGATTTTTAGGAATTGAATATAAATTAATATTATAATATTTGTTTTAAAAACTCCTTTATGTCAATTTTGACACTATTGGGTATTGTGTTTTTGATAAATTCATAACATCATTATTACTTCGAACACAATTTATATAATAAATCCTAATATGTCATAGTAACATATAAAATTAGTGTAATTCATAAAAAGTCTCAAATTGCATTTATTTTGATATTTATAATATAAATTATTTTAATATTTCATTAATTAGGTAATTACTGCATCACCATTGTGTCATAAATAAATTAAATTATTTAATGTCTAAAAATTATAAATAAAATACCATTATGTAGTAAATCTTTTTATATTTATAATGAATATTTAAAATCGAATTTATCTTATGTATAACCCTATATTAAAAATGGTTTAGTAAATAAACTTTGATTTTAACTCTTTTAAGTCATCTTTGAATTAAATAATAATAAATGTCCTAATCTAATACAAGTGGACCTAAATGATACTATTTTACTCCTAAGTTTGTTTTTGGTTTAGATACACTTGTCTAATAGAATTATGACATGTGTTAGGTTAATATTAATATCATTTTTACCCTTGATTACCCTATTTACTTTTAATCGTGGTAAATAAAAGTAAAAAGTTACTATTCACCCAAAATTATTTTCATCTTATTGAACCACGTTTTACTCCTTGATATTAACCGTGCCTCTCAGATTTTCGAAATTCCACTCACAGAAGTGGTAAAATTATGTTTTATGAATAATTCCGTTTTTAACTACCACTTAGTGGTTTCACTATTCATCAAAAAAATGAAAGTTTCAAGAAAAATACAAAAAATTAATCCTAAGATATATTTGATATTATGAATTCAAAAATGATGTCTATTTTACCAAATTAAAAACATATCAGTTTCATTAATTAATTTAAAAATTAATTCCCATTGTCAAAACAAATAGCGTGTTTTTAAGAGATAATAACAATCAAAAGATTGACACTTGTTTATGTCTGGTTTAAATGTGAAATTACATCCAATGACCAAAATTGTATTAAATGGTAAAAATATATTCTAAATATACTTTAAAAACACTCAAATTAATAATTTATCACTATTAATTATTTCGATTAAAAAGGTTTTTTAATTAAAATTTAGTAATTTTAACTATTCATCAAAATATGAAAGTTATCTGAAAAGTACCAAAATTTCACCCTATGCTATTTTCGATATTAAGAATCCAAAAATGAAGTCCATTTAAAAAGATAAAATTTATAAAATTTCAAAAAGTAGGTATTACTATTAATAACGGCTAGTTTGATTGGTTGTGGTGTGTTAGAATCTCGAAGTTGCGTACAATACACACCATTGCATTATTCAAAGGGAAACATACCATGGAAGATTGGGGGGTTACATTGTCCCTCAAGATGAAACAAAAATGTTAAACATGACGTGAATACTTCACCGAGGTGGAGAGTTACACCACCTCTAACACCTTTTTCATTCCAAAGGAATTTGGCCAATCAATATCATCAGTTCTACATGTGATCATGGGATGATACATTGATGGGTTTTTTTGTCTATAAATTTCATATATATTGAAATAATTGCCTAGATCTACCATCAATCCAATGGTATCCCAAGAGATTTGTCAAACAAAAACATTCACAAACACACAAGCAACTGGTTTCCCAAAAAATGGGGAAGACACTATCTCCCACCCAACATCTTTAGTGCTAGGATTCAAATGTGCAAATTAAAAAGGAACATAAAAATGGAAATCTCCCCACCCTGGAGGCTATATGAAAATCCTTCCATTCCATAAATCCCCACCATTCTCCCATGAAACAGTGGCTAGTGGTCCCGAAATGTGCTTCCCCACTTGCCGTCCACAACTGTTTTGGGAGTCTGTCCTCCAAACATGACAACAAGTACCTACCTTACCTTAGGGAGGGAGATGAATTCAACTCTGATTATATCATCTCATCTTATCAGAGGTATTGTTCTAGAGACCATGCCGAAGAAAATTTCTACTGATGTCACGCGACCTAGTATCCCCATACTGAGGAGGATACCACACCGAGGGCTCCTACTGATGTCCAACAAACATAGGCCCCCCGAGCTACCTGCCGAGGGTAGAGAACATACAACAAGTAGTAGGTCCTCACACTGGTTTAGGAGGAAGATATCCACCATAAAATTGAGGTGGAATACCATGGGAAGACATAAAATTATGCCCCCTCTTCTAAATCCTGCCTCAAATATACGGTGGAAAATTATGAGTAGTTGAAAATTCCTGCCAATTATATCTTATCCCGCCTCACAAATTGGGTGGAAAGTTATTAGAAAATGAAAATAACTATTGATGTGCAAGAAGCCCGTCATCCAAATAGGGCAACAACCACTCACAAGTAGGCAGAAATTACAACTAACGCACACTAGTCCAACCATTCAAATAGGGCAGAAAACTATATGTAGTCTTACAACACTACCGATGATAATGAATCCCACCAATAAAATATGATAGAGATCAATAAAAATGTGTAAATTTCTGCCTATCACAAAAATTACACTAGTCAAATACTGTGGAAATAAAATACAAGAATATTCAAATTCCTGAAAATTCACATTAATACCATGAGACAAATATATCAGAAAATGAGATGATTTCATTTCCTACTCACAAATATGAATCTCATCATCCAAATAGGATGAAAATAAAAGAAAAGAGTAGGAGTATCATGACTACAATCTAGGTGAAGATTCATTCCTTTTCCCCAGCATAGAAGGACTACTAGTACCCACTAGAAATACACGGAGGACTAGAGAAGTAATAATACCCCTCTCTAACATTATAATGAGAATTTAAACCGATTCAATCCAAATAAATATCTCCAAATTTCCTGGAAATGGTATAGGATCATATATCGATTCGATATCATATCCTACAGTCCTTTTAAGACATAATTTCAACTTTGGAATGAGAAAGGAGTTGGTTCCATGGCCTCGTATACCCAACAGGGGTGACTTATCCACAATATACAATAGTCACTCTGAAGAAGACCCATATCCTTGTTCAAATTTAGGATGGTCGACAACCATATTCTTCTATTCAAGGACAAATGGTTTGAAAAAAATACTACTTCCAATATGGGACAACGTTCCATTGTAGTGGCCGCTCTAGGGTAGGCATATATCCCTTTCAGAACTCAATATGTTCGTTAGCATATCTCAGTGACATCGCAGGAACCAATTAAAAAGGGAACCATATATTAAGATCATTACCAATGGTAGATAACCCTATTTTCCCACAAGAGAGTGTCCAAAAATGAAATACGCCAAATGTAGCTTGAAAAATAAGAGCACATTTATGTTTCAACTCTACTGGAAGATAGAGTTATTGATTCGATTAAACATATATCAGCAGTGGATCAAAATATTATTGATCCATTACCAAATTATGGTTATGGCATTAACAGTTGCGAAGGTCCTCCTCACAATGTCACTACTGGAAGCTCTGAAGGTACTCCCCACAGAACATTCATTAGCTTACTTAATGGGAAAGAAACAATCAATCATGATATCCAATCTCATGATTAGTGTCATGGTATCCCTCTCATTTACTAGATGATCATACAATAATAAGGTCTCCCCCTTGCTATCATCATCCCTGATGGTATACGCTGTAGAAATTCACCCAGTAGTCAGACATCAAGTACTGATGGCAGTCCTCTCTATGATAGAATCCATTTTGAAGACCCTCCATGAAATAGAACTGAGAAACAATAATGTTCTCCCCTTGTCTAAGTAAATCCTAAGGGTCCTCCCTATGATTCACACTACATATATTATCCCTAGATACAAATATCAATCAATGATGGTAGTCCTCGCCATTATGGTAGTCAATGTGAAGGCCCTCCCCGCAAGAACATCGTGCATCAAGATGGTCCTCCTATTTATGGGGTACACTCTAAAGGCCCTCCCCAGGGTATACAGCATGCGGATACTCCCTCTGGTCATACATTAAGCTATGATAATAGTCCTCTCTCTTGCAACACTAACATTGATGGTCCTCCCCGCAGTCAAAATTCACATCGACAATATGGTCCTCCCCTCTACGGATCATATAAGGGAAACCATCATATGTTGAGGCACTTTTAAAGATAGTGTCAGATATGTTGGAATCTTTCTCTATATAATGAAACATCCATTATCATCTAGAAAATGGTTTGGGGCCATGTTCATCCTCTGAGCCACCAACATACCATTATTATGTTAATGAGGCTTCTACTAATCTCAATGTTGGGGATGTAATCATTAAGAAAACCCAAATTGTTCTGACTAAGTAGAAGACGCTCTATAAAGTAAACAAAATGATGTGTTTTTTAGAAGAGAAATAACAAGGATGACATACTAGTGTGTTTTGGACCACAACCACTTCTCATTTCGACATACAGAGAGATATGTTCGAGGAATGCATATGGAACATTCGTCTAAATATTTGGATAACTCTACTCCATATGAAAGAAAACTATTTACACTATGATCGGTATGCATATCATGTTAATGTATTGGGGGAGCTTCACAATAAAATTGACCAAGAATCTATTTTTTCTGGCCAGTGACCACAATATGAGGGGCAGAAGAAATATATAAAACTAGTCTAACTCCATTAACAGAATGAGTTGTGTTTCCATATCGTTTATGCACCATCTTTTGTTCATATACGGGGTTGGGGAGATCATGGTGCATTGCACTTCACCCCACTTCTCATCCAATATAAACCACTAGAAATGACATCAGGTAATGTCACTATTCTAAGATGGTGATAACATGAAGTCCCTATTCGATAAATACATCATTCTCAAAATGAACTGGTCAAAATTAAGTCTCTAGATCATCAATACCAATGAGAACAATCCATTGAGGATCTCTTAAACTAAGAAACTGAGGACACTTAGTAGGCTTCTTGCCTTAGGGAACCCTATCAACAATCACTACTCATGTACTAGAATGTAAGTAATTCACATGAAAACATGACATTGTATCCATCTCATGCTCAATGGGGAATCCATGAGATCATGAAAGCGGTCATAGCAACAGTAATGATCATAGTATAGGATCAAAACCAGCCCATAGGTCTGGGGTATTTGTTTTTGAAAAATTCCCCCATAATCCCAACAAATCTAGGCCAAGATACAATATAAAATGAATGGGAGAAAGCCCAGCCTACAGGGATGGGGGCATTTTTACATAAACTGCCCGCCCAACAGTTTTTAGTCTTTTTACACCTATATAGAATAATTAATAGATATGTTACCCATTCTATCCTATCACATGACTCACATCCCCCAGAAAGGTGACGTATGGTCAAGTCATTTCAAGGTTCCCATCGAGTCATCCTTCATCAAAAAACCCAAATAAGACTTTATAATGGGGAGATATGATCTAATAAAGGATAAAAGATGATTTCCTACCATTCATCTTCTGGTACACCTCCACCAATGTGGTATGCATCAGGGAATATCATGGTTGTCAATCCCATAGACCTCACTAAAAATGATACAATTTACAATGATGTTTGAGAATATGGATCCCTCCCAGAGGCAGTCCACACTGAGCATGATGGTGTTCATACGCAAAAAAAAATAGGTTTCATTAAATTTGAGCGCTCCCTAATCCAATCCCTCACTACCTCTCCAGCGAATCCCCAACAACCAGAATAATAAGAGAGAGGTTGTATACAACCCACCTATTCATCCCAATGTGAATGTGTCCCTATCGCTTGAAGATAGATTCAATTGATAGGAGGATGAAATGAAAATATATAGGTGATTCAATGTTGTACTATTTGAATCAAGCTATCCAACTAAACATGAACCTCATGTAGATTGTCAACACATATTTTCAACATAGGTGATTCTACCACAATGGCTCATCCTGATAATGAAATCAATGTGGGAATTCACATCAAAACTAGAATTAGGACCATCTGTCTACATTATCTGAATCCTAGTAGGATACCAAGATTTACCACCATTGATGAAACAACTAGAACAAATTTAGTCGAATCCACAATAGATTCCCCTAGTCGAGAATACACCTCAAATATTTGTATCACTGGTCCGACCAATCCTTCCCCCGGATACGCTCACCCATGATCATGTTCAATAGGACATGTGTCATGGGATAATGAATACCATTTAATCATTAGCATCCCAATTTGAATCCATGGAAGTATGGTGCGCTCCGTTACAACTTAAATGGAATCCCTACAATGACTATGTAGGAAATGTCTAGTCACTGCCAAATTTCGGGAACCATGTATTCCTAGTCTTCCATGGTTCATGGGACCTTGAAAAACAACTAATGTACTATGCATATTAATTTGATACCGTGATTGGAACCTTAGATTAGTAAAAATAGTGAATCTCATATTATTCATGTGAACCCTTGTAGAGACCCGATGCTTGACGTACATAGATATTACATTACTTTTGCGGAATACTTAATACATAACAAAAACATACACACAAGGATCGTAATAGTTTAGTGTCTTTGGAAACTCAGAATGTAATCTTCTAATCATGGTAAAAGATCTTCAAAATCTCCCATAAATATCTTCCACTTTTTGTTTCCTTACCTAAAACCTTTCTTTTAATCCAAGGGGAAAATAAAACATAAAAAGGGTGAGCTCAAATGCTCAGTAAGGGTAATCATGGATAAAATAAAACATAACATATACATTTGAACTTAAAAACATGAACATAATTTTTAAACATCAAAATCTTGAGCAATGACTTAAAATATGGAAGTACATAAGGCATAGATCATAATGGAACATAAATCATGATATAATAGTATGGGAATAAAACATGTAATTGTGGCATCCATTAAGAACATGTAATGATTTCCATAGTAGCGAAGACATTGCTGCCAAGACCATCTTAGTGGACAAAGTCCCTTTCTGAATCGAGTTCACTCCTCGTTCCCGTCCTATAATACTGATCCAGATTAACTTACCGTTCCATCCATGTCTATCTCATGAGATATAAATCTTTACCCAATGCATTGGAGGGAGATATAGGTCACACCAATCTCGTAATGAAATCATTCTTACCTGTGCCACAAAATACACATACATCATTCATAATAACTCAACGAATAAAATGGGTTACATAAAAATCATCCCATCATCACATAATCCATATAAAAGAAATGGATATTTCATCATAATAAAATTGAAACCATGTAAATCATAGAGACATGATACTTGAAACATACACATGTGAAATAATGTCATCTTAGATGAAAATGGTTTTGATAAAACACTTGAAATGAATTCTTGAGAAAAATATCCTTTTTTCTTCAAAATCATTTTCTTTTAACAAAATTTCATGCAATTTTAAAAGAAAAGGATTTTGTTGAAAATAGTCATGAAATATTTTGTAGTAAGCTTCATGAAAATAAGGCTTTATAAAACCATAAAAATCCTTTCATTCCATATACGTTAAAAAAACATTCTTCTCGTACTTTTGTCGGAAAAGTCAAAAAGTACCTTGTACGGTAAATAAAAGAAAGATTCCTTCCATACCATGGGGTAAAAGTAAAAATGGGTAAAAAGGACTTTAAACATACATGAATAAACTTTTATAAAACATGGACATGGATGATAGCAATATCCCCAGTAAATACTTATGAATAAGCAATCTCGGATAAAAATGAGATTTGCAAAATTATCCCTTACCTTAAGTCAGATATGCTTCGTATGTATCCGAACCTCCTGTATAATGATTTAAATAATGTCATTGACTTATTATAGAATCATATTCATTGTTATGATATCATATATGGTTCACTTATGACTTTATATTACCCGTTCTTTTGTAAATTCCATGTTAAAGAGGGTTTTGGGTAAAATCGTTTCATTTATCGTATGTGTTTCGACTTGTCGTTCTTGATATTATAACTTATATACTGATCTAAATAATTACAGAATGTAAAAAATGATTTATATATAATATATATTCATCATATACATATATATTATAGATCAATAAAAGGAAAAAAATGCACTGTTCATGGAGATGGTAGGCCGTACGTACGCATGAACGTTGTTTTCGTTTTATTATTGAATTGAATGAAATTAAGTAGATGACATAAATAGATATACACATAAATCCAGTATCATTATTATTTCATATATTTCATGATTAATTATTGTATATACTTTATAATCATTCATGAATGGTTTACATGGAGAATGAATCTCATCGCGTCGTGGAGACGGTAGTCCGTACGTACACACGAGCGATGATATCAATCCCATGATCATGGATTTGTATTGAAGTGTATGTATAATATTTCAGAATAAATATCACTTTGAAATAATAATATATAGTTATTATTTATACCATTATATCCATCCATGTAAGGTGGTGGTGGAAAATAGATTACACCACGACGTGGAGACGGTATTCTGTACGTACGCACGCGTGGTGATTTCGTTTTCCATAGGATGGATAAATGGAGAAATAGGGTTGTTTCATACTTATAATAGCATATCAGTATATGAGTTATACTGATGTTATTACTTCATAATGAAACAACTAAATAAGAAGAATTGTAAGAAGAAATAATGTTGAAAGAATCGGTAACAAACATTACCTCTTCTTTGAAGCGCCTCTTTGAGACCTCCTCTTAGGGCACTACAATTGGTATTTGAAGAAGACCAGGACCTCTAGGATGTTTCTAGGGAAGTGGAGAAGATAATTATTCAGGTTTTGGCCGAGATTGAAGGCTAAAAGTGGTGTGAGGAATAGAGGGAGGCGGTTCCCTTTTATAAGGGAGGAGAGGGGCACCTTTGGAATAACTAAAAATATTATTTTATTATAAAGTCATATTCGGTTTTTAATAGCTCCAAATTGATTTATTTCGAATCTAATGTGGGTATGGGTCGAAATACTCTCATCCATAAGAATTTAGACAAGTTTAGATCATTATATTAACCTTAACATTTAGTTTTAATTCTTAGTTAATTAGACTGACATTTACCATGTCACTTTGTATTTTTATATTATATAGCCAATAAACTTACCATATACATCCAAGAGACCCCCAAGTGATTCATTAATAATACAACTATAATGATATAAGAATCTTGGCCGAACCATAGATTTTTAGGAATATAATAACAATTAATAATATAATATTGTTTTTAAAAAACTATTTTATGTCAATTTTGACACTATTTGGTAATTGATTTTTGTGAAAAATCATAACAGAATGATTAGTTAGAAAAAAGTTAATTAAATCAATAATAACATGTCATATTAACATAGATAATTATTTTAATTCATAAAAATTCTCAAATTACATTTATTTGGGTATTTATAACATTAATTATGTCAATATTTCATTAATAAGATAATTTATGCATCATCATTGTGTCATAAATAAATTAGATTATTTTAAGTCTAAAAATTACAAATAAAATACCATTATGTAGGAAATATTTTTAGATTTATAATGAATATTTACAGTCGAATTTATCTTATCTATAACCCTATATTAAAAATGATTTAGTTATTAAACTTTGATTTTAACTAATTTAACCCTTCTTTAAATAAATTAATAATAAATGTCATAATCTAATCCAAGTGGGCCTAAATGGTCATATTTTATTCCTAAGGTTGTTTTTGGACGAATTAAACTTATCCAATAGAATTAGTACATGTGTTATGGTAATAATAATATCATTTTTACCCTTAATTACCCTATTTACGTTTAACCGTGGTAAAAAAAAGTAAAAAGTTATTATTCACCAAAAATTATTTTCATCTCATTGAACCACGTTTTATTCCTTGATATTAACTGTGTCTCTCGGATTTTAGAAATTCCACTCTCATAAGCAGTAAAATTAAGTTTTATGAAAAATTCAATTTTTTTAACTACCACTTAGTGGTTTCACTATTCATCAAAAAATGAATGTTTCCAGTAAAATAACAAAAATTAGGCCTAATCTATATTTGATATTATGCATTCAAAAATGATGTCTATTTTACAAAATTCAAAACATAACATTTGCATTAATTAATTTAAAAATTAATTCCCGTCGTCAAAACAAATAGCGTGTTCTTAAGAGATAATAACTATCAAAAGATTGACACTTGTTTATATTTAGTTTAAATGTGAAATTACATCCAATGACCAACATCGTATTAAGTTGTAAAAATATATTATAAATATACTTTAAAACCACTCAAATTAATAATTTATAACTATTAATTATTTTGATTAAAAAAGTTTTTTTAATTGAAATTTAGAAATTTTCACTATTCATCAGAATATGAAAGTTAACCGAAAAGTACCAAAATTTCACCCTAATCTAATTTTGATATTCTGCATCCAAAAATGAAGTCCATTTTGAAAGATAACATTTATAAAATTTCAAAAAATGGGTATTACTATTCATAACGGCTAGTTCATAATTATATTATAATATTATCTCATTTAGTGAAACTCGGTATTGCGTACTACACACGCTATCAGGGAAGGTCGTGATTGCGTGTAATGCAAGGCATGTCAGGGATGTGTGTTGTGAAAGCTCCTTTTTGTGTAGCATACAACACAAGACATTAATGAAATTAAGAAGAATATTTTTCATAAAATCTCGGGGTGTTACATTCTACCCCCCTTAAAATGAATTTAGCCCTCGAAATTCGTTGGGGTTATAAATGGTTTACTACTCGAAAGTTTAATTAATAGAAACCCACATAGTAAAAAGGAATACCAAAAATTGGCTTAAAAAACTAAATTATGAAATGTAACAGTTACCCAAATTAACTCATCACTGGGTTTCCACGTAGGAGAACATAGGTGAAAATATGGATATGGAAGAAAATTCTTACCATAAAGTTCTGAGGGAGAGTGGTAGAGAACATGGCTATGAAAAATCCAACAATCACAAAGCCATAAATTTGTGACGATCTAAGGTACCATCTGATTCATCAGATATAAGAGCACTAGGACAACATTTTTGGTTTTCAAGATCATTTCCCTAAAGTTGATGAAATTAGAGTTAGAAGAAATACTTTCGTGATTTTGGTACAGTCTCACCGTTGGTCGTTCTTTGGAAAATTTCCACTTCATCTCTTAAAGAAATGAAGTTGAATTTGTCATTCGTGATGTGTTAGCAGATCATGTGATAGAATGATGGGTCATTCCATCTGTCTCAAACAAAAGGTTAGAAAAGTTATCAAAAAATACATAAGTCCATCTATAGTGAGATTAATCATATATGGTTTCTAAAAGGGACTTATAATTCATCTATCATACCGCTTAATAAAATAAAACTAGTTTCTACTAACCAGGGACTTCCTGTAGGCCAGTGGTAGGTGATAAAGGCCAGTCGCACTTTAGTTGTGGGTTCGATTTCCACAGCCTTGTCTGACGCGATGGGTTGTCACCCGTCCTACAGGTTGTCCTTCTTTTTTTAAAAAAAATAATTATTATAAATTTCCATCAATAATATCAAAAAAGTTCTAGCCTTAAACAATACTAACTTATGTCCAACATAATCCATTCCAATCTTTAGGCTTATCAAAAATACTGCTCTCTAATCTCATATTATAGTGAAAACGATTACCAAAGAGTTCATATAACAAGAATGTTAAAACCATCGTTGATCTCCATATATCATGAAATTTGTCTTCTTGGTCACATTCCAAACATTCGAAGGCCTTAATCATGTATTCTCTTGAAAAATGAATACCCATTGAATCTTAGTGAAAACATGAGTGCTGTTAAAAGTTAACTCTTTACACATACCAAAATCCAAAAATTCTATATACTCAAACCATGATATAACCTTCTCCTTATATCAGTTATGAGCTCATGAATACTATCAAACATTTAATTTTCTCCTTATCCCTTCTTTATGTGCATATCATCTACTTTCCAAAAATATCTGAATAACCTTTCATGGTTACTGGTACCATTCATCATACACTTTCAAAACATAAGGAAAGACAACAGTGTAATAATCCTTAGATGTCTCTTTATTCCATAGTACCATGAGATTACTTATACAACATTACACTTGATAAACATGTAATCATTCCACTACCTTCTTAATCCATTGACCGAGCTTCAACAGTTCTTTCATCTCACATATCATTTGTAGTCTCTTCATCACCATCAATATAAATACTAACCATACGACCATACTGATTCTCTTAATGAGACTTTCCCTTAGGACATTGGTTTTCATAATGCCCGTACATTCCACATTTAAAACATTTAACCATTGTTGATGTCATAGCAATACCATTATCCTCATCCCTGGTGTTAACTGAACCTTTTCCTTTGCACTTACTGGCATTGTGTCCTTATTTTCCACACCCAAAGCATCTTCTAGTTCCTTTGAAACATTCTCCTTGATGCCTCTTCCTACATGATTTACATGAGGGGAATTGAACTTTCTTTCCTCTATGATCATCATGAAACTCCATCTTTCTCTTATTATCTGAGTCGGGAAACTTACCAAAGTTGAGATTATTGATCATATTATGAGATTGCTGATTAGGCATAATAACGATGTTTGGACTTCCAAATCCATTTTCATTTCGTTTCTCATGAAGAATATAATTCCATTGTCCATCATATCCTCCATTATCGTGAATCATGTTGTTTCCAGCCATTTTCTAAAACCCAAAAAGAATAGTGTGAGAGGAAAAATCATAATACAGGGGGAGTAACTTCAATATCTAACATCTTATGTTTAATTTTAAGATCTTTACCGTAATTATAGGACTATAACCTATACTTATACTTAACCTTAGGGACATCCCTAGACATACCTTAGAAATATCTCTAGGGATCTCACTAAAGTTATCACATCCTAGTTTACAAAGGTTGACTAATCCTTTCCTCTGATACCTACTGTAGAGACCTAAAGCTTGACGTACATAGATATTACATTACTTTTTCAGAATACTTAATACATAACAAAAACAGACACACAAGGACCATAAGAGTTTAGTGTCTTTGGAAGCTCGGAACGTAATCTTTTAATCATGGTGAAAGATCTTCAACATCTCCCATAAAGATCTTCCACTTTTTGTTTCTTTACCTAAAACCTTTCTTTTAATCCTAGGGGAAAATAAAACAAAAAAAGGGTGACCTAAAATGATCAGTAAGGGTAAGCATGGATAAAATAAAACCTACCATATACATTTGAACTTAAAAACATGAACATAATGTTTAAACATCAAAATCTTGAGCAACGACTTAAAATATGGAAGTACATAAGGCATAGATCATAATGGAACATAAATCATGATAAAATAGCATGGTAATAAAACATGTAATTGTGGCATCCAGTAAGAACATGTAATGATTTCCATAGTAGCCAAGGCATTGCTGCCAAGACCATTTTTGTGGACAAAGTCCCTTTCTGAATCGAGTTCACTCCTCATTCCAGTCCTGTAATACTAAACCGGATTAACTTACCATTCCATCCATGTCTATCTCATGAGATATAAATCTTTACCCAATTCATTTGAGGGAGATATAGGTCCCACCCATCTCATAATGAAATCATTCTTAATTGTGCCACACAATAAACATACATCATTCATAATAACTCAACGAATAAAATGGGTTACATAAAAATCATCCCATCATCACATAATCCATATAAAAGAAATGGATATTTCATCATAATAAAAGTGAAACCATTTAAATCATAGATACATGATACTTGAAACATACACATGTGAAATAATGTCATCTTAGATGAAAATGGTTTTGATAAAACACTTGAAATGAATTCTTGAGAAAAATATCCGTTTTTCTTCAAAATCATTTTCTTTTAACAAAATGTCATGCAATTTAAAAATAAAAGGATTTTGTTGAAAATATTCATGAAATATTTTTTAGGAAGCTTCATGAAAATAAGGCTTTATAAAACCGTAAAAATCCTTTCATGCCGTATACGTTAAAAAAACATTCTTCTCGTACTTTTGTCGGAAAAGTCAAAAAGTACCTTGTAGGGTAAATAAAAGAAATATTCCTTCCATACCATAGGGTAAAAGTCAAAATGGGTAAAAATGACTTTAAACACACATGAATACACTTTTATAAAACATGGACATGGATGATAGCAATATCCCCAGTAAATACTTACGAATAAGCAATCTCGGATAAAAATGAGATTTGCAAAATTATCCCTTACCTTATGTCTGATATGCTTCGTATGTATCCGAACCTCCTGTATAATGATTTAAATAATGTCATTGACTTATTATAGAATAATATTCATTGTTATGATATCATATATGGTTCACTCATGACTTTATATTACCCGTTCTTTTGTAAATTCCATGTTAAAGAGGGTTTTGGGTAAAATCGTTTCATTTATCGTATGTGTTTCGACTTGTCGTTCTTGATATTATTACTTATATACTGATTTACATAATTCTAGAATGTAAAAAATTATTTATATATATTATATATTCATCATATACATATATATTATAGATCGATAAAAGGAATGAAATACACCATTCATGGAGACGGTAGGCCGTACGTACGCATGAACGCTGTTTTCGTTTCCTTATTTAATTGATTGAAATTAAGTAGATGACATAAATATATATACACATAAATACAGTATCATTATTATTTTATATATTTCATGATTACTTACTGTATATACGTTATAATCATTCATGAATGGTTAACATGGAGAATGAATCTCATCGCGTCGTGGAGACGGTAGTCCGTACGTACGCACGAGCGATGTTATCATTCCCATGATCGTGGAATTGTATTGAAGTGTATGTATAATATTTCAGAATCAATATCACTTTTAAATAATCATATATTGTTATTATTTATACCATTATACCCATCCAAGTAATGTGGTGGTGGAAAATAGATTACACCACGACATGGAGACGGTATTCCGTACGTACGCACGCGCGGTGATTTCGTTTTCCGTAGGATGGATAAATGGTGAAATAGGGTTGTTTCATACTTATAATAACATATACTTATATGAGTGATACTGATGTTATTACTTCATAATGAAACAACTAAAGAAGAATAAGTGGAAGAAGAAATATAGTTGAAAGAATCGGTAACGAACATTACCTCTTCTTTGAAGCGCCTCTTTGAGACCTCCTATTAGGGCACTAAAATTGGTCTTTGAAGAAGAACAGGACCTCTAGGATGTTTCTAGGGAAGTGTAGAAGATAATTTGGTAGGGGTTGGCTGTAACGCCCCGACCCCAGCTACCCAGAGTCGGTGCATTACTTCGTAACATTGGCATGATCACAAGAAAGATCAAATATCGAAAGACCGATTGGTTTAGTAGCCTTGGAAACACTAGATATATTCATAAGTTTTACATTACATCATAAAATGAAAAACTACTACAACAACATAATTTCTCCACAGTCCACACTATTATCCCCTCATAATATCCCTGCAGGTCATTCATAATTTACTTCTTCACTTCCTGGAAGAAATAAAACATAGAAAAGGGGTGAGCTCAAATGCCCAGAAAGGATAACAATATAGCGGAAACTTTCATAAATAAGAATAAACATTTAAGGCAATGTATAACTAAAACAAAAGCCTTTTAAACTTAAACATCATCATAATACGACAAAAGTAAAATGAAATAATGCCATTTACTCATTCACATGGATATTCTACTAATCGAATAATCACATGCAAAATCACTAACCACTTTCATAATGTTGGAATGCATAATGCCAGACTATCATAACCACATAGCCAAGGCCTCGTGCCAAGACTACAAATAAGATTTTGTCAAGGACTTGTGCCAAGACACTAGTTTGTCTCATGAGACCTACTGATGCATCGAGGAGCTATAGCGGGCTCCACCCTTCACATATTAAGTCCAATGCATTCCCATATGAAAAGGTTTAAACATAACATAAACATTCGTATTAAAAATAGCATACTAAATGTCAATAATTTCACCATAAACTATGAATGGTATAAAAATAGAACATCCACAGTCAAACATATCACAAAACCTTCAATACAATATAGAAGTTTTGTATTATAATAAATCAACTTCAAATAAGCGTAAAATCCATCAAAGGATGTTGACATAGATGAAATCAAAACACTTTTTAGAGAAATATCTGTTTCTATTTTTGAAATAATTTAAGAGCCATATAAAACAAAACATTTTCTTGAAAATATTCTTATAATCTTGTAAGGAAAGCTTTGAAGATTTTATAACGGCGGAAAATAACCGCACCCGCCGTATAAGTTAAAAAAAACATTCTTACCTTAATTCTGTCAAAAAGGTTAAAAAGGACCTTGTTTTGAAAACGACGGAAAGATTCCTCTTATAAAAAGTCAAAAAGGGTATAAATGACTTTAACCCATATTATTGTAAATAATAAAAATGTTTTGAAATACATTTTGAAGAAACATGGATGTGCATGATAAAGAGATCCCAGTAGATTATTACGTATAAACAACCTCGGATAATGAAAAGATTGTGAAATAACCCTTACCTTGTACTTTTCCTTGGTTGGGGTAGGTTAACCTCCTGTATAATGGTGAAATAATTGTTATTAAATTATACAAGAATCATATAAAATCATATGATATCATATATGATCTTTTAACATTGCTTTGTTGACAATATCTTAGATTTATCGTTGTTTCGGGTGTTAACTTACTCGTTTTCTTTTATATGTTTTGTTACGTAAGTCGTGTTTTTCATGGATAGGTTGTATCTTATTCATATACAGAATGATATCATGTCCTTAAACATTATTTTTAAATCATCAAATGATAATTATACTTGAATGGATACGACGGAGAATGAATCTCATCGCGTTCATGGAGACGGTAGTCCGTACGTACGCACGAGCGACAATATCATTATTTTGATATTAAAATAATATATAATTGGATAGTATATCATATATAAAGAATCATTATCTTGTTATATTTATTATTTACATGAATTACATATCATTATTATACCCATATAAATAATAATATATTGAATAACAATTACACCACGACGTGGAGACGGTAAGCCGTACGTACGCACGTACGGTGACTTGTCATTCAAATGATGGGTAGAATACTGAATATGGTTGTTCCATATTTATAATAACATCAAATTATATAGAAGATACTTGAGTTATAATTTTAGAATTGAAATAATAAACAAAGAGGGAGTGGAAGAAGAAAGAAACTTGAAAGAGGGTGATGAAAATGTTACCTCTTCTTCGGGTTCTTCCTTTTGATTTGATCAAAAGGACTCCTTAGGATGGCTTTCTGACTAAAGTAAAGCTTCTAGGATGAAGGGAGAGAAGTTTGGAGAGTATTTGGGCAGAGGTTGGCCGAACCAAAAGGCTTGAAAGTGTGAATAAGGTGGTAGAGGTGGGGGCCTTTTATAAGAGGAGAGGAGGGGCTCTTTTGGAAAGATTGAAATGTTACATTATTATACAATGCTTTTCGGATTCTAAAGGTCCCACACTTATACAATTCGTGGCTAAGGAGATAAGGGTTCTAAATATCCTCATCCAATAGGCTTTGGACAAGTGTAAGCTGTGGAATTTTCATTATCTTCTCATTTTATTTAAATCGTTAAATAATGAGGTCATCGCTGCATCATCATGATATCATAAATAATTTAATTTATTTAATGTCTAAAAATTCTAAAAAATATAATATGATGTAGGAAATCTTTTTATCTTTCCAATTACTATTTATATTAAAAGATATGACTTGTATAACCCCATATAAAAATTGTTTTAGTAAA
The DNA here is from genome assembly GCA_963277665.1 of Viscum album. NCBI lineage: Eukaryota > Viridiplantae > Streptophyta > Magnoliopsida > Santalales > Viscaceae > Viscum > Viscum album. Next base: position 1,821,278,241 of record OY728135.1, on the reverse strand, counting down.
ACATTTCATGTTTGTATCATTTTTTACTTTAACATTAAATAAAAGGTATTTATGTCATTTTCCAACTAAAGTGGCTCCATGGGGTCCCCAAGTTGACCCATGGATTGTCTTGGTCGGCCATGGAACATACAATGAGGGTAGGACATGTGTCAAGCTCATCTCATATTATTAAAACATTATTTTTACCTTAAACTACACTAATTACCTCTAATCGCGATTAAGAACATAAAAGTTACTATTCACCAAAAATTATTTTAATCTCATTCAACCACATTTTAATTATTAATGACAACCATGTATGTTGTATTTTTGAAAATCAAATCACAGAAGTGGTAATATTTCATTTAAACGAAAAATCAGTTATTTAACTACCACTTAGTGGTTTCACTATTCATCAAAAATTAAAGTTTTTCAGAACAATGCCAAAATTTCACCCTAAGATATAATTGATATTCTGAATTCAAAAATGATGTCTATTTTACAAAATTCCAAACATATAAGTTGCATTAATTAATTTTATAATTAATTCCCGTTGTCACAACAAATAGCATGCTTTTAAGAAACAATTTATATCAAAAGATTGGCAATTGTTTATGTCCATTTTCAATGTTAAATTAATTCTAATGACCACCATTGGATAAAATGGTAAAAATATATTCTAATTATAATTTAAAACCACTAAATAGTATAATTTATCACTATAAATTATTTTGATTAAAAAAGTTGTTTTTAAGTATTTTTCACTATTCATAAAAAATTAGAAGTTCTCAGAAAAATACCAAAAATTCAACATAGGCTAATTTCGATATTCCGAATCCAAAAATGAAGTCCATTTTGATAAATAAAATTTATAAAATTTCAAAAAGTAGGTATTACTATTCACAACGGCTATTTTAATTAGTTGTGGTGTGTGTTAGAGCTCGAGGTTGCGTACAACACACGCTATTGCATTATTCGAAGGGAAACGTACCGTGGAAGCTTGGGGTGTTACATTCTCCCCTCCTTCAAATAATTGCGTCCTCGCAATTTCTAGGGTATTACTGCATAAAAAGACTCGTGTGGTTCTTCATCATAAGTTCCTCAGGTTCCCACGTTGCCTCTTCCATTTTATGATTTCTCCACAAAACCTTTACCAGACGAGTCGTCCGGTTTCTTAGCACCTGCTCCCTCACATCAAGAATTCTGATGGGATCTTCGCAATAAGATAGATCGGGTTCCAGTTCTAATTCCTCATAGGTAAGTACATGTGTTGTGTCGGGCATGTATTTTCTCAATAGCGATATGTGGAAAACATCGTGAACTTTGGAGAGATTTGGCGGCATCGCCAAACGATAAGCTACAGCCCCAATTCGTTCTAGAATTTCGAAAGGTCTGATGTACCTGGGACTCAATTTATCTTTCTTACCAAAATGTATGACTCCCTTCCATGGAGATACATTCAGAAAAACATGATCTCCCACCTGAAATTCCAAAACCTTTCTTCTGTTATCGGCATAGCTCTTCTGCCTACTTTGAACTGATTTGATGTGGTTTTGGATTACCTTCACCTTTTCCATTGTTTCTTCCACCAGTTCTGGTCCCACAAGTTTTCTTTCACCAATGTCATCCCAACAGGTTGGTGTACAACATCTCTTTCCGTATAACGCTTCATAAGGTGCCATCTGAATGCTTGAATGGAAGCTATTGTTATAGGAAAATTCTACCAGTGGTAAGTATTGATCCCACATACCCTGAAAGTCAAGAGAGCATGATCTCAACATGTCTTCTAAGGTTTGAATAGTCCATTCTGATTGTCCATCTGTTTGAGGGTGATAAGCAGTGCTCAAACAAAGTTCATTATCAAAGGCCTTCTGAAGACTTTTCCAGAATCTTGAAGTAAAACGAGGATCACAATCAGAAACAATCGATAGGGGTACTCCATGAAGTCTTACAACTTCATTAATATATAATCTTGCTAGACGTTCAAGTGGTAGATCCTCCCATATAGCCAGAAAATGTGCTGACTTAGTAAGACGATCAACAATGACCCATATTGCATCATTCCTTCTAGGAGTCTTTGGTAGTCCCATGACAAAGTCCATCGTAATATTATCCCATTTCCACTCAGGTATGGGAAGAGGTTGCAATACTCCACCAGGATGTTGCCTTCCAGCTTTCACTTGTTGACAAACCATACACCTCGACACAAAATCAGTAATCTCCCTCTTCATATTGTCCCACCAAAAATGTTCCTTCAAATCTCTATACATTTTGGTGCTCCCAGGGTGTATAGAGAAATTGGAACTATGAGCATCATCCAGCAATTCCCTTTTTAGATCATGTATATCGGGAACACAAAGTCTCTTCCTGAATTTCAAAATTCCATCCTTATACACAAAGTCCCTCAATCTTCCATCATTCACATCTTTAATCTTCTTCTGAAATTCTTCATCATTGGTCTGAGAACTCTTAATCCTTTCTAGTAATGATGGCTTGGAAACCATTTGAAAAAGCATTGATATTTCACCTTCCCTAGTTATTCCCATGTCCATCTTCACTAGATCCAAGAAAATTGGATCCCTTTCAATTCTCATCACATTCAAAACTCCATGGTCTTTTCTACTCAAAGCATCTGCCACCTTGTTTGGCTTCCCCGGGTGGTAATGTATCGTGAAATCATAATCCTTGATTAGTTCAAGCCATCGCCTTTGCCTCATGTTGAGTTATTTTTGTGTGAAAATATACTTCAAACTCTTGTGATCAGTATAAATCTCACATTTTTCACCATAGAGGTAATGTCTCCATATCTTTAAAGCAAAGATCACAGCTGCTAACTCAAGATCATGAGTAGGATAGTTTTTCTCATGAATTTTTAGCTGTCGTGACGCATAGGCAATAACCTTATCATTCTGCATAAGGACACAACCAAGTCCTTTCTTCGATGCATCACTATAAATAACAAACCCATCATTCCCCGATGGTAGAGTCAATACAGGGGCATTTACTAATCTTCTCTTCAGTTCTTCAAAAAATTCCTCACACTCTTTTGTCCAGACAAATTTAATCCCTTTACGTGTGAGCTTTGTCAATGGGTTAGCCAATCTGGCAAAATTCTGGACGAAACGTCGATAATAACCTGCTAAACCAATAAAACTGCATACCTCAGTTATACTAGTCGGTGCTGGCCATTCTTGGATTGCCTTGGTTTTAGAAGGATCAACAGAAATTCCATCCTTAGAGACAATATGGCCAAGAAAAGAAATCTCATGAAGCCAGAATTCACACTTACTAAATTTCCCATATAATTCATGTCTTCTAAGAGTCTTCAGGATAATGTGTAAGTGATTTTCATGATCTTCGTGGCTTTTGGAGTATACCAAGATATCATCAATAAATACCACTACAAAGTCATCAAGATATTCCTTGAAAACTCTATTCATTAGATCCATGAAAACAGAGGGTGCATTAGTCAATCCAAAAGGCATTACTGTAAACTCGTAATGCCCGTACCTTGTTCGAAATGCTTTCTTTGGAACGTCTTCCTTCTTCACACACAACTGATGGTATCCAGAACGAAGGTCAATCTTTGAAAAGTATTGAGCTCCATGCAGTTGGTCAAACAAATCATCAATGCGAGGTAGGGGATACTTTTTCTTTATTGTTATAGCATTGATCTCCCTATAGTCAATGCACAACCTCATAGATCCATCTTTCTTCTTAACAAAAAGAACAGGGGCTCCCCAAGGAGAAACACTAGGGCGAATAAATCCCTTATTACTCAATTCCTCTAGTTGTTTCTTTAGTTCAACTAATTCCACAATGGCCATTCTATAAGGGGTCTTCAATATTGGCCTTGATCCAGGAATTAAATCAATGGAAAACTCAACTTCTCGTTCTGGAGGATGTCCAGGTAAATATTCCGGAAACACATCAACATATTCTCTCACAATAGGTACATCCTGTATTTGAATATTCCTTTCCTCACCCTCAGTAATTTCCTTCTCTTCCTCCCCAATAATTGAATTTAGTTGAGCTACGGGGGGTGGATCTAGATAAGAATTATGTGGTGACGATTCGGCTCTAAAGATAAGGTGTTCCTTATCATCATCATCAAGAATCGTAACCTCTTTCCTCTTACAATAAATTTTTTCATCATGGTCCGAAAGCCAATCCATACCGAGGATTATATCAAATTCAATCATGGGTATGACGATGAGATCAGCAGGTAAAGAACATTTAGGTGCTCTAATGGGAACTAATCGACAAAACTTTGTTGCAACAATACTTCCCTTAGGGGTTTTGACTGACAACTCCCTTGTTAAATCAAATTGGAAATATCTAATTTTCTTAGCAAACTGGGAAGATATGAAACAATGCGATGATCCAGAATCAAATAATGCATTTTCTAAACTTGAGGAAACCATTAAATTACCTGCCACCACGTCTTTCGGAGCTTCCACCTCAGCAGTAGTGATAGCATAAGCCTGGCCCTGATCCCTTGGCCTCTTCTGAGATAAGTTCCCCTGACGCTTAGGACATTCATTTGCATAATTTCCCTTCTCTCTACAATTATAGCATTCCACGTTGACAGCCACTTTCTTTCCCTTGCATTCATGAGCTTGGTGGCCTTTTTCACCACACTTGTAACATACTCCTTTTCCTTTTAGACAGGCACCAGGGTGCTTCCTACCGCAATTATCACAGGGTGGAAATTCATTTCTACCCTTCTTCCATGTTTCCTTATTTCCTTTCCCAGAGTTTTCAGCGGATCTCTTCTTATCTTGCTTTGATTTAAAGTCATAAGACTTAGAGAATTCCTTTTCCGTCTTGATAGCGCACGAGACAATACCTTCATATGAAGAGAAGGTTTGTGATACTAAAGCTCGACGGAGAAATGGTTTCAACCCATCAAAGAAACGATCAGTCTTACTTCTTGGGTTACGTATGTAATCTGCAGCATACCTTTCTAACCTTGTAAAGTTAGCCTCATACTTTGCGACATTCTCATTCTCCTTCTTCCTTAGACTCAGAAATTGCCTTTCCATATCCGCTCGATGGTCTCGAGGAAAGTATTTCTCTAAGAACAGCTCTTTGAACTCCTACCATTCCATGTTTGTTAATTCATCATCTTCCTTTGTGTTTTGAATTAGTGACCACCATTGATCGGCATCTCCAGTGAGGCGGTAAACTGCCATGACAACAATCTCCGTTTCACTACTCCCCAAGGCATGGAATATTTTCTCTATGGAATTTATCCATTGCTCAGCTACTATAGGATTTGTACTCCCATTGAAGGTTGGTGGTTGTTGCCTCATGAAACGGTCTAGCATTGATCCTCCACGTTGCGGATCAGGGTGCTCCATACGAGTAAGGTTGTTATTCATAACCTGCGTGAGTTATCCCAGTACGGTGAGAAGCTGATCAGCACCAGTTGTATCACTAGATCCACCATAATTATCTTGAGCAGGAGGGTAATCCCTACACGGAGTGTGTGCATTGATACGGTTTCCATTCCTTCCACTAGGCTCCATTTCTAAATAATGGCATAAACTAGATTAGTTCATGAATCAAAATACATAATTCCATACTTGTAAAACACTTAACATAAATGGAACTAATTATGGATATAATCCATAATTATAAAAATGTTTTCTTTGTAGAAGTATATACTCGTAACCCTTCATAGTGGTTTGTAAAGAAAATGGGAATTATCCAAAGCATATCCCCTGGGAGTGTCGTAACCAAGAGTGCAGCAAGGCCCATTGTCGTGCACCAGTTCCCGTTCGAGTCTAGCTCAAAGCGGTGTTTTCGGGTTTTACCCCTAGATACATATGTGCCAGAGCTGCCTCTACCTTCTCGTATCCAGATAGGGATGTGTTGCTTGGAAAACTCACAACATCTCTATAATACCAAAATTCTAGGAAGTTCTTCTATACTAATCCTCAAAGTCTATCTTCAGGATATGTGCTCTAATCAGAGTTTATCTAAATCTTTCTTCCAAGGTTAGTACTAAACTGCCTCTGATACCAACTGTAACGCCCCTACCCCAGCTACCCAGAGTCGGTGCATTACTTCGTAACATTGGCATGATCACAAGAAAGATCAAATCTCGAAAGACCGATTGGTTTAGTAGCCTTGGAAACGCTTGATATATTCATAAGTTTTACATTACATCATAAAATGAAAAACTACTACAACAACATAATGTCTCCACAGTCCACACTATTATCCCCTCATAATATCCCTACAGGTCATTCATAATTTACTTCTTCACTTCCTGGGAAAAATAAAACATAGAAAAGGGGTGATCTCAAATGCCCAGTAAGGATAACAATATAGCGGAAACTTTCATAAATAAGAATAAAAATTTAAGGCAATGTATAACTAAAAAAAGCCTTTTAAACTTGAACATCATCATAATATGGCAAAAGTAAAATTAAATAATGTCATTTACTCATTCACATGGATATTCTACTAATCAAATAATCACATGCAAAATCACTAACCACTTTCATAATGTTGGAATGCATAATGCCAGACTATCATAACCACATAGCCAAGGCCTCGTGCCAAGACTAAAAATAAGATTTTGTAAAGGCCTTGTGCCAAGACACAAGTTTGTCTCATGAGACCTACCGATGCATCTAGGAGCTATAGCGGGCTCCACCCGTCACATATTAAGTCCAATGCATTCCCATATGAAAAGGTTTAAACATAACATAAACATTCGTATTAAAACTAGCATACGAAATGTCAATAATTTCACCATAAACTATGAATGGTATAAAAATAGCACATCCACAGTCAAACATATCACAAAACCTTCAATACAATATAGAAGTTTTTTATTATAATAAATCAACTTCAAATAAGCGTAAAATCCATCAAAGGATGTTGACATAGATGAAATCAAAACACTTTTTAGAGAAATATCTCTTTCTATTTTTGAAATCATTTAAGAGCCATATAAAACAAAACATTTTCTTGAAAATATTCTTATAAGCTTGTAAGGAAAGCTTTGAAGATTTTATAACGGCGGAAAATAACCGCACCCACCGTATAAGTTAAAAAAACATTCTTACCTTAATTCTGTCGAAAAGGTTAAAAAGGACCTTGTTTTGAAAACGACGGAAAGATTCCTCTTATAAAAAGTCAAAAAGGGTATAAATGAATTTAACCCATATTATTGTAAATAATAAAAATGTTTTGAAATACATTTTGAAGAAACATGGATGTGGATGATAAAGAGATCCCAGTAGATTATTACGTATAAACAACCTCGGATAATGAAGAGATTGTGAAATAACCCTTACCTTGTACTTTTCCTTGGTTGGGGTAGTTTAACCTCCTGTATAATGGTGAAATAATTGTTATTAAATTATACAAGAATCATATACATTCATATGATATCATATATGATTATTTAACATTACTTTGTTAACAATATCTTAGATTTATCGTTGTTTCGAGTGTTAACTTACTCGTTTTCTTTTATATGTTTTGTTACGTAAGTCGTGTTTTTCATGGATAGGTTGTATCTTATTCATATACAGAATTATATCATGTCCTTAAACATTATTTTTAAATCATAAAATGATAATTATACTTGAATGGATACGACGGAGAATGAATCTCATCGCGTTCGTGGAGACGGTAGTCCGTACGTACGCACGAGCGATAATATCATTATTTTGATATTAAAATAATATATAATTGGATAGTATATCATATATACAGAATCATTATCATGTTATATTTATTATTTACATGAATTAAATATCATTATTATACCCATCTAAATAATAATATATTGAATAACAATTACACCACGACGTGGAGACGGTAAGCCGTACGTACGCACGTATGGTGACATGTCATTCAAATGATGGGTAGAATACTGAATATGGTTGTTCCATATTTATAATAACATCACAGTATATAGAAGATACTGGAGTTATAATTTCAGAATTGAAATAACAAACAAAGAGGGAGTGGAAGAAGAAAGAAACTTGAAAGAGGGTGATGAAAATGTTACCTCTTCTTCGGGTTCTTCCTTTTGATTTTATCAAAATGACTCTTTAGGATGGATTTCTGACTAAAGTAAAGCTTTTAGGATGAAGGTAGAGAAGTTGGGAGAGTATTTGGGTAGAGTTTTGCCGAACCAAAAGGCTTGAAAGTGTGAATAAGGTGGTAGAGGTGGGGGCCTTTTATAAGAGGAGAGGAGGGGCTCTTTTGGAAAGATTGAAATGTTACATTATAATAAAATGATTTTCGGATTCTAAAGGTCCCACACTTATAAAAGTCGTGGCTAAGGTGATAAGGGTTCGAAATCTCCTCATCCAATAGGCTTTGGACAAGTGTAAGCCTTGGATTTTGCATTATCTTCTCATTTTATTTAAATCGTTAAATAATGAGGTCATCGCTGCATCATCATGATGTCATAAATAATTTAATTTATTTAATGTCTAAAAATTCTAAAAAAAATACTACGATGTAGGAAATCTTTTTATATTTCCAATGACTATTTATAGTCAAAAATATTACTTGTATAACCCCATATAAAAATTGTTGTAGTAAAACATTTCATGTTTGTGTCATTTTTTACTTTAACATTAAATAAAAGGTATTTATGTCATTTTCCAACTAAAGTGGCTCCATGGGGTCCCAAAGTTGACCCATGGATTGTCTTGGTCGGCCATGGCACATCCAATGAGGGTAGGACATGTGTCAAGCTCATCTCATATTATTAAAACATTATTTTTACCTTAAACTACACTAATTACCTCTAATCGCGATTAAGAACTTAAAAGTTACTATTCACCAAAAATTATTTTAATCTCATTCAACCACATTTTACTTCTTAATGACAACCATGTATGTCGGATTTTTGAAAATCAAATCACAGAAGTGGTAATATTTCATTTAAACGAAAAATCAGTTATTTAACTAGCACTTATTGGTTTCACTATTCATCAAAAATTGAAGTTTTTCAGAACAATGCCAAAATTTCACCCTAAGCTATAATTGATATTCTGAATTCAAAAATGATGTCTATTTTACAAAATTCCAAACATATAGGTTGCATTAATTAATTTTATAATTAATTCCCGCTGTCACAACAAATAGCATGTTTTTAAGAAACAATTTATATCAAAAGATTGGCAATTGTTTATGTCCATTTTCAATGTTAAATTAATTATAATGACCACCATTGGATAAAATGGTAAAAATATATTCTAATTATACTTTAAAACCACTAAATAGTATAATTTATCACTATAAATTATTTTGATTAAAAAAGTTGTTTTTAAGTATTTTTCACTATTCATAAAAAATTAGAATTTCTCTGAAAAATACCAAAAATTCAACATAGGCTAATTTCGATATTCCGAATCCAAAAATGAAGTCCATTTTGATAAATAAAATTTATAAAATTTCAAAAATTAGGTATTACTATTCACAACAGCTAGTTTAATTAGTTGTGGTGTGTGTTAGAGCTCGAGGTTGCGTACAACACACGCTATTGCATTATTCGAAGGGAAATGTATCGTGGAAGATTGGGGTGTTACATTGGCCGATCTTGAAGGCTCAAAGTGGTGTGAGGAAGAGAGGGAGGAGGTGCCCTTTTATAAGGGAGGAGAGGGGAACCTTTGGAATAACTAAAACTATTATTTTATTATAAAGTCATATTCGGTTATTAATAGCTCCAAATTGATTTATTTCGAAGATAAGTTGGGGATGGGTCTAAATCCTCTCATCCAATATAATTTATACAAGTTTAGGTCATTATATTAACCTTAACTTTTAGTTTTAACTCTTAGTTAATTAGATTGACATTTACCATGTCACTTTGTATTTTTATATTATATAGCTAATAAACTTACCATATACATCCAAGGGACCCCAAAGTGGTCCATTAATGATACCTCTATCATGATATTAGCATCTTGGCCGAACCTTAGATTTTTAGGAATATAATAACAATTAATAATATATTATTTGTTTAAAAAAACTATTTTATGTCAATTTTGACACTATTTGGTAATTGATTTTTGTGAAAATCATAACAGAATGATTATTTCTAAAAAAGTTAATTAAATCAATACTAACATGTCATATTAACATAGAAAATTATTGGAATTCATAAAAAGTCTCAAATTACATTTATTTTGGTATTTATAATATCAATTATGTCAATATTTCATTAATAAGATAATTATTGCATCATCATTGTGTCATAAATAAATTAAACTATTTTAAGTCTAAAAATTACAAATAAAATACCATTATGTAGGAAATTATTTTATATTTCTAATGAATATTTATAGTCTAAATTATCTTATGTATAACTCTATATTAAAAATCATTTAGTTATTAAACATTGATTTTAACTATTTTAACCCTTCTTTAAATAAATTAATAATAAATGTCTTAATCTAATTCAAGTGGGCCTAAATGGTCATATTTTATTCCTAAGGTTGTTTTTGGCCGAATTACACTTATCCAATAGAATTAGGACATGTTTTAGGGTAATAATAATATCATTTTTACCCTTAATTACCATATTTACTTTTAACCATTGTAAAAAAAGTAAACAGTTACTATTCACCAAAAATTATTTTCATCTCATTGAACCAAATTTTAGTCCTTGATATTAACCGTGTCTCTCGGATTTTCAAAATTCCACTCACAGAAGCGGTAAAATTAATTTTTATGAAAAATTCATTTTTTTAAACTACCACTTAGTGGTTTCACTATTCATCAAAAAATGAAAGTTTCCAGAAAAATACCAAAAATTAGGCCTAAGCTATATTTGATATTATGAATTAAAAAATGATTTCTATTTTACCAAATTCAAAACATATCAGTTTCATTAATTAATTTAAAAATTAATTCCCATCGTCAAAACAAATAGCATGTTCTTAAAAGATAATAACTATCAAAAGATTGACACTTGTTTATGTTTGGTTTAAATGTGAAATTACATCCAATGACCAACATTGTATTAATTTGTAAAAATATATTCTACATATACTTTAAAACCACTCAAATTAATAATTTATCACTATTAATTATTTCGATTAAAAAAGTTGTTTTTAATTAAAATTTAGTAATTTTCACTATTCATCAGAATGTGAAAGTTATCCAAAAAGTACCAACATTTCACCCTAAGCTAATATTGATATTCCGAATCCAAAAGTGAAGTCTATTTTGAAAGATAAAATTTATAAAATTTCAAAAAATGGGTATTACTATTCATAACGGCTAGTTCATAATAATATTATAATAATATCTCGTTTAGTGAAACTCGGTATTGTGTACTACACACGCTATCAAGGAAGGTCATGATTATGTGTAATGCAAGGCAAGTCAGGGATGCATGTTGTGAAAGCTACTTTTGGTGTAGCGTACAATACAAGACATTAATGAAATTAAAAAGAATATTTTTCATAAAATCTCGGGGTGTTACAACCCTACAAGCTTAAGCTTTCGTATGGTATACCATCTTGCTAGATAATTCGTTAACATTGTGGTAGTACCTTCGATGGAATTTCCTCTTCAAATTCAGTTCAATTTTGCTAAAAAAATATTCAGTGACCTCATGAATAGAAAACAATGGGATAATGAGAGAGTTTCATACATAATTTCTAGAGGGAAAATCCTAACTTACTCCCTAAACCGGCTGCTCCACCAAGATGAGATGCTTTCCATGTGCATCGACAATCTCCATGATAAGCTACGAACACCACTAATCCTATTGAAGTATGAAAGTGGGATCTAGTATTTATTTACCATTTCATAGAGAATATAGGATCCCCTATAATGGACTAATCTAAATTCAAAAGAAACCCCATCAATCACAGGAAAAGGTGGGAAGAGTCAATGTAGTTTACGTTGTGCAAAAGCCACCACCTACACCAGATCCAGCTCCAAGTCTTGCAGAAAATAGTGTAGAGCCTCTTATATGCTAATAGTCACCCTTTCCCTTACAAGATGAATGGATGGGATCCAAAATGAATCAATTCAAGTAGTGAATGAATAAAATATACTTCTTTTGAGATAATGATGTATGTGGATACTTTGTAGATTCAATGAATTACGACCTACTCCAGCTACCAAAACTAATGAGGATTGTGGATGTAGGTATCGATGAGTAGATAGATTATTTTTTATATCACAGAATACTAGGAGAAACCATCTATGAGTGATTTTTCTTCAAGGTATTCCTGTAAAAGATGTAATATTCTACGCAAGTCAAAATGGGACCTCTGCCATCACAAGTGCGTATGTTTACACCAACGTCCATCATGAATAAGGGGAGAGGAATAAAGACTTTAGAAAAGTGGACCATATATTATATGGTTGTATGATTTGGAAAAAATTCAGTCAATCCTATGGTATCCTCCATGAATAGTTGATGTACACAATTATGCCACCAGCAGCTCCTGATGGGGTGTATCCCACATTCTAGGCCAATTAATCCTATAAGGGTTTAGAAGATCATGTGAATGAAGAGAAACCTATACCAATGTGAAATTAGCTCTCACACTCAGATTTAATGCTAATAAATATGAGAATATGAGAACCACCCCACCAAATGGAATAATGGGCACCGGCCCACCAAACATTGTAAGTTTATTGGGAAAATTTATCCTCAAATGAAAAACTGATCATTGGATCCATTAATGAAATTCACTTAGTGGATCCATTCTATGATGAAGAGTATTTATATGAAACTGAGTTCCCCACATCCAATTAGGCATCCATAGGAAGGGGCTATAGAATCACATGATATTTGGGTAGAGACAGTCATGGTAGAAACAAAACTTCTCACCACACATCCTCTCAAATAGTCAATGTCAAAGAAACTCACAGAAGAGCACTTCAATGGATCAACAAGAATGGGAATATTTTCCTACCCCTTCCAAATTACATTATGACCTTATCATCATAGAGTATACATCAGAAGAAGTGAAGATATCTTATCGCCTATGGCATATAGGTAGACCTATCTGGAAAAATTCTCAAATTGTAGAAGCACCACCAACTCCGGCTTCTAGAGCCATTCCATCTACATCCAGTGCTCAAGCCCCTAAATTGCCTAATAAAGAGAATCCTGAAAAAATGAATTGTTAGTTGTTAGAGATGAAATATGAAATTCTGAAATAGTTATCCTCGATACATGTCAAGCTATCAATCCTGGAAGCATTGAATCTATCAGCAAACCTAAGGGAATTCCTCATCAAAGCTTTACTAAGCCCCTATGAGTTTGAAGTAGAAGTATATTTCACTTAATTCTATCAAATAGTGATAGGACATGAATATTACTATGTTGTAATCTCTTTTATGAATCAATATGAAGAAAATGTTGTGAAGGGGAAAATCAAACCACTATACGTGTCTGGAAAGATAAGTAGCGTTGATATTTGAAAAATATTCAACAAAAATGGATCCAAAATTAATCTCATTACAGTATGGACACTTCTTCGGTTATTCTACAATGAGGAATACTTGAAACATTGTATTATGACCCAGTTAGGCTATGAAAAAAGTGAGAAAAAGTATTTGGGCCAAATAGAGTTCAATAATTGTCTTGGTGACCTCAGAGGTGACTCAAAATATTGGTGGGTTTGAAAAATTATAGCCAGAAATGTTCTCCTTGGAAGGCCCTAGCTGTATCATCATATTGCATTCCCCTTATCATACCATTAGTGGGTCAAGTACATAATTAATGGAAATAATATTAAATTCAATGCTGATAAGTCCCCATTTGAATCGTGTGAGTCACACTATATTGATGATGGATTTTATGATTTATAAGGGAAGTAACACTAAGCCGATGGGATTGATTGGGTCACTACTCCAAAAGGATTTGAGTTGGTACCTTCTGAACCTATTATGATGATCGTAGAAGAATACGTATGACACATCAATTAGGTGGAGTTTATGAGTCCTTGTTTGGGTGCATATTCGACAGTTCTCATGACTTCAGTCACGGCTGCATATCCTCATAGTGTTGAAAGTTCCACTAGTTATCCAAATAATGGTGAATGTTTTGATAAAAATGAACTACCCTCAATTCCCCAACCACACAAATTAATGCAGAAGAGATGAAATATGCTCCTCTACCCCTCAGTCCATCCTCTCTTGGAAATACCCCATAGTCAATTGGGATAGAGGAAACTGATTCATCCTCCAAATACCAAAATTATTACTCATCTATGTATTCTATAGAGCTCATCTCATGAATTGTCTCCCCAATGTAAGATGAAAATGATGATGAGTAGGATGTATAAGAGGAGGGATAAGATCTTATGGATTCCCCTTCATCATTTGAAGAAGGTATCTATACCACCATTGATGAACTTAGGTAGCTTAACCCAGGAACCAAAGAAGACTTATGGCCTACGTTGATTAGTGTGGCCATGTATTATGAAGATAAATAGGCATACACCTCATTCTTAAGGTTGAACTAAGATTTGTTTCCATAAAACTATAAATAAATGTCAGGTCTAGATCTTGAGGTTTCCACTCACCACCTTGGTCTACCAAAAGTCCAGTAAGGTTACAAGCAAGCTGCCAGAAGGACACATCTGACGCATTCTTCCAACATAGAGGCTAATGTTGACAATATCATTAGAGAAAAAATTATAATGGAGGTCCAATATCCCATTTATATTTCCATAATAGTTCCCATCATAAAGAAAAATTGGAATATTAGATTTTGTATTGATTGCGGGGACCTCAATCCACACTTCTGGAAAGATTACTTCTTGGTCCTGATCACATAATTTCTAATCGATGCAACTATTTGATATGAGCCTCTATCTTTCATAAAAAGCTATTTAGGGTATAACCAAATCTGAATAGCCTAATAATATTAAGTATACACCACCTTCACAATTCCTAGGTAGTATTTTCTATAAGGTGATTCCCTTTGGTTTGAAAAAATATGGCGCCACATACCAATGATCCAAGCATCTCATATTCAAGCACTTCATAGGAAAGTTCATCAAATTAAATGTGGTTGATTTGGTGGTTAAGTCACAATGGTTTCTGTACCACCTCTTAGATCTTAAAATTGTATTCAACAAACTATTATAGCATAGTTTGAAAATAAACCCATTGAAATGTGGTTTTGGGGTTACCTCAATGAAATTCCTCGTCTTCATCATACACCACCATTGTATTGTAGTCAATCCCCTGAAGGAAAAGTATATCCTTGTAATTTCACCTCCTCGCAACCTCACTATGTTGAGAGGACTCCACAGACACATTTCCTATGTTTGATTCTTCATATAAAACCTCTCAGGGAATTTTTTTCCCTTCACCAAGTTTATGATAATGTTGTAAAATATCAATTGTATGGAGACTGTTAAGAATAATTTGAAACCCTCAACTAATAGATATTTAGCCCACCAGTGCTAATTTTTCATTTATATGGGTGACCAATCATTCTATATATAACCACCTTGAAGTGATCTCTATGTGCCTTCCTACAACAGAAGAATGATGCTGGAAATGAAAAGAGACTTTATTTTCATAGACAAACCCTAATCGATGCTAAGGATCGATATTCAAATATCGAGAATAGATGATAGGATGTTATCATTATGGTCTAGAAGATGACAAATTACCTTCATCACTGTGAGGTTTATTTTTCCTCATGTAATAACCCACTTAAGAATATTCACAATTATCCAATATTGACTGGGTGCCTTTCATGGTGGGTGGTCATCCTTCAACAGTTCAATATAGGGTTCATACTGTAGAATGTCAGCAAAGGCCAGGAATTAGCGGATTTCCTGGAATATCATCCCTCAATAGAAGTGGCCCCATTGGATGTTTAACTACCTGTTGAAGAGGTGGTAACCTTCCAATACGGATCCCAAACATGTGAAATGCACATTGATGGTGCATCGAGAAGCCTGCTAGAAAAAAAGATGAAAGATCTCAGGATCTACAAATTGGGGTTAGAAGTGATACTTATATCTCTGGAAAATATAGTTTTTCAACACTCCCACCTCCTATCAGAGGGGTACACATACAATGAATCAGTGTACCATGCCCTTACCCTAGGCTTGGTTATAACACTCAAAATACAAGAAGGACATCTGAAGATAAAAGGTGTTTAAGAACTGCTCATCAAGAAATTAAATAGTGACTACACTATTAATTAAAGGGATCTTATTAATTCGATGAACCACACACAAGAACTGATAGAAGAGTTCCCGTCAGATCCAACAATGAATTCTGTCCCCTGATTTCAAAATGCATATATGGATGCATTGGGAAATGCAACCACAGCTTCTACTAGCATAGATCGGAATGAAATTTCCATCAACATTTCCCATCACAGGATGGTCTTACCTTTCATTCAGTCCAACACATATGTAATCAATGAGATCAGCCCCATCTCTGAGTTGTATATTCCTACCACCAACTAGAAAACTCCCATTTCTGATTACCTTCGAAGGATAGATCTCCCACCAGATTGGTATGGAAGGGAAGAGATCCAGATATTTACAGTCACCTTTGTGTTTTACGATGTAACAAACAAGCTAAAGGTACTCTATAAGCGAGGCCTTTATGGATTCTTTCACTGGTGAGTTGATGGAGGATAAATCACTTCAATCATAAAATAATTACAAGTCCATGATTTTGGGGAACATCAATTTTCATCCAAGATCACTCATCAAATTCGAATACTTGGGTATCATTGGCCAACTATGATGTAGGATTGTGCTCAATCTAACATAAAGTGTCACTCCTATCAGGTTCATGCCAATTTCATTCACCATCCCTCAAAGTTAATTCACATGACCATGTACTATTTTCCATATACCATATTTGGAATGGACGTCGCAGGACCGTATCCTTCAACTAAGGCCCAAATAATAAAATATATTCTCAGAGAAACTGAATTCTTTTCCAAATGGGAAAATGTTTTACACCTTAAAGAGGTCAGGGAAAAAATCATTGTCAGCTTTTGGAAAGCCAATATCGTTACCATATTTGGTGTCCCTCATACTATAATGGCGGAAAATGGCACCAATTTCAACTCTATTTAATTGGACAAACTATATCAGGAGTTTGGAATAAATACCAACCATTCATCTTGCTACCATGAAGTGACCAATAAGAAGATAAATGCCTTCAACAAGACCCTATATAGTATACACTAGAAGCCTTTAGAAAATGACATGTAGTCATGGCAAAAAAAGGTCCTACATGATTTTTGGTCTTATTAGACCATGACCCATACCGCCACCCAAGAAACCCCAAATTCAATAGTACATGGGATAAAAGTAGTTCTATGTATTGAAGTCAAACAGCCCTTTCTCCATGTTTCCATCTGTGATCAAATATCCCGATATGAGAAATCACATAAATAACTCTATGAGATGGAGTAGCTGAATGAGAAAAGATCACACACTGTACACCATTTGTAAATACACCAAAACTAGATTGCATGAGTATTCAACAAAAAGGTTCTCCTTCGGTCTTTCCTATAAGGTGGAATGGTGTTCGTCCTCACGACTTCGATGATACTTCAAAAAGAAACCCCCAAAATTGGATCGAAAATAGGAAGGACCATATTTCATACAAAAGGTCTACTCCAAAAGAGCATATTCTTTAATTTCAATGGATGAAATTCTTACCACTTCTCGTAAAAATGCAAGGTTATTGAAGAAATATTTCATGTACATAGGAATTCATCCTAATCACATGATGTTAATCTACAAGGTGAAATTAGTCCTTACCACATGATGTTAAACTCCACGTCCAAAAAATTATTAATCCCATGAAATTAAACTACAGGATTCAAAATTACCTTACATTCATGTTGGGTGAAAGTAATCCTTACTTCCCAATGTTAAACACTATAGCCAAAAATTCTTAATCACAATACATAAAACTACAAGATACAACATGCCCTTCCTTTCATGTCGTGCGAAATTCTTCCTTAGCGCAAGATGTTAAACTGAGTGGAGAAAAATTATACACCACAAGACATTAATTTGAAAGGAATTGGTCATCCTAGCTAGAATATGTGAAACTGTACGGGGTCAATCATGTTATAGTTAATGGTTTTCTGATCATGAATCAGATCGTGTCCATATAATTGTACAAAAATTCCTCGGCTCCCATCTGAGTGTCCTACGTGTGTTCCAGGTCCAAATGGGGGGCCTCAATTCCCTAGAAATATGGGTGTCTTGATTACTATATATATATATATTATATGTAACGATTCTTGTCACAGTCTCATCCACCACCAGCACCCAATAAAAGAAAAAAACATTCATCGTATCCCTGTGTATGGAATCAACCTACACGAGGAGGTCATTTCATAGAACAATTTGTGTCTTGATTCTTAACCTCTCGGGATAAATAGTCTCTCCAAAACTCTAAATCCCTATCCATCCACCACCATGTAAAATCCACCCTCTATATGTATGGTCTTGACCAACACATGGAGCTATAGAACTACATGTGGCTTCATTCCTCCCCAGGAAGGATACGTAGTGATGCCTGGGTTCCACATCCTTGGAACCAGACAACAAGAATTAAAAATTACCCTTCCCATGTGTAAAGGTATGACATGCATAGTAAAATATATATAACCACATAAAGATTAATTTATATCTACAAAGAATACTTAAGCTACATATAGGTCTTCAAAATTGGGCCAGGTAGTAAAAATATAATCAACGAAAATTTTTTGGGTCCTTCATCATGTCCCCCATATGTGGAGTAATCCTTTTGTTTCCCTTGTTTCTCACACTGACTGTTGGTCACATGGAATTAATCATTTTGGAAGTTGATTCCTCATATACATATCTATTGACAACAAGAATCTATCATAACCATAAGAAGTTAAACTCCCAGGTACACCAAAAAGAATGTGTGGCTTTATTCTAAGTATAATGAGATATGTAGTGACACCCATATTTGAAAAAACTAGGTCCAACTATGCAAAATGAGGAAATATAAATGCCCTTATCTCCAGAATAAAAAATGAAATCTGAGAAAGCGATTCCAAACCATGATTCCCACAACAAGTATCTTGTCAATGGATCATTCCCCTCTTACTCATAGTTTAAATCTATGTAGGGAATTACATGCTTCACAAATAATAATGGCTTGGATATTCCCCGTGTACCCTAATATATCACTTTAATACATCAAAATCCATAACCCAAGAAATCTAGGATCCCCATAAACATAAATGTCCCTCAGAGATTCCAACGAGCTTGTACCCTAGTGGTATAAGCTCTTGCTTGGCATCCAAAAGACTCGAGATCAAATCCGGGCAGGGGTGAATTTCTGGGTACTGTAGCATTACTGTAGCAGGGCACTGTAGCAGTCCTGCAGCAGTCGTGGAACTGTAGCATCGGTGACACTGGAGCAGCGGATGGACTGTAGCAAGAACTATAGCGGCGGTGGGTACTGTAGCAGTTACTATAGCAGTGCGGGCACTGTAGCAGTACTGTTCACCGAGGGGTCCTTTGGGCAAAAAAAAGGCTTTCAAGCCTTGTATTCAGGCCACTTGGCCTTGGGCCTTCGGGCTATGTAATGGGTCACCCTCTACCCTGTCTAAAGAGGTCTTTTCTTTAAATAATAAATTGATCCTTCGACCCCAACCTCTTAAAAAAAATACATGGCCATCAGAGATAGAAGGTTAGTATCATGCGAACAACTTTGTTTGTCTATGCACAAATTGCCTTGGTGGCTCTGCATAGGTTTCCCACTAAATACTCCAGTCAACCATAGATAAATATTTCTTTCTGAGAGGCTTCTACTACCTCAATATGCTCAATGTATTCTATTCCCCATATCATTCATCCAGATCTGAGCATCCTTGGGACCATCAGTTACACTTTCATTCCCCCCTCAAGTCTACGGAATACCATAATATCCTGATCTGATTAGCCCATACATACACATATTCTCCTTGAATGTATGTCCCTACAACATGACATTAAGATGTAATTCCAATATGTCATCAATTCAAGATGTTAAACATCATTATCAAAATGACCTTACCACATGATGATAAACTATGTGGCACCTACGTCCTTACTGTAAGATGTAAAAATGCAGGGATCCATAACATTATTCTCCATTCATGTTATGTCTCCTAAATCCTTATCTAATGATTTTAAACAACAAATTCTATCTATAACTATGCATGACTTGATTCCAACCCTTGTAGGATATGTAGAGATGCCTAAACTATCATCCTAGTCCAACCACCTTAGTATGCCCTATTCACGGGATAATTTCAATATATATATATATATAATAAAAAATTACATCATTCATGTAATTTTATCTACGTACTCACCATAATATCACAAATTGAATGGAACATACACCTTTTCAACACTTTTTTAAACTATATAGAAATTGTCCAAATCATATGACATTAAACTATATGATAAACATTAACGATGCCTGAAAATAAACTACACAAAATCCCATCAAGTATTAAATGATACATTCTTTGATTATGGAATCTCTTATTGATGAATTGAAACCCTTGACATCCATTGTTTCCCACACCAGGTACAACCAATGTGGGCATAGGTTTGTCATTAAAGGATTCCCCATAGAGATATGGAAAAAAAATTCCAATGGTGGGTCCGAGTTTCACAACCATAAAAAGTCATGATGTGGTTCTTTTCTCCCACAATACAGAGCTCAGATTCCTAACCATAATAATTTAAAAATTAAGTCACCCTAGACATGGTTAAAAATAAACTTCCCCTACGTGTGGCTCAAACCAATGTATGTAGCTTAATTTCAGAACACCCAAACCTTCAAACATGGGTCAAGCTCCAACAAAGGAATTAAAATACCCCACCCTACATATTATTTAGATATATGTAAATAAATACAAAATTCCATGGATAATCATGGAATGATTGTTTCTGATATATACATATACATTTTCCCCACCCATCAGACTCTATTCTTCAAGAGGTTTTAGATCATTATGTACCTCCCAATCCATCATACATTTTAGAAATCATCCCATTGAAAATTTCATACTAGGGTATTAAAAAACATAAGGAAATCCAAATTTCTATAAATTTTATGGGGCATAATGAATAGATATTCATTGTCCTATGAACACATTTGATTGACTATGAACAAAATGCACTAGTGTCTCAGTATAATAATCCAACAAAATGGGTCTATAAATTTAAGGAATGTTCATTATAAAGAGAGAATTTTCCTAATTTCATATACCAAATGAATCCCATTCCCCATATACTGTTTAATTTCCAAGTATAATATCCAAAAAATTGAAAAATCAGCATCATGAAAAAATCTCAATCCATATCTAAAGAGTATAGGGACATCATTGGTCCATACACCCTAATTGGTGCCCTCTCCCCATAAGTCATGGTCTAAGATGTTTGACCTAAAAAATCTGTCATGGTCTAAATTATTTGACCTAAAACATTAGTAATGATAGTTTGGTTCACATGACTTTAAACTGCCCATGAAAATAGAAAAAACTCATCAGGATGAAAACCCGCAAAGGTTACCCGAGAAAAAATTCTTGTACCCAATATATGAACTTAAACTATGTGTGGTTTAGTCAGGATGATGAGAAATCAAACAATCAAAATAGAATAAATATTTTTAGGTTGAAACCCCGTAAAGTTTGGCATAAAAAAGTTGATTTATACTTGCTTAACCCACATCATAATAGGCTTATGTAAAAATTATGTTTATGATAGAAAAATACATAAATCATTTAGGGTCTTGAATGTGACCATATAAATAGTTATTCTTTTCTCACTGATTCCCTCATCTTAAGAAACAATTAGAGCATATTAGTGTTATTTCAATTTGATTAATTCTGGATTGGGACACAAATTCACATCTTATTAGGATTATTGTTTGGAACACATTCAATTAAAAATAGATTACATTTCAGTAAAATATAAAAGATATGCATTAGAGATAAATAAATTTTTAATCAATTAAGTAAAAATGGAAGAACATCCAAAATATAGAGTATCTCTCTAATGACAGACTAAAAGAAAACAATAGAATAATAAAATCCAATAGATTTCAATGAATATTGATTTTCTCATTCAAGTAGATCAAAAATTGTCTGTAATGGGTCATCAAGGACTTGTTCCAACACAGACATATGTGTTGTTTCATCATCAATCGTCAGGCGTTCTCATTCCATAATGGCAATGAGATATATCAGCTTCTACATTATAGCTTCATAATTGGAACATTTTTATGTTAGTTGTGCATTTATCTTGGCCTCATGAGCCTCGTACTCCCACATATATTCTGTTTTGGAAATCACAAGGTCATGATCATTTTCCTCCTCATCCATTAAGTGGTGATTCTCTTCAGTAATATCCCAATTTTTTTTATTGTGAGGAATTAAAATGAGCCACATTTCCTTCATGAGAAGCTAGATCCTTTGGTATGAGATATGGTGAAAATGTTAGTATTCAAAGCCATATGAACCCAAGTAGATAAATAGCCACCAGAGGGTGTCCTCCTCATCAGCAAATTTTGGTAGAGGGATTTCGATGGCAATCATATAGTTTTTAATCCACACCTATTTCAACATAGCTCAGTGTCTAATAATGGAATTGGAACCCTATCTTTTCTCCTCCACCATAAGATGAATGTAGTTAGGTAATGAAATCTCGGCCGATTGAGAAACCCTAGGTTGGATCACCCAAGCGGGGGAATATTATTCCCTTATAGACATTTTGAAATATGGAACTGAGCTTAGGGGATTGAAAGCAACTTCTTAGATACCCAGCAATGTGACACTTGGTCCGACTTCGGTATGACCATGGATCATATCACCCATAGGTAGGGGGACAGAGTCACTATTCACAGATATCGATTACATAGAGGAATTCCCCTCTGAATGCCTGAAGATATAGATGGATCACCTTCTAGAAATAGAAATGGAGGGAGACGGTGTAGTTGGAATTGTTGAATTGGGACCAGAAGCAGTCAAGGGATTTTCAACCATTAAAATGGTCTAGCCAGTATGACATCAATGTAGCAGGCCACACACTATTGGGCATACTCAAATGATAAGTGAGTAGAGGACACTATTTGAAGAATAAAGACTCACATACCACAGTCCTCCATCATCATCATCAACTAGAGTTGGTGAAGGACTACCGAATGAGATTCATTCTTAACTTAAGTGACTGGGGAAATATGACTTATTGAACACATATGATTTTTTTGGAAAACCAATAAAGAACATATTGTTCACATATAGTTATTTCTGTTACATGAGTGGTCAAAATTTTGTGCCAAAGCACCATCATATAAGAACATGATTCTAAAGAACCCTCCCCCCATAATCTACTACTACCCTCTGGGGAATTGGGTAAGGAAAAATTATAAAATAAGAAACATCAATCAATAGGTCAATTATGTTATTAGAACATAATGAATTGGGGTGAACAACAATTATTTTGAGAATATGCGAACAAAAATAAAAATGAGGAACTGTCATGATATTTCTATATCCATGGAGGGGAAGTGTTATTCTATCCTGCAATATAAAAATTGAAATGGAATTCTGATACATTGTAGATGCATCCCTTCCTTTATATAACCCAGTAACTTATAAATTTGGGTAAGGGTGGGGATGTCTAGGTTGAAGAGATTTCCCTAAGCTAACGCGACTGCCATCATTAAAGGGTAGCTTTTAACAGTAGTATAAAGATCCCAATAAGGAAATAGCCACCCACATAAGATAATGGAAAAGAAACATGCCTATATGGGTTCAAGAGATATGTATGTTTGAACCTCATAACCCTATGTGGTGTATCGGCTTTCCATGAAGATAGCACAATAATATCTAATAATGAGCCATTATTGTTGAGTGGGATGAGTTAAGATATGGAGAACTCTTGCCCTTATCCCATTCACCTACAGTAATAACCCTTTAAAACCATCAAATGATATGAGTGACTGAGAATAAAGATACTAATCGAGTAGTCTCTCCACCATGATTATAAAATCCCTCTACAGTTTTGATACATTATCTTCATTCTCCTAGGTATTGGATAATGGTAAGGATTCATCATACACATTGCCAAGAATTGGAATTCCCCTGATCTTGTAAATATCACATAGACAGATTCCTACTTCACCATGTGATTAGTGGAAGGTATTAGTGCCTGAACACTAGTAAATGATCAGTTTAGGTAGTATCTATCTTGGTGAATAAATGGAAATTTCAGAGACCCACAACGGTTTATATAGGTGGAAAACATCTATTAGTGAAGGGGAATCTGAGAAGATCTGAGGAACCTAGAACTCCTAGGCCCACTCATCAAGAAAAACCCTACATACTGTATTTCCCATTTAGAGCTCCATCCACTGGGAATATTTCACAAATTATTGATGATGGAAAAATAGTCAGGGAAAATTGATTCAGAAGACACTGTATGGTGGAAATGATTTCCCTACATCCTTATAGGGCCATTAAATAAAACTATATCCTCTTGACTCGAAGAAGTTATGATCTCCCCCATGGTTGAAATATCCACCTGATCATTCTCTTAAGACATCTCAATATGAATAACAAAGATATTCCAATCAATCTATTGTAGGAGGCATCCTAGAGCCCAAATTTATAGAGTGGAAATCGATTGGAAAATGGATGGGTGAGGATCTTTAGTGAAAGAATATCTGTCAGAATATTCTCTTGAGTAGTATCATAAAATTGGAGATTGGATCTACAATTTTCAACCATAGCATCTCTTCTTCTAATCACATCCATTGAGATGAGAGGAAAAGATATTGTGGTATCTGCAATAGACCATGCATTATTTAGTCCAGTGCAAATTGGAAAAGGGCTAAAAATAGTATGTGTATTTATGTCCCATTAATGGTTCACAAATTGCATCATCTTGGAACCGATAGTTCGCATAAGCTCACGATGAACTAGATCGTTAAACAGTGTCTTGCGAATCGATGGTTTGCAGAATAGAAAACATTCTACAAAACAATTAAACACGAAATCCCAAACCCACTATTCATGGATTAAGATGTTCAGTTAATGGAATGCAAGGAGTGGTTCATGGGCGATGGGCTACTGCAAAGGAATATGGTTCATAGAAACAAGTGAGTGAGTGAATCGAAAGAGTGCTCAAGTCAACAGAGATTACAGTAAAAAAGGAAAACGACTTGGGAACCCCATATATAGGGTTGGTCCCCTCATATGGGTATACCAACATACTGCAAACCTACTTACGTTAAGACTAATTTCTAAATTAGAATAGCCTCCTCTTCATCTCGATCAAAGTCCATTCTGATGGGGTCCATTTGATGTGTCCTAAAAATGTTGAAAAGGGAAATGAAAATACTCCCCTAGATTTGAAAAATAAAGGAAAATAGTTTGAATGAAGATTCAATGAAGAAGGTTGAATAATCCAAAATTGGCATAGGAAAGGGTAGACAATTAAGGGAAAACATATTTTGTGAACCGTCAATTTCTTGGTGATCCACACTACAAACCATTTTCGAACCAAATGGTATTCAGAAGGATAATGGAAGCATTGTACCTCTATGAACGATGTTGTTTGTGGAATGGGGGAGGATAATTTCACCCTTTCATACCATTTTATACAAAATCAAATAGTTTGGAGGTGAGGCAATATGATTGGAATCCTGAACATAAATGTCATTTAAGGGATCGAGGTGGTGATTTTCACCTTCATGATCCACAACCATCATTGGCCTCAATTGACCATTTCGCCTATGGAATATCTAACTATTCCTTGGGATTTTGAAAAATGTGTTCTATGACCCATCAATCTGGCTCATCCACCCCTCTATAAAAGGATCCCAGGGGAGGAGGAAAGGGGAGAGACTTCGATACTTTAGGAGAAAAAATTCCAGGGCTTTGAATTCATGAAAGAATAAAGTACTAAAAGGATGGAATTTTATGAAAACCACCTACATGTATAGCTCACCAAATACCATGAATGATGAAAATATAATAATAATTGGACCAACTGTGAACTAGATTCCTTTGTGTTTTAATTTCTTGCGAACTGGGAGGCCAATTCCCCTTATTCAAACTAGTGTCCCACATAGAAAGTTTTTATCCAGATTGAACCCTATACATCATATAAAATCAATATGTGGCTGGAAATCAACCCTGTTTACCATAATAGTATGTTGTTGGATCCAAGCCCCATGTACCACCTTTGTACGCGAGTGTTCCTCATCCCCGAATATCAATGTTCTATATGGGAGGAACCTTTTTCTATGTATAAAAAATCCATATTGACCCAATTCAGGTCAACATACCATTAGGGTACATGGATGGACCGTTCAATACCATAATAGAACATTGTGCAGAAGGAACCCCATCCCATATGTGAAAATGTTATGCAGAATGGGGTATTCTCATTCATTCCACCCACCAGATTGAATCAGTTCCTTCCATTCCCTCTATTTCATCCATAGTCCCTCCACGAACTAGTCTACTGGCATCTGTCTAAGGACTCTTCCAAATCTACCAAACCCACATGATAAGACCATAGGGAACATTAGAGTGCCCTTATAATTTTACATGCCCATGGTAAATTGAGTCATGTGAGTAATCCCCACAGTGGTGCAAACCCCATGAATCTCTCTATGTTTATATTCGCATGGGATTGTGGGTTCCCACTTCAGGATTCTCACATATATCTATCTTGTCTAGGAATAATAAATAGTAACTGGTCGTTCCCTTAAATGAGGGTCAGTGATATCCATGGGAAATTAGACTTTAATTTTCCTTTGATGAGAAGAAAAAATACTCCCCTTTTTCAAAACTAATTTCTAGGAACTCCCACTGAGGTAATCCCCTGTCTATTCTTGCAGGAGGTTTCATTAGTTATACTCTCTACCTCCACTTATAAAATACCTAGATTGGTTAATATGACTATCTAGGGTACAAAAAGGAAATGAAGTGATGGGTATACTCAACACCCTCTCTCCACATTAATACTCTAGTACCATCAATTAGTGGATGATTTGGGATAATCGATCTTCATATCCACCGTCTCCTCTTATTTCTCACACCGAGCATGACTCATGTGGGATTAAGGGAAGGTAGATATCATGACATCTTCATAATCCCAATGTATGTACTCCAAGAATGTGTAATCCTCAATATATTTTACTACAAGGACTCTAATTACCACCATAACTTGGATACATAGAAGTCCTTCCTATGTCTTGATATCCATGCCATCTCATCCATGAAATGAGAATTGATTCCTTCCATAAATGGGCCTACTCAAAAATGTAAGCTCGAATCAAATAATGTTTCCAAAAATGGGCCTCATATAAGGTGTAATCCCCAGTATATTGAACTATGATAACACGGATTCGTGACCCAAACAGAATACATAGGATTCATGTCTAAGGATAGAGCTCAATGGGTATCCTTTTCAGAGGTTAACCCCATTCATGACCCCCAATTCATCATGGCTTCCATAATAGTATAATTCCCAAATCTAACTCAAAAAGGGACATATCTATTGGTTTAATCCCCAAATCATGCCCCTTTTAAAGGATACCTTGGCATAAGTCCCACATAAAATATTGACTAAGAACCTTCAACTGAGACTTCATTTTCGCGTGATATTAAACTACAAGGGAGGGTCCTCATCACACGAATTTAAAAGGCGATGTGTCATGTTAAGTGGAACAAAACTACGTGGTATCTGATTCCCCTCACAAGGATACAAAGGAATCCCATATTATGGGTTCAACCATAACATCAGAACAATTACCATTCCCCCGTGGATGATGATAGACTCTAGAGTGTCCCATAACATGGTTTAAACCAACGTTGTCTCAGTAAATGATAAATAAACTCTAGATCTATCTATAAAAGGGTAAAATTGGTGAAGAATCATGGATAAATAAAAATATATTAATTGATGGAGAACCTCTAATACATACAAATTAAACCAAACCCATGTGTATTTATTATTGATATTGTAACCGAGGGGTAATCTGTGAACACATGCATGGGAATTCACAATGGTTTCATGAAAATATTGACAAAACTTAAATATATAAGAGATGCCAAGAGTGGGAATAAATTACCTCCAAAAGGGTGTGATGATCCTGGCCTCCCATACTCTTGACCAATGTTTGTCCTTTTGTTTCACTGGAAAAATCTTCATCCAATGAGCACCATCTATTCTGTGATTATGGCTTTGAAAATAAACCCATCAAAGACCATATGCGGACATCATACCTAATCCAGATTTATTGAACATATAATAAATCCCCTATAATCACCTGTTGTTATCATGATTCAATTCATGTCAAGATAATAATTTTAATCTTGAAATGTGACCCTCAACTATGGCACCTCATTTGTAAGATAAAACAGATACACTGCCCAATCCGCATTGGACCAATCTCATCCCGGGTGTGATGTCCCTCAAGTAGAAAAATAATATTTATATAATATTTATTAAATTATTAATCATTTTAAATTATGATATTATGTTTACCATCTTACATTCCATTTCATTGGGGATATGATAATGTCTCTTGTGTGTATGACATACTACCACCTCGAAAAGAGATTTGATTAGTTTTTTGTTACAAATTATATAGATTGTAGTAAGGTCAATATTAATGAATATATCTGGTATTTATGAACAAAACATACTTACATTAATTAAATATTACATTTAACTGCTTACCCTCTAATCTTTTTTAAAATAATAATGTTTCCCTACATACATGTGTACTACCGCCTCTACATAGTGAAATAAAATATATTTCTTTTTATTTTTTACATGAATGGTAATTAAGATTTATTTAATTAAAATAAATGATATATATAATATAATTATCCTAGAAATATTAATCAATATTAATTTTCTTTTTTCCTATCTGTTGAGAAAAATAAATCATTGTTCATGCGTACGTATGACATACCATCTCCACAAATGATGTAATACATTTTCTATATCTAAAATTAAAAGATTCATATAAATATATATATATATATATATTGAACATATACGAAATTTATATCATGTTTAAATTTCTTGATAATATATAATAATTATTAAATTAAAATGAAAAAAATACTAAACTAAGATATACATAAAAAATTAAGCAATTATCACCGAAAAGATTGATTTTAACAAAGGATTGTTAACTAAAAGGTGATAAATGACTATAAGTAAATAATATATGGTGTTAGATAAATTATTATGGAACTTTAGTAGATTTATAATAACCCTATATTAGTTTTGTAGGAGTTTCAGAAAAGTAAGAATGATTCCAAACCTAAGGTAAGGGTTTCCCATCTCACTTTTACTACAGTGAGACATAGGCCATATTCACCACATATTCCATTCTATTGTGTATCTACATCCAATTTTACATGTTATATCTTGAATTTATTAATAATCATGATATTTAATGTTTCAATATATGATTTCTTATTTTATGGGGCCTACGATTCATAAGCTACCAAAGTGTTAAGGGTTTATTTCACAACCAAATCATTATTTAGGATTTTTTTTGTTTAAGTATCCCTTGGGAGAATGTTTTGGATATTTTTACTATAAAATTAATATATTTTACTCTTCACTGATTATTTAGTATTTTTTAATTAATATATACATTTTTAATTTTTTTACTGAACATTATTGTTAAATTTTTTTAAAAAAAATTGAACTAAATTTTTCTCTTCATACAAAAATCATTTTTCATTAAAATCCATATGTTCTAAAAAAATCAAAACTATTTTTATCCTTTAAAAAATAATTAATTAAATACATATTTAATTTTTTTACTTATTAATAATTTTTTAATGGAATATTAATGTCGACTAAAAAATAAGGTCTATTTTACTTTTATAAAAAATGTGAAAGGAATCATTGTTTTAACACATACGACATGAATGGAATTTTCTTCCACCACGACGACTCATTGTTTTAAAGAGAATTTTACAATTTGTAAAATGTTGTTTTCAAATAAATTAATTTTCAAAATGATGTGGGAACATTTGTTAAATATGAAATCAAATTGAAAATTTTATTTTTCTCTGAAATGTTTTTATTGAAATTTTTATAGTATTAATATTCATCAATGGAATAAAAAATTTATTTTACTTATGATCTAATAAGGATATGTTGTATTAATATCATAATTATTCGTTTATTGGATGGTATATGATCATTTTTAATTAGGATGTTCAATTTTATTAGTATTCACCAGATTACTCTGGATTGTTCATGATTATGTGTATTTGATTGTTGTAAGTATTAACATTTCATCTGTTTGTATTTCAATAAAAATGTTTTTTTATTATATTTTATCACTTTTATTTGAGAAACAAATTTCCATTAGTATGTGATAGGTGTCCCCCAATTATTGATAGCCCCTTGATGCATCGACCTATCTTATGAGAGAAATCGGTTGGCCAAATTAGATGGATTTCTACCCATAGATTTAAGTTACCATCTAAAAGGTCTTAATAGTATGTTTCAGATGTCTATAATTATGTATTCCCTCAATATGAGATAACTTATTTATATCCACATTATTATTTAATTTTTTATAATATATATTGACAAGTTTTAATATTATTTGATTATTTATATGGATTTTTTGATCATCAATTTTTCCCCAAATTATTCTTAGTTTATCGATTAAATTGTATGTGTTTCAGTTATTTACCTTTCCATATTGATTGTTCATATTTATCAATTATAGATTTTGGGGTATTATTACCCTTACCAAGCATCTTAGATAACCCATTTCTTATGTTTTATTTTCTTGAGGATACAAGGATGTGTTTTGTGATTGATATACAGTGATACACTATAAGTAATAATGACGTACTCCAAGAAAAAACATTGTGTATCTTATTTTTTAAATTATAAATCTAATTTTATATAGGTATATAGTATAGCAATACTACTAAACTACTGATTCACCTAGGTTGTGATTCCTTTTATCGTGTGCCAATGTAATAAAGTAACCATCAGCTGAGAGCTACTTTGGTTAGGGTCTTTGTAATTGGTATTGGAGGTATGTTTAGTAGAAACATTGGGAACTAGATTTTGAAAAAAATAAAATAATAAAGTTAACCCAATTACATACATTAAGGATAATTATAATTATAAGATAATATTGTAAAGTTTTGGTATGGTAGATACTATGTGGTTTTCCTAGAAATAAATCTATTTCTAAATACTACAAGTGGATACAGTTCAAGCACAAATGTGGTTAGGGAAAATAAATTAGAAAAATAAATGTCGGTCTTGGCTTGAGAAATACATGGTTCATAAAAACAACCCTTACATATCACCTTTTTTAACACTCCTTCTGTATATTCTTAGGATAATTCACATTTTCATTACGAATCATTGCAAAGGATTTGAAAAAATATAGTATTTGAAAACATTCATAATGAATTCATGATTATGATTATGATATTATCCAAGTATATACTTTTCAATTTTTGTTAATTATTTCACTAATATTGGGATTAAATATTTTATTTCTTAATTTTTTAATCTAATATAGTGTATTCCATTGTTTAGAAATGGTTCTTTGAGGAGGGAATTTGAATTGTATTAGTGTATTTTGTAATATACTTGCCTAGGTTCCATGAAAACCGATACGCTAAGCCATATTTCCATATGACCTTGCACGTGCATCCCTATATGTGAGAGGTAGATGAATAATAGCTTGGGTTTAAAGAAAAAAATGGGGACATTATACCTGCATCATAGAGTATAGCCCCAACATAAGTAATACCAATAGAATTAATAACCAGTAGAAACAACAAATGGATAACATATGGAAAGATCCAACAAGTAACCAAGTAACAGATGAAAAAAATGATGAATACACTACATGAAATGCAATCATAAAAATAAAATATCTAATATAAAACCATAAAATACACCAATCATAGTCCCTAGTCCCATCTCGGTCCTAACATCCGATGATCTAACTAATCATACCATGCATAGACCGACCAAAAGGTTCTTATCTTGAACATGTACTTGAAAAAAGTAGGTTATGTTCAGGTACCCATGTACCATAGTAGTGAAGGACCCCAGGACACCCTGAAAGGGGAGGGGTGAATCTGGGTGACATCTTTTTCTTTTAATGTGATGGATCTTGTTCCCACGTTGGTAGTAACTTGTTGAACCTATATGATGAATATGATAAAAAAGAAAACATTCACATGCACAGAGAAGACACAACACTTTTTACTTGGTTCACCACAAAGGGCTACGTCCAAGGAGCATACACCGACAGGTTGTCTGTCAAACCTAATTCTACTAAACTTCACTAGATGTGGATTAAAAAGGTTTGGGAATAGCCACTCTGTCCTAGGATCACTAGCTTTACAAAGGTTCAGGGATAGCACACTGCTTCCCTCAGGTGACTCTCGTTGACTCCCCCTGTCTCACTGCCCTTGGTAAAGTCACACTCAGTTTATAGACATGAAGGTATCTTCATCATTGAATAAGAATGCATCCTCTGTTATATGTAGATGCTCTGTTGAAGTACAACTATCTCCAGTAGATGAATCTCACTTTGCGCTGAGGGTACTGGGAAATCTTCCAGCTTTCGTACAGCTTCAAAAGGACAGATGTACTATAACAACCCTGGTGTGATTCTCCAAGCCCGACACAAAAGTTTCAATCCCAGTGTGCAAGTCACTTGCGCGGTACAAATTTGGCGCGTAGGTGACACCAACCAACTTGCGCGACACTATATCCTTCAACTACAATCTTGTGCGATGTTGCGCCTTTAACTCCCTAACCGCCTTGGTCACACAGCCAACAACCGGCACGCAGCCTCTACTTGCGCGACCCAACAACCACTTGTGCAACTCAACCACTTGTGCGACGAGAGCTAGAAAAATCTCTATGTCTTGAACATAATTAAAAATGATGGGGGTGTTCCTCTAATTATAGGAAAACTGGACCCCCTGTGCGGTGGCGCGCAAGTGTCCTCACGGCGCACAAGTCCCGGCGCGCAGCTCCAACTGCCCTAGCCTCTGTCGCGCAACTCACTTGCGCGACCCAACCAATACCTGCACGACCTACTTTCCTTTGCCATATTTTGAAGTTATGATCATGAAAAACATATGGCGCACAAGTTTCCTCTCTTTCAAGTGCACGGCGTGCAAGTATCTTTGCCAAAGACACTTTTCTCCATTTGTCGATTTTCAGAACTTCCTCTGAGGATTGTCAACAAACACAAACCATACTCCAATTCATGCATAAAAGACCATGGTTCCAACAAGTGTCTTAGTAAAGGTTTGATTATAACTCTGTAGGACACCACCAATGTTGTGTAAAGTAATAATCAGTCTAAAAAATGTATATATATAACCATGGGAGTAGTTAATAAATAAGGTATCAAAATAAAAATGTTTCTCAATAAAACATTTATTAATTTTCCCTATCAATATTATGAGCCATATACAAGAGGGGTTGATCGTATTATTTCAACTGGGGTATTCATTTATCACTTCTATAATTATTCATACCATGGATCGTCAATTGGGGTACCCATTTAATACATCATATAGGTAACAGGTCAAGAAGCAAGGAGAATCAGACCATGTATCCATAAGTGATCTGGTATATCATGTCTATCCATCCTAACCACTGGGACACAAGTTTTAAAATAAATATTATCAACCCAATTATCCAATTGGGACTCATAATGACATGTCTAACCATCCCAACCATGATAGGGAACACCATGTCCCCACCCATGAAATTAGGATCATCAGTCTATCATCCAAAAACTATGGTAAACTGGGGTGCCTGGAGCAACATTCTGTCCAACCCAAAACTGGTTATTGGAGCATCAATCCTTCATCCCCAAACAATTAGACATGGGTTAAAAAACATGGAGCCCCATTCTATGAATCCAATCAAGATTCTAAACATCACATACAACCATCCCCAACAATTACATTATAAACCATTTTCATTCTCATCACATTATTTATCAAAAACTCATTACCCCTAATAATTGATAATTTAATAAGGTCCCAATATTCCTGTATAAACAACATATCTCAATAATACCCATCCCCCTTTTCACACTTTTATCAAACACTACATAAAAAATGTTTAGTTTCTTAAAAAACCACTCACTTCATTAAGAAATTTGAAAACTACCCTAAAAAAAGTATATTTCTCTTTAAAAATCAAAAAATAGGAAAAGGCCATCCATTCCCTTCACTTTTTTAAAAGAAAACACACCAAAAAAAATTCAAGGGGAAAACCACACCCATAATTTAAACATCATTTCAAATATAGTAAGATCCCATTTTTAATTTTGTTAAGGTCAAAAACTCATTTTATAACATTACTTTCATTTATAACATCATTTTATTTCATTGAAAACCATTACTGAATCAAAGTAAAAAACAGAACAAAAAAATTTCATAGCCTCTTAGTAATTTCAAAAAATATGACCTATAAACATTTAAATTATCCCTATATCAACTTTTACAAACCATTTTTCCAATTTAAAGGTATTTTCATACCCCATATGTATCCCTAG
Organism: Viscum album; assembly: GCA_963277665.1. Classification (NCBI taxonomy): domain Eukaryota; kingdom Viridiplantae; phylum Streptophyta; class Magnoliopsida; order Santalales; family Viscaceae; genus Viscum; species Viscum album. The sequence continues at coordinate 1,821,243,654 of OY728135.1, read as the reverse complement.
TTCTAGATTCAATCATCAAAAAATCCAATGGGGTCTATGAAGGGTATCAAACCTCAATTTAAGGACAAATGTACTTTACATAGCCAAAGTCATAAAAATAATTCAAGGAAGAAAATTGGTACAAATACATATTCATATTAATGTAACAAGACTATGGTAAAATCTTATAGACCACCGACCTCGTGCTCATAGAAAACAACTTGTCCTAGAACATCCCTTGATTCGAGATAAATGACCTAAAATACCGGGATAAATAACACCCTGTAAAACAAGGGTTTATAGCTTTGAAAAGAGATGCAACATCACACCAAGACTCTTTATCAAAATTGAAGGAAACAGAGCCAAACAATTACTTGGATCTTATAATTTCAACCAATAAATCTCCAAATTCATAATAAAGTTGGGGGAATCATCCATGGAGGAAGGAGGAGATCCTAGTTCGTCACCCATATTATAGGGGGTCGAATAGGGGAGAATCCCAGGGGGAACCCTTAAATCCTAAAAGGGAAAATGGTCTTTTTACAAATTTTTAAATGGTGTATGATTTGGCCGCATAGTTAGCCAAAATATTCACCAACCATGAATTTTCCTCTATCCAGGAGGGGGACCATGTTGCAAAGTAAGGATGGCCAACCCCAGAGTCTAGAAAAACCGTGCGACTCTCATGTGCCTCCATCTGTCCAAGGGAGGTGCATTCATATGGGTGTCTGGGAAGGCCTGAACTATTTCAGACAATATGAGGTTCATGTAATTATCTCTATCTAAGACTCCCCATCCCACATGGTTATGGCGCACAGTTAAACTAACTGTTCACCAACTGCGAAACTTACATTATTCGGACTCTTTTCCATAATTTCATGTCTTGAACCCCTACGACACCCCTAATACCTTTCATACTCCCCAGAAACAATCCATTGAACACTTAAAAGGTAATTTAACTGAAATTTTAACCATGAGATACCTCGTATCAGGGTCAAGATCTTACAATCTACCCACCTTATAATACCTCATACTTAAGTTGCAATCACAACCTTCACCAAGCCTCCATAATAAAAGTTCAGGCCACATACCCACCTATCAACATAGATGTCCTGAGGTTACTCATGAAAAATACCAAGATTTTTTGAAATTTGGACCAAAGGAATTGTATTAAAAAAATAATATTCCTCACTATGATCCAAAACACGAACCCAATTCCACTAAGATGATGCATCAACATGAAATCTGACATCAACCACAAGAACCCCATAAGGAAGACAAGGTAATACTACCTAAGTTGTCACACAATAAAATATTGTAGATGGCACCATAACACAATGGAATAGTCAATAGGTGCTCTACTAGCCTAATCCTCTCTATAAATCATGTCCCAAAATAACTAACTACTACTTAAGGGACATAGCACTAACCAACCACCTTCCCCAAACTATGTCATTTCACATCTCAAGGACCAATAGCCTCTTTATATATTCATACCCCTATAACAAAAATCATGAACAACCTTTATCTTGAGAAATCCTACTAGTCAAAAAATGATCCAATTCCCATTTCCAACCCAAAAACACAAGGAGGGTATTATTCTTGAACCCAACGAACCCATAACATCGACCAACTCATTTATCAAACATTCACCCACTATGGTTCTCCCCACTATAGGATTTAGTGCTCAAACATAAGCATCCAATTATTGGAACTTCCTCCATAAAAAATACCAATAGAATATCAACTCAATGTCCCACAAAATACCTAATGAATTTCCCAAATCATCGTGCCCAAACATCCACAAGGACACCAACCAACATTGGCCTCCATCCCTACCCTCGAATCCACCCAGAATGGACGTACCTCCTTCATCCATACCCAAACTTAGGACAACTTGGATTTTCTTCAAAGATCAATTCCATTCCAAAAATACAATTACCATTTTTGGAATCAACCTAAGGGTCTTACACCTCACCGCATCCATCCCTTTTACCAATACATCTTGGATCATCCCAATCTAAATCGCCCCGAAATCACCCAAATCCCAAAATTACTACATTACCGCATTACGTGTCCATGATTATTTATTACTTAAGGAATAAAACAATCATCTAAAGTCACCAACCATACTTTATCCCTTACTTCAGGTAAATTTCATCATTTAGTGTATCCACTAATCCCCAAACCATAGTTTTGATATATATCTCCCACTAACACCTATCTAAAAAAAATCCCTGGATTGCTTTGAAAAATACACTAATCCCTAATCCAATGATCATATTGATCAACCACTACATACAAGGACAACATAGAATTCCTCGAGGAGTCCAAAACTACACCACAAATTCTCCCTTCCACCGCATACAACTCTTAGACTTCCCAATATAGCTGCAAACCCACAAGCATGAGGTCCAAAATCCAATGACTACTACATCTGTCCCAAAAATAGGGGTATCATTGACACTAAATTCCTTGGGTAATGATGCAACTCATGCTATCAATACATTAGATCCCAATAAGATAACATGTCCATCTCACGCTCACATGAGAAAAGAAAACAAAACATTAACCATCACATACTCCCAGCTCCCAACAATGGTACCCACATCATTCACTAACAAACGAACCACCATAAGAACCTCACTCAGATATGGAAAGTGGAGATCCTACCATCACATGACATTACATACCTTGATAAAAATCCATAACTTTTTATAAGTCAATTCATTTAACCAGATGAAAACCTTTTCGTATCCGGGAATATAGAAAAGGATCCCCCAGTGTACTCAAGACGATATCAATATATTGGGCATAATCATATTTAATTGAATAGAACACTATGATGTTATTGATGAGTTCCATTAAAATAGTTTAATTAACAAATATTCTGACAAATAACCATCACATCCCACATTAATTTAATATAAAATTATAACTAATTACTTCTGATCCACTTGTTAACACTTCCAAAATTGTATCGCTTGTATCTAGCAAGTGCCCATAATCTAAACCTCATCCTGGCCCTCATGGTTGCAAACCTTCATATGACCACTCACTGAACAATAATATAGATCCCATAATTCATACTCCTACTGATCTAGACCAAACTTCCCCCTCACACAACTAACCATGCCTCTTGGTTAATCAAACTCAATGGACTCAAGTAATTCAAAATGTTTACATACAATAGCTAAAATACTTCATGAACAATACCAAACTAATGACCACCCCTCCAAATGGATGTCACATTAATATCAAAACATCCATCTACATTTGGAATTGATCAACATCATTACAATAGGATCAAATACCCAAATGATCATGCCCCATACGAAACCGGCCATAAAGCCAAACACAAACTCTCAAGGTGCTTCTTTTAGAAAAGAAATCAAGTAAAAACCAAGACTTTTAAAAGAAATTTATAGATGTCACTATATATTTAATCCACCTATAAATAATCTACACATGGTACAAATTTATATGCACCTATTACACTGGGATAATCTCCCTCGTGGTTTCCCTTTATTACTGATTCCACCTACTGATAACCAAAACTAAAGTTGTATTTTCAAATACACTATCTTTACCAATTATCCATACATAATTAAAATCAACAAGTCACTGATAATTAGACGAAATTATTTCACCATTCCAAAACAAAACTCATCTAACCTACCAAATGACCATTTACTCTAGGTCTCACACCAAATATTCACACCCATATACATCAACACTTTTATCCAAACACTCACTCCAGGGCCCAAAAATACATTAAAAGGTCTCAACGCACAAGGGTCACACATCCATGTTAATAATTGAACTTTCACAACCTCATGGTCACAAACTAACTAAAGGAACACTTATCAACACTACTATCTGGAACATCCATATCAATTTAGGTTACAGCTCGTAACCCAAGGTCTCAAAGCCAGGTCACTTTCACAACCCAAACCATCCATTCCGATGGTTTGATCAAAAAAATACATATACCATTTTCTCTAAAATTACCATCATTAAAAATTCCCTTTTAATTAGATTGACCGTTTTTAAACCAAATATTCAAATTCAAAAACCTTTTTATTACGCAAAATTTAAAAAATCCCATCTTTATTAAAATTCATATTTAACAAAAATTCATTAAAAAAATATTCAAAGGATGATAAACCATAATAATAAATTGATATAAATGTGCTATAATTTCATATGAATCCCATGGAACTATAAATGATAAGAAATATACAAATGACCTTTCAATCATACGTGATGAACATGATGCATAAACACAAACACCCTCTCTTTCCATACCAGGGTAAGAGATAAAACCTCATAAATATATATAATCACATCCAAGTGCTCTACTCGAGGTGTAAATATCAATAAATGGTAAAATAACAAGGCAAAACATCAATTCACAGTCCTCAAAACATGGATTCTCCCTCATACATGGGGTTGTAGGCACTCAAGCATGACCTCATTACTAAGCCCCAACAACACCCTAGTCTTCAATCTTACATGCCAAAATGGTAGGACTAAAGACCCTAGTTATGATACCATATTGTAACATCACAGACCAGGTGCCACTAAAACTAGTTCCACAATTCAAAGCTACACATAACCTGATGCACACCTCCTAGTATTCTAGAGGCTACCAACTAGTAGTGTGGATCTAAGGAATAACATTGTGAGACTATACCCAATTGTCTTAGTAAATCCAAAACTGATGTAATATCAACAGAAGTAATAATCAATAGGAAAACTAAATGGGAAATATATATAGAAAGATCCAACATGTAACCAAGTAACATGTGGTATAACATTATTATGAATAAACAATATTTTAGGAATTTATACAAACAAAATATTCAATACCAAACCATAAAAATATCCTGTACATAATCCAAATCCCAACCTGATCCTAACATCCCATGATCTAAACCATCATAAAATGAATAGACCTATAACAAGGTTCATATATTGAACCTTTCTCTAATAGAATGTAACATCATCTTAGGTACCTATGTTCTATGGCGGCCTGAGCAGGGTGTGAGTAAAAATCAGCAGGCCACTACTAATGGTGTATAAATAAATCACCAGTCTAAACAACAATTTATTTAGATAATATGGGGTTTATTGAATAAATAATTTGGTAAAAGAAACATTTTTACCAATTAAACATTTATAAACATTCAATGTAAATAGTCCAATTTATATACCACCAGGGTTAACAATGTTATTTAATTAAGGGTATTCATTTAGCATTTCCATAATTATTAATACCATTATGAATTGGTATAGGTAAGAATTTTGTACATCTTATATGTAATAGGTTGGAAAATAAGGATCATTAGTCCATGTATCCAACTATGATCTGGTATGTCATGTCCGGCCAACCCAACCACAAGGTTACAAGTTTGAAAATTAAGAGAATCAGTCAAACTATCCAACTATGACTTGAAACACCTTGTCTGACCACCCTAAAAATGATATGTAAATATATCTCCAATCCCTTAGAGTTAGGAGAATTAGTCCACCTCTAAAAACTATGGTGCACTTGGTTCTAGTATAATCGTTATGGGCAACCCAAAACAAGGGAGTTTAGAATCAGTCCAACATCCCAAAACATTTTGTCATAGGATTAAAAACATGGATCCTCAATCCATGAATCAAATTATATTTCCAAAAGTCATATATGACCATCCCCAACATTTCCATTATCAAATATTTCCTCCATGATATCATCATTTATCAAAAAAACATTATCCTTAATCATTCATCATTTACCAAGGTCACAACAGACCTTTAAAACTGAAAAATCTCAATAAGGTCGAACCCTTGTTTTCAGTTCCATAAAACTTCACTTAGAACATTTTCAGAGGCTTAACAGAACAAATTAATTCAATATAACATTTCAAAACTACCCATTAACAAGGTTATTTATCTTTAAAAATAAAAAAATGTACAAATTTCATCCATTCCATTCATTTCGTTAAACGAAACCACCATAACAAATTATCAATGGGTAAACCACACCCACAGCTCAAAACATCATTTGAAATCGAATAAGAATTCCTTTTTAATTTCATTGAGGTCACAAAACACTTTAAAAATATTACCCACTTTCAAAAAATCATTGGATTTGATTGAAAAGAATAATGTGATCAAAATCCAAAACATATAATTCTAACCATTTCAAACCCTCTTAGGTATTTCACAAAATAAGACATATAAAGATTTAATCTATCATTATATTACTTTTTAAAAATAATTTTTCCGTATTTAAGGGTTTGGAATACCCCATGAGGAGCCTTAGGTATGAAAATAAATCATCACTGAACCTAATAGTGTTGATGAAGGGTCTCACAACTCAATTTACGGCCCAAAATACTTTCCTTATCCAAAGACATTAAAACAAAACAATCAATAAACATTGAACAACTCCAAACAAATATGTAATCACAAAGACTATGGGGAGAAGCTTATTTAAAACCTACCAAATGTTCATAGAAACCCACTAATACATAAATTACCCCTCATTTGAGATAAAAAATCCTAAAGATCATAATAATGAGCACCCTAAGAATATGGTTTTATATATTTCGAAAGAGAGGAAAAAACACACAAATCCTCTTCTATAAAATTGAAGGAAACATATTTGAATTGTTTCTTAGAACATTGATTCACTTCCAACATCACTTTAACTTCCAACTAAATGAGGGAGAGTCATCTATAGATGTGGTAGGAGCCTCAAATTCATCTCCCATGTTGTAGGGGGTTGAATGGGGGAGAAAATAGTGTGGACCCCTTAATGATTGAGAAGGAAAATGGTATTTTCACTTTTTAAGAGGATAATGGTTGGATTTATGGTTATCCCAACCAAGTTCCAACCATGAATCCCCCTCTTACCAAGTGGGGGTCTATGCCTCATAGTCTTGCAAGCCACATACACAATTTGAGAGAACTATTAAGTTCTTGTGCGCCTATAAATTTCTATTTGGGTAATGGATTCACGATCATTTGTAAAGGCCTTTATGGTTGTCGAACCATGCGAGTGATGTTTCTTCATCACTCTCTGTGTCACCATGACCATACATGATTATGGTTCATAGTTGAAATAACCATGCACCAACTATGAAATGTGAACCATTTGGCCTCTAATCCACAATTTCATGTCACAAACGCATGAGATACCTCTGAGACATATTGACGCATTCATATCGTATGGTGTGGTAAAATAAAATGTCATTGTTTCCCTAGTGTAGTGCCATGGCTGCATATGGTAAAATCACTTGAGGATATTTCTTAGTTGTTCACTAACATAATATAATTGACTTAAACATATTCTTTTTGTTTGTTTTTCTCATATAAGAAATTGAGAAAAAATGAAATAAAATATTAAACTATCATGCAATGAAAAACATTATTTAGTTATGAAATAATTTCGTCTTTATGGTTTAGTTTTGGGTTACATCATTCCCTATTTTTGGGTTCAGATTAATTTTGATAATTCAATTATAAGTCCTCACGAAAGAATTTTTATCATCTTATTTAGTAGTGTGGAATATTGAATTAATTTTTCAATCTTAATTTCACCTCCTCAAATAATCAAGGCTGATGGCACTGCTCGACCGATACTGTGAAATCTCTCAGTGCCTTGCTCCATCGTATGTCATTTAACCAACTAAATGGATAAAATCTTTCATATTATGAGATTGTATCTAGTATAAAGGAGAGAAAATATTTAATAAAATATTATAAATGTGTTTAAGGTTAATATCATGGTGTAAAATTTCCACACCATAGAATATCAATCTTTATCCTCACGAACCTGTATAACATAAGAATTTAAGCATAAAATAAATAAAATTACCGTATATCTCCCTCGGGTCAAGCCTCGGGTTATCCCCTAATTTTTTAGGGTAAGAGATCATGGGGATAAAATGATAAATAAGATAATAATAAATTAAAATAATAAAAAATAAAATAATGAGGATGATAATAAAAGAAGAAAACACACACATGAAATCCGAAAAAATAAATAAATGAACAGATGAGAAGAATGTGAAGAATTTGGAGATTAAAAGATGGTGGATGGGTTAAAGAAGAAATAAAAATAAAAAAAATTCATGAATTATATTGTATTTAAAATAAAATTAATTAACATTAAATTTATAATCAAACTAAATTAAAAAAAGAATAAAAAATAAAAGAAGAAAATAAATTGGTGAAATAACTTCCCCTCTAGAATATATCATCTAGAAGTTGTCTCATTTATGTTCCACCAAATGTCCAAAAAATTCCATGTTTCATTCTTATTGTATGTTTGAAATTATGTTTTCTATCATCCCTTAAAATTAATTCAAATAATATATAGGATTTTGTGGAATAATTAATGAGTATGACCTTTTATGGTAGAGGATTCCATAAAAAATCCTTAAATGTGTTGCATCCAAAGACAACCTTAATGAAAAAATAGCTCCATATATTTTAATATTGGAAAGTTCCTATGAGTGCGCTTTCCAATACTAGTGGAATAACCATAATTAGAGACGTGTATCTCGATGTGTCCCTCATTTACGGAGGTGGGTTCCACTCTACCAGCATGGAAGATTTGTAACATTGATTGATTTTTTCCAGCCATTAGATGTTATAATTAGCTAAATGTACAAAAGGGAAAGTTCAACCCTCAAATAAGGGAATCTTAGAAAAGGATCACATCAATTGGATCAATATTTTAAAAGTTATGATCAAAATACAAAAGAGATTAAAATCTGTAAAAATTATTTATTAATGAAATTTTCAAATATATGCCCAAAACACACCATAAATCCAAAATTGATTAAAATAACTCAAATTGATAATTTTTTAGTGATTAAATAACTAAAATAATTATAATAATTTATAAAAATATTGGCTCTATCACCTATCCTACTCCCTAGAAACACTCCATTAACCATTTAAATGGGAGTTTAACTAAAATTTTAATCAATACATACCTCATCATAGGGCCTATATATTACAAAAATACCCCATGTAATTATTACCCTCTTGAGAATGATAATGATGATAGAGCTAGAGATATAGTTGGAATTGGAGAAATTATATCCATATTAGGGAAGCGGACTGAGGTTTAGAGAAATAGACTTTACCATATAGATAATTCTAATGATCCAAAACATTGTGTAACAATGTTGAACAACTTTATACATAAACAACTTCCATCATTCAATGTAATAAAAATAAATTTTTAAAAAAAATTTATTACTAGGTTCTAGATTAAATTTCAAGGATTAAAAATATTTAATTGGGTGGAATATAACACCCTAATGTTTTATAATAGCAGTATCATGTTTGATAAAATGTGTGCAATGAAACACTACAATTTTAGTGTAATATATCCCCTGATACTTTTTGAAATATTTTTTTATATTCGCTGACTTATATATCATACAATTAATACAATACAAGGTTTAAAATAAACTTGATAATCATTTAAATATTTTCTATCAATCATGACAATAATAACCTTGCCATAAAGATAATGGATATGAATAAAAACTAATAAATTTAGAAACTTATATGTTTGAATCCTGTGAAAAATATATTATATGGCTACCTATTAATCATAAATAAAATAAGAACCATTTCAAATAATAAAAAATTGTTATGAAAAATTATATTTTTATAAAAAGTATATCTGTCACGCTTAGTGCACATAATTTAATATCAATTCTTAAAAATTTGAAAAAAATTATTTTAGAAAATAAATTTAATTTTTTAAATATAAATTTCAGATATATTTTTGTGTGAATATTTTTTAATTTTATAAAAAGAGTAATTTTTGTTGAATATGGAGAAATGTTCATTTTTTTAAAACTTCTTTTTTGTTTATATTATTTATAAAGTTAAATTGTGTATTAAATTTGTATTATAGTAAATATAGTTCAATTATATTAAAATTTAACTAATTTAGGTCATATGAATCAATTATATAATAAATTATAATATTACAATATTCTATACTAACGAAACTTTTCTCTCTGGAAAACTGCACTTTCGTCACATCTATGATTTTATTTTAAATTGAATTTGTGCACTCCATTGAATCTAAGTTGATAAAAAATGATTCAATATTTTAAATAATAATATATTTTTTATATAAAAAGTTCAATTTAATTTTCTACCAAAACAATTAGAGAAAACAATAAAAATTAATAATCACGATTAATGTAAACGATGGGTTTGCTGGGGGTAAACTATGAAGATAAGGGGTAAAATGACATAAAATGTCCAAAATATAATTTCTAGATATATGAAGAAATTATAACTTGTATTGTTTTGTAATTACATATTTATTAAGCTTTCATCGTGAAAAAAATAATGGCATCACTTTGACATTTGAGAATTTTCATATGTGTCCTCTCCCCCACTTATAAATGGACACCCCTATCCTCCCATATTCAAACTTCCAAAACCATTTTTATTATAAGAGAAGTATAAAAATACCTTCCTTAATTCCCTTAAAAAATCCGATAGTCCTTTATTTCATTATTAATACCTCTTATTAAGGCTTTAGGTAATAATTGAAAGAGGCTCTCCGATGAAGGGGGAAAAATATTAAAAGTGTGTATTTTATTTTTTTCTTCTTCCACATATTTCAAAAATTATTCAAATATTATAATAAAGTAATAAAATTATATCATAGTTCATTATATTTTATTATTTTTATTTAATAATGAAAATCCATATCCACTTCCATCAAATGAGAAAAGAAACTGTTGATCATGTGTAATAAAGATTACTGCCTCACTAACTGATGTGATATGTTTTCGAGAACCACATTTATAGGATGGATACAATGTTGGATTTGACATTTGTATATTATTTTTATGAAATTATTATACTTATTTAATTATGATATCATATATACATTCTTACATTCCATTTTGTGAGGGTTACGATAATGTCACATGTGTGTACGATAGACTACCACCACACAAAACGATGTGATTCGTTTTTTCATTCAATTTACATGGAAGGTAGTAAGGAAAGAATTAATGGATATATTTTATATTTACGAATATAAAATAATTTTAAAAATATAATATCACATATAACTTCTTACCTTTCAATCCTTTGGAATACAATAAATGTTGCAATGCATACGTGTGGACTACAACCTCCACATAACTATGTGAAATGTTTTTCATTTTATTTTTAAATATATGGAAATAGGGATGTATTTTATTAATATAATATATATATATATTGAATAATAATTATCTTTTAATGATGAATTAATATTTATTATCCTTTTTTTATACATTGAGAAAATAGAAACAACGTTCTTCCAGAAAAATGACCTACCATCTCCATGAATGATATAATCAATTTTCTATCTCTAACATTAATAAATTACTCTACATAAATATATAATGAATATATATCATAATTATATCATTTTTAACATTAGTTATATTTTATAACTATGCTAACATTAAATGGACCATAATTACTGAACTAGGAAATACATGAAAAATGATGTATTTATAACATGAAACGCTAATTTTAAAATATTGTTGTTAATAAATAGGAGATAAAATAATAGAGTAATATCATATATCATATGATATATATTATTATGTTAATCTAATATAATTATAATAAACATTTATTTATTTTATAAGAGGTTTGTACACATATGATGGAATTAGAACCTGAGGTAAGGGGTTTTTACCTCAATTTTACATCCGTGAGACATACACCATATTCACCACTTATTTCATTATTTCATGTATATAATTAAAACTGTATATTATATATGATGAATAAAAATATATTAATGTTATTTATTGTTTCATTTGAATATTAATTATTTTATGGGTCTTTCGATTCAGCACTTACCAAAGTGGTAAGGTCTCAATCTCATCATTTTTCTGGATTGTTTTTGTTGAAGTATATATAGGAGGAATTATTTGATATTATGATATTAAAATAAATATAATCAATCCAATTATTTTTATTTATTTAAATTTTCAAGTAATATTTCTATTTTCTACTCTTTTTTACTTAATATTATTGATAATTTTGTTATGAAATCTGACGATATTTCTCTCTTCGGTCGAAAAACCTTTTTCATCAAAATCCATGTTTTTTAAAAAATTATTTTAATAAAAATTATTACAATTTATAAATGATTTATTAAATAATATTTTATCTATTTTTACTTTTTAAATTTTTAAAGGAATATTCATGTTTTTTTTCAAAATAAGGCCCACTTGGATTTTATAAAAAATATTAAAGAAATATTCTTTTTAACATGTAGGGAATGAACGGAATTCCCCGCTATTATGACCACTCAAGGTTTTAAAGAATATTTTATAATTTTTCAATGTTCATTTTAAAATATAAATATATTAAAAATATTTTATGAATATTTTTTTAAAAAATCAATGTGAAAGGGTTATTTTCCTCAAAAATGTTTCTGATGACATTTTCATTGTATTTATATTTATCAATGAAATATACCCTTTGTTTTACATATGATCCATTATTTATTATTTTATTGATTTCATCCTTACTCTATTTTTTTGATGGTTAATGATCAGTTTGACCGAGGGTGTTCTATTTTATTAGCAATCACCATATGACTCTCCCTGTTTTATAATTTTTGTTTTTTATTTGGGGTATGTAAAAATATTTAAAATGTTTATTTTATTTTGGTTTATCCCCTTTATTATGAGATGTGAATTGAACATTGTATGTAATGGGAGGGTCCTGGTTGTAGATATCCCCTCGATGCATCGACAAGTCTCATGAGAAAAATTAATTTTCCAAATTAGACTTTTTTCTACTCACTGATTTAAATTATACTGTGAATGGTCTTGATATTTTGTTTCAAATGTATAGAATTACAAATCCCCTCATTATGAGATTAGAAATTTATTACCAATTCATTATTTTATTCAATATAATATCCACATAAAAGTTTCAATATTTTGTGATTATTTATATTTCTTTATTGGATCATCATTTAATTTTTATATATTATGCTCAATTTATTGATTGAATTTAATGTATTTAAGTTATTTACCATTCCATATTGATTATTCTTATTTATTCGGGATATCATCAACTATATGCGTACCCATATTGATCATCTGATCACACCCATTTCTTATTTTTTATTTACCCAAGGATACCAAGAGGTGTTTGGGGATTGATATACTTGTATAAAATATAAGGAATAATGGATTTCTCAAATAAAACAATTTCACAATATTTAGTTACAAATAGTAATGTGAAATTGAAGTATATATCTAGTTTACCTAGACTATTAAAAAAAATTTCCCTTCAGGATGTGATTAGTTATATCTTATTCCTAGGTAATAAAGTTTCCACAGGCTCCAAGATTCTTGGGAAAAGGTCTATACATGAAAAAAATAATTTTTCCAAATCAAAATGAGAGACCATTATCATGTTAAATCATCATTAATTAAAAAAAAATCTGTAATATTACATAAATGATGATATATTTATCTATTGATGGTGTTGATAATTTTAACCTAGTTGTTGTATCATCATTGTGTTGTAATTACCCAAAGCAAATCCCCTCTAGAATTGATCCACACATTCTCCTATGATCTTCGAACAATGCCAATGAAACTCTCAGTTCTAGAACAATAAATTAATAATCTTTATCGTTTTCCTTTATTTCATCTCATTCCCTTAAGCTTGATACAATCACCCTTTTTTATCATCATAGAGAGGAAAGTGGAAGAGATAGATATTGAGAGTAAATTTTATGCAAAATTATTTACCTTTCTCTGATTGGAAAAATAATCAATAAATTGAGTTGGGGATATGGTTTAATTACAATTAATTCCACAATTCCCTTAACTATGAATTAGAACCAAATAAACACTATTTTATATAAATATTTTTGTTATTATTATTATTTTACTTATAATGTTTGACAACCCACATAGTGACAATTATTACTCTATAGTATAATAAATAATTATTTTCCATCGTAAAAAAAACTCAGTCTACTCATCCTGCTCACCTTTTTTTGAATTATTTAATAAATATTTATATTAAAATTATTCATTTAATAAATAAAATGAATATACTTTTCAAGGCCTATAAAATAAATATTTACCAAATATTCTTGTAATTAAATAAATTATTTATTAAGGAATAACTAATTATTTGTTCCTAAGAAAATAATTAGTGATAAATAAATATAATATATTCATATAATTAAACAATTACCTCATGAAAAAATATTTATTTAATGTTTGTGAAGGATTAATAAATCGTGGATAAATATTATTTATCACTTTATAAAAAAATATTTTCTTTAATTATTATATAAATAATATTTAATGGAGATTGATGGATACACTTAGTGCCTCACCCTATAGTCCTCATCCTGAGTTGTCTTAGGTAGGATTTCCAACATCCCAATATTATTATCTAGAAACTAGTCAACAAATATAAAAATGAAGAAGATAGATCATAATCAGGACAACCCTATACAGATGCTAACAGTTTAATATAATCCATTTGTCACAATATTTCATCAAGAAGGATTCACATCTATGTCATCAACATCTTTACTTGATTATTTTTTATTTTACTATATTAAATAAAATATTAAATACACTATTTCCCTGAGATTTCATTTGAGGTTTCAATATTAATCAAAGTGTTGAGATGATATCTTATATAAATATATAAGAGAAAAATCCTTGGATTTTTCTTTAATAACATATCAACCATGATCAACTTAACATTCTCAATATCCTATGAACCTATAGTTCTATAATTTTGTGAAGTATATGAATGTATGAAATTCATGATATGAATTAGAAATAATATTAATATATAAGGACCATCAGTCATACTCACAAATAGAATAGTCATATTACACACAAATGTATAGAATTTATACTACTGAGTCTATACTTATAATATCATGTCCTAGAGATCACCAAGTCCAAACATAATGATATTAAGTACCATAGATATAAGTTTACCTGTACATAATATTTAAAACACCATGTTTCCTATCATAGAATGTTGTTTGACTATGGAAAAATTATTTAAGAATATCACCATAGCATTTCAAGGTTCTCATCATTATGGGGAACTATTATGACCTCTAAATTCAACAAATATTCTAGAATATTAGTACATTAATGTCACATTGATCCATAAAAAGTATCTAATATGATATTTTATTGATATTCAAATATTTTAATATATATAATAAATCTAAAATATAAATCATTGGTTTTAGAACACTAACTCCAGAAGACAACCACTTGGACTATAACCAATTTCTAATGAATTTTAGTCTCCTAGATATCACTTTATTATTTTTTTTAATGAGTTAATAATAGTTATGGAGTCAACTAAATTATTTCCATGGATACTCTAATCACCACGAAATCACCACTCTAATAAAAATCCATTAAGATATGATATTTTTGAATTATTTTCTTGGTCCTATAATGTGACCATGGATAATTTTCAAGATCCACCACTACAATATCATTATAATAGAGTATAATATGGTTTTTATAGTTATGAACCAATTAATGTAGTTAAAATATGTTATTCAGTGAAATAAATTCTTTAGCCACCTCAAAATATACAATATACTCAGACTCTTTTATAGAATGGTGATCACAACTTTCTTTGAGTTCTTTCAGATAACAACACCTCAATTAACATTGTAGATGTATCCCCTTAGTGATTTCAAACATTTATAATATATTTGGAAGATATGAGGTACATATAACCCCAATGATTGTCTCTTCATATCTTTTATATACTAGAAACATATCCTTAATATGCCTTTTTTATTTATTGACAATATGCACTATCTTTTAATAAAGGTCACATGGGTCAACATGATACCTTCCTACCCTGATTAAGGAATATCAAGCATCTAGAATAGTTTATAAAATAACATATATGACCCATCCAATAACTGACATTCATGGGATCCTTACAGTATTTCGTATTTCCTCATGTATCTAAAGAAATACATTCCAAAAAAGATGAATGTTATGTGAAATTGGAAAAAATATCCTATTGGATTGTTTTATACAAAAAATCCTTAGTATCTTTAAAACATACATTATTGGACCTAGTCCTAAAATATTTTTAGACCATTCATGATTATTCTTGATCCCAGGAATATATACTTATTCACCTATGCCCTTCGTGGACAAGAAAGTGTTCAACAAGTCTATAATGGTTTCTAATACTAGTAATTCATTAAAAATAAATATTATGTTTTCGATATATAAGGTTGATTACATATAATACTAAAGAACAAAATATAAGGAAATAAGCTTTAGAAAATATGCAGGTAGGCCCAGGGACATAACCCCAAAACCTAAATCTCACCCTCAACTCAAAACACCCCGACACTAATGGTGGGGAAAGTAGTATGTTATCGATGTAAACTGTTAGTAGAATGACTACACTCCTAGTAAAATTATTGGGGAAACAAGTCCCATATTCATTATTTATGAAACCAAATTACATTATATATTCATGAAATTTAATTCTCCATGTCATTGATTCTTTCATTAATCCATAAATGGATTTCTCTACCTTTCAGACCTTTTTAAAATCCTTTAGTGTTATAAAAACTTATGGTTATATCATAAATACATCATTATAAATGTTCCAGATAATAAATTATCTTTAGAAATCCATCAGCTAAATTTTATATTCATGTAATTTCTCTATTAAATATATAATTTTAATTTATTTATATATAGAACTAGTGAAAACCTTTCATCATAGTAAATACCTTAAAACATTTTAATTTTTTTTTGAATCCAAGATAGCCTTATAGGTGTTGACTTGACTATACATGTCTAGTATATTATTGAATACCCATTTATAACTAGTTTGATTTATATCCACTAGAGGATGTACAAAAATCCATACTTGGTTTGGGTATGTGGAATCCATTTCCTAATTCATGGATTGTTTCTATTTTGTATCTTCTATTATACTTACTACTTCATTAGAGGTTATAGGATCATTATTATCAACTAATATTGAGAAAACATAATCAGTGATTTTAAAAACATATCATTTGAGTTTTATAACCATCACATGTACTCTTACACAATACTTGTGTCTCTAGAACATCATATTCTATGGGTCTTTGTTGAGTCTGTTTTAGTTCCAACTCATATATATGCTTATCCAATACATTATCGAAGTCTATGTTTCTCCAAATATCACTTGTAGAGATGTTCTCCCTATCAAATAATATGTCATTTCTTGATAGAAATGATTTTTTATGAGGTTTTATACAGGTAATCACCAATTGTTTCCTTGTGGGTATCCTATAAGTGTATTATTATTTTCATCAAAATGAATGTTTTTTACATAAATATGCCTTAATAAACTACTAATAACTGCACACATGTAAATTAGACATTTCATAAGTCATTACACACAAAATCATATATAAAAGTCCATTTTTCACTTTTGTAGGAACTCGGTTTAGTATATATGCTTTTGTCTGTAATCTGTATCCCCAAAAGAATAATTGAAGCCACACATGACTCATTACTGATCTAACCATGTATAATAAGGTTAATCCCCTACTTTTTTTACATAATTACATTGTGTTCTATATGGAAGAGTGAGTTTTGATAGAAACCTAAACTCCCATAAATAATCAATGAATTCTTGATTAGGATATTCTCTATCATGACCTTAGTGGATTTTCATAATCATCTTACTATGTTGGATCTCAACTTCATTTTCATGTTCATTTAATCTATAAAATGAATTAAACTTATACCTCATTAAGTAAACATATTTGTATCTACTATATCCATCCAATAAAGTTATAATGTATAAATACCCACCCCTGAATTTAAATAGAAATGGCACATACACATCAGTATGAACTAACTCAACAAGATCTATGGCCCTTCCTCTTTTTTCCACTAAATAAGGATTTTTTTTCATTTTTTATTGCAAAAAAACATGACAAAAACCATGTTTATTTAGTTAAAATATATAAATATCCATCTTTGTGCAATGTTGTCAAATAGTTTTCAATTATAAGACTTTAGTGGTGATTCCATAGTTGAGTGCAGTATGATCCATTTGAAATATTTTCTTTATTGATTTCTTTACTTGGTTTCTATAATCCAACATATAAGGACCACTATATAAATATACAATACAATAAAAATATTTTATTTTTGAAAGAGGAAACACTTAATACCAAATATAAAAATAAATCCATTTTTATCATTTCTGGACATAGATTTAATATTTTTTGGGACTGAAGGAATATAGTAACAATTTTTAAAAATAGATATCATTCTACTTATAAATGTGAGGTGGTATCCCACAACATCGAAAAAAAATCTAGCATTGTTTGATTCTTATAGATCTATCTCAACTCAATACATATTATATAATATAAATGGTTATTGTAGTTCGGTCATAAATGAGCACCACACACTGTATATAATACAAAATTTTTAGAAATAGAATAATTTAACTCAATATCCAATGCACATGAATCTTCCCCTTGCTTCTAGTTTGGGGTATATTTTTACATCAAGTGGTACTTCTATCCAGATGTGGGAAAATAGTATCTTATACCCTTGCTTTCTCCTTGATATTATTTATCTAATTATGAAGAATTTGTAGAATTTGAGTTATTATTTGATCACTTCTCTTGGGAATTCCTATTTTTCACACTAAGAATAATAGTATTTTTTCACTTCATATCCTTATAAACATAACAAAATAGAGTTAGATTATAAGTGAGAGACTTATCCAATATTTTATAATGAAATTCCAAATAAAACAAGGTAATTTAATAGGGATTTATTAGAGAATGAGATCAGTACTTAGTTATTAAGTAATATTAAACCATATAACCTATAGAAGATTAAAAGTAAAAATGATCCTGACTATGTGATACATAATTTTTTTCTATTAAAGAGTGTATTAGTTATCTCAAAAAGTTCCTACCAAATATCTATTGATAAATATCATAGAGATTCTAGATAATGCTATAGGATTCCATTTTTTCATGTGACTTAATTTTTTCTCTATACATGGATGGTGACATTAAATAATGAACATCTAGAACATAATTTATATGTTTTTCATATACAATGAACTCATCATCACTTGACCTTATAGAAATTATATCAGGGATTGATGATTCTAGTATAGAATACATCCCTTATTGGTTAAACATATCCCGTAATCATCTAAAATCATTATTATATGTTACGTATAAATAAGAGATGTTATTTCATTATAATCTAATGTAGGGATAATATGGTGGATAAAATTTTCATTATTGAAGAAAAATATAAAATAATTTTATTAGTACATTAATTTATTAGAAATTATGTGAGATGGAATGATTGCATTATGTCAACAACTATTTTATCAATTCCTAATAGCCCTTGCAATTGAAATCATAATTCCCCATTGTATGAACATTCTAGTGGATATGATTTTTATTTCCCTTCTCATAACACGCGTAAGGGTATGGTCAATTACACGAAGGTATTTCAGTTGGAATTATTTCAGACTATGTCCTTGTAGTTCTTAGGTGTATTGAGTGGACTCCCCAATCCTAAAATATTAACTTATATTTCCTCAACACATGAATCCAAGATAATTCATTTCTATAAAATTCTACTCTTCTTGATTTAAACATTCTTAAGTTATCCAAAAAACATCATTATAACTCCCTGATAAAAGTAATTTTCTTGAAATGGGTAATTTGATCACATATTTATATCGTTTAATTGTAAATATGGTAATGTAAGGAATATAAAATTAATATTATATTGAGTTAATTTTATTGTTATGTATAGACATTCATATTTTAACAATTTACATGTCTTGTTAGTATTAGTGAATTTTACATAAGATATTAACCTTGTGTTTCTAAAATTTGAATAGATAATCATTTTATTTTAATGATATAATTTTTAAATTAATGGCTCTACTATCATGGAGTTGGATTTTACTTTATCACATTAGTATAGGATACAAGGTATCACACCAAGAAAGATCGATCAATTTACTTGTATTGGTAAATTATATACATACATGACTTCTGTATTACACTGGAAGATAAAAACATTTTAAATAAAATGTTCTTACATCCTTTAAAATAATTAAATGATTCATTTATTATATCCTAGGGATTGAAAAAAATAAATGGTTAACTCAGATGCTCGGTAAGGGAAATAGTGCAATGGGAGCTATTATAGAATAAATAAAACATGAATTTTATGGAAGATAAAATAAAAAATAAAATATTCTATATAAATTATTTAATAAAATTAGAATATTTCCTTGTATGTCATAAGAATAAGAATAATTTAATGGATAACAATAATTGGTTTCATAATGACAGAATACATAATTTCAGACATCATAATATTTCCATAATGGCCTTGTGAGACATAATACATAAGTAGTTAATGAATATTCCAAATACCAAATCTAGTTTCTCTTATGAGACCAACCAATACATCAAGGGTTATCTAATAATGATCCTCACCATTCACTTTCAAATTCCAATGCATTCATCTTAAAAAAGGAATGAAAAATAGTACAATACATAATCAAGAAAAATAATCATATAGGAAAACTAACATATTGTATTTTAATATTTTTCCAACCCAATAAATAATACCACATGACCATAATCCATAAAAATAAATAAATCAGATGGTATCATTAGAGTTTACCACTAATAAATTATATGCATCATCAATGTATATTGATATAGATGAAGTTAATTTTCAAATAAAATTGAAACCATTCATTAAAATCAGGAAAAATATATAATTTTTTTTGATAAAAAATTAAATATAAAATTCAATGATATTGAGAAAATGTTTTTTTAATAACTATGGAAAAATTTCATGCAATATATAATGTGAATAATAATTATGATGGTGGTAATATGTTTAGAAGCATTAAATGTTAAAACATAATTCACCACAAACTTTTGGTAAAAAATTAGTATCCCCACACATAGAAAATGATAATAATATTATTATTAAAACATTGAAATTAAATTTTAATATAGTGAAAATAATATTAAATAAAAATACTATCATGGAAAATAACATTACTGAAAACTGTTTATAAAACATGGAGATAAAATAATAGGTTCGTCGACTAAAGATTAAATAAGGTAATCTTTTCTAATAAAAAATTTTCTTGTTTTTTTAAGTACCAAAGTGAGGAAAATGAATGAAAGTTTTAAAAATTAAATATATAGAAAATAGAAAAAACTATAATGAGTTGAAAATAAAAATACCTTATAATTTCATTCATTTAAAATTTTTAAAAAATAAATCCAAATAAAAATGAAATTATAAGAAACCCCTTACCACATTGGTAACTTTTATATCAGAAGATAATTGATATTGAAAACATGAAATTTATTTTTAACCCACATTAATTTCAGTACATGAATGATAAAATAATTCAATATTCTAGTTTATACACCACACAAAGAAAAACATTAGGTGATAGTAGCATAAGTCTCAATGAAAGGTAATTTAGAAGAGAAATCCCTTACCTCAGACTTCTCATTGGATGAACATGATCTAATTTAATCAATAATAACATTATAATTATATAAATATAGAAAATAAATATATTTGGATTTATATTAATATATTATTTTCATTAAAAATTTCTTCTCATCCATTTATTAAAAATTTCTTCTTATCAAATTATTAAAAATTTCTTCTTAAAATCAATAATTGATTATTTACCATTCTATTTAACACACATCTTTTGGTTCAACGGTTTTGGTCCTTGAACCTTGAAAATGGATTCATAATATATAATCCTAAAAAGGATATATTTATAATATTCATACACTAAATATTCTATTATAACCATCAATTGAAAATGGTCATAAAAAATGGAATACATCATCTCATGAAGATGATAGTTCTTACGTACGCGTGAGGGATGTATCCATTTTCAAAATAGATGAAAAGAAAATGAAATAGATAGTGGATTAATATAAAAAATAGTAATGATAATATAAATATCATATGTATATATTAAATATATCATTATGTTTATTTATTTAATTCTGAAATGAAAAAATGAATCACATCTCCCCATGGAGATAGTATTCCACACATACACATGTTCATAGTTATAATCTTCTAATGGAAGAAAAGGTAACAAAGTTGAAGATATGTTATATTTTAAAAATAAAAACAATTTCATAAATATAATATATATTTATTTTTTGTATCACTATAGCCATCCAAGATATGTAGTGATAACAAATGAGTTGCACTACTACACGGATTAGATAAGTCGTACATTCATAGGAGTGATCTTTAAACATCCAATTAGATATTAAAGGATTGGAAAATGATAATAAAATTTAATCCAAAAAATTTATTTTTTCTTTATAGTGAAATAATATTTAAATATATTATAAGAATATATAACAATGAAAAACTTTGATAGGAATTATACCAATTATTTTCAAAACCAAAATTTAATTACACATAAATCTTTCATTGGTTGGAATTATCAAGATACCCGGACATCTAGGAAATGTATATGAATGTTTTAGAGATATTTGGGTATGTATTTTCTGTGTAATTGGTTTCAAAATGAGTCATAATGAGAGGATAAGAGGTTCTATTTTATATGTGTGGGGAGTGAGACACATGTAATATTTTAGTACCTGTAAATATTATAAATGTATTACTCATGGATAAGTGGAACCTAAAATATTAAATTTATAATATAAGGGTATAACGGTTGAAATAAACTCATACAACACGAATTAAGATGATATATTTTAACCTTATCTTAATGTTTAACCTTAATTAACCCGTTTTATCACTTTACCACGATGCCATTATTTTTAATAAAAGTTATTATTCATAATGATGAAAAATGAAATTGAACTCATTAAAAAAATATTACAATTATGCTTCCAAATATCTGATCCATTTTTTTATTTAAATCTTATAAGTTACAGAGGATAATTTTAATATAACGGTGAAAAACACAATAAAGAATGGGGTTTTGTTTTGAAAAATGTGTTTAGAATCATAAAAATAATCATATATAAAAATAACATATAATGATGATTAATATAAAATTAATTATATTATAAGTATAAAATAAATTTATTTTTTAAACCAAAAAAATAGAATGGGGACTTAAATTTGTCTCGTTTAAAGATATTAAGTGATTATTTTCCAATAAACAGTATTTTTACTATTTGAGTAAAAAATTAATATTTTTAAAAATAATAATTCACCTATATATGTTTTATTAATTTATAATGTAAAAATAAATTTTAATCCATCAAATAAATTTCCTAAATGTTTTCGTAAAAGGTGTAACAATCATATTTAGAATGTGGTATTTTTATGACATAAAATGAGTTTATTCTCATTCATTGTATAGTAAATATAATTAAGTGAATGTTAATTTACTATATTGGATATATTATCAAAAACATTCATTAAAATAAATTATAATGAGTTATTAACTTAATTTATCAAGATAAAAACACAAAAAAATGCTATTTTTAAAAACAACTATTTTTACCTTCAAATGATTTCACCATTATTTCTATAAATTTAACAATAAATTTTAGAATTATTATTAGAAATACCATTATATAATCTTATTATACTAAACAATGTAAATTAAATTTTAAATATAATATATATAATAAAATAATGTTTTCAAATAATACATTCTTATTTAATAATTAATGTTGAAAATCCTAATTTATTATACTAATTTTGTTTCATTTTATTCTCTAATAATATATGTAATTTTTTATAATAATTTATTATTCACTTATGTTTGGAATTTCATGCTTAAAAATATATTTAACATAATATTTATTTAATGGAAAACATGTACCAAAATATTCAGTTCTCATATTCATATTCTCTTAAAAAAGTTATATCCCCATAATTTAAATTTTTACATACTAATAAATATATGACTCAATATATAATTTATATAAAGATATGAACCTCAAAATATTATGTATTACCATGAAATTTATAAAAAAAATTCTAAAACCATATACCTATTAATAATACTTATAATTGTGAATGGGTTTCAAAATGTGCACAATTTAGTTCTATTTTGAATATAATAATATTTTATTCATCTAGAATGTAAGGAATATGAGAAAAATACATACGTTGTGACTTTAAACTTCATAAGTGAAATTTTCCCCCTTGATTTATTATTTTAACCACATTCCACTTTTGATTATAAGAAACCCTAACTAAGATTTATTTTCTTGTCCAAATAATAAAAATCAGCCATTAATGAATCCAACGATTTGAAAAGAAAGAAAAATTATTCGTCCTATTTAAACAAAAATGGTTAGTAAAAGAATGGATAATACTCAATATGAATAAACCATCATGTGATGATGAAATACATAAATTATTGAAACATCAATAATTACACCCAAATAAATCCAATAATACATTAAATTTTAAATTTATAATAAATACTACTTCTGGTTCAATATAGATTTTTATACTTTTTATACTAATTAATTAACCATTAAAACTATTTAAACCCCCCAAAAAATTAATTTTTTTCAATTTCAAACATTAGTATAACAAAAATGTTTATAACTATATAATATATTTGCAGGTTATTAGATACCACTTATTATATTCTTATTACAACTAGATTCTCACTAGGTGTTTTGATTCGAATCTAATTTCTCAAAATACTATGGGATGATTCAATATTACTAGAATATATAAAATAATTGGTTTATCATAAATGAAATGAACAGTTAGCTAACTTGGAGTTTATGATTCAAGAAAATGATATCACCTCATTTGGGACTTTAACCTCATTTTTGTTGATTTAAAAATATTTTCATTTCTCTCTTAGCATTTCATGAGGTAAATACCCTTGATCCTTAGGGAATTCAAAAGATTAGTTCCCCATATCCTCATAGGTGAAACATTGAACCTTTATTTTTCATTCATTATCTTAGTGGCCTTTATCATTACACTTCTAACAGACACCCATTACTTTCAAAAAAACCCATGGTGTTTCATTCCATAATTATTACATATTGGAAATTCCACTATTCCCTTTTTCCTTCTCACAAAATTTCCCTTTACGTAGCGATAAAAAATTTTATTTTTATTTTTATTTCCATTAAAAATATAATACATTTAAATTAATTCTCTTTATTAGGGCCACTTGATACCATATAATCATATATAAAAAATATTAGATAAAAACTATAAGGACTCAGCCTTCAACATTACCTAATATTGAGATTATTCAACAGTTTTACTTTAATTCATATTATGAATATTTTAAGGATTAGAGATTTAGATAATTAGGTAATAACTTATACATAAAAATTTAAATATTACAAGTATACAATTCTACTCACTATCCTTTTTTATAATACAAAAAAACATTAAAAGAAACATGTTTTGTTTTATGTTTTAAATAACATGACTTTTCCATGATCACTTCCTTGAATCTATTATTCTTTATGTATTTTAAAAAACATTTCAAAACATGCGATGAGCATAAAAATATTATTAAGGGATAAATAATTAATGAAAACTATTAGTCTCACAAAAACATGTAAACCATGAAATCATATCATAATGTAATACTTTTCACATTTATGAAGTAGAAAAATCACCTCACTGAATATAAGCTCCTTTCATAGCCTTCTTTTGTAACCAAAATATTACTATAAATCCTATAGAAATAACTATATAAACAATGATGGTAATTTAGGACATAAACATACTTAAATAGAATAACCATACTATTAACTTCCACACGTATGACTAAATGGAATAGTTATAGGACCAACTTCCATACCCAATGCATTGGAGGTTATAATGTAACCACCAGTATGTGGTTTATCACAGAACCACCCATCATTAGGTTTATCACATAACCACTCTTCATTGGGTTTTCATGTAACAACCCATAATATGTGAACGTACCATTATATAATCATAACACAAAAAATATTTCAAATATCAACATTTTACTAATAACATTTCATTTTTGATCACAATAAATCATTTCACGACATTCAAATTCTCAATCCATTTCAAAAATCATTTTCAATGCCCAAACAATCAAAAAGGGATTAAGTGATTTATTTTCATTCTAAAAACATTATGGCGTATAGGGAAATCTGAATATCAAATAATGATTACAGTGGCGAAGAGGTCGATTTCACCACATATACTAAAAACATTCCTTTTTTAGTTTAGAAAAATGATTCATAGAAAAAATATTACCTTTTAATGAAATTAAAATTCAAAGGTTTTTATTATACACCGTATAAAATAAGGAGTTGTATATTATCAATATATACCTCAATGAAAGGAATTAGATACCAATTCCCTTACATTCTGTCTGAATCGTTGTGTATATTCCTTATACTTCCTGAATAATAAGCATAAGTAAATTTCTAATTCCTTTTATATCAGTTATTACCATGTTATAAAAATTACATAATTATTTAAGTTAATATCGGTGATTTTATTGATATTCGGTACTTAAGTCGAAAATGAACTTTTTAGATCTAAATTATACATATAATTAAAAGTACATCATCTCCAAAATGATATTTCCTATTTAAATATCATATATATATATATCCATTATATATGTATTTATAATATTCAATAACATTTTTAGATAATAAATGAAATGTACCATTCATGGAGATTGTACGCGATATGTACGCATAAATGCTGCTTTCATTTCTTTATCAAATTAAAGGAATGAAAACTAAATGATACATAGGTTTATTATAATTCCAGTATAATAAATATGTTATATATGTTACATAATTGTGTTAATTCCCTGTTTTATTCCTTCCATGTATGGAATGAACGAGTCACATCACTTTGAGGGGGCGGTAATCTGCACTTCCTTAAATGATATTATAATATTTACACATCATGGAAATCATAAAGGTAAGTTTTAAATAAAAATTATAAAATCATATTTTTAGTATTGAAAAAATGATGTAGATGCTCAATTATAAGAGAGAGTGAATTTTAAGTTTAAAAACGTTCATTTTTAACCATAAGGAATACTATGTTTAACAAAGTAAAACAAGATAAATTCACAATACCTCTTTAAGTTATACTAAAAACGTTGCAGGATCAGGAAATATGGTTCCAGAAATGAAACTTAAGGAATTTTTATGAGTAAAATATTCTACCTTAAAGCGTATAGAATCTTACTTATTAGAGTATAATAAAGTACATGAAATTATAAGAAATTTATACATTATTTTTTTTCCAAATGAAGTAGACATAAATTTTAAACAAAATAAGTTACAAATGTAAAATCTTTTAACCCAATGAAAATGGTATCCAACAACCTTGGATAAAAGTCCCTAGATTTATACTTTCAAGAAATTCTGTCTTACCCTCACTAGGGTAAGCCCTCAATTGGAATACCAGAATCTATCTTGATATCTCCACAATCCCTTGATCTTTAAGGTAGTCAGCACCTCTTTCTTCCTATCCACTGAAGTCCTTAATCTTTAATGTAGTCGGAATCTATGTCGTCTTGTCCCCAAAATCCCTCGATGGTACTTTGCTACATTCGGAGTCACACGAAGAAATCTGAACAAGATGTTCAGAACCACACAAAGCATGAGAGTCTCTCTCTCTAGAAATCACATCAATAGTATAAAATCTCTAGATTTATGGAACATTATTGATCTCTTCAAAAGATATCATATTTATAGGAACTTCTCCAACGGTAGGCTCCCTCCTCCAATGGTCTTATTTTTTCTTGAATCTCGGAGAGACCTATATATGTGTCACTCAAACAACATTTAGTTATAAAAATATTTTATGACATTTTTTATATAACAAGTGTAAGGAAATTGATGTTTCTTAAAAAATAATTTTTTAGACTCTATGGAAAAATAGAATTCAGAATATAACCAAATAAACATTCAGAGTCTATAATATATGGATATTTGGA
Organism: Viscum album; assembly: GCA_963277665.1. Taxonomy (NCBI): domain Eukaryota; kingdom Viridiplantae; phylum Streptophyta; class Magnoliopsida; order Santalales; family Viscaceae; genus Viscum; species Viscum album. The sequence continues at coordinate 1,821,215,595 of OY728135.1, read as the reverse complement.
TTCTGTTTTACAAAAAATTCTGATTCTGAATTCTATAGAATATGGAGTCTGAAATCTAATGAATTTGGAATAAAAATTATGAGGAATTTGGTGTCTGAATTTATGAGAATTTTTATTGTGGATTTTATAGAATTCAGAGTTTGACTATATTTGAATTTGGAGTCTGGATTTTATAGAAATCGGAGACTGAATTCTAAGTAATTGAGAGTCTGAATTCTAAAAAATTCAGAGTCTGATTTATGAGGAATTTGGACTCAAAATTCTATGGAATCCAGAGTTAGAGTTCTGAGGAATTTAGAGTCAAAATTATGAGGAATTCAAAGTCTTAATTCTAATGAATTCGGAGTCCGAATTTCAGATAATTCAGAATCTGAATTTCAGAGAATTCAACATCGGAATTATGAAGAATTCGGAACCTAAAAATAGAATACTTTATATCCATGGATTTATAGGAATAAAATATTTTAGATAATAAGATAATTTTTAGACATAGAAATAAATGATTTAGATTTAGGTAGATTATGAAATGAATAATGAAAACAAACACAAGGGCAATAATTCCCTTAGAGAAGGGAAATTGTACTTCTGAAAACAATCGTTAGGGAAAAACAATTTTCCTTAAGATAAAGTGTGTGAATTTCAAAACATTGAGGAATGGAAAAATAATAAGTAGACCTTATTTACTCAACAATATAGAAAATATAAATATAATATATATCATATAAAAATATAGTTCCATCATAATGGCCACCATAAGAGGTGGTAGGAAAAAATTGAACAATCATCATTTCGCGAGTCAATAGTTCAGCGTACATAGAAACAGTATGTTCGTATCCATTAGATGGAGGTGTGTGTAAGTGTAGTTTTAATTTTTATCATAAAAAAATCCTAGTATATTTATGATAATGTTATTTTGTTAAATAAAAAAATAATAATATCATATGGAGTGGAGAAGGATAACAATGGAAATGAACTTGGAAGAAGATGTTACCTCTAAATCGGGTAACCTCTTTTGATTTGATCCAAAAGGATTTTTAGAATTGACTTCAACCAAGTTAAGGATTCTAGATGTAAGGGAGGGATTCTAGGAGATAATTGGAGAATAATTTGGATGATTCAATGTGCTTGAGAGGTGTGAGTATGTGGGTAGAGGTGGTGGCCTTTTATAAGAGGGAGGAGGGGCACTTTAGGAAAATCTTAAAATATTAATTTATTATAAATTCAATTTCGATTAAAAATGGTCAAAAACTAATTTAATTAGAAGATAATTTTATTTTGGTTAGAATACACATAATCTTATAAATTTTAGGCAAATTTTGAATATTTTTTTATCCTTTATTTTACCATTTTTAATCTTACCATGATATCATGACATTTACAATTTTTGGGTTAATGTAATTACCATATCATGTCAAACAACCCACAAAAAATTCATTTATGAGATATTCTGACTTTTTTTTAACCATTTGGATGAATATTTAATTTTTTGTAATTTTATATCATTTAATAAACAATTTTTTTGTTTTGAATTTTGAATTTTGTCAATTTTGGACACTTTTCATACTTGAATTTTTTTAAGAATCATTAAAAACGGATTCATTCGAACCAAAGGAATTAACTAAAATATAATATTTCAATATAATCCATAAAATTCAGGGATAGTATCAAAAAAATCAATTTACATTTATTTTAATATTTATAATATCATTTATTTGAATCCTTTATTAATGAATCAATCACTAAATCATCATCGTGTCATAATTAAATTATTTATTTAATTTATTAAAATAAAAACTAAAATATCATGTATTAAGAAATATTTTAGGATTTTTAATGACTATTTATAGTTTTATAGATCCCTTATATAACCCTATATTAAAATTGTTTTAGTAAATGATACATGTTTATGTTATATTTCTCTTTACATTAAATTAATCTTTATAAAATGTCATTTTCACATATGTGTGGCTCTATGGGGTTCAAAAATCGACCCAAGGATGCCCATGGTTGTACATATCTCATCCAATAAGATTAAGACATGTGTTATGTCTGTTTAATACTACTATAATATAACTTTTACCCTTATTGACAAGATTTCCCCTTTAACCAAGGTAAATTAAATAATTATTGATGTTACTATTCATAATGTCAAAAAATAATAGGTACCCATTCAAAAAATTTGGAAGTTCTAATTCCAAATATCGAATCCATTTTTTCAAATTCGAAACACATATATTGCAGTAATTAATTTAAATTAATTTTCATTGTTAGAACCAAAAAATGGGTTTTTAAGAAGTAATAACTATCAGAAGATTGACATGTGTTTATGTCCAATGTCAATGGGAAATTACTTAAAATGATCAAAATGTAATCAAATGATAATAAAATTAATGAAAATAAACTTTTAATCTAATTAAAATGACAATATAACTATTTAAATAAATAATATTAAAAGACAGTTTGGAATTGAAATGCAGTATTTTTCACTATTCATTAAAAGTGAACATTATCAGAAAATTACCAAACAAATTAACCAAAGTAAATTTTTGTGTCCCCCTTATATATATTATGTTACTTTTGTAAAATAAAACATACCAAAGTGAAAAAATCAAAATTAAAAAAATGAGTTTCTCTAACAAAAGGCGGTAAAAACACAATTTTAGAAAAATTAATCTTTTATCCAAAAAATTGAATGTGTTATTATATCATAATTATAAAACATATAAGATAAATTTAAAACATTTAAATGATTATATAACATATAATTTTTATAAAATTTAAAAACATAAATAGATATATGATTTTATAAACACAACTATTCTCTTTTTAAATAGGTTTTTGTAAAAAAACATCCTGTATATTCAATTGGTTTTTTTCCATTTTTAATAAATTTGGTAACCAAACAATCATTATTTAAAATTTATTAAACCATATAATCATAATTTTTTTGATACTATTCATTCCCTCTATCCCAATTTCTAGGTGTTAACTAATATTTAAAATAATAACAAAATTATTGTATTACTTTTCAGTATAACTCACTGTTGTGTGCAACGTAAGATTTCAAATAAAGTAGTTGTTTCATGTCGAGTACGCTATTAGACAAAGCATACCATTTTATTTAAAAATAAAATATTGGTGATAAATATTAATAGAAATGAAAAGTTATTATTCTATAAATACCTAGGACATTACATCATTCCCCCATTTTTTAAATTATGTCCTCGTAATTTTAAAATTGGTTTCATAATATTCATAGAAAATCCCACCTCAGAAAAAAGATTCAATAAAAATATCACTTTAAAAGAAATAAAGAGATTAAAAAAGGTCACCAAATATAACCCATAGTCGGATTTCATGTTTGAAGACATGAGTATGGAAGAAAAACTAACCATCAAGTTCTGATGGAGAGTTATAGAAAACATGATCAGGAGAAAGTTAACTACCAGAATACTATAAACTTTTGATGGGTTAAATGGTATTTCATTTTAGATTAGAAATAGTAAATGGAAAAAATATTTTAAGGTCCTTTTACATTAAGTTGAGGAATTCTTTTACTAATTAGAATTATAACATAAGGAAACATACTTACTTGTCAAGTAGAGTTTTATTATTTAATAAATATCAACAAAAAAATCATATTTTCTCTAAACGATGAGTATTCAAGATCACTTGTAAACACCTAAAGTGCTAGAATAAACTTCTAGATAATCTCATAATCCATAACATATGAAATATATATTCATAATATCTTTAAACATTAACCAAAACCAAAATGGATAGTATAAGATCAGATAGTCTCCAAAAAGTATAATCCATTATAAAAATAAATATTATTCTTAATCTCCCAAATTCAACAAATAACACCCTAAAGATCAAAAAATTCCAAACAATAAAAAATTTGCCTTAAAATTCTACGATTTTAACCCAAATATTCTGAATGATTTTATCACTTAGTGTTCCATAATAAATATTAACATTTATCTCAAAATAACATCGACTAATATTAAAGAATCTTACTTAAAATAAATTACCCTATTCACAAATTCTCCATGATAGTTTAATAATTTACACAAATAACCCAATTCACAATTTTTCCACAATAAAAACATATATTCTTACAAAATAAATTTCAACCCTTACTCTTCAAATAAAATCTCATTGTATTCAATTTTTTTAAGCACGTATTGTTCCTAAAAGAGAGAATGCCTTCCATAGTATCAACTATCACTTAATAACCAAATTTTGTTTCTTATCTAATGATATCTGTTTGATAAAGCATAAGTTCCAAACAATAAACTTATTCTTGATCCATAAAATCAGTTAAACTAATTAGAATAAGTCTCACAAACTAGGGGCTTCACATAGGCTAGTGGTAGGTGATGCACCCTTGTCGCCCTTCAATTGTGGGTTTGATTCTTGGACCTTTCGAGACGTGATGGGTTTTCAACCTTTTTGTGGAATACTATTTTTCTAAAACTATATAATTCTTCAAACATTTCCAAAATGAGATAAAATATTAAAAAATAACCATAACATATTTTAGCCTCAGTGGTTATCTCAAACCTCTCATTTAGCATCCCTAAAAGTAATAATTGGAAATTTCCTCAAATTCAAGGATAATATAAAACATAGCTGTTCTTTATAACTATATCCACAAAAGAAAACATAATTATTCCTCAATTAATATTTTTATATAAAAACATAAGAGTTAAAACTACTAGAATTCTACCATAGTAATCCCATCATTAATACATTTTAACATATCATCATCCGTAGATCCAACATAACTTTTCAATTCAAAAAATGTAGACATTTTAATCATCGAACATTCTTCATGATCGTTTATACATGTTTTTTCATCTTATTCTTTTACAATTATTTAATATGAACAAAATCATGAATAATGTCCTAATATTTCAATAATGTCAAAACATGAGCTAATAAATAATCCATACCTTTCAAAGGTCATTTTTATTTTCCTCATATTCAATTAGAATGGAATTATGAATTGGTAAACATATATTTTTATGGTCCTACTGATCCCATTCTAGAACCTTGTTCATAGGGCATCAATTTTCCTAATGACCAAGATTACCACATTTAAAACATTCAATTGAACCCTATGAAAGAACTTTGTTCCCTTTCTTGGATTCAAATGAATGCATCCATTTTCTATGGAAGGTTATTGATTTATGAAATTCATTAAAACATAGATAACATCTTCCCATCCCATTGAAACATTTTTCTAATTGTTTGTTTCCACATCCTTAACATAATGTTTTTTTAATATACTTACCTTTATGAATATTACCTAAAATTCTGTTGGGATTTTTTCTTGTATATATGAGGCCTTATAAAAATCATCAAGGTTCGAGTGGTCAATCATGACTCTATATTTTTGGTTGAGAATAACCACAAGAGATATATTTGTAGCTCACATTTCATTAAAATTCTTACTCCGAAAACCACCAAAGATTCCTTGAAATCCATGGTTACTTGGGTGCCTACTAGATGCAACCATTTTCTAAAACCAAAAAGTTCAGTGTGAGTATATCAGAAAAATCATCATATACTATCTTATAGAGATGCTAAACACTAAGATGTACTTAGTCATGTTATTTTAAACTCATTAAATTTATATAAAGTTACTATGACTCTTTCTAATATGATAACCAAATTGGTTGAATATTACATGTCACTTATGCTAAAATAACACCCTAACCTCTAAAGTTATCTAAACCGACCACTGATACCAACTAGATGGACCTAGCATTAAACCTTACTTAATGTTGAGATATGTCAATAATTTGACATTAATTCACATTGAGGATCATTTCATATTTAGAGCTTTAGAAAATTAGGTCATAACATATACATAACAAATTTAATATTACAAGTAGACACATCTACACACTATCCTTTTTTTATAAAAAAAATCTATAAAAATAAACAGGTTTCATTTCATGTTTTAAACAACATGACTTTCCCTTAATCCCATAATTGACTCTATTTTTCTTTATGTCCTATGAAAAAAATTTCAAAACATGTGATGAGCATAAAACGTTTAGAAAGGGATACATAATGAATCAAAACTGTTAGTCTTTAGAAATCATGTAATCCATAAAAACATTATCATAATGTACTATGTTTCACCTTTAAGAATAAGAAAAAACAATTCCCTGAATATAGGCTCATTGAATACCATTTTTTGAAACAAAAATATTACCTTATTTCCCATATAAAGAAAGATATAACATATAAATTTATCTTGGGACATAAACATACTGATATGGAATAATCATACGGTCAACATCCACACATATCGAAAATTAGAATAGTCGTACGACCGAATCACATACTGAATGCATTGGATGTTATAACATAACCTCCCATCCTTGGTTTATCATAGAACCAACAGTCATTTGGTTTATCCAGAAACAACATGTCATTGGTTTATCACGTAACTACCCGTCGAATTTCTAAGTACCATTATATAATCATAACACTTAAAATATTTCCAATATCAACATTTAACTAATAATATTTTATTTTAAATCAAAAGAAATAATTTCAATATATTTAAATACACAATCAATTTAAAAAACCATTTTCAATAACAAAACAACCAAAAAGGGAATAAGGTATTTCATTTCCTTTTGAAAACATTAAGGCTTATAGAGGAATCAAAATATCAAATAATGATTATGGCGATGGAGAGGTTGTCATCTCTGTATATGTTAAAAACATTCCTTTTGTCTACTAGTAAATTTTTTTGTAGAAAAATTATTTCATTTGAAATAAATTACATGTGAAAGGGTTTTATTATACACCGTATAAATTAAGGATATGTATATAATCAAAATATGCCTCAAATAAAGGATAGTGTGACAATGTCCCTTACATTGAGTCTAACTCATCACATATGTTCCTTGTTATTCCTAAATAATATCTTCAGTTAATTTAAAATTACTTTAGAAAATTTTTCTAGTTTATTATTCCTTTTTTATAACTTATTACCATGTTATTCAAATTACAAAATTATTTAAGTTAATATCAGGGTTTTTTCGATATTCGGTACTTGAGTCGAAATTGAACATTTTTTATATAAATTGTACACATAATCAAAATTAAATAATCTCTAGAATAATATTCAAAATTTAAATATTCTATATATATATGTTTTATATATTTATTTATAATATTTCATAACTTCTGGATATACAAAATTAAATGTTTCATTCATTGAGATGGTAGGCCATATGTACGCATAAACGCTACATTCATTTCTTTATCATATTAAAAGAATGAAAAATAAATGATACATATGTATATTATAATTATATTATAATATATATTCCAAAAGTTTTACCTAAGTTCATTAATTACATCATTTATATGTTCCATGTATTTCATGAATGAGTCATATCACTTTGAGGGGGCTGTAGTCCACACTTTCTCAAATAAAATTATCCTATTTACACATAATAGAAAGCATAAAGGTATGTTGTAAATAATAATTACCAAATAATATAGACAACATAAATATAATATATATCATATATAAATACAGTTCTATCATAATGGCCACCATGGGAGGTGGTAGAATAAAATTGAAAAATCCTTATTTCGTGTGGCAGTAGTTCGTCGTATACAATTGTTGTTACATAATCAGCAATTAATAATATCATAGGTAGTAGTAAAGGATAATAAAGGAAAGTAACTTTAGAGAAGATGTTACCTCTAAATTAGGTAACTTCTTTTGATTTGCGCCAAAAGGCTTTCTTGAATTTCTTTATATCCATGTTAATGCTTCTAGGAGGAAATGAGGGATGTGGGTATATTATTTGAGTATAATTTGGATAATACAAGGTTCTTGAGAGGAGTGATTATGTGAGTAGAGGTGGTGTCCTTTTAGAAGAGGGTGGAGGGGCACTTTAGGAATGTCTAAAAATATTAATTTATTATAAATTAAATTTCTATTTAAAATGGTCCAAAACTCATTTAATTGAAAAATAAAATTATTTTGGTTCGAATACCCATCTCCAATGATTTTTAGACATTTTTTTAATATTAATCTATCCTTATCATTTTGGATTAACCCTTATTTTAACCTTTTTAATCTTATCGTGATATCATTTTATTTACACATTGTGGGTTAATGTAAATATTATATCATGTTAAATGGCCCACAATAAAGTCATTTATGAAAAATTTGTAATTTTTTAACAATTTTTCCAAATATTATATTTTTATTATTTTAATATAATTTAATAAACTATATTACTTTTTATGTTATGAATTATGTCAATTTTTTACACTATTCATACAAGACTTTTTTTACAAATTCATTACTACTTGATTCCATCAAACCAAAGGCATAACTCAAATATACTATGTCAATATCAACCTAAAAATTCGTGTATTGCATCCAAATAATAAAATTAAATTTATTTTATTATTTATAATAACATTTATTTAAATCCTTTATTAATGAATCAATCACTACATAATCATTGAGTCGTAATTAAATTTATTAATTTAATGTCTAACAGTTATAAATAAAATATCATGATGTCTAAATTTATTTTCATATTTCTAATAACTTTTTATAGTCGAAAATATCACTTATATTACCTTATATTAAAATCCTTTAACTAAAAGATACATGTTTATGTTATATTTCTCTTCACTTTAAATTAATTCCAATAAAATGAAATTTTCACATCCATGTGGCTCCATCAGATTCCAAATTCGACCAACGAATACCCATAGTTGGACATAACTCATCCAATTGGATTAGAACATGTGTTATTGTAGTTTAATATTATTATAATACCATTTATCACCCTTATATATCATATTTACCCTCTAACTATGGTAAATAAAATAATTACTAAAGTTAGTATTCATAATGTCCAAAAATAAAAGGTACATATTCACACAATTTTGAAAATTGGATTCCAAATGTGGAGTCCATATTTTCAAATTTAAAATAATTAATTTTTCATAATTAATATAAAATTAATTCTTGTTATGAAAACTGAAAATCAGTTTTTTAAGAAGTAATAACTGTCAAAAGATTGACATGTGCTTATCTCCAATTTCAATGATAAATTACATAAAGTGAACAAAATTTTATTAAATAAAAGAAAATTAATCTAATTAAATATTAAAACCAATTAAATGTAAAATATTAATTTATAAATAAATTAAATGAAAAGACAGTTTTGAATTAAAATGAAGTATTTTTCACTATTCATTAAAAAATGAACATTTTCATAAAAATAGAGAAAACAAATTAACAAAATTACGTTTTGGTGTCTCTATTATATATAAAATGTTTAGTTTTTCAAATGGAACATATAAAAGTTAAAAAAACTAATTTTTAAAATGGTTCTCTATCAAAATTCCATAAAACTACATTTTTTGAAAAATAATTCTTTTATTTGAAAAATAGAATTAGTTCTTTTATCATATTATGAAAACATATTAGTTTAATTTAAAACATTGAATTGAATATATAACCTATATTTGTATTATATAAAAATCCATAAATAGTGATATGATTTTATAAACACAATTATTCTATTTTTAAATATGTTTTCATAAAACACATCCTTTGTATTTAATTGGTTTTTATTTCCATTTATAATAAATTTTTTAACCAATGAATCATTATTTAAACATGTGTAAACTATATTTTCATGATTCAGTTGATAATATTCATTCCCTCCATCCCAATGGCTTGGCATTAACTTTTATATAAAATAATAATAATATTAGAGTATTATTTTCAGTATAACTCAATGTTGTGTGCAACATAAGATTTTAGAGAAACCCATTATTGCGTGTGAGGTAAGATATTGGAAAAAGATTACCCTTTATTGTAAAAATGATATATTATTAGTAAATAATAATAGAAATTAAAAGGTTTTATTATATAAATACATGGGTCACTACAAATACCATTTGAAGGCTTTGATTTATCTTGCCAAAGAAACAATCAATCTTACTCTCTTGATTATGTACGTAGTCCGATACATAGAATGATAATTATATAACTTATTCTTTATATATAGTAAAACATCCATCCTCCCGATGTTCCCAATTTAGAATTATCCTTTCCAAATCATTCCATTTCTCCCATTGAAGGTATTTTTTATATAATATCTTTTTAAATATATTTCATTGAGACCCTCTTTTCCCCAGCCTCCATTGTATTTTGATTCAACATTCACCATAGATAATAAAATCTATATAAAAAAAAAATAAGAATACCATTTTCCCTTTCCTTCCATCCCAAATCTGGAAATAAAATTTTATGGTACTTGACCTAGTGTTCATTTTCTAAAAGAACATATTTTCCATTTAATTGTGGAGATTTATTCTGTACGAAGGAGTCCAACATAAAAGTATCATGATATAATGAAACAGGTTTCCCCATATATCCATGATTAATTTTCCTAATATTTCCTTAAATTTTTATAATTTTCTTTTCTCCAACTCCAATCTTATAGACTTACATAAGAAGGAAATTCCATCATACATTACAAGTTTTCATACATTATACATTCTTTTCACTTTGTGTTATCTCTAAAAATAGTATAAATTGTATTAGATTGTAATAATATGAATTTTAAATCATAGTGTATAATTATAAATTGGGTTAAACCCATAACATAAATTTATAATTAATACATAACTAATATTTGGAAGAAAAGATTAATATCCTTTGTAATATCATCAAATCAAAAAAACTTTTAATTCGTTCATAATGGTTTGTAAATAGAATTTGAATCAACCAAATCATTTAAGTAAAGAGTGTCTTTTTAGGTGTGAAGACATAGAACCAATCATCATGAAATGAATGAAGATTGGGTCTATTCTCAACCAGCCTTTTTATGTTATTTATTCTTATGTGAATATGTTTCACAACTAGATCCACTTCCTAGTATCCTGATAGAGATGTCCTTTATTAGAAATCACGCATTTAATGACTTACCATATCTTTATGATATTGTCCTATAATTTCACTTGTGATGGGATTTTTTTTATAATGTCATGTTTTCTATTCTATTTTTTCCTAAATATAGTTCCCAAGGATCCTCCAAAACATCCTCTGATACAAATTGTAACACCCCTAACTACAATAACCTAGAGCCAAAGTTTTCATTATTATCATGGTATAAGATACAAGGGATCATGACATAAAGGTTCAACTAGTTTATCCATATAAGAAAAAAAATATTATAGACATTCATATTAAATTTTAAGATAAGAAAAAAAATTAAAAAATTAATATATCCTTTAAATTAATTTAATTACTCCTTCGTCAAATCATAGGGAAAGGAAAATAAATAAAGTGTGATCTCAGATGCTGAGTAAAGGAAAGCATATAATAAAAGTGTTCATAGAATAAATAAAACATTATTAAAATTAAAGATAAAATAAATATTAAAATATTCCACATAACTAATATCCAGAAATGGGAATATATCCATGGATAATATAGAAGCATAAATAATTTTGTGGATAATAATAACTTTTTTCATAATGATAGAATGTATAAAATCTGACATCATAATATTTTTATCATAGTCTTATGACAAGAGATAATTATTATTTGGTAAGGAATAGTCGAAATACTCAAGCTAGATTATTTAATTAGGCCTACTAGTATAAAGAGAGGATATCTAATAATAGCCTCCATTTGATTACTTTTTAGGTCTTATACAATCATTATATGAAAGAAATGTACAACAATACATTACACAATCGATATAATAATTCTTATTGAAAAATAAGCTTACAATTTGTAAATATTTACCCTATTCAATAAATATTACAATACAATCCTTATAAATATAGATACATAAGGTGTCTCGTATCATTGTAGTATATCCACATTAAAGAATAAGATTCATTAAATATGTTGACATAGATGAAAATACATTGACAAGACATTCAAACCATTCTTAAAAAATACAAGAAAAATATAATTTTCTTATGAAAACATTCTAAATAAAAATATCAAGAATATTGAGATAATTCCATTCTTTTAAAGTAAACATGGATTATTTTAAATAATTTTTTGAATACAATAATCATTATGATGTATGAAAAATCCATCCATTAATTAAATGTTAAAAATATTCCCTTTATTCTTATGGTATAACGAAAAAAGTACCTCATTTAAAAAATTATAAAAAGATTATTTTAATAAAATTAAAATAATGTAAAGTAAGGTCAAATGAATTTAAATAAAAATTTCATCATATAAAAAACATCAGTAGAATCATTTTAATAAACACCGACAAGAAGGAAAAAGTTCTTATACTAATGAGGAAATAAGGTTCGTTTTTCTGATCAAAGTGTTTCTCGATCATATGAAATTCCAAAGAGAGGAAAATGGAAAGATATATTTGAAACTCAATAGATAACCATTGGAGAATATGAAATATCATTTTGAAAATCTAGAGAGATTATAATTTCCTTCTATGAAAATTTCAACATAATTATATTTGAAGATAAACCCTTACCACTTTGGTTACTTTTTAATTAAAAGTTCATCATAGGTGAGAATATAAATATTATTTTTAAAAAACTTGAAACATGTTAAATTTATTAAAAAATACAACCATATTGTTGGTAATACACTACACAAAAGAAAACATATAGTGAAAATGACATAAGTCTCAATGAAAGGGAATATAGATTAGAAATCCCTTACCTCATACATCATATTAGAAAGAAAAGGTATAATATATTATATGATATATTTATACTTATAATACATAAATATAAGATCCATATTTGGATTTATATTATTATATACTATTCATTAAAAATTTAATCTTATCTTTTTATAAATAATTTGATGTAAAAACAGATATTTTTGAGTTAACCATTACGTTTTCCATACGTGTTTTTGTTCCATGATTCTAGTTATTTCACCTTGGTCATTTCATGATGATATCAAAAATCTTAAACATGTTATAATTATCATATTTATAAATTAAATAAACTTTTATAACCATCAATTAATATGGTTATGAAAAATTAATTACATCATGCCATGGAGACTATAGTCTTCATGTACACATGAGTGATATTTACATTTTTTAATGGATAAAAAAAGAAAATATATAAAGGATTAATTTTAAATAATAAAAATAAAACTATTAATATCATAATAATTCATCAAAAGTATCCTTTTGTATATTAATTTAAGGAATAAATGAAAAATGAATCACATAACTTGATTGACATACCCCAACCGACACAACCTTTTAATTTAATTATTTTGGGTCTTGCATTTGAGCTCTGGTTTGAACATGTTGTATTTTAAGAGAAATTTGGGATCTTATATGGGTGTTCAACCATACGTGTGACCGTGTGTAGTGCCCGACCTTAATTAAATAATGTTTTATTATTAAATGTGTTATTATTTGGGCGCGTGACCTCGTGCACGACCATGCACTTTTTCTGGCCTTAATAAAAAATGTCGTTCTTGTGGTTGGTTTTATTATTTTAGTATTATAATTCGTATTAATATTATTTGACTTAAATTTTCAATTGGGTTGTTATTGTTTGGATTATTTTAGTTAATAATTTGATTAGTTATATAATATTAAATTAATATAGTGGTTAAAAAATTATCATCGTGTTATTACTATTATTATTAATTCCATTATGATTTTGATGAGATTATGTTTATTTTCATCAAGTCATTATTAAAAATATTAACATCACATTTTTTAATACAATATTATTATTCAAAATTATTTTATAGATTATCTTTAGGTTACATTTTATCTTCATTTTTATTTATTTTTTATTAATTTTCGTTCTCTCTTCTCCCTCCCCCGATCTTGTTTCTGTCATGCAGAAACCTCTCACCCTAACCCTAGCCACATGCTACCCCCTTCCCTTCAGCTCTTCGCCGGACTGATCCTGCTCCTGTTTGGCATCGACCCTCCAATCCTGCTGCCATCCGACATCGCCCCGTCGGCCTCCTTCTCCCATCTGGAATCACCTCCCACTCGACCAAACCTTCAGGTATACCCCACACCCCTTCGCTCCTCTTCTCCAGACCATATACTACCGAGCTGTTTCACCACCTAGCTGGTCTCCTTCGGCGCTCCGCCATTGCATGCCCTCCTCCTTCCGGTCGAATACTCGCGCCCTGTCTCCCAACTGAACTGCCTTCGAGCCGCACCCGTCCAGCTCTAGACTAGTATCGTCCCGACCTCATCTGGTGCACCAAAAGACCGTGCACAGCCCTCCCTTCCGGTTCGAGACCGCGGTGTGCCTCCCTTCGATGGTTGGACCACCTTGCCAACATTCCAACCTCCTCTAGTGCACATTCTTCCCTCTGGTAATTTCATCCCATCTTTCATAGGGTTTTTTGGGGGTTTAAATTTTGTGTTGGTTTGTTTGTAGAGTATTTGATCTTATTGAATTTTTTAAGAATTAATTTTGTTATTTGTGGTGAGATTGAAGTGTGAGGATCATTGTGCACCTAGTATGATGTTGGTCTACACTGTGGTAGGTGGTTCCCCATATGAGTATTATTTGATAAATTCATTGGATTATTTAATTATATTATCATTTTTATAAATTATTTAGTTTGGTGAGAATTTGATTTAACTTACGGTTTAGTGTGTTTTTATGTGTTTAGTAGTGTGTTTCATTATATGAGTATGTTATTGTGAAACCTATGTTGAACTACTGATTAGTTTTTTAAAAAAATTTGTAGTTAAATTTTTAGGGTGTAAAAAGGGTGCAATTGATGTTTTAGTGTGGTGTCTATTTCTGTTTAGCTTGAAATGAACATTTGAATGTGTTTTTGATATTTAATGTCATGCAGGATATTTTTAAAAATTTTAGAAAATTTTTTCAGTAGTTCTTTGAATTATAGAAATGGTTTTTTAACTGTGTGGGTGGCTTCTTTAATTGTTTTCATGATCCTGATTGTCTTCCTAAGGTGGTATTTACATTGTATGGTCATGTAAGGGGGTTTGGGCCAGTCTAGTGTGTGAAGCATTATTCTCAACATTAAAATTTATTTGTGAAAATTTGTATTGTTTTATTAAATAATTATTAATGGTGAAAAAAAATTGGTTAAATTGTGTAAAGGTTTTTGGAGCTTAAAGTCATGTGACATGTGTTGAAATTGTTTGATATATTATTTTAATGGTGTTTTGAAAGATTAATGTGATTTCTTTGACTGTTCTGTCATTTTAATTGGTTGTGTAAGTGATGTCGATTTAGTTTTGGGATATTTTTAGTGTGTGTATTATTTTTAAATGGATTTTCTGTTTTCAGATGGCGGTTTTGGCATGTGTAGTGTCTTGTTTGGTTGGAGTGTATGATTATGACATATGACATGAACTCTGAATCACTTGGCCAAAAATGGGAATCCGGTGAACTAGGTGTGCATATTAGGACTAGTGTGTTAGTGATACAAAAGTGACATCGGCCCGATTTCAATTATCTGGATTGATAAATACAACAATAAGTAAACGTTTTGATAATTTTGGGATACCACAATGGTATGGATGTGTTACCCTACTAGTGGATTGTGCACGAGAATGTATGTTGTTGTGTTTCTATCCCATTTTTTCACCAAGACGTGATGGTCAAGGGTTCCAGTTCTCGCTAGTATCTTTAGGTCCTCTCCCATGTTTTGTGCCCCTCCTTTACTTTTCGCTCAACTTTGGCACACTGTGTGACATTGGAGTTACCATGAAAGAAATTGTGTGTGTGTTTCTATTTTTTAATATAATTTGTTTCCTTTAATGTTTTTTCTATTAAAACTATTTTTATAATAAAAAATCGTTTTCACTAAA
This sequence comes from Viscum album, assembly GCA_963277665.1. Taxonomy (NCBI): domain Eukaryota; kingdom Viridiplantae; phylum Streptophyta; class Magnoliopsida; order Santalales; family Viscaceae; genus Viscum; species Viscum album. The sequence goes on along the minus strand of OY728135.1, from coordinate 1,821,199,741 downwards.
ACTGTTCAATAATTTATATCTTTTATTTTGTTAAACATGTATCTATATTTTTCATTTAATAATTATGCGTGGAACCTTTTATCAGTGGCATCCTACTGGGATTTTGGATCACACCCTACATACACCTTTTGGTGTATATAGATCTTGTTTCTTTTTTTTTCTAGAATGAGGCATCGAGCATAGAATGAGTGATGTGGGTCTCTCTAGAATCTCCTATAGTGTTGGTTTGGTTAAACTTATGAAGCTTGGATGGTCAAGATAGTGTTAGTGGTTTTTCTGGGTTTGTGAGTCGTTTTGGTTTGGAGAACCAATTTTTGAAAAGAACAATAATATATTAGGGATACCACCATAGTACAAACTTTTGGAAAACTCTGTCTTCAAAGTGTCCTTTGGGGACAATGACTTTCTTCTGCTATGACCTTCCCTAACCATGGTGCTTGGTTAACTTGGGTAGCGGGTCATTGGACAAGTGTTTTTTCAGATCTTGAGTGGCCCTGGTGATCCCTAAGTGAGGGGTTGGGGTGTTCCATATTTTAGTTTTGTTTGGAGGTTAATTTCATATTGTTGGCTATTCTTCTTGGTGATTCTTGTTTTTAGATGTTGGAAGTTTCATTTCATGGGTGTTTGAATGCTCAGTCTTCGAGTGATTGAGTTTTTATTTTAAGTATCATTACTATCTTTCCTAGAATCTTGAGTTGTCCAAGTCTTTTGGGACATTTTGTGGGTAGAAGATGTCATGGTGGGGTGAATTTTTACTCCTAGACCGAAACATCCATTTAATTTAATTATTTTGGGTCTATCATTTGAGTTGCGGTCTGAAATGGTTCTATTTTAAGATAAATTTGGTATCTTATTTGGTTGCACGACCGTATGTAGTGCCCAAACTTAATTATAGAACGTTTTATTATTAAAGGTGATATTATTTGGGCGTGTGACCTTGCGCATCACTGTGCGCATTGTCCAACCTTAATAAATAATGGAGTTCTTGTGGTTGGTTTTGTTATTTTAGTTTTATAATTAATATTAATATTATTTGAGTTTATATTTAAATTGGTTTATTATGGTTATGATTATTTCAGTTAATGTTAGAATTAGTTAGATAGTATTAAATTATTATAATGGTTATAAAAGTATCATCACGTTATTACTATTACTAATAATTTCAATAATATTTTAATGAGGTTATGAATATTTTCATCAAGTCATTGTTAAAAAAATTAACATCACATTTTTATACAACCAATGTTATTATTCTAAATTTGTTTATATATTTTCTTTAGGTTACATTTTATCATTATTTTTCTTTATTTTTTTCTTTTTCTAATTTCTTTTTTTCTCTTCTCCCTCCCCCTCTATTGTTTTCATCGCGCAGTAACCTCACCTTCAAACCCTAGCCCTGTGCTACCCACTTACCTTCACATCCCCTCCAGACCACTCTTAATCCTATCAGACGTCCACCTGTCAATAATGCTCTCATCCGGCACTACCCCGTCAGCCTTCTACTCCCATATTTCATCACCTCCCTCACGACCAAACCTTCAGGCAGACCCCACACCCCTTATCTCCTCTACGCCGGACTGACTACCACCGAGCCGTGCCACTACCTTGTTGTCCCTCTTTGGCATACTACCATTGCGCGCCCTCCTCCCTTTGGTCGAATACCTGCACCCTGTCTCTTGGCTTAACTACCTTCGAGCTGCGCCCCTCATTCTCTCAACCGGTGCATTCCCAGCCTCCTCCAATGCACTGAACCACCACACATAACCATTCCTTCTGGTTTTAGACCTCTGAACGCCTCCCTTCGACGGTTGTACCTCCTCGCTGGCATCCCGACCTCCTCTAGCACATGCAACTCCCTCCGGTAATTTCTTCCCAACTAGTATAGGGATTTTGTTGGGGTTTCAGTTTTGCATTGGTTTATTTACATTGAATTTGATGTGACTGTTTATTTTTTGACGATTAATTGTGTTGTTTGTGGTGTAATTGTAGTGCAATGATCTTTTCACACCATTTGTGATGTTGGTCTACACTGAGGTAGGTTGTTCCATGTATGAGTTATAGTTGATAAATTCATTCACTTATTTAATCATGTTCGCATGTATATTAATTAGTTACCTTGGTGGGAATTTTATTTTACTTAAGGTTTAGTGTGTTCTGGGGTTTTTAGTAGTGTGTTTCATGATATGAGTATGTTTTTGTGAAACTAACGTTGAACTATTTATTAGTTTTTTAAAAATTTTGTAGTTAATTTTTTAGGGCGTACAAAGGGTGAAATTTTTGTTTTAGTGTTTCATCAGTTTTTGTTTAGTCAGAAATTAACATTTGAAATTTGTTTTTTGCATTTAATGTCGTGTGTCGTATTTTGAAAATGTTGGGACAATTTTTCTTGTAGTTATTTTAATTATAGTAATGGTCTTTTTAACTGTGTGGGTGGTTTCACTAAATTCGTGTGCGATGCAGATTGTGTTCCTGAGGTGGCGTTGTGTGTGTATATTCATGTAAGGGGGTTTGGGCCGGTATAGTGTGTGAATCAGTGTTATGCTCTTTAAAATGTATTTGCGAAAATTTGAATTGTTTTATTAAATACTTAATAAGGGTGAAAATATTTTTTGGTTACACTCTATAAAGGTTTTTGGTGCTTGAAGTCATCCAACATGTGTGGAAATTATTTGATAAATTCTTTTAATGGTTTGTCTGATGCTGAAAGTGATTTCTTTGAATGTGCAGTAATTTTAATTGGTTGTTTAAGTGATACGGATTTATTTTTTGTATATTTTATTTCTGTGTATTATTTTCAAATGGATTTTGTGTGTGCAAATGGTAGTTTTTCTGTGTGTATTGTCTTGTTTGGTTGGAGTGCATGATTATGACATATGACATGAAATTTGAATCACTTGAGCACGAATGGTATGCATGGATAGTATGTGGGAATACTGGGACTAGTGTGCTAGTGATACAGCAGTGGAATTAGTCTGATTTCAGTTATCTGGATTGACAACTACAACACAAACTAATATTCTGGATAATGTTGTGAGACCACTTAGTTATGGATGAGTTACCATACTAGTGGCTCATGTAGGACAGTGTATGTTCCTATGTTTCTATCCCATTGTTCACCGATACATGATTTTATAGGGTCCCACTTCTTGCTATTATCTTTAGGGTGTACGCCATTTTTTGTGCTCCTCCATTACCTTTTTCTCAACGTCGTCACACGGTGTGACATTGGGGTTACCATGAAAGAATGTGTGTGTTTTTAATTTAATCTTTTCCCATTAAAGTTGTTTCCATTAAAACTTTTTTTATAAAAAAAATAGTTTTCACTAAAAATATTCAAGAATTTATTTCTTTTCTTTTGTTAGACTTTTTAATGTATTTTTCATTTAATAATTATCCATGGAACCTTTTCTCGGTGTAATCCAATTGGGATTTTTCCTCACACCCTACATACACCTTTGGGTTCATTTAGATCATGTTTCTTTTTTTTTCAGGTTGAGGCATTGAGCATAGCACGAGTGATTTGGGTTATTAGCGACATCCTCATGTTTTTTGGTAGAGGTGGTTTGTGGTTGTTTCACCTCAAGTTTCTTGGAGGTTTGACTTAGTGTTTTTATTTTTTCCTTTATTTTTGTTCCCTTTGGGTTTTTGGTTTGAGTTGTAAACATTAATTTTGAACCCAGTTTAGGGGCTTGTTTGGTTGTTTGATTTTAGTTTTAATTTATTCAATTTTCTATTTGTTTTATGTTTATTAATTCAGGTAAATTGTTCCCAAATTTTATTTATGATACCCCAGCACTTGTGCTATACCATAGGGATTAGGAATGCCCGTTTGGCCATGCCACTGACTGGGTCGGATGTCGACCCGACTTGGTTCGTGACATTCATTAAGGTGGTAGTCTACAAGTACACGCGACTTCCATTATCAGTTTCCTATGTATGGAATTGAAATAATTTAGATGACATCTTATACATATAAAATCATAATTAGTTCATAAATATAATATATATTCATTAGTTACATATTTAAACCCATATTTCTAAAATGGAGACCAAAAAACAATTACCCCACTACAAAGAGATTCTAGATCATATTTAGTCATGATTGCTGTTTTCATTTCCCATAAGATTGAAAAAGAGATGAAAACAGGTTTTAAAAAATCATAATTACGTTTCAGTATATGTAATATTCTTTTGTTATTATTTCAACATGGTTAAATAATATTTGATGTATCCATATTAAAATAAACATGAAACACTCGGTTAATAACTAACCCAATTTTTAAAAAAAACTCCATTGAATTAAAACTTAATCTTTCTTAGGTTAGTATTATTGTGAGAACAGGACCACCAAGATGTGGTGTAGGATTTTGGGTAGAGATATAGATATATATTGGATGATATAGTGTGTTAAAAATGTGTGATTAATAGAGGATAGTATGTTCCCTTTTATATGTGAGGGGAGTGGAACACTTTTATTTTTCAAAACATTAAAATAATATAAATACATTACTTATGAATAAGTGGCTATTAAATAGTCCAATTTATAATATTAGGTGATAATTATTGAAATAAACTCCTTAAATAAGAATTAATATTTTATTTTATGACTTTATAACAAGGTTTTAACCTTAATTAACCCATTTTATCCTTTTACCGTAGTGAGAACATGATTACCAAAATTACTATTCATAATGAACAAAAGTGAAATTAACGTCATTAATAAATTTGACACTCCAAATTAAAAATATTATATATATATATTTAAAATATAATTAATTAAATTGGTAGAAATTAATTTTAATATACGGGCGTAAAATGCAATGAAGTCTATGTTTTTTTTGAAAAATATGATTTTAAGCATAAAAATAATCTTATATCAAAAAAATTATAATGATGTTTCATATGTAATTATTAATATTATCCTTAATTTAAGGGATATTATTTCACTTTAGAACCAAAAAAAATATAATGTCACTTTTAATTAACATTAATTATTGAAATAAAATGGTAGTTTTTGTACAAATCAGTATTTTTCACTATTCTCTAAAAAAAAATCTTTTAAAAGATTTACCATGAATTCAAAAAGAGATAATTTTTATATTATAAATTAAAAAATTTATTTTATTTTATTAAATATAGTTCTAAAATTTGGAAATTGTGTTTTCTAATATCTACACATGAATGGCATAAATATCATTTTCAGAAAGTTGTATTTTTGAAGCATACAAGGTTTTTATCTCAATTGTTTAATTTTCAAACATGAAATTAATGTTGGTTTTCATTAATAAATATCATATAAAATATTAATAAAAATAATTTATTAAAATTTATGAATTTAATTTTTTATTAAATAAATATATTTCACACATAAAACAATTTTCATGAAAATTTACTTTTTACCTTCAAATAATGCTATCTTTAATTTGAAAAAATTGAAACTAAATGTATAAATGAATATTAAAAAAAATATTCTGTAATTTTAATACAATAAAAATCTAAATTAACTTATAAATTTATCATATATAATATATTATTTTTTTAAATAATAAATTTATATTTAATAATTAATGAGGTATATATTAATTAATTTTACTAATTATGTTTTATTTATTTATCTTGAAATATATTTAATATTTAATTATAATAATTTATTTGTAACATAAGTTCAGTGTTTCTGGCATTAAAATATTTTAAAAGGATTGCTTATTAAAATGAAAAGATATACCAAAATATTGGGGTGCTATATCTATTCATATTTATCCATTTATTTATGTGATCACCATTTTTCATCAACAAAACTATCATTCATTATATAGGAGAAAATATATATAATTTGGAATGAACATGATATTTGACTAAAAAAAGTTTTTTAGAGGATAATAAACAATCCTCTAATCTTAGGGTAAAATCTTCTTGAGATTTTGAATGTTCTAGTTTCATCATTCCACCCTTGTCTTTTTTCTCTCCTTTGTATGGTTTCACCTCAGCTGTATCTTAAACAAACTAAAAATTCTTAGAAGCTTCATACTTACAATAAATTTACCGCAAAAATAGGTGAAGTGAATAATAATGGGTTTTAAATAAAATAATCAATGTGCACAAAATCCCATACATAATAAGGTGGGATGGATGACTCCCCAGAACTCAATTTAAATTAATAATAAGAATTTTAAAAACCATGAAATAAATATATTAAAATAAAACACACACATGTTTATGTGAGTAAAGATCATGATAAACTAATAGTGCAATGAATATGAATTTAAAATATATTTCAAGAACTCACATTGATTGTTTCATCTATTATTATAAAACATGCATTGATTAATTTCATTAATTATATGATTAACCATTTAATTTATTTATCGTAATCTCCATCTAATGTGTCTTGAATATACCCATACAATGTTATTTTAAATAAATTAATATTATTTAAAATTTATTAAATTAATAACATATATTTGACTTGGAATAAAATCAACAAGTACATATTTTAACTATTCGACATGTATTGAGATCATATACATTTTACTAATATGAAATATAACATGCATGTTTCTTTATGTAATTATATAGTGTGATGAGTCAATAAATGACACAAGGAACACATGTTACTTATAATAGAGTTTAATTCGTTTAAATAATGAATATTAGTCAACATATTATGAATATAGATGGTATTTATTTCAGATCCTATGAAGAAATTAATTATGAAGATAATACTATATAAACCATGTCATATGGTGTGTATGGGATAAATAAATGACATAGAGAACACATAATTATGAGTTTTAAGGAGTAAAAAATATTTTCATTTTTTTATATACTACTTGGGTACACAATGTATACATCCAGCTAAACAGCATGTATCCATCTCACCATATGTCGATGATACACACTTTGGGACTAGGGACATGTTACTATAGGAACATGTCTGGGGGAGATTTCATGTACAACTAATACATGTTGTGTAACCTCCTTGAAACATTTCTATTAGTCCTTATGTGTCACATAATAAATACACTTTTTGTATATTACTATACATTTTCCACTGTGAAAATATGTGGGCTACAAAACAAGTAACCCCGTTATATATTGTATAGTCCCATATAATGTGTTCCAGCCTAGCATGGTTAAAACAACAATCTTTTGAAACATTTCTTTTCATTCATTAAATGATGAACAAAATTAATTAAAACTTAATTTTGGTGAAATAAAGTTGGATACATGTCATGTACTCCAGCTACATATCATGTAATCCTATGTTTTCTAGTCAGTTTTCCACTGTTATAAAATACATTTAAAGTGATGCATTTTACACGCCAGTCATTTATAATATATGAAATATATAATTTTTTATATTATTTATTAAATAAATGATGTCAAATATACATAGTGTATATTTTAAACATAGTTCATTTAATAAACATTGTTAAAAATATATATTTCAATGTCCTTTATTTAATAAATGATGTTAAAAACTATTTTATTATGTTCATTATCAAATAAATGATGTGAAAAAACATTAAAAGTTTTATTAAATATAAAGACAAGTCATTTGTTTTTCTCCATTCACATAGAAAATATCATTTTTATCTCATGTGGTGAACCATAAGTCGTTATTCTTCGATCTAGTGGAATCAAATCTTCTTTAGTTGTCATTAGCCACCATCATCCGCCCACATCCACTGTCCACCGATTATTTTCCTCTATTTTATGCATCATTATATTGTTATTTCCTTCTCATTGATCCCCATTATGATAACAATTTTTTTATTATTATTTCTATTTTACATGAATCTATGGAATAGTTTAATTTATTAATGTTCTTTTGGGATTTTTTCATGAATTATCTCGGTCACCAAATTTATTTTCCATATTTTCTCTATATTTACTTTTTGTTCATATTATTCATGGATCTAAGGTATCTTTTACTTTATGATTTTTTTAGATTAAGGTTTATTAAATGATTATTTCATGAATTTATGTTATAAATAATATTAATTTACACATCAATTTGTCTCTAAGTTAGGGTTTTTTCATTATTAACGTTATTTATGATGGTATAGTAGATTATAGATTTTTAATAGGGAGTGTTGATAATATATATTTAGATGATCATGATGAATCCAATAAAGGTTTTCATTTTTTAAGTAATTAATGATAATTAAATATGTTCAAATATATACATTTATTTATCCAATTTTATTTCTTTTATTTTATTTGTGAAATAGTTTGTTTTATTTTTTATTGTTTTTTATAAAAGTAATATTGAAATTAAATTTCAAAATATAAGAACTTTTTTTTAATTCATGATATTTTTTATAGATATTAATCATTTAATGCAAGATTATATAATTGGGAACACGTGATGGATATGTGGAATTTTTTGATGATTTTTTGGAACATTATAAATGAAAGTTTCTAAACAACTGCCTATTTTTTATCAATGGCTGAAATATTTAAATATATAAAATTTTAAAAGTAGAGAAAAAAATCATTTAATTTTTTGGGGATTTAATCCTAATTATGAAACTTATATTTTGGATGTTGTATCTAGGAATAATTCAAGATCTATTGATGATGATAATTTTCAAGATGATAAGTTTGATCATATTGAATAAATGATTCATGAAATTGAAGTAGATGGAATTGGGAAAGAAGAGATAGTTGAGTATTAATATGGTGATGCTGATAAAAATTATATCTATGTTTTATAAAATTTATTCTTTTATTAATGGTTTTAAGATTTATTATGTTTTACTTAAAAAATTTATGCAGTGATAAGAGTTTTGTTGACTTACCACAGGTGTTGAAAGATATACTTCTGGAAGGAAATGACCTTCTATATTTTCATTATAATGTGAATAAAATATTATGCCTGTTGGTTTGGGAGTATAATAAGATACATTCCATCCCAATTTAATGTCTTATATATAGGAATGAATATTAATTTCTTCTACAGTTCACTAAATGTGGGATATAATGGTATATTCTAAAAAAATATTCATAGTCTGGTTTAAAAGTTACTAAGACTCCCACAAAGGAAATTTGGTATCTTACTGTAATTGCTCATTTTGAAAATTTATTTTCAAATTAAAATGATATAAAAATACTGTGATGGTATATAAATGTGCAGATATCATATGGAAGTTTATCTTATCCATCTGATTTTCCAAAATTGAATAAAACTGACTAAATTTTTCATAAATTTAGATTTGAGGTTAGAAATCACAGACATGGAATGGGTGTAAATGGAATGAATCCAAATTTAATTATTAGTATAAAAATAGTATTTTCTATTTTATTTTTTTACTTTACTACTTATCTCTTGAATTTTTTACTAAGTGGAAATTTATCATGTTTATTTTAATGATTTATGTACCAAACCAACCTGGAAATGATATTGATTTTCTATTTTCACTATTAACTATGGATTTTAATATATTATTGTAGGAAGGTATTAGTGTATGTTTTTTATAAAATGGAACATTTTCAACATCATGAAATGATTATGTTCTCTATAATTTACTTCCAAACATATGGAAGTTTGTATGGATATAATATTAATGGAAATAAAGCTAGTTCAGTTTTTTAACAACTTAATTCATATTTTTAACAACAAAATGGGAGAAAAAAATATTCATGGGTCATCCGAGGTTTTCAACTATGCATAAATCTTATCAATGTATTAAAAAGAAATTCAAAAACTTCCAATAATATGATATTTCTTGAAAAACACAGTCCACCGAAAAATAATTTGAGAGCGTTAAAAAATTGATCTCACATTTGGAAAGACACAAGAATTTTGTGTCAATATAAATATTTATTAAAAAAAATCTATATTTTTCAAGATTCCATGTAGATTGATTATGTGATCATACATAAAATTGATGTCATGAATGTGGATAACAATATCTATGAAGGTTATATTAGAAAATTTATAGATATTTAATGAAATACTTAAGATTGTTCGAGTGAAAGATATGACCTATTCTAAAAGGGAATATGATTGGAGTTAAATATCACTCCTAATAGAAATAAAATATACGTGACTCTCTATGGTTATACATTATCCATGACAGATAAATTTAGTTTTTTAGTATCTCTATAATAAAAAAGTACCAGAGGATTATTCTACAAATGTTATAATTTTTTGTTCTCTAAAATATTTGAAGATGAGAGGAATTAAATCTTATGATTGTCACATCATGATGCAATAGATCCTATAAGTTCCATTGGTAAAAATATTTCACATCCATGTATTAAAGACCATCATAATTTTAGGTCCTTTTTAGAAATCAAATTTCAAAAAATTAATTGATATGAATTAATTGAACAATTAAGAAGACAATAACGTTTTTATATGTTGTCAACTAGAAATATATTTTACACTATATTTTTTTGTTGTCACGGTTTATTAAGTAGTTTATGCAGTGGGAGAAAAAAAAATTAGACATTAATATCTATTTTTAATATCTCCCTTTAAAAGGTATATGAATATATTAATGGGATATTTTAATAATCCAACTAGAACTGAAGCCTCTATTTTTGAGAAGTATATTTCTAAGGAAGTTCCAATGTTTTTTAAAAGCAACATATCTCTAATGGATCACATCATTTTTATTATATCTCATAATATATGATTAAATTTTTGGGGAAAGGGGATATATTGATTAAAGGTAAAATAATTGAATGGTGAATAAGTAATGAAGGTACATTTATACTCCTTTAATTACAAATATGAATCTCATATATATATATAATTGCATATTAATGTATTAAAATAATGTTATGAAAATAAGGAAGATATTTGGAATATAAATGATCATTAAAAAAACTTATTCCATTTTATAATGAAACTTCTTATGGTCTATTTGATGCATTAGAATCATTGAGATAGTTAACGAGTGAAAAAGATTAAATTTGATAACATAGTCCAAGTATGGCATTTATGGTTATAAATATAATATGAAAGATTAGTAAAATAGAAGTGTAGTTCAGAATAGCAGTGTATCAGAGTTTTCCTTAGAAATTATTTTCTTAAATTTCAATGAAAAAACCAATCTCTATACAAAGTTAATATTATGGATTAATTAAAGAAATATGGGAAGTTAATTACATTAGATTTCATGTGATAGAGTTTAATTATAAAAGGGTAATCGATAAAAATAGTGTCATATATGATGAATTTTGATTGAAACAATTTCATCTGAATATATTAGAATACATAGATATTTTTTTCAACATGTAAGAGCATAAAAACAATTTGATTTTATTGATCCATCTAATATGCAATTTTATATCACTTTATAATGAAAAAAGTATTTTGGTGATGAGAATTTTTAAGATGATGCTGATTTATATGATATTTCTACATCCAAGTAAATATTAATAATGTATATTGATGAAAACATCATGGATATAATTTGTTCCATACAGAATGATCGTGATGAAATAATATGAAAATAAAATCATATAATAATTTCTTAATATTAAAGGTAACATGTATTTATTTCTTGTTTAATTTTAAAAATTTCATAAGACAATAAATATAAGAGTTTTCTTTTTATACTTAATGTACATATTATAATTAATATGTAAAAAAAATTATTAGCTTATTTTATTTTGTATCTTTTTTCAATTATTCTACATTATATGAAACTTTTGGATTAGGATTAATTTTTTATTAATATTTTTTTTCTTTCTTCTATATCGTTTTATTTTTCATAATTATTGTTAATATTATTTTATCATTTTTAACTAATAACAAATAAGATATAGAATATTATTGGTATTTTTTAAAAAATTATTGTTAACTACTTTGAAAAATATGATCAATAGTGGTTTGTATGTCTTTTTTTGTTTTGTTTTTTTCTTTTTATTTTTAAATTTCTGTTAATTTTTTTATGTAACAGTTATATTAGTTTTCATTTTTTATATTATTTCATCACTGATTACTTTTTTTAACATTTTAGTTTACCAATTTAACAAATATTAATATTAACGTGTTTTGTTTAGTTACTTTTTTTTTTACCATTTTCGATTTTTCCTTAAATTTTATTCAAAATATTTTTATTTTTATTTTTGTGTACTAATTCATTGTTATATTTATTTATAGTATAATGTTAGAACAAACATTTGAGTAACCATGATCTTTTAGGGATGACTATATAGAATGTTCCACTAAATAGCCTCCTCATTTTTCTATACATAATTCATATACTATGTCGTGGGTAGAGAACACATCTTTGGATAATAAATTTATCAGCATACATTTACTAAAATTTTCTATTGCATATCTCTAATACTGGAGGATACTGGTGAGTTTGTTGATAATTATATTCCTAGTATTCAAAATAAAAAACATTTAATGCTTGTATTGTATTACAGGATTGAACCAAAGTTAGAAAATTGATTGCTGATTGGATAATAATAAAATAAATGATAATATCTCAATTATTGGACAAAAACATGATAATCTCATTTATTATTATTATAATTACCATGAACTGTTTTTACATAAATAGTTTTTTTTCAAAAAAAATATGACATATGATATTACTAAAATTTGAGAATTATGAATAATTTTTTATGTTTAGGTGTTGTAACATCCTCTTACTAGTTGTTAGATATTTCTAGACCCTTCTATTGATAAGGAATTTGTTGGATCATGTATCAAGTTATTTAGGGAGACTTTTGGAATACTTTTGCAAGATTCTAGGTTGTGCATGGATGGTGCAAGGATTTCCAAGACATGTTCCCCTCCAGTGTAAATTGTGAAACCCTAAATATTTATGTTTTTTATATTTGGTGTTTGGTTTGACAAACTGTGCACCCTAGTGAAGGGGTTCCTGGTTAGGGTGTAGAATTTTTCTAACCACACGGCCCTGCTTAACAAACCATGCACACAGGATAATTTTTTTTAAATTTTTTTAAATAAATTCGATATTCCATATTTAAGATCTAGATCAACCATTACTCCACAAAAATAGATATACTTGGTTTTGGAGGCTCTCCGGAACCAATTTGGGATCCTTTAAACACATTCCTTGGCATATCAAAGCATAAAAGATCTCATTTGATCTCTTCTGAGTAAGTGAATCTACTCCCGTGTGTTTTCCACCTCTATCTATTTATCTCCTTCTTAGTATGTGTTATACCATCATTTTTGTTATGGATACAAAATCTATTGAATGAATATTGATGATAGGTTTTTCTCTAGATCATTGGTTCCATCGTTATTCATTGGAAAATCGTGTTGTGAGTGTTTTTTATTTGTGACATCTGTGATAATGGGGGATGGTTACACTGATGTTTTTCACTTAATTAAACCATAATTTTCTTAATTTGTTGAAATTAAATTTTAATTGATTTATGATAACCCAATTTTATAAAAATTTGAATTTCAATTTGATATGGTATGGATTTTGAAAAAAACTAAATTCAAATTGAACTAGAATTTAGGGAGTATTTTGGAACTAATGGAATTGATGATTTTAATTGAGAATGGATTTTATAAAATGGATTAAATTCAATTAATAAATTTATTATTAGTTTTTTACTACAAATGCAAGAAATGAAGAAATATCATTGTCATGGTTTTCAAATAGATTTGGAAAATTGAAATTGAAAATTTAGTAATTGAATTTTAAATAATGTTTTATTTAATATGTGATTTTTGGAAAAAATTTATATTGATCTATTGAGAAAATGTGAGTCATGTTAGTTAGTAGGTTATTTGGGACAAGAATGCTAGGATGATAATTACCTAATAGCTAATTGAGGATGATAACTCTAACTAAAATCTAGTTAGGTATTTCTTATCCTTGATGGGATTTTGATGAGTCCTATTTCGCCTCAGCCTGAGGGATAAGTACACATATATTGTCATGATCACTGATATGATATGTGATAGTATCCTATACCTTTAACCAATTATTCCACAAGGTAGATGACTGGGGTTATTATTTTGAATATTTTGAAATATATTCAATCAATTTTTAGAACTGTTTTATTCATACTAGTATATTTATATAAACAATTTTATATAAAATGTTTATTTAATCCATGTTTGAAATTTTTTCCGTAATTTTTCAATGAAATTATGTTCTGTTTTAAATATGAAAATTAATTTCCATGCCCTTTTTTATTAAAATTTATAGCATCATTTGGTTTATTGTATAATATTTTTATGGAACACATTGCGAGACCATATTGGGATTTTTATCTCACATTCTACCTTTTCCTTTAGGAATTTGTATATTTCATTATTCTAGGTCTGAGAAAAGGGAAATTACTTCTTGGTGGAGGTAGATGTTCTTGATCCTTTTTTCTGGGAGTGAAATTTACTTTGTAATGATGAGGTTATCTTGTTATATTCTATGTATTATTATGTTCTTTATTGGATTTTGGTATACCAGTTTGGTTTCTGGAACATTATCTCTATAGAGTTTTTGAGAATGCTAACTGGTTTCTTTTATCATTCATTGCTTTCGGGAAAATTCAATTCCTCTTTTATCTTGTATGATTCTAGGTTCTTGTCAATATACTATATAGATCAGGAACTCCCTTTTGTCCACGTCTGTTCCAACTTGATCATTAGGGTACCATGGAATATATGTTGGTTCATGAAAATGTTGTACCAAATGTTCATATTGGGAATGATTCCTTGATTTTAGAATACAGTTTGTTGTATCTTATTAGGACTAAGTGGTAGTTTTTAGCGAGTTCCTAGAAAGATATCATCATAATAGGCCTTATTATAAAATGGGTGGGTTTTTAAATATTCAATGAGGATTAATTTCATCGAATTATGTTCATTACACATCATTTATTTAGGTAGATTAAAAATCAATATCATGATACCTTATCGGATGGGATTAATTTACTCATTGATGTTGTTTGAGTTATTAGTGTGGGTAACCTTCTTATGTATTTAATGTTGTTTTATGATATTGTGTAGGGTCATTCCTCTAAGAAGATATGTATATAAGTCCCATAAAGAAGCTTCTATTGAACCATGGTGAGTGAATCCACTAATGGGATAGATTTTGGTTGATATTATTGTGTGTTCCTTCCATGCTCTGAGATTTGAACCTACGCTAATTCCCAACCGAGATCCAGTTTGGGAACCTCATAGGTGAATCATGATTAGAAGTTCCTTCACCAAAATATACCAGTGTTCTAGGGATCAAAATATCCTCAAGAGGTTGAGGATTGTTTAAGGAAGAGTGGGATTTTTTTGAGTTCTTGGAAATTCCTAATTTGAACAAGGTGAGATGCACCTCCTTCAAGTAGGAAGGACCTAATAGTATATAGTTGGAGTTGATGGTGAAAAAAATGAATCATGAGGGTTTAGAGTGGAATGAATTTAAATTTATTTTCACTAATGAGTTCTATCCAGAGTATATGGTGTTGGCTAAGACTATGTAGTATCTTAAAATCAAGTAGGATGATAAGACCGCGAATGAGTTTTTAAAATTCTCTTCCAAGATTATGTTGTTTTCACCTAATATTATATCAAATAAAAATATTAATAAATATCAATTTGAGATTGGAATTCAATATGATATTCATTATCTAGTTTTCTTGTTGAATATTCCATATTATGATAATGTAATGGATATGGAGTTGATGGTTCAACTTGATCTCCATGGCTAGACAATGTTTATGGGAGTTTCTTTTTAACCATGGGATTGTTCTTTGAGTTCCTTTAAATTATTTATATATCATGATGAGTCTCATTTTTCAACTCATGTTCATGGTTCTTCTAGAATTCATGTAGTTCCTAGAATAGGACATTTTTAATTTCATCCAGTGTTTTAATCTTTACAATTCAAAACTTGTTTTCACTGAGGAAACCAACATTTTCATCTCCTTTGGATGCTTCAGTCACATACATAATTTTAAATATATAAATTTTTCCATGTAGTGGAATGGCATCATCAGAACCAAAAATTATTGTAGTTTTGTTAGATGATTCATAAATAAAGTGGTTCCAACCACAGAAATCTAAAATTATGCTTCTTCACACGGTGGAAGAGTCTCTAGAGAATGAAGATATGCTTCCATTGATCATGAGAGGTACCATCACTATAGATTCATCTCTAGTGAATTATTATTTTTATACTTGTTCATCAATTTATTTTTATCGACTTCTATTCTAAACCTATTAAATACTACTATGATGATTTTTTCTTATGGGAATTATATTACTACACCCTTCAGAATGATGAGAGATCAAAGTCTATATTCTCATGATTATGCTTTTTCATTGTCATATACTGATCTCACTTGGTATTTTTCTAGTTCTCTATATAAAACCTCTTGACTCCATTTTCATTGTGGACTAGATTATAGGTAATAAGGCTCAAATTTAGTGTTATCTTATATGGGTCTCCGTTACTATGCCTGATGGAGTGATTATCTTCCCTTAGGGAGAATGAGACGTAAGTTTGAGTAGATCAAGACATTCTTATATATATATGGGGAAATTAATATATTTTTTTATTTGAAGAATGAATTATTGAGTGATGATCTCTTTCTAAGTTTCACTCAGTTTCCCAGCATTTCTTCTTCTGAATTATGATGTTTTCGACTGGTAAGTGAGGTAAATGTTTCTATTGATTTACTGCCTGGTGTACAACAAGTGTCTATTAGTTTTTACTCTATAGAACAAGAATAAATGAAAGAGTTGAATACTCATTTGGATAATATTTTAGAGAAATTATTTATATTCTCGAGTGTGTCACTTGGGTGGAGACTTTATTGTTTTCTAAGAAAGATTATTGAACACTACACCATTTTGTTGATTACCTGAAAGTAAAATGACTTATAATAAAGAAAAAATATTAATTACCATGGATTGATGATTTTTTAACCTATTTAAAGGATTTATGGTGTTATCAAACAATTATCTTTGTTCCAGTTATCACTAATTAATAATAAATGAATATAAAATTCTGAAAACCACCTTTTCAAGTAGGTATGTCTATTATGAGTATCTTTTCATGCCAATTGTTCTAACAAATTCTCAGGGAGTATTTCTAGATTTGATAAAAATGATATTCCATGAGTATCTTACTATATTAATAGTGGTTTTTTTGGATAAAATCCTAGTTTTTTCTAAGCTCAGGGAGGATCATGTGAATTGTCTAAGAGAATTTCTAGAATTTTTAACAAATCACTGACTTCATGCCAAGTAATAAAAATATGATTTAAGGATTCAAGAAGTGATTTTTTTGGAATCATTGTCTCAAAACAAGGTATCCCAATTTATCCAAATATTTTGAAAGGTGTTATGACATTGGATCAATCATGTTATGTTTCTATGATTTGTGGATTCTTCAGTTTAGTGGGGGTATTATCACCCATTTATAAAATATTTCTCAATTATTGATTCTCTAATGACCTCTCTCACATGGAATGGGGTTAAGTTTCCTTAGCATGATAAATTTGGGAGTTATATTTTTTAGATAAAAATATTATTTACATTTTCACCAATGAAGACTCTTATAGAGGTCGACAATGACTTAGTATTATTATATAATGCACCATGTTCAGTTTGGTGTTATCTTATTATGTAGTGGGATCACATGTTCGCCTATTGAACTTTGAAGATTAGGACACATGAGAGTATTTATCTAAACATTAACATTGAACTTCAAGGCATACACTTAATATTTGGCGACATTACATTTTTATAGAATGATTTAATATGTTTTCCGACCATTAGAGCTTGATTTTTATCTTCTCTCAAAATTATTTGAATCCCCATAAGGGGAATTGGGTGAATTACCTATTTTTTTATTTAAAATTTACCTATACAAGGGGAAATAGAATTTCATTTCCAATTAATAGAGTATGAAACCTTAGAACTAGGCCATGAAATATTCTTTAGAATATTATAACTTTGTGTCTCATTTTTCAAAGTTGTATATAGTAGTTTGGGAAACAATGGATGGGGTTGTGTTTGATAGTGTTTAGTTGACCAATAATCTTGTTGATTAGATTATCTAGTAACATAAACTTGATAATTAATTATGTAGCATTGAGAACTCTCTTTATAAAGGGGAGACCATTACTAAGTGGTCATTCTCCACAGAGGGTGTTCTATGTTTTCAAAATCCATTTGATGTGACATAACCCATGAGAAAATATGTGGTCGGTTATTTCCATAATTCCAAGAATAAATTCACTAAAGAACTAAAAAGGTGTTTTATGATATGATGTATTGATTCTAGTGGCTATGTATGATATGAGGAGTTTATTTTTTTCTCTCATTTTTATTTTTTCCCATAGGTCAAGGATGATAACTAAATACCTCTTGGTTTTCTTTATCCACCACCAGTTCTATCTTGGAAGTGGGATGATATCCTTATGGACCTCTTGGTTTGGTTACCACATACCCCAAGAAAGAAAAATGTGATATGGTTTATGATCAATAGGTTGACCTAATAGACTCACTTTATAACTATTCATGATACAATATAAGATGTAGAGTTGGGAAATATCTATTTGAAAGAGATTGTTTGTTTCCATGGAGTTCTAGTTTTTATAGTATCTATTTGAGATTTTTATTTTACATCTTGATTTTGAAGAGGCCTTCAAGAGGCACTGGGATCTTAGGTACATTTTAGTATGGCATACCATATGTAGATAGATTTATAGAGAGAGAGGGCTATAAATATTGATGCTGATATCATTCAATCCCATGCCATAGATTTAGGTGGATCTTTGTATGACCATTTGGGAAAGGTTGAGTTCACGTATAAAAATAGTTAGCAGTTTTCAATGATAATGACTACTTTTGAGGCCTCCTTTGGACAGCCTTTCAAATTTCATTTGTGTTTGTTAGAGATTGTAGAAAGATTATTAGTTAGACTAATATTGGTCTAAGAGATGACATAAAATATTAATTTGATTCATAATGTAATGTTAATGTATTAGAGCCCGTATAAATATTATTTTGATCATTATATAGACCATTGGAATTTTCAGTTAGTGACCCGATGTTCATGACAGTTTCACCTCATTTAAGTCCTATACATCTTGGGAGGAAAGCAAATAATTATCCCAATTATGTTGGATCATTTGACGTTGTTGAGTATGTGGGGAAAGTTGAATAAAGTTTAGCACTTCCACCACATTTGATGTCGATACGTAACATGTTCTATGTATCTAATGTTTATAAGTATCTATCTTGTCCATATCATGTCTTGATCTTGGATGATTTTCATGTTGAGACTGATTTATACATGACTATGAATCTAGTCAAGATAGTTGATTTTGAGGCAAAGGTACTTCATGGAAGGATGATACCTTTGGTCCATGCACTATGGTAGCATGCTTCCAATACGTGTGAGAGCTGAGAGAGAGAGTAACTGATGAGGGAGTAGTAGCCTAATATTTATGTCATGGAGACTTCTTGACATAATTTATGGGTATAGATTGTTTCAATGGTGGGAAGGTTTTAACATCATGTTACTGTTTTTAGGTATTCTTCGACCCTTCTTTTGATCATGTTTTGGATGGGGCTTCTCTAAGGTTATTTCGGTAGAATTTTGTTTTTTTTGAAAATTTAGGGATTTTCATAGTTTTCCCAAATCGTATGACCCCAAAAAAGTGAGTTTTTCATGGTTGGAACATTATTTGATAAAACATTCACCCACCTAGTAGAAATTTTTCAAACTAGTGAAGTGGTGATTTGTTACCGCACATGGTTTGTCTAACCATTTAGCCCGGACCAGCTAAACATTCATGTGGGATAATTTTATTCTAAATATTGTTAAAAAGTTATTGAACTCATTTTAAGACCCCTCTAAACTCTAACTCAAACCAAATAAATTTATTTGGTTTTAGTGGCTATCAAGAAACAATTTTGACCCTCTAATCCCATTCCATGGCAGATTAAAGCATGGGGGATCTGGTTTGATATCCTCTTGGTAAGGGAATCTCCTCTTGTGTGGTTTCTACATATATATCTTTCTATCCTCTTTATGAATTATTAGATAATCATGTTATTGATGGATATAAACTATGTTTAACTAAAACATGATTCTATGTTTGATTTCAGTATCTCCCTTTATATCATTCTTTTTTGGAAAATATGGTTGTGGGTGTTCATGATTCATGATCTCCAGGATAAAGTTAGGTGATTCCATTGAGGTTTTACATTTGATTAAACCATGATTTTCATTATTTTTTGAAATTATCTTTTAGTGGTTTTATGAAAACCAAATTTTAACTCAATTGGGATTATAATTTAAAATGTTATGAATTATAGAAAACCCCAAATTACAATGAAATTGGAATTTGGGGAATATTTTAAAATTTATTTATTTGAATATTTTACTTGATAATTTAATTCATAGAATATATTAAATTGAATTGATAAAATCCTATGATTGTTTTTCTATTAAAAATTCATTAAAGGATAAAAAATCCATGATTTAGTTTTGAAAATGAATTGGCATATTGAAATTGAAAATTTGGAAAATAAATTATAAAAGATGTTTGATTTGAAATGAGATGACTGACCCCTTTTATGTTTATTTATTGAGAAAATGAAAGACTAGGTAGTTAGTGGGTTATTTGGGAAAAGTATTCTAGATTGATAAATTTCTAAATATATTCTGATGATGATAACCCTAACCAAAACCTAATCAGGAATATCTTATCCCTGATGGGTTGTTGATGAGTTTTATTGTTCCTGAGCCTAAGGGATGTCTGTACACATATTTTCATGATCACAAATGTGATATTTGTGCGGATACTATAACTATAAACTATCTTACCATAGTGCATATGAACATGGTGATCGTTATCAATATTTTGAAATATATTCAATTTATTTTTATAATATTTTTTCATTCTATTAGATTTAAATAAACTATTTTATATAAAATTTGTATTTTAGACATCTTTGAAAAGTTTTCCATCAGTTTTAAATGAATGTATTTTTTGTTAAAATAAGAAAATGTATTTTCATGATGTATTTTATTTAAATTGAAAAAATGATTTTGTATTATTATGGAATGTTTTTATGGAACACCTGATGAGACCCTACTAGGATTTTTAGCTCACACCCTACTATTTCCTTCTGGAATTTTTAGATTTATTTCTTCCAGGTCAACTAAGGGAAAGAACCTCTTGGAGGTGGTGGAATATCATGATTCATCAGACATTTTGTGACAACTACTTTGGTATTTTGAGTTTATATTTTCATATTATGAGTACTTTGATGATGTTCTATTTTTTTTTATATACATGTTTTTTTATTTTAATTTCTCCATGTGGATTTATTAAGCATGCTGAATAATTTATTTTGAATTCTAATTTGTTGGGAAAATGCATTCCCTATTTTATCCTATATGATTCCAGGTGTTAGCCACCAACCTATGAGAATTTGGATTTCCATTCAGACCATGAAATTTATATCTAAAGTATTATTGTTCCAGGGTATCTCGGCTGGCTCATGATAGATGCTAGGAGATAAAGGGATTTTAAATCAACCATTACATCATATTTCATTTTTAGGGATATAAAAATAAAAATACATTTGATATATATATCTTTTCTAACTAAAGACACATGTAAGTTATTATTTATAAGTATATGGTACAAATCATTTTTGGTAAGTGAAACGTTATATTTTAGAAGTTTTTTATATTAATGATCTAATTAAAGATTTAATTATTATTAATTAATTTCAAATGAAGATATATCATTAGAAAATAAAATCCAAAAATCACTGAACTCATAAATTATATGATATAAGGTGTGTGTTATTGGAATAACAAATTATTGATGAAATGTTTTTAAAAATAATGAGGTCTTTGTCATCAAGAACTATGGAGATTGAGCCTTATTCCCCCAGTTATACATGAAAAATAAAAGAGGGCCATAATGCGAAAAAAGGATAATATATTATGGTACAGTTGAAGGTTGTAGTTAAGAGGGTTATAAGAACTAATTTAATTAATTTTTTGTTATCTTAGTTAACTCAAATATTTATATATTAAGATTCACTAATTAATTTTAAAAACTTTATGTACAAGAGTCCCTTGAGCAGAAGAGAACACAAAAGACCATTATAACTAATGTAGGAAAGATATTTTTTCTACTATATTATGAAATACCAAATAGTTGGGTTATATATGAGTAAAAGTGGTAGGTGTGTTGGTAAAAAGGTTTTTGGTAACTTTATATCTTTTTTAAAGTGGGATTTATATAAAATAAAAAAGGAATATTTAGAATATAAATATTGGGATACATGTGAGATAATGAAGGACAAGATTAGAGCTTCGATATAGTTGATGGTTTCAGACATGAAAAAATATTTCCAAGTTACAGATCCCACTCCTCCACTATAGCTTATAGATCCCACTACTCCACCTCTTTCTTTAGATCCCACTACTCCACCTCCTCCTACATATCTATGTCCTCAACTCCTCCTCTATAGATTCTTATATATTGTGAGTAATATGTTAAGGATCCCCAACATCATATAGTTTTGTATGGAATTATATATTATATTGGGGATATCATTCATCATCAATATATAGATATAAAGAAGCTTAGGGTCACCTTGTAGGATGTTATAGATAGATCAAAAAATATTATTTCCTATAGATGGGTTACTATTGTGGGAACAAATATCAACCACTGTTTTTAGTTTACCCATCAATACATATCTAAAATATTACCAGTGAGGTATGTATAGATTTTATCCTTTATATCATATTTTTATTAAATATGTTTTGACATTTTCAAATATATATATTTATCAAATTTTTTATAGTAATAATTTAATGGTAAATACATACTATATAAACAACAAAAAGTAAAGGATGACATGGCTTTAGATACTAAATCTTATGGATTTAATATATTATCATCATATTCAACTTTATTATTTCATTTTTATGAGCTACCAATGGATGAAATCATTTTTTTTCATGAACTAACTATGATGATTTATAAAGAGAGATTTCGTGCAGTTTGTAACTACATATTTGGTTGGCATTAGTGTGACATAAGTATTCTCCATGTAAGTCGATTACCATATATCTTTCAATTATTTTTATTTATTGAAACATATTAAT
Source organism: Viscum album (assembly GCA_963277665.1). Classification (NCBI taxonomy): domain Eukaryota; kingdom Viridiplantae; phylum Streptophyta; class Magnoliopsida; order Santalales; family Viscaceae; genus Viscum; species Viscum album. The sequence continues at coordinate 1,821,176,633 of OY728135.1, read as the reverse complement.
TATGTTTTTTTTATTTTAGGAATCTTTATACACATTGTATTCAGTATTATATGACATTATTATATGGATTTTGGGATACATAATTATATTCTCCAACTTCACTAACAATGATATATATAGGAAGAAAACTATAAATTGAAGAAATATTTAACCATTATGAAATTTGGTGTTTGATACTTCCTCATCTTGAAGATTATGGAACATATATTTCTTTATGTTTTATTTATATTAGATAAATAACGAATCATAATATCTTTTTTATATTAGAATTCACTGGATGTTGTGTGTTTTTTTTCAAAAGTGAATACATTTTATTAGATATTCTATACAAAATGTGATGTGTAATAAAATTTTAGCATTGTATTGAACACATAAGTTTTATTATTTGAATAACTGTACATTATAATGACTTTTAATTTTATTTCATACATATCATTTTCAAAAAATTTCACATTAGTACATTAGATATAAAATAGGAAAGGGGATCACAAAGAACAAATATGAAAAATAAATGGTTATTTCTCATTTATAATAACTATAATTTTGATGAAAGTAAACAAAATGTTATTTTGAATTTAATTATTCTTTTAAAAAATAATATTCAAAAAGGAGTAATGGAATGTGGATATTATGTTTTTTACATTATAATCATGTTTGTCTTAGAAATAACTATTTTTTAAGGGTTTCCAATGAGTTTGTTTGTGGAACCAAAAACACCCAATGGTTCTGTATCCATAGGGACCTACTTTCCAATGTTTGGTGCTCATCGGGAGGTTTGGCTGATGATGCTTAAGAACTCACATTGTTTGAGAGGATGAAGGGTCAATATTATCACACCCTTTGTGGGGGGGGGGGGATTATTTTCTACATAGGTTCTCTCATAGATATTTAAAACATACTCATTAATCCTCTAGTTATTACAAATTATTATGTGGCGCACCCTTGATTTAACAACAATTTATTAGCTTGTATTGAGCCTAGAATCATATGTATATATATGAGGTTCTTAATCAATGTGTATATTATAATGTATATGAGGATATCCATCAATGGTATCCTCTTATATAATGCTTATATATTCTTTACTAATTTTGATGACATTGGTTTTATATCCACATAGTGGGTAATGTTGGAATGTATCATCATATCGGGAAACATGAGTTTTTTCAATGCTGGGATCGAACCCATAAATGGACTTCTTATGAATCCTTTCAAAAGGAATAAGAACTCACATTGTTAGATGCCTATTAATGGTTAAAGTCATAAATTTCATGTCATTTGATAAGGGCTCATGCATATAGTTTAACATCACATGGAAAGGAATTCTAGGCTTATGTTTCCTAGTCAAAGTTTAGTGTGGTACTTATACATAAGAGACATAGAGAACATGGAAAGGGTATAGATATCAAGGTTAAATTAATCACTGTTGATGATATGGATCAAGGGGAACATTTTTTACTTGGTTTGTTGGGTTTGGACCTTTGGGAGGCTTCCAATGTATGTCATATGGATGGGAATCAAATCCTATGTAGTTCAGTTGTGAAGAAACTTTCCTATGAAGGCTTTTGGAATGTTTTTATCACACGGGGGAGTGGCCTTTTGAGAGGATTATGATGTGGATTATTCTAGAAACATATTCCTTGACTATATGAAGATATTACATGGTATTAGTCTTAAAACGGATTCCCAGTTAAAGGGACTATGAGGCGTGTTTTGACTCTTGGTGATTCGGAGGCTTGTTTGGGAATTAATCATAAAGAGGATGCCTAGAATAAAAAGAATTATGATTGGGTATTAATAATTTGGTCGATGCCCATTGATATCTATCCCAAGGTGGGAATCCTAGGTATCTAATTATGGTGGGAACCATTTTTCTCATAGTTCAGCAGGTCACATGGATCGTACAAATGTTGTGATAATCATTAACCTCTAAGCCCATGTGAGTCATGCTCGCTGTGAGAAATAAGGGGAAATAGAAGATCTTAGATTCCAAACAACCTATATCAGTCCACATTTGGGAATGTTGACATATCATATAGGGAGAGTTATGGGTACTTTAGTGTTTCCATATTCTCTGTTATAATATGATAGTCGATGATTCCATGGGTATAACACATCCCACACTTCACATTTCCCAAGAATGGGTCTAGGGTATGGTGATTAATGAGGGAATGTAGTATGAGAGAGGAGAGAAGGAATGGGATCCCTTACCCTCTCTGGCCTAGTGGTCAGGTGGCAGAGAGAAGAAAGAGTGAATCCTCTTTCTATAAATGCTTGGGTATTACTCCATGAGGGATTAACATTTATCGATTTTGTAATAAGGAAGGAGGATTTCATTACATGTATAAAGGAAACAAAAGTGTTATCCCCCCTTCTTATAACTAGAGGATCTAGATCTTAGAGACAAGAAGTGGAGTACATAGTCCCAACCCTGGTATCTGAGACCAGGAATTCCTTAACACTATCCCTAGGATAAGGGTCCTCATGAAGATAGGGATACACACTCACATGAACCCTGAAGACCCTGACCGGCTAACTAGACTAGTTTAAGAAACATCTGAACATAGGAACACACAACCAAATAGGGGAAACATTGGTATTCCACATTCCTTGATTGTGTAAAGTAGGAGGATTTATTGGGCGTATCAATTTATTCCTTCTATAAAAATGGGATCCAAAGAAAATGGGGTCTTTCCATGAATGGCTTTGAAGAAGTCCTGAAGGGTTACTCGTGCAGGTCTTGGGAGCTGGTACTTGGTGTAGGTGTTCTTTATAGATGTGTCCTACAGGGCCTATGAAGAATTAAAAATGCTTTTTGTAGGGGTTAATAGGCAAGCGCAAGCTGAATATGTCTTAGGAACTCAAAAATAAGGCCAACAATACCTGGGTGAGGCTTTATCATAGGCATCATGGGTCTCCTCTAGTGTCCCTGGAAGTGTTTCTTCATAGGTCTCTGATTAGAGATAGGGTCCTTGTACATGTGGTTTCTCTTTAGGGTAGAGTAATCCTCATACATGTGTCTTATGTTTTATACCTTTAAGGGACTTTTAACTTCACATATCCCGGTTGTTTATCTTTTATATCATGTTTTGGAGAGATACCTGAGAAGTTTCAGTTGACCTAGGTGAGGTTGATACATAATCAGAGCATGAGGGGGTCTTCCAATTTTTTTTAGTACTGTACATGAGGAGCCTAAGGGTCATATTTATAAGAAAATATGGAACCTTGGGATAGAGAGTTAATGTATGAAGGTGATCCGCATAGGACGTATGTGTGGGATGTCTTTATAGGTTGTCCATATAGGGCCAATGCGCAGATACCCCCTGTAGTGATGCAACATCCTTTAAAAAAATTAGTAAATTTTGAGACACATAAATTTTTAACTTTGAGTCCTATTTGGGTCTATGACCAAAAAGATCAAAGCTCTCGAACAAATATGTGCTTCTTATTATGGTGAATACACCAATTTTTATCGAATGAAATGTGAAAATTTCATTTTACTATGTCAAAAACATTTTGTTTTCGATCATGGAAAGCCATTTTCTACTCATACAGGGGGTGTTTCCACTTATCACTCATTATGAAGTATTATTTTGTAACATGGAAATACAACCTGCATCTTCTTCGAGAATGGAGACACAAAACTACTCAAAATCGCCATGTATTTTCTTAGTGAGGTCATCATGAATCTATGTAAAAGTTCATGAAACACATTATGTGGCATCAATAACCCACCCACCCCCCCCCCAGAATTATATTCATCCAAAAAGAAATAGAATCTGGTTCTAAGGTAACTGTAGGGAAATTTGATTACTCCAACATCATTTTCTGTGTTTTAGAGCTACACCAAGCATATAATTATGCTCTAATATTTCTATAAACCATGGGGTATAGAGAGAATTATTTTATGGTTCACCAGAGTTCAATTTATGGTTTTCCAATCTATGGAGTATTGTGTATCTTTTCATGGGAACATTAAAGTCATGAATGTTGGACTTAAAAAGTTAGTGTTTTATGTCAAATAACGATTACCATACTATTTGAACTACTGGCCCAAATAGGGATTATGGGTCAAGAATGTTTTGACATTCTTCTTATATAAGATGATGAATATGGAGTCATGATTGTTTTCTTACCAAATCTAAAAAATGATTTTAATTAATAGATAAATCCTCTCTTTATTATGAAGTTACCACTGGTTGAAAACCCCATTTTATGGATTATTTTATGCAACAATAACTAGGGTGAATACTACATAGTCAAATAGAATAATCCTTGTATGAAAATCTCTAAAATTTGTGAGAAAAATAGGAAAGTAAAAAATAGGGAATATTAGAGAATAGTCAGACAATGGTGTCTTAATGAATTTTGACATTCTGTTACAAATGGTTGATGTTTAAGACTCATATTTCTCAAGACAATGATAGGTGATTTTTCTAAGTGAAGGTGTCTAGGAATGAAAAGAAAATCTATATCATTATGATCAATGAATAAGAAAATGCTCCTATATGAATTTTGATCTAGTTAAAGAGGGTATATTTTGTTAGATGTTCGATTCTACTAGGAAGAACATTTTTAAAAAAGGTAAAGGTAGCATATAGTTTAATTTCTTGCACCCAAGACATTGACCATGTAGTTTAATGTCTTACTGTGTTGATGTTACACTATGTAATTTAAATTCATGCAACATGGATGTTATTTGGATTTAATTTAAGGTACATATCTTTTAATTAAAGGTTTATGATTCTCCCATTCTTGGTAATTTTTCCGAAAATGATATACCATATTTAAGTTTTGGGGGGAGATTTTTGTAAGGTTTTATTTAGGAATTTACAGATATGAAGAGTGGTGTAGGGAAAAGGCTCATGATGTTAGAGGATTTCTCTCTTGTGGAACAAGTTACCACTTGTTGATAAACCCAATTTATGGGATATTTTAGGCAAGGCCAACAATGGTGTGTACCTTATATTAAAATAGAGGCATCATTTGGATGAAATGATATGAAGTTTGTGAGCAACTTATGCATATCCAAATTGGGAGTATTACAACATAGTGAACCAATGGTTTCTTCCTGAATAATTAAAATCTATCTCTAAAATTGATGAAGGTTTGAAAAGATTCAGATATTCCATGGAATGGTGTTTGATTTATGGGAGGAAATTATAAGAACACAAAATGTGTATTTCATGTCTAAATTTTACAAGAATGTGGAAAATATATTTCACATTTAGGTTTGAAATAATAGTAGGAAGATTTTTTTTATTTTTAGGTCATAAGAATAAGACCATATTATTTTGGAAATAATAGATGACATGTAACTTACCAAGCGAGGATGTTCCTGTATACATTAGACGTGAAGGAGAATATCATAAACCACTACCTTGGGGGTTCTCAAATCATAAAAAAGGGGACGGGGTGAATATGAGAGGAATGACCTCTAACTTCTAATCATGGGTTCCATCATATTTTCATTAAACTTATGGGTACAAAATAATTTTATCCCATTGTAAAAGTTACTGCTATTTGATAAACCCATTTTTTCACTATTTTATGCAAGGAAAACTAGGGCATGTACTACATAGTCAAATGGTGACATCCTTTGACTGAACAACCTAATTTCTGGGATGTTTTATGAAATGTTGAATAGATTTTATTATATTATAGTTTAGAAAAAGTGATTTCAGTTATAAAACATTCTACCATAATAAGATAAAGAAAGATTTTGAAGATCCAAAAAAATTTTAGATTAGCAATATGACGTGTGGAAGGGATATGTCTTTTTATGAAGGAAAAAATTTGGATCACTATTGGTCTTGAGTTTGGGGCCCCTTACATAGACCCGACACAATTGTAAAAGGGGGGGGGGCATTTATATTTCTTTAGAGGACTGCCATGGTGAGGGAGGCCTAAATTAAAATCTCGTGAACATATCTTTGTTTGTATATAGAATAAGGGAATATGTATTTAACGTGTGGATGTGACTATGAAGTACAGAATACAAATTACTATATATCTCAATGAGATAATAATAAATCTATACCTAGTTATTTTGGCACAATTTAGTTTAACGTCATGCGGTAAGGACATTATCCATGTAGATTAATGTCATGTTTTAAGTATGAAGGTGTCTTAAAGTGAATAGAAATGGAATATTGCATTTGTACGAGGGTATAGGGCTCAGGTGTCAATATGTATCTTGTTGGAGAAAGAATTAACCTATAAATTGTTATGAAATAATGTTCCCCCACCCTGATTGAGTTCATAAGTATTAGAAAATGGGGGTTTTTTATATGAGTTCATGCATAGGGTGAGAACTCATATTGGGTCTTCTCATATAGATATAACTCTTATATAATGCCCTAACCCCAAAATCATAGAGTAAGTGCATTATTTAAATATATTGAAAAGATTTCAAGGAATAAAATCTCAAAGGACCAATCAATTTAGCAGTCTTGGAAAATAAATTACATACATGAACTTTATATTACAATTCCAAAATATATATAACATTGATTATTATTTGTGAATGCAATTATTCTACAAGATTAACCCTTCATGGAAATACTAATACACTTCTTGGCATCCTTGGAAAATAAAACATAAGAAAGGGGTGAGTTCAGATGCTGAGTAATGTTAATAAATACAACAGAAGCTTTCATAAATAAGAATAAATGATTAAGGAAAGGGGTAAATTTGAAATACAATCATTTTAAACATAACCCTCATCATAATATGGAAATTATAAATCAAATAATTCCATTTAAACATTCACATGGATATTATACTAATTGAATAATCACATGTAATATCAATAAATCATCTCATAATAAGGTAATGCATTATGCTAGATGTTTGAAAAATAGCATCAAAGCATTATGATAAGAATCTTATATTGTCAAGGCTCCATTCCAATGATATAATACATTCAAGACTATAAGACTAGAATATAATAAATGGGTAAGGCCTCAAAAAAACCATATCTATTTTGCTTCATGAAACCTACCAATGAATCGAGGGGCTATAACTGGCCTCGCCCACCACTTACTAGGTCGAATGAATTCCTCTTATGAAATGGTTGAAACATAACATAAACATTCATATTAAAAGTATCTTACAAAATGTTAATACTTTAACCATAAATCATGAATTGTATAAAAAATAGCACGTCCATAGTAAAACATATCATAACATCGTCAATAAAATATGGTAGATTGTATCAAAATAAATCAACCTCAATGAAGCATAAAATCCAACAAAGGATATTGATATAGATACAAATAGTCTAATAAAATCATTAAAACTATTTGAGAGTAATATCAATTTTTACTATGAAATATTTTAAAATTCTCTCAATTTTAAAAGAAAAATATTTATGTTGAAAATAACCTTGTAAGATAGAAAATGAAGCATGAAAATTTAAAGAGGATATAACTGTAAAAAAAATCCACTGACACTGTAAAAGTTTAAAAAACATTCTTTCCTTAATTTTTCGAAAAGGTTATAAAGTACCTTGTTTTGAAAATGATAGAAATATTCCTTTAAAAACATTTTATAATAAGTAAAAAATGGGTATAAATTAATTTAATCAATTTTAGATAAATTTACAATTATTTTGAAATGTATTTTAATTAAACATAGACATGGATGATAAATATGTCCCATTAAATACTTACACATAATCAATCTCAAGAAATAATGAGATTGCGAAATTAAACAGTAACTTGTAAATTCCTTTATTCTATGGTGAGTTAACCTCTCATATAATAGTTAAATAATGTTATTAAATTATAACAGGACCATATACATATTTATGATATCATATATGATCCACTTATATCCTTTTGTTAATAATATTTTAGTATTACTATTAGTTTGGGTGTTAACAAATTCGTTTTCCCATTCCTGTTTTTCCATGTAAGTCATGTTTCTTATATATAGGGTGTATTTTATTCATAAAAATACATATATTATGTACATAATTATTATTTTTACTCTTCATTTAAATTTTATAATCATTCTTGAATGGTCAATGTGGAGAATGAATCTCACCGCGTTGTGGAGATGGTGGGTCGTGCAGACAGATAAGCAATGATATAATAACTTTGATGGTTAAATGGTATGGAATTGGATGATATATTAATTATAAATAATAATTATCATTTTATATTTATTATTTAATTCTATTATATGCATCAATATATCCATCTAAATAATTTAGTGTTAAATTAGAAATTACTTTGCATTGTATAGAGGGTATGTTGTGCGTACACACGCATGGTGATATTGTTATTAGTAAGATGGATAAAAGGAGGAATAATGTTGTCCCATAATTAAAATAAAATATAAAAATATATAATATACTATATTTATTACATTATTATGGAAATTACATAGTAAGAGGATATGTAATAAGAAATGAACACTGAAATATTTGATAAAATAATTACCTCTGTTTCGGGTATCTCATTTTTATTTGAACAAAATGACTCATTTGGTTGGATTTATAACCATATTAAGGCCTCTAGGATTCTTTTAGAGATTTTAGGAGGATAATATTGTTGGTTTTGGCTAAGAAAAATGGCATTATAGGTCTTAATAAAATAGAGGGATCGGTGCACTTTTATAAGAGAGGTGAGGGGCACTGTAGGAAATTCCAAAAAAATTAATTTATTATAAATGGGATTTTGATCTCAAATAAATAAAAAGTGATTTATTTAAATTATTATATGAGTATGGGTCTAGATACACTAAACTAATAAAATTTAGACAACTTTTTATTTTATTTTAAACCTTCTCAATTTGATTTATCCTTATTTAATCTATTTAATTTTAATTGTGGTTTAAATATTATAAATATTAATGGGTTGTAAATATTAACTTAAATGATTTCAATTTCCCATTAATGGACATGCTATGATATTCTGGACCTTATAATTATAATTTTTTTATTTTTAAATATTTTTATTATTTTTAAATAATTTCCTAAAATGATATTCTTATAAAATACCAATTGTTTAAATTTTTACATGATTCATTATTTTGACTTTAAATAACATCCAAACAGAAATATAAATTCAAAAAAATAATTTAACACACTCATAAAATGTTATAGTCACCTATAAAAGTCTTGGATCACTTTAATTATTTTTTATTATATTTATTTTAGTATTTATAAAATCCTTTATTTGTTATTTTTATTAATAAAATAATTACTTCATTACAATTGTGTCATTAAATTGGTTATTATTTAGTCTCAAAAAATAATAAATAAATTACTATGATTTAGATAATTCGTTTATAATTCCATGTACTATTCATTATTGAATTTATCTTCAGTTTATCCCTATATTAAAAATATTGAACTTATAAGAAATGAAAGTGTGACACTTCGTCGCATTTTTTTCATTTTAATAATATCTATGTCATTTTCATAGACAAGATTCTATTAAGTTATTATAAATAGATAATTATGATATCTTTAAAATTATCCTAGTAATTGGGATGAATTATTTAAATATATGAATTTTATATCATTTAATAAATTATTATTTATTTGTAAAATCTCATTTTTGTCAATTTTGACACTATTTATTATTTGAATTTTCATAAAATCATGAAAACCTGATTCCTTCCAAAATTATTCAAATATCCCTAATATGACAATTGCATCTAAAATATTTGTTTATGGCATAAAATGATTCAGATTATATTTATTTTAATATTATTAATATCATTTAACTTATTCTTCCTTTAATCAATCCATTACCATATCATCATTGTGTCAACACTTAATTTAATTATTTATTTTAAAAAATTATAAATAAATTAAATATATATATATATATATTAATTTCTCATTTCTAATTAATATTTATAGTTGACCATATCTCTCATATAAACTTGTATTAAAAATATTTTACTTCTTAAAAAAAGTATAACAAAATTGGATTTTCATTAAATATAATATTATAAATAAAGTAAAGTCATTGAAGTGGTTTAAATTTGTCGAAAAATCAATAAAAGGATGATTGTAGTTGAAACACACTTATTAATTTATATTAGGCCATGTTTTAGGGTACTTATAATATTTTTTTAACTTTAATGACACAATTAACCTTAACTACGGTATTAAAAAAAGTACTTAAGTTACTATTCATAATGCCCAAAAAATAAAAAATAAACATATTTAAAAACAATTATACCCCTTATTAAAAATATGGAATACATTTTAAAATATTAAAAACATAGAATTTTCAGTAATTATCTTTAAATATATCTCATTGTCGGAATGAAAGACGAGTTTTTAGAGGTTAAAACATTACAAATGATTGAAATGTTTTTACATCAAAATTCATTGTAAAATTAATTCCAATGACCAAAATGATATAAACTAATAAAAATATATTCTATTTTTACTTTTAAACCATTAAATATTATAAATTATCCACATAAATTATTTCAATAAAAAAATTTATTCTCAATTAAAATTTAGTATATTTTTACAGTTCATCAAAACGTAAAACTTGTCCAAAAAACCAAAAATTTATCCAATGTAAATTTTGACAATATTATTTCAAATAAGATGTTTATATTGTCAAATTAAATACATAAAATTTTCAAATATTATATTAAAATGGGGTTTTCTATTAAAAGATGGAAAAACTACATTCATTTTGTGAAAAATAATTCTTTAATCTGAAAAATTGATTTTTTTTCATATATCATGTATTGAAAATACATAAGATGAATGTTATGATTATATAAAATATATGAAATTCAAAAATTGGTTAGTAATATAAATAACCAATAATTTAACAGCTATGTTTTAAAATTTATGAAATAGTGATATTTTATTCAAAATTACTCATAGAAAATTATAGTTTGATACTAAAAAAATACATTTTTTGAAAACCAGCATCAGAAATATGGTTAATAAAATATACTCATAATAAGAGGGAAAGAGAAATGTGATGGTCAGCACAAAATTAGGATTTTAAATAAGATAACGTTAGTCTCTATTGGAGATATGACTTGGAGAAAATTGTAAATATTTATAGGGAATGATTGAGGTCATCAATCACAAACAAGTGAATAGCCAATGGAAAATTGAGGGCATAAAATACAAAAATATATGATGATTTAAAATACCATTAGTTCAATAAAAATTAATGTATTAAGATAACACATTGTTTTATATATTCTTTCCTATAGTTTAGGGATTATTTAATTATCCAAAAGAGAACTCTAGAAAACATACTTGATACTATCAATGATAGCATTTCGTTGTGATTAGATCTATTTCCCATCATTTTGTTCACTACGATAAGGATATTCAAGATTATTATTTATACATGAAGCACTTTTAATGAATTGTGTGGTCTATGACTATTTAATTAAACCATTAAATTCTCCCTAAAACCAAAACAAATCAGCACCAAATATCCAATAAATTATACTTTAACATCAAACTATTATATCCAATGTTCAAATTATCCAATTACAACATTAAAACTCAACGAAAATACATCCATCCAAATTCATTGTCCACAAATTTCTCTAAATTTCCTATATCAATCTCAACATTAGATTCAAAAAATAATATCATGTATCTATTATTATCACATACCAAATATTTTATCACCTTTAAATCCATAATGAAAACTCTCGTGCTTTAATATTCATAAAGAAGAAGTACTATAGTAAAATCCTTATATATCTCATTATTCCTATAACCTGAACACCAATGATGAAATAATTCTTGAATGCAAATACATAATAAACATAATCATTTCGCTTCACTCTAAAACCATTAACTATTACTAAAAACTTTATTCTTTAATACCTCGTTCATTTCGTTTACATTTTTTAATCTCTTCATCATAATTAGTATATCCAATGCATATTGAACCTTGTTGATTCTAACAATTGACAAAAACTCCAAACACAAAGTGACAAACATTAATCATAGTAACATAGTCATGAAGAATCACTTATATGATCCCTAAATGATGCCATATTATTCTCACACCATAAGTACATAGGATAAACCTACGTTATCCATTATCAAATATAAATGATGATATATTATACATAGAATTATCCTCAAAGACATTCATAGGGTTGTGTTTTCTAATCTATGTTTTCTAAATATAATTTCCATGGTTGTGGATAAATTTCCTCTATTACCAGCTACAACTCCCTACCCCAGAAGAGTGGATTTATTGAATTATTTTAATAAACTAGTATGATTACAAGGAATCAAATCCCGAAGGACCAATTGGTTTAGTAGTCTTGGAAAATATATTACATTCTTGAACTTTACTTTACAATTTAAAACATAATATGAAACATTGATAATTATTTGATAATTCCATTATTTTTTTAACTTAACCCTTCATATCAATCACAATACACTTATTTGAATCTTAGGAAAATAAAATAGTAGAAATGTTTGATCCCATATTCCCATTAAGGTTAAAAAATAAAATAAAATCTTTCATAAAAAAGAATAATTGTTTAAGAAAATGTATAAAATTGAAATAAAAGTATTTTAAACATATTCCACATCATAATATAGAAAGAATAAATCAAATAATTACATTTAAACATTCAAAATGATATTCAACTAGTCAAATCATCACATGTAATATCGATAACTAATCTCATAATGAGAGAATGCATATTGCTGTAAATTTGAAACATACTATTGAGGCTTCATACCAATAATATAATATTGTCAAGTATTCATGCCATGAATCTTATACTTTCAATAATTTGTGCCAATAATATAATAAATGGGTAAGGCCTTAACCAAAACCATATCTATTTTCTTTAATGAAACATACTGATTCATTGAGGGGATATATCAGGCCCCACAAATCACATACTAAGTATAAATTATTTTTCATGTTAAATGGGTGAAACATAACATAAACATTCGTTTTGAAGATGAAATATGAAATATTAATTATTTAAACATACAAAATGATTGATATAAAAATAGCGCATCCATATTCAAACATATCATAAGAAATTAAATATAATAAATAATATTGTATCATTACAAATAAACCTCAATTACACATAAAATCCAAAAGATGATGTTGATATAGATGAAAATAATCTCATAAAATTAGTTAAACTCTTTAGAAGGAATATCCCTTTTTATAATTAAATCATTTAAAAGACATTCAAATATAAAATAAAACATTTCTTTTGAAAATAACATTTTAATCTTACAACAGAAGCTTCAAAGTTTTATGGCAACATAATGGTGCGAAAAACCACTCACACTCTATAATTTAACAAAAACATTATTTCCTTAATTTGTAGAAAAGGTCACAAAGTAACTTGTTTCAAAAATGATAGAAAGATTCCCTTAAAAACATTTAATAAATATTCAAACATGGCTATAAATTACTTTGAACAATTATAGAGAAATAGTTAAAATATTTTGAAATGTATTGTTATGAAACATGTACTTTGATGATAAATAAGTCATAGTAAATACTTATGCATAAACAATATCTGATAATATTAAGATTGAAAAATTAACCCTTACCTTGTATTTTCCTTTAGTAGAGGGTGCGTTAACCTCTTGTATATTAGTTAACTCGGGTTATTAAATTAAACAATGAACATATCAAAATTTATGATATCATATATGATCCTCTTATATCAATTTTTTAATAATATTTAAGTATTACGATTGTTTTAGGTTTTAACTACTTCCCTTTCCCATTCTTGTTTTTTAAGGCAAGTCGTGTTTGGTATGTGTGGTATTCATTGTATTCATATAAATAATGATATTAAGTTCATAATTATTATTTTTTTCTCATCTTATAAATTTTATAATCCTTCTTAACTATTCAATGTGGATAATGAATCTCACCACATCCTGGAGGTGGTAGGTCGTACATGTGCACGAGTGATGATATCATTCATTTGATGCTTAAATGTAATGGGATTGGATGGTATATTAATTATAAAGAATAAATATGATTTTATATTCATTATTTACATCCATTATACTCATCATTATATGCATCCAAATAAATTAATGTTAGATAAAAAATTACTCCACAGCGTGGTGACGGTATGCCATATGTACGCACACATGGTGATATTATTATTCATAGAATGGATAAAAGGAGGAATATGGTTATACAGTAATTATAATAACATCTCATAATTTATAATATATTTCATTTATTAACTTATTATGGAAATAACATAGCTAGATGAAAAGAAATTTCAAACACTTGATAACGAAATTACCTCTTTTTTGGGTATCACCTTTTGATTTGAACAAAAGGACTCCATAGGTTGGATTTCTGACCAACGTAAGGCCTCTAGGACAATTTTATGGAAGTTGGTAGGATAAATAGGTAGGGAATGGCCGATACAAATATCTTTATTCTTATGAATAAATGATAAGTATAGGTTCCCTTTTATAAGATAAGTGAGGGGAACTTTTGGAAACTCCAAAACTATTAATTTATTAAAAATTTATTTTTTATTTCAAATACTTAAAAAGTGTCTTTTTTAGGATAAGATGAGGATGGTTCAAAACCACCTCAACCATTAAAATTTAGAAACGTTTTGATTTTATTTTAAACTGTATCGTTTTAATTTATCCTTATTTAGTCTACTTAGTTTTAATTGTGGTGATAATATTCTAAATATTAAACCGTTATAAATATTTACATATATGGTGAAAATTGACCATAAATGGACACTTTATGATATTTTATACCTTTTTATTATTACTTTTTAATTTATGAATATTTTTATGATTTTTAAATAATTTAATAAAATGTTATTTTTAAAAAATATCAATAGTGTCAATTTCGACACCATTCATTACTTTAACATTAAATAAAATCTGGACAGAAAGATAACTTCAAAAAACCATTGAATACCCTCTTAATATTTAATTTTAACCTTTAAAATTTTTCTATCACTTCAATGTTTCTAATTAAATTTATTTTAATATTTTTAAAATCCTTTATTTGATATTTCTATTATTAAAATAATTGTTTATTTACAATTTTTTTATTATTTATTGTTTTTATTTAGTCTCTAAATTACTATGATGCGTATAATAATTTTATATTTCTATATACTATTAATTATAGAATTTATCTTCTGGTTATGCATATATTCAAATTATTGACCTTAAAATAATATATAGTGTGACACACTATCACATTCTTTCATTTTAATAATACCTATTTAAATTTCATGAAAAAGTGTCCATTAAATAATTCATAATCTTAAAATGCGATATATTTTACAATATACTAGTAATTTGGATGAATTATATTTTTTTAAATTGTATATCATTTAGTAAATTATTATTTATTTTAAAATCACCTTTATGTCAATTTAGACACTATTTATTATTACACTTTTTATAACTTCATAACTACCTGATTCCTGAAAAAACTCTAAATTAACGCATCCATAATATGACAATGTCATAAAAAAATTCATCTATTTCAATAAAAAATTAAAATTAAAATTAAAATTATTTTAATATTATTAATTTCATTTAATTGATTCTTCCTTTAATAAATCAATTACTACATTATAATTATGTCACCATTTACCTTAATTATTTATTTTATAAAATCATTATCACATTATAATAAAGTTTGTAAAATTTTTGGATTTCTAATGATTATTTATATTCAACCACATCTCTCATATAACCTCATATTAATAATATTTTACTTGTTACAAACAAAAGTATAAAAAAATTGGATTTTTTATATATATTATTATAAATATATTCAAGTCATCCAAGTGTCTCTAAGTGGTCCTAAAATCTACACAAGGGTTATTTTTATCAAAACACACTAACCTAATGATATTATGACATGTTTTAGGGTAATTATAATATTTTTTTACCTTTAATTGCTTGATTTACCCTTTACCGTGATAGAAAAATTACAAAATTTACTATTAATAAGGTCAAAATATAAAAGAAACATATTTACATAATTTTGAACCTCCTATTAAAAATATGGAATACATTTACAAAAATACAAGACATATAAGTTGTGGTAATTAATTTAAAATTAATCTGGTTGTGGGAATGAACAATGGGTTTTTAAAAGTAAAAACATTGAAAATGATTGAAATGTTTTAACATCAATATTCAGGGTAAACATAATTATAATGAAAAAAATATTATTAAATGATAAAAATATATTCCAGTTTTACTTTAAAATAATTAAATAATATAATTCATCCACATAAATTGTTTCTATGAAAAAATTTGTTCTCAATTAAAATTTAGAATATTTTTACCATTCATGAAAACAAAAAACCTATCAGAAACATTCCAAAATTGAACCATTTTAATTTTTGACCATATTAATTAAAATAATAGTTTAATTTTTTCAAATAAAATATATAAAAGTTTCAAATAATAGATTTGAAATGTCTTCCCCATTAAAAGGTGGAAAACATCATTTTCTGAAAAATACTTATTTTATCTGAAAAATTGAATTTTTTTCATATATCATATCTAGAAAATACATAATATGGATGTAAATATTTTATGGAATATATAAAATTCCAAATTTTGTTTTTATTATTCATAAACCCTGATTTAATTACTAGTTTATATAATATATTGAATAATAATATTTTATTACTATATTTATGTTTGATAAAATTGGGCCTTACACGTAATGCCAAAAACTCATTGTTTTTTGTAGCATAAGCCTTTCATGGTATTGTGTAAAAAGAAAGAAACTAACAAAATTATATTAATTAGAAATGAAAATATTTTTAAATTCTTGGGGTGTTACACGTACATGGGATAATGGTAGTATTTCCTATATCATGTTGTGGTTGGGACCAAGATTAAAGATCTAGATGTCACTATGTATCTCATATGGGTGAGAATCAAGACACATATTTTTCTTCAAGAACCATGCAATTTATCATCATGTGATGAAGACATGGAAGATTCTGATGTGAAAATGAATATTTTGGTTGAACTAGGGAAAACTTCTAGAGTGTCACTATGTATATTGATTGATAAATAACCAAGTCACATGTATTTTGATAGGAGATCATGAAATTTATTTTCATGCGATGAGGATATCTGGTGTGTATTTTAAGGTCATGTAGCAAGGACCATGGTAACGCCAATGTGAATTAATATTTTGTTCTTATATAGGGAATATTATTAACCAAATATCATATGCTCACGTGAGCTATGCTTAGTGTGAGAAATATAGAGTGACGAAAGATTATTCCACAACACGAATGGAAGAAAAATAAGGGATAAGGTAATTTAGGTTCTATGGTGGTTGGGACAAGTGATATCATCCAGGTGTCACTACATATATCATTAAAATAATAATAAAACTATTCATAGTTCTCAAAATACCATGTAGTTTAATTTCATGTGGTGATGATGAGAATGAACTGACATGAAAGAATGGAAATGTTGCGGCTAGACCAAAGAGTATGACCTGGGCATCACTACATATCTTCCTAATGAAAAAATCAATTCAAGTGTAGTTCATGGAGTTTTCTCCCCCTCACCAATAATTCTTTATGTATGGAAGGGGCTTTAAAAATTTCCATGATGGTGGTTGGGGTTGAAACTTCTGGTTTAGGGACCATTGTGCATCACATAGTAATGGAAATCGAGCCTCATGTCCAAGAAATGTTTTGTGTACAGATCTTATTCTTATGTAGGAAATATGAGGTGGTTTTCTTTTATTTAATTATGGATGTACCTAGTCTAAGAGATATTAGTGTCACTATTTATCCGATTAAAATTAGATTCAAGCCACATGTATTTATGGAAAAGGATCCATATGATGGTTTGATCCATACACTCAAGGAGTTAAGGGGATTTCTCTTTTTTTTGGGTTGTGGATAGACCTAATATTAGTGATTTGAGTGTCACTATATATCTCATTGGGATGATAATAAATCCACATATAGTTCTTTATAGATCATTTCATTTTAACATCATGTGATAAGGATGTGATAAAATTGGGGTTTATACATATGATGGGGCCCAAATATCACTATGGAGTGGTTATGATTTATGTGGGCTTATTCATGGATACACCCTAGATTTTATTACTCATGTATGTCCAAGAGGGAATCCTGACTTATTTAGGGGTTAGAGTGATGTGATAGGGACCTACATTTGAGATAGAGTCCCATTCTTATGGGACCATGAGGGATATCTCAACTCGTGGTACTTTGCAGGTCTCTTAACATCAAATAATAATGACATTAACCATGATGTTTAATGTCATTTTGTAAGGAAAATGGGTGTCTATTAGTTTTATGTCATATGATTGGGACCTTATTCCCTGCAGTTTATTATTATCTGACAAGGACTATGATTCCATACATTTTAAAGTCATCCAACATGCACATCATGTCATGCATTTTAAGGACCTAGGATAAAGACCCACTATATATTTTAACATCTTAAAGCTTGGATGTATATGGTAATATGTAGTTTAACTTACCACATCTATGACTTATGTCATGTGATTTAATGAAATACATATTTAGGAATCTTGCATTAGTTTGATTCATAATAAGATCTTCATCCAATGAGATCAAGTAATAATCCCCATTAGAGTAGACCTTATGCATGGAGTAAGGTCTCTCCCACTTTGGATGAAGCTTTGGAGGTTGTTTTCCTGGTATCATCAGATTCTGAAGGCCCATTACCAATTTTCCATGGTGGGATGAGCAAGGGACGAACTTTATGTGGAAGGATTGTGATATCTGATTCCGGTAGACCTCCTTATGATGAAAGGTGCGAAATATTTTTCACTTAGTCACTACAATTAATACAGTTGTTTTTAAGGTTGTTCATCTAGAGATTGATGGTCACATATGGAAACACTGAGGGATGGAAACTGAGCCTCAATGGGAAGGGATTTTTTTTTGTATACTAATGATTATGAGGTTTCCTATGTGGAATTACAGGTCATTTTCTGATAGCATAAGGAATGTAAGATATTTTCAAGACAATATTCATTTCTTTATCCACCATCTTTAGGATTATGATCGATAGAGACTTATTGAATGCCTCTATTTTCCCATTATCCCCTTCATGATATCAGTATTAATGGTTGTATTCAATATCATAATCTTGATATATCTTCATTACCATAGTATAATAGAAATTATTTCCATATTCCATCAATATTGTATGAGGGAAAATAAATCGGGTAATGATGCTGGATTTTAAAAGGCTAACAATGCCTTTGGCTCGATCTTCATTGAGTGGTAATGCCTCATCCAATTTGGTGAAGAAATCAATAGCAGTAAGGATGTACATAAACTATTTGGACATTTAAAGAGGATATTACTCTAATACATCCAATACACATGTGGAAAATTACCAAGAGTATTTGGTAGTATGTTGAAAATTTTCAGGTTTATAGATTAAATTAGTATGTACCTGGTAGGAATGACACATCTTGTAAATTCTATGCAATCTTGGTTCATTGAAGGCAAGAAGTATCTAGTCCATTAGATTTGGTCAGAAAGCCTATATCCTGATGGGTGGGAACAATAGGCTCATGCATGTACTTCTTCCATGATGGCCACCATCGCTTCTCCATGAATACATATGATAAGGACTCCATAAAATCCTCACATATACATAACATTAGGGTGATTTGGGACATCAAAATGATTAAAATTAACTACTCATTTCATGACTCTCTCTGTCCCGGTTTTGTTTTTTGTAAGTACAACTTCATGGAGGTATTACATGATGGGTTTCATCGATCTTGTGGTGGTACCATATCAATCAGTGATGGAATTGACTTTGTTAACATCCTCTGTTATGACTTGAAAAAAAGTTGATATCGTGCAACGATGGGAAATGTGGGTGATTTTTGCATCTGATTTTGGAACTACCAATGTTGTGGATGCATTTTCCAATGCATCATCTAGGATGTTCTGTGATCGTGGAATGTGATTCAATATAGGATCTGAGGGTAATTTTTCAATTAACCCTTGGACATAATCACAAAATGGAATTTTCTCCTCTTTTTTGATGTTTTACTCCCTATTTATTTGATTGATTACCATCTCCGAATCACCATTCATCTCAATTTGGTTCACTAGTATTTGGAGTTCCAATTCTTTGCATGTAATGAGAGCCTGATATTCTGGTTCATTATTAGCACATCATACTGGTAATAGGAAGGAGTGTGGAAATACTACTTTCTCTTTGGAGATAAGCATGATCCCTAAACAAAAATTATTAATCATATGGTCCTTCATTCTGTTCCCAATTATACCCCTAGAAACGCCTTTCAAATATATTTACTATGTTTTGGGGGTTTTACTAAATATATAATATATCTTAATCTATAAATTAAGTATATAATAGTGACAGTTCATCTGTAGATGGGTGTTTGAGAGGCAATCTTCTATGTTCTGACCTTTCACTTATTTTTAGGTATAAACTGTATATTGAATTGATTTAGAATAACTTCTCACCTTGAAAAATGTCATGTTAGTGTAAGATTAATGATGATAAATTTTAGCAGGAAATTAAGAGATACCAAGTGGAGCTTGTAGTGTTGTAGATAGTTCCATAGCTTCTAAATGACACAGATTAATTCCATATAGCTTTAAATGACATCTAAACAGTGATTCATAACCTTGAGCTTGGTCAGAATGATATATTAAAGGATTTTTTAATTCCCAACATCATTCTTTTACGATAGGAAGGCACCCAATATAACTTTAGGGACATCACATATAGAATGAGTTCCTTTTCTTCAATAGGTGGTATTAATATTGGTGGACTCAAGAGGTGTTTCTTTAGGCTATCAAATTATTCTTAAGGTTCATTGGTCCACTAATACATGACTCCCTTCTTCGTCAGTTTGGGGTTGGGAAAACATGTTCCTACAAGAATTTTTTGGAATCACCAATTGTATGCCAAATTTACCTAATTTCCCCTAAACTATTTAAGGTTTTGAGGATGTGACATTATAAGTATTGAATAAGTATTCTTATGTTAAACTTTGATGTTGTGATGGATTATGATGAAGCCTGCCAATTTTCTTGAGGTTTACCCAAAGGAACATTTCAAAGTGGTTCATCTTCAAACTATGTTGTTTAAGCTTATCAAAGATGGTTTCCAGGTCATCCATGTGGTTAGAATGTTTCCATTACATTGCTACTAGATATTCAACATAGAATTTGATAAATAGTCTGAGGAAGGGTTTGAAAATGTGATGCATGGCATGTTGGTATGTGGTGCCAACATTCTTTATTTCTAAGGGAATTACTCAAGAGCATAATACCCCATGGGGGGTCAAAGGGTTGTGTCTTCTTCATCATCTGGGGCCAACTGAATTTGGTTTTACCCTGAATATACATCCATGAGGGAGGGGGTATGATAACCATATAATTCATCAATTAAGATTTCTATGATTTGAAGCGGGGAGTCACCTTTTTAAAAATGCCAGTTAAGATATTTTAAGTATATGAAAACTATAATTTTCACATTTTTCTTCTTCACAGAGATATTTTTGGCTATAAATTTTGGATATTTCACCTCTTGGATGAATTTTTCCTTAATGAGCTTACCCACTTCATCCTCAATTTTGGAGGCGTGAGTTAGGTGTTTCCTTATAGTTTCTTAATTGTATCCCTGATAATCTACTGGAAAACCCAAATTATTGGCGGCCACCTCAGGATCAAGGCCTGGAATCTTGTTGTATGTCTACGAAAACACATCACATTGTTACTTTAGAATTGGAGTATATAACTATTATTATTCATGCTATATGGATTCATTAATCAAAGTGTTTCATGGATATTATTTCATACCCAAATTTATCTCTCTGAGTTCATCCACAGTGGTTGAGATTCCTTCCATAAATGTTGGATAGGGACCCCTGGGGTCTTACTCTTCTTTTTATTCCTCATGATTTATTTTGTTCACCTCCTCCTAGGTGGTAGGTGATGGAGAAATAATCTACGAGTTAGTTTTTGAATTATCCATTGGACATCAAGATGGTTAATAAAACATTTATAGTTCAGTTGTTGGTGAAATTACATTATGGAGATCCAAAGGGGCGATGAGGGATTGACAATGAAAATCTATATCCTATCCCATTTTCGTACCAACTTATATCAGCATAGTTGATGGAATAAGAAATTCATGAAGCTCAAGAGATTGAATGAGACATTTTAATCCATAATTGAATCGCTGATCGGAGTTTTTATTACATATCCTATGCTACCAAGTTCAATTTTCATGAATGAAATTATAGAATATACTAAATGGGTGTTCAAATTCAGGCCCACCCATTTAATTGGATTGATTGGAATCATGTAATCCGTACTAAGATACTTAATGGGGTTACCAAAGTTCATCTGCAGACCATTTGGGGCATTAATCTGAGTAAAATCATTAACCAAGGATGGATTACCTCATTTATGTTATATCCCTGAATCAATGTATTTTGACTCACAGAACATGAATGGGGGATTCTCACCATGAAATTTTCACATTTTACTATTGATACAGTATTCAGTTCATTGGTGTTATGAAAAAGGAATGGTCTCATAATGATGCAGCCAAGGTCTTTCTATCAAGTCATTTAAAGATATATCCTATCGAACAACCAAGAACAATGAGTTAGACAAGAGATTACCCAACTAATTTCTGAGTTTGATCACATCAAGAGGCTCTTTATCTTTTTTTTCATAACCCTATAACATCAAATTTGTGGGAGACATGTGAGATTGATCGAGATGTTTTAGAAAAGTGTCCAGATCAGAATGAGGTTGTCTCTTGATCCATTTTCAATAATATATCATTGGATATCAATGTCATTAATCCTTCCATATATTTACAATTTCTAGATATTCACTTTTATGGTAACATCCTCGTGTTGGTATATTAAAGAGATGATCTCTTGGAATTTTAGTGGATAATTATATGTGTGATATACTTATGTAGAAGAATCGTGGACTTCAAACTCCTGAGGACTTGAAAAGGCCTCAATGAGTAATTCTCATATATTTTTTGAGGTAATCAGGGCATACATGAACAATAACATAGTTGGTAGTTGGAGCAGTTTCTTCAAAAAAAAATTCTTATTGACTGAATTTATATGCCTCCAAACATGGTGGCGTTCTTTATCATATGATTTGGGAGATGATTTTTCGGGTGTAGATGGACAATCCCTTGGAGTAAGAGTCAAAAGTGCTTCCGCTCTTAGTGCATTGGGTAATTTGGGTCTTCCTACGTGCCGAGGTTGATTAGGCGATGAAACATCCTCTAACAAATCTTCCAAGATGGTTATTTTAAGGAAACCCTATTCGTGTATCAATGATTTATTGTATTCTTACTAAGAATTAAAAAGAGATCATCCACATGTTTTGGCCACATAGATAGCCTGACCAGGTCTATGGTTGAAGTAGTGACTTATGGAAAAACTACTTCCTCCCCAATACCTTTGGTTATGATATCCTCTTAAAATATTTCTCCAATCTGGTGTTGGGAATTTGGGTTCATAATCATGATCTTATTCTTATAAAGGATCCACTAAGCTAATAATGATAATGTAATTAAAAATAAACTGATCATCTGATGAATATTTCGACTCAGGGGTTGACCATTATTGTGTTGTTTGGCAGGGTGGTTCCCATACTTTTGGTACTGTTGGAATGATTTCCACTAAAGGAGAGGAAAAATTTTATTTTGGTGAAGGTTATTTTCCTTGTGTATTATTCTTAATCCTCCCTCCATGACTCATCTTTGATGATTTTCCTTCAGAGGAATGAGCTACCAGTTATGTTGGATGAATTTTAGCAGATGTGTCTAGAGGTATATATGTCTATTTCACCTATGTTTGGAGAATAGAATCAATCTGGTTGATCATTTTTCAAACCATGTAGTCATTTAACATAACTGAACTCTTTCTCTTAAACTCTTTATTTTCACATGACACATCTATATTGATGGATGAAATATACACCACATGAGTAGGATAATTTATTATCTTCACCTACCCATAGTCCACCATATTTTAGAAAAGTTATTTTATGGAAAAAAATCCTCTATGTTTTTCCCACATTTTGTAGAATGGGAAATAGTTTTGGTGATCTTCTTAGCCTTCTTTTCTGGGCTTCCTTGTCTTCGGAAACTTGACCAATTTATTTCCTAATTCCAAGACGAAGTATCTTGAGACATGGTTATTTCAAGAACAATATACATTATTTTTCACCTCAAAAAATTGTTTCCACCATTGATCCTTATGATCATCATGATGAGGTAGTAATTTTTTTTGACGTTTAGGAGGATGAGTCATACAATATAGTATGGGCTATAAAGTAGGAGTGGGTATATAATCCTTCTTAAGTGTAACAATAGTTGCCTCCACTTTTCTTATTCTTCTTCCCTAGTTTTATGGAATTAATCGGGACTCATTTTTTGTCACCATGATGTAGTTTTTGACTTGTTAAGAAACTAAGGTAAGGTCTCAAAATCCTACCTTGTATTTCACAGGGATCAACAATGTGTGAAACTCATCCAGAAGATTCACTACAGATATGGGAAACAAATCTTCTTAAGGGATTTTAATAAGTATTTCAATCCTTTCCACTGGGAAATGAAATCTATGAATATTTAATTCTCTTGTGGTATGTAGTCTATAATATCAAAGAATGTGTTCTTATATAGAGTTGAGATGAACTTGATGAGAAAATTATGATCGAGTTATACCCATCCATCAATTGACCAAGACTAAAAACTTGTGCACTACATGAAGGTTGGTCCTTGTAGAAATTTCACAAAGTACTTAATTTTAACAAACATCTATTGTTCATGGTTAGCCATATTGGGATCACAGTGAGAGAATAAATAAATCATTTTCTTATCCGGGTCTCTGGAGCCATTGAATATTAGAAATATGGGATTCCCAAGGTTTGGGAGGGGAAGATTTAGATATAACCATTTGGTATATTTCTTCTCTTCCCACTATATCATTGAACATTATTCCTCCATGGCTTCAAATTGAGATATTAGTGACTCAATAGTGTTAATATGAATTTTTGGAATGTATGGCTGAGCTGGGACCTAAATAGGTGCGACGGATGGAGCCTGAATGAGTGCATTGGCTTATAGGACCATTGGTCGGATAACTATTGGTATCCAACATGTGTAAAAATAAGGGTAATACATATAAGGATATCACGAAACTACTCTGGGTGCACATGTAATTGAGGGAATTCATGATCTACTACTGTTGGATCCAAATATATTAGTGGCTGGTATCTTATAATGGTAAAATGTCTCAGGTCTACTTTAGTTATTGTGAAAAACTCTCTTTGTTGAGGAGAGAAAACTAATAGTGTTGTTTGAGGATATTATTATAAAAAATACCTAGAAGGAAGGCTACCTCAGAGTAATTATGTATTGAATATCCTCAATTATCTCATCTCTTCCTCTTGATGAGAAAATATTTCCTCCCATGAAAGGGGCTTTAATTCTCCGGGATGGAGGTCAAGAACAATTTAACACTTACCTCTTTCCAGGTTCGGTGCCTTTCTAGGAGGTAATGGTTTATTTTTAACGGGATTTCCCAAATTTTGGGAGAGCCTTTTGTTTCAGGTACAAAACCCTATTTTAATTTTTTTTGTATGGAAAATGTCATGAACTGGAACATCCTCTTCTGAATCCTCTTAACTGGACTTATGTGCTGCGGTATCTGCGAGGGTGGTTTTGATGATATTCATTAATTTGAAATTCATTTTCATCATTATATCAATTTCTTTGAGAGACTTTATTCTTATAAACCCCCCACATGGAATTATCCTCTTCGCTGATGATTTTTATGGAGCTTCTTGATGTACAATAATCCAAGGGGAATATCTATACAATTCAGTCATATGTGTTTTAACTAATGGAACCTGATCATAGGATGGAATAAACTGGGATGATCCATTCTGTAAAATTCTCACTAATCAAGAGACAATTTATTCCTTTTTAGGAGGGGTTTGTTGAGGTGAAAATCCCTCATCCATGATGGCTGGGTTCTTCCAGTTCCACTTTCAAAACCCTCCATCCCTAATTTTCTAGCCCCAACGGTTAGGTTAAATAAACCCACATCCATATGAGATGGGGATTCTCCTGAACTACTCTGGCATATATTATTGTGGATTATCTACTAATTTTGTAGAGTTTATTACAAAAATGGGGTGGGTTTATCATTCGGTATGCACTTGGATCACTCATTTATGAAGATTATTACACTATTTTCAACATTTTCCCTATCTAATAGTAGACATCCTATAAGAGAGAGGAATTATCAATATTTATAGATGCTTGATGCTAAATTCATTCAATATCATAATCTCTATTGGCCTAACATTAGTGAGAATCTATAGGGGCATGTTCTTATTAATCATATCTTCAGTCATGAATAGATTTCATTTGTTGTAGTCAGGATGGCGCTATAAAATGTCCCATTACATCATTCAATGGGCTTTGCTGGTGAAGAAGCGTAGTGAAATTTAACACTCCATGTGCACCCCATCCTCTAATATTAACACCATATGGGTTATTGATGATCATCTACTTCAATCTCATCATTTCATTAAGGTATGTACGTTTAAGGGATCCTTGTTTTTTATTGATCTTTGAGTGTCATGAATCCAGGAGTGATGCCTAGTCAATTTTCTATAGAAACCCTTCTACTAACATAATGTGAATTTTATAATCATTTTAAGGTAATGATTTTTCATTCAAGTGTTCAATAATTTTCCATATTTTGTGTTTAATGTCATTTACACAATCTTTCCAAATAAACCTATGTAAGATTATATTGAGCTATGGATGAAGGATATAACATGACTATTATGTCATCTTTAGACAATTTTTTCCTAATGTTTAGTATGTCTTCTTTTAATTTTTCTAGTGGTTCCTTTATCTGGTCCAACTAGAGTGGACACTTCTGGAATTTTTATCATAATAAGCGGGATTAGTTGGGATTTCCTCTATTGTGTTTGATGAAAAGAGATACAAAGTCGGTTCAAAAAATGACCATCACATTGGTATGTCTACCTGTTGATAAATTATTTCTCCTTATAATGAAAAGGAAGAAGACATGATTGTATTTTTTTCTCATGTGTATCGTGATAGGATAGATTTGTCATAACTAAATTGAATTTTTTTTAATTCTATTGAAAACGTTTAACACTACTATATAGATAAATTTCTTAGTGAATTATATCATGGTTGGACTATCATGGTTGATTATAGCAATGGAAAATCCCCCTTTCTCTTTAATCTTCCATCCATGTAGACGGATCCCACAGAAGTCATCAGGAGATGGGCTCTCGAGATCAATATGATTGTAAACATGAGGCAAGCCTTTAGGGTGAAGTGTCTGATGATGAACTTCTGAATTACCGCTACTGCACCTGTAATTTGATAAAGGTATGGTGGTATCTTGTGTATCCATATATAAGCTTCTGAGGTATTCATGAACTGAATCATTAAGTAGAGTTGGATTTTATATCAACTCTATTTTCTCTAAATGTGTTTTATAAAAAATATTATTGGATTCCTTTTTACAAGTGATTAGGTATACTTACTTGGAGAAGTGGTTTTCATTGGAAGGTGTGTGTTCCAGCCTTGGAGCAGCCATTGGGATAGAAAATTGCCTCCATTTGGAGCAAGTGTATGTACCCAACCTGATTTTCTATATAATAATTTGGAGTTTACCCATTAACCTATTGTACTGGAGAAGATGTGTGTATCTACTCTAGGGTGACATGTTGATGATTCACCACACTTGTGGGGATATATTTACGTTTTCATTCCTTGAGAACTACTGGTGTCATCATTGTGTTGTTTTGGCATGTCTGTAAAATATGGGTAGGGATCTACGTCTACCCATTCAACATTTCTAGGATATTATTTGAAACATCGATGACTACAAAGGGGATATATATCCATTCTAAATCTATAGTAGTTTTATATTCCTATTCATATCCTCATATTCTTATTGGTTGAAACTGAAAATACTCTTGTATGGGAGTATAGAGTTAAGTTTTCTCTTACTTGTGGTCGGGACATTCCAACTGACGTCTTCAGGTAATTCTAGATGAGGCTGCTAGAAGCCATCATAAATATAGGTAGGTGTGTGCACCTTTTCCCTATTTTCCACAAAACATTGTTGGTGGGATTCATTGAGTGCTCTTTGAAGAATCTATTAGTGGTCCTGGTGGGTCAAATTAGGTTCAGGTTAGAACTTACGGTGTGCTGCTATATTTCATTGGTAGGATTCTTTAGATTCTTCTAGGTGACTCTGAGAGATAGTTGAATGAAGGCGGACGAGGGTATGATTTAAATCCTAATTTTCCCTTGACTCGTTTTGGTGGGATTCTTTATAGTTGGAGAACCTGTGACCCTTCTCTATATTGGTATGTTTTCATCCCCGGTAGTTTATCTTGAGTGCTAGGGTTTGAAGGTCCTAGGTCGGATAGTTGAGGAAAATACCTACATCATGTTGAGAGGTTACCACCACACGATATTCGAGACAACGATTGCTGGAAGGATCCCTTGTAAAGGACCCAATATATCCTAGAAAAGGTTGAATGTGGCCTCTTTTTCCGCCTACCTATGATATGGGAGGTACTAGTTGTAATGTTCTAGGGATAAGCACCAGAAATTAATAAATATGGTGCATGATTCCATCTACATTAGGAGAACTTATCATAAATTACCGGAATACCAGTGGGTCTTCAGGAACTAGATATATTATCGAGTGGACTCCATGGTCGTGGTCATATTGTTTTTGCGGTACTCTCAGACTAATGAGTTAGAGACCCAGCATTGATATGATGGGTTTTTGATGGTGTCCTTCATGTAGATGAAGATGTGGCCTAAGTGGATTCTAGGGAATTCATAAATTAAAATTTGAATGATGCCATTGTATTGAGGGTATTTCAGAAAAAACATTTCCTCAATATATGAAAAACACATACAGGAAACTTCATCATAGAAGATTCTAATTTGAATGAACACATGAATGATTTATTTTCTTGTCTAGACCTCTTTTATCAATCAAAAAGGGCCAGATTGGTGGGTAAAAATATCATATTGGTTAAGGATTCACGTTTTGTTCATCATTTTTTGTTTCCCTCTAAATCGTGTCCATGTTAGGAATAACTATTTTTTAATGGTTTCCAATGGGGTTTTCCATGGAATCAGAAACACCCAAAAGTTATATATTTGTGACTACCTTCCTTCTAAAGGTATGTGTTCATCGATATGATTCTTCGATGATGCTTAAAAACTCACATTAGCCAATAGGATGAGAGTTTGGGATCAACACATCCTTTTTAGGGGGAGTTTTTGTCTACTGAAGGAATCCCTTATAGATTGAAGATTTATTCACAAGTCCTTTATTAATTCCAAAGTATGATGTGGGTCACCCTTGAATTAATAACCAGTTATTAGAATGTATGGAATTTAGATCCATATATATGTATCTGAGGTTCCTCATAAACGGGGATATCAGTATGTATCAAAGGTTTTACATAAATGTTATCTACTTATGTACTTATTAGAGATTATTTAGTCACTATGATGATGTTAGTTTTACATCCACATAGTGGGGAAATCTTGAATGTATCATCATCCAAGTAAACATGAGTTGTTTAAATACTGGTATCAAACCCATAAATGGGAATCCTACATTTCCTTTCAAAAGGAATCAAAACTCACAGAGTTGTTCCTCTTAATGGGGAACATCACACATTTTATGGTCATGTGGTAAGTACCAAACCATATACTTTAACTACATGTGGAAATGAAGTCTATGATGAAGATTCCAATAAAATGTTTGGTATTGTGCTTATATAGAAGTGGCCAAGGTAACATTGAAGGGGTATGAATTTCTAGGTTAAATTATTCCCTATTAGGGATATGAACCAGATAGAATGGGGTTTATTTGGGGTTTTGGGTTTGGACCTCAGGGAGGATTTCTATGTATCCCATATCGATGGGTATCAAATCCCATGTATTTCAGTCGTGAAGAAACTTTCTCATGGCGGATTTAGGTGGGTTTTCCTCACAAGGCAGTGTGACCCCGTGAGAGGATTATGACGGGGATTATTCTTGAAAAGGATGCCTTGGCTATTTGATGATATGATTGGGGATTAATCATAAGGAGGATTCCATGTTAAAGGGTCCATGAGGGGTGTTTAGCACATGGTGATTTAAGAGTATTTTTTCGAGGATTACTCTAAAGGAGGATTCCCAAATTAAGAATATTTATTATATGGGATTTCACGCTAGGAGGATGCCAATTGTGCTCGGTCCCTTGGTGGGTGTCCTAAAATTCATGATTATCATATGAATCAGACTTCTCATAGTTCATTATATCACATGTATCATGTGGATTTCGTGATCATCTTAAACCTCTAAGACCACTTGATTCATGCTTTGTATCAGAAACAATAGTAAATTGAAGACCGGAGACACCACACTATTTTCTTCTATCTGTAAATGTACATGAAGAAAACCTTTGATGGGAGAGGGATGTGGTATTAAGTATGCCCATTTCTTCTATCTTGATATGAATTTGGAAGATTCTGAGGTTATGACACATTCATATCTTCAATTTTCTATGGAATGGGTCTTAGGTATGAGTAATTGGGAGAAAAGATAGCATGGGAAAGAAGAGAGGGCTCAGGTGACCATCCCCTCTCCAACACAGTGGCTAGGAGGAAGAGATGAGAAAGTGTGCAACCCACTATAAGAATAAAATGTGGCTCACTACAAGATGGATTCCCATTGATTGGTTCCACAGTAGGTAAGGGGGATTCCATTCCATGTAAAAAACAAAAGTAAGCGTTATCCTTTCTCTCCATACTTTGAACTGGAGGCTCCAGATCATGGAGATTAGAAGGGGATGACAAGGTCCTAACCCTAGTATTTGACACGAGTAATTCCCTAACAATGTATCCGAGGTAAGGGTCCTTGTTAACATAGTGATACACACTCACGTATAGCCTAAGGACCCTGATCAACTAACCCGAATGTTGGGAAACCTTTGACCATTGGAATACACACCCATATGGGGGACATGCACATGTGATACATTTCATGGTTCTGTAAGCCATGAGGCTTTGGTGGGGATTTCAATTTGTCCCTTCTTATAAAATGGAGACAATGAAAAAAGGTAATTACCGAGAATGGTTTTGAAGAAGGCCAGAATAGTTACTCATGCATGTCCTGGGCACAGGTCCCTAACATAAGAGTGACATAGAGATGAGCCGCACCGGGCCAGGGAGGAAATAAAAATACTTCGCATTGAGGGAATATGCATGTGATAGATGGATATGCCTTAGGCACTAGTCCAACGGGGAAACAAAGCACGGTTGAGGCTTAAGTGTTGGAATACTAGGCTTCCATAGTTTTGTTGGACGAGATTTTCCATTGGTCCCTAATAGGGAATAAGGGCCTCACCTAGGTGGTTTCTCTTTATGGAATAATGATCCTCAAAGATGTTTCTTATGTTTTAGACACTTAAGGGAATTTGATATTCTCCTATCTCTTTTAGTTATCTTTGTTATAGGGTTTATGAGAGATACCTGAGAATTTTTTGGAGACTTCTGCGAAGGTGATATGCAATCATATCTCTGGAGGGTCATCCAATTGCTTTTCAATCCTAAAAAGGAGGATGCCAAGGACTTTATATTGAGTAAACTATGGAGCCTTGGGTGAGGGAGTTACTCCACATAGGCTATCCACGAAGGCTTTCGGTGTAGGCTATCTATGAAGGTTATCCATATAGGACTTATTCACAGGTTGTCCGCACAAGGCCAATGAATAGTTACCATGTACAGTGATGCAAATTTCTTTAAAAATAGTACCAACTTCCATGATCCATAACATTTGTACCATGAGTCTTTTTGGGATCCACAACCAGTCAAATAAAATATCCTGACGAGATATGTGCTTCCTGATATGATGAATACACCAACTATTATCAAAATAAATGAGGAAATTCATTTTATTATGTCAAAATCATATTTTCATTGATCTTGGAAATTTGATGCCTATACATGGAGAGGGTTCTTTATTCATATCCCTCATTGTGGAGTATTCTTTTGGAATTGGTTAATCTAGGCTCCATATTCTTCTATCATAGAGACACATCTCTACTCAAACTCAATATTTTTTATATAATTGGGGACATCAGGAATTCTGTATAATAGTTAATGAAACATATTTTATGGTGTCAATAATGTTCTAATAATTAATTTTGAATGAATTTCAATTAGGACAGTTACAAAATTCCTAAAGGATAGAATTTATTATATAAATTCTTTTAATTTTTGTTATAATTATATTGAGAATACTTGTTAAATTATTTCTTTTTAATTTGTATCTTTTTTATGAACCATCCCTTGTTATGAATAATAGATAAATCACATACTAATAGAATGGGTGAATTATTTCAAATGTTTTATAGGATTTTAGTTTATTTTTAATATTCATACTAATTTTTATATTTCAAAATTATAATGTAAATATGTATCGAATTTGGGATTTGTTTTTACAAATATAATATATATTGTTATGATATATCTTTTCATTATGGTTATATTGTTGTACTATTAAGTGATGTTGTTTTATAATTTCTACACTGCTATTTGTTTCTATTTATTTATGGTGTTGAATTTATAGGATAATATATTTGAATTTAATTTTCAATTTTTTTTCTAGAAATGTTTTCATAACAGACGTCGACATTCAAATAAAATCGATTTTTCATGTCATATTTATATAACCAACATTAAAAACCATTCCATTTTTTGGTTTTAGGCTGGTTTATATTTTTTTCTCTTAAAAAACATTGTGGAAAACACTTTATCACATCGGTTAACAAGAACCTACATGGAGAAATTAATTACAATGTCTCTTGAAATAACAATGTGAGGTAGCCGAAGTTAAAAAAATTAAAAATAATGTGGAAAACCCCTTTTAAATAGTGTTATCAACACAATTGGATGGGTTAGTCATATGTTAATTAATGTTCAATAATATCTGGATTATATGAGTGAGAAATAAATGAAGAAAAAAACCTCTATTATTAGATTAAATAATAAATTAAAAGAAATAAAACTAACTACAAATATGAATAATGATAATAATAGTGAGATAATTTAAAATTTTACATAACCTATTTGATACCACTTATTGGTTACAAACATAGTGGAAACACCTATTGGGACCATGGATAACTTGGATTTTCTTGTATTCAATAGATCATTTGTAATGTATATGATGTTAAATACATACCCATTATTATTTGTTTTGAAAAATATTAAATATTCATTTTTATGGAATCTGGGGATTAGATATTTTCACTAAAATTTATAATAAATATAAACATTATAAAAATAATTACCTCAGTATTGAGATAAATCTTCATTAATGGGGTTGATCATTCTAACCAGATCGGAGTATCATTACTGAGAAATGGGGACCCAATGATGATCACCTATAATGGTTATCCACATGTAGACCAGTGATAATTTAATAACACTGATAAAAAACAAAGTTCTAGAATGGTTGAATGATTATCTTGGGTTATTTTACATTATCGCTTCATTTTCCTTTAGGTTAAATGAATCTCTCTTGTTCTTATTGGTCTTCTAGGTAAATAGGATGGTGATGTTTAGAGGAATCTTTTGTGCATAATGATTAACCTTTATATACTTGACATAGTAGTCTATAAATAGATCTAGCTATAGGATTTAATTTTAATTAGTTTCCAAAAGTCCCTAAACTAATAATTAATACTCAATAAATCCCGTGTCATATAAGTAATAATATTATTATTATTTTACATATGACGTGTACAAACTATCATGGTGAAAAATATTAATTTACGGTATGGAAAATGAATATATTTCATGACACCTGAAACATTATTCATTCATCCTCCTCATTATTTATTGAATTCATGAATAAATAATTTAATAAATATTATTCACTAATTAAATAAAATTAATATTCTATTCACTATCTTGAGGATAAATATTTATTCCTTGGATCACTTTTGAGGAAGTATATTTTTTATCCTTCACATTTTATAAAATCAAATGGAGGATAACTAGAAATTTACCTATTTTATAATGTATTACTAGTAGAAATCATTAATCATAGAGAAAAAGTAAAATTAAACAATACCAATCACCTAGTTAAAGTTCTATAGAGGGATCATAATCTTGATAAAGATATAAGGGAAATTAAATATGTAATGAAGAATATGTACAATACTTTTTTCATCAGAGTGATAAAATTTCAAGGGAAAAATTCTTTTAAGGAGTGAAGAATATAACACCCCACAAGCTTTAATTGAATTTTTTATTTATATTAATGCTATATTGAAAATAATTTTCTACATGAAACCCCAAACAAAAAATAATTATGATATATTTTATTGATATAAAACATTTTAATGATATATAATCATTAATATATAATGAGAATACAATATGAATCATCATTAATATAATTAAATGGGGTATAAAACCACAAGTAATTAAAAATATGATGAGCGTTAAATCATTATACTCAAGGATTTCCCAAAAATATATCTCTGCAATTTTAACTATGGAAATAAGGTAGTGAATTAGAAATAAAATAAACATTTTCTAAGATAACTTAATATGATCAATTATTCTAATCATGTATATATGAATTGAATTTGACCATTATATATATTGTCTTTAAATATATGGTCATTGAATATATGTCCATTCAATATTTAGTCATTTTATGTAGAATTTTTGGAAATATCTAGTGGGTATGTTATGTAATTTGAAATAATTTTATTGTGGAATGAAATTAAAAGGATAAAATTTTATTATAGAAAATATTGTTTTATTACATATTATTATTTTTATTGTTATATAATGATTTGATGTTTTTATAGAATTAAAATAAAATTTTTAACACTAATGGATTAATAAAATGATAATTTTATAAGATGACTAATTATAAGATCTTGTTAAAATTATATAATGTCAAAAAAAT
Source organism: Viscum album (assembly GCA_963277665.1). Taxonomy (NCBI): domain Eukaryota; kingdom Viridiplantae; phylum Streptophyta; class Magnoliopsida; order Santalales; family Viscaceae; genus Viscum; species Viscum album. The sequence goes on along the minus strand of OY728135.1, from coordinate 1,821,141,532 downwards.
ATTTTCCAACAATCTATTTTTTATATATTTTCTATTTTTCCATTAATTAATTAAAGTTGTCACTTTTTAATAATTAATCTAATTTAATGATTCAATTAACAAACTAATATATTAACACACATTTAATTTTTATTTAATATGAAATTTTATTAAGAACACCAAAAGTTTAATTTCTTTTATAAAAATTATTTTTTTATATATTTTATAATTTCATTTCTATGTTTCATTTTTCATACTTTGATATTATATTAGATTAAAATGGATTAAAATTTTATTATATATATATAAATTATGTTAACAATTTAATTTATTTTTTTATGCATAAATACATGTTACCAATTCAATATTGACTTACCACAATAAAGGTAAAATAAGGTAAAATAGGGTTAAACTAAGTGGTAAGGACTTAAAAATATCATGCAACCATATATATAAATTTTTTTATATATTTTATTTCATAACAAAAAATTATATATCGTCCAATATTTTGCACTTTTTATTAACTTTTCATTTTAAAATTACAACCTTACAACCTAAGAAATGAATATTTGTGAAAATACCATTCAAAAATCAAAAATAATAGGACTAATTATATACCACTATTAGATCACTAATACCATGTGGTTATATCTTGAATAAATAAAAATTATTTGTCTCATAAATTCTTCTAACACATTGGGTAGCTTTTGGTTTCAAGATAGAATCTGACATCCATCATTCATAAGGAACCCATGCTGAGAAGAAGTGAATTAATAAAGTATCTATCTTAGTTCTCCCATTACATTTTTAATCATCGTATCTATAATTAACCAACCTAGGTATTCCTAAAACGTTCCACCCAATCTGATCTACAACAAGCTTCATGAATTATTCCGGATCATTTTGGTCATCCAATTAGTTTTGGGGAATCAATAGAGAAACAATGGGAATGATTTCACTGGATATAAAAAACCAAATAGAATAATCAAATGAAGAATCCCAATATAGATAAACACTTTTGAAACTGAAAATATTTTACACAAAACTAAAAATACTTCAAAGATGAACAATGAATAAGTATAGAAACTAAAAAAATCTCAAAAAACATTAATAAAAAAACTAAAAAATAAAATAACAAAACTAGACAATCATTAACCCTCTATGTGACCTTTCAGGTCACTCTTCGGTCCCAAAACCCAACGTCACCCACAGCGATCGAAACCTGGCCGAAACATAAACCAAAATCTAAAAAATTGGAAAAACTATGGGCATGAGTATTAGAAATCTATAGGAATTCCCAGAATAATCTATTCTAAATAAACTTCTTTTAAATAAAGAAACATGGATCCCATGTTTGAAAATTCATTATAGAAAATAATCTTTTCTATACATTATTTCACATTAAAACTAAACATGATCCATTTCCCTTTTTCCTTTTAAATACACATTATTTTCCATTAATGAATCATTTTCATTTCATATGATAAATGATAACATTTTCATTATAGAAATGAATAAATAGAGTAAAAATCCTTCTCATAACATTTTCCATAAATACATGAAATCATTTTGTCCCTTTTAGTTAAAAGCTACAGTATATCAGTAAATAATAGCCACAAAATACAATAAGGGAAATGGAAAAATACCACAAAAAATTCACCATACAAAAAATGAATCTCAATATTCTACCATAGACAAATATTTTCCAACTAAAATTGAAAAACCTAACAGATTAGTAGATAATTTAGAACATACTATACATATTGACTTGTCTCGAAGGCATGCCTAACCTTATGACATCAAATCTCAACAACATGATTCATCAGACCCTTCCTGGCCTAACTGAGGAGAACTATCCCATATAACCAAAACAAACCAAAACCCTTGCTATAGGCCACTAGGCATAGTAGAATACTAATATAGTTAAGTATCCATTCACTGAAAATTTGTTATCTATTTCAGGTTCCAATGTCAAGATTAAAGCGGGGTGATCTAATCAAGACAAGAAAGCAGCCAACACATATACATATATGACACACACAATAATAACCCTGATAAACCACATGGATCAATCTCATTCCTTACAACCAATAGATATCAATGGAGTCCACACCTAAGATCTCCCATTCTAGTAAAAGTAAATGGATCGTGAAAAGTCCATACTAAGGATGTCCCATGCATTCAACATAAATGGATCATGAGGATTAAACACCAAATAAATCTCATCCATTAATCATAAAAAATTAAAGAGGATTATCCAAAAAAAATTCCACCAAAAACCACTTTTCGACAAGTTCCAAAAGGTCCTTACATAACCTTCACATTTTCATCACATGTGAAACAATTTCCAACATAACAATACACACTAATTTTAAATCCAAAAAAATGGAAAACCAATTCAAGAAACCCAAACAATAATATCAAATTCCACAAATACATTTACAAATCTAAATGACGCGCCAAATACCACAAACCACATAAAAAATTCATCTATGGATTTTATCAAACACTTTGTGTGCATAATTTAACTAAAAAATGTCCTTGTCTTCATAATAAGTAATAAATCTCCTCTTTACACACTAAAAAATTCATCAAAAATTCATATGTCACAATTTAAAACCCATGGAATATGAGAAAAAAAAGGAAACAAATGATTTATACATTTAATGGACAACACCAAAGGGAAACCTACAATATACCACTATGACTTCAACAATTCCATCCTGAAACAGTTACATGAAGGTTCCAAGGGCCAAAAATAACCAATAGAAACCCTAAAACGGAAAAACCCTAATATAATCCAAGGTAATGATGAAACCTATATCCACACAAACATGGAAGAATGAGAACTCAAGAGAAAATGGATAAAGGAAGAGGGACAAGAGAAGAGAATATTTCCATGATGATTCAGTACAAAATTATGAAGAGATCTCTTAGATCCACCTTTGGAAGAGAATAAGAGAAAAAGAGAACAAGTAAGGGGATATCTTTGGGTCGCTTGAACTGATATAGGGGGAGAATGGGTGTTTGGGGTTAAAATATTTACAGGGTAGAATGTTAATTTCACCTTTTTATTGACATAAGAACTATGAACTATTATACTACACAGTTTCCCAAACCATTCTCCAACTGTGCACCCCTTAATGGACAACATGGGTACTCACACAATTTTGATGAACAGTTTTATAAACTGTGTGACATGGTTCTATAAAAAATGGAAGAACCATGTGCACAACTTCTTTATGTATTTCATAATCATTAATTTTTCAGGCACCCTTGGCTTGAGACAACCAAGGAATCACATAGTTTCCTGAAGAATAGAGAATGGTTTCTCCTAACCATGCAACCAAACCTTAAAACAAGATAAAAATAACAAAAATACAAAATATAAATCTAGAACAACTAGGGATCCAGTGAAAATAGAAAATACCAAAAGATAAACTAGAAAATTTGATAAAAATAAAAATTCAAGTGTGAGAATGCTACCCACCGTTATGCTTCCTTTCCCCAGAAAGCCAAAAGGATTCCTAGCTGATCAATCAAAGGCAAAAGATTTACACTACCGCTTAGTCCAAATTCCCAAAACAAGAACACCTCAACAACCACCAAAATTAAAATCATACCTCTTACCCGAAACAAACAAACAAACATAACCCACTCCTTCAGAAACAAAATAAAACTCAACTACAACTCGCATTAATTGTTCATAGACAAAACCACTGGGTGTACTCCAAAATCAGAACGTTCAACCAACTGAAAATGAACTTAGAATAAAAAAACTTCAAAAGTAAGCCATCTACTTCTGGACCAACACCTTATAACAAACTGAATCACCAAAACATGAGCCAATGTAAACTACCCACCATTACAATCCAACTAGAACCAATTCAATTTTGACCCACAGAAGGTATCCCCACCTCTAATAACTGACTATATTAAACCACCAAAATAGGTTGACATATAATACCTCACACAGACCCACCAAAAAATATCACCACATATACCAACACCACTATAAAAAGGGTCCCAAGGAAAGAATAACCAGCCAGAATGGTAACCATACCACGATTCATCATCTTCATAATAAACAATAAAATCCATAAATTCATATGATAAAAAAAATGTATCCCCAAGGAGAAACTAAAAAATAAAAGGGTAACTAGAAAAAGAACATTAAAACCACATACAACCCACTTGTTGATACAAGTGCAGAGACATGTTTTCCCACACCACTAGAAATTCATTACTACATCCAAATAATCACTCTAAGACCTATGGCTATGGGCTAATGTCTTGAATAAAATACAAACCCACAATTAGGATCTAATAATCCTTGATAATAACTCCCTCTTTTGGTGTGACAAGTAGCTGCACATTACCCCAAGGAGAACTAGAAGATCATGAAACACCTTGAAACTTTCTTTCTTCAACAAGGCACTTTTACCCAAATGTGGACATATAAGATGCACACGTATCATACTCTTTCATCCTATTGAGAAACAATAAGAATAAGGCACAAGAAACACACCAACAAATAAAATAAAAAAACCAAAATTTCCAAAGGACATGCATTCATTTAAAATAAGAGTTATCAAGATATCTACTATGTCAAGTTTATCAAATTAATGAAGATGCAACATTGAAAAACACCACTGGACACAACCATTATAATAGTGGATTAATTACATAGAATGGGACATTAAACTGATCTAGAAACTACATCCTAATCCTACAACTGGGAAGAGGTATCCTTAAAATGGGTGGATATGAATCCAAACTACTTCTTGGAAATGCCCTGAAAAAACGTTCCAATTGAACTAGGAATCCATCGGTATGGATGGTCTGGGGGGGAACCCAGACACGAAGAGTTATTATAGTATATTTTTCCCCACTGATGACACACCATGATCAAGTTCTTAGAAGATGTTGATGAAAGATCTACATGCCTTTTAATTCTATGACTAGCACTAATAGCTTCCTTCCACTTCCCCATCTCCTTATTGGAATTCCATTAAATTTTTCTAGAAACTAAAGGAAGGCTGTATGCCTCAATCAATCCATCTTTTATAGCTTCAAAATGATAAAAAAATTTCAACTTTTAAAAATCAATAGGTTTGACCAAACATTGAAAATGTCAAAAACAGATCAGGAAAAAGCCTTCTCTAAAAACATATTGCTTTTAGTGAATCAACTGCAGTCCACTTCGGAATGTAAGGAACAAGATCTAATAAATTATAAAAGAACTCTAACACTAATCCATTACATTTCTGTAGATATCACATCCTTATTCCCTTATTCACCTTCAAAATATTTGATAAATACTACTAAATGAACTCACATGTAAGATCATCCCATGTATTGGTTTGAGAGGCCGAATTTTTTCACTTCTAGGTGGGTCCCTCAAGCATAAATGTAGAGAAATTAACCATTAATAATTGAGGAAATTCAAGGATACTAAATCACTTTCTATTTTCCACACACACTCTTCCACTATGAGAGGATCCTCTTGAACATAAAACAGATGAGGATTCAACTTCTGAAACTCAAGAAGGAAGTAATAGGATGAACAACATGAAATCCTACTAACAGTAAACCATCAGTAGCTACACCTAGAATATCCATAGATTATTTTTGGGGGTGTACACTAGGAAACAAGAAAACCAAGTTCTCAATACAAACAAATTTGATATCATTCAAAATACTTTTCTAGATGACCGCTAAATGCCACATGAAAACCAAATCACTAACAAGAATTATCAAACTCAAAATACCACATAAAAACATCAAAATCACAAGAAAATTCACCACACAACCATTGATTATAAAAACATCAAATCTTTCCTAGAAAATTCACTTTTGAAATAATTCAATCTTGGTTAGTTGCATAATCACCACTGGTATTCCATGGAGCCTCACACATTCACATTATTGGGCCACCCAGGGAACCCATAAACTCATACCAATCTGGGCACTCCTACTCCCATATTATCATCTGTCCACTTTCCCAAACATATCCCTGACTGTGAGCACCCATGTGAATACCAAAGGTTAAAAATCATTTCCATTTTAAAATTCAAAAAATGTTTCAAAATATCACTAACCACCAAGTAAAAAACCATTTTCAAACACCACACATCAATCCATTTTTTCTTATTCAAACTGAAATACCATGGATTTCATCGATAAATCCAATCCATCCCATTCAAAACATTTTCACTATATCAATAACATTCATTTTACCAAAAATCATTTTATTAAGAAGACATTTTATAAAATGTTTTTTCCTCTTAATTTTTTTTCAAAACCTTCTTAAAAACTAATTCCTCCACCCCATACAATCAATATCAATAACACCCATGTTTTTATTTCAAAAACATAATCTAATTAATCCCAAAACATTTTACAAAAAAATATTATTTTTTAAATATTTCGTCAAAATGATTATGAAAATCCATACTATACCTTCCCAAAACTAAAAGATCACCACTTTAAAATTCAGTTTTTACCAAAAAAAATAATGGTTCTCAAAACAACCTCAAAATAAAGGAATCTCCAAAAGAATTTACAAGGTGGAAAAATTTTAATGGGTGACTAAGAAAAATGGTCAGTGTCCATTTAAAAATCACTCCATAGTCACTAAGATTCATCTTATACTATGTCATTATAACCACATGACTTTCTAGGACTTGCAAGGTCACTAAGACCATTTGCCCGACTATTGTTTCATTTCCCAAAAACCAAAAAAACTAGAAGAACCAAAGAAACCAGCAAAACTCAACATCCCCTAAAAACTCAAGGTTCAGTCCAAAAATTGTTATATAAAAAATCCCTCTGACCTACACCACATGTTACAATAGTCACACACCATCTACCTTGATATCCCATGTAACATAGGGTGTTGTGAAGGCTATGTCCTCTAACAAGACCATTAAATGATGCTATTTTTTCACAAATGAACCAAGGTCAACCCCAAAATGGTCCCCCCGATCTGATCTACAATAAGGTCCGAGAGGCATTCTCGATCCTCCTAGGCAGGAAACTAGTGTCAGGGAATTAACAAAGAAACAAAAGAAAAAAATTCTCCCTATATAAATAAACAAAACAGTGGAAAAAATAGGGCATCCCAATGTAAATAAAAAACTTCCAAACGGAACATATTTTACAAGAGACTATAAATACATTAAATATGGAAAATTAATAAGTAAAACAACAACAAAATTCTATATAAATAGAAAGAAGAAAAATATCTAACAATGAACTAAACAAGACCTAAAGAACAGTGAGCCTCAATGTGACCCCAAGGGTAACTCTTAGATCTTGAAACCCAACATCGCCCATAGTGATTGAAACCAATACAGAAGCTGCACCATAACCTAAAAAAATAACTATATGGGTGAGTATTAAAACTCAATAGGTGTTCCCAAAAATATATATTCCCAATTAACATCCTTTAAATAAACAAACATCAATACCATTTTTGAAAATAAAGTATAAAAAATTAATTGTTTCCACACATTGTTTTACATTAAAACAAAAAACAGTCTATTTCCCTTTTTCTGTTTAAATACACATTATTTTCCCATAAGGAACAAGTTTAATTTAATAAGAAAAAAATGATGTTTTAAATATAAAATGGAATAAAGAGAGTGAAAAACATTTTTAAAACATTTTTGATAAACACTTTAAACAAATTTTTTTGGTTTAGTAATATGCTTCACAGTAAAAGTAAAGAAGATCCACAACATACAATAAGGGAAATTGAAAAATATCACACAAGAGTAACCAACCAAAAAATTCATCTCAATCATCTGATGCAAATAAATAAGTGACAAAGAACATGGGTGAACCTAGAATCTCAGTGGATAATCTAGAAGATATTATACATCTTGACTCATCTGAAAGGCATTCCTCACCCAATGACATCAAATCTCTCCAACACGCTCGATCACACTCTATCTAGAAAGACTAAGGGACACTATCTTGTGGCAAAAAACAAAACAAAACCCCTAAAATGGGTCACTAGCCATGGAAAAATTTTAATCTAGTGCCACAACTATTCACCAAAAATCCTATAGTTATTCCAGGTTCCCATGTCCAGATTGAAGTGGGGTGAGAAAATCGATCCATAAAAGTAACTAACATATATATATATATATATATCCTTAACACAAAGAATCGAAAGAAATCATCCCCATGATCCACCCCAATGTTCAATCTATTTTCTAGAAACCAATATATATGAAAGGATTCCACATATAAGATCTCCCATTCCACTCAAATTAAATGGATCATGATGAGTCCACACCAAGGATATGCCATCCATTCAAAATAAATAGATTATGAGGTGTCCAAAAAGAAGAAAACCCATGAATTTATCATAAACATGTCAAGAGGACTATCAGAGGAGTGTTTTACACACAATAAAAACAATTTTCAACAAGTTCCAAATGATCATTACATAACCTTCACTTTTCTATGATATGATATATTGGAAGACCCATTCTAGAAACCCCAAAAATTATTTTATATGCAAAAAATATATTTAAAAATCCACACCAGGATTCCAATACTATAAACCACATGAAAATTCCAATAAAACATTTTATTAGACACTTAGTGTGCAATATTTAACAAATTAATGTCATTTACTTCATAGAAAAGAAGAAATCAACACTTTAAACACCGAATAATTATTACAGAAGTAATAAATCAATATATAATATCAATGAAAGGTGTACAAAGTAATAAACCAATGATTTATAAATTTAAACGGAAATTAAAATTAGAATCCTACCTCAAACCACAAGCACTTCAACAATGCCAACCTAAAACAACTCCAAGAAGGTTCGATGATCCAAGGAAAACCCAAATAAACTCCAAGAAAGAAAACCACAATATAAACCAAGGAAAATTAACCCTAGATCCACACAACCAAAGAAGAAGGATAAATCAATAGAAAATGGAATAAAAAGGAAGAGTTATAATATAAGTAACGATTACCATGAAGATTCACACCAAATAATTAAATAAATTCATTATATCCACCCTTGTAAGAAAAGATGAGGAAAATAAAACAAGGTAAGGGCTCCCTTTTGGTCGAAAAAATGAGGATAGGGGAACAATGGTAGTTTTGGGTTTAAAATACCTTGAGGGTAGAAATATAATTTCAACCTTTTAAAGATCTCACCACAATTCACGATTAGGCCCCATGGTTTCCCAAATCGTGCACCAATCCTGCACCCATTACTGTAAAACATAGGGAAATTTATGGTTTGGAAACATGATTTGATAAACCATGTGTGAAAAATGTTGCAAGGTTCGGTCCAAAATGACAGAGCCACGAGCATGCCTTTCACACTGTTTTCCTATACATTTGTTGTCCATGTACCATTGACCTGAGAAAACCAAGGACCAACACAATTTCCTATAGAATGGTTTACAATTTCCCCTAACCATTCACCCAAAAAATGAATCTGGAGAAAAATCACCAAAAACTCAAATTTTAAATCTAGAAACCTGGAACATGAGGGAAACACCAAAGATGAAGTTATAATCCAAAACATAGGGTAGAAATAGAAATCCAAGTGTGAGAGTATCAACTAAAAATTTTATAAACCTCATAATCCAAAATAATTATTTTATATTAACATCAAAATTTTAATAATAAAATGATATTACTATTATATAACTTTGATTTATTATTCACTATCTAGTGTATCATGTTTCTGTTTACGTTGGTTCAACCGCATATAAGAATGATGTTATTCCATCATCATCATTTCAACCATGAATACGTATAAAGAATGTAATAAGGGTAATATATAATATTAAATATTTTTTTTATTCCATGAATTTATTTCTATAATGATTATATTAGAATAATTTTTTTAATAAAATAACTCATGGTTATTTGTTAATTACCTAAAAAATATTCATCATAGATTCTATTATCACAAAGCATACCCCTAATTTTCATCAAATGATTATGGGAATAAAAAATAATTGAATGAAAATGATTCAACTAACATTAGTAACATATTATTGATTAAAGTTTTATAAAAGAACATGGACCATTATTACTATTAGGAAACATGTATGAAAAGATCCCAATTTATAACATTTGATTATAAAAATAAATGACAACTGAGTAATATAACTGTAATTAATTATTATAATTAAATGTTATTAAATCTATTGGATATGTTAGGGTTTTAAAATATATTATTAAGAAGTTTTTTTTGTTATAAATTTAGTTTAAGTGCCTCCATGGAAGTTAGTAGAAAATGTGATGTTTTACTTTCCAATTTCACATCGAATTCGTGATTGTTGTGAATAATTTTGAGCTATGAAAATTTTCTGATATTTATCTCTAAAAACACCTCTATTTTATTACCCTTTGGTTTTTCACGAATTATACATATCCTCTTACAGTTTCTCCTCCCATATGGTTTATATTTTACCTAAATTAATGATTATTAGATAAAGTAACCTTATCCCTTAATTTTGGTTTGGAATCATTCTCCTTAATGTCAAAATTAATTATTTATTTATGTATTTCCTTATCTATACTTATATGAACTATTATGATCGTTTTCAATGTATTTTACATTATTTATAAAATTAATCTTTTTTAACATTTTCAGTATATTTGTCTTCTAACAACATTGACTTTAATTATAAATATGTGAATGAAATTTATTTTTTAAACCTTCCATAAAAATCTATTTTCCACTATCTTATCATATTTTATATAAGAAAATTCATCATCATATTTTCAGAGTTCAAAAAATAAATTTTTATTCTCTTTCATTTATAAAATATTTTCCTTAAAGTAAAAATAATATGATGGTAAATTCATCTAATTTATCAAATTAATTATAATTCTATAATAAAATTGCATTAAATTTATGTCAAAATACTTTAATGTTTCCTACTCTACACCCGGGAGATTCTACTATGATACAATACACCTTATTTTGATTTAGTTTTACTAAATAGTTTTTAAAAAGATCATGATACATGTTTTTTCTGAAGGTATAATTAAGTTATGATGGAATCATGAATGTTTTCATGAAAGTTTCTCACACATATATATGGTTTTTTATTATATCATTGTCCGGTTTGTTATAGTTCTAAACTTTATTAGGTAATTTTTGATATCTCATGGTATCAAGATGGGATTAGGGTGGTTTTCCAATGTACACTATTTTAAGGGATCCATTTAGTTAGCCTGAGTCTACTATATTATGGGAAGGTGGTTAGTCGAGTCCATTATGATATGAATACACTATTGGTTAGCCTAGAAATATGTTATGACTTCAATGATTAAGTTTTTTAAATAATTTATGTTATGAAACACACTTATGTTATGTTCTCATATCCGTGGATTATTGACTTATATCTTTGGTTGTGGTAAAAGAATTATCCCAATAATGATATTTTATGATATATAGTATCATTCTCTTATGTTATGTCAATACACCTTGATTATGTTATTATAAACATATACTCATATTCTCATATTATTTACCTATGATATTTCATTTATGTCCCTTTTTTAATCTTACTAAGTATCTCATGTCACCCTTTTATATGGTTCGATTGCCCTAGTTATGAAAGAGAATATTATCTGTGAAATTTATAGAGGGTATCTTGATAAAATAATATTTGAGGAATATGTTAGATATAACGTAAAAATATTTTTTATGTATCTAAACTCCAAATACAATATCATTTATGTACATGGTAGTGATTTATTTTGAGATATGATGAATATTTATGTAAATGAGTTAATATGTATCTATGTTGTTATTGGGTCCCCTCAAACCTCCCACAACATGGACAAAAATCATTATTTTGGGTTCAAAGGTAAGTGACTTGGGTGAAATGGCACCAGGGTATACCCTTGAGGTATGGTCATGGATTTTAATGAGGTGTCTGACATAATAAGAACATGTTTGTTCTAAAAATATGTTTTTCTAGAACACAAGTGATAAGTGACTATGTAGTTGGTACCCTGGTGGTCGGGTGACTAGGTGGTTGGAAGCTAGGTGATTAAGTGTCTAGACGACCAAGTTTCAAGTGTTCTAGTGATCATGTGGTTAGAATCATGTTTTTCATGTTTTCTAGTGGTATATATCTATGGTAGTATAACAAATTATGTGTACCTTGTTAAAAGATTTTATATCTCATAACCATAGGCTTTGATTCGAAAATCACATTACAGAGGGTTTTGTGGAGGATATGTGCATTTGGAAAGGCCTTCACACAGTCAGGTGATCTCAATATTGATTACATGTAAAAATTAAATGTTCAAGAGTCATTTTATATAAAATAATTGTCCTAGAAATACATCCATGGGTGATAACTATTCATAACTACATCAGGCACATAATTATGGATATGGGTTCACAATGTTGGGTATGAAGTTGGGAATAAGTTGTAGTGTGTGCGAGGATGGGAACAAGAGGTTTGGAACATCTAAAAGGGATTAATATATATTGTTCTAGAGGATTGTTTTTTCTAGAAAGGTGTGTGAGGTAGGGAACATGAGGCAGAGAGTTGAGGTCTTGGTCATGAACAGATCTAAGCACAAACTGACAAGAATTTTTAAAAACTCATTCCAACTTCAAATAGATGTCCTATTTTATCTTTAAGTCTATTTTCACTCAATGATATATCAATTCAACTCTATTGGAGTGAGATTTACTATTATATATAATATTTTCCCATAACTGGGGTCTTTTAAGGTAAATATATGTCCTAAAAGGATTTAAAAAGGAATATCAAGGTCAAAGAAACATATCTTACAATAATGGATTAAATCAAAAAAATATTTATTGGGAGAGGTTATCACCAAAACATCACTATATTAGGATTTCTTGAATGTTATTCACCCCTTATTGTATGAAAAAATATATTGTTCATTGAGATACCATTTGTGTATTCTTCTTAAATTGTGATGATCCTTCATCCTCAACTAAACTCATGTTATCCAAGCAATACTCGTGTTATGGTCATCACAGAAAATTAAATGAGGTGTATTTTTCAAGTCAAAAAACTAATCATTGGAGGTGTTAAATTATGGACTACCCATCTATACAAATTTAAAATATATATAACCCTATAAATGGCCACATGTTATATTCATTGGATACCCTATATCCTGAACATTAGGAAACATTCAATAATGTTTCCTTTAAAATGTATAAGTGTTATATAATCCATTTTTCATAGCTTCTCACCCAACATAGGTGTAATTTAATGTAATAAAACAAGTATTTTTACAATAAATTATTTTACAAACATGATAGAAATCTATAAGGTAGTCCTAGAAAGTATAACAATCTCTTCTGTAGGATGATTCTTCCATTAATTCTCTTAGATTTTTCATGTAAATCCAAATACTACCATCGTCCATCTTATTTCTCTCAAGTAAGACTGATAAAATTGGTTATATTTTGGGGGTGGAAACATAAAAAAATATTGACATTTGATTATTAAAAAAATATAAGTATTATATACAAGAAGACGGTAATCTAATCAAAAATTACCCCCAGCAATATTTTTTACATTCAATGTTTGAGATAAATTAGTATTACAAACTCATGAATAATTTTAAAGCCTTTACTGAATTATATATATAAATATAAACTTTAAAAAATGATAATGAAATGATTTTAGATTTATTTTCCAAAATGATCATACTACTCCATTAAAATTTCTACAAAAATATGAATGTTTAGGGTGATGTTTTGAAATTTTTCCATGTAAAACTGTTCAATAAAATTAATCTATAACTAATAAATCTAGTGAATTTATTATAAATATATGATCCACTTAAACATTAAAAAATTAAATTTTAAAAAAGAAACTCACTAAAGTATTTTTAGAGTATTGTTGGTTCAGCTAGAACATATAAGGTGTCTATGAAATAGAGATTTTTCTACACCATACTCACTTTGGAAGAGAAGATGTTCAGGTTGCATCTTAGCCTCAAATCGTTGACGGATTCAATTAAACAAGAGTAATGAATTCAATATCTCAAATCATATAGGATCTCATTCCATAGTGTTGTTTCCATGCTATATTTAGTTCAATGTAATAATATGTTATATTATATCATGTTAGAGATCATAAATGAGTTAATGGAGGTGTTATTTATTGAAAATGTTGATCTAGTCAACTGTAAGATTCCATCCCACGGTGCAATCAACCATTCCCTAGTGAATTCTATGATAATATAGGTTATGTTTTAGTAAATGTTATTACACCATATATGTTTCAAAATGGGAGGTTCCTTTGACATATTACTCGATGCCACATCATAAGTAAGTAGTTATCAGTGAGCTGATTGTTTTGATTAGAAACAAAACATCTGAGTTACTAGTTGAGTATCTATGGTATCCAACTCATATTAAATGGTACTTATTATCCCCAAAAATCCAATGGGATACTTGTAACATCTCTATGGATATAAGAGTCAAAAATACCAATTATATTGGAATAAAAAGAGGGAGATACCTACTTTGAAAATAAGAGAGATAGAGAGAGTTAGTTACAAGGGAAGTATTTATTGTGGAATTAAAAATCCCATATAGAAGGTTGAAGGTCAATGAAGGTAATATTATATTATTTTTATTCTAATGAGATGTAGTCATTATAATTGTTAAAGAGAAACACCATCATTGTCATATATTTTCATCACCATCATGTGAAGAATGGATTGTTTAACAAATTGGTCAGTGAGTTCATTGTTGAAGGCGAGTAGTGGGTTCTCTAATCAATCATGCTAGTGAACCAGGAGGGTCACTAAGACTACTTTTAGTAATATTTGTAAATAAATTATCTTTTAATGAACTTGGTGAATACACACGTTTTCATGCATGCTCCTTGTACTAGTACATTGTGGGTGAACCATGTAAAATTCTATTTATCACTTACTACTTTAATCACTTATTCAGAGCAAACATAGAGATAAATTTAATTGTTCATAAAGGTGAGAGAATACTATCATGATTCACGATATAATTTTTTTAACTTCCATTTCATGATTCACCACCCCCCAAATAGTGTTATACTTTATAGGGATATAAAAATTAGTATCAGAGGATGTTTTATTCAATCTTTCTCTTTGAATCATATCATTTATTTCAAACATAATGATATTACCATATTTGAAGGAATTAATTTCCAATTATTTAAATGATGAATGAAAATTATTTCAAATTGATGGGAATATACATCAATATAGAATCTATTTATATAATCAATTATATTATAGATAGTACATCCTTGATGGAAATATATCATTGAGAATTGGATATTGATTCCAAAGCCATAATTTCCTTTGAAAGTGATTTCAAAAATCCCATTTTCACAAATGTAATGTCATGAAACAATTACCATACAATGTGTGAATATATTTATAATATCATTAATGTAAACTAAGAATTTCAATAGGAAAAAGTTAACTTTCTTTGAAAAAAATGTGAATATTAAAGAATTAATTCAAATGGGATAGTTGACACCTTTATCAATTGTCTAGATATTATTATTGAAGATATGTGATTCCTTTGTAAAGATATCTAAGATGAATAGACCATAAAAAGGATCATGAGAAGAATCCAACTTTTTTTTAATGAAAAATGTTTTGTTCTAGAAGAAAAAGATGTGAAATATATTTCATTTGATAGTTTAAATGGTGCTCTTTTTTCTAATGAGATGTGAAATGAATATAGCGAGTCAAGAATTAATGAATATCCTCAAAATGTGGCCTTTATTTTCATAGATAAAAACATATTCTAGTATAAACCATATTGGATAATGTTAATGAGGTTGTGTTATTCCTTTATTATAATCTTAAGATATGAAGAAGAAGTCTTAAGGGTATACTTCCTCTTTATTTCTTCAAATATTGAAATATGGGAGATATTATGGATAAATGACCCAAAAAAATACCAATAATATGGGGATGAACTCAAACATACCATTAATATTTTAAAATAAGGAATACATAATTTCTAATGGTGGTCCTTGAAAATGAAAAATTTTATCTCTGAAAAATAATATTGTTCTAATGAAAGTAAACTACATCATGTTGAAAATCATAAGGGTGAATGTATGTTAATGGATTTTACAAATAATCAAATAGGAGATGATAGTGATGATGATAATGAATTAATTGTTTTATTTGTTTATATATAATAAAAACTTGAGTTATACCTTAAATAACTTGGCGTTTGAAGATAAATGGATATGAAGTTCAATGTAGTAGTGTATGATTACAAGCTCTATAGGAAATAAAAACAAAAAGATAATTAAAAAATAAATTCTATGCTAAAAATTTAAATTTATAATTTTATTAAATTAAAGAAAGGTAGGTGAACATAGACACAAATTTTATGAGCAATCCCATATCATTAATTTTTTGGAAAACACTATCGATGAAAAAGTTAAGAGAATTGGGGATATGAAAGAATAAGTAATTAAATGTCTTTGGAATTGTGAATATCAACAATGATTATTAACACATAGTGTGATGATAAAAAATTAAAAGGCATCATCATCAAGTCAATACAATGGAATTTTTAAGGAAGAATGTATACATATACCCCTGGTTCACCAGTTCAAATATAAATGAAAATTGATGGTAAATTTTTTTTCAGAGATGAAGATATCGGTGGCTCTTTCAAAAAAACAAGAATCGACTCCACGAATGAATATATATCATTATGAAAATTTTAAGGAAACAAGAAATGTGGTGAGGGAAATTTTAAATACATCAAGAGATTGATGTGTTTTATATGGAAATTTTTGACACACTTAGTTTTTGTGGACTATTTCTATTATGACTTTATCAGATAAACTCTAATCCAAATATTCTAGAAGAATTTATAATATTTTTTTTTCAAATGGGTATTTTTTTTGAAGGATTCATCCATATGGAAGTCAACTATGCATTAATTATGCATCAAATTTTAATAAGATTTATTCTAAGTGGATAAAATAAAAATCTTGAGAATGTTTCAAAATTCATTGAAACTCAAAATAGATGATTAGATATTAATGAAGAAAAATATTTTATGGATCCATCTATTGATAAAGAACATTCATCACTAAAACCATTTATGAAAGGGAGTTTAAATAATGTTAATGTTGTAGATTTTTACTTAGGGAAACAAATAATTCAATATCATTGATATTGTATGGTGGATTCACATTATATACATATATATAAATAAAGACCAGATAGTGAATTTCATGAATCAAAAGATGCTATCATTAATTTCAGGAACAATGAGGGTCTTAATATTATAAGTTCAAGAAAGACCAAGATTTGGTAAACTGATCTCTAAAAGATACGATTTATTTTGTTTGATGGGATAATTTATAATCTTCTGAGTGTCAACCAAATGTGTGACTATGGACATGTGGTGGAGTTCAATGAAAAGGTATATAACATCAAAGATAAATATTGTTAACTTTTTATATAGGTATAAATATCCAAGGAGATTTTATACCTTATTGGATAGTACATTTTTTATATACTATCCAAAGAGGAGGAGAATAGACTATGGCATAAGAATATTGTATAGTTGATCCAAACATATCTAGAAAGGCTAGAAAAGATTATTAGAGCATGTGATATTCCCCATATCACATATGATTACAGTCATACAAGTGATTCATGTAAAAAGGTTAATATTATCCAAAATACTTACAATCAAAAAAAGATGAAGGCATTATGTTTTCTTGTGCTTGTGCACAAGGATGTCTAGGGGCCTATCTCACCCAAATACAAGGATGGAAATTGTTATTATGTATTTTTTTATTATTTCATCAAGATGGAAATAATTATTCATATCACATATAATAATAAGGTGTATTGATGTTTCACTATATATTGGAGGAGAGATAAAAAGTTTCTTCACATGAAGATTTTAAAAAAATTAACTAATAATGGGGCCCTGTTATCAAATTATAATGTTGAATAGTATTCTCCGGGGTATGTAATTCAAAATAGGATTTCATCCATTAGAACACCCTATAAAAATGGGTTAGTGGAAAGAAGAAATCGCATAATCAACAACATGTCCCAGGAAATGATTATTAAGAAGTATCTTCTATAAATATATTATAAATAATTTATTCTTGTAATAATTCGAATCTCTAATATATATTATATATGTGTAAATGAAGGGATAACTCCATATGAAATTTTATATGGAAATAATTCTACACTCAAGAAATTATGATAATATTGAAGTAAATGTTTTATTCTCAACAAGGAGACGAGTAGAAAATTTGATTGTTAGGGTGATTAGGCCATGTTTCTTTGATAGTAATCATAGAGTAAATCTTATAAGTGTTATAACGAGAAACATAAAGATATTTTTGAGAGGAATTATGCTTTTATGGTTGAAAGTGGTAAAATGATAGAATCATAAGAGAATATTTCATTTCGAAACAGGTCATGAATTTGAAAATGATGAAGAAGAACAAGAGATTGTGGTTGTTAATAAGAATTATGTGAACTATGAGGAAGACGAAAAAGGATTGGGGGAGTTAAAATAATGAATATAACTCTAATGAAGACTTGGATTGTGAATAAATACATAAATTATTATAGGTTATTGAAGACATAATAGTATGGTTGAAATCAATGAATGAACCCCTTTTGGAAATCAGACAGCATTGGTTCAAAACAAAAGAATAAAGGATCAGCTCTTGGTATTATTATTATCATTGGTGGAACTAAATTATTTTATAAATGTTGAAAATAATGATGGTTGGGTCAAGGATATGGATTAAGATCTTGACCAAATAGAGAAAAAAAAACATGGTTACTCTTTCCAAACTAAAGTGAAACAAATGTCGTCGGAACCAAGTGGGTGTTAAAAATAAACATAACGAAGATGTAAAGGTGAATGGGAATAATGAAAAATATATTTTCAAGGGATATTACCAAATTTTTGGAATTGACATTGATGAGACTGCACAACTGTAACACAACAAGAAACTATCCAGTATTCCTAGCCAATGAAATTCAAAAGGGTTTAAAAGTATATCAAATGGACATTAAATCCGCTTTATTTAATGGTTTCTTTTATTAGGAAGAGTAAATATAGAAACATGATGGGTTTCTCAATGAATAATATGGAGGAAAAGTATATCAACTGAAGAAGGCTTTGTGTGGCCTCAAATATCAATAAATAGCATGGTATTACAGGTTATAAAAATGTATAAAAAGCTTAGTTTAATATAGAACGAGTTATTCTCAAACCTATATATCAATAATGAGATTTAATACTCATTGATACTTATTATCTATATTGATGAAATAATTTTTGGAGGCTTGTATAACAACCAATAAAAGTAGATTTCAAAACTAGTTAGGTGTGAATTTGAGATATCTCTAATTGGTGAAATGAAATTTTCACCTAGATTATAGGTTATTTAAGATTGTTTTTTATATTTAACTTAAAAAATAAATATCAAAAAGATATTTAATGAAGATTTTTGAATGTATATTTGATTCTTATTGAAATTTGATCAGAAAAAAATATTGGAATTATCAAACGATGGGGAGGAAAACAAGGTCGATGTGGCTTATTATTGACATATCATTCAAATTTTACCCTATCTGAAAACCACTCAATAATTTGTTTTATTTTATACATGTTAATACACTTATTTCGACAGTGATCCTAGATAAATCCATATGAATGTTTTAAAAAATTTACATTGATATATCCATCATACAATAGAGTATTGGTTATTCAATCACAATCATGCACATCTTAATTTGTTGGGATTTATTGATATAGATTGGGAGGGTTTGGTAGATCACTGAAAAAACATTTGGTAGAGTTTTTTTATCTACGTTTCTCATATATGAAATCAAAAATAAATAATCAGGATTAAAAATCATTATGAATTTCAGAGGCCAACCACATTGCTTACACTCAACCATGCACCCAATTTATATGGATGAAACCAAAATTGATGATGTGGGTATTGAAGTAATTTCTCATATTCCAAACTCTTGTTATTACTCAAGTGGAATTAATCTTATGAAAAATTATATTTATTAATTAAGGATAAAATATATCAAGATCAAATGAAATTTTATAAAGGAGAAGGGGGATCATGGAATTATGATTTTTTATTATGTTCTAACTCAAGAGAAAGTATTTGATATCATGAAGAAGGTGATACCTATGTTTTTCATGAGAAGATTAATTTTCATATTAGTTTCCAACCCTATCCTTACACTTGATTAACTCTAGTATGAAATCCACACAACCCCATGGCTTTCTCTATGGATTTTGGTTTGTTTTCTAATCTCTCCTTGTTAGATTTCTAACCATAATATTTGAACTTTTAATAGAAGTGAACTCTTTACATTTATTTCCAAAGGTGTGTAAATATACCAAAAAAATAAAGGGGTCAAAAGAAGAACTAAGGGGGATATAATGTCACTAAAAAATTTATGGAAGATATGTGGTTATTGAAACTATTTAAAGGAGGTAGTGAAATAATATTCACTCAATTCGAATTTCTCACACCGAGAAAAGGATCATGGGGGATTAGACATAGTGGATAGTGGATCACTAGTACATATATTGACAGTGATGTTCTTAAAGGAGGATTCTTTATCTCTTATAGAGTTTGTATTATTGTAACCAAACCCAAAGGGGTTATTGTAGTCAAAAAACCATTTGTAGGTTTGTATGAGTTGTGTTTGTTGATAAGTTAAAATCTCGAAAGGTGTTGAAGAACAGTTCTGTTTGGACAGAAGATCCCACACTACATGTTATATTCTATGGTGTAGATTGTTTTCCATTCAATAGTCACCATGAATACCTTAAAATTGGTTTTGTAAGTTAAGAAACATGGCCAAGACCACTCAACTCTAGCATCCGATCAGCCTTTAGAAAAGTTGGTGGTTGAGCATAGGCATCACATAGTTGAGCATCCTAATATGTGTGTGTTTGTAGGAACCCATGCATGTAGGAAAATATGTATGTGATGTTAGGGAAAATCATAGGAAATTGTGGGAGGGAGGTTCTAGCCTCTCATGTGGGGGCGGTACTGGAGGTGGTGTGTGAGAACTGGTTGCTATCATACCCAGTTAAGACGATGTTGGGAGAAAGATTATAATTATGATATACGATTTAGAAATAACATGATTAACTATAGTGAAGTGAACCAAATTGGTAAGTCATTTCAGAAGAATTTTCCATTCCTCCGAAACATTTGAGATTTCTACATTATAGAGAGATATACACACTAGAACCTATTTGGAAGAGAATATTTCCACATCATAGCTTCTTCTTGCATCATGGTGGGTTAAAATTTAACATAAGAAACGGATTCAAGATAAACAATTCTATAAGATATCATTATATAGTAATTTTTCCTTTTCATAGTCAGTTTTTTGTGACAATTGGTTTATAGATATCATTACATAGATCATGCATGAGTTAATGGAGGAGTAATTTCCCAAAAAACAGTAGATCTTGTCAACCATAGGTTTCCACATTTTAATTTACATACCCACACTACAGTTATGTATAAGTAAATCTAGATTTAACCATATTAAAGTTAATTAGATTACATAATAAATAAATGTAATTTTGGTGAACTATATTAATAGAAGACACCCCACATTGAGGTAGTTTTCAGTGAGTCGACAATATTGATTAGATACTAATATTGGGAGATTTTGGATGAATCTCTATAATATATAACTAGGATTAAATGGTGCCTGATGAACCCATGAAACATATAGGATACATTGAATAATCCTAGATATAAGAAATTCAATCATATCCATTGGATTTAAATAAAAAGAGGGATAGATAGAGATACCTTTTATGCACTAAGAAGAACATGGAGAGAGAATTATAGGAGAAAAAAATAAGAGTGGATCTCTAGATCTCGTCTAGAAGGTCGATGGTCGATCAAGTGACTATTTGAGGAATTATATTCTCACTTTAAGTCAATATTATATGTGCTTAAGAGAAACACCATCATTGGTGTATGTTTGTATCATCTTTATGTGAATAAGGAATAACTCAAAAAATAGCACTATGAGTTCATTATTGAAGGGGAGTAGTGAGTTCTCCATTTATTCATGGTAGTGAAATAGGTGTTTCACTATGACCACTCTAAATTATCATTGTAAAGTAGTGTGATTTTAGTGAAGTTGGTGCACCTACATTTTATTTTTAATGCTCTATGGACTAGCCCAATACCTGTGAAAAAAAGTAAAATTCCTTGTTTCACTTAATCATTTCATCACTCATAGAGATGAAAGATAGATAAACATTTATGTGTTCCTAAAGGTGAGAGAACAAGATCCTCATTCAAAGAATACTGTTTTAACTTTGATACCCTGATTCACCCCCTCCTAGGGTGTAATACACAACATATATCTAAATGGGGTTAATAAAAGTTGGGGAATTATAAAATAATACTATTTTATATTGTAATTATTCCTCAAGATATTGGAGAGTTCCTTTTTAGTCCCATTATATTAACATTTAATAAAGTTCACTTATATTCTAGGTTAGGGATTAAAAACTATTAATATATTCAAAATAATGAAATCCTATTAATATTAGGTTTCCTCTAATGAAATTCAAAGTTTAATGTCTTCATCAAGACATATCATTTAGCTTGCTCCTTGAATTATGATGTTACTTTTTAGTATAATGAGTTTCCTTCAATTTAAGGATTAAAAATATATCCAGTAACATAAAAGGGTCTTTGATATGGATTCTAAAATTCTAATATTCCATAAAGATATATATTTAACACTTGAATTAAACATATCTATGAAGATATAAATTTTATTTAAAATAAATTTAATATTTAATGAAAAAAACCGTCTAACCTACATTAAATTGACACTAAAGAAAATTATAACCAAAAAATTATTTTTTATTTTCCTTAAATATCATTTATTTTTTATATTATTCATTTATTATATCTTCCAACTCACTCTTTTCTAATGGACTCTTCATTATAATAATCCTAAAATCAAAATTCAGCATATTTACAACCCCAAAATAATTATACTCCATCACAACTGGAAAATGAAATTACTTTAAAAAAATACATATGTGGTGAAATAAAAATAACATACTTTTAAAATATCTTTTAATACCAAAACTTATAATAAAATATTTTTGACCTGTATTTTAATAATATTCTTTAAAAAATATTTGAGAACATTTTTTTAAAATATAACATATCCTCCACTTTATAGATAGTATATCATTTTATTTCTATATTCCCATCCATAATTTTCCAATAATGATCATAATTTTTAATTCTAGAAGTGAAAAATATTATCCTAATTATATACCTTTGTAATCCAAACTAATAAAAAAAGTTTTCGTAACATGCTTCACAAAACTAGATTTATACTATATAGAAATATACAAGCCTTTATGCATTTTCCCATAGATTCTGTAAATAGAAAAATGTAATCATTACCATGAAAATTAATGAATTATCCTATAATATTAAAAACCTATATATTAAAAATATCAATCTCTAGAAATCCTAGAAATTATTTGTCCCATCCTTTTCAAAATTTCCATCCATTTTTCATCAATCAATAAAGATGACATGTTATATTATGTCTTTAAAAATATTCGGTCATTAGAAGGCACACTGTCACGTTTTAACTCCATTATTCTCACTTCCATTATATCCTATATATGAATAAATCTGGTAGTGTTAGAGAATAATGACAATGTATTCTTTCAAAAAATAGAATCTGATACTTTACAAAATCCTTGTTGAATTATTATTTTTTCACTAAACAATATAGTCTTTTTTAGCTGATAATGTTTTTTATACTATGGAATAATTTTGGGGATTTCACAATAGTATAGAAATTTATCAAATATAAATATTATGTAAATTGATGAGCCGGGTATAAAAATTGCTTCTCTCCAATGATTTCAATAATTATAAGAATGAAATCGTCACATTTTGTTCCTTTAAATTTTTTGGTTGTTTTAAATCAAAACGTTTTATTTTCTATAAACTTTTATCACTATTATTTCATATTATTTCATTATTATATTCTTACAATGAAATTACCCATCAAATCATACATATATTAACAACAGTTTAACTAATAAATACCTTAAATTTGAAAAAAATATATTGAAAATATATTTGGGAAAATAATATATTATAAAAAACAAATATTGGGTAAAAAAATTAATAACTAATTTTTAATGGTTGGATAGTTTAAATGAGTTTCATTCAAAAAAATTCTAGTATAATAGATCAAATGCTACATATTTTTATTTTATTTTCCCTAAATAACAAAAATGAAAAATTATCTTGTATCGAATAATAATTAAAATACAAAAATCTAATATAGTGTAATAATAATGTGTGTAATAATGAAATCCTTATTTAAAATTCATAAATTAATATGTAATAATAAAATAATTTAAATTCATAATTTAACCCAAAAATGCTTAATTGAAATTAAATGATGCATCTTCTCTTTATATAAACCACCTTTATCTTTTTCTTTTAAATAATTATTTTCTAATCCTCTTGTTTTACCCATCACGAACCAAAAAGTTTTTGCTTATAATGTTTTGGATCGGTAGGGTATAATTTATAATAATCTTAGCCTTCTTTTTGAAAATTTTTTCCCTTGAGATCTAATACTCTAAATAGTTCCTTCACTATATAAAAAATATAATTTTTTCAAATTTAATACCAAAATAAACACTTTACATCTTTCTATTATTAATGATAATTACTTCATGAATTTATCAAAAATTGGGTTAAACATAGGGAATTCATACATGACAATATTAACTATTTTCTAAACTATCTAAAAAATGTGGACATCATGAATCAATAAAATGTAGTTGGTGATCTATTTAATACAAGGGGAATTATTCTATAAACAAAATATAGCATTTGTATGTTTAAGTGTTTTATATTGGTAATGTAGTGTAATAATATTTTATATCATCCTAAGTATCCGTCAAATAAACAAAATTCTTAGTACCCAACCAACCTCTCAAACATCTGATCAACAAATTATAGAGGTAAATATCTCCTTTTTTGGAATAATTTAGATTTTAATTATCCACATAAACACTCAAGACAATCACATATTGTGTGGAAATAATTTCTTCCTTATCTTTTTCTATAAATATGATTTTATTTTTATTAGATATTATATGGATTAGTCTTACCCAATAAACATCAAAGGTTTTATAAATTATTCTAACATATAGTAATTTCATGATCTTATCTTTAACTACATTATTCATTTTTGTTTTAGGAATTATTTTTCATTCCACCCATTAGGTTCACTTATGGTAGAATTGGATTTATATAACTTTATACTAATAAATTTATTACTTTTACATTTTAATTAGACCATTAAAAAGATATTATATAATTATTCAGATTTTCTAAACTTTCCTATTTTTCTCACTATCAAGATCTACATACATGATCACATGTTGGGTGTTATTACATGACATAAATTCAAATATTAAGGATTATAATATTTTCATTAACAATATTATTGATCAATCGTTGTTATATAGAATAAAATAAATTTTTTATGTTGTTAATGCTTCCACCATGTGTCTAAAATACTTCCCATAAGGTTAATAACAATTCTAAATTTTTATTCTTAAACCATTCCCATATGAATTTAAATTCCATTGGTGTGAAATCTTATTCAGGGTTATTTAATTGAATAAGAAAGGGATATTGTTATCTTAAAACTCACTAATTATATAAACATAGAAGAAAAAATACATCATACAAGATAAGCCAAAATATATTTAGAATTTATTTTTCTGTTAACATATATTAAGGTGAGTTTCTTATGAGGAACATCAATCAATACTCCCCTTGTTTCTCCGAAAGGTCTTTTCTAAGAGGATGGGTGATTATTTACCTACTTATATTTGATTTCCAATAGGTTTTAGGAAGTATTAACTTCCCCATTTAATCTAATAATTCCTCAATATCTCTTGTGGGATCTATTATTACCATTCCAATGATTTTTAATGAAACTATTGTTTGTTTAAGAACATAAATACCCCATTTATAAAATTAAATAAGTGGTATATTATTGATATTATCTATATAATCAATCAAAAAATTAAACAAATTATTCCCATTAAAAATTAAATAACTTTTAAAATAACCCATATTCTTAAACTTCTATGGGATCATTCATTAATTCCTAACTTTTCATTATGATGTTATTTGTATAATATCATACTCTTTTATGGGACCATGTCATTCAAGAATGGTGTTTGTTGTGTTTTTTGGAAATTAGTTTATGATATGATCAAATTAGTTTGATAGAATCAGAATATGAGTTATTGATTTTGAGGACCTAGTAGAAGAATTGAAGCTGTTGGTTTAATGGTGAAGTTTCATAATGTATCCCATTTTTTTCTAGAAAACCTGAAGGTAGTGGTGAAGCTCTAAAATGTTTTTGAAGAATTGGAAGGAAGCTTTAATAGTTAATCATGTGGAATGTGTAGTGAATTATGTGTATAACTTAGTGCATTTTATGTGTCACATGGGAAGCAGGTTACCCAACAGTGGGAGATCATAGGAGTTTCTTACATGAAAGGAATAAACCTTCCCTGAGGTTGAGTGCATTGTTTATTAATGAACCACTTGGTCCGAAGGACAATATTATATAATTGAATAAAAATACATTATGTTGTTTACATGATTTGTAAGCAGTTATAGATTTGTGTTTTTGGAAAAAATGTGAAGTCAAATATGCAGTTGAATGGTGGAGTACATGGATGATGAAGGGAGCATGTTTCCATAGGGGGGAAAGCTACTAGTACCATGAAGAGTCTTTTGAATGAAAAAAAATAGTAATTTCAAGTATTAGTGAAATATAGAATGGAATTTTACTATAAATACCGAGATAATTTTTTCATTATATGTCAATCATAAGTGAAAGAAAATATAGAGTGTTTAGAAGATAGATGAAGGAAATGTGGTCTACGTAGTCCGATTAGTGCAGTTATTCCATAGTTTGTAAGGTAACGTATGTGGTTTTTAGGGATTTGTAGTAAGATTTATGTGATTTTTTGTATGTACACAGTAAGATATATATGTTTCTAGGATGGTATATTGTGGAATAGGTTGATATAGTATAGTTCATGGTGAACATTGTTGTGTACATGGTTTTTAGGGGTTTATGGTGAGGGTGGTCCAAAAATTACATTGTACAATATGTGAAGGTGAGCATGTGGTCCTTGATGTTGAGTATGCAGTGAACTGGGTTCTTCATGGTCACTTCTTGGGGACAAAATCGAGAATTTTTTTCACACAAATATCAAAAATAGATATTTTCCAAATACAACTAAATGGATTAGATAATCAAATTTTGGTTATCATGATACTAAAAAATTAACAATTTGTTGACAACCTCTAAGATACCTTCTAGTTAATAAACTAAGGAATACATCATCAAAAGTATTTTGGAAGTAGGTGTTGATAAATGTGATCTAAGTGACACAGTTCACTATCCCTTAACAAATTATAAAGGATCTCCTCCTTGAATGTAGTGACGATGACCATAAAATTTTAATAAAAAAATATAGTGAATCTTATAGTATTATTTTTAGACCGATACATCATCATCGTATGATAATTGGACTATCCCTTAGTGGTTAACCATGTCATTTATTTTGATTCTCTTTAATTTTTTTATTATTGTGTTTGGTTAATTCATGTTCCTTAAGAGTGGATTTATGGGTCCCTAATAATGTGGGGATGTTAACCTTTAAATAAAATAATATATTTCTCACCATGATTCACTTATTCCCTCATAGGGAATTCTAGGTAACAAAATGTGGTTTCAAATGATATGTTGTAGATGTTAAATAATTCATCCTAATATTTTTGAGATGGAGAATTCAGTAAATAATAAAGGGGTTGTTCTATTTTATGGAAATAAATAATATATTTGAAAGATAAAATGGCTTCATGTTATTAATATATTTGGATATAATCTGTTTATACTACCTTACAGGGGATAAAACATAGAGATGTGATAGGGAAATTCATGACTAAAGCTGACAGGAAATGACTAGTTGCTGATGATACAGCTCAAAATTATTTATCTGGAGCTCTTCTGGATCATATCTATATGAATTTTATTACCTTAACTAGTGTAAATTCCATGTTTGAGAAAGTTTGAAATATATATTAAGGTGATAATAAGTTTAAAGAGGATAAATTTCCTCTCTAATATATTTTATGAATTTAAAATGCTTCCGTAAGAGAATGTTAGTAGATTATTAATTGTATCTATTAATGCACTTAGGTAAGACATAACAGATATCAATATTGTTAAAAATATTTTTTAATGGCTTAGACCTCTATACAATACAATATCTTCGAATTTAGAATAGATTAATTTTTACGAGCTCTCTCTTAATGATCTGTTAATAATATTAGTGGACTATAAAATGAAAGTTAAGTCAGAAGGGACATCAAGTCATGAATGTAAGAAGATGGAATTCCAATCCAGGGAGATTATATAAATTTTTAAGGAAGATAATGGAAAATAGGATGTGGACTATGAACTTATCTATCTCTTGTGCCTAGAAAATTATATAGAGGAAATGGTAGATATAAATGAAATCATCACTTAGCTTACTTCCTATGTGGTAATTTTGTTATCATTACACCAAGGTGACCAAGAATATTATATGATGATGAATGTAAATCAGTAGATATAAAAACCCAAGAAGAACATTCCCTTCAACAAGAGGCTGAAAAATTAAGACACCATCGGAAATGAAATTTCATAGAAATAGATTTATGGTCCAAAAGAAAAATGATAGTGAAGACTATCTAGAGATAGGGGAAACAATATTAAAATATGATAAAGAATATTCATTAATGGAAAATATTTATAAGAAATAACTTGTTTTGGAGAAATGTGATAAACATGTATGAGTATTTGATCTCAAGGTAGAACATAATTTCTCTTTTAGAGATCATGAAATTCAAAGAATGAAAAATAAAATGTAATATGGAATTTAAAATATTCATCTGAATATGTTTATTAGTTTGAAGTTGTCATTGACTGGCTGAAATAATGGTTATATAATAAGTTGCCTTGTTGGATGATGTCTGAAGAAGCCATGAGCTTCAAGATTAATATTGAATAATAGGCTATATTGAATTATGACCTTAAAATAATCCTAGATGATAGAGATAATATGTTTGAATCCCCTGAAGAATAGGTCATTTCCTTGAGATTGAAACCTCAATTAGTACTGAAATAAAGTGATTTATTAAAAATGTCACACTTTTGGAGGATCATAGATTGAGAGTGGATGGAAAGAGTCCGGAGAGGCTCTAAAGGTGAAAATAACATTTTAAATAAACAAAGTCTTAGATTGGCTTATAAAAGGGGAATCAGATATGATGATGAGACATCAAAAATAATTATTCTGAAAGATTTAAATAAGGGAATGAATAAGTATGATAGTTATGAAATCAAATAAAATTCACTTGATTTTTGAAAAATGGTTTCTCTAAAAAAATCAAATCAGAGTATTTAGAATAGTCTATAATTCATAAGTACTTTACAACAACTACTGTGATATATGAAGCATGGGGGCATGAGGAGGAAAACGAGGGAGAAAAATTCTCCTCTTATGAATTGTTAATTCTAGGTTTATCTTGGCCATAATATTTCATACTATGTAGTGGAAAGAAGTAATATTAATGGTGAGTCTACTAAAAGTATTTAGTGGATAATAAGGTTTTATCCTTCATTAAATAAGGGAAATAATTTTTTTGGATAATTCATTCCTTGTTATAACTTTGGGAATAAATTCAATGACTCGAGGCCAAGTGGAAGTGGAAAAGGTAACTATAGTGGTCAAAGATAGATAAACACATGTTAACCAATAAAATTCCTTCTAAAAACAGGTTCTCTATATTGTAATAATAAAGTGAGTTCATAATTCTAATTAGAATTCGGAGAGTTCATATCATGCCTCCGCTCGACCAAGTATCTCATTAATGGAGGATAAAAATATTTAGAATGAAAATATTTTTTAATTTTATCCCAATTTTATGAAGAACAGTTAAAAATAGATTATTAATATATGGGGTTTATCATATATTATTTTCAATGTCAATATTGTGGAAAATGTGAATGGTAGATTTGATGGAACTATTCACTTTGGAAGTGATGGAGCTTTGAAAATAATTAGGAGTGGAAATACCAATTGGGTGGGTGATTATCAAAATAATATTGATGTGATCCATGTGGATGGGTTAAAATGAAACCTCATAAGTTTCACTCAACCTTTTGACTCTTTTCTTGAGCTTACATTTAATAAAAATGTTTTTTTGATCAAAATAAGAGATAGAAACTCTATAATGAGTATAAAGATAAATAATATTAATATATAGTATGTGGGTAGTTGTAAAAATACTGGTCCTCTTGATGTGGATGAAAAAAACATGTGGAATTATATATTAAGTCCTATTCATCCAAAAATCATGGAATGGATATCCAAGATAAGTGATACAATGGATATACCAATCCAGAAGTGTGATAGTGAAACGAATTGTGATGCTTGTATGTGGAAGAATGGTACAAATCACTATTAACCAATAAAAAAGAGGGAATATAATCTTCTTGATCTTTTCCATATAGAAATACGTATTTGATTGAATATATGAGGAACATATATAGAAATATATTAAATTATTTTTATTAATAAATATAGTAGAATCGGTTGAACCATGTTTATAAAATGTAAGAAATCCATTTTGGGATTCATGTAGAGGATTTTTAGAAGATTAAAAAATGAGAACAAGTGTATAATTAAGATATTACAGTCTGATAATTGAGATGATTGTACCTCTATCGAGTTTCAGAATTTTCTTGACCATCATAAAATAAAGAATAATGTTTCATCCTTCATGAATCTCAATAAAATGGATTTATTGAATGTTGAAATCAAATGGTTATGAATATGGTCAAAAAAATACTTACTGAAGGCTTTGATTCTTGATACTATTGGAAAGTGGTAGTACATGTTTCAATATGCACCCCAAATCGATAATTTCTAATAACTAGGGATGAAATTACATGAAGTATCTAAGTACCTATTTTGGTACCATAGAGATGGGGTTGATTCAATGGTAAAATCTTTTTATGAATTCTCCATATTAATAAGACTTGTAAAACCTTTTAATTTTTACAATTCACTCAAAATATACGCACATCCTCACCATGCAGAGAAATATGATGAAAGGATAGTATAAAAAATTACAATGTTCAACTATAAAGAATAAAATTTTCTATATCGGTTATCTAAACCTTAAAATTGAATCTTCACTATCTCCAGCAAAACATTTTACAACACAGAATCCACTACGTTCCACCACTTTTATAATCCAATGAAATATAAAAATATAAAAAATTGATAATCCAACTAAGAATGATATTATTAATCTTCTAAGATGCACTTTCACTACTTGAGAATATATTCTTCCTCTTATGAGTAGATGAGTCGATAAACTCTGTATTTGTACTCCATTAATATCTTCAGGAATTGATGATAATTATCCACCTAGTGTTCTTGATACTTTGACTACATTTTGAATGAACCGGGTCAATAATATTCCAAATAATGATCCAATAGATCTTCCTTTTTGATGAATGGACTTCTGGTTTCGTATTCCTTCTTCACATATCACATGTTATTATTCTCTCACTTATTTTCTTCTCATATTCTTTCATTTATCACAAATCTATCAATTCTCATATAAATATGGACAATATATTTAAAATAATTCTTCATGTTTGAATTTCAGCTTCATTTCATATTAAAATATTTAACTTCCTTTAACTGATTCTTTAACATCCCTTGGATCAACTATCAATATATCAACATGTTACAAATTGAAATGGAAATTAGAAATTTAAAGACCCATAAATTTCAAGGAAATTTTTTTCTTAAATTCTTTGGGATTTTACGAGTACGTAGTTTCTGACTGCACGTGATTCTGAGGCCCGGGGTGCCCGGAATCAATTTTCGAAGTTTAGCTCGGGTATGTTCAGTGATCGAACGAGCGGGTTTTTATATCTTTTGAACTGGTGCTCGGAATTGAAATCCGAGGGCACCGATGGAACTGCAGCTCCAATAATTTCTTAAGAGGACCTTTACCGAAGATGTGTTTGCTCGGGAGGAGTTTTTTAAAAATATGGATTAAAAATGAATTGAATAAAAATTGTGAAACAATTTTTATTCTTTATCCAAGTAGTTATATCCCACATGGGGTAGTTGGGGTGGGACCCACAAGCCCCTAACTACCCATGTGAGGATATTGGTGAGGTGGGGCCCACACGAACCCCACCCCTTCATATTCATTAAAACCCCTTAAACCCCCCCCATTAATCTTCTTGTGTTTAATGTTGGAAACCCTTTGTATATAATTAAGTGACTTATCCTCTTCCATTTTAATAATGCCAACACACATTAATTTAATTAATTGAACCTCTTCAATTAAATTGAGTTATGTTTTTGAATTTTTGAAATTTAAATGCATGGCATGAATTAATAAAAAAAGAGGAGACTTATTTTATTTTGGGGAGTTAGCTTGTTGTGTAAGGATTTTGGGAGATAACTCTAACTCCCTTTTGAAGAACCTCATCTTCAACAGAAAACTCCAACTCTCCGACAAAGAACATCGACTCGGAGGCTCTATTTCTCCATCCTCTTCTTCCTCCGCGTCAAGGGAGGAGACACCGACGACGATGGAAATGACGCCATCATCTGCGGTGCTTGTCAACCGCGAACTTCCTTCAAGGTTGGGGTTAATTCTTCAAGTTTTATCTTCGACCTTCGTTGATTAAAATTTGGCCGCTTGCTATCGTTATAACGAGAGGAGATCAGATCACACAAACACAACTGATCCTCCTCACCTTTTATGTTGATCTTCATTGATTATTGTGGTGAAGGCGGCGCAGTGCCGTTACACTGCGCCAGAATGAAGAGGACTGCGGCCGGGGCGGGCCGCGGCGGTGGAGCGCTGCGCCATCGCACTGCACTGGTGAGGCCGAAGGAGGCCACGGCCGAGGTGGGCTGAGGTGGAGGGGCGCGATGGGGGCGGGCTGCAGTGGAGGGGTGCGGCACCGGCGCGCCGCGCCGGTCGAACAGCAGCCACGACCTAAGGCTGCAGCGGTCTTTAAAGCGGCAGTCGGCTGAGATGGCTACAGGAACCACCTGGAGGCGGGACCCGAGGGGGTCCCGCGGTTCCACCAAGGTCGGCTATTATGGCCGGCCATTTTGGAAACAAGGGGGCCATGCCCCCTTTGCACCCCGTACGGCCAACGTCCTAGCCGCAGCCGGCTTCCGAGCCAGGCCACCAGCGCCGGGTCGGGCCACCAGCGTTGGGCCGAGCCGCCAAAGTCGGGCCGGGCCGCGCTAGCTGGGCTGGGCCGCACCCAATCGAGGTGCACCCAGACCCGGGTTGGGTCGACCCAGTTCGGGCCGACCCAGTGGGTACTGGGCCGGGTCAGACGGGGCCCAGACCCCCTATTTTCGGATCAGGTTTGTTCAAACGCCCATATCCTGGGATACGGACCTCCGATCGACGCACCATTAGTTGTGTTGGGATCCTTGTATTAAGATGGTCTTTCTGAATATTACACTCAAGGTTTGGGTGAAGTTTGGGTACGGGCGGGTTGGTTTGAACCCGAAACCAACCGAGCCCTTGGATCGGAAACGCTTATAACATAAGGACTGGACGTCCGATTGACATGCCGTCAATTACGTTGAATTCCTATTAGTGAGAAGGTTCTTTTTCCTTACTCCACTTGAGGTTTGGAAGACTATGGATATCATATGGGTTATAAATGAGCGTATTTCTAACCGGGCCCCTGGAAACAGAAAAGCCATTATCTCACAGACCGGGTGTCCGAATGACGCGCCATATGACATGTTGAGTTATTATTTACGAGAAGGATCTTTGTGATACATCAACTCTGGGATTCATGACAGTTGACGTATCAACCCCTTGGCTCCTATAGTGGACCCTCCCGGAATCGAACGTGTTGTCTGCGGGAACCCTAGAGCTGGCTGCGTCTGTGACGACGATGATGACTGTACTTGGATCCTACATGGGTTTGGCAGCGATGGTTACTGTATTTGGATCCTACGTTGGTTTGGCAGTGATGGTTACTCTACTTGGATCCTCCGTGGGATCGACAGTGATGATGAATGTACTTGGATCCTACGTGGGTTCAACAGCGATGGTTATTGTACTTGGATCCTACGTGGGTTCGACAATGATGACTTCTGTACTTGGATCCTATGGGGGTTCAGCAGAGGAGATGATTTAGAGGCTATATCTAATCATCTCCACCCCTCTTCGAAAGAAGTATACCTATGTGAGATGAGTCTTGACTTTCAATCAATATCTTCGATATGATTGACTAGCTTTATTGTGCGGATTGGGTTGTGCTTTCCTGCGTGGACTGTGTTGTAAATGGGCATGTGAGTTGGAGAAGAACTAGAATTGATGACTTAGGTATATGTATGGGAATATACCTAAGTAGAGTCGTTTGATACTTTGTTATTGTATCTTTCATTTGTGGTATATCCTTTGTGGATTCCGAGAGGCCTTCTGGGGTCTCGGGGTCCCTACTGAATATTTTATACTCATCCCTGCACAGGCTATTCCCACACTATGTGGTGTTGGTTACAGAAGATGGACAACGCTGATCGTGGATAGGCTTGAGGAGCGGGACGGTATCCAGAGATGGACTATCAGGCGAGACGTACACGGAGCGGATGGCTGGACACGAGGAGCTAAGGTGATCATCTGTACCCACCCTTCAGGTGGGATAGATGGAGGATGACTCGATGGTTGTGGATTTACTTTACTGCTGTTGTACATTCTTTTCAGTTGTATTGCACTTTCAGTTGGGTTTGTATTCTGGCCCATTTAATTTTCAGTACTTACTTTTTTACTTAGTTTACTTAGTGTTTACTTCATTTTGCGTTCTATGTTGTGTTATTTACTTATATAAAGCCAATAGCTTCCCTTATAACGGGATTTGCTCCTTTGGTGCTAGTCGCCATCCCCTGGCCGATGGGAGCCGGGCTTGGGGTAGTCACGGTACAGGCCTTGAGGACGGGTCGTGAAAAATTGGTATCAGAGAAGTCGGTTCTACTGCAGAACTCAGAACGCTGATAATTCCTTCTATGTGAAGTAATAATGTCTAGAGTATTGAGTGTGGTTATTAGTCCAGGGAGTCCAATTTTGGTGTTTTGGCCAAAGTATACATACACCAGGACCCTGACTTCTGATTTCCGACTCAGTGCACGAAAACATTGATTGCATGTGTGTTTCAAAAAATTTATTTATGATTAATTTGTGTCATCTCACCATGTATACTATATTCATCATGGAGAACCTGTTTATTTTCAAGATGAACCCACGATAACAGCCATCTAGGGTTCCGAGCTTTGTGAGAGATGGCAGCCCACCGAGCGACGAGGCCTCAGTACAGGGCCCCATTACAGCGGAGGCACCGGCGGTACCTCTACCTACAGAGCTACTGATGCCACCAGCCCCAGCAGCTGAGAGTGAATGTCGCCTAAGTGCACTGCACGAGTTTCAGAGTCAGAGGCTGCCTAGGTTCCGCGGAGAGATGGACCCTCAGGCAGCCGAGGACTGGCTGGAGGCTGTTGTTTGAGTCTTTAGATTGGTAGGGAAACCAGCAGACCTCGTGGTGATCCTTGCGGAAAATCTCTTGCACGTAGAAATAGGTAGATGGTGGAGCCAGATTCTCCAGGTGCATGATGAGGCATCTCTACTTTCGACAGAAATCGGTTGCCTCTTCTGCTTGGAATTCGTTCCAGCCACCCTCCGTGTGGTGCGCATCCAGGAGTTACAACAGCTGCGGCAGGGCAGTATGCAAGTAGCCCAGTACTCAGAGAGATTTATTGATCTCTCGCGCTACTCCATGGACATGGTACGAGACCCATTCTTCTGGGACTGAACCATTGAGTAGGGACTGAGGCATGAGATTGGGACTTCGATGATCTCCCTCAGCATTCCAACGCAGGTAGGATTACTAGAGCGAGCCCTTGTTGTGGAGAGCTTTCTTGCTGAGCCTTCACCAGCAGCGAGACCTACCGCAGGGCGGCACGTAGCGGAGTCTTCTATAGCAGGAAGTAAAAAGATATCGTAGATGTCTAAGCAGACTAGACCATCAGGTGGACGACCTTATCATACTGGTTCGGAGGTGCGGGGTACACGCAGTAGAGCCAGTCATACGAGAGGCAGACAGTACTATGCATGCTGCAGGCAGGGCCACATGGCTCATGATTGCCCGACCCGCAATGCAGAGGAGTAGCAGACGGTTGAGGGACCACCCAAGCATAGGTAGAGGTTTGACCGCGACGGTCCGCAGGGAGCAGGAAAATGAGGTAGAGGAGCTGGCCAAGCAGTAGGTGGTGGACGACGCTTCGGGGATCTACCACCATCACCACCAGGAGGTCCACCCCGACCACAGGGAGCTGGAGGATAGAGGTAGGCTCAACTTCAGGCAATGGAGGCCTACCACCACAGCGCACCTGAGATGATTCGAGGTACTATCTGTGTCTACTCCAACCTTGCTACTGTTCTTATAGACACAGGAGTGAGTCATTTTTTCATTGTCGTTGCCCTTGTTCAGAGCTCAGAGATTATGATGGAGTCGTTGGCTCAATCCTTATGGCTAGAGACTCCTACGGGAGCAGACTCGACGATTACGCACTGGTGCCAGTAGTGTGAGCTTACTCTAGGAGGCGAGAGAATCAGTTGAGTTCTTTTTGTAGCAGCGTCGAGGCCTTACGATGTCATCTTGGGCATGGATTGGTTATCTACGGTCCCTGCTCAGATCGACTATGTTAGGCGCAATGTGCGGTGTGTCTGCACCGATGGGAGTAGGATCACCTTCACTGGTGAGAAGGGAGCCTTTGCAGCACAGGATGGACTCACATAGAGGAGAGGACAAACGTTCACTCATCAGTTGGCTAGTCTAATCCGAGGAGCAGTTGATGTGAGGAGTCTGAGTTTTCCTATTGTGGTGGATCAGTATGCAGATGTTTTTCTCGGCGATGTTCTAGGACTACCTTCTCACAGAGAGGTAGAATTATATATTTACATGTAACCCGAGATAGCCCTGATATCTACTCTAGCATATCGGATGGCCCCCACTGAGCTTCGAGAGATATGGGTACAGCTGGAGGACTTGTAGGGCAAGGGAGTCATTCGACCCAGGGATTCACCATGCGCTTCCTCGATTTTGTTTTCCAAGAAGGCAGACGGAAGATTGTGACTGTGTATCAACTACTGTCACCTAAACCAGGTGACCGTTAAGAACAAGTATACACTTCTGAGGATATATTATCTCTTCGATCAGCTCAAGGGAGCACGATGGTTCTCGAAGATAGACCTTAGGTCATGCATTCATCAGCTCAGAGTTCGAGACGAGGATATGCATAAGACGGCCTTCAGGTGTGAATATGGACACTATGAGTTCATGGTTAGGCCTTTCGGCGTAACCAATGCTCCAGCAGTGTTCA
This sequence comes from Viscum album, assembly GCA_963277665.1. Classification (NCBI taxonomy): domain Eukaryota; kingdom Viridiplantae; phylum Streptophyta; class Magnoliopsida; order Santalales; family Viscaceae; genus Viscum; species Viscum album. The sequence continues at coordinate 1,821,103,889 of OY728135.1, read as the reverse complement.
TGAGTCTCATGAACAAAATATTCCAGCCTTACCTCGATCGATTTCCCATAGTCTTCATCGAAGACATACTAATTTACTCGACTACTGAGGAGGATCACGCCTACCACTTGTGGGTTGTACTGGACACACTCTGAGGGCACCAGCTTTATGGTAAGCTCTCGAAGTGTCAGTTCAGGATTCAAGAGGTTCACTTCTTTGGGCACTTCATCTCTGAGGCTGGAGTTGCAGTGGATCCTATGAAGATAGAGGTAGTACTTGCTTGGGATCCACCCAGGAGTGTGACGGAGGTGCGGATTTTCCTAGGTCTGGCTGGGTGCTATTGGAGAATTGTGCCAGACTTCTCCAGAGTTTCAGCACCGCTTTTAGCTTTGATGAAGAAGGGGAAACCCTTAGCATGGTCAGATAGATGTCAGTAGAGATTCTAGGAGCTGAGACAGATATTGACTAGTGCACCCATTGTGAGGATACCGGAGGATGGTGTAGGATACGTAGTTTACTACGATGCATCAGGGACAGGACTCGGGTGTGTCTTGATGCAGGAGCGGGCAGTGATCACCTATGGTTCACGACAGTTGAGGTAGCACGAGCAGAACTACGCTACCTATGACCAATAGTTAGCAGCAGTGGTCTTCGCCTTAAAGATGTGGCGGCACTATCTGATGGGTGAGCGCTTTACAGTCTACTGTGACCACTAGAGTCTCAGGTACATTTTCTCGCAGAAGGACCTAAACCTGAGATAGAGGAGATGGATCGAGTTCTTCCAGGATTATGACTTTGATATAGTCTATACTCCTAGGAAGGGGAATTCAGTAGCTGATGCTCCCAGCAGGAGGTCGGGCATTCAGCTACTTTGAGAGGCGAAAGAGCAGTTAGCCACTTTGCAGATATCCTTTGTGGATAAAGATGGGGCAACCTTTCTATAGTCACTAATAGTCACTCCTCCACTACTTCAGCGGGTCAGGGAGGCACAGCGTGGGGATATTGACTGTGAGACGCGACGTACAAATATATCCACAGGACAGGCACCAGATAGATTTTAAATAGGAGGGGAGCACCTCATCCTTTTCAGAGGATGTACCATGGTACCAGTTTCATTACAGTTGGAGGTGATGGGGGAGTTTCACACTTCCCCTTTGGCAGTACATCTAGAAGTAGAGAAGATGTACCATGATCTCAGACGACAGCACTGGTGGCTGGGTATAAAGAAGGCTATGGCAGAGTTCGTTTCACGATGCCTCACCTGCCAGCAGGTGAAGGTAGAGCACCAAGTACCAGCAGGCTTGGAACAACCCTTAGAGGTCCCGGAGTGGAAGTGGGATGGGATATCTATGGATTTCGTGATGGGACTTCCACATACTTCTAGAGGACACGACTCTATCTGGGTGATTTTCGACCGACTCACCAAGTCGGGCCACTTATTACGTATCAGAGATCAGGGATCAGTGGAGAGCTTTGGACGCTTCTACATTAGGGAGATGGTATGGCTTCATGGTGTGCCATCGTCTATCGTCTCCGATTGAGATACTCGCTTTACTTCCTGGATTTGGAAGGGATTGCAGGAGGCATTTCAGACGCATCTACGTATGAGCACTGCCTTTTACCCTCAGACGGATGGCCAGATGGAGAGGACTATTCTGACACTCGGGGACATGCTCCGTGCATGTGTCCTTGACTTTGGTCGTAGCTGGGAGGATCTCCTACCTTGGTGGAGTTTTCATACAACAATAGCTACCACTCCAGCATCGGGATGGAACCATACGAGGCATTGTGCAGCCGACCTTGCAGATCATCTCTGTGTTGGACAGACCCTAGGGAGTCATCACTTGTAGGACTAGAGATGGTCCAGGTCAGGACAGAGAAGGTACAAATCATCCAGGAGGAGATGTGGACTACTCAGAGCTGACGAAGTCCTATGCTGATATGAGGCAGAGACCACTAGAGTTCGAGGATGGCGACCACGTTTTCTTACAGGTCTCAACTCGACGTGGACTAAGGAGATTTGGACAGGGAGGCAAGTTATCTTTGTTCTTCATCGGACCATTCCAGGATCTCAGTAGGATAGGCGAGGTGGCTTATCACCTTGCTCTTCCACCTCAGTAGCACCGGGTTCACGACGACTTCCATGTATCTCAGCTGAGGAGATACGTGCATGACTTGACGCATATCATCGACCATGGGGAGCTGGACATCGATGATGGGGTGACTTTTGCAGAGCTCCCGGTTGTAACACCCCAAGATTTCATAGTGTGTTATTTCTTCAAAATAATTCAATAACTTGCACTACATGCAACACTGAGTTCAATCACACCATGACTTACAAAAAAAAGCCATTCAAAAGAGGTTATGAATAGTATTATCTAAATTTTAAACTTTATATAATCCTTATAATTTTAGAATCCATATTATGAGTTTCTTAGATATAATGCAAGAACAAATTCATTTTCAGTATTGCACTTTTATCAAATTTTAATAGTGAAACCTTTTTAAATACAATACTTTAAACTTTTGACTAAATGGGGACATCAAAAATTTAAAATGAAACATCCCAAGCTTCCACGGTACACTTTCTTTGAATAATACAGTAGCGTGTGTTGTACGCAACCTTGAGTTTTAACACACACCACAACCAATCAAACTAGCCGTTATGAATAGTAATAACTACTTTTTGAAATTATATATATTTTATATTTAAAAATGGACTTCATTTTTGGATTCAGAATATCAAAATTAGCCTAGGGTGAAATTTTGGTACTTTTCGGATAACTTTTATATTTTGATGAATAGTGAAAATTACTAAATTTTAATTAAAAACAACTTTTTTAATCAAAATAATTAATATTGATAAATTATTAATTTGAGTGGTTTTAAAGTATATTTAGAATATATTTTTACCATTTAATATAATGTTGGTCATTGGACATAATTTTACAATTAAACCGAGCATAAACAAGTGTCAATCTTTTGATAGTTATTATCTCTTAAAAACACGCTTTTTGTTTTGACAGCGGGAATTAATTTTAAATTAATTTCTGCCACTTCTGTGTTTTGAATTTAGGAAAATGGATTCCATATTTGGAATCAGGATGTTCAAATAGTGTAAATAGGTAACTTTTATTTTTAGACATTTTGAATAATTACTGCGGTAAATATTTTATTTACCATGGTTAAGGGTAAATCTGGTAAATAAGGGTTAAAAAATGATATTATAATAATAATAAATTACCCTAAAACGTGTCTTAACCCTATTGGTTGATACATGGTCGACCATGGGAATCTTTGGGTCTATTTTGGGACCCCATGGATCCACTTGTAAGTGATAATGACACTTTATTTTAATTAAGTTAAAATGAATACAAAAATGACACAAGCATATATCTTTTAGAAAAAAAATTGTTACATAGGGTTATATATGTTGGATTTTAGATTATAAATATTCATTAGAAAGATAAAAAGATTTCCTACATAATGATATTTTATTTATAATTTTTAGACATTAAATAATTTATTTTATTTATGACACAATGATGATACAGTAATTACTATAATAGTGAAAAATTAAAATAATTGATATTATAAATACCCAAATAAATATAATATGAAACTTTTAATGAATTAAACTAATTTTCAAGGATAATATGATATATTGGGATTGATGTAATTGACTTTGTCCGATGTAATAAATCTGTTATGAGTTTCACAAAAATCAACTATTGAATAGTTTCAAAATTGACATAAAAGAGTTCTTAAAACAAATATTATATTATTAATTGATATTAAATTCCTAAAAATCTAAGGTTCGGCCAAGAGACTTATATAATGATAGGTTCATCATTAATGTACCACTTGGGGGTCTCTTGGATGTATATAGTAAGTTTATTAACCATATTATATAAAAATACAAAGAGACATTGTAAAAGTGAAACTAATTAACTTAGAGTTAATACTTAAAGATAAGGTTAATATAAGTACCCAAACCTATCTAAATTTTATTGGTTGAGTGGTTTTCGACCTATCCCCACCTTAACCTTTGAATAATAAGCTTTGGAGCCATTAGAAACCGAATATGAATTTATTATAAATTAATATTTCTAGCTTTTCCAAAGGTGCCCCTCACCCCTCTTATAAAAGGGCACTCCTCCTTCTCATTTCTTCACACCTTCAAAGCCTTTTGGTTCGGCCAAACTCTGCCCAAATACTCTCCCAACATCCCTCACTACAACCTAGAGGCCTTAGTTTGATCAGAAATCCAACCTAAGGAGCCCTTTTGATCAAATCAAAAGGAAGAACCCGAAGAAGAGGTAATGATTTCACCACCCTTCTCCAAGTTCATTTCTTCTTCCACTTCTTCTTCCTTTGTTCTTACCATTCTAAAATAATAACTCCAGTATATCACATATACTGTGATGTTATTATAAATATGGTACAACCATATTCAGTATTCTATCCACCCTTTGAATAACATGTCACCATACGTGCGTACGTACGGACTACCGTCTCCATGTCGTGGTGTAATTGTTATTAAATATAATATTATTTGGATGGGTATAATAATGATGTGTAACTCATGTAAATAATAAATATAACATGTTAATGATTCTGTATATATGATATACCATCCATTTATATGTTATTTTAATATCAAAAGAATGATATTGTCGCTCGTGCGTACGTACGGACTACCGTCTCCACGAACGCGATGAGATTCATTCTCCATCGTATCCATTCAAGTATAATTATCATTTGATGATTTAAAAATGATGTTTAAGGACTAGATATCATTCTGGATATGAATAAGATACAACAACCATGGCTTATGTAACAAAACATATAAAAGAAAATGGGTAAGTTAACTCCCGAAACGACGATAATTCTAAGATATTATTAACAAATCAATGTTAAAAGATCATATATGATATCATATTATTATATATGATTCTTGTATAATTTAATAACAACTATTTCACCATTATACAGGATTTTAACCTACCCCAACCAAGGAAAAGTACAAGGTAAGGGTTATTTCACAATCTCTTCATTATCCGAGGTTGTTTATATGTAATAATCTACTGGGATCTCTTTATCATCCACATCCATGTTTCTTAAAAATGTATTTCAAAACATTTTTTTCTATTTACTAGAATATGAGTTAAAGTCATTTATACCCTTTTGGACTTTTATAAGTGGTTTATAAAGGAATCTTTCAGTCGTTTTCAAAACAAGGTCCTTTTTAACCTTTTCGACAGAATTAAGATAAGAATGTTTTTTTACTTATACGGCGGGTGCGGCTACTTTCCGCCGTTATACAATCTTCAAAGTTTCCCTTACAAGATTATAAGAATAGTTTCAAAGAAAATGTTTTATTTTATATGTATCTTAAATGATTTGAAAATAAAAGGAGATATTTCTTTAAAAAGAATATTGATTTCATCTATGTCAACATCCTTTGATGAATTTTAAGATTATTTGAAGTTGATTTATTATGATACAAAAATTCTATATTTTATTGAAGGTTTTGTGATATGTTTGACTGTGGATGTGCTATTTTTATACCATTCATAGTTTATGGTGAAATTATTTACATTTCGTATGCTAGTTTTAATATGAATGTTTATGTTATATTTAAACCTTTTCATATGGGAATGCATTGGACTTAGTAAGTGACGGGTGGAGCCCGCTATAGCTCCTCGATGCATCGGTAGGTCTCATGAGACAAACTAGTGTCTTGGCACAAGGCCTTGACAAAATCTTATTTGTAGTCTTGGCACGAGGCCTTGGCTATGTGGTTATGATAGTCTGGCATTATGCATTCCAACATTATGAAAGTGGTTATTGATTTTTGCATGTGATTATTCGATTAGTAGAATATCCATGTGAATAAGTAAATGGAATTATTTCATTTTATTTATGCCATACCATGTTGAAAGTTCATATTTAAAAGGCTTTTGTTTTAGTTATACATTACCTTAAATGTTTATTCTTATTTATGAAAGTTTCCGCTATATTGTTATCCTTACTGGGCATTTGAGCTCACCCCTTTTCTATGTTTTATTTTTCCCAGGATGTGAAGAAGTAAGTTATGAATGACCTGCAAGGATTTTATGAGGGGTTAATAGTGTGGATTGTGGAAACATTATGTTGTTGTAGTAGTTTTTCATTTTATGATGTAATGTAAAACTTATGAATATATCTAGTGTTTCCAAGGCTACTAAACCAATCGGTCTTTCGATATTTGATCTTTCTTGTGATCATGCCAATGTTATGTAATAATGCACCGACTCTGGGTAACTGGGGTCGGGGCGTTACAGTTGGTATCAGAGGAAGTTTAGTACAAACCTTGGAAGCTAGATTTAGATAAACTCTGATTAGAGCACGTAGACCTAAGATGAACTTTGAGGATTAGTATAGAAGAACTTCCTAGAATTTTGGTATTGTAGAGATTTTGTGAGTTTTCCGAGCAATAAATCCCTGTCTGGATACGAGCAGTTAGAGGCGGCTCTGGCACAGATGTACCTAGGGGTAAAACCCGAAAACACCGCTTTGAGCTAGACTCGAACGGGAACTGGTGCACGACAACGGGCCTTGCTGCACTCTTGGTTACGACACTCCCGGGGGATATGCTTAGGATAACTCTCATTTTCTTTACAAATCATTATGAAGGGTTTATGAGTACATACTTCCTCAAAGAAAACATTTTTATGATTATGGATTATATCCATAAATAGTTCAATTTATGTTAAGTGTTTTATAAGTATGGGATTATGTGTTTTGATTCATAAACTGATCTAGTTTATGCCATGGTATAGAAATGGCGCCCAGTAGAAGGAATGAGAACTCCAGAAATACACATGATTCAAAGAGAAGGAAGGATCATATCTTTCATGGTCTTAAGCTAGAATTTATAATAGAAATAGTCTTCCATGTATTATCATCATATGAAGAAATAATATCATGTGTTGATAAGATAAGTAAAGAGTTTACTGAGTCCTATGGCTTTGAAGGGAAGCAAGAGAAGAAAAGGATGGAAGAGAGAAAGATGGATAAAGGGAAGAGGGAAAAGAAGAATTTTCCCATATGTGGTAACTGTGGAAAGAAACACCCTGGAAATTGCCTGAAAGGAATGGGATTTTGTTATAAGTGTGGAGGAAAAGGGCACAAAGTACATGACTGCAAGGGTAAGAAAATGGTTTCAAATGTACAATGCTTCATTTGCAAGGAGTTTGGACACTACGCGAACCTATGCCCCAGTCATCAGACTATGCCGCAAATGATGCTATTGGATAATAATCAAGTTATGATACTACCACAGATGAAGAGGAATGATTAGAGTTCTTATGTTGATTATATCAATTGAGTGTTGTATCAACAATGTACTTGTTATAATAATTATGGAGTATATAAGGATTGTACTGCAGTACTATTTCATTAAGGACTTGAGATGGTGTGGAACAAAGAAAAGTGACTCAGTAGCAGGTTAAATGTTTGGAAAATATATAGTTGAGAGAAAGATAAACCATAATATGGTTCAGATACCGAGGTGGTGATTTTAGAATAATACATGATTGATTTGGATAAATTATATTGGATATTATTGACTACCTTGAAGCTGATTAATGATTTGTATATTCCATCATTGTTGGGGTTTAAAACATTTTTGGATTAATGAAGTATATCCAGCATTCTATATGGAATAGGGGAGCATGAATGTAATCAATAAGGAATATGGTAATTCAAGATGTTTCAGTGTATTAAAAGAATACAAGATGAAGGTATTCATATGCTATTACGGGGTAAAAAGGATCTACATTATGTTTACCTTCCTTATAAATGTTGGACTGTGAGTTTGGATAGAAGTATTTTGGATAGTTCTAGTTTGTATTATTTTGGATTTCCATAAAAGGACAACCCGGAGGTCGGGCGGCAACCCGTCGCGTCCGGCAAGGCTGCGAGACTTGAACCCGCAACCGAAGGGCGACAAGGGTGTATCACCTACCACTGGCCCACGAGATGTCCTGGATTAAATAATTTAGTTTTTATTAAAAGATCTTGTACATGAATTATAAATTCGTTTATTTTGGAACCCTATACGAATAGTGTAAATAGAATTTTTTTTTACATTCTATTATCTTTTAGAGTGAAAGATGAGTTTGTGGTAGAAATTTATTAATGGATAAAACTCTAATTTTAAAGTAAGTATATCTCCTTATGATCTTATCCAATCTCATAAATAAATTCCTCAATAATAAGAAAAGAAACTTAGAATAAAAATGTTTTCCTAGATGGTACCTTAAGTCATCACTAATTTATGGCTTTGGGATTTTTGGCCTTTTCATAGCAATGTTCTCTACCACTCTCCATCAGATAATTGATGGTTAGATTTTTCTTCCATATCCATATTTTCTTACATGGAACCCTAGTATTTGTTATTTTCGGTAAACTTCATACTTTCGACTCTTTATTTTAAATAGAGGCCTCATTAATTCATTTTTCGATGTGGGATTTCAACTAAGATATTTTGAAACGTCAAAAATGTGTTATCCTAATACCCTATGTTTTGTTGAACCGATGGTATTTCAAATCATCATAGATTGATGAGTTTAAGGACCTCAATTTTATACTTGTTTGTGATTGATGACCTCAATCACTACCTATAAATATTTATGTTTTTCCTCCAATTATATGTCTCTAATTGCCACCAATGTTCTCCTAATCGAGATCATAATTTGGTGGTGACCCTTTCATTTCTCTTTTCCTCATATTAAGACTAAATTTTAGTAACCCAATTTCCGATGTGGGTTTTCCCACAAATATATTTTCTATTTTCAACCTTTTATTTTCGAAGAACAATTTCAAATTGCGAGGACGCAATTTATTGAAGGAGGGGAGAATGTAACACCCCAAGATTTCATAGTGTGTTATTTCTTCAAAATAATTCAATAACTTGCACTACACGCAACACTGAGTTCAATCAAACCATGACTTACAAAAAAAAGCCATTCAAAAGAGGTTATGAATAGTATTATCTAAATTTTAAACTTTATATAATCCTTATAATTTTAGAATCCATATTATGAGTTTCTTAGATATAATGCAAGAACAAATTCATTTTCAGTATTGCACTTTTATCAACTTTTAATAGTGAACCCTTTTTAAATACAATACTTTAAACTTTTGACTAAATGGGGACATCAAAAATTTAAAATGAAACATCCCAAGCTTCCACGGTACACTTTCTTTGAATAATACAGTAGCGTGTGTTGTACGCAACCTTGAGTTTTAACACACACCACAACCAATCAAACTAGCCGTTATGAATAGTAATAACTAATTTTTGAAATTATATATATTTTATATTTAAAAATGGACTTCATTTTTGGATTCAGAATATCAAAATTAGCCTAGGGTGAAATTTTGGTACTTTTCGGATAACTTTTATATTTTGATGAATAGTGAAAATTACTAAATTTTAATTAAAAACAACTTTTTTAATAAAAATAATTAATATTGATAAATTATTAATTTGAGTGGTTTTAAAGTATATTTAGAATATATTTTTACCATTTAATATAATGTTGGTCATTGGACATAATTTTACAATTAAACCGAGCATAAACAAGTGTCAATCTTTTGATAGTTATTATCTCTTAAAAACACGCTTTTTGTTTTGACAGCGGGAATTAATTTTAAATTAACTTCTGCCACTTCTGTGTTTTGAATTTAGGAAAATGGATTCCATATTTGGAATCAGGATGTTAAAATAGTGTAAATAGGTAACTTTTATTTTTAGACATTTTGAATAATTACTGCGGTAAATATTTTATTTACCATGGTTAAGGGTAAATCCGGTAAATAAGGGTTAACAAATGATATTATAATAATACTAAATTACCCTAAAACGTGTCTTAACCCTATTGGTGGATACATGGTCGACCATGGGAATCTTTGGGTCTATTTTGGGACCCCATGGATCCACTTGTAAGTGATAATGACACTTTATTTTAATTAAGTTAAAATGAATACAAAAATGACACAAGCATATATCTTTTAGAAAAAAAATTGTTACATAGGGTTATATATGTTGGATTTTAGATTATAAATATTCATTAGAAAGATAAAAAGATTTCCTACATAATGATATTTTATTTATAATTTTTAGACATTAAATAATTTATTTTATTTATGACACAATGATGATGCAGTAATTACTATAATAGTGAAAAATTAAAATAATTGATATTATAAATACCCAAATAAATATAATATGAAACTTTTAATGAATTAAACTAATTTTCTAGGATAATATGATATATTGGGATTGATTTAATTAACTTTGTTCGAAGTAATCAATCTGTTATGAGTTTCACAAAAATCAACTATTGAATAGTGTCAAAATTGACATAAAAGAGTTCTTAAAACAAATATTATATTATTAATTGATATTAAATTCCTAAAAATCTAAGGTTCGGCCAAGAGACTTATATAATTATAGGTTCATCATTAATGTACCACTTGGGGGTCGCTTGGATGTATATAGTAAGTTTATTAACCATATTATATAAAAATACAAAGAGACATTGTAAAAGTGAAACTAATTAACTTAGAGTTAATACTTAAAGATAAGGTTAATATAAGTACCCAAACCTGTCTAAATTTTATTGGTTGAGTGGTTTTAGACCTATCCCCACCTTAACCTTTGAATAATAAGCTTTGGAGCCATTAGAAACCGAATATGAATTTATTATAAATTAATATTTCTAGCTTTTCCAAAGGTGCCCCTCACCCCTCTTATAAAAGGGCACTCCTCCTTCTCATTTCTTCACACCTTCAAAGCCTTTTGGTTCGGCCAAACTCTGCCCAAATACTCTCCCAACATCCCTCACTACAACCTAGAGGCCTTAGTTTGATCATAAAGCCAACCTAAATAGCCCTTTTGATCAAATCAAAAGGAAGAACCCGAAGAAGAGGTAATGATTTCACCACCCTTCTCCAAGTTCATTTCTTCTTCCACTTCTTCTTCCTTTGTTCTTACCATTCTAAAATAATAACTCCATTATATCACATATACTGTGATGTTATTATAAATATGGTACAACCATATTCAGTATTCTATCCACCCTTTGAATAACATGTCACCATACGTGCGTACGTACGGACTACCGTCTCCACGTCGTGGTGTAATTGTTATTAAATATAATATTATTTGGATGGGTATAATAATGATGTGTAACTCATGTAAATAATAAATATAACATGTTAATGATTCTGTATATATGATATACCATCCATTTATATATTATTTTAATATCAAAAGAATGATATTGTCGCTCGTGCGTACGTACGGACTACCGTCTCCACGAACGCGATGAGATTCATTCTCCATCGTATCCATTCAAGTATAATTATCATTTGATGATTTAAAAATGATGTTTAAGGACTAGATATCATTCTGGATATGAATAAGATACAACAACCATGGCTTATGTAACAAAACATATAAAAGAAAATGAGTAAGTTAACTCCCGAAACGACGGTAATTCTAAGATATTATTAACAAATCAATGTTAAAAGATCATATATGATATCATATTATTATATATGATTCTTGTATAATTTAATAACAAATATTTCACCATTATACAGGAGGTTAACCTACCCCAACCAAGGAAAAGTACAAGGTAAGGGTTATTTCACAATCTATTCATTATCCGAGGTTGTTTATACGTAATAATCTACTGGGATCTCTTTATCATCCACATCCATGTTTCTTAAAAATGTATTTCAAAACATTTTTTCTATTTACTAGAATATGAGTTAAAGTCATTTATACCCTTTTTGAATTTTATAAGTGGTTTATAAAGGAATCTTTCGGTTGTTTTCAAAACAAGGTCCTTTTTAACCTTTTCGACAGAATTAAGATAAGAATGTTTTTTTTACTTATACGGCGGGTGCGGCTACTTTCCGCCGTTATACAATCTTCAAAGTTTCCCTTACAAGCTTATAAGAATAGTTTCAAAGAAAATGTTTTATTTTATATGGATCTTAAATGATTTCAAAATAAAAGGAGATATTTCTTTAAAAAGAATATTGATTTCATCTATGTCAACATCCTTTGATGAATTTTAAGATTATTTGAAGTTGATTTATTATGATACAAAACTTCTATATTTTATTGAAGGTTTTGTGATATGTTTGACTGTGGATGTGCTATTTTTATACCATTCATAGTTTATGGTGAAATTATTTACATTTCGTATGCTAGTTTTAATACGAATGTTTATGTTATGTTTAAACCTTTTCATATGGGAATGCATTGGACTTAGTAAGTGACGGGTGGAGCCCGCTATAGCTCCTCGATGCATCGGTAGGTCACATGAGACAAACTAGTGTCTTGGCACAAGGCCTTGACAAAATCCTATTTGTAGTCTTGGAACGAGGCCTTGGCTATGTGGTTATGATAGTCTGGCATTATGCATTCCAACATTATGAAAGTGGTTATTGATTTTTTCATGTGATTATTCGATTAGTAGAATATCCATGTGAATAAGTAAATGGAATTATTTCATTTTATTTATGCCATACCATGTTGAAAGTTCATATTTAAAAGGCTTTTGTTTTAGTTATACATTGCCTTAAATGTTTATTCTTATTTATGAAAGTTTCCGCTATATTGTTATCCTTACTGGGCATTTGAGCTCACCCCTTTTCTATGTTTTATTTTTCCCAGGATGTGAAGAAGTAAGTTATGATTGACCTGCAGGGATTTTATGAGGGGTTAATAGTGTGGATTGTGGAAACATTATGTTGTTGTAGTAGTTTTTCATTTTATGCTGTAATGTAAAACTTATGAATATATCTAGTGTTTCCAAGGCTACTAAACCAATCGGTCTTTCGAGATTCGATCTTTCTTGTCATCATGCCAATGTTATGTAATAATGCACCGACTCTGGGTAACTGGGGTCGGGGCGTTACACCGGTGGAGATTGAAGATCGACAGGAGAAAGTCCTGCGTGGATGGTCGATTCCTCTAGTGCACATCAGGTGGCAGCATGGGAACCTCTCGGAGAGCACATGGGAGCGGGAGGCTTAGATATGTGCACAGTACCCTCATTTGATTCCCTAATTTATGATGTAGCTTTACGGGGATGTAAATCCCTGAGGTGGGATTAATGTAAAGACCAGTAAATTTCAAGGAATTTTTTTTCTTAAATTCTTTTGGATTTTACGAGTACGCAGTTTCTGACGGCACATGATTTTGAGGCGCGGTGTTCCCGGAATCAATATTCGAAGTTAATCTCGGGTATGTTCAGTGAACAAACGAGCATGTTTTCCTATCTTTTTAATCAGTGCTCGAAATTGAAATCTGAGGGCACTAATGGAACCGCAGTGTCGGTAATTGCTTAAGAGGACCTTGTCCAAAGATGTGTTTACTTAGGAGGAGTTGTTAAAAATTATGGATTAATAAATAATTGAATAAAAATTGTGGAAGAATTTTTATTCTTTATCCTAGTGGTTATATCCGACATGGGGTAGTTAGGGTGGGACCCACAAGCCCCTAACTACCCATGTGATGATATTGGTGAGGTGGGTCCCAACCGAACCCCACCCCTTCACATTCCTTAAAACCCCTTAAACCACACCCCATTAATCTTCTGGTGTTTAATGTTGGCAACCCTTTGTATTTAATTATGTTACTTCTCCTCTTCCAATTTAATAATGCCAACACACATTAATTTAATTAATTGAACCTCTTCAATTAATTGAGTTATGTGTTTAAATATTTGAAATTTAAATGCATGACATGAATTAATAAAATAAGATGAGACTTATTTTATTTTGGGGAGTTGGCTTGTAGTGTCAGGATTTTGGGAGAGAACTCTATGTCCCTTTTAAATAACTTCATCTTCAAGGAAGAACGCCAACTCTCCGATGAAGAACATCGATTCGACGGCTCGGTTTCTTCATCCTCTTCTTCCTCCACGACAAGGAAGGAGACACCGATGATGATGGAAACGACACCATCATCTGTGGTGCTTTTCAACCGCGAACTTCCTTCGAGGTAGGGGTGAATTCTTCAAGTTTTATCTTCGACCTTTGTTGATTAAAATTTGGCCGCTTTTTATCGTTATAACGGGAGGAGATCGGACCGCACAAACACGACCGATCCTCCTCTCCTTTTTATGTTGATCTTCATTGATGATTGTGGTGAAGGTGGTTTGGTGTCATTGCACAGCACGAGAACGAAGAGGAATGCGGCCGGAGTCTGCCGTGGCGGTGGAGTGGGGCGCCATCGCACCGCGCTGGTGAGGCTGAAGGAGGGTGCGACCAGGAGCGGGCCGCGGCGGAGGGGCGTGACGCCGTCGCGCCACCCCGGAGCATCAAGGTGGGTCGCGGCCGGGGAAGGCCACGGTAGAGGGGCGTGGCACCGTCGCGCCATGCCGGTTGGACAGGAGCCGCAACGGTCTTCAAAGTGGCGGTCGGATGAGCCGGCCGCCAGCGCCACCTGGAGGCTGGAACCGAGGGGGTCCCACGGTTCCACCAAGGCTGGCCGTTTCAGAAACAAGGGGGTGGCGCCCCCTTCACACCCCGCTCGGCCAACAGTCGAGCCGCGGCCGGCTTCCGAGCCTGGCCACAGGCGGTGCCAGGCCTGGCCGCCCGATCCGGTCCGGGCCACCCACGCCGGGCAGGGCCGTCCGCGCTGGGTCGGGCCACCAGCGCCGGGTCGGGCCGCCAGCGCCGTACCGGGCCGCCAGAGCCGGGCCGGGCCATGCCAGCCGGGTCGGGCCACATCCAATCGTGCCGGACCCAGACTCGGGTTGGGTCCACCAGGTTTGGGCCGACCCAGGGGGTACTAGGCTGGGTCAGACCGTGCCCAGACCCCCTATATTCAAATCATGTTAGTTCAAACACCCATATCATAGGCTACGAACCTCTGATCGATGCACCGTCTGTTGCATAGGGATCCTTGGATCGAGATGGTCATTTCGTTATATTACAATCATGTTTTAGGTAAATTTTGGGAATGGCCGAGTTGGTTCGAACCCGAAACCAACCGAGCCATTGGAGCGGAAACACTTATAACTTAAGGACCGGACGTCGAATTGACGTGCCGTAAATTATGTTGAATTCCTCTTAGTGAGAAGGTTATTTTGTCTTACTTAACTCGAGGTTTGGATGACTATGGATATCAGCCGGGTTAGAAATGATCATATTTCTAACCGGGTCCCGGGAACGGAAAAGCCATTATCTCAAAGACCGGGCGTCCGAATGACGCGTCGTATGTCACGTAGAGATCCTATTAACGAGACGGAACTTTTTGATACATCAACTCTAGACTTTGTGATAGTTGATGTATTGGCCCCTTGGCTCATGGAGCGGACCCTCCCAGAATTGAGCGTGCTGTGTGCGGGAACCCTAAGCTGGCTGCGACTGTGATGACGATGACGACTGTACTTGGATCCTACATGGGTTCGACAGCGATGGTTACTGTATTTGGATCCTACCTGGGTTCGACAGCGATTGTTACTGTACTTGGATCCTCTGTGGGTTCGACAGTGATGACGACTGTACTTGGATCCTACATGGGTTCGGCAGTGATGGTTACCATACTTGGATCCTACGTGGATTCAGCCGCGATGGTTACTGTACTTGGATCCTACGTGGGTTTGACAACGACGACTTCTGTACTTAGATCCTACGTGGGTTCGACAGAAGAGATGATTCAGAGGCTACATATAATCATCTCCACCCCTCTTCGAAAGTAGTATACCTATGTGAGATGAGTCTTTACTTTCAATCGATATCATCAATATGATTGACTTGATTTACTTTGTGTACTAGGTTGTGTTTTCCTGTGTGGACTAGGTTGTACTTGGGCACGTGATTTGGAGAAGAACTGGAATTGATGACTTAGGTATATGTATGGGAATATACCTAAGTATATTTTTTTGATACTTCGGGTTTGTATCTTTCCTTTGTGGTATATCCTTTCTGGATTCTGGGAGGCCTTCGGGGGTCTCGGGGTCCCTACTGAGTATTGTATACTCACCCCTGCACGGGATATGCCCACACTACATAGTGTTGGTTGCAGATGATGGATAACGCTAATCGTGGATGAGGCTTGAGGAGTGGGATGGTATCCAGAGGTGTACTATCAGGCGGGACATACACGGAATGGGCGGCCAGACCCGAGGAGGATAGGAGACCATCTGTACCCACCCTTCAGGTGGGATAGCCGGAGGACGACTCGGTGGTTGCTGATTTACATTACTGTTGTTGTACTTTATTTTCAGTTTTACTGTACATTCAGTTGGGTTTTTATTCTAGCCAATTTAATTTTCACACTTACTTTTGTACTTAGTTTAGTTAGTGTTTACTTCAGCTTGTGTTCTCTGTTGTGTTTGTTTACTTATATAAAGGCAATGACTTCTCTTATAAAGGGATTTACGCCTTTGGTGCTAGTCCCCATCCCCTGGCCTATGGGAGGCGGGCTTGGGGTAGTCACGGCACGGGTCCCGAGGATGGGTCGTGACAAGAAATGTATGTAATATCCACTAATTCTATTAAACAAATTTAAGGAATTCTAGTTTTTTGGACTACCTAGAATATTCCCTAAAATGAACTTCTATATAAAGGATAGATATTCTACGATGTGGGGAGGGCACTACAATGTGATGTATATCATAATCATGTAACCATCATATTTTCTTCTTTTTATTCTCAATTGTCACAATCCTTTTCAATTTTGTTAGTAGGTTGTCATATAAAGGTCATATATTCTCCAGTTACACCTAAAACCATTAAAATTGGATTTGAGACAGGATCTATTCACTATGGAATAATCCTACACATATTCACCAGACTGCGAAATGGAATATTATCTATTATGTGGATCTCCCAAAATTTACAAAAAAACTAAAATCATATTTTCCGAACCATTATCATGTGGACCTTAAGTGAATTGTGAAGGAACTAGATTTTCTTATACCATATTGTTCATACAAAAAACCCATCTTCACTGTAGCATAGATTGATATGATCATGTCTCCACTAAGGTATAGTCTCTCACTATATGATGTGAGTCTATGTAGACCAATATTCTAATCACTTCCAAATTCAACATCTCTACCGCTTATAAAATATGTTGTGTCTTAAGAATTTTCCCTCTACCTTTGTAAAACATGGTATATAGCTTAAGGTGTGGTGGTCCATTATCTGAATATTTTTTCTTAAAACATGGTATCTCTTTCCAAGGTATGTTAACACTTCAAACCATTTCAGGATTCATCTAAATTGTATTATACAATAGGCTTAGATTCTTCATCCAACATCCAATCTTGTTATCCAATTCCTGTAATATTTTAACATGTAGACATTAATGAAGACCTTAGCATGTTGAAAAAAATAAAACTAAAAAATTAATATCAATAATGTCCCCTTTTTTCCAACAATAACTTTATCAACAATATGTCAATATTTATGCCTAAAAACCAAATCCCCCCCCCTTATAGAAGATAAATGAAAAGTTAAAATGTGGAGAAACATCTCATCTCATTTTTATTCTGATCTATTTCTGATATTTTAATGTGTTGCATAATATCACATTAATAATTAGAAAATAACAGTTGATTAATACACTCTATGTTTATATGGGAAAACATAGTGTAAAAAAGTGGGATATTTAATAAATATGGTATATATTTTCCATAAAAACCAATCATGTTATATTATTCTCAAAAACAAAAAAATAGGTTATGCTCTAAAAATATTTATCGATAAAGAATTATTTTTCACATACTTCAATAAACACCTTGAAACCATTCATGTGAAAGTCATAACCCCCCCCCCCCAATGTTCTCATAATTTAATCAACAACTCTCCCAATGATAAGTATATTTAATATATTCATAAAAATGGAGTGCAGGTGTGGTTCTCATACCTCAATTCTTGATTTCATAGAGTTATCCAAATTTTCATGAATATTTGTGTGGAATATTCTGGTAAAATTTTTCTCCCCCTCATGGGATGTAATATTTCCTCTTCATCATGGAATGGAGTTTCTTGTAAAAATCAACGCATTTATTTCCACAAATTATATCCTTCAACATCTCCATTAATTCCATTAAAATAAAAATAAATATATAAGAATAATGTGGAATAAAGAGTGACCTATTTGTTCCGCAAAAGTAACACTCAGGCTGAGAGTTTCCCATCATTCTATGACACACTTTTCTTCTTATCTCAAAACTTTTAGTTTCATAAAATTATTTAGTATTTATACTTAATTTATTCTCTAATTAATTCATATCATTTTTTATCTTCTCATCCACTTATATCTAATCTAACCATTTTATCAAGTAGTCTTTCCTGATATTTTTCTTCTGCTTCTCATTTATCTTATTGAAATATTTATCTTTTTATGGATTTTATTTAACTTCCTTCGTATTTTAAAAATTATTCCTTTTTGCACAATATGGAATCTCACCCTGTATTAAATTCATAAAAATCTTGGTTGGATGACCCACCTAAAACATATTCAATATAATAATTCTAGGTATTTAAATCTATTTTGAGTTTCCCTATTTTTTATAGATTTAGTCAGTTTTTTCATTATGTGATATTTTATACCCTATTTCTCACTAAATAACCCCTATTGTTCATGCCTATTTCCTTGAAATAACATGTTTAACAAAAAATAATTTATGTATATACCTTACACAACACCATAAAAAACTTTTTAACTAAGATCTTCTAGTTTGAGTGATGTTTTTTCTAGATTCATATTGAAATTGTTGGGAAGAAATTTTTTCCTTCTTTTTCCAAATTAAAAATGGTTTTCTTGATGTGTTCATCTATAAATTTCATGGTCCACCATAGTCCATGATTATTTTGAGACATTCATAGACCATTATAACTTGTTTTTCTTTTGAAATAAAAGTACAATATTTTAACTGATAGATGGAATCCTTCGTCTCACTTTCTTGAGATGATTCTCTATTAACATACACTGATTTATTGATTTATTTTCTATACTTTTTCTACTTTGATTTAACTAAAACACGCGTGGATTGTGTTTCTTAAAACTCCACTCCTATAGCATCCAACTTCTCCTCAAGATCATATATCATTTTTTCTTTTTCAAAAATCTTCAACATTTTTTCTTGACCTCAGAAATATTAGTCACGTTCTTCTTGAAATACTCGTCATTTTCCATATCCGACTTATTTTTCATTCCCAATATTCATCTATTATTTATTGAGGTATTGAATCTATACCAATCCGAATTATGATTTTTCTTTTATATTCAACACAATTTATATTATTTCTTATCAATAATCATCAATGGATGTTGATTCTATGATTTCATACACACTATGAATGATATCAACTTCATTGTCCAAATAATTACTTAATAAAAATATTTCTCATTCTTTAATAAACAATTCTTCTTAGTACAAAAACAGTGATTATTATATTTTATTATCAATTTTTCTTCATTCAAGGACTTTCTTCTTCCGCATATGATTCAGATTCCAAAAACTGCTTCATTTGGGAAATTTTTTAAATATGATCAATATCATTGAAATTACAACATGTTATAAATTTCATACATTTCCCTTCCATTTTCCATTTAAGATTATATTTGAAAATAGTGTAACAATCAAATTTAAATCTCCACCATTCAAGGCATGTCAATCATTGAACTCTTCATTTACCTTATATTTCCATTTTCTTATGGATTCAAATTAAATATCATTTTTTTATTTTTATTGAAAACTAGATATTTCATTATTTCATAATATATGAGAATGTTACGAAGTTCATCACAAGAGAAATCAAAATATCTTTCAATGATTAATCTTTTGGATCAAATCTATCAAGAAAATTCTTTATAATATTTTTTAAAATATGGGAGTCTTCTAAATTTTCAGAAATTAAAAAAATATTTTTGGATATCTCATTCACCCTTGTAAAATAGAAATCTATATTCTCATAATTATCCATTTTAAAATCATAAAATCTACTCTTATATAGTTTTATATTTTCATCGATCATATTGAAGTTTACATAAAACATTATTCTCAATTTATCCTATATTTTTAAGAGTTTCAAGACTCATTACTATTGTGTATGAATTTTTATAAAATGACATCAAAATATAATTATCTCCCTCTCCATCCATCACTAAATTACTTTTTTCAGCATGATTCATTTGATAATTTTTAATAATTTTTTATTTCCCACTAAATTAGTAACTCTTACTTCAAAACCAAGTGAAAATAGGTATAGTAACTTCTTATTCCTTCTAATGTGAAAATTTGTTCCATCAACGTTGAAATCTCTTCTACTATTCTTAGATGTAATATTATAATGTTTCTTGGATCATAGAGGTAGCATGCCTTTGATACCAAATGTTGTTTCCATGGATGTGTTTGGTTATCTTTTAGAGAGGAAGGTGAATCATTGGTAAATTATTTTTATGAATTCAACTTCTTAATCCAACCCGTATATTCTCTTCCTTTTATGAGAATATGGATAAAAAACTCTACACATATACTCCTTCAACACCTTTTAAAGTTGATGATAATTCTTATACCACTAGTCATAAAACATCATCCATATTATTAATGATCTTGATCTTCAATATATTTAATAATTAGGTAATAGTTCATCCTATTTGATGGATTAACTCATGGATTAAGACTCCATCCTCAATTATCACATGTTATTATTCTCAAAATTATTTTCTCCTCATATTTTATCACTTATCAAAATTCTATCAATTATTTTAGATATCTTATGAACATATTTAAAATAATTATTAAAGTTTTAATTTGAATTTAATATTATAATTCAACTCTTTAACTCCATTAAAATACTCTTTTAATATCCCTTGGATCAACTATAAATTTATCTTCACATTCAAATTTTAAATGGAAATTATAAATTGATGAGACCATTTGTTTTTTTGTGTTTCTTCACAATTTTCACAGGCCTTTCTAATATGGTTAATAGTTTTATGTCAAGGAGTCCATGAATTCTATTGCAACACTAACAACCATTTTACTAGGTTTTGTTACATTATACACACAGTATAGTGTATTCCTTCAAATATTCACTTGGTTGGGGCATGGAATATTAAATATGATGTGGATGTCCCAAAATATATTGAAACAATGAAATCCAACTGACTGAAGAATTTTAGTTTGGACCTTAACTATAGTGTGAAGTTCTATAATTTAACAGGGCCATATTCTTATTGTGGATTAACTAGCTTCATTATGGCACAGAGACCTCTGATTAGGACTCCCCTGTGGTGTGGTCTATCACTCTATGGTGTGAGGTAATATAGACTAGTTTTTCACTTATTGAAAAATTTAAAATCTCTACATCATAGAAAATATGTTATTATGTTATCCTTTATCCTATTCATTTCTATGACATGGTATACAGCTTTTATCATGGAGGTCCTTATACTGCATGTTTCTATTTTAATCTCGGTCTCTCCTTCAATGATAGTTTTTCACTTTAAACAAATTTGAGATTAACTCAGATTAGATCATACCAAAAATATTATATTATTCATTTACTTTTATTCACTTCATGTTCTTCTTCAACATACTCTAATAAATAACTACCTTCTCTTATTCATAATAAAATATACCTCACAAAGTGAAATCAAAATTCCCCCATAAGAAATATAGTATGAAAGGAAGCCTTTATTAAAACACTATCATGATTTTGTATATAATTTATATATCCATAACAAATAAGTAAATATTTTAATAACAATATAAGAAAATCCATAATTTTTTCTATGAAGAAAAAGAAGAAAAAATGATGACGTTGCAACTAAAAAAGCTATATAGATTTGTATAGATGATGAAGAATCAGAGGTAGAGTCAGATAAAGAGTACATTGAAGAAGATACATATACACCTCAGAGAAGAAATTTGATAACATATGTTGATCCATAAAATTTATGTTAATGTTTATCTTCCCTAATAGATTAAGGTGAAATAAAAATGTTGATCATGAATTATGCACATTTTTATGTGAACTGGGATATAAATGTGGTGGATTAAAAATATAAAATCATTTAAGATTTATTTATAGGTATCAAATGTGTTGGTTGGATTGTCATAGAGTTATAAAACACTTCTCTAAGTAATAATGAAGCATACTATATCATTGTAAATAAAGAATTCCCTCAAATTATTTAGATAAAGCAAATATTAGAGGATGTTAGGGATGATGTAGAGAAGCCTATGTGAATTGACTATGATAAAAAGAGTGTGATAAAATTCATGAATAATACCATATAATACTATCATAATAAGAATATAAAAATCTAAAATATCTTTATTAATGAATATTTAGATAAAGGAATGCTCAATATAGAGTATGTTTGAACTAAAGATTTTGTTGAAGATATCATGACTAAATCATTGTCCAGTCTGGTGTTTTCGGAAAAACATCTAAACCTCGGTGTTCAACCCCCTCCCTAAACCATATGAGGCTCTGGATTACCCCTACCCATGATTTCAACAATTTTTAACTATTTATGATATGATATAGTTTTTTGAGGTATATGATCTATGGTTTTTGTTTTATTTCATGAAGATCATATAAATATTTTTGGGCTTCTTTTTAGAGGACATAATGGTTGGTGAAATAGTGTCATTGTTGAAAATATCTAATTGAAGGGTATTACATAGTATTAATGTAGGGGTAGAGTTGGTTAGTATGAAAACAATTTGAGTTCTAGTCTATTATGAGCCATGAGATACTCTCTTGAACTCTAGTTTTCTACACTATAAAATTCTTACATATACTAGGTGTGATAGATGAATATTTCATTTTTAATTTAGATTCTTTCAAGAATTTATATAGTTTTTCTCACTTAGGATTGAAAAAAAACCCAAGGTGGGAGGATTTTGAAACCTATGTGTCTTATGATGGGTTTTTTTCAATCCTTTTTAGGGTTGATCCCAGGATCTCAGTAAATTTTTAAGATGGATTTGAAATTTTGAAATCAAGGTTGAGGAACTAATGAAGCTGATCTAATGGAATTGCTTTCAAGTGTTTTCCAAATTTTGGGGATGGAAAAAATAGAGGTTGTGGTGAAGTTCCATGTAGTTTTTGAAGTAAAGTAATGTATCCCCCATGGCTAAGAACGTGGACCATTTAGTCTAGTATATTGTCTAGTTGTTGAGGATCAATGGTCGTTAAGGAATTATGTGGCACATATACTATATATTATAGAATTATACTCCATGAATGATCTCATCCTACCATGGGGATGAGTATGCTGTTAAAAAATTAACTACATGGTAAGTAGAAAGATACTATTTGAGAGAGAAAGTTTTAATTAAAAGGATTTATTGGATAGTACGCAGTTATAGAGAAATATTTTTTAAATGACCATGAATTCAATTATGTGATCAATTAGTGTACTATATGGATAATAGAGGGATTACACGACCGTAATGGAAATAAATTCCACCACTAGAAAGGTAAATTTTCAGTTTCTGAAAAACAATTTACCGGATTAGAGAATTATCCAGTGTAATTTTCTTATAAATACCTACCTAATCATTTTATTATGGATCAATATGAAGGGGAGAAATATTCAAAGATAATTTAGGGGATAAATAAATGTAAGAGTGATCCACATAGTAAAAACTCTGAATTGATTACATAGATTCGTTAGTGGAGTAAGAGTGTTTTAAGGGTTTAAAAAAGAGGTCTGTGATGTTTTATACATGTCATGAAAGGATAGTATGCATTTGAGGTAGGAAATTTGTAATAGAGGCTCATGTAGTAGAGTACATAGTCCATAGGGTTGTTCGTGTGGTCATTATAAGAAGTTATATAGGTTTTTACGTGGATTTAAGTCAATGGTACATGAATATGAGTATATTTTCTGTGAGGTTGAGTATAAAGTGAACTTGGTTACATGTGCTTACTACATGAAATATAGTTTTTCATAGGCATTAAAATAAAGATCAATGGTGTTTAATTTATATATATCATTTAATTTACTGGATAATCAACTTAAAAATAACTTGATGAAAATAAAATAACACTTTCATGACCACATGGAATTGAACTTCAAGTCGATACACTGATTAAGAATTCATCCAATGTAGTGTGCAAGGATTATTTGACCAAAGTTATATGAGGGAGGTACTTTGTTATCCTTGAAGTCATTATAATGGAAGTGTCTATTAAATAGAGTGACCATGAATAAATAATTATAATACAAAAAATATATTAAATATTAGTGGATTCTTGTGTGGCTAAGACATCACTAGTGTATGCTACAGGGATGATCCCTTAATGTTGAAATATGTAAAATTGAGGTGTTACATTTTATTATTGTGTTATTATGTTTTGTTAATGTACATTACTTCCAAAAATATAAATAAACTTACACCAATGTAGGGATATGAAACTATAAATAAATAAAAAATATATGAAATCTTGATTCGCGCCTCCCCTCTTAAGGAATCTCTAAGAATAAACCTCCTCTGAGTTTATGTTTTTTTAATTTAGACTTTTGAAATTATTAGTTTACATGGGCCTATTTTATGATACATATTAAAATTAGAAATTTTTTTATATTTTTCTAAAAAATTAAAAAAACTACTTAAAATCACTATCATTTTACTTATCAAGTAATTATTTCATAATGTGAATGGAATGACTAATATTATATTTTTTATGTCTAGATTTATAAACATTACCATCACTCTTACAATTTTGTTCCTTTTATCTACATTTTATTCACATATTAATCTATTAAAATTTTTACATTGAATTAATATTTTCTTTTATTTATTTACTTCCTCTAAGAAATTTTCATTGTTTTTTATCTTGATTATATAGTGAATTTATATTCTCTAGTTTTTATTTCCATTACCATTTCTATTGGGTTAGTTTTATTGTTACTTAGAAATTTTCCTTTTATATCATATACTGATTTACCTAACCCATCGATCTACTTTTTATTCAGGGATATGGATGCTTACTTGATTACTCTATAATAATTGGTCAAACCATACTTTAATTATGGGAAAAATAGATTTTTTTGAATATATTGTGTGTTTTTAATACTATAATACTTGTTATGAAAAATCATTTCCATTATCACCTTAGTTGTTTTTTTATTTTATTAAATATCTTACAATTGTTCAAGATAATTTTTTATTTTATTTTATTATTATTTTACAGTAAATGGTGACTAAAATTGTTTCCCTTCTTGTAAATTCATTTAAGTTTTATTACTTAATTTCTAGTGATATTTCAAGTATGAAATGAATGATATATACAAACTAAAAAACATTATTTAATCTTATGATATAGATTTATCACTATATGGGATATAAGGGGGTAATGTCATGACCCAGTAATCAGAAACCAAAGTCCTAATGAAAATGACCACATAGACTCATGAACATTCTTTTGATCACCAAAGTCATGAAAATAGTGACAAATGATAAAATAAACCATTGGGAAATGATATTTTCTCAAAATACATAAACTAATGTGAAATAATGTGTAGTTAATGTAAAATGGTTTTATTTACACATTTTAAATTCAAAATCATGATAAAATAAGTTTAATAATATTAAAAATCAATGTAGAACAACAGACTATGACTTGAAAAGAATAAATATGGTCAGTGCCTAAACAACTAACCTTCATTCCAGATATCCATTACAAAAGTACAATCCTGGAAAACATGGATATTATGCTAAAAAATAATATTTATATATAGGTGTTGATACTAATTAATGATCTATAATTTTAGACATAAATAATTAAAACATGAAATAAATGATTGATTCACTTAGATATACAATACCTTTTTCTATTTAGAGTTAAACACCCCAACTCTAGTAACCCAGTGTTAAATCTCCAAAACATTCCATAATATTCATGTGAAGTGAATTCATATTTTTGTTTTCACATAACCTCATGGAGGCTCTTCATTATATTGTGATCAACTTTGGGAGTTAAAATCATGTATTATGGATCTTCTTCAGCTGTTGTATATGGGTGTGGTGATAACCTCATAAAACTGCTTCACGCCATGCTCTATTTTCCATGCGGACTACATATGTGCATCGTATGGAGATTTCAATCTAATATTTCCATATTTATTTTACATGGTTCACTAATATGCACTCGACTAAGTGGGTATAGTGCCTCTCTGATTCAAGTGATGCATAATATTCTTCATATAGATATTTTCTTAGGAGACCCACTGCGCACTTGGCCATGCTAGTGTTTCTCTACTTAGGGAGGTGTACCTTTGTACAGGGTCTTCCAAACATATCACCATGTCCATGCACAGCATATTGTGAATCCATGCACTAGTCATCATAACATCATCGTGTATCAACTTGGAAGATTCATGTTTTCACATAGCCTGTATTGGGAATTTCATCCATGCACTTCAGAGGTTTTTCACACATAGGGTATTCCCGAAACTCATTGTTTGCACAACAACCCCATTTCATGTCGCATGTACACAACTGGTGGTGGTCTCTCAAAAATTCTTCACATTTTTATCTCCATCTGCACACTCTGACAAGAAGTTGGTCTGATTTTATACTTGATGTGCATCAGCCTCATTCATGAACATGACATTCAATAATATGGTCGTGAAATAATTGTTCCATGTCAATAGATCACATAGATGAACATGGATCAGTGATTGGATTGATCTATTAATGGAATTAATTCATCTGAAAGTCGCATCAGGAAAGGGGAGATGGAGTATGGTCCAACTCATGCACTGATCAGGGAGCACAGTTCGGTTGGATCATGATTTCAACCCTAGGTGCAACAAGTGTCTACTTTAGGATATTTTGGGGTGTAATATCAATCGAATGCGCAATAATATGGATGAAACCCATGTACCATGAGGTCAAATAAATGATTAATGATGTTATTTATTCATCACATGTTATGTATGACATGTGTTCTTCCCTGAAAAAATGTGTGATGTGAAATTTTGAGCATCAATAAATGACACCCCATAGAATGAGACTTGTTCAACGTGAAAATAACCTAGTTCTAAGATAAATTTACATCACATTGGTTCATATCTAAATGATGATGGATTCCTTATTTAGTACACCATCATTAAATGGATCTAATAATATTTATATGATGTTGTACATTTTTCTTTTTTCATTCCTGATGTGTATGATATTTTGTTTCTCTGATATTATGAGAATTGCTAACACGACACATCATTTTCATTTGTATTGAAGTAAGATTAATGATTTTAATTGAATAATTAAATCATATCATAATTTACTTGAGATAAGCTCATGAATTCCCCCCCCCCAACATGATATTATTTATTGAAAATATGTTCAAGATATCTTTCAATCAATCGATTTATATAAGCATCATCTGGGTATGATATATGTTCTGAAGGGAGAGATCTATATATTCTTCCCATGATAATAGGATTTCTATGAGAATCATAATCATTATATGGTCATTTATTGGGCCTTATAAGAATTTTAAAACTAAATAACTGATATGCTGTATTTTAGGGTATTTCATCTAGGACCTTTGTACACTATAGTTTAATGGTATTTGGGCTTGGACCTTTGGTGTGTTGTTGTTAAGTGGTCTCTGATATTGTACCTTTGGTGTATCATAGTTTAAAGTGTTTTATATTAGACATTAGTACGCTACAACATAGGGTATTTGATCACTGACCTTTGGTGTGTTGTAGTTTAGGGTATTTGAGCTTAGAACTTGCACTAACAACCATGGAATATAGTAGAGACATTCTAGGAATTATCTAAAACACACTGATGTGTTCGGTTCTTCTATGTTATTGATAGGGATCACAATGATTTTTGTTTATTTCATGAAAGGAAGATATTCCTTTAGTTGGGGTGTTGAATCTGTGATACATTGATATCATAGACTTGAAAATATAAACTACACTCTTTTCCAAGGTTCATAAAACTTTTATAGAACTAATAATGGTTGAAAGAGAAATACTTGTGATTCTAGATCCACCTGAATGGTTGAAATATGGGTGATATAAGTCACAATACCAAAATCTTAGCCATGTTATGTGGGATGGGGTAAACATGTTGGGAAAGTACCTCAACTGTAGGAGGTGTCAGGTTCTGCCTCAGTTTCACAGAGGATCATAGGCATTGAATATCCTTTCTTGTAAGGTGGACATTCCTTTTGTTGATGGGTCTAATCCCTTCTTCATCAACTTCATGGCCAAGAAACGCAGATCTCAACTTCTTTATTAGGTTCATAAAATATTTTAGAGGACTCAAACATCTAGATGATGAAGTTGGGTATGGATTGGGAAAAATCATTGAAGGGTTATAAAACAATAGAAAAAATCATCTATTGATGGAATATTGATTCCTATTTCCTATGGTTTTGAATAACGAGGTGTGGGCCATCAAACGGTTCTAGAATGGAGTGTCACAACCCTACTTTGAAAAATAGGTACAAAACATGGTAACATAACATTGAGGACATCAAATCCACTTGAATAGTCTAGTTACAAAAGTTATAAATCATATCCCATGAATATCTGAGTTAACTAGAGAAAAATAAAATCAGTGGGTACAAGTCAATAAAGCCTTCATTATTCCACAAGGTAAAGGTGATAACTCTTGTATTTAAGGGGGGGCTTCCTTGGATCCGATGGTCCATTCGACAAAGTGAGTCCATATTAACTGTTTGATACAGGGAGGTTCCATTATATAAAACTTCAAAGTAATAAAGGTTTTTTATGAAATGTGTAATATAAAATATGGTTTTAATAACCCTAAAAGTTGTTTAACTACTTATAGAACATATTATCACATCAAGGAGATGTGAAAAATAATTTCCCTAACTTTTTATTGTATGAGGGGGTTCTATGAGCATAGTATGAATTTTAATAGCGCCACAATGTGAAACCAATAAGCTTTATGCCTCAATAATTTGTGCCCAAATTTTTTCCTTAACTCTACAGATTAAGAGTTTAGTGACTGCATAAATTATTTTTCTCATGTCATCTTTTATGGGATTTTAACTTGAGATGTTCTTTGTCTCCTTTGCTGGCTATTTGTGGTCTTCTGATTTGGACCATTATAGGATAGAGTTTATGGTCATAAAACATTAGGCAAAGTGTATTTAGTTTATGTTCTTGAATCAAGAGAAACAGATATGAGAGATTTCACACAAGATCCTTTTTAGGATACCTATGGTCAAGATTATAACAAATCTTCCATTTATTAACACACTAACACTTGATTTATTACATGAAATCATACTTAATAAAATCCAAAAGATTGATAAATATATTGTCTTGGGGAATTTTGTAGATGAAATTATAACTTAAAACATGAAAAATAAAACTTCATTATTGAAAACTACTTTAACTTTCTAAAAAATATTCCTTCACACTTAAAACTACAAGGGATAACCTGGGGACATGCATGTGATAGGGGTGAGATTTAAATCCCAATAAGTGAATAAACATGGAATAAGGTAAAAATGTTAAAAAAATATGAATATAAAGGTCTATATAAAGATTATAAATCATACAAATTAATGGAAATATAATATATTTCATGATAACATAAAAGAAACATGGGAAATGTGACGACAACATAAAACATTTCATCAGAGGTCAAGGATTACTAAAAGGAAATAAAAATGGAAAATTTCTCATAAAGGAATCAAGTTTCTTCATTGTCCCAAAATGAAATATCATGATACTAAACATTACCCAATCCATTCGAGTGTTATATAATTTTGGGTGCACCCATCACATTCATTTCAATATAACTCTGAAGTGATCCTCACAAATCATACAACATGGGTTCATACATCATCATATTTTATTAAATGATCATGGAGTGTGGAGTAAAAACTTGTAATTACCAAATTAAGAATTTATAAGGTTATAAATACGAATACCCCTGATAAGGAATGGGTATGGTATTCATTGTACAATTGCTTTGGAATGAAAAATCACGTTGAAATTTCGGCAGCCTAACAACATCGCTTTAAAACTCACAAAAAGGGTTGATGAGAAAAAAGGGTCTCTCATAATTTGAAAATAATATGGTAGTTAATAAGTTAATTAAAATAAATATCCCATAATTAAGAATTATATTTATAATTAATATGATAATAAAGATATGTGATTTAAGTATAGTAAGGAAGAACTCTTATGATATTTTGGCATATTAACAGTTGTAGTTGGGATAGATTAATGAGAGATAAAGGGGTATCTAATCATTTGGACATCATAAGGGTAGTATGGGAAGGTACAAAAAAATACTCAATCATAAGGAATTAAAAATAAAATGTTAGAAATTAGAGGAGATTCTTGAATAAAGGTGATAGAGAAAGAGAGAGGAGCCCTTAGCTTAAGAGTATGTCCCCAAAAGACTGAAAAGGGATTATTGAGAGCTTGGGGAACCTTAAAATGATTATAGAGAGAGTAGGAAAGAGTAATTATGTGATCCAAGGATTTTTAGTGAAGAGAAATTTGATGTTGTCTGGGTTTTTATAGGAAATGAGAGGGGAATTCATTAATATTTCATTAACATAGATTTTGGACTCTATATAATAATATATTTAAAACCAAAAACCTTACAATGGATTTTGCCCATGGTTTCTGATAAATTGGGGATATTTTCATTATTTTATTAGGAAAAAGGACTATATTATTTAAATATTACCCCTGAATATGAGTAGATGATTTAAACTTTTAAATAAATGAATTTAAAATCAAAAAATATATTATTTGTTTTGGAAGATTGATAAAGACTTTATAAAATTAAAAAAAATAATTTTAAAATCATATTATTTTAATGGGAAAACATATATATGGATGAGGATACCCATTATAGTATTTATAAAATCATTTTTCGTTCATTATGATGTCATAAAACACATAGTATATTTATATGGTATTATATTTTTACAGAAAACAATTCAATTGTCTTAGAAAATTATGAAAAATTAACTGATGGACATTTTTGATTATTTGATTCCAATATTAATATTTATTTTATATAAATAATTTTATATGTATGTTCATTTTCACTTTTGAAAAATAATAACCAGAATTTATTAAAAATAATGGGTTTTTACAATAAAATGTTTTTGAACCCGAATAAAACATCACATTCGACTTCATAAAAAGCATATGATCATTTATATATAATAAAAATAATTTATTAATAATATTTAATTATAATATTATTTATTTCAAAAATAAATTAATCCATCAAAATAAATTATTTAATTAAATTGAATATTACCACAAATATTATTCATGTTTTACAGTATTAAAATAAAAATATATTCAATGTTCCATAAAAAATAATATACGTAATAAATTTTATAAGGTATTGATACATATACATTTAATACACCATTGTTCACCCTAAGAGTAAGGTGTGCGCCAACAAGTCTATCATGGGGTCATTTGACAAACATGGTTTGGGATGTGATCTCTATGAGCTTGAACTTCTCCTATAAATGTTTTCTCTCATGAAAAAGTTGTTGTATCTAGAATTTGGATTTGTCAAGGGTAAATCCTATAGATTCTATATCCATCATAACCTTTAATAAATTTACTTTATAGGGTACAATAAAATTGTATGAGTTAATCAAATCCTTTTTCTAATTAAATTGGACTTCTTTAAAGCCCCATTTTATACTAATCTTCTGATCACTGTTTAATGGATATATTATCAATGTTAAATATTATTATAAGTATTTTTATTCTAATTCCATATAAAAAATATGTGTATTTGATTCTAATAACTGTATTAAATAATAAATCATTAAATCCTAGAGGATTTTATTTATAACAGTTTGGTTCATTACAAAGATCACTCCAGCATCCTTCTGAGATTGATGTGGAAATGTTGTAAATCATTCCTTGAGTTCCTCAGGTCATGATAAATGATATGGGACTGTCATTTTATGGAATTCCTATAACACCCAAAGATTTTTGGTTTCTCCTTAGTGATGTTATGATTTCAAGAATCATAAGGACCTTTATATCGGACCAAGATGTCACCAATTTGTGGGTAAAATCCCTTCTATGTCAATAACATGGTCAACAAATAGATATCTTTTTTCCTTTTCAAGGTAAATGAATTGTTTATGTAGAACTTAGATGATCAATATGTAAATCATGGTATATGGATGGAGGTTTTTAAAAAGATGGCATAACACCCTGTACTCTGGTTGACCGGGGTAAATCTCTTGTGGTCCTTCAATAATAAATGATGATGAGTGATGATTTTCACAATTTGTCATCATGTAGTAGGGGTGTTTCCTATATAGTTTAACGATGTGTAGTAAGGACATATTTATTGTGCGTTTTTACTTTCATGTGACCATGATGTTTTCCTTGCAGTTAAACATCATGTGTTAAGGACATGGGAACTGACACGATGTGATGGAATTATGTTTTGGCCCATGAATGGAATTATTGGAATGACCATTTATCCCATGGATATGGGGTGTCTATCCACATGTAGTTTTTGAAATCTCTTTTTGTATAACATCATTTGGGGAGGACGGAGGCGAACCGACGTGAATAAATATGAATGTTGTGGATGGTCCAAAGGGTGGAATTCCAGGGGTTTCTATGTTTCTCATGAAAATTGTAATCAGACCACCTATAGTTTGAAAGATTCAAGAATTTTAACATCTTGTGCTGTGGATGTGGGACCCACAATGTGAAATGCTGATATTTCTATTAGGCCAATGAATGAAATTATGGGTGTTGCAATTTATCCCATGGTGTTTGGGAATCAAGACACATTTAGTTCTTAGTGAATCTACCTGTGTAGTTCTGAACCATACTCAAATAGGGGGAATATTTATATTGATTTTTTTTGTGATTGGGCCCCGTGTTAGAAATTCAAATGTCGCTACGTATCCTTTGAGGGTATGAATCAATTCAAATGTAGTTTTTGAAAGGTAAATAATCCATATAGGTATGAACATATGTAGAGGTGGGTATTATTTTCCTTCGTTGTTGTAGTTGTGACTAGGATTAGAGATCCAGATATCTCTATGTATCCTATGATGACAGGAATTAAGACACATGTAGATCTTGAGGAATCATGATGTTCTAACTTCATGCGTTGAGGATGAATATGGACCATCATGAAAATGTGGTGATTTTATTGATGATCCCAATGATATAAGTATATTAATCACTACATATCTCATTAAAATGAGAATCAAGTGACATTTAGTTCTTTATGAACCGTAAAGTTTAACGTCATGTGTCATGGATTAATGGTACACCTATTATGGTCTTCCATTCAAGCATAAGATGAGCCTATTGAAATCTATTATTCCTTGTTCATGTAGGAAAATACCTTATTGATAATCCTATGCCCACGTGATCCATGATCAGTGTGAGTAGAAACGAAGGTAAATGGACTATTTAACCATTCGAAGGTATTGGAGAGCTGGATAGAGGAATTTTTGTATCATGTGGTGGTTGGTCCAAGATAAAAGATTGAGGTATCCATACATATCTCATTGGAAGTGATAATCAAGACATACAGGGTTCCTTAAGACATATATTGTTCATAAGGAACCATGTAGTTAAATGTCATATGGAAAGGATGTAGGTGAGTTGATGTGAATATAGATGGATATTACAGATCTGTGTAGTATTACATCATGCATTGAGGACATTATCCATGAAGATTAAGGTCTTGTGGTAAAGAAAATTGGATCAAGTAACATGGAATGAAATTAATCATGTGGATGAGCCCAAGAATTGATATGAAGGTGTCCCTATGTGTCATGTGATGATATGCATCAAGACACATGTAGTTTTTGAGGAACTATATAGTTTAACATAATGAGGTTATGATGGGATCCAAATAGTTTAACAGTATTTGATCAGGAAAAATGATTGGTCTTAATTTGGTTTTTATTCCCATTTGATATCAATTATATAATGTACTTATTGAGAAACCTCACATTGGGGGGTGGTCTTACATGCTCCCCATCCCTGGTGGCCACTGAATAAGTTAAATTAGGATACACCTTATGTATGACATAAGGCCCTTCCCAGATGAGTTCCAATTTTGTGGGCCTTTTTCCCAGTATCATTAGGGTATTGAGAGCCCGCACTAGTTCTCTCGGATGGAATGAATGGAGGTAGACCTTTTTATTAAAGGCCCATGTGATCAGATTCTGATGGATCTCTAGGTTGTGAAGTGTGTACAATCTATTCTCATCTATCCATTCAAATTATTCTAGCCTATTTTACAATTATATAGAGAAAAAGGCTTATCATACATGGATATTACATCATTTTAGATGAATATTTAGTACATTGTAAAAATACATGCCTGAGGATTGTAATATTTTAGTGTCTTTGAAAACATGGAAATAAAATCTTCTATAATCGTGAAATATCATCAACATATCCCATAAATATTTACAGCATTATCACTTCTACCTAAAAAATTTCATCATATCCTATGGTGAGGACACAAAATAAATGGGTTATAATAGGTGCTCAGAAAGTGTAAATAAAGAAAATTTATAAGCATAACATGAAAAAAATGGTATGAAACATGAGCATAACAATTAAAGGTCATACCCTAAATATCAGATATCATAATAATGATTTTAAATTTAAAATACATGAATCCTAATTAAATAATGATCCTAATATATGGGAGAATAACATAGGAATGAAACATTGGATTTTGGAAAACACATATAAAAACCCTATGTCAAGGTGACCTACCAAGACCTTTGTAACATGTTATTCTTGGTTTAATCACCGGTGTACCAACATCTGGATTAGGATTCCCTCCTCTTTACCCTTGTGTTTTAGGATTGGGATTTCCTCGCATGTACCCTCTTATTTTAGTATTGGTATGTTATCCCATGTTCCCTCTTGTTTTGGGCTTGGGATTTCTTTTCTTGTACCAACTTCTTTGTTGATTGGGATGTTCTCCCCAAATCCTTATTGTTTCATGACTGGGATGTTCTCCCCTATTACCCCCTATTTTTTATGGTATGTTCTCCCATATTATCTCTTTTTGTGGGATCGATATGTCCTCCCATGTACCCTTCGAGATCATAAAACATTTATCATTACCCAATTCATTGGAGGGAGATATAGGTTCCACCTGTCACAAAATGAAATCATACATGCATGTGCCACACGACATTTATCATATCATAACCCATTTAAATAGATTGTTTCTATAAACATAAAATCATATCTCATGAAATAAAATGGATATCATTAATATTTCATCACATCATAACCTATAGAAACCATATAGGTTTCATAACCATTTCATCAATGCATAACCCATGAAAAGAAGAAGGATTGTTAAACATAGAACATGTGGAAAAGAAATGAATTTCAAGAACATATAACCCATGGAAGAGAAATGGGTTTCTTAAATACAATGGGTTTAACCATAACCCATTCATATAATAGATATGAATAGAACCATTAGATCCTTTCTTATAATGTCATTATTAAAATAAATGGATTTTTTGATAAATGGAAAATAATTTCGAAACATATTTCAAAAACATTTCTTGAGGAAAATATATTTTCTTGTTTGAAAGAATAGTTTTCAATACCTAAAACCATTTAAAAATATTATTCTATGAACACATATTGAAAAATTTTAAAAAAGGATTGAAATTATTTTTGGAAACATTTTTTCATTAAATATTATAATATATGGTTCAAAACATTTTAGAATCATTTTTCTTTGAAAACACTTTGAAATCTTCTAAAGAGGGCATGAGTGTGTTATAAAAACAATTAGTTGAAAATACATTGAAAACATATATAAATCTTGAAAAACATTTGGAAACCATTCCTTTTAAAATACTTTGAAAAATTATAAATAAATCTTGAAAAAATTTTGAAACCCATTATTGAGAACATTTTTGTCAATATGGTCTTTTAAATACAATAGATTTATGACCCAAGAGAGAGAAAATCGGATTTTACATAAAACATTATATTAATTACCAAATAGTGTAAAAATAGTACTTATACATGGATATATGTTGAATGAACATAGGAAAAGGAAACTCATTATTTTTATTGAAATATGTATCATAATATTTCCTCAATGAAATCATAAACAAAGATAATCTCAAACTGTGATGAGATTGTCAAAATAAACCCTTATAACGTGATAACATGGGAACATACTATCCATTTGAGAAACAAAAATTACATGAATTTTATAATATAATTATAAAAATTATTTTAAAGATATAACATTTAAAATGGAGTTATATAAACCTCAAAAAATAAATTATGTGCATAACAAAACATGAGTCTCGTGGAAGGCATTTTGAGACAAAACTACTTTACCGATTTAGTGACTTTTAAAACGTAAATCCCATGAAATAATGATATTAAAATTGACATGTGAACACACATAAATTTAATTATAAGATAAATATAATACAATCATGTAAATTAAATACACCACACAAAATTAAAGAGTGCTGAACATAACATGTATCTCGTGGAAATTAAGAGTGAGATGGAATCCCCTTACCTTAGGTATTGACTCTCTCTGTACTCATACTAGTTTCCTATATAATTTTTTAAGGTTATTATAAATATTTTACACAAACTTATTATTATACATAATAAAATATATGGTTTTATGATGACCATATATTACCCGCTCATTAACGATCCTATGTTAAAGTTTTGGTCTGGGTAATATTCTTTTTGTTCTTTGCATGTGTCTTAATTTGTTATATATTTGGTCCTTATACTTATATCATGATTATATAATGTAAAAAAAGATATAAATATATATTATATACAGTATATTTGTATTATAATAATCTATATGATATAATATTACTAAATGGAATAAATCGTTCATGGAGACGGTAAGTCGTACGTAAAAATGAACGTTCTTTTAGTCTTTATTATCGTATTGAAAAAAATTATGTAAATGACATATATATATAGTTATATATATATATATATATTAATATTCAAGTCGAATTAATATATCATATATATCATATACATTCATTAAACCCATCCTTAATACCTTTCATGGGGTGTGCGAATGAATCAAATTGCATTTAGGGGTGGTAGTCCACAATTCCTCAAGCGAGACTTTCGTATTAAATCCAAGTAAAAAAGTAATGATATGTGTGTTGTAAAAGTATTAAATAATATTAAATACATATTAAATATAATATATTAAATATATAAACTTTTTTTCTTTCATAATGGGCACCATGATTTCTTTTAAAGTAGAAATGAACAATCATCGTTTCGTGAGCTCGTAGTTCGTCGTACTCAAAAACAACATGTTAAACATCCATTAGATGGAGGTGTGTGTACGTTTAGGTCATAAAATTTGTATAATAACATTATATTATATGTATTATAATATTTTTTTCACATAATAATTTAATAAATGTTTTGGATGGGGTAGAGATGGAAAATAAATTGAAAAGATCTTAAAAGAATAAGTTACCTATAAATTAGGTAATTCCTTTTGGTTTGTGAAAAAGGGATTCATTGGGAAGATTTATTCTCAAAAGGGGGCTTGAAGGTATAAGGGAGTATTTTTGGGAGGCTAATTTGGCATATATTTTATGAACATAGGTGGTTTGATAGGTATGCGGAATGGGTAGAGGTGGTGGCCTTTTATAGGGAAGGAAATGAAATCAATTTGAATTTCCAGAAACAAGTTATCTGTGCACCTGATATTACATAACAAAATTCATAAAAATATTAAAAAACTAAATAATGGAAGATTTATGGACGAAATATGAAAATAATATGGGTTTTTGACTAGTGGTTTGGTCATTTGGGACCTTAATTTTAATGTTTAGTCCCTATTTAAGCCTAATTTGTGTAACACCCCGACCCCAATTACCCAGAGTCGGTGCATTATTACATATCATTGGAATGATCACAAAAGATCAAGTCTTGAACTACCGATTAGTTTAGTAGCCTTGTAATCACTAGATACATTCATAAAGTTTACATTACACTATAAAGTGAAAACTACAAAAACATCTTATCTCCACACTCATATCCCCTTATACTATCCCTGCAGGTTATTCATTTATTACTTATTCACATCCTAGGAAAAATAAAACATAGAAAGGGGTGAGCTCAGATGCTCAGTAAGGATAACAATATAGTGTAAACTTTCATTAATAAACATTAACATTTGAGGCAATGTATAACTAAAAGAAAAGCATTTTAAACTTGAACTTCAGCATAATATGGAAAAAATAAAA
The DNA here is from genome assembly GCA_963277665.1 of Viscum album. Lineage (NCBI taxonomy): Eukaryota > Viridiplantae > Streptophyta > Magnoliopsida > Santalales > Viscaceae > Viscum > Viscum album. Next base: position 1,821,065,567 of record OY728135.1, on the reverse strand, counting down.
TGATATAATGCCATTTGCTTATTCACATGAATATTCTACTAGTCGAATAATCACATGAAATATCAATAACCACTTTCATAATGATGGAATGCATAATTCCAAACTATCATAACCACATAGTCAAGGACTTGTGTCAAGACTACAAATAAGTTTTTTTCAAGGCCTTGTGTTAAGACACTAGATTGTCTCATGAGACCTACCAATGCATCAAGGAGTTATATCCGGCTCCAACCGTCACTTACTATGTCCAATGTATTCCTCATATGAATAGTTTTAAACATAACATAAACATTCGTATTAAAACTAGCATATGAAATGTCAATACTTTCTCCATAAACCATGAATGGTATAAAAATAACACGTCCACATTCAAACATATCACAAAACCTAAAATACATTATGGAAGTTTTGTATCATAATAAATCAACTTCAAATAATCTTAAAATCTATCAAAGGATGTTGACATAGATGAAATCAAAACTATTTGAGAGAAATATCTTTTTTTAAATCATTTAAAAGTAACATAATTGTAAAATAAAACATTTACTTTTATAATATTCTTATAAGCTTTTAAGGTAAGATTCTATGATTTTATAAAGGTGTAAAATAGCCGCACCTGCTGTATAAGTTAAAAAGACATTCTTACCTTAATTTTGTCGAAAAGGTTAAAAAGGTCCTTGTTTGGAAAAAGACGGAAAGATTCCTTTCAAACAATTTTATAAAAAGTAAAAAAATGGTATAAATGACTTTAAACCATAGTATAGTAAACAGTAAAAATGTTTTGGAATATATTTTTAAGAAACATGGATGTGGATGATAAAGAGGTCCCAGTGGATAATTACGTATAAAAAACCTCAGATAATGAAGAGATTGTGAAATAAACCCTTACCTTGTATATTTCCTTGGTCGAGGGTGGGTTAACCTCCTGTAAAATATTGTTATTAAATTATAAAAAAATCATATACATAAATATGATATCCTATAATATCTTTTAATATTTCTTTGTTAATAATATTTTAGTATTATCGTTGTCTCAGGTGTTAACTTACTCATTTTATTTTATATGTTGTGTTACATAAGCCATGTATGTTATGTATAGGTTGTATCTAATTCAAATCTAGAACTATATCAAGTCCTTAAACATTATCTTTAATCATAAAATGATAATTAGACTTGAATGGATACAATGGGGAATGAATCTCATCGTGTTCGTGGAGACGGTAGTCCGTACGTACGCACGAACGCTACTTCCATTTCATTTTTCATTTTAAAAGGAATAAAAACCAAATTATACATAGGTATATTATTATTATAGTATAATATAATATCTTATATGTGTTACTTAATTTCATTAACACAATCCTTTATACGTTCCATGTATGGTATGAACGAGTCATATCATTTTGAGTGGGCAGTAGTCCGCACTTCCTCAAATGAAATTATCGTATATATATACCACATGAAACGAATAATGGTATGCTATAAAATGGAATTAAAGAATATTATATATAAAATAAATATCATTAATATCATATTTAATTATAGTTCCATAATAACGGCCACCATGAGAGGCGGTAGGATATAATTGACCAATCATCGTTTCGTGAGGCGTTTGGTTGTCATCCACAGAAACATTATGTTCTTCACCAATTAGATGGAGGTGTGTGTAAGTGTAGTTCGAATACTTCTCATAAAAATATCCTAGTGTATTTAGGATACTGTTTTTGGTACAAAAGAAAATAATAATAATAGTTTAGGGGTTGGAGAAGTAAAATAAAATAAAAGAAGCTAAGAGAAATCGTTACCTTTAATTTGGGTAACTCCCTTTGGTTTGAACGAAAAAAGACTCTTGAATTGCCTTTTTTCACAAGGTAATGATTCTAGGAGGAGAGGAGGGATGTAGGGAGCTTAATTGGGCAGAGTTTGGACGATCAAAAAGGGTTGAGAGGTGTTAGAAATTGGTTAGAAGTGGTGTCCTTTTATAAGGGGGAGGAGGGGATCTTTGGGAAAAACTTAAAGTATTATTTTATAATAAATTCATATTCGGTTTATAATGGCTCCAAACTGGATTATTTAAAGTCTAAGGTGGGTATGGGTCTAGAAAAACTGAACCAATAGGTTTTAGACAAGTTTGGGTCACTATTTTACCCTTATCGTTTAGATTTAACTCTTAGTTAAATAGTTTGACATTTACCATTTCTCTTTGTATTTTTAGATTATATGGTTAATAATCATACTATAAACTTCCAAGATAACCCCAATTGGTTATTAATGAAATAACTATCATCATATAAGTCCTTTTTCCAATCCTTAGATTTTGTGTAATATTATATCAATTAATAATATAATATTTGTTTTAAAAACTCCTTTATGTCAATTTTGACACTACTTAATATTTGAATTTTTTAAGTCTAAATAACTTTATTAATTCGAACTAAATTCTTTTAATCAATCCTAACATGCTATATTATCCAAAAAAAATCGTTTAATTCATTAAAAGTCTGAAATTAATTTTATTTGGGTATTTATAATATCAATTATTTTAAAATTTCACTAATAATGTAATTACTGCATCATCATTGTGTCATAAATAAATTAACTTATTTATTGTTTAAAATTTACAAATAAAATATCATTATGTATGAAATAGTTTTATAATTCTAATGAATATTTATAATAGAATTTATCTTATGTATAACCCTATATTAAAAATGATTTAGTTATCAAACATTGATTTTAACTCTTTTAACTCTTCTTTGAATTAAATAATAATAAATGTCCTAATCTAATCCATGTGCACCAAATAGGTTCATATTTCGTTCCTAAGGTTTTTTTTGGTGAATTATACTTATCCAATAGAATTAGGACATGTGTTAGGGTAATTATAATATCATTTTTACCCTTAAATACCCTATTTACTTTTTACCGTGGTAAATAAAAGTAAAACATTACTATTCACCAAAAATTATTTTTATCTTATTGAACCACATTTTACTCATTGTTATTAACCGTATCTCTCAGAGTTTTGAAATTCCACTCACAAAAGAGATTAAATTAAGTTTTATGTGAATTTTCAAATTCTCCTAGGAGGTGGGTAAAAGATGATAAAAGTTTAATAAAATTTTTATATATCTAAAATTATTATACACTTACTCTAATGAATTACATTGAACTTATATAGGTATTAATTACCTATTTTTTACATAAAACAAATTTAAATAAAATAAATAATTATTTAAATAAAAATTCAGTTTTAAACTATAACTCAGTGTTTTTCACTATTCATCAAAAATTAAATGTTTTCAGAAAAATAAAAAAAAATTTACCCTAAGATAATTTTAATATTACAAATTCAATAATGAAGAATATTTTACCAAATTCAAAACATAGAAGTTGAATTTATTAATTTAAAATTAATTCCCGCTATCAAAACCAAAAGGCGTATTTTTAAGAAATAATAACTACCAAAAGATTGACAGTTGTTTAAGTCCAATTTCAAAGTGAAATTACTTACAATGACCATAATTGGATTAAATGGTAAAAATATAATCTATTTATACTTAAAAACCATTAAAATTTATAATTTAACAATATAAATTATTTTTATTTAAAAATTTGTTTTCAGTTAAAATATTGTATTTTTCACTATTCACCCAAATATGAAAGTTATCAGAAAAACACCAAAACATTATTGGAACTAAATTAATATGTACCCATTATAAATAAGAAGTATATTTTTTCAAATTGAATATATATAAAATTTTCAAGTATTGGATTTAAAAAGGCTTCGCCATTAAAATGCGGTAAAATTGCATTTTTTGAAAAATACTTATTTTAGCAGAAAAAATGTATTTGTTCTTACATTATGTCTAATAAACTCATAATATGGATTCTAAAATTATAGGTATTATATAAAGTTAAAACTTTAGTTAATACTATTCATAACCGCTTTTGAATGGCTTTTTTGGTAAGCCATGATGCGCTAGAACTCGGTGTTGTGTGTAGTGTAAGTTATTGAATTACTTTGAAGAAATAACGTACTATGAAATCTTGGGGTGTTACATTCTTACCTGCTTCAACAAATTGCGTCCTCTCAATTTGAAAATATTTTTCGAAAATAAAAGGTTTAAAATAGAAAATACCTTTGGGAAAACCCACATCGGAAATTATGTTGATAAAATTTAGTCTTAACAAGAGGAAAAGGGAAATGAAAGGGTCCCCTCCAAATTATGATCTTGATTAGGAGAACAGTGGTGGAAATTAAAGAAATATAATTAGAGAAAAAATGTAAATAATTATAGGTAGTGATTGAGGTCATCAATCACAAACAAGTGTAAAATTGAGGGCCTTAAATTGATCAATCTATGATGATTTAAAATACCATCGGTTCAACAAAAAATATGGTATTAGGATAACACATTTTTTGTTTTAAGATTCCTTCACTAAAGTATACGAATTAATTTCTTCATAGAATAAGAGAAGAAGAAAATATATACTTTACAATTAGAGTCCCATCCTTTAACTAATTTCTACCACAAACTCATCTTTCACTCTAAAAGATAATAGAACTTAAAAATAATATTCTATTTATCCTATTCGTATAGGGTTCAAAAAAATGAATTTATAATTCATCTAACAGATTTTTTTTTAAAAAGACTACATAATTCAATCCAGGACATCTCGTGGGCTATTGGTAGGTGATACACCCCTGTCACCCTTCGGTTTTGGGTTCGAGTCTCGTGACCTTGCCGGATGTGACAGGTTGCCACCTGACCTCCGGGTTGTCCTTTTATGGAAATCCAAAAATAATCTCAAACTAAAATAATCCAAAAATACTTCTATCCAAACTCACAATCCAAAAGTTATAAGGAATGTAAACACAATGAAGATCCTTTTTTTTCATAATAACATGTGAACACCTTCATCGTATATTCTTTTAAAACACTGCAACATCCTGAATTACCATAAAACCTTATTGATTACATTCATGATACCTTATTTTTTATAGAATACTGAATATACTCCTTCTATCCAAAAATGTTGTAAACTCCAAAAATGATGGAATATACAAATCATTAATCAATTTCAAGGTAATCAAGAATATCCAATATAATTTATCCAAATAAATAATGTATTATTCCAAAATCACTACCTCGGTATCAGAACAATATTATGGTTTATCTTTCTCTCAACCATATATTTTCCAAAACCTTAACCTGCTATTGAGTAACTTTTCTTGGTTCCACACAATCTCAAGTCCTTAATGAAATAGTAATGCAGTACATTCCATATATACTCCATAATTATCATAACCAGTAAATTGTTGATACAACAATAAAATGACATAATTCTCTAATAACAACATAAGAACTCTAATCATTCCTCCTCATCTGTGGTAGTATCATAATGTGATTATTATCCAATAGCATTATTTGGGGAATAATCTGATGATTTGGACATCGGTTCGCGTAGTGTCCCAACTCCTTGCAGATGAAGTATTGTTCATTTGAAAACTTTTTCTTACCCTTGTAGTCACGTACTTGGATTCCTTTTTCTCCACACTTATAACAAACTCTCATTCCCTTTAGGAAAGATACAGGGTGTTTCTTCCCACAATTATTACATATGAAAAAATTCTTTTTTTCCCTCTTTCCTTTATCCATCTTTCTCTCTTGCATCTTTTTCTTCTCTTTCTTCCCTTCAAATCCATATGACTCGGAGAATTATTTATTTGTCTTTTTAACACATGATACTATTTATTCATATGTTGAGAATACATGGGAGACTATTTTCCTTCTAAATGTTTGCTTAATACTATGAAAGATATGATCCTTCTTACTCTTTGTATCATACGTATTTCTAGAGTTCACATTCTTTCTACAGGGCGCCATTTCTATATAATAGCATAAACGATGTCAGTTTATGAATTGCAATGACTAATTCCAAACTTGTAAAATACCTAACATAAATTGAATGGTTTATGGATATAATCCATAATCATAAAGATGTTTTCACTGAGAAATTATATACTCATAAACCCTTCATAATGATTTGTAATGAAAATGAGAATTATCCTAAACATATCCCCCTGGAGTGTTGTAACCAAGGATGCAACAAGGCCCATTGTCGTTCACTAGTCCACGTTCGAGTCTAGCTCAAAGCAGTGTTTTCGGGTTTTACCCCTTGGTACATTTGTGCCAGAGCCATCTCTACCTGCTCGTATCCAGACAGGGATTTATTTATCGGAAAACTCAAAAAATATCTACAATACCAAAGTTTTAGGAAGTTCTTCTATACTAATCCTCATAGTCCATCTTAGGTCTATGTTCTCTAATAAGATTTTATCTAAATATAGCTTCCAAGGTTTGTACTAAACTTCCTCTAATACCAACTATAACACCCTGACCCCAGTTACCTAGAGTCGGTGCATTATTATGTATCATTGTAATGATCACAAAAGATCAAGTCTCGAAAGACCGATTAGTTTAGTAGCCTTGGAATCACTAGATACATTCGTAAAGTTTACATTACATCATATAGTGAAAACTGCAACAAAATCTTTTCTCCACACTCATATCCCCTTATAGTATCCCTAAAGGTCATTCATAAAATACTTCTTCTCATCCTGGGAAAAATAAAACATAGAAAGGGGTGAGCTCAGATGCTCAGTAAGGATAACAATATAGCAGAAACTTTCATAAATAAGCATAGACATTTGAGGAAATTTATAACTAAAACAAAATCCTTTTAAACTTGAACTTCAGAATAATATGTAAAAAATAAAATGAAATAATGCAATTTACTTATTCACATGGATATTCTACTTGTCGAGTAATCACATGCAATATCAATAACCACTTTCATAATGATGTAATGCATAATACCAGACTATCATAACCACATAGTCAATGCCTTGTGCCAAGAATACAAATAGGTTTTTGTCAAGGACTTGTTCCAAGACACTAGTTTGTATCATGAGACCTACCGATGCATCGAGGAGCTATAGAGAGATCAACCCATCACTTACTATGTCCAATACATTCCTCATATGAAATAGGTTTAAACATAACATAAACATTTTTATTAAAACTAGCAAAGGAAATGTCAATACTTTCTCCATAAACCCTGAATGGTATAAAAATTACACATCCACATTCAAACATATCACAAAACCTTCAATACATTATGGAAGTTTTGTATCATAATATATCAACTTCAAATAAGCTTAATATCCATCAAATGATGTTGACATAGATGAAATCAAAACTATTTGAGAGAAATATCTTTTTTAATCATTTAAAAGTCACATAATTGTAAAATAAAACTTTTAATTTTAAAATATTCATATAAGCTTGTAAGGGAAAATTAGGTGATTTTATAACGGCAGAAAATAGCTGCACCCTCCGTATAAGTTTAAAAGACATTCTTACCATAATTTTGTCGAAAAGGTTAAAAAGGACCTTGTTTGGAAAATAACGGAAAGATTCCTTTCAAACCATTTTATAAAAAGTAAAACAAGGGTATAAATGAATTTAACCCATAGTATAGTAAACCGTAAAAATGTTTTGGAATACATTTTTAAGAAACATGGATGTAGATGATAAAGAGGTCCCAGTAGATAATTACATATAAACAACCTCGGATAATGAAGAGATTATGAAATAAACCCTTACCTTGTACTTTTACTTGGTCGAGGGTAGGTAAAACTCTTGTATAATCGTTAAATAATTGTTATTAAATTATAAAATAATAATATACATAAATATTATATCATATAATATCTTTTAATATTTCTTTGTTAATAATATTTTAGTATTATCGTCATTTCGGGTGTTAACTTACTCATTTTATTTTATATGTTTTGTTACATAAGTCATGTTTGTAATGGATAGGTTGTATCATATTCATATACAGAACTATATCAAGTCCTTAAAAATTATTTTTATTCATAAAATGAGAATTATACTTGAATGTATAAGATGGGGAATGAATCTCATCGCGTTCGTGGAGACGGCAGTCCGTACGTACGAACGAACACTACTCCCATTTCATTTTTCATTTTAAAAAGAATAAAAATCAAATGATACATAGGTATATTATTATTCCATTATAATATAATTTCTTATATGTGTTACTTAATTTCATTAACACCATCCTTTATATGTTTCATGTATGGGATGACGAGTCATATCACTTTGAGGGGCGGTAGTCCGCACTTCCTAAAATAAAATTATCGTATATATATACAACATGAAACGAATAAAGGTATGCTATAAAATAGAATTACAGAATCTTAAATATAAAATAAATATCATTAATATCATATTTAATTATTGTTCCATCATAATGGCCACCATGAAAGGCGGTAGGAGATAATTGAACAATCATCGTTTCGTGAGGCGTTTGGTTGCCATCCACCGAAACATTTTTTTTCACCCATTATATGGAGGTGTGTGTAAGTTTAGTTTGAATACTTCTCATAAAAATATCCTAGCATATTTAGGATATGGGTTTTGTTATGAAAGAAAATAATAAGAAGAGTTTCGGGGTAAGAGAAGTAAAATAAAAGAAAAGAAGCTAAGAGAAATCGTTACCATTAATTTGGGTAACTTCCTTTGGTTTGAACCAAAAAAGACTCTTGAAGTGACATCTTCCTAAGGTAAGGATTCTAAGAGGAGGATAGGGATTTAGGGAGATTAATTGGGTATAGTTTGGATGAGCCAAAGGCTTGAGATGTGTGAGGAATTGGTTAAAAGTGGTGTCCTTTTATAAGGGGTGGAGGGGCTCTTTAGGAAAAACATAAAATATTATTTTATAATAAATTCATATTCGGTTTATAATGCCACCAAACTGGATCATTTAAAGTGTAATATGTGTATGGGTCTAAAACCACTCAACCAATAGGTTTTAGACAAGTTCAGGTTACCATTTTACCCTTATCGTTTAGATTTAACTCTTAGTTAAATAGTTTGACATTTACCATGTCTCTTGGTATTTTTATATTATATGGTTAATAAAATTACAGTAAACTACCAAGAGAACCCCAAGTGGTTCATTAATGAAATACCTATCATAATATAAGTTATTTGGCAGAACCTTAGATTTTTAGGAATATTATATAAATTAATAATATAATATTTGTTTTAAAAACTTTTTTATGTCAATTTTGACACTATTTAATAATTGATTTTTTTTAAAGTTTTAATAACATTATAAATTCAAAAAAATTCATGTAATCAATAAAAACATGTTATATTAACTAATAAAATTATTTTAATTCATTAAAAGTCTCAAATTATATTTATTTGGTTATTTATAATATCAATTATTTTTATATTTCACTAATAAGGTAATTACTGCATCATCATTGTGTCATAAATAAATTAAATTATTTAATGTCTAAAAATTATAAATAAAATAAAATTAATTAGGAAATATTTTTATATTTCTAATGAATATTTATAATATAATTTATATTATTTATAACCCTATATTAAAAATGTTTTAGTTATTAAACTATGATTTTAGCTCTTTTAACTTATCTTTGAATTAAATAATAATAAATATCCTAATCTAATACAAGTGGACCAAAAAGTTTCAAATTTTATTCCTAAGGTTGTTTTTGGTCGAATTATAAGTATCCAATAGAATTAGAACATGTGTTAGGGTAATAATAATATCATTTTTACCCTTAATTACCCTTTTTACTTTTTAGCGTGGTAAATAAAAGTAAAAGGTTACTATTCAAAAAAATTATTTTTATCTTATTGAACCAAATTTTACTTCTTTATATTAACCGTGTCTCTCGGATTTTTTAAATTACACTCATAGAAGCGGTAAAATTATGTTTTATATGAATTTGCAAATTCTCCTAGGAGTTGGGTAAAAGACGGTGAAAAGTCCAATAAAATTTTTATATATCTAAAATTATTATATACTGACTCCAATGAATTACATTGAACTTATATAGGTATTATATACCTATTTTTACATAAAATAAATTTAAATAGAATAAATAATTATTTAAATAAAAATTCAGTTTTAAACTATAACTCAGTGTTTTTCACTATTCATCAAAAATTAAAAGTTTTCAGAAAAATACAAAAAATTTAACCTAAGATAATTTTCATATTACAATTTAAATAATGAAGTATATTTTACCATATTCAAAACATAGAAGTTGCATTTATTAATTTAAAATTAATTCACGAAGTCAAAACGAAAAGGGGTATTTTTAAGAAATAATAACTACCAAAAGTTTGACACTTGTTTATGTCCAATTTCAAAGTGAAATTACTTAAAATGAATATAATTGGATTAAATGGTAAAAATATAATCTATTTATACTTCCAAACCATTAAAATTTATAATTTAACAGTATAAATTATTTTTATTTAAAAAGTTGTTTTCAATTAAAATATAGTATTTTTCACCGTTCAGCCAAATAAGAAAGTTGTCAGAAAAACACCAAAACTTTATTGAAACTAAATTCTTATGTCCCAATTCTAAAGAAAAAGTTTATTTTGGAAAATTGAATATATAAAAGATTCAAATATTTTATTTAAAAAGGATTCTCCATTAAAAGGCGGTAAAATTGCATTTTTTGAAAAATACTTATTTTATCTGAAAAAATTTATTTGTTCTTACATTATGTCTAAAATACACATAATATGGATTCTAAAATTATAAGTATTATATAAAGGTCAAAATTCAGTTAATACTATTCATAACCGCTTTTGAACGGCTTTTTTGGTAAGTCATGGTGTGCGAGAACTCGGTGTTGCGTGTACTGCAAGTTATTGAATTACTTTGAAGAAATAACGTACTATGAAATCTTGGGGTGTTACAATTTGGCCTTAGCTACTGTGATTAATTGTAATCACATTTACTAATCATTTTGGTCCAATATTAACAAATATTATTATAATCGTAACATTATAATGAATACAATGGTGTATGTTATATTTTTAAATTTTAATTCACAGAAGCAGAAAAATTAAGATTAATGTTAATCCTGCTGACGAGACGTAGTAATGAGGCTTTTAATTAGGAAAATGATAAAAAAATATGTAAATATTTTGTATTTAATTTCAAATTTAAATTGATTATACTGAATTTAATTGTATTAATAGATGTAATATTTATCTAATGTGTCCTTGAAACATATTTATAATATAATTTCGCATTGATAATTAGTTAGAAAAAAGGAAGTTTTTAAGTAAAAAAAATATTTTTCACTATTCATCAATAAATGAAGATTCTTAGAAAAGCCACATAAATTCACCCTAGGATAATTATGAATTTATTAATTAAAAAATGAAGTTTATTTTATTAAATTAAATTTATAAATAAGTCTAAATTTAATATTATTATTAAATTTGGTTCATTCAATAAAACAATATTTTTAACATAAATGACTTTACCAAAAATATTATCTTTCATTATCAATATATTTTATTTATATAAAAAAATTATAAAAAATATTTGGAATGTAGTTATTATTATTACTTTAACACTCTTTAACGGTTATGTTATAATTATCTCAATTAATTAATCATATATATATATATATATAATATGTTTCATAGAAACCTAGTGGTGTGTTCATCATATGCCAAGTTGGTGTTGCTTGTAGCGCAAGAAAAGACTGTATTATGTGTGAAAGGAATTTTTGACTTAGTGTTTTAATGTATATATATATATATATATATAACTATTTCCAGTGTCACTCGAAATGAAAAATATTGAACAAATAAATTAATTCAAAAAAAATATTTCACAAAATCTTGGGGTGTTACATTCTACCCCACAGAAAATGAATTTAACACTAGAAAATATTATAGGTTATAGAAGTTTTAATAATTTAATGTTTCATTCATAGAAACCCCCATCATAAAAATTAATACAAAAACATCCATTTGAAAGGGAATGTTGGAACCCTAACAGTTACCAAAATTAACTAACAATGATAATCATAAATAGGTGAACACATGTGGGAAGTAAAAACATGGACATGTATGAAAAATATAACCATGAAGTTATAGAGGAGAGCGATAGGGAACTTGTTCTGGTAAAATTTAATAATCCCAATTCCCTAAATATGATATTATCTATTGGACTATTTGATTCATCATAAAACAATGTACTAAGATAACCTTTTCAGTTTCAATATCTTTTACCTTTTGTTGAAGGATTTTCATTAAAATTCAGACATATTTGATTTCATTCCCTTTCAAAATTAAAATATCACCCTTTTTTCATTACATGATAAGTTTATACTTCACCACTCTCTCCGAAAGAAAGGATAATGTTTCATTCTCGAAGAACTAACAGATGATGAGATCGAAGAAATGTCATCCCATCAGTTATGATCAACATCACATTTTTTATAAACAGTTGTCCAATATGTATAAATCCTCATACGGAGAGATAACACTTTCATCTTACTAAATTCATTTGATATTTAACATAAAATTTTCATAAATAGATAACCTTAAAATCCATCTAAAAGATGAAAATACAAAACTGTATAATGAAGTCACAAAATTTGACTAATATTGATCGCCCATATATGATAATGTAGTTATTGGTTGTCAAATTCCAAACATGTTAATAGACTCATCATATTTTCTCTTGAAACATGGTAATAAACTGAATTACCGTAAATACTTATTAAAACATGCATGCTTCTTTATTAAAAAATTTATTGGATATATTTTATAAATCCAAAAATTCTATAAACTTTATCATTGATAGTATAAAGAACCTATCAACCAATCCTTACCTAGTTCCAAGGTAATCCATACTGTCCAATTTACTTATCATATCAAAAATATCTTTCTCCAAACATTATTATCTAAAAGTCATAAACTAATTAAGGGTTACCTTCCCTTAATCAAAATACCACATTCCCATGAAATCACTTTTATATTAATTAATCACCCTTCATCATGTCCTTTTAAATCATTAATGAAAATATAAACTAAAAATTCTTATATATTTCATGATTCATATAACATATACTCTAAATTCTATAACATAATTAATTCATTCATCCAACATTATTCTTAAACCCTTACTCAAGATTCATCAAATTATTATGTAATACCTCTTTAATAGAATATTAAATAAGAAAAATGTCTTAAAGATCCTCAAACTTATTCTAAAAATTCTTCTTATGTTTAATGTAAATAAAACTTGTAGAACATCGCATACCTTTCACATGTCATTTCTAGTCTCTTCATTATTAGTAGACAAGCCATCACGTGTACCACTTTTTCGATTCTCTTCATAATCATTCCACATAGGACATCAATTTTATAATTCCCATATTTTCCAAATATAAATTATTTTTCAACTAATAATACCTTAGGAAGGAAAAAATGCCCTTCCATTCAATTAATATAACTCTTAATGTTTTCTTCAATTCACTTGTTTTGTGTCCTCTTTTTCAACAGTTAAAAAATATTCTTAATCCTTTAAGAAATTAACTTAGTTGATTCATTCCATATTCTTAACATATAGGAAATCTAACCCTCTTTCCTCCATGTATTCCATTACCCAAATTCTCAACGAACTGCTTCTTTCTCTTCCTTGGTGAGTCTGAGATTTGGTTAAGGTAAATCTTATTAATCATGTTCTGGGAAAACTAATTAGGCAGGATCACAACATATTTCACAAAATTGATCATCCCACTTGACTACTCGTATTCAAATCGTCCATCACATTCAAAATTAATCTAGTTCCTTCTAGTTCCCTCCAATTATTAAATCCATAAGCTTAGTGTGAGTATTACTTATCATAGAAGAAAACCCCATTTTCAAGAAAATAATTACTTATCAGATATCTAAATCATGTCAAGTTCCATAGTCTATGACACCCAAGGATCATCCTAGGTTATTAAAAGGAAACTTATATTTAAATCATTCATAATGGTTCATGAATAGTTTGGAAATTAAAAATGAATATCCCCAGGGATTTTCAAACCAGGTGTGCCGTAAGGCCCATTTCTGTGTATCAGATTACCCCGAGTCCAACCTGAAACATCTTGTTGGAGTTTTTTCTTCTATGTACATCTACACCAGAGATAAATCAACTTATAGTATTCATAAAAAAATATTTCTTAGAAACAACTCATTCTATCCTTTACCAAAATTCCATGACATTTTCCAAAACATTGACCTATCCTTATAATTATCCTTGGATACAGCCATAGATATCCTTATAAATAATCATAGGGATTTCACTAAGGTTTTATTATCCTAGTTTCCAGTGGTTGATTAACCTATCCTTTGATACCAACTATAGGGACCCAGGCTTATCATACATGGATATTACATTATTTTAGATGAATATTTAGTACATTAAAAAAATAAATTCCCAAGGATTGTAATAGTTTCATGTCTTTCAAAACATGGAAACAAATTATTTTATCCTGGTGAACGATCTTCAACATCTACCAGAAATATATACGCAATCATAACTTCTACCTAGAACCTTTCTTCATAACCAGGGGAGAGGAAACACTAGAAAGGGTTGAGTACATATGCAAAATAAGGGTAAAAATATAAAATGCGTAAGAATAACGTGAAAAAAAGGGTATGGAACATGAGAATAACTTTTGAAGGTCATAACCTTCATATCAGTATCATAATAAATATTGGAAATTAATAAGACATGAATAATAAGTAAATAATGAACATAATCCATGAGATCATAAAATATGAGTAAACCATGGGATTGTGGCAAACACATATAAAAACCCTAATTCAGGGTGACCTACCAAGACCTTTGGTACATGTTAGTGTTGGATTAATCACCCATGTACCTACTTTGGGCTCATGATGCCCTCCCATGAACCCTTTTGTTTTGGGGTTGGGATGTCCCTCCGTTTACCCCCTATTTTTTGATTGGGATGTTCTCACATGTTCACTATTTTTTGGGGTCTTGGGATGTCCTCCTGTGTACCCTGTGGTTTAGGTATTGGTATGTTCTCCCATGTTCCCTCTTATTTTTGGATTTGTATGTTCTCCATGTTCCCTATAATTTGGGATTTGGATGTTGTCACATATTCCTTATTGTTGTGGGATTGGGATTTCCTCTTGTGTAGGCATTGAGATCTTAAAACATTTATGATTACCCAATTAATTTTAGGGAGATATAGGTACCACCCATCACATAATTAAATTATACATGCATGTGCCACAAGACATTTATCATATCATAACCCATGAAAAGATATGGGTTCTATAAACATAAAATCAAAACCCAATAAATGAAATGTGTATCATTAATATTTCATAAAATCATAACAAATGGAAAATATATTGGTTTCAAAACCATTTCATTAAAATCATAACTCGTGAAATGAAGTTGGATTCATAAACATGGAACCGGTGTAAAAGAAATATATTTCATAAACATAAAACCTGTGGAAGAGAAACAGGTTTTATAAAGACCATGACTTTGAACATAACTTATTTATATAAAGGATATGAATCTAACCCTTAGATAATTTCCTAGAAATGCATGGTTAACATCAAATAATGTCATCATTGATGAAAAATATTTTTGAAACATATTTCAAAAACGTATCTTGATGAAAATATCATTTCTTTTTTGAAAAAGTATTTTAACACATTAAAAAAATTTAAAATATTTTCCAGAGAAAATAACATGAAAATTTATAAAGAATTCATGAAATAATTTGGAAAACATTTTTTCTTGAAATCATATAAAATAAACTTCATAACATTTTTAAAACCATTTTCTTTGAAAACGCTTTGAATTCTTATAAAGAGATATTCAAAATGTTTTGAAAACAATTTATCTGATAATAATTTGAAAACATATAAATAAATTTTGAAAAAGTTTTGGAAACCATATCTTTTAAAATAATTTGAGAAATTATAATTAAATAATGAAAATATTTTTAAAACCATTTTTGGAAACATTTTTGACCACATGGTATTATTAATACACTAGATTTTTTATTGAAGATTGAGTTGGTCATATTTTTCATAAAACATTATCTTAAGTACCAAAGAGTGAAATAAATGGTACTAAAAAATTGATGCATATTGAATAAAAGGAGTAAAAGTAAAATAATTATTCTTCTGTAAGGATGGATCATAATATTTCCTCAAAGTAATCATAAACATAAACAATCTTCAAAATTGATGAGATTGTCTCAATAAACCCTTATAACTTGATAACTTGAGAACATACTTTCCATGTGGGAAAATGAAATTACATTAATATTATAATATTAATAAAATAATTATATTCATCATATAACAAGTAAAATGGATGCATATATACCTCAATAAATAATTTTGGTGCATAACAAAACTATAGTCTCAAAGAAGGCATTTTGAGACAGAACTACTTTACCGATTTGGTAGCTTTTTAAAAATAAACCCGATGAAAGAAGGATCATAAAATGGAGAAGTTAACACCAATAAATTTAATTATAATATAAATAGAATAAAATCACGTTTATTACATACACTACAAAAAAGGAAAGGGTGGTGAACATAACATGTATCTCATAGAAATTAAAAGTGAGATGAAACCACCTTACATGTGTCTTGAATTCTCTGTACTCAAACAAGAATCTTGTATAGTAAATTGATGTGTATTATTAATATTTTAAAGAAAAATATTATTATATATGACACCATGTATGTTTTTATTATGACCTTATTTTATCCACTTGTTAAGGATCCCATGTTTATGTTTCACTTCGGGTAATATTCACTTTGTTCTTTGCATGTGTCTTAAATTGTTACATCTTTGGTCTTTATACTTATAAAAAGATTCAGAAAATGTATAACATGATATAAATATCAGTTATATACAATATATTTTTATTATTATAATCTATATAATATCATATTATGAAATTTAATACACCGTTCAAGGAGATAGTAAGTTGTATGTACGCTTGAACATTATTTCCTTCTTTATTATCATATTGAATGAAATTGTGTAACTGATATATAAATATGTGTATATTTGAATATATATTATTATTCTACTAGAATTAATATATCATATATATCATATATTTTCATTAAAAATATCCTTAATATATTCCATGTGGCGTGTGACCAAATCACATCGCGTTGAGGGGGCGGTAGTCTACACTTCCTAAAACAAGATTATCGTATTTACACCAAATTGAAAGTAAATAGATTTATTTTTTTAAAAGGAATAAAGAGGTTAAATTACATATTAAATATTATATATGACATATATAAACATATTTTCCATCATAATTTCCACCATGATTGGTGGTAAAGGTGAAATGAATAACCATCATTTTTTGAGGCAGTAGTTTTTCATACATAGAAACAATATGTTCAAGATCCATTAGATAGAGGTGTGTGTACTTTTTGGTCAGAAAAATTTCAAATATACATCCTATTATATGTAGGATACTGTATTTATCACACGAGAAGGTAATAAAGAATGTGGATGTGGGGTAGAAGAAAATAAATGAAAGGAGCTTGAGAGAAGACGTTACATCAAAATCGGGTAACTCCTTTTAGTTTGTGACAACAGGATTCCTTGGGAAGCTATATTACACAAATGAGTCATAGAAGTTGAAGGGAAGATTTTTGGGAGGTAACTTGGTATTATAATGGACGATCTTATAATTTTTGATATGTTTCATGAATCAATAGAGTTGGTGGACTTTTATTGGGAAAGGAAAAAGACTCATTTTGAATTCATAGAAACAAGTTAGGTGTGCACATGATCTTACTTAAAAAAAGTTATAATAAAACAAAAAAACTAAATAATGTAAGTTTTATGGCCGAAATATGGATTTATAATGTGTTTTGGACAAGAGTTTTGGTAATTTAAGCCCTTAATTTTATGGTTTAGCCACTAAATAAGGTAAATTTGTCCTTAACCTCCATGATTAATTTTAATCACTTTTACTAATCATTTTGGTAAAACATTAAATTAGAATTATTAGTCTCTAAATATTCAACTGAATATAATGGTGTATGTTAGATTTTTGAAATTCAATTCATAGAAGTGGGAAGATTAAGATTTGTGTTAATCTCGCAGACCAGACGAAATAACGGGGTTCTAAAGAAGGAAAAAGATCAGACATTTGATAAGATTTTATATTCAATTTAAAATTAAAATTGATTGTAATGAATTAAATTTTATTAATAAATCTAATATTTATAAAAACTGACCTTAAAACATATTTATAATATCATTTATCATTAATAATTAGTGATATAAAAAGGTAGTTTTTAAATATAAAGTAGTATTTTTCACTATTCATAAAAAAATGATGATTCTTAGAAAAAAAATATCAACCACGGATAATTTCAATTTTACGAATTCAAAAATGAATTTTATTTTATAAAATTCTATTTCTAAATTTTCCTAAAAGTATTTTTATTATTAATGGTGGTTCATTCAAGATAACAGTATTTTTAACATAAAAGGACTTTACCAAAAATCTTATCATTCATAATCTATAAGTTATATTTATATAAAACCATTATAAAAAATATTTCAAGAGTAGTTATTATGATTAATATAACTATTTTTAATTTATAGGTTATAATTATCTCATTTAATTAAATATATATATATATATAAATGTTTCAAGTAAACTAAGTGTTGCATGCATCGTATGCTAAATTAGTGTTGCTTGAAGAGAAATCCAGGTTGGTATTGTGTGTATCGCATGCCAAGTCAGTATAGTGTGTTAAATGAATGTTTGAATTAGTGTTTTAATATATATATATATATATATATATATAACTCTTTCAAGTTTCACATGAAATGAAAAATATTTAAAAGATAAATTAATTGAAAAAAATAAATCAAAAAAATCTCACGGTATTACAATGGTTCATCATCTAAGATAGGTTTTAGTTGGATATTCAGAGTTGATGGAGATGTAATTCTTTGGGTAATGCATCTTTGGTCCCCTACACCATGGATTATGGTGTTCTCTATGTCTCAGTATGGGTGGTGGTACGGTTGGACCATAAATCATGGAGTATTTTGTCTTGTCAAGAATTCATATCTTTATTCACCATATTATAGAGTATATTTGATAGAGTATTGTTTAAGTCCTATATGTATCCATTTTTTCATTGTATGATAGTGAAATGAGTGATTGTACTGGATATTTTACTCTTGGTACAACTTCCTCAACTCTGTGGAATGGAAATTGGTGTCGTTGTTTTTCAGTATAGTGTTAGATACCGCAAACCATGTAATGATATGGGACATTATGTTGTTGATGATATTCTTATTCCCAAATTCCTTGAGGTGTATCGCCTCATGCCATTTGGAAAAGAATTTGGTAGTCATAAAGATGTAGTTGAACTGCTTAGTTTTTGACGGAGGATATGGCCAGACAACATCCATTCCCAAAATGGAAAATATAAAGGAATATCTAAAGGTATATAGAAATTATAGGGGATGGTGGATAAATTTGGCATGACTCCGACATGCATTAAATTTCATGGTGAATTCCACATAGTTCAGTATCATGGTTTTCCAGAAATATCCCAACCTCTTGATTTTTTTGGTGATCCTAGTCCTAAATTGGTGGGCACCACAAGACCATGTATAGACTTCTCCAAGATGGTGAGAACCACTCCATCTATTAGGTATCTAAGGAGGATTCCATCAAAACCATACTCATAGAGATTCTTCTACTAATTTTATCTATCCTATAGGGTAATGATCACTATAGGACACTGAATTTGTTCCCTTCCAACTCTAAATATTGGTAGAGTTCCGTTTTGAAGATAATTATATATGGGACCCACCCATCCAGGGGTGGACATTAGGTCATCTTGTTTTGCAGTGGTGTTTACCTGATTGGTCACTTACATATTATTGAAAACAATCCCTGAGACCATTCATTAATGTGTGATGTATAAGATTGTATCTTCCAGATTAAGGTTGACTAGGATGGTGGAAACATTGGCCAACGTGTCGGCGTGAGAATTTTGTGATCGGGAAACATGATGTAATGTGGGATCAAATGGTAACTATGCCATCAATCACCTGATGTAGCCAGTGAGAGGGGCTAATTATTCCTTTTTTATAGAATATTTTCTGTTTATTTTATTTATTAATATCTCCAATATTCCTTTGGTGTTTAGGTAGTCTATTTTCAGCTTTAGGGATAGTTCCAAGCTTGAAATAAGGGCATGGTATTCGACCTCATTGTTTGTCCAGCCTTCAAATAGTGAGAATGATTATAGAAAAATATATTTATTAGGAGAAACAAATATGACCCCTAATCCAACCTGATTGACCTTCAGGTTTTTCATCCTTGTACCAATAGGAATTTGGGAGGCACCCTCAAAATAAATCTCTCATGTCGTAGGAGTTTCATGGACATAGAATGATTCCTCATCTTAATCATAGTATCTTTAGATGTATTTTCTAGGGAAGGATGTGCTACATGGAAATCCTTCAGGGTTTTTCCTTTCACCAATTTATATGATACAAATAAAATGTACTATTTTGGAAGAATGAAATCCCATCGAGCATTGTTACCAATAAACATATGATTTCCATGTATGTACTTGAGTAGATCAATATGAGAGACCGATAGACTATGTGGCGCTCCAGGTAATGCCTCCAAATTTTCACTATGAAGATTAGAGCAAGGAAGTTCTTCTCGACATTATAATATCTAGTCTCAGTAACTGTTATCATCCAACTGCTTTAGAATAGAATATTATCACTCCATGCATCATTTTTCTATGTGTGGAGGGTTCCCAATGAACATTCCATTTTGGCCACATATAAGACGAGTGGCCTCCCTTCCAATGAAGGAATCAGAACCCGTGGATGGAGTAGGTACTACTTGTGGCTCTCTAAGGCTTTTTTGTTTTCATCTTCCCATAGATAGGCAATTCCCTTTATCATTATCCTTGTGACAGAGATAAATTTGTCGAAAAGGTTGGTTATGGTTCATCGAATGTAATAGATGTTTATGTGGATCCCCCTCAATTCATTGAGATTCTTGTTGGGTGAAATAGTCTTATCTAGATCGAACTTGATGTCATTATGGTGTACCATAAAGCTATAGAACATCCCTAATGTTACCTCAAAAGTTCATTTTAGTGGATTCATCTTAAGACTATACTTTCACAGCTTGTCAAAAATTGTTAAAAGGTTTGTGAAGCCATCACTTTACTATCTAGATGTAATAAATAGTTCTTCAATGTAGAGCTCAGCTATCCTCTCTATCAATGTCTTAAAGATGAGATTCATAGAGTGCTAATATGTAGCACCGATATAATTTAATCCTAAGGGAATGATATGATTACAAAAGATCCCATGAGGCACACTGAAGGTAGTGGGTTCTTCATCTTCTAGGGACATCTTGATCTAATTGTACGCTGATTATCCGTCTATAAAGGAACATGCTTGGAGTCTGACAGTTTCATCAATAAAGATTTATGTGATCTTCAATGAGATTTTTTATTTTGGGAAATCCTTATTAAGGTCTCTAAATATAATACATACCCTAATCTACCCATTATTTTTCAGGATGGAGATGATGTTGAAAATCCATCTTGCATATTTCACTTCTTATATTATATAAGACAGTAATTAGAGTACGCCACATGTATTTTTTTTATTTCGATATTTATCTGTTGGATCTCATCTATGGTGGTAGAGATGAATTCCTCGAATGATGGGGGAGCTCTTGGGGTCATCCTCATATTATTCCATATTTGAGAATGTGGAGACAAATTAGGGTGAAAATAGAAATCTAGGGCCTCCACATCACTATCAGGGTGAGGAAGGCTATTAAAATAGAACTTATTATCCCTTACTAAATGATTCATTGAAGAGAGGTGTTAGAGCTAGTTCCTTTTTTACACTGTCACTAAGGATATGAGGGGATTGGGCTTTTAGGACCAGATCTATTAATTCGACCAGATTTATTGGGAGCACATATTTTCATTTGTGCATACTCCATGTGTTCAGAGGGGTAGTCTCCAATCCATTGGGGGATGAAACCTATATATCATCATCCACCACTAGTTTCTTGTCTCCCTTCTTGTAGAAATCTGCTTCATCATATATGGATCTGAAAATATCGAAGGGGGCTTTGTCACCATGTGGTCTGCCAGCTTTCTCATTGATGAGGTACTTTAGGAACTGATGTAATATTTAAGGAACCACCAAGTGGATATGGATCTAGCGAATTCAAAGTATGACATTATATGTAGTGTCTTTCTAGATAATCACAAAAATCAGCGTCGGATGTGAGGTCCCCAAATTGAGATTCATGTTTTATCTTCACGATGGGTCATTTCTCAAACTTATCATACCCTTTAATGGTAATATTTGTGGGAGATAAGTCCTCTTCTCCATATCCCAAATGTCAGAGTGTTATAATCAGGATGAGATTTACCCTAGAACCATTATCAATCAGAGCCCTTTGGATATTGACAATATTGAGCCTGCTCGAGACATATACGAGTCTGATGTTCCCTTTAATGACCTCTTTTCTGATCATGGTTAGTTAATTATATGGAAATATGAAATTATGCAGACATGGTCTCCACTAGATAGACCTTTAATGTAGAGAATTATATAGAAACCCTCGTAGTATCTATCCAGATTTGACAAGTGCCTCCTTAAGTTCTCTTGAAATAGGGAGTTCATCAAGGATTTAGAGCATTGCTGCGAAAACAAACTACTATTTTGTAATATCATACTTCTGCGATAAGGGTCAGGGCTTCCCTATATGGTCCTGGTATTGGGAATGTGGTTTAGGAGATGAGTTATTTGAGGAGGAAAGGCCCAATACCCATGGAGAAGTTGAGGGAATATATACTACTGATGGTTCAAGTCATTCCGACCTTCCCCATTCTCTAGGTTGATTGGGATGAACCCACTCTAGGTGTTCATGACAAAAACTTTAGTGCGAATGACTAGTGGTGGGTTGTGAGGTGCCAATATTCCACTTTGGGACTCACTTTAGCACTTTTCCATGGGTCTCAGATGTATATTAATTCTCTATGGGGATTTGACCATAATATTGGGTCCAACCATGCTCATACCATCCTTTGTATCCTCGGTTCTTGGGCATGTGACCTCCCATTCCCTAGTTATGTGTGGGAATTTCATTCTATAGGGAATAATCATAATTTAAGAAGGGGTATGAAAAGTGTATCATGTTTAAATCACCAAATATGATCTCTTCATCAATGTAGGATTCCATTCAGTAGGGTGGTTCCCTTGTTTAGGATAATATAGGGATGAAATCCACATGGTTCATAGCTTTCATTGGGGGAGAATATGATTACAATTATTATATTCATTCCTACATACGGTGATCACATCCACCATTGGGAGGCCCATTTGAAGCCTCATTCCTAGGTTGAGGAACTATTACATGTCTTTACAACTGTTCTTTTAGGGTGGTATGATCTTGATGAACTGTTTTTTGAGTCATTTAGTTTTCAAATATTTCCTCACACCTGGCCAGAACATTTTTCTAACCATAATCCTCTTATTACTGGACAACGATTATGTAGGCCACCTACACTAGATATTTTTCTAACTCTACCTATCCAAAACTGACCAAGCCTTGAAGTTCATCATAGAATAAGAAGTAATCGAGGATGTAATGACACAACCATCTATTTTAGGGGTAGTAGTCATGTATGGTTTTTTAGGTTTACCTCTTTGGGATTTATATTCTATGGATGATTAAGAAGATTATTGTCTATGGCTGATAATAAATAAGTGTGTTCTTGTTCATTCTTGAAGGAGTATTCATTGTTCAACCATTACACAAAACTTGGGTGACCTTGAGTTCTCTGTGCTTCTGGATGAGGGTGGTTCTGTTGTTAATGCTGCTAGAAATAAGTTTTTGGGTAATTCAAACCAAGTTTCGGTTATTGGATGGGAATTCCTACTGTATTGAGAGAGAAATTAGATATTATTCTTTTCTTTTCCTTTTCCCTTGTTCCGAGATAATTAGTTGAGATTTTGACCGGGTTTGCAGAAGGGCCTCTTCCAGAAGTTGGGCTATTTTTATGAACTCACAGAATCCAACTAGATACGTCATTAGGAGTATAGGTGTCTAATACTCATCCCTAAGATTCTCATTAATGATTTCCAATAGCTTCTCTTCTAAGAGAGGGATGCTAAGAGAATAGGTTAAACCCTTCTACATTTCTATCAAATTAGACACCCTCTTGTTCTTGTGTTTTGTATAGTTTTTTAGGTCAGAAATTATTATATTACTTATTGTGGATATAAACTAAAAAAGGAACTGATGATGATGGTATTTCTATCCTATAATATATATCATAGGAAGAATTTTATTGAAAAAAGGTTTTCCATATCAAATTCTGTATAAAATACCACATCTATTTCTCCTCCTACTGATCTCGTGGGAATATCATCAACCCATGTCTAGATTCAATGGGTATGAGATGGTTTTCAGAATCACCCAAACTTTAAAAATTATAAAATATAGGATTTACAAAATTTGGTGTAGGCCTGTTATCATCTACGAATTTCGAATATAGATTCTTCTTGGGATGCACAAGTGCATGTCGACCTTCCATGGAATCTATTCGAGTATTCAGGGACTCGATGAAGTTAAAAATCTCTAGGGTGACTATATTTTGAGCCCTTTCCTATCCATAGGGAGTGGGTGGGGATGATGATGCATCCCCACTTTCATCTCCCATTGATTGTTAATTATTCCCAAGAAGGAATGATTAGTTTGAAGAGGGAGATTCTGCCTCCACAACAAAGGGAATTCATGCTTTTTTTGGAATTCCTCATTAATCTAGACTATATTACGGGATCCAGATCCAATATTATACTTAGACACTACACTTGTTGATAGATTTTATATGGGAGGGGGAATATTCATCTTTTTCTGAAGATGACACCTAGTGAGAATATGTCCCCTACATAGCTCCTCGTTGAGCCATCTGAGAGAATGTTTATTGATATGATATTGTGACAATTGTTCCTCTATAGATTTAATGTAATCAATTTTGGGTGTAAATTGATATATAGTCATTTCTTTCCATTTTTCTTTGGAAGGGTTCTATCAGATAGGTTGAAGCTGGGTATTTGGAGGTGCAAGGTTTTGGTTCCTTCTCTAGTTCGACTGCACAAAACCTCATTTGGTTTGTCCAGATCACCCTCCTCCTGAGGTCAATTTCTCATGTTATAGTCCACTGCATTTATTTTTGGATCAACATATGTCACAGTTATAGTGAAAAATCCACAGAGGCACATCGGTCAATGGTAGTTCTGCAGTTACATTCTATCCATCATGTTTATTCTGCAATGCCTTCTTAGGGGTCATCATTCGAACCCTTCTCCATATTGGGACATTTTCTATTGTTACCATTGTAGGTAATGATTACCTTTGGCATATGATACTCTCTTCTTTTTCTATGATCAATTACTTTGAGGGTGTTTTTGGTTGTGATTGTAGAATAAGCCCCAAACAACTGATGTTTGTCTTGTGGTGGGAGGGGTTGGTGGAATTTCGACCGTTGACTCTTCCCTCACTTCCTGTAGAATAAATATTCCCAATGTGTAATGATGATGATGAAAATTATCCTATTAAATTGGGTGGAGGTCATTAGGGGCTATAATTGGAATTGATTGGATCAAGGATTTGATGATTCCTAGGATATAAATGTGACATAAATTCCCCGAGACTAGTAATATGGTGCTAATCGGGATTCACTTTTGATGTCACTAGGTTCCGTTCAGGTGATGATAAACCTAGAAATAGTGATTGACATACAAATTCTCTAGGCCCAGCGGGCTGGGGTTATCTTGTAGTTGCTGTAGGTATGTCCCAAATGCTCTCAAGAATTTAGGATCGCAGGGGTGGAGATGATGGTAGATATTATCCTGGCCGAGTGAGCTACATGCGCTCCCGGATGGCTGAAATAACCACTTCCACTGTGACATGTTTGATGTGGGGGCAGTTTTAATCACGTAGGATATATGTGTGATGCTATCCCATGATGAGAACCATTATTTACATGAAGTTGTCCATATAATCATAGCATTTTCATCGATGAAAAAAATGAATAATAATAGTTTTGAGGGACCTAGATGGCTATCCTCTCTCTCTCTATCCATGGTGTCTAGGAACTATTGAATTTGGAGAATTCTATTGTAGTGATAGGTTAGCTCGAGAATTACCCGGTGATCTGATTTGTCCAGATGTTATAACATTACCAGATTCCAAATCTAAGGGTTTTTGTTGTTACATGGGAGTGGAAAATTTTAAATCTTTATACTATCGACATCCTTGAATACATATATATGACATGGATTCCAAGATTATCTATCGAATATTTTTGATTCAATGGTGGATAGTTTGTGGCAGATTCACAATATGCTTTTTCAATTTTTGGATCCCGAGCCATGGAGATAGCATCCAAGTCTAGATGAAAGAATATTGCCTTGGTGGTATTAAGGTGACCCATGTATCCTAGATAAGTGAGATTAGATCCTTCAATCGTTGATGATTATCCCTTATATTTTGGCATAGATAAGTCATGCACTCCTTTTCTAGATCATCTCGGGTATCATAGTCAATAGTAGAGAGGGGGAAGAACTTAATGGGGAGGTTGTTTCTGGATAATACTCTCCATATGTCAACACATTCCACCTTCTCGATATACTTATATGAATCCATTCAGCTAGACCATAGAATATGGCACAGATGGTCGCATGCTGATTGGAGTGGGGTGTTTCTGGAAGTTAATGGGGAACCATATACAATTGACCCCAATAATTTTAGAACCTCTCAATACAAAGGTTTTATGGTTTTAAACAACTCTATATATAGAGTTGTCTTGGAAATGGGTTGATTTCCTTGTCCGAGGGAGATATCACCATAGGGAGGTTGTCCACGGTGGATGTCATGAGTAGAGTCCCTACGATCAATCTGCATACTACCACGATGAGGAATATCAAGGTAATGAACATTCTTCTACTTCCACATCAATAGAAGACTTAAAAACCCATTGTGGTGTTAATAATGTGTCTCAAACAACATCAATGACACTGGAATTGAGAAGATTGGGAATATGGTCCATGTTCAACACCATGGTTGGAATATACCAACCTACCTTTTGGAATTATGAAAGGGTATGAGCATACTATATGATGGTTGTTGATACTTTTATATAACCATATGATGATGCGGTAATATACACCTATTGCAGATAAGCTGTTGTAATATGCTTTCGAGTTTAATCATTATTGATAGTAATATGATCTTATCCTGAGGCATGTGTCCTTCTCACATGGAGATCCTCAGTCAATATGGGAGTATGAGTCTGGTCCTGAGCCTTTGGGATATGCCACTAGTCCTTCATGGATAGAATATGACCCTTCCAAAAGTCATGTGTCACTACCACATGGTGATCCACAGTTGGATAAGGAATATGAGACTAGTATGAATATAAATCCCTGCCGGTAAATTTCAAAAAACCATCAAAATGGGAGAAAGGACATGAGACTCCTATTATATTGATTTGGAATGATGTTGGCATATTCATTCATTGGAGGAAGTAGGAATATGCCCCTGGCTTCTGGGATTTGCTAGAATATGCCAGGAAGGTTCACTGACATGAATATGAGCATGTCCCATGTCTTGTTCCATTCTCACTGGTTAGCCCTGTCCAAAACGGGGATATATACCCATTCCTAGACATATGGAGTATGTCTCTAGACTTCTTCGACATGCATGTACACCTATCATGAGGCTTGTTACTCTCTCAAATTGTGAGCCCTAGCCAAATTGGGGGTATGAGATTGATCCTAGGTCTTTCAAAGATGCCACCAAACATATTTTTATAGAAATGTTCCTCTAACCTGTGGCATGTTCCACTCTCACCTAGTGAGCCCTATTTGGGATTGGAAAATTATCCAAGTCCATTACCTATCCCTTTACCAGAATATGCTGATAATCCTCCTATGTGAGTTTAAGAATGTGTACTTTCTTTGGTACAAATACTCGTTCACAATGATCATAGTTTTGTTTTACCAAGGCTGTAGGGATTTGGAATTTTTGTATGTACCTTTATCAGAAATAGTGTTGGAATGTGTATACGGATTACTTAAGCTGTTGCTAAAATATATTGTCTTTTAGAAAATTGTGTATAAGAATGTAATCCTGCACATTCTCTATCACCATTATACACTAGAAGATGTCTTCGATTGAAATAGTAATATGAACCAACTACTTTCCACCTTGTTCCATCAGAATACTCTGATGGGATTCATGCATGGTGGTAGGCATATGCGCATCCTCCATGCTATCTGTAAGAACATACAAACAGAATTATCTAGAGCAAGCATGGATATAAGACTGATTTCTAGCTCCTGTCTAAATATGTCGGTAGACATCATCAGCAGGAGTGGGGATATGTTCCATCTCTAATATATCCAGCACCATCGTCCTTCGATGAGTCTTCCTTCTTTCTCATGCATGTGTGTCAGAGGAAGTTGTGTGTTAGATGCAACCATTAGCAGGAGACTAATGGGTAATTATGAGAAGGTTTTGGTGATGAAAATTGATAGGTTCCCTCCTCAGTGGTAGCTGGATTGAATGGGAGCCATATTTGGATCACTTATGCACCTTCATCATATGTGGAAGTTGAATTTTTCATGCTCTAGCAATAAACTCCAGAAGTGGTTGGTTATAGAAATAAGGGCTATTGGTGTAGTAGCATCCTTTCCTGGTGATGCAAACTCACTGGTCATCATGCATGGATAACATCATGGGAAGTATCCCTGTTCGCGATCATAACGTTTCGATTTTAATCTAGAACCATCATGTTTTCCACCTTCCGTTGGAGCTATTGAGAATTTGATATCAGTTTGTGGCCCATGGGGGTTGTGACCATAGATAACTTACCATAGTGAACACTGAAAGATGAAGACATTTTCATGAACCATAATGTTGTAAATATCTAATGTCATGTAGACAATAAGAAACATTGTCCACAATTAAGGCAATATATTTGGCATAATACTTTCAATCAGATGTGTATGTTTAACACAATTGACCTAGTATTCACAATTCATCCATTAAACTTGTTTGAACATGTCAATATGAGGATCGACTTATGAAAACCCTTGTTACAGATTATAATCTATAAAATCATGTTAGTATTAATTCATTATTTTTATAGGATTTGAAAAAAAAGTGTTTAATGGCTTGAGGAATATTAACCAATAATTTTTTATATTATAGATTCATGTTGGGATATGAGTTTTTATTTTATGGGTAATTAACAGTATAGAAGGGGTTTTGCTGGAAGGTTGATTGTGGGGGGATATTTTGAAAAAAATCATGAATGTTGGACTACCTTTTTCACTTTTCTGAGAAACTTTTAATGGTTTCTGCATCTGTATCTGTGTATAGATCTACGTTCCAAAGGTTAGCGATCATCTATGATTTCAAGGCCATTGAATCATGGGGACTCACATTGGTCAACAGTATGGGAGGTAGGGCTCATCACACCCTTTTGGGATGAATTATTTCCTACTTCATGAATCTCTTATAGATTTAAGATATGTTCAGACATATCTTCCTAATCACGATACAGAACCGGTGACCCTAACAAAATGATTATAGGTTAATTGTCTTGCATGTGCAAAATACTAGGATCTCATTAGTGAATCCATTTGTATATATATAAGGTTCCCTATCATTTTTGGTAATGGATGGACGTTTACATGATGATGACGTATAAACATGTTCTTTGGAACGTGCTTCCATGTAAGGAGGTAGTTAATATTCCAAGGAGTGGATTGATCGATTATGATGCATCCTATATATCTTGGTAATTGCATGTATCAAAACCCACATAATTTGTTTGACCAGTGTAGTTTAACATCATGCGTAAAAGGCATTTAGGGTTGATCTAGAACACCAATTATTCAAGATTGAGTCATATAGGGATGTACTATGTACCCTGGGTATAGAGAGAATAATTGGTTTCATAGTTCATTTGTTTGGGGCTTACATAATTGGATTGCCCTTATGATTATTGAGACTTATAATGAATATTACATGATTATTAAAATTCCCCGATCCCATGTGAGATATTCTACGTGTGAGAAAAAAGGGACGAAGAATGACCTTTTTTCATTCCTCGTGATATGTGACTTATATGATGGGATTTCCCAGGGATGTTTTATTATGGAACTTGGACCTCCAAGAGACGTCCAACATATCATAGTTAGGGAAGGAATCTTAGTTATCATAGCTCAATTGATTTTCTAGTTTGTTGATGGATGAGATATGATGATCTTCTAATTGGAGTAATTGGGTCTTGATGGATGATATGTCAGATTCAAAAGAGGGATTACCCAGAAATAGGTGTTTATTTGAGCTCAGGCCATAGAAAGGCACCCTATAGGTCATTGTTATTTTAGGAATTAGAGTTCTCTTAGTTCTATTTATCAGGGGTTTCACACTAAGGATTCCCTTAACATTGTGGAAGTTTATAGTTCAGCTGGTATGAGTATTGAGACTACCTAAATCCATGTGATCCAAGCCCATTGTGAGAAACATAGGATTGAAAGTAATCAATTTCATTATGTCGAATAAGGTAATTAAATTCTGGGATCACCCTATATAATCAATATGGAGAAAAAACCTTAGGGAGAGGTGGAATATGTATCCTAGGTATTGATAGAATCAGAGTCTCCATAGTTCCCTTTATATTTGGGCTTACACATGAAGGCTTCTATATTGAATGACGCTTACACTCTGAGGTTTCCCAACTGATCGAGGCTTACACACCGAGGACGAAAAATGTTATTAGGTCTTGGGATGCCCTGGTGACTGGGCATAAATGGCTTATATGGTGTCGCATGACCCAATTGACTTTCCCAGAGGACATCAAAAGATCCAAATGGGATGTCCTAGTAGCCATTACATGACCAAAAGGCTTGTCCAGGGGGTGTCGCATGATCCAACTGGCGTGCCCCAGTGTAATTCACAAGAGTTGTCATGACATATATAGAGGGTGTTGCGAGGTTCAATATGTCATGGCTTAGACTATGTTGCATGTCTTGGATAATATCCTTAAAGGGAATTGTGATCACTAATTAACATGTATGGAATGAGTCATGAGTCTTAGATGACTTTCCTCGAGGGTTTATCAAGATATTAGATGACATGGCTTGATTCAACCACAAGACTTGATATAGATGAGATGGTGTCATTATATGAGTCAAGAATTGTATCTGAATGAAGTCGATAGGTTTGGTCGATATACCTAGATGGTTTCACGAGACCAAATTGGTCTACCTAGTGGAACGTATGACTCACTATGACATACTTGGAGCATCCTAAATGTCCCAAATAGAATGTTGAGGAAACATCAAAAGATATGGGTGATATTTCATGGCGTTTTTGGATGTCTTTGGATGGATCACGTGAAGCGCATGGGGGGACGTCGAACAAGTTTTTTTCTTTAGTCTTCAACATTTAATCTTGATTCTAAATTTTATATTGTGGATGCCTTAGGTTTTTTCAGCATTATTACCTTTGAGTCTTGCATGATTTGGAGGACATGCAGAATGTTATTCTCATATATTTCTAGAATTCCATTATGTGATCTATGAATGATCATGTGAAGTGCCTCATGTATAATGCATGATTTCTTGTACTGATCGCAAGTATATTACCTACGGGAAGACTTTCCGATTGTGAGGTCATCCACACCAAGAAGTATCCTATATCCCTTGAGCCCAACAATCCAGAGGTCAATAGTCAAACCGTTTTATTTTTTGTTAGGTTAATGAATTCATCGGCCTCACAACCATAATTTTTTGAAATTTTTCACAGCGTACCTAGCATGAATCTAGGATAGAGTCAGTGAAGGGGAGCTCGCATCAGTCTTTTCTTCTAGTCTTTGACGAGGTTCGTTCTGAGTGCTCCTCCTGCTTTTCAGTGGTCATGATTCCCTCCCATGAATTCCTCCTTTATTTGATTATTTCTTATTTATGGGGACATTTTTGATCATATAGGAATATTGAAGGACTTTCATATTTTCATTTTGACTTGTCCAATGGCCTTTGCAAGATGCTTAATGCATTGCCTGTGACATTTTTCAAGGCAAGGAAGGCTTGTTCAGGGGTCTTGCGAGACTATGTTGTGGTCTTCCTTAATGTGTCAGAAGTGTTTTACGTCTGTTAGAGACTTCCACCACACCCCTCTTTTATTTCCTTTGTTTTTTTCCAAAGGTTGAGGTACATGGGGAATTGCATGAGTAATGTCAACGAAAATTACTTGATTTTTTGATGATGCATCGCATGACCAATATCGTTCATATGGGGGTTCACGATCCCTTTGTGGAAACTTCCATCCATTTATCTATAGGGATATAAAGAGAAAGTGTATGGTAACATAGTCATACACAATGAATTCCACGCAATGAGACGAACAAGCCAAATGGCTTTCATGAGATGAGGAAGACATCTCTCCATAGACTCATGGTGTTTTTTGGACTGTCAGGGGCATGTCAAGTGACTTTTAATGGTCGCGGGTGAGTTTTTCCTCGTCCCTTTTTATTACTATTGTTTTATTTTACAAAGGTTCAGTATTCATCCATTTTGGTTTGAATGTTTCTAAGAGAAAATATTATTCCCTTGGGTGATTCTTCAC
The DNA here is from genome assembly GCA_963277665.1 of Viscum album. NCBI lineage: Eukaryota > Viridiplantae > Streptophyta > Magnoliopsida > Santalales > Viscaceae > Viscum > Viscum album. The sequence continues at coordinate 1,821,032,860 of OY728135.1, read as the reverse complement.
ATTATCTTTGTAAATTTTAGGTGCCTCTACTCTTTGGATATTTTCCTCCCTATTTTCCAAAGAGTTTTGTGACCTTCACCCACTAATGGTTCGTGAGTGCATCACATAAAAAATACGGGATCTTGTGATGACACATGAACCATGTCTTAGTCATTCATCCTATTTTCCTATGGTGTGTTGCATGAACAGTGATGGATATTAGGAAAGAAAGGTGACATTATTAGATACTATTTCTCTGTTGGAATTTGATGCACCACATGTTCATTTATGGAACTCACAGCGGTGTGCAGAAACTATCAAGTACAGTCAGTTTTCGAAACATTGACATGATGTGTGTTCATGGATGTATGATTCCATAACATGACCAATGGTGTTATCATGTCAAAGAATCATGCCAAAGGGTTCATGGAAGTGCTGCAAGATATCGTAGGGATGTCGCATAACCCAAGACAATTGAATATGTTGCACGTCTAAAGGTTTTTATGAGGGTGTTGTATGGTGTCCAATTCTTCATGTGATCCCATAAGGCGTCTCGAGTGATAGATATTCATGCACGCACATATAATAATTATTTCATTCACATGGTGATGTCAAGGATCCCAAGGATCACATGACGTGCACCTAAATATTGCGTCTGTGTCGTGTCAAATTTGATCAGATTGGAATGGTTCATTGAGTCTTGATTGACTATTATTTCACTAATGTCTTTTGGGGTGCATCAAATAAAATATTTAGGTCTTGATAATAGACAAACTCCGAATTGGTGTCTATAATTCTTCACATAACCGGTTATGTGGAAATTTGATCTCCCAAATCCCATGATATGAATAGGCATCCATGTTTGTGTGACCATGTTTATTCAGGATACAAGATTTCTATCTTTGAACGAGCTGGAACCCCTTAAGCCATCACATGCCATCACATGATGGATCATGCGATGTCAATGCCTTTCTTATGAGTAGTCACACAGTGTCAACTACCATTGGTATGGGGGATCACGTGGTTCCAACTGGTTAACTGACCCCTCGTCCTTTAACAAAAATTATTTTGTGAAGGGAAATTATGATATGTCACGTCTTTGTGAGAATGATTATGTGATGGGGTTATCACATATTCTCTTTTGATAATTCTTAGTGCAGGATTTCCATACACTGTATTTTGATGAAAACAAGGGCTTTTCCTTCTCAGGTGGCAATAACCCTCTCTGACATGCAATCTATTTATATTTATAGGCAAAGCATCTCACTACATCTGAGCATTCGATAATTGCGGTGCATCCTGAAAACACACACCACCATTAATCACACCAAATTCCTTCAATTTAGATCTGATGATTACGTCATGTCAAGAAAAACATTTAATGCACAAAAACTTTTGGAATTATTCATGTGACATGCATTTGTATTTGTGTGTTTGCATAACCTCAAAGAGGGTCCTAGTTATCAAATGATCCACTTGGGGAGTTCCATTCATGTGCTATGGATCTTGTTCATCTACTTTATACGGTAATGGTGATAACCTCTTAAAAAAACATCATAACATGATTTAATTTCAGTATGGACTACATATGTGCCTTGTATGGATACAACAATATCTTCTTCACGGGGGAATTTCCCAAGATTCTCTACTGTGGACTCGGCTTAGTGGGCTTAGCACCTATCTTCTCAACACGATGTAGGATATTATATAGATGTATATTTTCCTAGGATCTCCATTGTGCACTCATCCAAGAAGGTGTTTCTATACCTCAGGAGATATAGGGTTTTAAAGGGTCATCCAAACTGATCACCATGTCCATGCACATCATACAAGGAATCTATGCACTCACCATCTGTAGAGGGGGAAATCGCAGAAAACAGCCCCCAACCAATGAGCCAAGGAACACCAAATGAACGGACATGTGAAAAATAATTTTTAAAAAGAAAATTTGATGTTCAATATGTGGTCGTTAATAAAAACATGAAAATAGACATCATCGAATAATAGTACAACAGCGGGCAACAACACAAAGTAAAGAAAAACAGGCAGAAGACAAGTATTTACGTGGTTTGGAACCCCTTTTGGCCCTATTCCATGCAAAGAACACCACCACATGCAATTTTATTATAAATTTTCAAACAAAACACATTATAAAATTCATTGCAACAATGGAAGAAACTTCCAGTAGATAAAAAACTAGACAACAATAAAAAAATGCACAAATCCGTAGCAGGATAAGAGAGATACTCACAATGCTGAACCCATTGGGGTCTGGCTGTCTAGATCACTTCAAGATGTTGAGTCTGAATCACATGGAGCTGGAGAACCCCAGATCTTGAGGGCCACCGTGGTCAGAAAACACCTAGAACTGCAACATCACGGATGAAAGATGGCTGGATCTACTGCACTGCGCCTGGAAGACTCCTCCAGCGACGAAGGGCGAACTCCGATTCTGAAGACCAGCAATGCGAGGGGTTTCCAGCCGTGTGATGAGGCTTCTCTAATGATAAAACCATCAGCACCGATGGGGTTTTTCCAGCGACAAAACCAGCGACACAACGAGGGTTTTCCCAGTGATGAAAACAACAGTGAAATGCAAAAAAAGCGTAGATCTCTCAAACCCTCTCACTCTCTCTCTCTCTCTTCCAACAGCACTACCCTTCTAAGACAATAGAGAGGAAACAATTCCAAAAAAACCTAACAAAAAAAATCATAACCGCTTATGAGATCCGGCAACCAGAAAAAATGGGTGGCTGAACAGATTGATGGAAAGCATTATTTGAGCTATTAAAATAATAATAATAAACAAAAAATATATGTAATAAAATAAAACAACAGTGGAAATTTAATATGTAAATCAAAATAAAAAAATCTCCACCATTTTCATATAATATTGGAAATGTTCTTGAATCTAATGTTATTCAAGAGGAGAAAAATTCAAGATACTAAACAATGCATGAACATGGATAAAGTCACAGCCTTAGTCGAACTATCGGTTGGATTTTCATCTATGTGTATCTTAGTGACACACACTGCTCCACTTTCAATAACTTCTCTAACAAAATGAAGCCTAATGTCTATGTTTTTGGATCTATCATGGAAAACTAATTTTTTTAGACAGGTAAAGGGAAGATTGAGAATCACAATGCACAATCATAATATCATTAATAATACTAAGTTCAGAAATCAAACCCTTAAGTCATATGGCTTCGTTAATGTCTTCTATCAATGCAATGTACTTGGCTTCAATGGTTGAGAGGGAAACCACTGACTGCCTATTGTACTTCCATGATATAGGTCCTCCACATGCAGTAAATACATAACCAGTTAGTGATTTCCTAGTATCAATATTTCTAGTATAGTTAGAATCAACATAACCAGTCACTAATTCAGATGAACTAATATTCTTACCGTAGAAAATAGAAAGAGATGAAGTAGAAGAAATGTACCTCAACAACCATTTAAGATCATTCCAATGAGGTTTTACCGGATTTTCCATAAACCTGATCAATGTACAGATAGAAAATGTAACATCTAGTCGAGTACGAGTCATAGCATACATAGTATTACCCAATACATAAGCATAGGGGATTCTACTCATGTATTCAATATTAGAAGCTATGTCAGGTGACTAGGATAAATACAATTTAAAATTATGACCTAAAGGAACACTAACAAGCTTCAAGGAATCAAACAAGTATCCCTTATGCACTTTAAGGATATAGACACATTGAGATATATACAAAATTCAACGCTTTCTATCCCTAATAATCTCCATGCCCAGAATTTTCATAGCATAGCCTAGGTCTTTCATTTCAAAAGAGTAATTCAATTTCATTTTCACATGGGTGATTAGTTTTATGTCACTACATATGAGCAACATGTCATCTACATAAAGTAGTAAATAAAGCATACATTTTTTGACAGATTTAAAATATACACATACGTCAAACTGACTCCTGCGGAAACAATTTTCAAGCATAAAAGAATCAAACTTCTTGTACCATTGTCTAGAAGATTTTTCCAATCCATATAATGATTTATTATGAAAAAAACTTTGTTAGATTTAAATTCATGTTCAAACCCAGCAGGAGGCTTCATGTATAACTTTTCATCTAAATCACCTTGCAAGAAAGAAGTGTTGACATCTAGCTGTTCTATATGCAAATATAAATGGGCAGAAAACGTAAGAAGAATATTTATAGAATAATGTTTCACTATAGGAGAAAAAATTTCGGAATAATAAATTCCTTCTCTTTGAAGGAAACTTTTGTCTACAAGCCTAGCTTTAAATTTAAATTTATTTCATGCAGTATTGTCTTCTTTCATTTTGTAAATACATTTATAGCCAATCACCTTGGAAGTAGGTGGTTTATTGATAATGGAACAAGTATGGTTCTTTATTAGGGATTTTATCTCATCTTTTGGAGCCGAAATCCAATACTTAGAGTTGCTGTCATTGACAGCTTCATTGTAGATTTGGGGAACTTCTCCACCATGATCTGCTGCCACATTGATGGTAAAGGCAACCATGTCAGCATGGTTGTACCTAGGAGGAGGTCTAATAACTCTCTTATGCCTATCCCTAGTGAGATGATAACCCCTAAGGTCACTAGGAGCTCCACCATTATAAGAATCATCATAATATGACCAAGATTCTAGCTCCGGCTAAGAAAGGGGCACATGATAGGTAGAGGAAGTATCAACAGGAGACTCACTAACAGTGGGAGGATCAACCTAAAGATCCCTCTTCTGAGAAGGACCCTCACTGTCATCAATTGGAGTTTGGACTCTAGCAGGAACGGACTCTTGAAATACCACATCCCGGATAATGATGCACTTTTGAAAGTTGGGTTTGTCTACCCAAAGTTTAGAGACCTTCATCCCCGTAGAATATCCTATGAAGATTCACTTGATGGCTCGGGGCTCCAGTTTATCATCCTTGACATGAGCATAGGCAGTTCACCCAAACACTCTAATATTTACATAGGACGGGGGGTGATTTCTCCACAATTCAGTCAGAGTCTGAAAGTCATTGGCTGATAAGGGACACCTATTTATTAGGTAAACTACCGTAGTGATAGATTCTTCCCAAAAGGATTTGGGCAGGCCCGTGCATGCAAGCATACTACAAACCCACTCAATAATGGTACGGTTCATACACTCAGCTAGACCCTTCTGTTGAGGAGTATGACTCACAAAATTCCCTCATTTTTACAAAATTTGATAAACTCGGTAGACAGGTATTCAAGACCATTGCCGGTTCTTAAAGCTTTCAAATTTATCTCACATTGATTTTCAACAGAGTCTTTCCATGTTTTAATCACCTCAAAGATGTTCGATTATTTTTTCAAAATATAGACCCAGAATTTTCTAGAAAAGTCATTTATAAAAGTGACAAAGTAGGAGCCTTATGGTAACTCGAATTTTATTACAAACTTAAACATGATTTATTACATAAACTATTCACTTAATACAACATGGAAGATCGAGAGGTCTAGTGTATTTGGGTCTTAGGATCATTACATAACTACTTAAAACATGAAATACAACATCTTTATTGAAAAATTCATTTACATGACCACTACCTTCCCTCGTACCTAGCATTGTATGGGATAACCTGAGGACAAGCATAAGAAAAAGGGTGAGGTATAAAGCCCAGTAATGGAATAAAAATGGAATACATGAAGAGTAAAATACATGTAAGACAATAGTCATATCAATAGATCACAAGAGAAACATGAACATAAATGCATGATAAATCATGATAATCATAACATGGAAATGTGGCAACAACACTTAACATGTAATTAGCATGAGCCAAGGCTAATTTTCATATATAGCATGAGTAAATTCCCATTGCACATGAAGCATGATTAAAACCTTGTTTCACATGAATTATCATCAGTCAATACTCATTGCACATGACGTATCATGATACTATACTTTACCCAATGCATTGGAGTGCTATAAGGGCGCACCCTTCTTAAACATTTAATTTCATGCATAAGTGTGCCACATGGATCATAAAACATGGATTCATTAAACATAATCATTTATTCGACAATAAGGAATGTGGAATTAATACATGAAACTTTATAATAAATAAGTAAATGTGCATAAAGGTGAATACCCTTGATGGAGAAATGGGCATGGTATTCACTACACAAAGGCATTGACTTAGAAAATCGGTGCAATTTCGGCAGCATAATGGCGTGACATAAGAATTAATAAAAAAGGTTGATGAGAGAGAAAGGGGTGTCTCATCATATTTACATGAAATGGAAAGAAACGGGTTCATATAGATACATTTCCAAAAAACTGTAATGGAATTTAGATTCATGATACAAAAGTATTTCTTGAGTGTAAATGAAGAGGGAGATGTTTCTTTCGGAATTTCGGCATAGTAACTGGAGTACATGGGAGGCATTTAATGAGAGAGAAAGGGGTATACCATCATTCAAGCAATAATAGGGCAGTATGATGGAGGTGAGAAACCATACCCCAACATTTATAATTGAAATTAATAGGGAATAACAATATTAAGAAAATTGGACAAAAAAAGGTGAAAGGAAGAAAAACCCTTACTTGGAATTGTGCTTCCAAAGGATTGAGAGAAGCATGGGAGAGGCTTCTTGGGAGTTTGGGGCACCTTGGGAGGATTCTAGACAGAGTAGGGAATAGGTTGGACGAACTCCAAAGGCTTTGAGTGAGGAGGAAGTTGGATATTGGGTGGGTTTATATAGGAAATGTGAGTGAATTCTTTATTATTTAGGTTTGGGACCCCTTACATTAAACTAATCCAAACCACAAATCAGCTCATGGTTTTTGCCCAGGGTTTTTGGAAAAGGGAAGAGGAAAACAATATTTTATAAGTATAAAGTCCAAACTTCTTAAAATAATGGGTTTGCTTATGTGTAGGTGAGTCACACTCCCATGGAAAATAATTTAAAAAGACAAGATGTTTAATAAGTCTTGAGGGGTCCATTAATACTTTGAAAAGTAATTCAAACAAACCCAAAATCACATTATTTTAATGGTAAAACATATATTGGCCGAAAATAAAGCTTATAGTATTTTATTACATCACTATTGGGTCATTAAGATGTCATAAAACACATTATATATTTAAACGATATTTAATTTTTACCCAAAAATATGACTGTCTCAGAATATTATGAAAAATTCACCGTTGGATAATTTCAACGTCCTGATTCCTGAAAAATCATTTATTTTATTTAAATAATTTAATAAATATGTTAATTTTCACTTTTAAAATAAAAACCGACATTTATCGAAAATTCACGGGTTTTGAAAGAAATGGCTTTCAAACCATAATAAAAATTATAATTGCATTCAGAAAATTATATGATCATTTATATATAATAAAATTTATTTAATAATAATATTATTATTTTATTAATAAATTATTTAATTAAAAAATACCTTAATTTAATAAAATAGATTACTTAATTAAATAATAACTAAAAACACTACTTGTACTTTAAAAACTATTTACAATGTATCAATAATGACAAGAAAGTATATTCATTATTATATACAAAAATAATGTAAATGAACATAGTACAAGAAATTTGTTACATAACCCCTTAAAATAGCTGCATAAGACCTAAGGGTAAGGTGTGCGATGGTGACAGAATCTTGGGGTGGCTCAGATAACATTGCTCGAGTGGTAATCTCTATCAACATCCAATTTTCCCATAGACAGTCTCGTTCGAGCTTGACATGATAAAGCTCATCTTGGGCTTGGTCAAGAGTGAAGACCAAAGAAGCCACCTCTTTTCTGAGCTCCGACAAATGGGCTTCATATAAAGAAACTCTACTGGATGAGGCCATCTCTTCTTTTGTCTGAGTAAATATGATTTGTTAAAGCCCTATATTTATACTAATCATGTGATCACTGTTCAACGGCTATAAAAGAAATGGCCACAATTATTAACAAAAAACCAAATAAGTTGACCTTTTACATAAACATTTTACATAATGAGACATTTAATTAGATCATGTGGGATTTCCATTAATGAAACTTTTGGGTCGTTACAAGCCTCCTCTATGGGAGGTATTCCAAGAAGGTCCCCACAAATCAGACTGACCATACTCAAGTGGGAAACGAGCTTTATAGCTGGATCTATGAAAACTGACTCTTTTTGACTTACCCATTACACAATCTTCACATAAGGGTAAGTTACTCAGTGTAACTTCAGTGAGCAGGCCTTGTTTTCTCAATTCATCTAGGCCATTAGCACTCACATGTCCTAATCTCTTATGCCAAAGCATAGTATTTTCATTATTAGTGTCATAGGTGTCGCCCAACTGCTTGATGTGTGTTCTTCCATCCAACACATATAGTCCATTCAACAAGGAGCCTCTATGCACCGTATGAGCTCCCTTGGAGATTCTAAGACAACCGGAATCAGACATAAAGGAAAAACATCTCTGATCTACCACACCTAATGAGATGAGATTCCAGTGAAAATATGAAACCCATCTAACATCCAATAAGGTGACAAGAGAACGGTCTGAGAGCTCTAGTATAATAGATCATCTACCCATGACACAAAATCTCTTATTGTTTCCTAGAACAACCTCTCCATAAACTCCCTCTGTAAAACTAGAAAAAGAACTCCTATCTGGGTACATATGGAAAGAACAACATGAGTCTAACACCCACTCGACATCAGAAGTATCATGGGAAAAACACAACACCTCAGCACATTCATATCCTTGGTCAGCAAAGAGCGAATGATCAGTAGATGAATTAGAAGGCTTACTAGATTTCAATTCAGGGGATATGGGTTTTATATTCCCAGGTTTTCCCCAGTGGAAAAAGATAACCCCCTTTGTTTTGGATTTAAACCGGTGTTCCTGCGACTGGCTACAACTTTTTCTACCTTTCCAGCCTTTACATTTCTTCTCCCCTAGAAACTCTGAATGACCCCTCACATTTAGGCCCCCGGATTCAGGCTTAACCTTAGCCTTGCTACGCAACTCATGTGAATGTAAGGAAGACTTGACTTCCTCTAAGGTCAAGGAGTCTCTTCTATACATCATAGCATCAACAAGGAGTTCATATGAACTGTCTAGGGAAATTAAAAGTATAACAACTTTGTCCTCATCTTCAATATTGACATTAATAATAGTCAGTTCTAATAAAATTTTATTGAATTCATCGAGGTGTGTCTGGATGGACATTCCAGGACGCATCTTGAAAGTGTAAAACTTGTGCTTCTTATGTAAACGACCAATTAAAGAAGTTTTCATATAATTTTTTTCAAGATAGGACCAAATACCAGCTACCAAAGTATAACACGCGACTTCCCATAGAACTTTACCACATAAAGAAAAGTCCAAATAGCTATGGGCTTTCATCAAAACATCAGGAAGGACATCTGAATAAGTCGTCACAGTTTGTCCATTAGCAGACAGACTCACATGGGGTTTCTTATGTCTGCAGAGGGCATCCTGCATCCCTTGCTGGACTAACAAGGCTTACATTTTTAACCGCCACAAATTAAAGTCATTATTTCCATAAAAATTTTCTATTCCGTATTTTGCAGATGTCATGGTTTATTCGGAGGCTTTGATACCAATTTGTGGAGGGGCAATCATGGAAAACAGCCCCCAACCAATGATCCAAGGAACACCGAATGAACGGACAGGTGAAAAATAACTTTTACAAAGAAAATTGGATGTTCAATACACTGCAGTTAATATGATCTTGAAAACAGACAGTAACAAATAGTAGTACAACAGCGGGGAGCAGCGCAAAGTAATGAAAAACAGGCAGAAGAGAAGTATTTACATGGTTCTGAACCCTTTTGGGCCCTACTCCATGACAAGAACACCACCACACACGTTTATATTATAAATTCTTAAACAAAACACATTACAAAATCCTTGCAACAATGGCAGAAACTTCCAACAGATAAAAAACTAGACAGAAATCAGAAAAATGCACAAATCCGCAGTAAGAGAGGAGAGATACACACAACGCCGGACCCATTGTGGTCCGACTATCCGGATCACTTCAAGATGTTGAGTCAGAATCACATAGAGGTGGAAAACCCCAGATCTTGAGGGCCGATGCGGTCAGAAAACACCTGTAATTGTAACGTCATAGACAGAAGATGGATGAATCTATAGCACCGTGCTCAGAAGACTCCTCCAGCGACATAGGGAGAACTCAGATTCTGAAGACCAGTGACGTGAGGGGTTTCCAGTCGCGTGACAAGGCTCCTCCAATGATGAAACTAGCTGCAATGATGGGGATTTTCCAATGAAGAAACCAGTGGCACAACGGGGGGTTTTCCAGCGACAAAACTAGCGGTGTGATGTAGAAAAAATGGAGATCTCTCAAACCATATCACTCTCTATCTTTCTTCCAACGGCGCTGCCTTACCAAAAAAATAGGGAGAAAAAAACGCCAAATAATACCTAACAAAAATACATAAACACTTTTGAGATCCGACGACCAAAAAAAATGGGCGGCTGAACAGATCGACGACCAACATTATTTGGGCAATTAAAATAATAATAAAAAACAAAAAACGTATGTAATAAAAGAAAAAAGCAGCATAAATTTAATTTGTATCTAAAAATAACACTATCACCACATCATGTTGTGTCAACATGGAGGATTCATGTTTCCTCATTGCATGTATAGGGAATTTCTTGTATGGTCTATAGAGGCTCTTTACACAAGGGGTATTTCTGAATCTCACTATTTGCACAAAAAACCCTTTTCAGGTAGTGTGTACATAGCTGGTGGAGGTCTCTCAGAACTGCATCATGTAATGCTCTTCATTAGTGCATGAAAACTGGAAGGTGGTGTGCTCCTCTGCTTCAAGTGTGCTAGCCTTATTCATGAATATGCCATTATGGACGATGTTCAGGAACTAATTAGGCCACCAAGATCGACCACACCGAAGCACATCATTCAGTCCATGGATTGAACTTCTTATGGAAGCGCTTCATATGGTAGTACCAATGTGAAAGCAGAGATGCAGTATGGGTCACCTCGTGCACTAATCATGGGGCATGGTTTTGTTTGTGTGTGATATCAATCCTGGGAGTAATAGGTGAGTCCTTGAGGATCTGATTCAGTGCAATCTCAATCAATGGCACAACGGGAAGGATGAAACATGGGTACCATGAGGTCAATGGAGATGAATCGGGATTTTATTTATTTATCACGTGTTATGAATGATAGATGCCCCTCCTCAAAAAAACTCTATGATTGGAAAAAATGAGCATCAACACATGTTTATAAATTCAAAAAAATATTTCTAAATGTATTATTTTAGTTTCTAAATTTATATTTTCCCATAAAAAATGTTTTACATACTTATATTTCATTCTTACATTATAATGTTTCTATGAAAGTGATAGTATTTATAAAAAAGGTATTGTTTTTCTTTACACCAAAAAAACCATTTAAGAAAAATGGTAAAAATTCACCGCAATATAATTTGACATGAAAAATTAAAAATGAATTTCATTTCCTTTAATTAAAATGTAATTTTTTTGGAAATTCAACTTTTAAATTAAAATATTATATATATATATATATATAATATATTTATAGAAAAAAATCATTACTAAACTTTAAGGGTTTTTAATATTATTTCATGTTAATTTATAATTAATTACTAGTGATAGTTAATTAGTTTATACATTGATATCTTTTACAATTTATCATTTTATTAAAATACACAACACTTGGAGAACAATCCAAAAATACCCCTTTTAACATTGAATGACTTTAAACATATCACAGTAGTTATTTTTTTCTTATATTTAAATTTTAACAATAAAAAAAATAAAACAATATAAGTATCATAATTGATTACAATATTTCTATTTACAAAGGATTTATTATAATATTTCATGGTTTTCTTTAGTTTTTTTGTTCCCTATAACATATGTTATTAAACATACTATTATTCAAATGAGAATTACATATTAAAATCTCATGGTGTTACATTTCCCCTAAATAAATTTCTTCCTTAAAATTTTAATTTTTTATTATCAAAATTTGTGTATCCTTACATAGTAATAAATCACAATATATATTTTATCTTTAAAATTAATTTATAAGACACTACTGGGAAACCTAACATTTCATTATTATTTTTTTCAAGACCACATGTGCATCACAATAAGACTCAAACTTTTCAAGGTGTTTCAAAAATAATAGTTTGATGGCTGACTGATATTTTCCACATGAGACTCAATAGATTTATCTTTCTATTTATTTAATTGATAATATATTTTACCATCATGTTATATAATTTTATAAAATATACTTTATTATTTCCATTCCATAATAATAATTTTATATTTTGGTTATGTTTCGAGTAGTTTTCACCTCGGCTTCATCTCATATTCTAAATGATAAATTTTCGGGATGAATTTTCCATTCCTGAATCACTAATGATAACTTTTAATGGATCATATGATCCATAAAAATGTGAAAAGTTATTCTTCTAGTGTCTAATAATTTACTAAAGCAAAAATGGTTAGTATAAGTAAATATAAAACCCAAAATGACATATTAATAGACATTTATATTGAAAAATAACACATTAATATCCAAATCCTCAATAATAACACCCCAAGTTCAACTCAAATAATCACATAAATAACCAATAAAAAAATTATTCAAAATATTCATAACAATGATCTAGACACAAAAATTAGAAATACTTGGTCACATTTTTCTCAAAATTAAACATAACATTAATCTCAAAAATATTTGAACCTCTATAATAATTTTAAATATTCATTACTATATTCTAAACAAAAAAAATCATGGAAACTTATGTTAAAAAATGTTAAGGTGTCCTTTATCTCCAAAAAAATAATCAAATTACATTATCATGCACACACACACAAAATAACCTGAATTTCATTGTCACTGTATAACTTTTCAATCCTAAAGGTTAACTATACTGCTCAACTTATATTACCAATAACAGTTAACCTAATGTCCCATTACCCCATAAATTCTCCAAAATAAAATCCATAACATCATATATAAAGCCTTTAGAATGGATCATATAGATTACATGAATTAACTAATGTGTATACACAAGGAATGCCAAACCAGGTGTGAAGTTAGGTCTACTATTTGTGTATGGAGTGAAGAACAAGTTCATACTAAATCAACTATTTTTAGGATTTTCCCACATGGGAATATATTCTTGATCCTATATCTACTTTTTATACCCATGAAGGGAGATTATTGTAAGGAAATAAAAAAATAAACACATGACCATAATTATAGACTATTTTACTTTACATAAACATTTTTTATTCACTACGGTTTTCTCATCTTAATCGATAAAAAATATGAAATACATTAGAAAATAATATTAAATCATATTCCAACTGAAAGGGTTATCTAAAATTCAATCATCTCCTATAATCTCATTAATCACCTTAAAATACAGGTATGTAAATCCTCCAAATGTTATCTATGTGTTTGAAATTATAATCAACCATAACCTTATTAACCCAAGAAGGTATCTACAAATCTTAAATTATCCTCATCTGATAAAATTCTAACCTCTAAATATATCTAAACCATACTCTGCTACCAACTACAAAAAACCTAGACATTCACATCCGAGAGCAGATGAAAATTACATAAACATTACATATTGTGTTTGATATCAATTAATGCAACCCAGTTTTAACCATCCATAATTTCAACATTAAAGAATGTATTGAGTCACTCAGAGACACAAGACCATTTTAGGTTTAAATATTTATTGAAATGTGTAAAACCTAACATATCATTACCCATATCTTTCTTATATGATGTACATTATTTCCATTATACACAAATTTTATTATTCCATAATAAGTCATTAATACCTCCCAATAAATTCTCCACAAATGACATGTTTTTAGATATACCATATATATTACTCAAATTCATAACCTCTGGAAATGGAAACATAATAAGGGTGGGCACAAATGCCCAATAAGGTAAATAGTACATATGAATATATCATGAATACATATGGCATAAACAATATAATGGAGTGAATAATCAATACATATTCTATTTAATCAATAACTTGAGCAATAAATTCATCAAAGGGATATATCCTCCAATGGCCCTAAGGCCTTCGTTTTTTATTGATTTTGATAATCCACCTTTCAAGGGGTGAGGTAGAACCCTTACAAGGCTCGTAGGCGTATGTATAACATGGCCCATAGGCTTTAGAGGAATTTATTGCTTGCAGGATTTACACATTACATACAACCCATACTAACTACTTAGAAATGCTCCTCCCCAGCATCTTCATTATGAAATCAGCTCTTCACCTTCCCATGTTTGTTTGGCTTGGATTTCCCGTGCATGCACGGACTTGTCCCGATGTCAGGTTTCATACCCTCTCGTTCTTGCAATCAATTTTTCTTTTGATATGGTGAAATCTTAGTGCTCCTCCTTCTGAATCTTGTTCCTTGTAGGTTGTATGGTTTGTGTCTGCACTTAAGGTGGCCCGAAGGCCTTGAGGTTTCCTGAAGGCCTTACTGTCTCGAAGGCCTGGGTGGCACAAAGGTCTTAAAGGACTTAGGGACCAAATAGGTTGCTCGAAGGCCGAAACAGAGGAATATTCCCGACCGCTACAGTTCCAAATAGTACCTTCTATAGTTCTGCACATTTACTACTATAGTACCTAGAAATTAGCCTCTGCCTGGATTTGATCTCGGGTCTCCTAGATGCAGTTAAGGAGTCCTCACCAACTGGGCTGAGTCTCATATGCATCCAAGGGATATATCAATTTAGTGTTCAAATTTACAATAAGAAAAAAAATTCAATGATGGAGTTCATAATACCAAACAATTAAAACTTACCACCAAGGCCACATCTAAGACTATTTCAATAATGTGGTAGGCGATACCCAAATAATACTTATGGCGTGACAATCGAATTGTCTCATGAGACCTTCTAATGCATAGAGGGTCTATAATGGGCCCTTCGTGACACATAACAATGTATAACACATTACTAATATATTTAATAGTAATGAAATTTCTTAATAAATATGCATTAATAATTATTAAATATCCAAATTAAATTAGGTTTGGAGAATTTCAATATTTACCCAATGAGTAATATAAATTTCTTAGTAACTAACTTGTGATTCACTAAAAAGTTGAAAGTTTAATCATTTATTAATCCTACTGGAACTAGTATAGTGGAATCAAGAGTATCATATTCTATATAGAAGGAATTAGATAAGTGTGTGTGACCAAAATAAATAAAATTTGAAAAAAATAGTTAATGAGTAGTGGTGATGGTGATTTTGTGAAATGAAGACAAAATAGTCGTGAATATTGTAAATTATAGATTAAATGGGTTGGAGATAGTGAAAATAGATTGTCAATGAGGATAGATATATTATAATGATATTAATTTAATCCAAAATGCATTTTGTATGACTCTAATGAACATAAATTATATCGGTTCTTAGAGAAAAAGTGAAGATTGACTGAGCTCTTACTTCAATGAACTGTCATATCTCACTGATATTTCCATTGCAATGGTATCTTGATCATCACTTAGGGGAAATAATTTTTCAATAAATAATTGAATCTGAACCATATCTAATTTTGTGTATATTGGTAAAAATTCATGAGGTTAATGGTTCTCTATCATCACCTCTAGATTCATAGAATAGTGATAATAGATACTCATTAAGAACGTCATGAGGAACACTGTACTAATTTTTCACTAAAATGATTATAATACCAACATATAAATAGATTAATATTTTTCAGTCCATCACATTATCAAAACCTATATATATTTATATATTCTTGTTCAAAATGGAAACAAAAAGATTATTCAAGATATACATCAATATAAATAAAAATCAAAATGGCAAGAAGAAGAAAAGATGCTTCTTTATAAAGAGGTATCGCCAACGAGCCTATACCCGAGTGGTAAGGGCTCCTTCTTGGCATCCAAGAGACCCGGGTTCAAAACTAGGTGGAGGCGAATTTATGGGTACTGTAGTATTACTGTAGCAGTTACTATTTGGTACTATAGCATCTGGAACTATTCACCCTATTTGGGCCTTCGGGCCACCAGTTTGGGCCTACATGTCTCTAGGGCCTTCGGGTCATCAAAGTCCATTGGTCCACAGGTCCTTTGGGTCATGTAGACCATGGAGTAGCCCAGTTCACACAGAACGGGACCTAGAAGAGGATCAGATCTACAAGGGTAGCAGCCACTAGATGCAGAGCTAACCGAATTGGAAGAATGAGAGGGTATGATAGCCGCCATCGGGACCAGGCACCATGCAGCTTTGTATAGGGAAATGCTATCCGATCAGCAATGCAATGTGGGGAGCTAAGGAGATCAATGATTCAACACGATAGAGAGGTGAAATTCTAGTGGGCTAGGCCTACGGGTTATGTAATGGGCATGATATGCATCTTGGCCTTCGGTTCATGTATTGCGGGTCATGTCGGGCCTTGTGCCTTGGGCCTACAGGTCATGTACAGATTCCCCTTCAACCCTTAAAAGGGTTATTATCTATATTAAAATAAAAAAAGAAGGCCTTGGGCCATTCAGGTTATTAAAGAGGTATCCATCCTCTAGGTTCCACTATTCTTTATTTCCGAGAGAGTTCCCCATCTCCGGTTCCCATATACGCCCTCTACCATGTGTTCCCAATCTCTATATTATCAATTCATTATTTTTCCTGTGCTATGAACTATTTTTTTAATTTCCATCTCATCACCTCGAGCACTGAATTACCATGGTTGTTGATTTATAAGAATCCACATGGAACCCATGATTAACCACTATCGCCCCCATGCGACTCGAGATAATCTCCCCCATAGATACCAGTAAACCCATGTGTGTTCTATTGCAAATGAATCAGGACTTGAATTTTAGTTCAGTTCACTAATAAAGTATTTCAAAATAATTCCATAAGATTCGAAAGGATTTGAAGAATACCTTCATGAATGGGACCTTGATGTTTCTTCAATAGTGAACATAGAAAAGTTTTATGTGAGATTAACTCTAATCTTGATAGAACATATGTGTACCTTGAACTTAGAGTCTACATTTATGTAGCTCCATGAAGAGTTGAGATCCATTGCAAGACATTAAAGAAGTTGATAGCATTACGTGGCCTCTATAGTTGATATACCCTTATGTGGTATTAGTTAGTTGATATTACACATATAAAATATTAATATTACAAGGTGTTACCCTTATAGATGTGTTACCCTTACATATGATTCAAATTTTCAATCATTAAACAAGATAAATTTTTAAATCATCATGTGAATCTCACCTATTTCCTAGATGAAAAATGTATACCTCAATTTCGACATCAAATTAGTTCTCAACTAAGGATTTAGGGTTGTATTCTCAGGTTCGGTTGGTAAAACATCATCTTTGGTTTGATCTATTATTCATATGTTTTTCATTCAAAAATGGTTGTCATTTTTACCATAATAGAAACACCTCCTTCATCAAGCACCATCAAATTCACCAAAATTTATCATCGTAAACTGAAAAGGCTTCTACAAAAATCATAAGTTGAAATCCTCAAATTTCATCACTACTTTTGGAATCCCACATCAAAAACATGGTCTAATATTATTATTCTCAACCAATTGATTATTTTATCGAAACAAATATAAAATTAGGTATTCTACAGGCATCTTCTAGTCTGGTTCATTCAACTTCATTGCTCATTCGACCCTTTTATTTTTTGAATCCCACATTATTTTTAAAAGCTCGACGCATTCAATTATTCAACCAAATCAGATCATCTTCCGACATCAAAATACTCAAAGCTTGATGAGGTTTGGTCTTTTTAGTATTGAAAACCCAAATCCTTATCTCAACACTCCAGTTTTAGTCTTCACAGTCATGCATCAATGTCCATTGATCAAGCTCAAACAGATCAATATTGATCATCCTCTTCATAAAGGGGAAATATGACCTTAGTGAAACCAAGATCTTAAAATAGTTTCTTTCCCATAAACAAATCAACCATAATATCGCTTCTTTATATTATAGTCTGTTAATGAATTCATTTTTAGCTTCCTCCCCATGCTTAAATTTTGATACGACCTCCACAGATCCTCAGTGAAATAACATGTTCAAATGGATAAATATAGAGATCCCATTTCATATGGTTGATGCTGCATAAGGATGGTCAATTATCAATTAGTGTGGAATCAAAGAACACCACAGTTTTATTTGGTCAATAGATTCTCACGGTTACAAAATCACTTAGGAAATTTTAGCAGTTTTGGCACGGTTGATAAATATAACATATGGTAGATTAATTTTTTTTTTCTCATTATCAATTACTGAGAGCCCATGTTGGAATTCACCCTTTTACAATTTTTTAAAAATTACAATTAGTTGGAAATACACATGGTTGGTTCTATCCTTTATCATATATTCAGTTATACATGACCTCATTGGAAAGAGCACGGTCCATTCCAACCACTTCCATTATTCATCATCTACAGATCGATTTCACATGAAAAATGTATAGATTAAATATTATAAATAAATTATTCAACATTTAAAATTATATAATTAAACATAATTTTGAAAAATTAAATTAAATATCAAAATTGAAATATAAAATTAAATATAAAATATAAAATTAAATAAAAAAGTTAAAAAATAAAATTAAAAATAAATAATCAAATTATAATTTCATTAAATAAATAATTAAATATTAAAAAAACAAAGAATGGTAAAAATACTATATAATTAAACTATAAATTAATTTTATACATTATTAAAAAAATTAAGGTATAGATAAAAATAAAATTAAAAATTTAATAAATATATAATAAATTAAATAACAGTTAAATGGAATACAAAATTAACATAACACATGACACTAAAAATTATAATTTTAAATGAAACCTATAAATTAAATAATAAATTCATAACTTGAAACATATTAGAGTTTAAATAGAAAAACATATATAAAATATAAAATTTATTAATTTAATATTTTAAATAAAAATTAACCATTATATTATAAATAACCAATAGGGAAACATTTTAAAATTAAAACCGTACTTTAAACTATTAAAGTGATGTGAAAATTGTTATGAATTAAGTGACACATCAAATTCCTCTACATATAATATGTTCTTTATTCTCAAGAAACCACTTAGTACAAACTTACTGATGGAAAATGAATCTCTTGTTTGAAAAATACTAATTCCCCAATAAATTAATTTTGAAAAATATTTTCCATCATGGATTATCTCAAGAAGAAAAATGTGAATGCCCTATCAAATTAAGTATCATCAGGGGAAATATGGTTACCATTTTATAATAAATGATTAGAAATTGAAAATTTTAAGAGAATTTAAAAAATTGAAATTTGTATCCCAGTGGAAGTCAAAACATATATTTTCCTTTAGGTTAACAGACTCACATAATCTAAGAGGCCATAACAAATATAAACACTATTGAATATGGTGGAGTGATAATTTATTAATATAATAAATAACCCATATAATAGTAAATGAATAAATAACAAAGAGATTAATGAATAACCTAGATTAGGATTTTCATTTCATAATCCATTTGGATTCATATCTTATGATTTGAATTTAAATTAAAAATATTCAAAGTCAACTTCTTTTATATAACATTTTCAAAAAAAATCACTAAAGATCTATTTTCTTAGGGGGTGGAGAGAAATTATTTACAAAATTAAATCCTTAATATAATAAAGATTAATGTCCTCAAAGTGGCATCACAACATTTAATTTTTAGAGAAAAATTCAAAAATGAAAATTTCTATGTGGTGCATAAAAAAATAAAATAAAAAATTAAGGGATTTGATGGTATCTCAATGATGCATAGTTAAACTCAATTAAAACCACTCCCCCACACATAAAATAAATCATTATCCCCAATATTATATTTTAATGTAGGAAAAACATTTAAATAGTTTGATTCAAAAAGATTTGACATCAACATAGTGAATGATGTTTTGAAGATTGACCTTAGAGTTTATAAAAAAATTCATACAACAATCAAATAATAAAAAACATGAAAAAAAAGATACTCAATAACCACAAGTAAGATGGTTCAACGCAGAAAAATAATTTCTTAAGATGTCATGTATTAGGTGAGTTGAAGAATTAATTTCAAATAAACACTAAAACTGACATGCAATTAAAACATTACTATTTTTGGAGACTATCTGAGAAGTTTTAGTGACCAATAAGGAACTTAAGAATTGTATTTTGAAAAAAATTAACACAAACCATCATCATCACTATAAGAATAATGGAAATTAACTAAATAATCAATAATTACTACAAACACTCCACTATAATATATGATACTCATCCATTAAAAGAATAATTTGAAACATCATTATGTTAATTGAGTTATTACGCTGGTTTGTATGTTGTAACACCTATAGGAAAAACAAATCGTAATGATTTTTTAGAATTTTAAATAATCTAGATCTAGAGTTTAGTGAAATTGTATTATGTTTTTTTCTAACTAGCATATACTTATATCTTTGAAAATAAAAATGACTCTAATAGTGGTAAGTACATCTTATAGCCTATAATTCCCTCTTTAAGTGTTAACTTGACTGAGAGAACAAAAATTTATCTGTATACAAAGAATAAAAATGATCATTTCTAGAAATGTGATAAAATGTGAAACAAGGATTGATCATAAAATTAATTCATTTAAAAATCCAAAAGTAATATCAGTCACCCATGGGTGTTTATTGAAAAAATTAGAGCATATCACAAACAAGTAAAAGAAAAGCATTTATTCAATTAGAATTTTTCAAATAAAAAACTAAAACCCATGGGTTTCCTCCAAAGCAGTGCTAAATTTATAGTCTTTATCTAGGAATACACTACTAAAAATTTACCCATTATCATTTAAATGGTATGTAATGTAAATTTAGTTTTCCACATTGTTATATAAGGTTGAATAAATAAGACTCCCAAAGAAGTATTATACTATAAAAGCTACAAACATTATCTAAAAGCTTCCAAAAATAGTAGTTTGTAGCCTACCATGATGCTCTTATTTACCCCTAAAATCCTTCTTTATCGGCTCTCAAAAATTTTATCAACTAACCATAAACACTACCCACTTGATATATAAACTCTCCCATAACTACCCCATACATGGAAGGATAATAAGACATATAAAATGGATTGACAATAACAATAGCATACTATATATTTCTCGGTAATATTAGAAAAATATTTTGTAATAGAAAAATAACTAAAAACTACCATTTAAAAGAATCTAATTCAAAACTAAAAATATATTCTCCAGAGTCAAAAAAAAGTATCGAATGAAATTATATTTACTAATTTAGTTTTTAATTCATAAAAATGAAAAAAATTCAAGTATGTTAAAATGTTTTCAAGTATGTAAACTTATTCAAAAGACAATCTTATTTTCATTCATGATGTAGACTTAAACTCTCCCCAAATTTAAGGATTTAAAACACTTAGTACCATATGAGGAAAACTAGTAAATAGGTTGAAAATAATCCCGAAGAATGGTTTTATAATCTAACTATAGATTTGTCACAAGAAGAAGAATTTATTCAGAAACATGTGGCTGAAGGGGTGTGCTGTCAACTTTAGTGAAACTCTTTACTATATAGATTATTTTAGGATGGACAACTTTATGATCAGAATAAACGACTTTCATAACTTTTTTTTATCAAATTCCCTAATTCTCTTCAATTTCTTTGTACATTCAGATTCAATAAAATAAGTATTAAAAATATCATTAACATATTAATTGACCAAGTCAAAAATTGATGATGGTTCTCCCTCCAAGCCTCATATATAAAGTCCTTATTAGGAAAATATATAAATTTTCAACTCCCCAAAAGTAGTTACTATTAAAAAACATGTAAATATTATTTATCCTCAAATTCATGAAGAGATATTTTACCTTTTGAAACATCAATGAAAGCCCTAACAATGGATATGAATGGTCTCCCTAAAATTATATGGACTTGTTTTCCACACTCTATTTCAAGGATATTAAAATCAGTGGGAAGATTCATATTAATTACCTTAAATAAAAGATCATATTCCATTACATATAGATAAGCTAGTGAACTATCTACCTAATGTAGATAAATAGAAGTTGGATTCAATTTTTTAAGACCCAAATTTTGAAATAAAGGGTAGGGCATAAGGTTGGTTCTGTCTCCCAAGTTGCAAAGATATTTTTTATCCAAAGGTTGTAGTGGGGAAGATACCTTACTTCCCCCCAGCTATTTTAGCCCTGATTGATGACATTGAAAAGGAGGCATGGGGTTCTACCTTTCTCCTTTACATTAGTTTAAAGGAGATATTGGGTGTACTGCCTTTCGCCTTTACGTTAGGTTTAACTTGGTACCCTTTCTGCTTGAGTTTCCTCAATTCCCTATAAAAGGGAACCCATTCCCCTCATCTGCACTTCCATTTTCCAATATATCTCTAAATTCCACAACATGTCTATATAGATAAATTATTTTTCATGTGCAGTGGATTCAGTGGTCTCAAATGAGTCCCGGTTTTTTTTGAAGAATCATTAGATTTAGTTTTTAATTTAATTTAACGTTATTGTTTTATTTAATTGAATTCTTTTTTTTTGTAAAAAATATGGCATTTTTAAGTAGTCTATTTAGTTCTAAATATTTTTTTATTATGTATTTTATTTACTTATATATAGTTTGAAATAATTGTTATTATCAGTAATTATTAAGTATAGATAAACTATAGAAAAACTTAGGATTAAATGTTCTAAAATTATTGTAGCATAAATATTATGTGGTTATCTAAGAATTAAAATCCTTATCTGGGTACGAACAAGTAGATGTGGATCTAGAATAGTTGTACCCAGTGGTAAAACCCAAGAACACCACATTACCCTAGACTCGAAAGAGAAGTGGTACCTAAAAATGGGCATTACTACACTCCGAGTTTGACACCCCCGAGGGATATGCATTAGATGTTTAATATTTTATTTATAAGCTACTAAAATACCTAAGAAAAAAATCATATCAATATATTTTTCAAAGATAATATGATAATTATGATAATATAAAATGAAATAAAAAAGGAAAACGATATTAATGAATGAAAGTTATTATTCACAATTGAATTCTTTTTAGTTTTTTTAAAGATTTTATGTATTAAGTAGTTTAATGATTTATATATAGTTTATAAATAATTATCATTATTATAAATGATTAATTATAGATTAATTAATGAATAACTTCTGATTAAAAAATGATTACATATAATTATTATCTAATAACAATTTACACATGAATACAATATGATTAATGATTGAATAAGGAATGATTATAGAGTTATTGAAGAATTATTGACTAATGAATAACATAGTAATGATTAATAAGTGATTAAAGAATGATTAACTTAGTAAAAACTGTTTTAAGAGCATTAATATCTTAGTTTAGGATATAATAAAATGTTTTAAAATTATAGTATCATAAAAATTATATAGTTTAGAAATAATATTTATTATTATTAATTATTAATTATAGATTAATTAATAAATAACATTAGAAAAAATGAATAACATAGGATTGAAAAATTAATACATATAATAATTAGAAAATTATACATATGATCATATAAAGTGAAATAAAGAAGAAAAAACACATTAAATAACACATGAATGCATTATAACATACAATAAATTCCTTTGACATTTTTCAATAGAATTTGGTTTGGATGATATGACCCTCACATCAAACATGAGGTAAAATTCATCTTATTTTCAATTGGTAGATTAATAACATCTTCAGAGTATATGTACTTAACTGTGCAATTTTGGAAATTTTCGGACATCTAATAAAATCGTAGATAACATATAAGATATGATATTAGAACAATGGAAGATTTCAAAAATTCTAATGTTGTTTACATACATTTTGAACATTTTATTAAGGTACTAATTAAAAATAAGAAGGATTTAATCTCACATATGGAATGAGGCTCATCTCACCCAAACCAGGTTCTATTGAAAAATGTAAATGTTTTTATGTAAGTTGTATAGAGTTCATGTGTTATTTAATGTATTTTTTTTTATAAATTTCACATTTTATGATCATAATTTTCATTTTTTCAACGATAAATAAACTAATTTTATATTTTCTCTTCTTTTTACCTCATTTTCCAAAACATTATGTGACTTATATTCTATTAAACTTTTATATAATGAAACATTCCTATCATATTTTAGGGTATAACATGGTGTCCCAAAATTACATTCTAATAAATATAATATGGTCAACCATCATTATATATATTATTTTTACTATCATAATCAGGATAAAAAACATTTTTGATGTAGAGAGTCATGTTTTCTTGTGTTTACTGCTACGTGGTGGTTATTCAAACTGAGAAGGGAGATTCTTAGAATACACAACCAACAATAGTGGTTAATACAACTGATTTTGTAACCCTAAGTGACCTTTGATTGAGAATTTGTGGTTCCTTAAATCTAGGACCCAATCAAGAGATTAGGTCTATCAACTATAAACTTTTTCAATTCCCTGAAACACAGGGGCTTCAAGCTTGTAAATTGGTTGCTGATGCGTAGTGGATCCAAGAAATAAATTTAATTTCTCAGTTATCATATGGTACAATGATTGAGTTATATGTTGATGATTCTAATATATAATAAAAACACCATGTTGTACGAATACATAGACTTAGAAGAGTGGTTAAAAATTGTCTGCTCCATGAAATTGAGCCTATTCCAAATGATGGAGAAGAGGACAACCTAGATGATCTCCATGATATACATGTCAATCCAACTTTCGATGATGAGTTTCGTAATTATGTAAAAGATGGTGACAATAGTTTTAATGAGGAGGGAGAAGAAGAAGTGGGATAGGTAGTTTCTAGAAACTTTTTAGTTGTACAACAACCTCGACCCACAATAAATCATCACCACTCTTTGCATCCTATCCCGAAGAAATTAAACATGTTATGGAATTCGACTGTAGTGTTCTCACACCCGTAAATGAGTTTCTTGGAGTTTTACTAGATATATTTAGTGAGATGGACAAAACCTCATATGTTGGCAGGAATTTTCAATGTAAAGAATCATTAAAAAGTACACTAAGGAGAGTTCACATCTAGAGGAACTATAGATATATAGTTCAAGAATCATTGCATAGTAAATATCCCATATGGTGTGAGAAGTATGGGGATTATTGTAGATTCTTCTTGAGAGTGATTTAGAAAATTAATTTTGGAGGTTATATAATATCAATGATTTAGGCTGCTTATACTTGCTTTTATCCAGGACTAACACATGAGCATACCTCATTGGACATAGAATTTGTGTCATCCCTTGTCATTGATATGATTAGGAAATTCCAAAATGTTACTACATCCCATGTTCAATATATTATATGAAAAACATTCGATAATAATATTTTATATATAATAAAGCATATATGACAAAACATGGGGAAATTGTGAAGGTCTATGGTGATTGTGATGACTTGTATCGTGGGTTTCCAAAATTTCTATCCATACTGAGGAACCATAGACGAGTTGTCTTCCGTCATGATACAAATGAACATGTGTCTCAAGATAACTGACATGATGCATCTTGGGTTCAATTTCATCGGGTTTTCAGGGTATTCCCCCTGTATCTCTGCATTTAGTTTTAGAAAATGGTTCAGTCATATTGATTGAATGTTCATATATGGAAAATTCAAGGGAATATTTTTTTTATTGTGGAAGAAAAATATGGAAATTTTTCACCGCTTCTACTTTCCTTTTCATTTGTGGAGAAAGAAAACTATGAATCATGGAGTTGGTTTTTAGCAGATATCAGCAACCATTTCACCCATATTCTGCATGTCTATTTGATATCTGATCAGCATAGAGCTATCAATGATTAAATAAATTAAGACTCTGATAAATGGAGACCCCCAAATGCACATCATCAGTTCTTTATTAGACACAATACTAGCAATGTGAGGGAAACCATCCACAATGAACCTATGAAGAAGGAAATCACGAGGATAGGTATTAAAAGTATCTGTATTTGTTGTTATTTCAACATAAATATAAAAATAATTTATGTTAAATATGATCACTTCTATGTATAATATGAGTCGAATGAATGACAATTTCATGAAATTCTCAAAAAAAATCCTCAAGGTTAATCAATATGTGTATGATTATATGATGAGGATTCCTAATGAAAAATATTCATTGACATATGAAGGGGGGTAGAGGTATAGACACATGACCACAAACATTGTGGAGTGCATCAATGGTATCTTCAAGGGGCCTCACATGTTACCTATAATTTCCCTAGTTTAAAAGAAAATATATCATTATGCGGATTAATTTGTTGATAGAAAAAAAACCGTCCTCTTAAGGAATTCAGCAGGGGATAAGGTAAAAAAGACACTTTCAATGAGAGATTGAAAAGAACATTAAAGAAGCTTAGGGTTATCATGTCATAATTTTCCACCCAGAAGAATATATATTTTATGTTAAAAATAATTCATACCCCGTCACAAATTGAATTGGTGAAAAAATGGTAGTATTACTATATACAAGGAAATGTCAATGTGGAAACATTCAGGCCTTACAATTTTAATGTGCACACACCATCACAACACGTTCTTCTGTGAACATATCATGGGAAGAATATGTTTATCCAATATACTGTATTAACACAATTTCTAACTATTGTGTTGCATTGTATATTCCTATTGAGGAGTTTCCTTATTTCCCAATGTTTAAAAGCCAATTTATAGTGATACCTGACATCAACCGTTTGTGTACCCATGGGAGAAAAAAGTCCAGTAGGATGAAGAATGATATAGATAGGTCTCAAGAATATAGAAAAAATTCTAGATTCACTATGTTTCATCAAGAAGGTAGTAACTACAGACAATTCCCTAAAATTGTTGGGTTGAGTTCACACTATCATCCACAATGACAGACTTCTTCCATTGTGATATTCACATATTGTAAATTATATGGGCTTATCACTTCTTTTTACCTCAGTTTCCAAAATATTATGTGACTGATATTCGAATAAATTTGTATATAAAAAATAATAGTATCATATATTAGGGTATAAAAATATTTTCTTAAATTTTAGTATAGTAATTATTATATGATCATCCATCTTTGTCAATATTAGTTACACTATCAGAATCATGATCAAAAACCATTTTCGACGTAGAGAGTCAAGTTTTTCTTATGTGTACTACTATAGGGGGGTTATTCAAACTGAGAAAAGAGATTATTAGAGTACAAAACACACAACCATTGTTAGTATAAATTTTTTTTAACACTAAGTGAACTTCATGAATGAAATCCTGGAAAATGAACCACGACACAGGAGGAATCACATCGTCTGCATTGTGAATAAGATTCTTCATTTCATATAAATGTTTGACTTCACCAAATACATTTTCTATAAAATAACAACAATCCTTTCATACTCACATTAAATGTAATTTGAAAAGTACATCTGAGGTGACATTAATGAATAACGAATCTGTCGATGGCTAAACAAAAAAGATTACAAGTGAGAAAATAATCATGAAACATACCATCATCTGGAAAATAACACATGAATTACAAATAATTCCATTTTAAATAAACTTTTACATAATGAAGAAAAACATTATATATATATATATAAATATAGAAGACACCATTTTCTAGGAAAAATCATGTCTTAAAAAAACATTAATAACATGCTTTGAAAAACATCAAGACGCAACCATTTCTTTTGGAAAGAAATAACTTCATAAAACATTGCGAATAAACATGTAATGTCTTACATTCTAAAATTCATACCATTCTTCCAAACATAACTTTATATTTACATTTTACACTTATGACTCATTTCATTTGTTTATATATAGATGGATGATACCATACTACTAACTAAGCAGCATAGGCATGTTTCCCAGGTTGTGTTAGACTGTGGTGAGCTTCAATCGATTAGGGTGAATTGAGCTCACCATTTTTATAATAGGGACCCTACACATTCCATTAGACCATACATTCATCGTGATGGCTTATACGACATTGAAATATCAAATTTCACATTTTTCGACTGTCATCTGCTTGCTTCCCTCATGGAGATGTGTAGACCAAATCCACAAAACATTCCACCTTCTAGAGAGAGAGAGAGAGAGAGAGAGAGATGATCATCAACCTCCAGGATGTAGCAATGCTTCTCAGTCTTCCTATCAAAAGAAATATTGTTATGGGACCCACCTGTGCATCATGGCCATACCTTGCAAGAGATTGTTAGGCATCAAAATTTTGGCCAACCATAGGGCTAAAGATCACGGGTCAATATCTATGACATGGCTCGAGGAGCAGATCCCACATTTACCCGATGAAGCTGATGAGGAAACTGTCATACATTATGCCCATGAATATATATTATGACTTATTGGAAGTACCCTATTTTTTTATCACTCTAGGGTGTACATGCACATGATTTATCTAAATCTACTAAAGGAATTTATTAGTTCAGGATGTACAGCTGGGGATCAGCTTTCTTGGCATACACATACAAAGCATTATGCAGAGTATCACATAGTGACCACATAGATCTCATGGGATGCATCGTCCTTATTCACATGTGGTCATGGGAGCGTACCCCCTAATTCTGCCTTTAACTTTCTGGTCCACCACTCGCTTTGGAGGTGTTGCGTGATGCTCTAGATGGATGCTGGTATGATCACTCATTTTAATTGGTTTCTAATGCTACTATGAGTTATTGAATTTAATTTATCATTGTTTTTTCACTATCGATTTTGTATTTTACAGGTGGTGTCAGAGTCACAATTTCTGCACAGTCTCAACACACCATTTGGGCTCATATCACCTCAAGATGGATTGACTCTAACCCGACCAGGTATGTATACCCAATCTATGATTTTCTAAAAAATTTAATAATAGAATCAATTTTTTTTCTGTAAGGATATTTTTTGACAAAGGTCACATGTCCTTTTAGATTACATAGATTCCATACTAGACTTTACTAGACCAGTTTCCACCATACTGCACTACTTAACTTATTGATGATATGGTTGTAGTTCCTCTCATTCACATACATATTATTGAGTGTCAGTATCCTGATAGAGTCATGCACCGGTTTTCATGTTTATTAAGTTCCATTGCCACCGAGAAAGACAAAGAACCCTCATGATGTGAAGTTGATAGGAAGTTAGGATGAGGACTGACAATGATTACATGCTGACTATCATGACGACCAATGCATACATGCAGAGTTTTGTATCCTGGCTATACCTATGATACGATTCTTTCTTTCAGATCAGGTTGAGTATGAGCCATGTTATAGACTGAAGTCTATACTCTATATTACCTGACACGGTAAAGAGATTCATAAGATTGTAAGTCAATAAATTTCCATTAGTTTTTTTATTGAACAATTTTTTAATTCATTTTTAATCTATTTATAAGGTACTCACTCAGAGTATCTTGTTCACATGAGTGAGGAAGAGGAGGATGAAGTTTTTATCTGGTCAGCATTCCATGATGAAGTATTGGAGGTGATGTCATCTTATTGTGTTCTTTATGAGAGCATCGTTAAAATTACATACATGATATACGAGGTTCCTACCCCATAGAAGCATCCTCCAGCAGCTGCAGGTGCTCAGGATCCACGATGATGATGACGTCGACAACGTTGTGCTGCACATGAGGCCTCACCTATTCTAGAGGTTGTCCCTCTACCATTCAAGCCTCAACTAATTGAGGATATGCCTTAGGCAGCATGGATCCATCTTTCTTAGCGTGGAATCTATAGATCTCTCCAGCATGGGTTCTAGATCCATCACAGCCTAGGGGTCCATATTTATTGTAGCCTTGTGTTCCATATCCATCATAGGCTTTGTTCCCCACTATGATGATGGCATGTACTTATACTACCCTAGTGGGGGAAGGATCAAGAGTGAAGTAAGACATGTAGTTGACACCTCCTCCCTCCAAAACACAGGTGGATCATGTGAAGGTCGGCATTCCAGTTCTCGAGGGTTATCCATCTCCAGGTCATGAGACTCGACACCAGCATGGAGCTCAGTGGTCTCGATTCAGGCATCCCCTTCTCAAATTGCCATGTGGGACAGAATATACCCCCATAGACATTGACAAAGAACTATAAATTTATTTTACTTGTTCATTTATATGTTTTATGTCTGTTTAAATCAATATATTTGTATTACTATCGGCCCATTTTACATGTCTATCCAATGATTCAGTTTTCAATAATATTTTAGGCACAATTTATATTTTATAAGCTTTCAAAGTGGATAACAAGAAACATATGTATAATTATTAAATATCATGTAGGTAACTTTAAAATCTTATAAAATATACAGTATAAAAACAATCTAAATAAAATTTAAAATATATCCTAAACATAAAAACAATTTTAAAATAAAATGAATTTCATAAATAAAATAAATAGATGAAAATGAATGGAATTTAAAAAAATTAAAAATAAAATTGTAATGGTTTAATATAATACTAAAATTTAATTTTTAATAAAATATTGATGTAGTTGGAACATTTTAGATTAAAACTAAACATAGATATTGAACCCTTATAAAGACCCAATTTCTCATCCATGACCATTTCTCTCTTAAAGACTAATTTTCACCTATTGATATTTATATCAACTTGAAGATCAACCAAACCCACACATAGTTCATAAAAATGTCTCAAATTTGGGCACCACAAAATATATTTCTTAAAAACATAACATCTTCACATTGATGCTCCTTTATGTTAATCGGTTCTAGATTTGATGAATGAAAGTCAAACACTAAACACTGAAGATGGGAATTGCATCTCCATCAGAAATTTACACTAGTATGAGATATCATTTATGATTATAGGGAGGTGATATTATTTTCATTGGAAGTCATTAAAAAGCAGTTACATGGATGGAAACAATGGTTCTCTTATGTCACTGTGGAGTTACTTGTATGCGAGTTAAAAAAGAAAGAATGTAGAGGAGGATCCAAAGAAAAAATGATCGATTAATCTCATAAAATGTAAGGGAATTATGGTGGCATAATAAATTCAACTGACAAGGAGGTAGTTGGGAAATTTACCAAACGAACTACCGAATTCTACATGAAATATATGAACAAACCAAGTTGTTTGCATTATCCATATGGATGGCTAGAATGAAAAGTTTTTACTGTATTCAATGCCTTATTATTGTTTAAACCCTTTAGTCCGGAAAATTTCATTAAATCTATTAAATATATCATCAATCACCATTTATATCTTAAAAACCCATTTTCACCCAATGATATTTATATAATCTTGAAGATCAATCAGAACCCATACTTAGCTCATAAAAATGTCAGAAATTTGAGTGCCATAAAAGCAATTTCACAAAAACATATCATTTTTACTTTCAAATGTTATTGACATAATTCTAAACAACATAAAACAAACACAATATATATATATATATATCACAATATAAAAATTTATATATTATAAATAAATTAACATATTGATCTGATAGATTATATTTTATATTCTTTTAAAGTCACATACTTGAAACGTTTTTATGATTCAAGTAGATAGTTTTGAAATTTTAGATTAGTATTCATCAACATTATTTATGAAATTATTTTTGTTTTAATTGATTTATTATATGATTAATAAATATTTTAATTTTCATTTATATTGGTCTTATATTTTATATTTTATAGGTTTTCAAAGTCACATGCTGGAAACATATTTTATGTTTCATTTTGGTGTCTTTGAAAGCTTATAAATTATTTTTCATCAACAATTTTTATTAAATTATTTTTATTTTAAAAAATTTAATATATGTTTAAGGAATGTTTTAAGTTTCATTTATATTCATCTTATAGTTTATATTTTATAGGATTTCAAAGACTCATACTTGAAATATTTTTATGTTTTAAGTAGGTGGATTAGAAAGTTTATAAAATATTTTTTCATCAACATTTTTTATGATTTTTTTTATTTTTAACTATTTTTTATGTTTAATCCATGTTTTTAGTGTAATTCATATTGGTCGTATACTTTATATTTCATAGTATTTTAAAGCCACATAGTATAAACATAATGTCACATCGGAAATGCAGAATGTTTTGTGCAGGAAAGGGAGAACCTGAATCCCACATCAGAAATCCAAAATGATTTCATAGACAATCCCTCTTATAAAATGGAGCCCTAGGTAAGGGTTTCTATCAGAATCCATAATCGAGACCACAATAATGGATGTACTACTAGATATTAAAAAGTATATAAATTCTGCTTAATTTTTTTGATATATATATATATACAAAATAAAATAACAATAAAAAATTAAATATATCAAAAGGAATATTTAATATAGTATTTTTTAGGTGAATGGAAGCAGCCCCACAGCCACCTTTCAAGCATATTTTTAAAAAAAATTACACTAGACAAATTTAAAAAAATTATAAAACATATAAAACCCCCAACCTTTTCCATTATTCATCACTTATAGATTGGACGCACAATGAAAAATATGTAGATTAAAAATTATAAATTAATTATTTACCATTTTAAATTACAATTTTAAAACTAATTTGAAAATTTCATTTTAAAATTAAATAATTTTTTTTAAAATTAACTAGAAAAGTTAAAAAATTAATTTAAAAATAAATAATTAAATTCAAATATAATAATTTAAATAAATAACAAATTTAAAAATCATGATTAATGAAAAAATACTAAATAATTAAACTATAAATTATTTTTATAAATTATTAAATCAATTAATGGGGAGATTAAAAATCAAATTAAAATTTTATTAGGTAATTAAATAATTAAAAAGATTGTTAAATGAGATATTGAATTAATAGAACACATTACTATAAAAATTAATATTTTAAATGGAACTTCTAAATTAAATAATAAACTCATATATTTACACATATTATAGTTTAAAAATAACAACATAAATAAAATATAAAATTACTTAATTTAATATTTTACTTAAAAATTAACCACTATACTAAATTAACCAATAGTGGAACATTTTTATATTAAAAGGATGATTTAAAATATTAAATTTATGTGGAAAATAATATGACTTAAGAGCCACATCAAATTACTATATAGATAAGATGATTCTTATTCTCAAGAAACTACTTGGTACTAACTCCTTGATAGAAAATCAAGGAATCTTTTGTCATTTTCAATACAAGGTACTTTTTGACTTTTTTTGGAAAAAGTACGAGAAGAATGTTTTTTAACTTGTACAACATGAACAAATTTATAAATTTTTATAAAGTAATATTTTCATGAATCTTACTTTAAAATATTTCATGTTTTTTTTCAAATAAATTATTTTCTTTTAAAATTGTGAGGAATTTTATGAAAATAAAACATTTTTGAAGAAGAAAGGATATTTACCTCAAGAATTAATTTTGATTATTTTATCAAAATTATTTTCCATCAATGATGAAATTATTCAATAAGGATATTTTTCAAGTATAATATCCCTATTATTACTATAGTTTTATTATTTTTTATGATGGAATGCTATTTATGAAATCCATTTGTTTTTCATGGATTATGTTATAATGGAATGATGCTTAAGAAACCCATTTTATTCCTTGGGTTATGCTATGATGAATGATTTATGTTTTTGTGGAACAAATAGGAATAATTTATTTATGATATTGGTGGGACCTATATCTCCCTCCAATTAATTGGTTAAATATTTTTATCTCATGAGGTAGATAGGTCTAGAATAAAAATAGATCATGGTTCAGTAATACATGGCCGGAATGAGGAGTGAACTCGGTTCAGTAGTGGACTTTTTCCGCTATGATGGTATTGGAAATGAGCCTTGACTAATATGAAATGATTTTATATGCTTATGTTTATGCCACAAATTCCATGTCTTATGTTCTGAATTTTAGAAATATGTTCATTGATTCTTTATGAACTTTTATGATTTATTCCATGACATGATATCATGATCTTTCATATGTGGGATACGAGTTTCAAATGTTTTGTTCTTATGTATTATGATTATGATATGATTGATATATCCCTTGTTTACCCTTACTAATCATCTGATCTCACCCTTTCTTCTGTTTCTTTTCCCTAGGTCATGAATAAGGGTATTAAGTAGGATATGTCAAAAAGGGGTATAGTTATGAAGTAATAAGCAGATGGCAATGTAGAGGGCTTATGAACTAGTTGTTTATGTTTCCTAGTTCCTAAAGACACTAAATATATATGGTATTGGTGTGGGTTTTTAATGTTTTATAATGAATATTCTTATATTTTGAAGTAATATCTATGTATGTAAAGTATGGGCCATTATATGGACAACCATTCTATTATAAGTAATTTTAAATATTTAATTTCAGTTGATCATCTTAAAGAGTTATTAGTAGAGATAGAGGGAGTATAATACTCTACACTTGAGTTTGACTATAATGTAATTAATAATAAAGTTAACTTGGGTGATGATCCTTATTCTCAATAGAGTGACTTATTTGAGTAGTCACTTAATATCGAAGGGTGCTTATTATTGATTTTTTAGCTGTCAGGATTGTTTTATGCTTTTTTGGATGTATTGGAACCCACAAATATCAATTATCTATCAAAAATAATTGGGGAAAACACATGTGGTAGTTTATGGATGAAAAAACACATCCACCCAGTGAAAAAGGTTATTTTCTATGGAAGTATTGTGGAAGACTAAAAACCTGACTCCACTTGGGATTCAACCCAAGGTTTTAGTTTTATTTTGTTTGTTGTTTTTCATTTGAATTATAAAAATACCTCATAATTTTGTTCTGTGATACCTTACTCAAAACTTTTCTATTATTTTTTTCAATGTTTTTGTTGTTAAGTCTTTTTTTAGGCTCTATATATTCACTTCCACTCACTCTCACTCTTACTGGTCTCATATTTTTTATTTTTTATGGGTATGATTTTAATGTTTCTTCTTTTTTTTCTTTAAAGGTACTATCATGGAGAGATTGAGTGAATTATGTGATTCTAAAAAAGGATGATGAATGGGTTGAGTAGTAAGGAGTTAAAGTTAAACCATTTAGGGAGTAACTTTTTAATTATTCTCAATCTATCTTGAAAATATTAATAATGGTTTCAATTGTTTCATTCTACCCAGTTAGTTTTTTTTATTTTAATATACTCACAGTTGGAGTTTAAGTGTGTGTGTGTGTGGGGGGGGGGGGGTATTTCTTCTAATATCTTAAATTTTATTGTAATTTTTTTTAAATTTTTGTTATCATGAAAAAATTTCTATGATTTATTGACAATAAATTTGAATTAAATATTTATTTGTATAATACCTTGTGTTTTAAATTAATTCCTACCATCTATAATAAATGCTAAACATTCCTATTTGGGAGCTTAGTTTAATATCTTCTGTGTCCTTTCATTTTTGTATAATCTTATACTTTTGAAACTTATTTAATGAATTATATTAAAAATGTGGAAATCATGATTTTTGAAATTTTATAGTGACCCTTTTTCTTTATTTTTTGGATCTATATTTATTTTTTTGAACTAAAATTCTTAATTATTCCCTTCACAATTGAATTAACATTTGAAGACAAAGTTGGGTTTTAAGTGTGGGGAATAAGGTCTTCTTAATTAATATTAACTGTGCTTTAATGTAAACCCATCAAAATCCCTTAATTGTTTTTTGAAATTATGAGTCTTTGATCTTTATTTGGGAATTTTAAGTGTGTGAAATTATATTTGAAAATTTTAATGCTTTTTTTTCACCTTAAAGATATTAACATTTAATTACTCCATGGATTCAATTGGGTAAATATTATTATTTTTCTCTTGAGTTTAGTTATTTTTGGTTTATATTTGGGGCAATGATATACATAAATCATTGAATTGAAACTTTTTGATTCAAATCAAACTTATAAACTATGAATTCAAATGGTCTATGAAATGAAAATACCAATCCAAGTTGAACTTTCAATTCCTTCATTCTTTCATTATTTAATTCTTTAAGGTGTTGGATGTGTTATTTATGCTACTTTTTTATTATTAAGTTTTATTATCCAAATAGAGTGTCCAATTATTATGGATTATATTTATGTGAATATGTTCTCCTGGAGGTAAAGATAAGTATGGAAGTCCTAATTAAATGTATAATAATGTTTGTTTAATTAATTAATTTTTTTCAAAAACCAATCATTATTCTAAAACAACAACCAAATATTATACTGAAATTTATTTGTTTAATGAGGAAAAATTTATCTTATTAATTAAATATAATCCATGGGGAAATATCACTTAGGAAATCCAATACTTTCTAGAATTACAATCTTTTCATTTTGAAGTGTGATTTTATTCCACTAAATTCTACTGAGTGATTTCTTGAGGATAAGAAAAATGATAGGTGTGTAGTTATTTGATGATGTCTCATTTTGATGTACACATTCGACATAATTTAATTAATATTTTGAAGATTTAATCATTAAAATATGATTTAAATGTTAAATAATCATACTTTACTAATCTTTATGTTCAAGATTTTAATTTATGAATTTTCTATTTAATTTTTTTCTTTATATTTAAATTATTAATTTTTTCATGCCTAAAATTTCTATATATTTTATTTATAATTTTCTTTTTAAATATCAATTTTTAGTATATATATTTTATCTTGGTGTTTAGTAATTTAAAATTTTATTTTTTTATTAATATTTAATAAATAAAACCTGAATTTAATTTAAAATATTTTGTTTCAGTGTTTTAATTTAAATTTAATTTTTTAATATTTAACTGGTTTTCAAATTGTAATTGTGGAAATTGAATTATGAGTTATGAAAAAAAAATTGGGAGTAGGTTTTTAATTCTATAATTTGTTAAGTGTAGGCCTGTGTGACCATGGAGGTAGTCTTGTAACCATAACGATGGTAAATAGATCATGTCAGTGAAGAGTGGTTATGTCAAGTGATATTTTTTTGGAAAAGGAAAGTGATCATATGTGAAACAAATCCACCACTATTAAATATATCTTGTGCATGAAGATTTACCTAGGTGCTAATTTTTTTTAATGTCAATAGACTGTGCTTGTTTAACCTATCAACCATATGAGTAAAAATGGAGTGACTGTGAGTCTAGAAATTTTTCAACCATTCATATATTAGAAATATTCCAAAGGGATTTTGTGAATGTGGGGAACTTTTGAATGACTAAAACTATGTATTTTTATGCTTCAGCACCTATTTTTAATCAATTTTTCCTTCTCACAGTTAACCATGAATTCAGAGATTGATGAAAATGAATGTTCATCACTGATTTGAGTTGTTAAAAATTAAGTGTTGTATCCAATCTCACTCGATATTTTCAATAATGAAGATATACTACTGAGTACGAAGTAAATTTAAGGGGTTAATTCATGAGGATAAATAGGAAATATCAAGCACAAATTTAGCATGAATCTTGTGATAAATTGAAGAGCACTTGAGATCAACTGAAGCAGACCCTAGATGAGGGTGACTGGTCTTAGAACCAAAACTAGAGTGAATCCAATCACCACTAAAAAAGTGGCCTTTAACAGTGAAAAAAAGATATGATAATTAGAGCGCGAGTAAAACACTAAAGCTTTTAACAGGGCTAAAAAGCGCTTTTAAAGGCCCCTTTAGTTACGCTAGAAAAAGCACTACTAAAAGGGACCTTTAACAGTGCTTTTTAGGGCTGTTAAAGGGGGCCTTTAACATATCTTTTTTAGCACTGATAAAGGAAGTGCAATTAAAGGGGTTAAATTTTTGTTTTTTTAGATTTCCATGAGTGCCTGACCCCTTTATCAGTGATTCCGTGACACCTTTTATAGTGCCACCACCTTTATCAGCACTTTTAACCCCACCACTCCTTTTATAAACCCTTTGTGAATTTATAGCCTCATGTGTGCTCGATTGGATTCAAACCCTACACCTATCCATCGAAGATGAAACTCCTTTACCACTACACCATATATTTTTTTTCTGTTTAGTGATATTTATGTTTTTATATATATATATATTTACATATATATTTTGTATTCATATATTTATATAATTATTTTTAAATACATTTATACAATATATGTGTGTGTGATATATATACTTATATTAATTTAAATATATTATATATTATATTCATTTAAATATACTATAATATAGTATAAATATATATCTATTTATTAATACACACATATATGTATATATAAACATTATAAATATATTTTTATAATGTAAAAAATGGTTAGATATTGTTTTAATTACATTTTTATAATATGTATTGATTAAAATATATTAGAATATATATTTTTATGTAAATATGTTGATATATGTATTTATATGAGTAATTTATTATAAGTAAATATAAGAAAAAATACAAATATTTAATTATAAATTAAATTAAATTTTGAAAAATGATAAAATTTTAAAACCATAATATCAATATGAATTTAATACCTAAGAATGAATTTAGTCTCCACCAAAAAAGGCAATAATACCCCCTTAAAATCAATATTAAATGACTATTACTCAGTAATAACAAGCAAATTATTAATTAAAAATATTTTTTTAATTATTATATAAGCAATTTTCACTAAATATCTTATATATTAAGTGTAAATGAATATTTATCTTATCTAAAATATATTTTAAAGAATATATATTATATTTATACCAATATAAATATATTTATACATTAATATATAATTTTTATTGATTTTTTTGAAGTATACCATTATCAGTGCTACTAAAAAAGCACTGATAAAAGAGGGAATATATCAGTGCTTCTAAAAAAGTGTTGATAAAAAACCCCATTTATCATCACTTGTAAAAAATCCTTGATAAAGGTCCCCTTTTAAAAACGTGTTTTAGCACTGCTAAAGACCCCATTTAACAACACTAAAAAATTTCTGTTAAAGACCCCCTTTATCCTCATTTCTTTATTAATTACAAAGAGGGTCTTTAACAGTGTTTTTATCTAGCACTATTAAAGCCTTAGCATTGGATAAACCCAATTTTATAGTAGAGAATGATTTTTGAGCCCTGGATATGGGGTCATGATTCAAGTCAATGTTGTGGTAAATTGATTCAAGCGCTTCAACTCAAGATAAGATGATCTATTAAAGAATAATGAAATTTTCGAGCTTAATGATGAACAATAAGATCAAACCCATCTTTGGAGGACAACCAAGTTTGAAGATTCCAAATTAGTTTTCTATAAACTCAAGGATGGATGTGGAGAGAAGATAATTGAATCACCAATTAGATGATATGAATTGAAGAATGTTATCGCTACTAGTTTTTCTAATGTAGGTTCAAAGTGATAAATAATTTGGGTCCTCATCATTCTCAATCCCTAATTATACGATATCATTGATGGTTGCACAAACCAAGTGCTCGATTGGTTGTGTGTGGGAAACTGAATCCATGAGATATTGCTAGTTCAAAGTTTCAAGGACCATCACATGATTTGACTGAGTTTACATACAACCCATCTTAAGGGATGGAGGTGTTCTTGGCACACTTTTGTTGAGTTGATGCCACACAAGAACTAATATAAGTTGAATAATTAGGTTCATTTCTAGAATCTATCATGAAGACCAAGTAATGATGAATCAAAACTAGAGATGCATTCAGGTTCATGATATTGGATTATGAAAAGAGTTCATGTGCATTAATTTAATTCTCTTTGAAGGGGGATTTCTCATGTCACATGCAAGTGATAATACACTATGATAGAATCTATGTGGTTGGTAATGATCCAACAAATGGGGCTAAGTAGGTGGTTTTTGAGTCTGAGATAAAGAGAATGAAGGAAATAAAAGGAAGAGGGGATTCATTTTTTTGGAGATTCTGAATCCTCTTATGGATGGGGGAAATGAGTTTCGGAACTGAATTTCATAAAATTCCACTTTAATATTCTTGGAGCTTCATAGCAGAGGGGTAAAGTAAGAGGTTTTATGGAAAACACAAGCAAGAGCTCCATCATCGATGGATATAAAGGATGAAAGTGGTAAAGATAAGTATCTATTTTGAAAGAGAATATAATCTATTTCTCCTTTAATATTCTTTCTTTGTTTTAAAATTTCAAATTTTTTGTATCATTTACATTTTATACATATTATACTTAATTATTTTAGGGAATTATAATTGAATAAGTTCCTTTTTATTTAATGCTCTTGAAAATTTATCCCTTATAAAACTTAATCTTTTTGACCATGAATCTTGAGAAAGATTGTATTATTTCAAAAAATATATATATATATTGTGATATTTTCTAAAAGTGACCTTAATCATGAATGGATATTAGGTAATCTTTAATAATTCATTTGCAAGAAGGGTAAAAATTATTATCTTGAATATCTCATATATTTTAGATACTTTAGTGGGATTCCCTCTATTTCTTATAACATGCCTCTATTCCTTAACATAGTTAGTACTAACATTATTAACATTTTCAACAAATTAGTTCCCTATTTTTCCTTTTCACACACAACACACCCATACTTCTTAGTTTTTGTTTCTTTATATTTTTAATAAACATGAAAAATTAATAGCCCTCTGATACTCAGCCTCCTTCCCTTGGGTTTGAACTTTTATTGCTATGATAGTGTAGGTTATAAATTGTATTTTGATAGTCATGATGACCTCTGGCCTCTTTCAATAGATAATTTGAATACAATCAAATCTAAATGGACCCCGAAAATGAAAAGGCAACTATATTTAGGACACCATAACAATCCTATTTCTATCAGGTGATGCTATTTTTTTTTTGAAGAATACTATAGTAAACTATCCTCAGGATATGAACCATATATTTAAACCCTTATTTAGAATAATGTTGGAATGTTACATTGATGATTTGGTGGTAAAATACCATCCTGGTGAAAACCATATTAAATATCTTGAGAAAGTGTTTGAATTGATACGCACCAACAATTTAAAGATGATCCCATTGAAGTGTATATTCAAGGTCACCTCTAGAAAATTTATTAGTTTCTTTATCTAGTATATAGGAATTCAGATTGATCTAGATAATATCAATGCCATCATTGAAATTACACCTCCAAACAACCTTTGATATATTTGAGGCTTTCAGGTCTGTTTTTCCAACATTATATGTTTTTATCCAACTTAATGGGAAAATGTATGTCCTTTTCTAATATGATGAAGAAATGTGACACCTACCAGTGGGGAGAAGAATTCCAAACTATGTTTGGTGACATCAATTAGAATATGATGCATCCTCTGGTTTTGATTCCACCCATCTAAAGGAATTCATTGGTACTCTATGTGAAACCCCTAGATAAGTTTATTGGTGTCCTATAGGATCAAAATAACAATGAAGTAAAAGTGAATAATTTGTACTACCTCTTTCATATGATGGTTGATACAGAGGTTATATATTCTATCATCAAGAAGAACCACCATGCCCTAGTATTCATGGCCTAAAAATTATGCAATTATTTTTAGAATCATAAAGTCTATCTGATTTGCTGTATCAACCTTCTAAAGTATATAATAAATCATCCCATGTTGACAAGATAATTAGAACAATAGATGATGATACTTTAGAAATCTCACAATAGGTTTTCCACCTAATAGACTGTCAAGGGACAAGAATTGACTGATTTCCTTATTGCACATACAAACATAGAGGATTTTCTCTAGATTTATATTTTCCTAATGAATCCATTATATCTTTCTATGAAGCCAAACCATGCTAGAAAATTAACTTCAATAGAACCTCCTAAATTCCAACTAAGGGGAGGATTAACAACATTAATCTTGATAGGGTTGTCCTTGGAGTATTATTTATCCCTCTCTCAAAGGCCCTCGTTCTATACTTATTCATAATTTCAGAGAGATGAACAAATAATGAGGCTGATTACCAATCTATCATCAATGATCTTGAGTTGACCCTTGAGATTAAGTCCTTCAACTTCACATGAAAGGTAACTCTGAGATCATTATCGAATAGATCAATAGTGACTACACAGTTAGGAAACCATATATTTTCCCCTTTCATGAGTACAAAGTGAGATGATAGCTAATTTTACTTCTAAGATGAATGTGTATCTTGTATTGTGATATTAAAATGATTAAGAAGAAACTCTAGAACACATCTCTCATTAATCTAGATCAAGATGAATTGACTGTCCATGTGATTCATTAGAAAGTAATCACCCCCATCACTCTTGATGTAGAAAATAAAACGGCGAATCTACTCACCATAAGCTCTTCCTAGGAAGGAAACCCAAATTCCCCATTGAAAAAAAGAAGAGTTTTATTGGATTACTCATTTGATTGAGTAACTACAACATATAATTTTTTCAAAAAATTCGGTCAAGAGAAATATTATTTGCTGATGTGAAGTGATTTTTTTCCTTAATGACGATCCCAACTCATAGAAACTCTTATACAAGCGCCACTACAATGGAATCATTCTTCTTTAAATTCATAGAATGTAAATTCCTCAAGTCTTTCAAGAGGTTTATGTTAGAGAATATAGAGTTCACCATACAAGGTTTAAGTTTTTTCCACTAGTTTTGAAGGGTGGTTTTAGTTGGCCCAATATGGTTCATGACTACATTAAATTCAATAAGAAGTTTCAAACATGCTAGGTTTAAGACAATTTCAGGAATCAACCTATATATCATCTATACACCACCAAATAATCTTGTCCCTTTTTAATTTGGGGAATTGATTTTGTGGGTCCCTACCTGCGAACAACATCCTAATATTTTATATTTTTCCTAACTACCACTGATTTCTTATCAAAGTGGGACAAATTAATTTTCCTTAAGGAAGTCAAGACTAGGTATATGATTGAGTTTTATAAATCCTACATCATTAATTGATTTAGGATCCATCAAACCATTCTCATGGGAAATGGTACTAAATTATAAGTTTTAGAGTTGAAGAAGTTTTATTCCAATTACAACATCAAATCCAATAATCCTTCCTATTATCATACACAAATGAATGTAAAATCAAGGATTTTAATAAATTCCTCTATAACATTTTATATAAGATGATGGATAAAAAAAAGAAGAGTTTTCTTGAAAATATATCCAACACACTATGTGAATATCATATAATAACCCAGAATTACACCTAGGTGACTTCTTATTCCCTAGTATGTTGAGTAGAAGTAGTTTTACCTATAGAGGATTAACTACCACCACTCTAGATGGATATATACAAATGTTTGGAACCAAAAAAAGATCCCATTTTCTTCTAGATGAGTTGGAATCCCTTGACGAAAACAAACTTTGGGCAATACACAATCTCAAGGTCCATTAGAACCAAGTGTCTTGAGCATTCAACAAAAAGGTTCACCAATTATCATTACTTCAAGGTGATTTTATGTTGGAATTGAGAGTGATGATGATAATTGGAAAGCAACTATAAAATCTAGATCCAAAATGGGAATTCGCCTTCACCATTTAAAAGGTTTACTCTAATGGTGCATACTTGTTGATCGCCATGGATGGGGATTGAATCACACCTCTCACCAAAATGATGTTTCTCAAAAAGTATTTTTTATACATTTATATTAGGTTTAAACATCATAGTTATATGATTTAAAACTATATAATTTATATTTATTATCAAATAAAGTAAACTTTTATGAAATATAGTTCGATCTTCAAGACTTTAACTACACAATAACTAGGTCCTTGCCTCATGGACATAAACTGCATGAAACATAGGCCCCGAATATAATAGCTTAAATTGTGTAGAATTTATTACTCACCATACAGTGTTAAAATAAATGACCAAGTGTTTTCAAAATAATTTTAAATTATATAGATTTTTCTCCAAACTTCATGACCTTAAACTATGTTGCTAACATATTTCTATATAATGATTTAACTACATAA
Organism: Viscum album; assembly: GCA_963277665.1. Lineage (NCBI taxonomy): Eukaryota > Viridiplantae > Streptophyta > Magnoliopsida > Santalales > Viscaceae > Viscum > Viscum album. Next base: position 1,820,988,879 of record OY728135.1, on the reverse strand, counting down.
CTAGGTTATTATACTTTCCTAAAGTATAACTCCCATTTTTGGTGTCAACATCCCTCTACACCATTCCCCAATAACTATGTGTGGATTTATTCCCATAACATGGGATACATAGATATATTCATATTCTTTGACCTAGGCTAAGACTTCATTTAATTTTTCTCACCTTGTATTAATGATCAGCATACCTTTACTGGGTCCCCTATTCTCTCCTGACATCAAGATGATTCACCTATTAAAATAAAGTTTCAACCCTCATTTATACTAATACATCCCTATGATGCGCTCAATGTGCAGTGCTATAACACCCATAATGTTGAACTTTACAAGAACATCCTTTTTAGTTCACATTCACACTTTAATTATTCATAAATTTAAATACTAATCAACCTTTAATTTCTAAATTAACTCCCCTATGGTGATTGAATAATGATTCAAAGGACCATATCTCATCCATGGTATACATCTATGCAGATTTGAAAACATGACAGACTTCATATTTTGAACATGTCCAGTACTCAACCCCAACATTTTCCCCATTTCTGATGATATGGTAGTGAAACCTTCATTTCAAAGGCATGGTTAACAGTCATCCCCAACCTATCTATCACATCATTTACAATTTAGATCCTATAATTCATGATTTACTATGCATCCACCCTCGTTTGTTCTGGTGGAATTCCAACATCCTTAACATTACCCCCTTATGTATCCGTTCATATTGGTAGAGAAAATTAATCTTGTAGGGTTCCACCTAATTGACTCTCTTTTAGTGGGCCAATTTCATTGTTTGACACAACATTTCAACCGTAACTCATTATCCCCTGTAGTGCATTCTTATATGACATGGGTGATCCCATTTTACTTTTTATTTCCCACACTAATCATGCATCACATGGGATAAAGGGATTTAGTGGGTTGTTTCCCAATATGATCGAGGTATTTTTTGTTCATGAACAGGGAATGAAATCTCATCCTCACCACATTATGTTAAATTTCATAGTCTTGGTATTAGATGCATGACCTAATAAAACGCCATATGGTCCAAGAATAATGATATTAAATTATATTCATACCCTTGCGTGGTTTCTTATGTCACACTAATATCTTAATTCACATCGGGTTTTTTTCCCTTCATGTTGCATGGACTATCTCACCCCCTTTGGCCAAATCTATATGAACTTAAAATTTATTAAAACTTTTTATCTTCACCATATGATTTTAAACTACATGTTCAACATCCTTTCCACATAATGTTAAATTTCATGGTATATATAGTGACCAAATCCTTTTGCACATATTATTGTATGATTTTTAACATAAATATCTATTAATACAAAAAAGGATCTAAAAGGCCTAGAATATTGGGAAGAATAGGTTTAAAATACCTTGAAAGGAAACTAAAACATGAAATCCTTATTTTATTAACCATAATGATCTCCTAAAACTACATAGGATATCCTAGGTAATATGTAGACAAATGGGGTGAGCTTAAAATCCCATTAAGGGAATAAACATGATAAGAAATAATAACTTTTAAGTCAAAGGTATAACATGATATCATAAAATAGAAGTATTAAGAGTAATCAAATGAGATAATAACATAAAGAACATGGTATCATAAGATCATATAATTATAGGAAATGCGGCAGAAACATATAACATGACATAAAAACGAGTCAAGGTTGAATGCCTAGATAATATCACATGCATGATGACACATGAGAATAAAGAATTATCCAATGAATTCATGTGATATATTGGAAAAACCATCATAACATGTTCATGATTTATGTGTTCCACAAAAATGAAAACAATAATAAGGTATAAACATAAGAATTACGCATTGAAAGAAAATGGGTTGTATAATCTTGTCTCGTATAATAATCAAAGGAAATTTAATAATGAAGTAATTTTGAGATGAATATAAGGCATACATTACCTATAAAAGGAAGGGAGAATAAGGGTAAGAAATCAGTTTTTGAAATAGGTATAGATCCTTTAAATTTTGATCTGATTATTTGTTTTGAACCTAATAGAGATGCCTAATGAGTTTACGGGTGTCTCAGGGGTGTATGAGGATATTTTGGATCCGAGAACCCATATTTTTGGGAGAAATTGGACTATCTCACGATTAAAGGAAACTGTGAGAGGCATGACACAAGTTTAGTTTTAACTATGCAAGACTAGATAGTGAGTAGTATGAGGGTGCACAATTTTCCCTAACCGATCAATTTTAGGCGCGTGACCGTGTGAAAAATATAGACCAAATTGAAGAGGTTTTTTATGAGAGGACCAGTTTGGGATATGTCTAACACTGACAGGTGGGTTGAATCGGTGTTGGGGACTTTTTAAACCAATTCCAACTTTTATCCCTGTACCTCGTGACCTATTAGGATCTTGATTCTCTTATTCTCTTTTTCCTATCGCATGCAATAATAGAAAGCAGTAAAAATATGCACACGATATTTTTACAAGGTTCACCACTCAATAAGAGTAGCTACATCCTTTCCATGCTTGGGTATGACCACTACATGGATTCTCCATTATAATGTGATATGATTTTACAATGGAGTGGCTAGGAAAGCAATCCTCTAGCCCGTGTGAGTCCCTACACTTTAGAGGGGGGTGGAAAACAATCCTCTTCCCTGGACTGGTGATAGCCTTGTCCAACTTGCAGCCTCTAGCTGGTTCTTTATACTGCCTATAGATACAGTCTTCTTCCTTCTTCAAAAGGTAGGTTCTGCTCTTGATCTATTTCAGTGCTCTTCACTTGATTTCTTGCAAAGCAGTAGGAAAACAATTCTCGTCTTTCTTTATCTTCTTCTCTAGCACAAAAACTGGCTTCACTAGTTCTTCTTCTTTCTTCGTCTTAGTGCAACAACTGACTGCACTAATCGTCTTCTCTTCTCTCTATGCAGAAAACCTGTAAGTTGCACACTCTTCTTCTTATTCTTCTTCAATGCAAAACCAGTTGCACTGAAACCTACTCTTCTTCACACGTTTTGTTTCAGTGCAAAACCATCTGCACCAAGGTTTTCTTATTCTTCTTCTTGCTAGAATCACAAGTTCTCTTTGTGATTGTAAAAACAATGAAGTCTAGATCAACTTAGCATCATCACAGTTGAACAGAAGCTGGTAAGAACTTCTAGAACAACTCTTAGCTTGCGCGCTACCCTACTTGCGTGCCTACCTACATCATCTTGCGCGCCACCTACTTGCGCGCCAATCAGCTTGCACGCCTTCCTGTGTGTGCACGACCTACTTGCGCGCCACTCAGCTTGTGCGGCTTCCTACTTGTGCGCCACCAGCTTGAGCACCTCACTGCTTGTGCGCCACATACTTGCGCGCCTACTCAGTACTTGTGCACCACCATTGAGCCCAGCTCACAACTTGCGCACCACCTTTAGCTTATACACATACCACTTCTTGAAAGCACCTCTGGAAACATGCGTGGAAAAACTTGCACGACACCCTACTTGCGCGCCTTCAGCTTGCACGCTGCCCACTTGCGCGATCAGACCACCTTCTACTACTTGCGCGATCAGAGCTCTAATTTTTCTCTTAAGTGTTGAGCCTTAAAAAATGAGGAGGTAGGTCGTCTATTTATAGGCATTTTTGTGACTTGCTTGCCCTAGACTTGCACGCCAAGACTTTCACTTGCACGCCTCCTTCCACTTGCATGCCTCCTTTATACTTGTGCGCCTCTTTGTGGACATGAAAAACTTGCACGCCACTTTTATACTTGCGCATCTCTTTGTGGACAACAAAACACTTGCGCGCCACCTAAAAATGAGGCTCAACTTGCGCACCTCAACCACTTGCGCGCCACACTTCTTAATCTTGTGCGCTCAGAGCTCAAAATATTTCTCTAAGTATCGGGTTTATAGAAATGCGGAGGGTAGTTGCCTTTTTATATGCATTTTGGCAACCTACGTGTCACATGCACTTGCGCTCCTCCTTGGTACTTGCGCTCCTTCGTGGCACTTGCACGACTCCCTGGAACTTGTGTGCCTCCTTGGGACTTGCGCACCTTCTTGGTACTTGCGCGAATCCCTGGCACTTGCGCGCCTCTTTGGGACTTGCACGCCTTCTTGGTACTTGTGATCCTTCTTTCCTTTTCCATATTTTATAAATAATGATATTTGAAATATGACATGCTCGCCTCTACAGCACTTGCACGCCGACACTTGCACGCCGACACTTGCGCGCCGCCACTTGCGCACTGCCACCCGCACGCCACCACTTGCACACCTTCTTCTTGCCTTTTTCATTTTTGGATAGTATGATGTTGAAATGTGTTTTTCCAAAAACACTTCTTTACTCTCTCTATCCTTCATACGGCTTATATCATAAGTTCTCCAAACTTATGATATTTGTGAAATACAAATCAGCAAAGCATCGTCTGGTTTCTTCCATTCTTTTTGGAATATGAATTCCAAAGTACTTATTTCATCCTCAATTAAAATCCTCAATTCTTCTTCAACCATCCTTAGATAGATGATACTTCACCATTCTTCAGTGTTGTAAACAATGTGTCACCTTTGACACAAGTTCTTTGAACTTAGGATTAGTTCAACAATCGTCTGAATTTATCTTCATAGAGAATTGCTCAAGTATGACATCCAATGCTATGATTTCATAATAATTCTCCAAGCATCCTCAATTCAGCCGATCTCCATTAAATTTGGAGTCCTTCTTTTTCTCCTTTTTCATTTTGACCAGCATTGACAACTGTTGACAACAAATACAATCTTCACACACAAAGTGGTCCCAACAATCTCCCCCTTTGTATTTTGTTGTCAATACCAAAAATTCTTCTCAAAGGAATGTGTCAATGTCAAAATGAGAATCTTATCTCTCCCTTTTACTTATGTCTCTCCCCTAGACATTCATTTCATTTATCTCCCCCTTATTGACAAGAAATACAATGTTCATGGTAGAGAGGGTATCATTCTATACTTAAGCAATGTGCCATCAATCATTTCACTCTAAGTCTACTTGAGCAATGCTCAGCGTAGAAAAAAAGAGGATTTCATTTAGACAACAAATCTATCCATTACCCACATAATATGACAAATCATGAGATGAGAACTCATAAACTTGTCTTCAAGGGTTTTTCACGTTCATTCCAAGCCAAAGATATTGAGTGTGAAAGAAATAATCAACCTGAAATTCCTGCACTCACTTCAACAAATGGATCAAAAACATTCATGTGCAATTGTCAGGATAAGTGGACTTGGATCACATTCACTCTTCTTATTTCATTCATTATATTTGTTACTCCCCCTTTGTAGAATGATCTTTATTTTGAGTAACCAAGGATGAAAGATTTAGAAATAATATACCATTTCCAATGACATGATCTTCAGACAATCTTCAGAGTAGTTGAATTTAGTACCAACTGAAATTGATACATATTGAGATAATGACTTTGGAATATTCTTCATGTGTATCCCTCTATAGAGAACACTTCTCATCACTGAATCTCAGGTTCTCCCCCTGAGATCTTGCATCACCTTCAATTCTCTGTATTTAAAGAACAAATATAATACACAAAGATTTAAGGGAATAGGGTGGATCCTCCATGCTTCTTCAATGTGAGCAGGAGGGATGAGATGATTTTCTCAACCAGGATTCTCCATTTTCTCCACTCCTCACACTTTCACATTTGATATTTAATTTTGAATGTAGCTATGTGGATCTCAATACTTCTTCTATCTCTTTGTGTGTGAATCTTCTTTCTTCAGGAGAATTCCAAGCACTAGAATCTCTCGGTGCAACATTCATCCTCTTCATGAATTCTTGTTGGGATGGAATAAATTCAAAGCACTTTATGACAGTGTGACCAGCCTTGTGGAACCTCACACACAGAACTTCTTTGTCTTCATGTAGAATATTCTTTTTGTTTTTAGCACTAGACTTAGCTTGTGCATCTTCCATCTTTCTTATTCTTTCCAAATATTCTGGCCAAATCACCAAAATATCATTAGGGACTGAGGCATCAATATTGGATCTTCTACATGGATTTTTCTGAGTAGATTTCTTCATAGTAGTTCTTTTGGATGCACCACTCTTCACCTTCTTGGACATGGAATCCAAGGACTTCTTAGTTTTCATCATTGTAATCTTCTTGGGATCATTTTCTTTTGCAACATACTTATGATTACATCCCAAGATAGATTCTTCATTCTTCTCCAGCTTTTGTGGTCTTTTGTTCTTATTAGATTTGAATACATTATGAGATAGGCATCCACCATTCTTGTGACCACTCCCATTGCATACATCACAGATGTTGTCCAGCATTCAAAATCTATTTGCAGTATACATATGTTTCTGGATCTGTGGATGTTTCTTATTATTCTCTGGATTTCTCCCCCTTGAGATGGACTTTCTCTATTCTTTTACATTTAAGGGATTGTACCAACAATCCAGTGCACAATGCCCAAAACTGTTGCAGCGCCATCATTGACCAACAAACCTTAACTTCTTGTCATCTTCTTGATAAGTTTGCTGAGTCTTCTTCTTCTTGGTATGTTGTGATTTCTATGGGGATCTATCTTCCACACTCTTTCCCCTATCCACCCTATCCATGGTGATAGGTTTCATCTCACTTTTCTTTATCCAAACTTGTTTAGAATTTTTCTTCCTACCTGCACTTTTTGTAGGAGAAATTTTAGAAACATTAATACAAGTTGGTATGGATTATACCTTTACTTTCTCTACAGCTTATGATAGATCAATGAGTGAATCCATGATCTTCTTATCACATTTTGGAGGTATTTTGACAGTAGAATCCTCCATTGAGAATTGAGTACTGGAAGCAACTATTTCATTCTTTTGTGGAGACTCAATATGTGTCTTCTCAAGATTGGTTAGTTCAGCTTCCAATTCTAGACATCTCATATTGAGGATGAATTCCTGGTTTTCAATCATAGTCATCTTCTCTTCACAAGCCTTCTTTAATCTTTCAACTTCATCTTCATGCATATTTACTTTGTTTTGTAACAAAGAGTCAAGTTCATTGATCTTCTTGGAGTTATCTTCCAAATATAACTTCTTGACTTAATTTCCCCTTTTCAACTCATCTTCTAGTGCATGGATCTTCTCTTATAGAGTCTTGTTGACTCCCTCCTTTTCTTCAACATCTCTGAGCCACTTTTAAGAACTTTCTTTAAATCCCCTCTTTGTTGCCTCAAAGGCTCCAACCTGTCTAGAGAGCTTTAAACATTCAACAATTTTTTCTTTTAATCATTTCTCCAAAACATCAGTTTCTTCTGCCAACTGAGTGATATTTTCTTGCATGCATTGAAATACCCCACAAAACAGGGATGTACTCTCTTCAAGAATACCATACAGAATCATTCTTAATCTATCAAATGATACTTCTTGAGATGTTGTAGATTGTTTATCACCACTTGTGATAGCATTTTTATCATGAGGGTAATTTCCAAATTTACTAACACATACCTCTTGATTAGTTGAGGTAGGAAGGTTGTCCATCTTCTTGGTGGTTACTTGATCCACCTTCTCATTACTTTCCAAATCTTGTGTGTCTTCAATGTCATCCAGATATGGAGAACTAGATGCTTCGTATTCTTTAAGTAAGAGGGAATTCTTCTTCAACTTTCCCCTCTCTTTCTTTTTCCTATTCATCATGGTCTTGGTAGATATAACTAAATCTTCACCAACACTGCTCTTCATTGTTGACTCAAGAATGGAACTCAAGTTTTCAAAAGAGAATAACTTCACTTTAGATAATCCAACAAAGGTTAACCTGCCTTTGATACCAATTGAGAGGACCAGTTTGGGATATGTCTAACACTGAGAGGGGGGTGAATCAGTGTTGGGGACTTTTTAAACCAATTACAACTTTTATCCATGTACCTCGTGACCTGTTAGGATCTTGATTCTCTTATTCTATTTTCCCTATCGCATGCAATAATAGAAAGCAGTAAAAATATGCACACGATATTTTTACAGGGTTCACCACTCAATAAGAGTAGATACACCATTTCCATGCATGGATATGACCACTGCATGGATTCTCCATTATAATGTGATATGCTTTTACAATGGAGTGGATAGGAAAGCAATCCTCTAGCCTGTGTGAGTCCTTACACTTTAGAGGGGGTGGGAAACAATCCTCTTCCCTGAACTGGTGATAGCCTTGTCCAACTTGCAGCCTCTAGCTGGTTCTTTATACTTCCTATGGAGACAGTCTTCTTCCTTCTTCAAATGGTAGGTTCTCCTCTTGATCTATTTCAGTGCTCTTCACTTGATTGCTTGCAAAGCAGTAGGCAAACAATTCTCTTCTTTCTTTATCTTCTTCTCTAGCACAAAAACCAGTTTCACTAGTTCTTCTTCTTTCTTCTTCTTAGTGCAACAAATTATTGCACTAATCTTCTTCTCTTCACTTTATACAGAAAACCTGTAAGCTGCACACTCTTATTATTCTTCTTCTTCTTCAATACAAAACCAGTTGCACTGAAACCTACTCTTCTTAACATGTTTTCTTTTAGTGAAAAACCATTTGCACCAAGCTCCTCTTCTTCTTCTTCTTTCTAGAATCACAAGTTCTCTTTGTGATTGTAAAAAAAATGAAGTCTAGATCAACTTAGCATCATCACAGTTGAACAGAAGCTGGTAAGAACTTCTAGAAAAACTCTTAGCTTGCGCGCCACCCTACTTGTGCGCCTCCCTACTTCAGCTTGCGCACCACCTACTTGAGTGCCACTCAGCTTGTGTGTCTTCCTTTGTGCATGCAACCTGCTTGCGTACCACTCAGATTGCACGGCTTCCTTCTTGCGTGCCACCTTCTTGAGCACCTCACTGCTTGTGCGCCACCTACTTGCACGCCTACTCAGTACTTGCGCGCCACCATTGAGCCTAGCTCACAACTTGAACACCAACTTTGGCTTATACAAAGACCACTTATTGAAAGCACCTCTGGAAACTTGTGAGGAAAAACTTGCACGGAACCCTACTTGCGCGCCTTCAGCTTTTGCGCTTCCCACTTGCGCGATCAGACCACCTTCTACTACTTACACGATCAGAGCTCTAATTTTTCTCTTAAGTGTTGAGCCTTAAAAAATGAGGAGGCAGGTCGTCTATTTATAGGCATTTTTGTGACTTGCGCGCCCTAGATTTGCATGCCAAGACTTTCACTTTCACGCCTCCTTCTACTTGCGCGCCTCCTTTATACTTGCACACCTCTTTGTGGACATGCAAAACTTGCACGCCACTTTTATACTTGCACGCCTCTTTGTGGAAAACACAACACTTGCACGCCACCTAAAAATGCGGCTCAACTTGCGCGCCTCAACCACTTGCACTACACACTTCTTCAACTTGTGCGCTCAGAGCTCAAAATATTTCTCTCAGTCTCGGGCTCATAGAAATGAGGAGGGTAGTTGAATTTTTATAGGAATTTTGGCAACCTGTGCATCACATGCACTTGCACGCCTCCTTGGTAGTTGCGCGCCTTCGTGGCACTTGCACGACTCCCTGGAACATACGCGCCTCCTTGGGACTTGTGCGCCTTCTTGGTACTTGTGCGACTCCCTGGAACTTGCACGCCTCTTTGGGACTTGCACGCCTTCTTGTTAATTGCGCTCCTTCTTTCCTTTGCCATATTTTTGAAATAATGCTATTTGAAATATGACTTGCGTGCCTCTACCGCACCTGTACGCCGACACTTGCATGCCGACACTTACGTGCCGCCACTTGCGCGCCGCCACATGCACGCCTTCTTCTTACCTTTTTCATTTTTGGGTAGTATGATATTGAAATGTGTTTTTCCAAAAACACTTCTTTACTCTCTCCATCCTTCATACAGCTTGTATCACAAGTTCTCCAAACTTATGATATTTGTGAAATACAAATCAGCAAAGCATCGTCTGGTTTCTTCCATTATTTTTGGAATATGAATTCCAAAGTACTTCTTTCATCCTCAATTATCCTTCAACCATCCTTAGATAGATGATACTTCACCATTTTGCATTATTGTAAACAATGTGTCACCTTTGACACAACTTATTTGATCTTAGGATCAGTTCAACAATCGTCTTAATTTATCTTCTTAGAGAATTACTCAAGTATGAAATCCAATGCTATGATTTCATAATAATTCTCCAAGCATCCTCACTTCAGCCAATCTCCATTAACTTTGGATTCATTCTTTATCTCCTTCTTCATTTTGACCAGCATTGAAAACTATTGACAACAAATACAATCTTCACACACAAAGTGGTCCCAACATTTTACATTTTTGGAACATGGTTTCCCTAATTATGTGGCCTAACCATGTGTGTTCCCCTTCCCTTTATCAGATCATGCAAGGTTAGTGCACATTTTGGAAGATTTTGTGGCCAAACTGTGGAAAGGATAATTTTGGTTGATTTTATGATTTTTCACTTAAAAAACTAATTAAATTAAACCACTTATTCATTTTTATTTCTAGTTGAAGATATTCCTATTTTCATTATTTAGAGATCCTTGAAGGAATAATCTATATTTTTATCCCATGCATCCAACCAGAGTCCGATCAAAGCACCATTCGTCTCGTTGGATCTGTACCGGTACGTTCTCGACTCCTTTTTTATCTTTAATCATTATTATTCCTATCAATGATGTTATTTAGATGCATGATCATATGCAAAAATTTTAGGAAAGTGATCCATTATTATGATATTTTTTAATCCAATCCGAACTAGAGGCTGATATTGGATGAGGCGAGTCATACAAGTGTGAGGTAGGCGTCTATAACTCATCCATCAATTTTTTTTGTTTTATAAATTTTCATGTAGTCACACAGATTTCATCAATAATCTCCTGTTTAATTAATATTCCTTGATTTTAGTCATTAGAATAGTGTTATAAGACCCATTCCTTATATGATATTCATTTTTTGCAGTTAATTCCACAATATCAAGCACCCTATGTAGGGTATTCTGCATAATTGGGATTTTAGTGCTTGACTTATGTGTCTATGCCACCATTCAGGTGTGACTTGACTTGACCCTTAAAATAGTGATCCTTCCTTGTTAAAATGAAAATTTAATTTATTAATGTCTAGTACCAAGTTTTCTTTTCACATGACTTGCCTCATGTAAGTTCTTAAACTTGATTAATTAATCTTAATTGAAATTATTAAGTATATAGATATATATAACTTGGCCTAATAAAATGTGATTGAAAGACTTGGTTGCACATTTTTAGTACACATTTACATGTTTAAAGAGGGTATCATAGTGAACCCATTTAATTGAATATGACTTATATGAAATGAATTAAATGGTTGCATTCTCCTTAGCTTTGTTACACTAATAAATGTCAAGGCTTGAACCAAATGAATTTATTAAATTCCATGACCATTACTTGGATTAATTAATTAAATGAATATAATTTAATGTGGCTAATAATATATGGAACTTTATATCATTAAAGGAGTGGTTAGACTCAAGTTATCTATTGGATTCCTGAGGGAATTCCTTGAGCACTAGTGGATTATATTCCGATTCAAGAATTCTGATTTTCATGGTTAAGACCCACCTTGGAACCTGATCCTTGTATATCAATGGATTCCCAATATGATACTATAGAATCCCTTCATTACTATTATAGGATTCCTTGGATACACTCCTTGGATCCAACATGGCTTCTACATACATTAGATGCCTTGGTAACATCCTTGGACTTAGCCATTGCTTATCCCATTTTACCTTGGATGTATTCCTTTTACTCGGTTATAATTACACTATTGTGTAATTCCTTGGATGATTCTCCTTAAATTAAAATCTTACCCCTTATACAGGATGTAGTTACTAATAATTTGGTGACCCTTGAGGTATAGGTTTCCTTAGTTATTAAGTTGGAATATTTTCAATATTATTATCATTACAAGATACATCATGATACCTTTGATCCTTTATTTATGTCATCATGTCAGAGTTGATATACCCTCACATGAATTAATTATATAAACAAGAACTAATTAATTAATGAACTTGTTTCATGTTTAGACACCATCCATGGGATGAAGTAGGTACTTGGGTATTTATGTTACTGTACTACTTTACTTTAATATATGAATGTTTGCACACTGTTTTGATTTATAATACATAGACATGATGTTATAGACACTATTGGTGGTTAACTAATAAGATTTATCTCATACCTTATCTGGGATGCGATTGGAACCAAGGAAGATTACATGTATGCAGGTGTTGACAAAGGGAAGTTTACTAATTCAGACACTTGATTGTCTGATTGATTAGGACGGATCTAGTAGCAGATGACCGAGATGAAGCTTGAGATGTTGGGGATAGTTTTTTGTTTATTTTTTTCTTATTTTTTATATAATGTTATGAACAATGCCTTGCATCCATGTTTTATATCTTTATAGATACATTAAATATCATTATCAACATTTTTATATGAGTATCAGTTGTTTTAGTTATTTATTACTCATGTCTTCTTCTGTTGTTCTATCTGTCTAATTATTACATTTCTACTGCTACTTATCTCATATTATATGATACTTATCTACTATTATGTACTCTATTAATGAGGGAATATTATCCCCAAAAACACACCCTAGTATCTCACTGCTATTTAGCAACCTATGATGTTCGGGGAGATGCGCTTGAGGCCATGTAGCCAACCGGGCTCAGGGAACCTTTAGTGGCATCCGGGTTTGGGAAATCACAATAAGATAGGTATATTTGTCAGGGACATATATATATATATATATAATTTATAATCATTCTATAACTTTAAATAGATATAAAGTGATTTAAATAGAGAATGGTAATAACCCAAAGAAAAGGGTGGTTTAGAGATATCCCTTACTTAAAATCTAAAAATTTCTCAAATATCAAAGTAAAAATTTTATTTGAAAATAATTATGGAAACATGTAAAGGAAGAATCAAAAAATTGGGTGGTCATTATGGTAGAAATATAATTCATTCTGATTATGTTAAAGAAAAGATTCATTTCACATTTTTGTAAGAAAAGTCAAAAAGTACCTCATTTGGAAAATGATAGTAATATTCCTTTTAAACTATTTTGTAAAAGTAAAACATGGGAAAAAATTTATTTAATAAATCATTGGATAATATTAAAAACATTCTTTAAAACATTTTTTAAAAACATGGATTTGGAAGAGGACATATTTTCAATTGAAGAGATAAATAAAGTAAAATGTTTTTAAAAACATTTTCTAAAAAATTATAAGTACCAACAAGAAGAAAAATGGTACTATTAATTGAAAAATTCATGAATAAATAGAGGATAATAAAATTAAAGGGTTGTATTATATACTGATCAAATAATTTCATTCATTAGAAATTCAAGCATAAACAATCCCAATTAAAATGAAATTGAAACATAAACCTTTACCACTTTGGTAACTTTTTAATATAACCCCATGAAATAAATAACTTCAAATGGACATTAAATACCATGAATATAAATAGATTCATGATATAACATATAAAAGGGTCTGTATATACGCCACAAAAAAGAAATATGTGGTGAATATGATATATGAATCATGGAAGTAAAAGTGAGACAAGAAATCACTTACAATGATCGTGTCATTGATGTTAGAATTAATTTATGATGTTATTATATTTGTAAAATGTAATTCCAAATAAAACAAGTGGAAATAAAAAATAAAAATAATCAAAGGTAATTATACACATAATCTTAGCATGTCAAAGACACTGAAGAAGTAAATTAACCCAATGAAATAAATTGACTTATAAAATCCCTTACCTTGAGTCAAGACTTGTTGTGTATGTACTTTATCTCATGTGTAATAAACTTATATCAATATTTTTTCTTAATAACCTTTTCCAGGTTTAATATTCTATACTTAAACCATTTAATTCATTTATTTTAATGACATATTTAATTACTTAATCCGGTATGTCCACTTTGGGTTTTTTGAAGATGTCTAATTAATAAATTCAAAATAACATCAGTGTGTTGACCATGGTCAAAGGGGTCATTGTTCAATCATATCCAGAATAATAATAATGAAATAATTATAATTTTTATAAATAAATTATACTTTTAAAACCAATCCTGAAATATGGCTATGAAAAATGAACTACATTACAATCATGGAGATAGTAGGTTGTACGTATACATGAGTAACATTTCCATTTTTTCAATGATCACGATGAAAAAATAGAAAGTATTATTTTATCATTAAAAAATGTTAATTATATCATAAATATCATATTATTTATTTAAATACACTTAAATATACCATCCATGTGATGCAGTAATGAAAATTAAATCACATCACTTCTTGAGGTGGTAGTCTTCCATACACACTAGTGCAGAAAACGTTTTTTACGACGATTATTTTTTATTTATAACATCGGATTTTGGCCGATGTTATTATAGGAAACATTATAAACATAGTTTTTTACGTTGGTTATTTTACAACAGATGTAAAAAACACAAATCTGAAGCATTTCTCACGTCGGTTGATAAAAACATGACGTGGAAAACGCTTCAGAGTTGTGGTTTATTATGTTGGTTATTTAATAACTGACATGGTATATACCCTTTCACGTCGGTTATATAATAATCGACATCATAAATCACTCCTACTAAGCGTTTATCACATCGGTTATTTTTATAACCGACATGATAAACATGTATGCTAAGCGGTTTTCAACGTCGGTTATATAATAACCAACATGTAAACATATCACCGACATCGGTTATTTTATAACCAACGTACAAAACTATCAATATCCATTTGTTATGTCGGTTATGAAATAACCGACATAAAAACAATTTCCCATGAATTTATTACGTCAGTTTCCAAATAACCGACATTAAAACTAATACCAATGCATTTTTTACGTCACTTATGAAATAACTGACATAAAAAACAATTTTTTTTAAATAAAACCAAACCACTGCTATGCCCAGCCAGAATACCTGAAACAGACCAAAAGGTTACCAAAAACAGACCCAAATAGACCAAAATCCCCCCTACCCCACTAAACAGCCCCCACCACACCCCTGGACACCCCCACACCACTGGACAGCCCCCACCCCATGGACAGCACCCCACACCCCTTGACAACCCCCACCCTCCTGGGCACCCCCCCACACCCCGTACTGTCCCACCACCCCCTGGACAACCCCCCCCCCCCCCCCCCACACACACACACCCCTGGACAACCCCCACCCTCCTGTATACCCCCAACCCCTGTACAACACTCCCACACCCCTAAAATAGACCAAAAAGTTACCAAAAATTGACCAAAATAGACCAAAACAGACCAACCCCCCCTCCCACCCCACTGGACTACCCCCACCACACCCCTGGACACCCCCACACCCCTAGACTGCCCCCACCCATGGACATCTTCAACACCCCTGGACAAACCCCCACCATTCTGGACACCCCCCACACCCCTGGACTACACCCACCCCCTGGACATCCCCCACACCCCAGGACAACCCCACACCCTCCTGGACACCCCCATGCCCCTAGAATGCCCCCACCCTTGGACATCCCCCACACCCATGGAAAACCCCCACCCTCTTGTATTCCACCCCACCCCCTGGATAGCACTCTCACACCCCTAGACACCCCCACACCCCTGAAACAGACCAAAAAGTTACCAAAAAACAGACTAAAATAGACCAGAACCCCCCCTCCCACCCCACTGGATAACCCCCACCACACCCCTGGACACCCCCCACACCCCTAGACTACCCCACCCCTGGACAGCCCCCAGACCCCTGGAAAACTCCCCACCCTCATGGACACCCCCCCCCCCCCCACACCTGGACTGCCCCCACCCCTGGACAACCCCACCACACCCCTGGACAACCCCCACCCTCCTAGACACCCCCCACACCCTAGACTACCCCCACCCCCTGGACATCCCCCACACCCCCGGATAACCCCCACCCTCCTGTATACCCCCCACCCCCTGGACAACACTCCCAAACCCCTAGACAACCCTCCCACACCCCTGAAATAAACCAAAAAGTTACCAAAAATAGACCAAAACAGACCAGAACCCCCTCCCACCCCACTGAACAGCCCCCACCACACCCCTGGACACCCCTCCCACCGTCCTGGACTGCCCCCCACACCCGTGGACTACCCCACCCCCGGGAAAACCCCCACACCCTTGGACAACCCCCACCCTCCTGGAAACTCCCCACCCCCTGGACAAAACTCCCACACCTCTGCATAGCCCTCCCACACCCGTAGAAACCCCCACCCTCCTGGACACCCCCACCGCACTGGACATCACTCCCATGGACAACCCTCCCACACCCCTAGAACCCCCACCCCACTGAACAACCCCCACACCCCTGGACACCCCCTGGACACCCCCCCACTCTTTTGGACATCCCTCCCACCCTCTTGGACACCCTCCCACCCCATCAGACAACCCCTAGCACACCCCTGGACACCACCACCTCAATGGACACCCCCAGACCAAAAACAGACCAAAACACAACCAAAACCAGACCAGAACCCCCCCACCCCACTGGACACCCCCCACCACACCCCTGGACACCCCCACACCCCTGGACTGCCCCCACCCCCTGGACAACCCTTGGATAGCTAGTGTTGGGAGAGGAGGTACCTCTATCCCTCGGGGGGCTGAACACTGCTGGAAGGTACTCATCACTCCCACATGTGAAGCTTGAACTCTCAAAATATTTCACCAATGATTTATTCCCCTATAAACATCATTCATTATATCACTTTGATGCCAGTATAACCAGGGGAAAACACCATCACACATGACGGCATTTAACTTAGTTATACTGGCATAAAAGTGATATAATGAATGATGTTTACAGGGGAAGAAAGCATTGGTGAAACATTTTGAGATCTCAAGCTTCGCATGTGCGAGTGATGAGTACCTTTCAGTGGAATTCATCCCCCTGAGGGATGGCGGCACCTCCTCTCCCACCCCCTGGACTGCCCCCATCCCCATGGACACCCTGGACACCCCCACCCCACTGGACAACCCTCCCACACCCCTGGAAACCCCCCTCACCTCACAGGACACCCCACACCCATGGACACCCCCTGGACAGCCCCCACTCCCCTGGACAGCCCTCCCACCCTCCTAGAAACACTCCCACCCCCTAGACTGCCCCCACTCTCATGGACACCCAGGACACCCCCACCCCACCGGACAACCCTCCCACACCCCTGGATACCCCCACCCCACTGGACACCCCCCACACCCCCCACACCCTTGGAACCCCTCCCCCCAGACCCGAATCCATACCATAAAAACCATCATAAGTATACCAAATAAAGAAGTAGAGAAAAATTAAACATTCACATATATAACAATCAAAACTTACAATGTTAACTTAAAAAAACTAAATCCAACCTAAACGACTACCAAATACACAATTACAATGACAATATTCCAAATTACATTTTACACTAAAAAGAACTAAAATTATATCAAACCTATAAAATAATTTGACCATTACACTTGTAAGTGTTCGACATCTTGAGCACTATATGGTTGAGGGTCATCAAATAGCTACAAATTAAAAGGATAGTAGTTAATGTGTTTAATGAATAAATCAAATGAAATATTATGGAAAAGTTTAAAAGGAAATCTTACAAGGTAAAAGTTCACAATTGTTCCAGTTGTTATTATTTCATACATAAATCTTAACATATAATATTTGCATTCGATAATTCCTTGTTGTTCATGAAAATTCTGTTTGAATGAGTATAAATTCAATATATTATTTTTATGTAATAAATAAAAAATTACCAATTATAAATGGATATTTACTTTTACATTTATATATTTTATATTCACACTAATTTTCTTTATGTTTTTTCAAAATCAGACCCATCCCCTATTAGAAAATAATATGAATGGAATAAATATAAAATTAATTATAATATATAAAACTATTGAGAAATTGAAACTTACTTTTCCAATATTTTATTAAAACTTTCCCGCACATCACCATGGACAGAGCATATCCAATAAAGTGATTTCTCCCTTGGGAAAAAACCCCTAACATCTAATGATCACTGATAAAAGAAAATTTAAGGTTAGTGGTTTTTTTATGTTAAAAGATAATGGATTATTTGAGAGAGATGTGTTTCATACCTCTCACAAAAAGCCATCATCCAACATTGTGTGACTATATTCTGTTCAAGTATTTTAGAAATATAAATCATTCTTTGTTCCTCATCCAATGCACATGCTTCAGGGGAAATCAAATGTGGGTCCATGAATCCATATAGATCTTTCCGCTCATTCTTCTCACAAATTTTATAAATATACCTAATAAAAAACATACGTAAGTATAAATTTTTAATAAATATAACATAGGGAAAAGGTGTTATGAATTACATGGAAACTTTTTCACCACGTTGATGCCCAACTTATCTCTAGTAACAAGCTCCATGACATCAGTTTTCACAATCCCCATAGTTATTACACTTCCACAAACATGATCTTCCATTGGAAACTCATAATGATCCGCCAAAAAAATTTAATATCTTGACAATCTATCAAGACTACTAGAATCTGTATCTGATGTCATATCCATTTGTCTTTGTTGTTCTCTATACAATATTTATTTACCTATGAAGTATTTCTATAAAAATAAATAAAAAAATATATTAGTTTTCAAATGATAAAAAAACTTTAATAAAAAAATAAAATAAAAGATATAACATACATACCTCTATGGTAATGAGTCGAAGAATTCTGGATGGACAAATTAAAAAATGGACGATAATATGTCCAATTATCATCACCTCATCTATAGGTAATGGTACTCGAGCTGATCTACCTATAATATATTGTATAGTGACCCTCAGATTCTCTACCTCTAATTGTTGATGATGAACTGTATCTCCTATACAATATAGCAACCCATATGCAACTATATTATGTTAAGTATCATCAACATACAACTCGCAATAAGTAGGAAGATGCAGCAGAGGAGTAGGATAAAAAATGGGGTCTTCAAGATGAGGTGGGGGAGTGGGAGCTACGGGTTAAGGTGGAGGATAAATAATGGGGTCTGCAGGGGGAGGTGTAGGAGTGGGAGCTACAGTCTGAAATTTTCTTTGCATGTCTACAAACATAGACTATACCGAGGATCTAATATTTTCCTCCATCGTCACATTAATATTATGAACTTTAGCCTCCAAGGATTAAATTTTTTTTATAAACACCCTCAACTTAAGAAGTTGAAGAATGTGGAAACACTTTTCTTACCGATACACCTGCTAGATATCCTCGTACACGACCAGGATGTTTGGGCTTTCCCAATGCTACAGATAAAATATCTTGCCTCCCAGCAGCTGTAAATACCCCCTGTGAGTTCTTATCTTAAAGATAATCCTATATTAATTAATTGAAAAATTCTATAATGATTGAAATTATATGAAGAAAATAGTTAACCTAAATAAATAAAATAGATATATTACAATCCTCTCAACTATGATTCTCGAATCTTCTGAAAGATATTTCCCCTTTTTTCTATCTGATATCTCTTCCATTTTTCATGTCTAGATAGATGGGATGGAGGGGCCACCTCTCTAGAGCTTGAAGACTCACCTCTTAGTTTTTTGTAATTTTTCCGCCATCATTTTTTCTTCCAATAATGTATACTCTCCCAAAGATAAACTATGAGGGTATACATTTTTAGATTGGATCTCCTGATGATATTTCCTTGTTTACTTTTAATTAAGAATAAGACATCATTAAAAAACATTAATAAGATCATTTATATTAGAAATATTATAAAAAATTTCATTGCCCTTACCAAAAATGAAGCTTTTCTTCTACTTTCAGCAAACTATCTCCATGTGTCTTCATCTATGAAAGGATATATACGACATGGATTGTCATGAATCCTATAAATGAAAATGAAATCACATGAGAGGGTTGATTTGAAATCCCTCCATCTCCTGGAAGCCATCGATAAGCATTTCTTCCTGACTCCTCCAATGTCAGGAATATCAAATTTCATCTGATAAAGAAGAGCTTAAACATATTATATATACTAGAAACATTTAAAGAATAGAAAAACAATAGAAAAAGATCTTACCAAAATTGTCTCCCACAACTGAGAGATTATTTCTTTGTCCACACTTCTCTAGTCATCATACAAAATGGTTACTTTTCTCTTACCCTGAGTTGATACAAAACTCTTAAAATATTTTTCATTTATACCTCTAAGAATATCATCCTCATAAAAATCAATGAGTATCCTCTGATCATATATACGGGCAAGTGATAATTTTGGTAAACGTGTGCACCCACGTTTACTAAATCTTGAACTCTTTGTCATAATGGGAGAACATGAGGAAGATTGGGGAACATCAAGAGGAGCATGTGAATGTTCCTCCCCAAAGGTATGACCAATATTCTCATCTCCAGAATCATGTGGTTGATAAACTGATTGATCTGTCATATCCTTCAAATCAAAAAAACAAACATTAGTGCACAAATATAAAAATTTAAATATTACAATACTAATGTAAATAGAAAATAGAAAATTATACTAAGTTACGTAATAGTAAACATGGTTAATATGGTAAGCATGTTAAACAATGGTAAAGATGGTAAAAATGGTAAACTTGGTAAACCTGGTAAACATGGTAAACATGGTAAAGTAATTGTCACCAAACAAAAATAATAGATATATAATTTATGTAATGGAAAACATGATAAAGTAAACTAAAAAAATTAAAACAAACAAAAACTTATACTTATTTGTTTTAATATATGTTTTAATAAAGAAAAAAAATTACAATATCTAACATTTTATGAAAATAATAAATGTAAAAAAGAAATAAACAAATGTTACCTGTAATTTTAGGAATGTACAAATGGATTGTTTTCCCAAATTCCTTCATCATGATAGTTCCTTATGGCACAAATCATGTCTTCAATATGCTCATAATTATGTTATATTAATATTTCTATGGAAGTAGGGATCTCACATAAATCATCATCTTCATCAAGTTCATCCTCACCAACATATTGTTTTTTCCCTTGTAAAACAACATCCCACTACATATCTGACTGATCTACTATATAGAAAAAAAAAATTCAAGTGTTTACATTATAAAAGAATCAGCTGTGTCTTCCAATCTATTAAGATTAACAACTATCATTCCAAATTCATCATGTCTGACACTATTGTTACCAATAAACCATTTACAGTTAAAAAAAACTTTAATTTTAAAGTAATCAACCTCCCATATGTCTTCAATCACTCCATAATATGCACTTGATGCAAAAATTAGATTTTTGTCTTTAGCACTCGAAAAATGCATTGCTTCTGCAAACACCAATACACCACTATTTTGAATTGCACTTCTGTTGTCCTGAGATTTCATATGAAATGTATAGCCATTAATGTCATAACCAGACCATGTTATCACATTTAAACATGGACCACCCAATACCCATTTTAATGTCTCTGATACATCTGATCTACCAAGAAAGGTATTTTTAAACCATGACAAAAATGTTTTGTTGTGCTCATTCAAAATCCACTTTTCTTTCTTCTTTGGATGACATTGTTTCAACTCCTTAATATGCAATGTGATATATGGTTGAGCATTATCTATATTATACAAGATGTGTGATTCTAACTTCTTCATTTGTTCAACTGAAAACTATTTGACTTTCAATCCATGAATCCCCTTCCCCTCATTATTAACTTGTTCATGGTGAGATGGAGGCAAACCTATGTGTTGTGCCGCAGCCAAGTAGCTCGTACAAAACTCTACAACCTCCTCAAAAATATACTTTTCAATAATGGAGGCTTCAGGTCGATATGGATTCTTAACATACCTATTCAATATTTTCATATAACTTTCAAAAGGATACATCCAACAAAGATATACAGGTCCACAAAGCTTTATTTCTTAAACCTAATGAATCATTAAATGCACCATTAGATCAAAAAAAGTTGGAGGAAAATATATTTCCAATTGAAAAAGTTTAAAAATTGAAACCTTTTCCAAAATGTTCAAAGCATTCACATCAATAACCTTATTAGAAATTTAATTGAAAAAATAACACAACTTTATTATAGTATTTCTGACACGGATGGGAAATATTCCATTCAATGAAACTGGTAGAAGTTGTTTCATCATGATGTGAAAATAATGATATTTCATACCTATCAAATTCAATTCCTTTAATGAGACAAATTTTTTTACATTTTAAGAATAACCTTGAGGCACATTGATATCATGAAGACACCGAAAAAAGCTAATTTTCTCCCTCTTGGATAATGTATGAAAAGCCGAGGGAAGAAATTTCCATCTTCCATTAGGAGTGGGAGCTAACTCCAGACGTATTCCCATTGATAGTAAGTCTAATCTTGCATTCAACCCATATTTTGTCTTTCCTTTAATATCAAAAAATGTTCCAATAAAACTATCACAAATATTCTTCTCCACGTACATGACATAAATATTATGTTTAACTTCATGATATCTCTAATATGGTTGCTCAAAAAATATTGACCTTTTCTTCCAAATATGTCTATCATTACCAGATTTCTGTGTCTTTCCCAATGTCACATCAAGGTTTTCCACCCTCTCAAAATATAGATTAGGGGATAAAGGTTTTGGAGCAATATCAAATTCTTGTGATCCATTGAATTCCTTTTTTTGTCTTCTATAAGAGTGATCCATAGGGAAAAAACTTTCGATGACCCATGTACACTGTTTTTATCCCATGATGCAATTGACAATATGAAGTCTTTTTTTTGAAAATTGGACATTCTTTATGCCCTTTAACACTGTATCCAGACAAATTTCCATATGCTGGGAAGTCATTTAATGTGAACATAAGCACTGTATGTAGTTGAAAATATTCCATTTTATAAGAATCATACACCCTAATACCATCCTCCCATAAAATTTTCAAATCATCAATCAATGGTGAAAAGAAAACATCAATATCATTGCTGGGTTACTTCAAACCAAAAATAATTATACTCAACATGACATATTTGAGATTCATACAAACTTTAGTATAGAGTTTGTAAATTACCAATAAAATAGGCCATGAACTATGTGCGATACTGAGGGTTCAGTATGGATTCATTCCATCTGTGCACAACCCTAGTCTGAGATTTCTAATTTCATTTTCAAATATAGGATACTGATCATCAATTTTCTTCCATTGTGGACAATCATCATGATGACATATTTTTCCATCACATAACCACTCATCAACATGCCATCTTAACCTTTTTGCATCATATGAATTAGCAAATAAACATTTGAAACTATGAATTTTAGGAAGATACCAAAATAACTTTAAAGGGATATTTATAATATCTACATCACCCTGTGATTTTTCTTTCACCTTATACTGTGATGTCCCACATTTAGGAAACTCTGATAGAAATTCATATTCCTTCCTATACATCATACAGTCATTCGAGAAGGCATTTATTTTCTTGTATCTCAATCCCATCGGGCATAATATTTTCTTGGCCATATAATGTGAATCTGTAAGATCGTTATCTTTTGGAATAATGTCTTTCATCAATTGTATTAGCTCTGTAAAACTTCTGTCACTCCATCCATGTTTCTCCTTCAGGTTAATAAATTTTAACAACACTGACAAAATCGTAAAATCTATACAACCAGGATACAATGGTTTTTCAGCATCACCATATGTACATAAAACTATTAGTTCTATCTCAATTTGTTTTGCTGCAATATCACGAATCATTTCTCTAATTCCATCAGAGTTACCATCTTGTGAATCATCATCATCAGTGAAATTCCGTACAGTTTCACCATGCCAAATTGACGGGATGTAACTCGGATTAAAACCATGACAAATCAGATGATCTTTTATCTCTCTAATTTTTAACTTCTTCATATTCAAACATTTCAGGAATGGACAGATAAAATGTCACTACTTGGAAAATTTCGTTTAGAAAATTCTAAAAAGGCATCAACACCTTCCTCATATTCATTTCTTATTCGATGTGCCATAATCCAACTTTGAATCATTATTACCTATAACAAATATCAAAATTATAAATCTTTTTAAGATAAGACAAATATATGTTTATATGAAAAAAAATCATAATTTGAATGTAAAACAGTTTTGAAATATAAAAAAAAATCTATGAGTATTTAAAAAAATATTCTTGAATATTGTTTTAAAACAAAAATATAGTTAGATATAACAGTTTTAAATTCATCTTGGATCCTTTATTCTTAAGTTTCACAAAGAATACATCCTGGTGTAGCTGGATACCAAATTCACCCTTCCGTAAAAAAGAAATATGATGTATAAATATTAAAATATGTATACATTCACTACTGAAAATGACACAGATCCTAACGATTTGAAACCTCTGGAGAGCCCCCGCACCCCTCTAGATAGCCCCCCACCCCCTGGACACCACCCCCACCCCTGGAAATCACCCCCACCCCCTTGGACACCACCCCACCCCTTGGACACCACCCCACCCCCTTGGACAACACCCCACCCCCTTGGACACCACCCCCACCCCCTTGGACACCACCCCAACCCCCATGGACACCCCATGGACACCACCACCCCCTTGGAAAGCCCCCACCCCTTGGAAACCACCCCCACCCCCTTGGACACCCCCTGGACAACACCACCCCCTTGGACAACCCCCACCCCTCTGGACATCCCCCACCCCCTAGACAACCCCCACCCCTCTTGACAGCGCCCCACCCCCTTGGAAACCCCCACCCCTCCTGGACACCACCCCTACCCCCTACCACCCGGGACACCCACCTAGACACCGCCCAACCCCCTGGATACCCTCACCCCCTTGGACACCACCCCCACCCCTTGGACACCCCCTGGACACCACCACCCCCTTGGACACCCCCACCCCTCCTAATAACCCCAGAACACATCAATTACTATTAAAACGTCAATTTAAAAATGACCAAAAATCCCTAATAATAGAAGGAATGAAGGAGAAGAAGAAGTGGACGAAGAAGAAAAAAAGAAACAAAGAAGAAAGGAAGAAGAACATGGAATAAGTAACTTATTTAAGGAAATTCCATGGAATCCAAGAAAATCATGGGGCCTCCAATGGTTGATAGAAAATTGGAGAAAATAGAGTAAACCTGATAATCAAATCAAATTTAAAATAAAAACTCGGATGGAGAAAATCATAGTGTAAAGCCTATCATCACGACACAATGAGGTTAGGATAACTGCACATCTTTGAAAACCACAACATGGTATCCCCCATAAACCATAATTTTCTCATAGTCAATGACTGGTCAAAATATATCTAACCAAATAGAATCATATTGCAACACCCCTCATCTTTTCATAATGCTTGAATCCCTAAAAATCATAGTGGAAACCTCAGACATAGACTGTACCAACCCCTTTGGACACCACCCCCACCCCCTTAAACAACACTAATAAATTATAGCATAATATCCATGAAACAATACAATCATCATGTCATAATCTCACAAACCACGATGTAATAGTCAATCCCAACTAACACTTATCCCCCGCCCCCTTGGACACCACCCCCACCCCCTTGGACAACCCCCTGGACACCACCACCCCCTTGGAAAACCCCCCACCCTCTAGACACCACCCCCACCCCCTTGGACACCACCACCCCCCTTGGACATCCCCCCACCCCTCCGGACAGCCCCCACCCCCTGGACAACCCCCATCCCTCTAGACAACCCCCACCCCCTTGGACAACCCCATCCCTCCTAGACACCACCACCAACCTCCTACCCCCTTGGACACCCCCTTGGACACCCCAACCCTTTGGACAACCCCCACCCCCGAACAACCCCCAAACCCTATGGACAGGCCCCCACCTACTTAGACAGCCCCCCACCCCTTGGACAACCCCCCCTGACACCCCCACCCCCTTAGACCCCCTCCCCACACACACACCCTTGGACTGCCCCTCCCCCCTCCATGGACACCATGGACACCCCCCAACCCTCTGGACAGCCCCCCAAACCCTATGGACATCCCCACCCCCCATTGGATAGCCCCTGCACCCCCATGGACACCCCCACCCCCTTTGACAGCCCCCACACCCCCCCTGAACACCACCCCTACCCCCATTGACACCCCCTAGACACCCCCACCCCACTAGATAGCCCACCCAACCCCCATGGACACCCCCACCCACTTGCACACCCCCACCCCCTTGGAAACCCCCTATATGCACACACACATGATAGAACACACAAAAATCATAAAATTGCATGATATCACTTACATAGGTTTATTTTACCAGAAAATAATTTAGCATGGTATATATTAACACTATTAAACTTACTATGATAGCAAGAACAAAGAAAAATAACATCTCAAAAAATTAGTTTAGGGCATCGTAGAAAATAAAAATTAAAAAGGAGTCGTGTAAGGCTTACTTGAGTGTTGTGAGTCGACCTGATAGATCTAATGATAATAAATATGGAGAATGATGTTGAAAAAATGAGGTTGGAGGGCACGACTTTGACGAATCATTTCTAGGTTTTCCACGCGAGAGAGACGAGTCGCAGGTCGCCCGATCAAAGAAAAAAGAATGACTGAATACGGGGCATGATAAATCATTTAAAAGATTTATCACATTAGTTATTTAATAACCGATGTGGTAAACTATTTTATTTAATTTTTATAATGTTAGTTTTTTAATAATAAATGTATAAAATAATGTATCATGTCGTTTATAAAATAACCGACGTGATATTTTTCGCTTTATACCGACGTGATAAATTGATGAGGTTGGCTTTATCACGTTGGTTTTTTTTATAAAAGACATGGTAAAGCGCTGATATTTCCTTTACCATGTCGGTTATTTTATAACCAATGTGATAAAGTGCTGAGATTTCCTTTATCACATTGGTCATTTTATAACCGACGCTATAAAGCGTGCCAGATATGATTTTCATGTCGGTTATACAATAACCAACGTAAAAAAGCTAATCTCTGTATATTTTACGTCGGTTATTTTATAACCAATGTAAAATATGGATCCTGGTCAATATCACGTCGGTTATAAAATGACCGATTTGATATATCGATCATCAAATCTTTTCACGTCGGTTATATAGAACCGATGTGAAAAATGTTGATGTGTTAAATTTTTTTTCCACTAGTGACACACAAACAATTTTATCAGTTTTCGATGGATGGTAATGTAAGGAGGTATATTATATGTTAATATTTTAGAATTATAAATATTTCATGAATACAATATATAAACTTTAAATTCATCAACATGAAAATTCACGAGAGGATGATGGAAAATGAAATACATCGGTTCGTGAGGCAGTGGTCCTCCATACACATGAATGATAGTTTCATTTACCATTTGATGGAAGATGAGATGGATAAATATTATGAATTAAAAATAATAAAATATAAGTATATAAAATATTCTTGTGTTATTATATTCAAATTTTCAAGACATAATTGAAGGTGGAAAAAGAAGTAAGAAAAAGAGTTCGGTGAAGATGATTACCTTTGCTTAGAAGAACCACCTTTGGATCTCTTATTAAGAACCCTATGGTTGGTATTATGGGAAGAAAATAAGATCTATAATTTGCATAAAAATATTTAGAGAGTTTTTTTGTGGTCTTTAGTCAAGAAAAATGTCTTGAGAGGTGTGGATAAGTGAGGGTAGGGGGTTCCCATTCATAATTGAGGAGGATTGATATTTTTGAAAATACCCAAAACTATTCAATAATGGGAAGTAACTATCAAGAAAAGTGGCTCCAAAATTGATAAATAATATATTTTAGGGGTTATATGGTCAATAAAAACCTCAAAAATTCAAAAAAAAACATGTTTTAAACAAGTTATTCAATTTACCTCTAAGCTTACTCATTTTTACCATTTTAATCTTCCACCTTGGTAACTAGTTTTTTACTGTTTTTAATATTCATTATGAAAAAAAATTAAGTTGAATACATTAAATAATATTAATTATGTTTATTTAAAATATTTAATCTATTTTATAAAAAAAATTATATAAGTGGCCGAATTCAATTAAAAAGTAATCCCATAAAACGTTTCGGAAAATAATTTTTCAAGAAATGCATTTTCAGGCAAAAGATGATCTTATATTAACTCTATGAATAGAAATAACAATTATATTAATTTAAATTAATATATATAATATATAAATTTAATTTAAATCATTCCCCATTAGGGTTTATATTAAATAATTAAAATTAAGGAACATTATCTACTTTAAAACAATTTTCATAAAAATGATTTTTAAGCTTAAAAACAAACTTATACTAAAATACAATATAAATATGATTTAAAATTAATTAATTGAATTATATATAACTAAATAATAATTAATTTAATTTTTAATAAAATTAAAATAATAATGGAAATTTTACTTAATTTATTAAAATAAATGACTATTTTAAAAAAATTACTGTTTTTTCACTATTCACCAAAAAATCAATATTTTCCAAAAAATCACAAAATTTAACCTTAAGTTAATATAGATATGATGATTTAAAAAATAGTGTTAATTTTATAAAATAAAATTCATAAAATATTGAAAGATTAATTATAATATTTGTTCCTAAAAAACAATAAATATTATTTTTGAAGAAAACATATTTTTTTAAGAATAAATGTCTATTAAAAAATTGAGTGATTATTTCTTAAGAATTTATAAATATATTTATATTTATTATAACCTTTAAATCTATTTCATAAAGTAGTTAATACTATTTATACCTACCAATTTAGCAGCTAGGTTATTATAGTTATATTTAAATAATAATATTTTATTAATATGGCGTGGTTTGATTAATCATAGTGTTGCACATTTTATACACTATTAAAAATAAAATCCTTTTAAAATATAGGGGTGTTACAATATGTTCCCCATTGCATGACTTAAAATTGTTTGATACTCTAGATCCTCACTTGAAAGGATGCACCCATTATCACAGTGCTGGTCTCCTACTGCACCACCATAAGAATGGTGTGTGGTTTGATTCCCATATCACAGGATATGTAGTGAAATCCATAAACCTTTTCCTCATCCCAATCATAGAATTTATGCCCAACCCACTTTATCACTTAGTGATGAGACTTCTACCAATATATATCATGTTTTAATCACCACCATTCTCACTAGAGCACCCATCCTTTCTTTTAACCTCATCAGGAATCCTTTACCCCCATGCACATCAAGGAAATACTATAATCAGAAGGAGACTATCAAAGTTTCATGGTTTTAAATTCCAACCCCATGGTCCATGCATAATGACCTTAAAATTTTGTGCAATAACCCATGGTGTTTTTCTATATTTTCATATTATCTTTCTATCTTACATTATGTTTTCATTTCCCTTAATTCTATATAGACTCCATCACTCCTTTATTCTAAGTATACAACCTCAAAATGTGCAGACATCCCCAAAAGATCATTTTCATTTGTGTTGGAGCACTTATTCATGTATATTATACCTCAATCCCATTAAAAAATAGACTATATCACCCTTTTTCTAAGCACCATGATCTTAAACTAATTGGTAAATCATCATAGGGAATATATATTGGTGTTGAGTTCTCTAATTAACATTAGGTTTTTTCCTTACTCAATGTTATGTAGGACACCTCATCCTCCCTTTTCTGAGTTCCATGACCTTAAACTGAGAACCCTGATCCATGAATCATGACATTAACCTGTGTGCATGTACTTTGAAGATTTTCTATAATATTCGTGGGTACCTAATTCATGTTGGGTTTACCCTCCTTCTATGCTATGTAGACCACCTCACCCCATGGTATAGACTATATAACCTTAAACTATGAAGTATTAAGGACTAACTTGGCCCTCTTGGAGGAATAATTGAACCTTTTATCATGTATCCCATTAATCCAATACTCCATCATACCTGGTGCACCATATTGACATGAATAATACACTATGGTGTAGCCATAGGGTTCTAGGAACTCCCCTTGATCATTCTCTTTTCCTTTATCTTCACACTTTGTGTATCTAGATTTTTAATCACCCTGTCTATTTTTTATGTCTGAACGGACTCCCCTATGGGAATGGAACAATGCTACAAAGGGCCACCACCCAATTAGAGTAGATGTCCTGAAGAAATATTTCTCATTAGAAACATGAATAATATAGATTTTTGAATGTGTTCAATGGTTGAAACTAATTTTATTTCCACCATCCCTAATGATGTGGTAGTGAATTCCTTGATTTTAATTTGTTCAATAGTCATCCTCATACCATTTATCACCTCCTTTGTGATTCAAATCCTGTAAGTCATTATTTCTATTATTCCACCACCCCTTACTCAAGTGGAGTCTTAAAAACCTTGTAATTAACCATTTATATGTTTATTACATTGGAAGAGTTAACTAGATATAGGGAATCATGTTGAGTTAATATCCTCACATTAAAAAGTTCCTCCGCAGTCGATGTAACATTCTGGCCCTGACACATCAATCCTTTTCAATCACTATCATGTGTCATGAGAAACCATCCATGGAACCTTATTTATCACATCAAGAATGACTTTAATAAGATAATGATTTTTGGTTGGTTTTATAACTTACATGTTTGAGATTATCCATATAGTCCTTGCTATATAGATATAGGGTCCCAAAAAATTGAAAAAGGGAAAGAAAGTACTATAGAAAAAATGATAACAGAAAGAGATGCATGTGAGGATGAAAATTTAAGGAGATGATTAAAGAAATAAAATTTGTAAAAGGACCCAAACCGGACCACATATTGGTTAATAGGAAAGGTATATGGAGGGAGAATTTCGTGAACCAAGCGGTATACGGACGACCTTTGAAACATTGTCCCGTAAAGTGTTGTCTAGTGAACTAAGACATTCGTGTATGAGATGAAAATAGCAAATGAGGGCACCATGAACTGGGTTGTTGGAAAAAACACAATGGAGAAGTAAGTCATTGCACACCATCCCCACAAATTGAGTATTTCTTAGACAAGGAGAGGATGTAAGTGCTCTAGGAATTGCATCCTTCGTGGGATTGAGGTGGTGATTTTATCCGCTATGAACCACAACACCACAAACCTCGATTAACCGAGTCGTCTGTGTGTCAGATGATCCATCCATGGGCTTCCACAAAAGGTTCTATGTGGCCCATATATGCAGCCTCTTCATCACCCTATAAAAGGACCCCAAGGAGAATTGAGAAAGGAGGGAGGATTTTGGGGAGATCTTAGAGTTTACAAATGGAAGGATTTGAAGGGAAATGATCAATGATGCATGGAACCAAAAACAGTTTCCAGCAGGTATAAACCTGCTATGAACCATAAAAGGAAGGAAAATTGATAATAATCATATGATCGTGAACCTAATTGGTGAACCATAGACCATATGATCTTTATAGATGAACTTATCATGAATTTTTGGCATGAAACCCCTTATTTAATCTAGTGAACCACGTGGCACATCTCTACACGGACAAGACCCTATGCTTCATAGCACTATTCTATGCAGGTAGAACCTGAGACTGCATACCACCACAGTATGTGGCAGCTCACATCTAGGTTTGCATACCACTTTAGTATGCAGAAGACCCCTTCACCAGCATAACAATACATTATGTGGGTATTCCCCTATCCCACATGAGAAAATAGTGCACAGAATGGGGTGTCTTCAGGTTCTCCACCTTCTGGTTCAAATATTGTTC
Source organism: Viscum album (assembly GCA_963277665.1). Taxonomy (NCBI): domain Eukaryota; kingdom Viridiplantae; phylum Streptophyta; class Magnoliopsida; order Santalales; family Viscaceae; genus Viscum; species Viscum album. Next base: position 1,820,957,139 of record OY728135.1, on the reverse strand, counting down.
TTTCATTCCCAGCATTCCCTCCATAACCCCTCCAATAACCATTCCACCAGCATCAAGCCAAAGACTCTTCCAAATCCACCAGACTCATATGACCAGATTGTTGGGTGCATCAGCGTTCCCTTATGAGTCTATATACTCGAGGTAAGTGGAGGTGAAAAGGTAGTTCCCATAATGGTTTGGACCCCCAGGACATCCTTAAGTATATATTTACAAGGTAAATCAGAGTCCAACCTTGGGAAAATAATTTGAACCTCCCCATTCTAAGGATCAAGGGTAATCATTATATTTTCCATTCAACAAGGGATAGTGATAAGTCAAAGGAAATACTATTTATTTTCCTTTTGATGAAGAGAAACATTACTCCCCTTTCCCAAAACCCATTTAATGACATCCCTCCAAGATTAAGCCCCTATCCTTATAGGCCAAACCCAATGAACTTCACATTCATTTCACATTGAAAGGTTTATTTCTCTACACCCTCATCCACCGTCAACCTCCTCCTTTTCCCTCAGTGGAGAAGAGAAAGTGTGCCTTTGTTGAATCTTTCACATCCTCTTGTTTCTCACACCGATCATGACTCATGTGGGATTATAAATCTGTGATGATTTGAAATTCGCATAACACTCCCTATTAACTATGAGATCTATGATTCTTACTCTAACTAGGATACATAGGACGTGTATCCAAAGGCCATAACTCAAAGTGGATCCTTTTCAAAAGGTAATCCACAATCATTCCCTCTAAAAATAGGGTCTCCTTTTACGGTATAATCCCCAAATCCCACCGAATTATGATTGATTTGATTCACAATGAATAGGGATATGCGGGAAGCCTCTATAAATCCCAAAACCAACATCTATATCAAACCGGTCCATATCCTTGGTTGGACCAAATCTACTTGGGAGACCATGCCTCTCCTGAGCGTCCTGGGACACTCTGGTGTAAGTCCCACAAAAAATACTGACTAGGCTTCCTCTACCTAGATGTCCTTACCAGATGACATTAAACTTCATGGATGGGTCCTCGTTGTATGACTTTAAAAGGTGATGTGTCTAGTTAAGAGACATCGAACTATGTGGGATCTGATTTCTCTCATGGTGATACGTAGGAATCCCATATTATGGATTTAATCCTGACAGTGAAAAAATGTATACCCCCTAGATAAAATTAAAATCTAGAGAATCTCATTATACGGATTAAACTAGTGTTGTCTCAGAAATTCCCAACCCATCCACATATATGGTTAATCTTGAAACATAGGGTTAACCTGCTGACACATGCTTGGGAAAACCCAAGGATTCACGAACATATAGACATTACTTAAATCTATAAGAGAGTGTTAGAATAGGAAATATTTTCCCCAAAAAAGGTTTGATAATCCCAATATCTCATCCTCTCAACTAATGAAGTCTTTAAGTGTCTTTTACCAAATCTTCATCCAATGAGTGCCTGACTTTGGAAAGTAGGTCCATAAATCATTGATACCAAGGCCATTAGGTGTTTATGGATCCATGAATAAACCCATTAGAGACCATCTGAGGATGTCATACCCTATGTGAAACCCTTCATAGTAATATAAAACTGGTTACTATATTTCAGGTCATTTTGGCCACCCCCAGGTGTGATGTGAATCGGGTAAAAAAATGGTGAACCCAACATGAATCCTTGACCAATGTGGTGGTATTACCCCCCAAATCCCCTTTCAAAAAAGGAGAATAAGGACAAGAAAGATCATCAATTATTCATGTGATCATGATATACTACTTTGACGGTGTTTTTTTGTCTGTATATGTCACACACACACACACATATATATTGTAGGCATTCCTTAGAGATCTCTTTTATTCAAATGGAATCCAGAAAATTTTCCTAGGTACACATTTCAATGACCGCATAGGTAACCGGGTCCCTAGAAAAATAATAGGACTTCGTCACTGATCTAGTGTCTTCAATACTGGGTTTCGAACACGCTAATTATAGAGTACCACCAAAATAGTATTCTCCCTATAATAGAGGCTGCAAGACACGCCTTCCAATTGGTGAAATCTCACTAAATACATCTTCATCCACAACTGGAAATACATCACAAGATGGTTCCACTGGCTATCTCAAATCGTTTTAGGAGTCTTTCCCTGGAACTTGATAATGAGTACCTCCCTTATATTAGGGAGGAAGATGAAGTCGATACTAATGAATTTATTCCAGCTGTATAGGAGCCCCGCTCAAGGGATCCTTATAGAGGACATCACCACCAGTGACGTATAACCCGATATCCTCACTCCAAAGAGGATCCCATGCCGAGGGAACCTCTGGAAGTCTAATACACATGGTCCAGTCGAACTAACCACTGAGGGAGAAAAATGCATAATCTGGAATAAGTTATCACTTTGTTTCTTAAGGAGGAGGTCCTCCACACAAATTTAGAGACATATAATGTGAAATCATGCAATATTGACCATCCTACCAAATCCCTCCATGGAAATACAACAAAAATCTATGAGTATATGCATATCCTTGCTCTCTCCTATGAAGGCCACCATAGAAATAGGGTGGCACTATACAAGCACATGGAAATTCCTTCCAGTACTAGCTGGTCTCGCTGTGTAGATAGAGTGGAAAATTATAGGTATATAAAAATCTCTTCCAATGCACAAGAAACCCGTCCTCTAAATAGGTCAGTGAGCCATGGGCAGTCATATAACATTTTCGATACATATGAATCCCACCAGAAAAATATGGTGGAAATCCACAGGTAGATGGAAATTCCTACCCACCACAATATATACCACTAGTCAAATATGGTGGAAAACCGATATGAGAAGAATCAAATTCTTGCAAATAAAAATCAAGATTTTGATACAAATACAATGACAAATGAGCAGAAACAAATTCCTATTCACAAATATAAATCCCATCATCCAAATATGGTGGAAAATAGAGAAAATATCCCACAATAGACTCATTCTTTCTACCCTAACATAAGAGAACCGACATTACCCACTGGTAACTCATGGAGGACCAGAGTAGGAACAAACTCTTTCTCTGACATCAGAATGGGCATTCATATATGTTCCAGCCAAATACATATATTACCACATCTTGTACATGAAGGAGGATGATATGAAAATCCCATAATATATCCTCCATACATGTTAGGACGTCATTGCATTTGTGAAAAAATCGAGGAGTCAGGCCCACAACCTAATCTCCCTGGGCGGGGTGATCTATCCACCAAACCAGATAATCACTCTGGAGTAGACCAACATCCACGCTCTAGTCTAGGAGGGTCTATGACCATATTATATGATATAAGATCAACCAAATTGGAAAAAATACCCATTCCAATTGGGGGAAATTGGTCCAACGTGGTGGCCGCTCCAGGCCTGGCATATATCCCTGCCAGAACTCAATATGTTCGTCGTCATATCCCAATGACATCATGGGAACCTAAAAAATAGAGACCCATACATAAAGGTTGTTACCAACAATAGGAAGACCTAGTTTCGCACAAGAGAGAACCCAAACAATGATGGCGCCAAAAGAAACTGGAAAATGAAGAGAATACTCATGATTTTTCTCTGCAGGAAGCTGGTGTTCTTGACACCATCAAAAATTTATCAATAGAGGCTCAGGATCTTGTCAGTCCATTACTAAATTATGGAAATGGCTATAGTAATTGCGAAGGTACTCCCCATAATGTCTCTACTAGTAACTCTGAAGGTCCTCCCCAGATAACCCATGGGGGCTTACTCCATGGGCCGGAAATGATTAATCACGAGATCCTATCTCCTAACACATGTCAAGGTAGCCCTCCCTATGACCAAAAGATTGTATAGCAAGAAGGCCCTTTCATTGGTGTAGTAATTTCTGATAGTCCTCCCCATGGTATACACTATATATATGTTTCTCCCTGTAGTTGGTTGTCAATATGTGATGGTAGTCCTCACCATGATGGTAGTCGCTATGAAGGCCCTCCCTATAGTGACATCAAGAAATGAGAAGGACCTCCCCTCATTGTAGTACATCATGAAGGCCCTCCCCAGAGTGTACAATGAATATACTCTCCATATGTCTAGATCTATGATGGTAGTCCGCACCATTATAATAATCATTGCTAAGGCCCTTCCCTCAATGACAATAAGCAGCAAGAAGGTACTCCCCTTTCTATCGTTCTCCATGAAGGTCCTCCTCAGGGTATACACTGCATAAGTCCTCTCTACAAATGGACACTAGGTTGTGATGGTTGTCCTCTCCATTACAACACTAACTGCGAAGGTCCTCCCCACAATCCAAATTCACACCAGCAAGAAGGTTTCACCCTCATTGGAGCAACTGTGAGAAAGACCTCATATGTTGAGGTGCTTAGAAAAATGAAGTATAATGTGTGGGATACTCTCTCCATTGAAAGAAATAACTTTTCTCGACTAAAGGATGGCTTGGGTCCATGATCATCTTTTCATCCACCCTCATACCATTCACATGTCAACAAGACTCCCACTAACCCCGCTTCTTGGAACAAAATCATTAAGGAGAAGTAAAACTGGGCGAATCAAGAATAAGAATACCTAGTAGAACAACAACAAGATGTGTTGCTTATGAGAAGAAAACTAGATAGGTATGACATGATAGTGATGTATTGTCCCATATCCACTTCTCAATTCAACTTACCAAAAGATTTTTTAAAAGAATGTATGCATAACATCCACCTCAATATCTAGTCAAATCTCCACCAGTTAAAAGAAACGTTTTTCACCTATGATGGTTATAAAGATCATGTTAACTTCTTGGGAGAGCTTCTCTGAAAAATAAATCTATAATACCTTATGTCTGCATAGCAGCCACGATAAGAAAGGTGAAAGAAAGACCTTGGGCTAGCCTTCCTCCATGCGTTGCACAATTTGTGTTGTCTTATCAGCGACACCCCGTCCAGAGTTCATATCTATGGATAAGGAGAACATAGAGACCTACACTTAACTTCACTTACCATATAGAATAACCCATAAAAGGTGAAATCCTACAATGTCTTCATCCCTAGATGACAATCAAATGAAGTCCCTGCTCAGGAAAGGTGGAATTCTCGACAAGAACCGGACTTGAGTTAGTATCAGAAGCATTAGACCTGAAAAGATAAAACCATCAAGAAGATCCTAAACCAGGGCACCGAGAACATATAGTAGGATTATTGTTTAAGATAATCCAATGAACGATCACTAGTCATGTCCTCGTAAGCAAGTAATTCACATGAAGACCCGACACCATATTCGGCTCACACCTATATGGGGATGCATGAGAACAAGAAGGTGGAAATGACAGTAGAAACTATCAAAATATGGTTACAGTCCCAGCCTGTAGGGATTTCGGGAATTTTTAACTCAAAATTCGCCCATAAGATCAGAAAATCCAAGATGTGGCACATTAACAAAAGAACGAGACCAACCCTAGCCCGTAGGGTTGGGGGCATTTTTAACTCAAATTCCCACACAATGAACATCTATCTTCTCATGTATGGGGAGAACAATGGATAGTGGGGTCACCCATTCCATCCTATCCTGTGACTCACATCCCCCATAATGGAGTCATACTACAAGGTTATATCAGGGATCCATTTGAGTCACTCTTTTCCAATAAACCTGAAGAGTATCACATAATGGTCGGAGAAGATCAATAAAGAATGTAAAAATCTCTCCTACCATTAAACACCTAGTATGCCACCCCAAATGTGGTATGCATTGGTGAACATAATGGAAATCATCTCCATAGACCATTCTGAAAATGAAAAAAATAACATAGAAATAGGAGAAGATGGTTCCCTCTCGAAGATGGTCTACACTGAGCTTAGAGGTGTGGAAACTAGAAACCAAAGAGTTTCCTTAAACTTGTGTTCCCCCACAATCAATCCACCATTACCTCCGTGGAAATCCTCAACAAGGAAAATAATAAGATACAGTTCTATGACCCACCTTCTCCTCCCTATGAATATGATTCCCCTATTCTTGAGAAGAAGTTTTGTGGAGACCCAAGCTTTATGTACATGGAAATTACATTTCTTTTTCATAATACGTAATACATGTCACAAACAGATGCCCAAATAATGTATTAGTTTAGTGTCTTTGGAAACTCAAAACACAAACTTCTAACTTGGTGAAGGATATTTAACATGTCCCACAAAGATCTTCCCCCTTTTTACTACCTAAATCCTTTTTTTTATATCCTGGGTAGAAGAAAACAAAAAAAAGGGTGATCTAAAATGCTCAGTAAGGGTAAACATGGAGAACATAAAACAATCCATAAACATTTGAATGTAAAAAAACAAACATAAAGTTTAAACATCAAAATCTTGAGCAATGACATAAATTGTGGTAGTATGTAAGGCATGGATCATAAAGTAACATTAACCATGATAGAATAGCATTTTCATAAAACATGTAATTATGAAAAAAAAAATAATAACATATTATTATTTCCATAGTATCCAAGGCATTGCTTCCAAGACCATTATAGTGGACAAAGTTCATTACTGAATTGGGTTTACATGTCATTCCATCCATGTATTAATGAACCATATTTACCTACCATTCCATTCATGTCTATCTCATGATATATAAATCTTTACCCAATGCATTGGAGGGAGATATAGATCCCACCCATCTCATAATGAAATCATTATTATATATTCCACAAAACATAAATCATTCATTATAGAATAACCCATGAAATAAATGGGATTCTTAAACATCATTCCATCATAACATAATCCATATAAGATAAATGAACTTCATAAAAATAATTCCATCATAAAAAAATCAAATAAAAGTAATAATAGGGATAAAAACATAACCCTATGTCATATTAGATGGAAATAATTTTAATAAAACACTTGAACTTAATTCCTAAGGAAAATATACTTTCTTCTTAAAAAACGTTTACTTTTCTCAAAATTTTGATCAATTTTAAAAGAAAAGAATTTATTTGAAAGTAATATTGAAAATATGTAGAGAATTATTCATGGAAATAAGGCATTATGAATATGTAAAAATCTGTTTAATCCATATAAGTTAAAAAAAATTATCCTCGTACTTTTGCTGGAAAACTCATAAAGTACCTTGTATGGTAAACAAAAGAAATATTCCTTTCATGCCATGTAGTTAAATTCAAAAATGGGTTAAAATGAATTTAAACATACATGGAAGAATAGTGAACATTTTATAAAAATATTTTTAGAAAACAAGGACATGGATGATAAATATAACCCCAGTAAATACTTATGTATAAACAATCTTGGATAAAAATAAGATTGAAAAATTATTCCTTATCTTAGGTCTGATTTCTTCTGTATGTGTCTAGAACTCCTATATAACAGGTTTAAAAATATTATTAACTTGTAACAGAACCATAATAATATTTATGATGTCATATATGATTCACTTATGAATTTATATTATCTGTTCGTTTATCAGTTCCATGCTAAAGAAATGTTTTGGGTAATAATAGATTTATTTATCATACGTGTTTGGACTTGATATTCTCTATATTATTACATAGATCATGATTTAATTATTTCTAGAATATAAAACATGATTTAAATATCATATATATTCAGTATATAAATATATATAATAGATAGATAAATGGAATGAAATACACCGTTCATGGAGACGGTAGGACGTATGTACGCATGAACGTTGTTTTCGTTTCCTTATTAAATTGAATAGAAGTAAGTAAATGATATATATATCCACATAAATAAAGTAGCATTATTATGTAATATATTTCTTGATTATTTATTATATATACTTTATAATCATTCTTGAATGGTTAACATGGAGAATGAATCTCATTGCGTCTTGGAGACGGTAAGTCTTATGTATGCACGAGCGATGATATCATTCCCAAGGTTGTTAAACGATATTGAAGTAGATGGTGTATAATATCTCATAATTAGTATCATGTTATGATAAACATATATAGTTATTATTTCCACCATTATACCCATCCAAGTAAGGTGGCGGTGAAAAACAGATTACACCACGGCATGGAGACGGTAATCCGTACGTACGCATGTGGGGTGATTTCATTTTTCATAGGATGGATAAAAGGTGAAATAGTTTTGTTTCATATTTATAATAACATATCAGTATATGAGTGATACTGATATTTTTACTTTATAATGAAACAACTAAATAAGAGTAAGTAGAAGAAGAAATAATTTTTAAAGAATCGGTAGAAGAGATTACCTCTTCCTCAATGTGCCTCCTTTAAATTTTCTCTTAGGGCACTATAGTTGGTATTTTGAGAAGATAAGAACCTATATAATGTAAATAGTGAATTTTAGATGAGAAATGGTTATGGTTTGTCTAATATTGAAGGCTCAAAATGGAGTGAATAGGAGAGGGAGGAGGTGCCCTTTTATAAGAGAGAAGAGGGGCACTTTAGGAAAGTTACAAATAATAATTTATTATAAATTCAATTTCAATTTAAAATGGTCCAATTTTTTTTTAATTATAATATAAGATTATTTTGGTTCTAATACCCATTATACAATAATTTTTTGACAAGTTTTAAATATTTTTTTATCCTTATCTTTTTCATTTTACCCTTTTTAATCTTACCATGATATCATGTTATTTACACATTGTGGGTTAATGTAATTACCACATCATGTAAAACGACCCACAAAAATGTTATTTATGACATATTTGGACTTATATTAATCATTTTACTGAATATTATATTTTTAGGAATTTAATATAATTTAATAAACTATTCTATGTTTTAAGTTATGGATTGTGTCAATTTTGGACACTATTCATACTTGACTTTTTTTAAAATTCATAACAACCTGATTCCTTCAAAAATAAGGAATTAACTCAAATATAATATGTCAATATCATCCAAAAAATTCCTGGATGACATCAAAATAATCAAATTACATTTGTTTTAATATTTATAAATTCATTTATTTGAATCTTTCATTAATAAGGTAATCACTACATCATAATTGTGTCATAAATAAATAAATTTATCTAATGTCTAGAAATTATAAATAAAATACCATGATGTAGGAAATATTTTTATATTTCTAATGGATATTTATAGACATATAAATTTGTTATATAACCCCATATTAAAGTCTATTTAGTAAAAGATATATGTTTAGGTTATAATTATCATTACTTTAAATTAATTCTTATAAAGTGTCATTTTCACATTTAATTGAATCAATGGGGTCCCAAAATCGACCAAAGGATGTCCATGGTCGAACATATCTAATCCAATAGTATTATGTCATGTGTTAGGGTAGTTTAATATTATTATAATATTATTTTTTACCCTTATTTACCAGATTTACCCTTTAACCATGGTAAATAAAATAAATATTGAAGTTACTATTCATAATGTCTAAAAATAAAAATTACCTATTTACACAATTTGAAAATTCTTATTCCAAATATGGAATCCATTTTTTTCAAATTCAAAATACAGAATATGTAGTAATTAATTTAAAATTAATCCAATTGTCGAAAAAATGGGTTTTTGTTTAAAACATTACGAAAGATTGAAATGTTTTTACATATGAATTCAATGTAAAATTAATAAAAATGACTCAAATTTTATTAAAATATAAAAATATATTCTATTTATACTTTTAAACCATTAAATAATATAATTTAATCATATATATTATTTCGTTGAAAAAAGTTGTTTTCAATTTAAATTTATTGTATTTTCACTATTCATCAATATATGATAGTTATCAGAAAAATATCAAAAATTTATCCAAAGTAATTTTTTTTATTCCCCTTATAAATAATATGTTTATATTTTCAAATATAAATTATAAAATTGTCAAAAACTAGATTTAAAATGGGTGGCCATCAAAAGGCGGCAAAACTGCATTTTTTTAAAAATACTTCTTTTATCCGAAAAAATTGATTTTGTTCTCATATAATGTGTAATATGAGTGATAATGTTATATAAAATTAAAAATGAGGTTAATAATATTCATAACGGCTATTTTATATAATATTTTAATAATATATATTTGTTTAGTGAAACTCGGTATTGTGTACCATGCAAGCTATCGAGGAAGGTTGCTCTTGTGTGTAACACAAACCACGTCAGTGTTGCATGTAGTGCAAGATTACTTTGGTATTTCATATAACATAATCAAAACATAGTTAATTTTTACATTGAAAAAATCTACAATCAGTGTTGTGTGAAATTAATTCTATCAAAATAATTTAAAATTATGTGCAACACAAGACAAGAATAGTGTTGCATATACTGCAAGCTAATACAGTGTTGCATATAGTGCAATCTAATCTTGGTGTTTTGTAAAAAAAAGATATAAAATAATATATCTCATAAAATATTGGAGTTTTACATTCTACCCCCCTTAAAAATGAATTTCTCCCTTGAAATTTGTTTGGGTTATAAATTGTTTTCTACTGGAAAGTTTCTTTCATAGAAACCCACATCGTAAAAAGGAATACTAAAACTTAATTTTAAAAAGGAATTTTAGAAACATAATGGTTACCCAAAGTAACTCATCACCGGGTTTCCACATAGGATAATATAGGTGGGAAGTTAAAACATGGATATAGAAGAGAAATCTAACCATGAAGTTCTGATAGATAGTGATAGAGAATAGGGTTTGGAGAAAGTTAACTACCAGAAATCCATAAATCTATGATGATTTAAGGGACCATCTGATTCATTAGATAATAAGGTACTAGGATAATATTTTTGGTTTTCAAGATCCTTTCCCTAAAGTTGAAGATTTTTTCATGAGAATAAATACTTACTTGATTTTGTTACAATCTCACCATTGTTCATGCCTTGAACAATTTCAACTTAATATTTTATTTAAAGAAATGAAGTCGAATTTTTTATTCTTGAAGTGTAAGAAGAACGTGTAATATAATTATAGGTTATTCCATCTATCTCTATCACAAAAATTTTATCACAAGTTATTAAATATACATAAGTCTATCTATGGTGAGATTAATCAAAAATGGTTCCAAAAATGGACTTATAATTCATCTATCATACCACTTAATAAAATAAAACTAATTTCTTCTAATCAGGGACTTCCTGTAGGCCATTGGTAGGAGATAAATGCCTATCACACTTTGGTTGTGGGTTTTATTCTCACAGCCTTTTCCGACATGATGGGTTGTCGCCCTTCTTGTGGGTTGTCCTTTTTCTAAAACTATACTATTATAACATTCCAGAAATAATATATATAAAAAATTTCTATCCTTAAAAAATACTATCTGATGTCCAAATTAATCCATTCTAACCTTTAGGCTTATCTAAAATAATTTTTTCCAATCTCACAGTAGAAATAAAAAAATTACCAAAAAAGTTCATATAACAAGAATGTGAATACCATAATTTATCTTCCATATATCATTAGATATAACTTGTTGGTCACATTCTAAAAATTTGAATGAATTTATCATGAATTATATTTAGTCGTGATAACAACCTAAATTACCATATATCCTTATTGAGAACATGCATGTTTCCTTATTCCAAAACTTATTGGATATATTCCTTAAGTCCTAAAAAGCTGTGTACTTCATCCGTGACAATATAACCCACATGTCAACAAATCCTTAACCAGTTACAAGGTAATTAATATCATTCAAAATATCTTTATCCAAATATCATTATCTTAACATCATTATCATATTAAGGGTTATACTTCCCTTAATCACTTTTCTTATCCATTATAACTATTCAACATATTCTTGAAAATCCATATAAAAAAATATAAACCGATAACTCTTATATAATTCACCATTCATCATTCATGGATTCAAATACATAAATAATTCAATCCTTCTACTTTAATGGTAGGATTGGAATAATTTCTTCCTTGTATTAGAATTATATCCTTATGTCTGGGAATTGAGTTGGGTAATACTCGTGTTTTCCACAGATGAGACACTGAAATCAATAACAATTAGTCACTCTATGAACCTTTTTACCACAAAGATAACATCTTCCCCTCAATTGGAGGTATTCCTCAAGGTTTTTCTTCCCTTATTCTTGATATGTAAGAAGATTAATCTTTTTCTCTCTATGTTCCTCACCATGGTAACATGCATGAAAGTACATCTTCCTCTTATTCGATGACTTAGGAATACCACTAAAGTTTACCTTGTTAATCATATACGGTGATGACTGATTCATCATAATCACAATATCATTCAGTCTAGTCATTAAACAATTACTTTTCTCATAGTCACCAATTTTTTCATCAGATTCAATGTTTACCCAATTCCTTCTGGTTCCCTCTGTTGACTAAAACACAAAAAAAATAGTGTGAGAGGCATAAATCATTCTAAGAAAACAACATAATCAAGGGGGATTACTTTCAATCTCTGAAATATTAGGTTTAATCCTAGATTATTTATGATAATTACCATGATTCTTATACTTTGGCCTATTGTTATACTTAACCTTTGTTACATCCCTAGAAATACCTTATAAATACCTCTAGGGATCTCACTAAAGTTTTCACATCCTATTTTCCAAAGGTTGACTAAAACTTCAACCTGATACCAACTATAGAGACCCAATCTTGATGTACATGGACATTAAATTTCCTTTGAGGAATACTTAATACATGACAAAAACACATATTCCCAAATACCATATTAGTTTAGTGTCTTTGAAAACTCAGAACACAAACTTCTAACTTGGTGAAATATCTTCAACATCTCTCATAAAGATCTTCTCCTTTTGCTTTCCTACCTAAAAACTTTATTTATATCTTGGGAAAAAGAAAACATAAAAAGGGTGAGCTCAAATTATCATTAAGGGTAAACATGTATAACATAAAATATTCCATAAACATTTGTACCTGAAAACATAAACATAAAGTTCAAACATCAAAATCTTGAGCAATGACATAAATCTTGGAAGTATGTAAGGAATGGATCATAAAGGAACATTGACTATGATAGAATAACATTGGAATAAAACATGTAATTATAGAAAAATAATAATCATATATTTTGATTTCCATAGTATCCAAGGCATTGCTTTCAATACCATCATAGTGGACAAAGTCCATTACTGAACCAGGTTTACTTGTTGTTCCAGCCATGTCTTACTGAACCGGATTCACCGGTCGTTCCAACCATGTCTATATAATGAGATATAAATCTTTACCTAATAAATTGGATAGAGATATAGGTCCCACCCATCTCATAAATAAATCATTCTTATATGTTCCACAAAAACAAAAATCATTCATCCTAGAATAACCCATGAAATAAAATGGGATTCTTAAACATCATTCCATCATAACATAATCCATATAAGAAAAATAGAATTAATAAAAATAATTCCATCATAAACACAATCAAATAAAAGTAATAATAGTTATAGAAACATAACCCTATGTCATCTTAGATGGAAAATAATTTTGATAAAACACTTGAACTTAATACCTGTGGAAAATATGATTTCTTCTTAATTTTTTTTTCTTTTCTCGAAATTCCGATCAATTTTAAAAGAAAATAATTTAGTTGAAAATAATATTGAAAATGTGTAGAGGATTATTAATGTAAATAAGGTGTTATTAATATGTAAAAATCTGTTCATTATATATAAGTAAAAAAACATTATCCTCATATGTTTTCCAGAAAATTCAAAAAGTACCTTGTATGGTAAACAAAAGAAAGATTCCTTCCATACCATGTAGTAAAATTAAAAAATGGGTAAAAATGACTTTAAACATACATGGAAGAATAGTAGAAATTTTATTAAAACATTTTTAGAAAACATGGACATGGATGATAAATATAACCCTAGTAAATACTTATGTATAAACAATCTCAAATAAAAATGAGATTGAAAAATTATCCCTTACCTTATGTATGATTTCTTCCGTATGTGTCTGAAACTCCTGTATAATGGGTTTAAACATATTATTAACTTGTAACATAACCATAATAATATTTATGATATAATATACGATTCACTTACAAATTTATATTACCCATTCATTTATCAATTCCATGTTAAAGAAATGTTTTGGGTAATAATCACTTTATTTATCGTGCGTGTTTGGACTTGTTATTCTTGATATTATTACATAGATCAAGATTTAATTACTTAAAGAATTTAAAAAATTATTTATATATTAAATATATTCAGTATATAAATATATATAATAGATAGATAAATGGAATGTAATACACTGTTCATGGAGACGGTATGTCGTACGTGCGCATGAACACTATTTTTGTTTCCTTATTAAATTGAATGGAGGTAAGTAAATGAAATATATATATAAATAGATATAGTCTCATTATTATTTCATATATTTCATTATTATTTATTATATATTCTTTATAATAATTCTTCAATGGTTAACATGTAGAATGAATCTCATCGCGTCGTGGAGACAGTAAGCCGTACGTACGCACGAGCGACGATATCGTTCCCATAGTTTATTGAACAATATTAATGTGGATGGTGCAGAATATCTCAGAATTATTATAATGTTACAATAATAATATATAGTTCTTATTCCCACCATTATACCCATTCATTTATTTGAATATTTCTTTAATGAGGTAATCACTACATCATAATCGTGTCATAAATAAATATATTTATCTAATGTATAAAAATTATAAATAAAGTACCATGATTTAGGAAATATTTTTAGATTTATAATTACTATTTATAGACATAGGAATATGTTATATAACCCCATATTAAAATCTATTTAGTAAAAGATATATATTTAGGTTATAATTATCTTTACTTTAAATTAATTCTTATGAAGTGTCATTTTCACATCCTAGTGAACCCATGGGGTCCCAAAATCGACCTAAAGATGCCCATGGTCGTACATATCACATCCAATAGGATTAGGGCATGTGTTAGGGTATTTTAATATTATTATAATATTATTTTTTTACCCTTATTTACCAGATTTACCCTTTAACAATGATAAATAAAATAATTACTGAACTTACTATTCATAATGTCCAAAAATAATAAGTACCTATTTAAACAATTTGAAACTTGTGATTCCAAATATGGAATCCATTTTTCTAAATTTAAAATACATAATTTATAGTAATTAATTTAAAATTAATCCCATTGTCAAAAAAAGGGTTTTATTAAACTTTGTAAAATATTGAAATGCTTTTACATATGAATCAATGTAAAATTCATGACAATGATTTAAATTTTATTAATATATAAAAATATATTCTATTTATAATTTAAAACCATTCAATAATATAATTTAATCATATAAATTATTTTGATTAAATAAGTTTTTTTTCAATTTAAATTTAGCGCATTTTCACTATTCATCAAAATATGAAAGTTATCAGAAAAATATCAAAAGTTTATCCAAAGTAAATTTTCATTTCCTCATTACAAATAAGAAGTTTATATTATCAAATATAACTTATAAAATTTTCAAAAACTAGATTTAAAATGGGCGCGCCATCAAAGGGCGATAAAACTGCATTTTTTGAATAATACCTCTTTTATCCGAAAAATTGATTTTGTTCTCATATCATGTGTAAGATGAGTGATAATGTTATATAAAATTAAAATCATGGTTAATAATATTCATAATGTCTAGTTTATATAATATTTTAATAATATATCATTATTTAGTGAAACTCGGTATTGCATACCACACAAGCTATCGAGGAAGGTCGCTCTTGCGTGTAACGCAAGCCATGTCAGTGTTGCATGTAGTGAAAGATTCCTTTGGTGTTGCATATTACATAATCAAAACATAGTTCATTTATACATTGAAAAAAATCTATACTCAGTGTTGTGCGAAATTAATTATATCAAAAGAACTTAAAATTATGTTCAACATAAGACAAAAATAGTGTTGCGTATACTGCAAGCTAATACGGTGTTGCATATAGTGCAAGCTAATATTGGTGTAGCATAAAACAAAAGACATCAAATAATATATCTCATAAAATCTAGGGGTGTTACTGGTTTTCTTGATAGAAGGAAGAAATGAAAGAGATGAGGTGACTCAATGCTGAGCTTATAAGAGTAAGTCGTCCTACTAGTTATGTTCCTCAGGTGGAGCGTCAAAACACACTTCCATCAAATGTACCTCTACCTCATGGACTCATCCAGATTAATGATGCAAGAATAGAAAGCTCATTCAAGGAAACACCAAGAACATCGGTCTACCTAAACCCAATCCTAGGTGGATATCAATATTTCTATCCATTAGAGAAGCAACCAGAATACATCCAGGAAAATCCATAAAGGATACCCCCAGTCGGGTATCCGCCTCAAGTTCCAGTAGCACCAACACTTCCAATCTTTCACCCTACTGCACCTACTCATGATCAGGTCCAAAAGGACATAAATCAAGTGCTACTGAATACCATCAAGTTATTAACAACTCAAATGGAAGTAATGGAAGGATGGAACGCTCCAATACAACCCGAATGGAAGCCTTACCCCGACTGAGTGACCAATGCCCCGCCTCCACCAAATTTTAGGAATCCCATATTTCTTGTGTTCAATAAGTCAAGGGACCCAAATCAGTATCCAATGCACTGCTATGTTTACTATGATACCATAATGGGAACCCTAGATCAACAAGAATATGTGAAGCTCAGATGCTTTGTGCGAACTTTTCAAGGTTCAGCCTTCATGTGGTACACCAGTTTTCAAGATAACTCAATAATAGGATGGGAGGATATTTGGCACCTGTTCCTGTTCCAATTTAGCACAATGTTTCTAAAGAAAACAATTAGTGGCCTCATTAATTGTAAACAAATAGATAATAATAGAGTCTCCAACTTCATTTCTAGATAGAAAGGCTTGACTTACTCCTTAAACCAGTTACTCCCCCAAGATGAGATTCTTTCCATGTGAATTGATAATCTCCGAGATGAGATTTGAAAACCACTTATTCCGGTGAAATATACAAGTGGTTTATAAGAATTCCCCACCATTTCTAAAAGGATATAATATTACTTGCAACAAACTGATCTCAAGTCCCAGGCATCCCCAACAACCCCAGTAAAAAGAGTTGGGAGAGCTGAAGTGGCTTCTGTCATGCTTAAGCCACCTCTATCACCAGATCTATCTCTAAGGACCCCACCAAACTGTGTAAGGCCCTCTGGGCATCATAATACACCCATGACCCATAAATACAAGTGTAGGGGGCCAAAATAAATCAATTTTAGGAACATAGAAATAAAGTATATTCATTCTGATATGATTAAGTCCACAATTAATTCATAGATGCTATAAATTTCATCTTTCTTTATCTTTTAGAGCCAAGAGGGTTGATGAAATAAGTCTCAATGACCAGCCAGATTACTGTCCCTTCCATTGGATATTGGGACACAATATTCTAGATTTTTTTGTCTTTAAGGACCTCCTAAAAAATATGATAGATTCTAAACAAGTCAAGCTGGGACCACCGCCAACGAAACTAACATATGTATCCAACAATGATATGGATGAAGAGGGGGAGTGGAAACAAGTTAACAAAACAGAGCATAAGTTTGATAGCTGGATGGATCAAAAAATAGTCAACCGAGCTCATGGAATACTCTATACATAGTTGAAGCAACCAACCATTCCTCTAATGAATACTAATGAAACACATCTATTATCCTTAGCTCCACAATCCTCCAAGGGCCAATAGTCTGGAAAGAAGTCCAGTTAGAAGGGAGAAAAGAAAGTGTAGGAAAATAAAATAACACCAAATCCAAGGTTGGATTTGACACTCTCAGATTTAATGATATAAAATCATAAGATACGGTCATCACCCCACCAAATGGTAAAACCGGAGGTAGATGATGAGGCAAAGTCATCGTCATAAGAGGAGCTGATTTTTGGATCCATCAATGTCATCCATTTGAGGGATCCCTTCTCCGATGATGAGTACAATTATTAACAAGAATTACATTCACCTAATCAGTGATCCAGTGGAAGAATCCACAAAATCTAGGGATATCAAAGGAGTCATATCCATGTAATAAATCTAGATTATGACCACAACCCCACTCAAACCATCAGTGTTGAAGAAACCCACAGAAGGACCCTCCAACAGGTCTGAAAGGGGTAGGAAAATTCTCTATACCCAATGAGAAGCCACCCCAATACAATAATTATAAAATATCTGTCAAAAGGAATAATAAATAACTAATTTCCCTCAGCATGTGATCAGATCTACCCGGTCCGATCCTCAAAGGATGGAAACTCCTTCGGATCCGACCATAATGGATGACCCATCTTTATCAAATGATCAAGCCCCTTAAGCACCTATGAATGAGAATACCCAAGATGCTAATAACCAACCTCTAGATCATAAATATGATATTCTAAAATGGTTATCTTTAGTTCTAGATAAGCTGTCAATTATGGATTCAATGAATCTATCAACAGATCTCAGGGAAGCTCTCATAGAAGCTTTGTTGAGTCCCCAGGAGTTTGAATCTGAAGTAGCCACCACTGAAGTCTACCGAACAGAGACCAATCCTATGTAATTCCATGAATTTATCTATTTTATGGATAAAGTTTAAGTCTCCATCATGAAAGGAAACATCAAACCCTTATATGTGTATGGCGCAATAAATGGTGTTTATATCTTAAAAGTCTTCATCGAAAATGGCTCTGGGGTTAATCTTCTCCCACTCCGAACACTTTGTCAGATGGGTTGCAATAAGGATGATCTAACTACCAACACCAAAACCCTATTGGGACATGAAAAAAGTGGGCAAAATCTGTTAGGTAAAATCAAGATCAAAACCCAGTTTAGTGACCTCATAGCCCACCAATAATTTATTGTGGTCTGAAATAATATGACATAAAATGCCTTTCTACGAAGTCCCTAGCTGCATAAACATGAAGAAATCCCCCCCCCCCCTCATACCATCAATGCCTAAAATATAGCATTAATGGATAGAGTGGGACATTTCATGCTGATAAGGCCCCGTTAGAGTCCTACGAGTCACACTATATTGATGTAGGGTTTTATGTACCACAGGGGAAACAACCATCAGATGAAGAAATTGATTGGGTCACCACCCAAACAGTTTGGAGATGGTTCCCAATGATCCCCAAAAATAGATCAGGGAAGAATACATGATCCCCATCAATCATATTGAAAGCACAAGTCCAAATTCGGATGCAAATTCAGCAGTCCTCATGAATTCAGTTATGACTATTAGGCCTAATGATGGTGAAAATCTCACTGAATCCAAAGACAATGGAAAGGGATCAGATGGAAATACCTTCTAGATATCATAAAAACCCCAAGAAATTCTTTCCTCACTCACTAAGGAGGTAGTAAGTGTCTAATCACACAAAGAAGATAAGGAAACTCTCTTATCCCTCATTGCATCTTCTCCGGATAATCCCCTGCCATGGGCCGAGGTGGAAGAGACAGTTTCACCTCCCAAACACTAAAATTGTAGTTCCTCCCTCAACTATGGAGCAATCATTTCAAGGATTGTTTCCCCATTAGAAGATGAATAGGAAGATAATTAGGATGAAGGGGAGGAGGAAGAAGAAGACTTAAGGGATTCCCCTCTATTATTTGAGGAAGGTGTTTCCACCACCATTAATGAACTCAAGGAAATCAACTTAGGTACAAAAGAATACATGCGACCCACTCTGGTTAGTGAGTCCATGCCTTCCTAAGATAAAGAGGTATACAACTCTTTCCTGAGAAAGAATAAAGATGTTTTCACCAGGAATTATAAAGAAATGATAGGTCTCAATCCTGAGGTGGCCACTCACCACCTGGGCCTACCATAGGACCACCGTGGTTTCAAGAAAGCATACAGAAGGACTCACCTGACACATAATTCCAAAATATAGGTTGAATTCCATAATATTATAAAATATAACTTCATCCAGGAGGTTCGATACCCCATATGGTTATCAAACATTGTCCCCATTAAGAAGAAAAATAGGTAGATCAGGGTCTGCATCAATTTCAAGGACCCTAACTACTACTGCTCGAAAGATGATTTCCTAGTCCCAATCATAGAATTGTTGATTGACACAACTAATATATATTAGGCTCTCTCTTTCATGTATGGATTTTCAGGATATAACAAGATCTGAATGGACCAAAAAGATGAAGAATCCACAGCCTTCAAGGCTCTCTAGGAAGTGATTTTCTATAAGGAAATGCCTTTTTGTTTGAAAAATGATGGCACCACATATCAGTGTGCCATGAACCAAATTTTCAAACCCCTATTAGGAAAGTTTTTTGAATGTTATGTTGATGATTTTGTGGTCAAATCATGAAAAATATTTGACCATCTAGCTGATCTTGAAACCATCTTCAATAAATTACGACAACATGGTCTGAAAATGAACCCCCTGAATTGTACTTTTGGTGTTACCTCAGAGAAATTCACCATCTTCATTATATGCCATTGAGGCATCAAAGAAAACCCTAAAAAGAAAAAGGACATCCTTGTAATGTCACTTCATCTCAACCTCACTAAGTTGATAGGAATCCAAGGATATCTGTCCAACATTCTTCGCTTCATATCCAACCTCCTAGGAAAATGATTTCCCTTCACCAAGTTGATGAAGAAAGGGGTAGAATATCAATGGAATGAATACTGTTATAAAGCATTAGACAATATCAATAAATATCTCTTAAGTCCACCAGTGATAATGCCACCTATTGAAGGAAGACCACTCATTCTATACGTAACCACCTTGAAGCGATCCCTAGGTGTCTTCCTTGCACAAAAGAATGATGCCAGCAGCGATAATAGTCTCTATTATCTCAGTAGAACCATGATTTATGCTAAGAATCATTATTCAAATATCAAGAAGAGATGCCTTGCATTAATATTTGCAGTCTAGAAGCTGATGAATTACTTACAGCACCACGAAGTCCATTTAGTCTCACATAGTAACTCACTCAAGAATATTCTTAGCTGTCGGATGTTAACTGGACGTCTGTCACAGTGGGTAGTCATCCGGCAGTAGTTAAATATATGGTTCATATCACAGAAACCCATCAAAGTCCAGGCATTAGCAGATTTCCTACCAGAGAATCCCTCAAAAGAGGTGGCCCCATTATATGTCAAGCTAGCTGATGAGGAAGTATTCACTATTCAAGAGAACTCCCAGATGTGGTAAATTCACTTTGATGGTGCCTCTAAAATCCTGAAAGGAAAAAATAATAGAATACCCCAAATTCAACAAAGTGGATTTGGGAGTCATACTCATATCCCTTGAAAAAGCAGTTCTTTCCTATTCATTCCTATTGTTAGAATGATTCACGAAAAATGAAGCAGAGTACTGGGCCCTTATTGCACACTTGGAGCTATCACTCTAAGCACAAGATGAATTCCTAAATATTAAAGGTGATTCATAACTGGTCATCAAGAAATTCAATGGTGAATATGATATCAAAAAATAGGAGTTGATCCCTTTGATGACTCATGTCCAATAACTAATGGAAGAATTCCTGTTAGATCCAACATTTATTTATGTTCCCCGGTTACAAAACATGAAAGCCTATGCATTTAAAAATGTAGTCATGACTCTATCCAACCCAAATCGGAACAAAACAGTCATCAGTATTTCCTACTGATGGATGATCTTACCATTCATTCAGGCCAATATGGAATAAATTAATGAGATCACTCTCATCTCCAAGCTGTATGGTCCTACCTCCAGCTGGATAAATCCCATTGTATACTATCTTCAAAAGGGATAACTCCCACCAGATAGAGATAGAAGGGAACGTATTTGAAGAATATTAGTCAATTTCATGCTATAGATGTCACAAACTAGAAAAATTTTATTTATAAGAAAGGCCTTGATGGAGTCCTTATCAGGTGTGTTGATGGAGAAGAGACCACTAGAATCATGAAATAAGTGCATGTCAGAACTTGTGGGGCACACCAGTCAGCATCAAAAATCTCTCATAAAATTTGAAGGCTTGGGTACTATTTTCCCACCATGATATAGGATTGTGACGATTTAACCAAAAAGTGTCATTCTTGCCAAGTCCATTCCAATTTCATCCATCAACCCCCAGATTTGTTTCACACAGCTATGTACTCCTAGCCATTTGTTGTATGGGGAATGGATTTTTTGGGACCATATCCTCCCGCCACAACTATACAATTAAAATATATTATCATAGAAAATGAATTCTTTTCCAAAAGGGAAGAATTTGTAACCCTTAAATAATTTGGAGAAAAAAAGAAATGTCAGATTTGTGAAAGCCAATATCATCACTAGGTTTGGTATCCCTCACACAATACTAACATACAAGGACAAAAATTTCTACTCTGTTTAATTGGAAAAACTCCACCAGGATTATGGTATCAAAGGAAACCATTCATCTCGCTACCATGCAATGGAAAACAAACAGATAATGGATTTCAACAATACCCTATCAAACAAACTCCAAAATATGGTAGATAGGGATAAGAAATTATGGCTAGAAAATCTCTTCCATGATCTTTGGGATTACCAGACCACAACCTGCACCACAACTAAAGCAACCTCATACTCATTAATATATGGGATGTATGTGGTTCTCCCCTTTGAAATTAAATTGTCATCACTCTTCATTATTGTCTATGATCAACTATCTATAGATGAGAATTCCCAAAAGTAGTTTGATGAACTGAAGCAGTTGGATGAGAAAATATTGCACACTCTACCCCATCTGGATTTCTACCAAAATCAGATTTCGCGAGCCTTCAATTAGAAGGTTTACCTTCAATCTTTCCTAGAAGGAGAAATGGTGTTGGTCCTCAGAGCCCTAATGATACTTAGGAAGAAACCTCTAAAGTTTTAGATAAAATGGGAAGGACCATATGTTTTACCCAAATTTTACTCCAATGGAGCATATTATCTAAATTTAATGGATGAATAACTCACCACATCCCCCAAAAATGCGAGGTTCCTGAAAAAGTACTTTGTGTAATCACGATCAAAGTTGTCTTATCTACATAACATTAAACTGCATAGCATCGCCTGCATCCTTTCCACATGATGTTAAAGTGTGTGGAAGATGTCATTTCCACATGATGTTAAACTGTATGGAAGACGTCCTGATCGCATGAAAATAAACTACATGACAAATTCATATATGCTGCACAATGTTAAAATACTAAATATCCTTATCTTAGCTACGCAATGTTAAACTTCATACCAACATATTCTTCCTTACCGCATGACATTAAATTTCATTACCCCAACAATGTTCTCACCTGATGGGACATCATCTTTAGCATCAGTCAACTACCATGTTGTGCTATAGAAATACACACGACTTGATTCCCATATACCGATGGGATAAATAGTGACACTAGGATCTTTCATCCTGGTCCAGCCACCATCAAGCAAAAAAATGATCCCCCTTTTCTATGCACGGTTCATATCAGTACAAGTAAAATATTGTCTTCGAACTATATACGGTTTGATTCCCATCTACTGATGGGATATGTAGAGATGCCTCAATCCTAGATCTTGGTCCAACCACCACATGGTAACAAAATACCTCTATTATACTCTCAATTACCTCTACATCACATGAGGAGACCCTGACTATTTCTTGTTTCTCACACTGATCATAGGTTACACGAGCATAGAAATAGTGGTAAATGTTTCCCCTTGGATGAATAGAGGATACATATATACTATAGGCCAATTAAAAAACTGGTAAAAAATGACCCCTCTCTATGTATGAGCCAAAACTATAAGGGGAGACATCTCCAAAATGATGTGTGGCATTATTACTGCCATTACAGGATACCTTGTAATGCTCTAATTCTTCATCCTAGTCTAGCTACCACAAAATAATGCCTCCTTTCCCTACACAAAGGTCAGATATATACCAGGAGTTTCTTCATAAAGAGCCACATATGGGTGCATTCCTTCCCTGGTGGGATACGTAGGAAGCCCCAGATCTTCAAACATAAGCCTAGATATAGAAAAGTATTGAAGGAAAATGCCCAGTCCTTCTTCATGATCCCACTGTGTGGTAGAGTTATCCCTTTCCGACCCTTGGTTCTCACACTGCGTGCTACTCACATGGGATTGGGAGTTTCGACAAAGGATTCCTCACAAGAATACCAACACACTACATGGCCCAAAGTCCTTACCACAAGATATAAAACTACAGGGTACCCAAAGAACAACATGTAGGCTTGATTCTTTCCCTCACATGATACATAGTGATGATAGAATTATTTATCCGAGTCCAGCCACCAACACCAGACAAAAAAAATGCCATCTTCCCTATGTATGGATCATATATATGTAGGGAAATTACTTTAAATAACTATGTGTAGGCTTGATTACTGACCTAGAAGGATACAAAGTGACACCCTAATTCTTCATCCCAGTCCATCCACCAACACCAAACAAAAAAAGTTCCCCCCCCTCCTTGGGTATGGCCATAACCTATTTAGGGAGGGCCTTTTACATAACTATGTATGAATTAATTCCTATTCATATGGGGATACATAGATACACCATGACCCTAAGTCTTGGTCCATCCATCACGTGACAGGGAATGCCTCTTTTATATCCTCTATTTCCCCTATACTACAAGGGAAATCCTCATCGTTCCTTTTTTCTCACATCGAGTATAACTCACATGATCTTAGAAATGATAGTAAAGACTTCCCCCACATGGAAAAATCATAGAGGAATATAATAATCCCATCATATTTAAAACTTGGTATAAAATTACCCCCTCTCCATAGAGAGGTCATACTAGCACAAGGAGTCCCAAGAACTACATGGAATTTGATTCCCAACTGACTGGAATATGTAAGAAACCTCCAAGAGGTTTAATACTGACACCTCACTCACCTCATCCTTTTCACATTGGTTTACTCTTGTCCTAACCACACGATGTTAAACTGTGTGACCAAAGAAGTCCTAACCATATGAAATTAAACTTTATGGAAGCTCAAGAACTACGTATGGATTGATTCTTGACATGATGAGATACATAGTGACACATAGGTTTTCTTGGGTCCAGCTACAAAAAAAAGATCCCCCAATCCCCCACATGTGAAATGAAAATAGATACAGGGGATTTCAAATCTAGGATCTTAAATCTAGAAAATTTCCAAGATCATGATTCCCTTAACATATGAATCATATCTATCAAAAGGATCTCAAACCTCATAACTAATCAGGGCCTAGATATTCCTCACATAAACAGAAATCCTCTTTTCATCCATCAAACTCCATGCCCCAAAAAAATCAAGTCATAATAATCATCCAAGAATATCAGAAATGGATGGCTAGTGTCTTGCAGACACCTTTGT
Organism: Viscum album; assembly: GCA_963277665.1. Taxonomy (NCBI): domain Eukaryota; kingdom Viridiplantae; phylum Streptophyta; class Magnoliopsida; order Santalales; family Viscaceae; genus Viscum; species Viscum album. Next base: position 1,820,931,823 of record OY728135.1, on the reverse strand, counting down.
TTAACTATGAACATTATGCCCCAGTGTCTCTATATATGTTGCCCCCAAAAATGGTCTATCAACCGAAGGAAAATTCATCCTGAAGATATGTTATTCATACATTTGTATTCTTATTAGCTCTAAAGCCTCGGGTCATCCCTCCTAAATCTAGGGATCCTTCAATCATGGTTTACCCCTTCTTTCCCCGATCATGTTTAGGACATACGAAGAATATCTCGACCTAATTATCTAATATTTACATATGATTCCTTTGATAATTCTTCCCTACAACATAAAAATTAAACTATGCTATCAACATCCTTTCCACATGATGTTAAACTGTATAGAATACATCCTCACTGCATGATGTTAAACTGCATGGCCCAATGTCATAATTGCATGACATTAAAAAATGGAAGGTACCCCAAATATAGCTAAAATTACCCCACTCCTTGAACGTGGGCCAAAAATTTTGTAGGGAACCTGATCTTGAGATGACTGGATCTTTAAAATTGGTCCCTGGTCTGATAAGGGATTCAAACTATCCCACCGTGCATACAGGTCAAATCTATATAGAGAGACTCACAATTCCACAAATAATCACAAAATTATGTGAATAATCACATCATGAGTGTTTCTAATATGTTCAAACCAACTCTATTTATTCACCAAACTATGTTCTTTGAGTGATCTTGGGTTTTCAAAATCCTTTATGGCCATTGGGAATGGAAGGTCAGTGCCCTGCGAACACCTTTGTTTGAAAATTCACATTATGCTCTGGCGGTTCTGCATATGTTGCCCACAAAAATTGCCTATCAACCAAAGGAAAATTATTCCATAGGATAATATTTTCCTATTTTTATACGCTTAATAGATTATAAGACCCATGTCATTCCTCCTAATCCAAGAGACCTCAAATTCATAGTTTATAGTCTCCTCCCTACCCACATCCTAGACATACCAGAACATCCTGGCTTGATTACCCTCTAGTTAATTGATGTTTATATAACAACGTACTAATCACATGACATTAAAACTTCATGATATTAGATACCTAGTATTCACCCTTAGGCCAAGTCATGCCAAAAGCATATTTCCCCTCATAACCCTACACAATAAATAAATCTTCATAGGAAATCTTGATGTATGCCTTTCCCCATTAGTGAATCCGTATCGAAAATAAAAATTCCCCATATGTATTCACAAATTAGATCAGCATATTGATAAACCTTAAAAGAATTATGTATAGATAAATTCCTACCCATGCAGGATATATAGTGACGTCCGATCTCACATTTCAGGTTTAGTCAATAGACAAAAATGTCCTATCCTTACCTACAGAAGGGTCAGACCTGTGTAAGGAAACATCTCATATAGATAGGATAAAAATGCCTCCACTTATTCTTGGTATTCCCATCAAAGTCCAACAAAAAAATATACCATTTTAATGATCAGGAACCCCTCCCCATGAACTGTAACGCCCCGACCCCAGCTACCCGGAGTCGGTGCATTACTTCGTTACATTGGCATGATCACAAAAGATCAAGTCTCGAAAGACCGATTAGTTTAGTAGCCTTGGAAACACTAGATACATTCACAAGTCTTACATTACATCATAAAGTGAAAAACTAATAACAAAGTCTTCATAGTCCACACTCATATCCTCTTCTGACTATCCCTGCAGGTCATTCATAAAATACTTCTTCACATCTTGGAAAATATTAAAACATTGAAAGGGGTGAGCTCAGATGCTCAGTAAGTATAACAATATGGCGGAAGCTTTCATAAATAAACATAAAAATTTAAGGCAATGTATAACTAAAACAAAAGCCTTTTAAATGTGAACATCAACATAATATGGCAAAAGTAAAATGAGATAATGCCATTCACTTCTTCACATGGATATTCTACTGGTCGAATAATCACATGCAATATCAATAACCACTTTCATAATGAGAGAATGTATAATGCCAGACATTCTGAAACATTTTGTCAAGGCCTCAGCCAAGACGTCTAAAATGATTAAGGCCTTGACCAAAACCATAAATCAAATTGGGAAAGGGCCTCGGCCAATTCCACATCTAGTTGTCTAATGAGACCTACCGATGTACTTTTTATTAGAATATACTTACATTCAAAATTGCTCAAATATACTCCAGTGTTTTTCTGAAATCATTATGCAAGCTTCTGAAAACAAAATAACTAATTCTAAGACTGCTCGACTAATTACAGGCCATGATGGGTCCACTCCCAATCCCTTCCTGTCTACCACACTCGAGAGTCGGGTTTTCTGAAAACATTTTTAAGCTTGCGTTAAATACGTATACATTTGCACTGGATTTTCATAAATTAGAGAGAAATATCATTTTTTTGAATCCATTTATAAATCACATAATTATAAAAGAAAAACTTTTGAATAAATGTAAAAGTCAAATGGGTTTATACACCGTATAAAAGAAATTTGTGTATAAAACAAAATATGCCTTAATGAATAGAGATTGAGACGAAGTCACTTACAAATATAATTTTTTTAAATAAAATAGATATATTATGTGTATTCACTATATATACACATAAATAAAGTATAAATACAAGATAGGACATAATAATATCATGAAATAATTTTAAAGTAGGAGATTAACCCAAAGAATGGAAATTGGGTTAAGAAATTCCATTACAGAGATCATTTTTAAATAAAATAGATCTATTATGCGTATTCACTATATGTACACATTAATAAAGTATAAATACAAGATATGACATAATAATATCATGACATAATTTGAAAGTAGTAGATTAACCCAAAGAATGGAAGTTGGGTTAAGAAATTCCCTTACCTCGTGTCCGACTTGACTCAACCGTTCTTTAACCTCCTGAATAATAAACTAGAGTTAATATATATCTTATTAAGAACAATTTTCAATTTCATTATCCTTTTTATATCACTTATTACAATTATATGAACATTATGTAATTATTTAAGTTAATAACGGTCGTTTTGTCGATCTTTGGTAATTGAGTCAACAATAAACTTCTTATAATTACAAGTTGTTTATGTGGTAGAATATCCATTATCTCCAGAATTATATTCATGATTTAGATGTCATATATATCATATATATCCAGTATATACATTCATTTATAATATTACGTAACATTTAGAGGTAAGAAATGAAATGCACCGTTCATGGAGACGGTAAGCCGTACGTACGCATGAACGCTACTTTCATTTCTATTTTGTATTTAATGGAATGAAATCATAATGATATAAATGTATAATATAATTCTAGTATAATATAGTGTATAATACCATTTACTCCATTCTTTATACATCCCACATATGTCATTAACGATTCAAATCACTTTGAGGGGGCGGTAGTCCGCACTTCCTAAAATGAAATTATCGCGTTTACCCATAATGGAAATCATAAAGTATGCCATAAATGAGAAATACAGAAGCATAAGTGAAACATAAACATATTATATATCATATATAAATATATTGACATATTAATGGCCACCTTTGAAGGTGTTATATGAGTGTTGAACAATCATCGTTTCGTGAGGCAGAAATTCGCCATCCACAGAAACCGTATGTTCTTTAACCATTATATGTAGGTGTGTGTAAGTGTAGCTCGAATCCTTCTTATAAAAACATCCTAGTATATTGAGTATACTGGTTTTGTTACAAAAGAAATGAATAAAAAGAGTTTATGGGGTTGGAGAAGATAAATAAAACAAAACAACATTAGAGAAGACATTACCTCAAAATCGGGTAACTCTTTTTGATTTGAGCCAAAGGCTTCCTTGGGAAGAGTTCTGCCCAATGTGAGGTTTCTAGGAGTAAGAGGGGGAAGTTGGGAGAGTATTTGGGCAGAGTTTGGCCGAGCCACATGGCTTGAAAGTGTGAATGAGGTGGTAGAGGTGAGGGCCTTTTATAAGTGGAGAGGAGGGGCACTCTTGGAAAGTAAGTAAATTTTACATTATTATAGAATTCTTTTTCGGATTCTAAAGGTCACACACTTATATAATTCGTGGATAAGGTTATAAGAGTTCTAAATATACCCATCCAATAGTCTTTGGACATGTGTAAGCCTTGGATTGTACATTATCTTTTCATTTTATTAAAATCGTTAAATAATGAGGTCATTGTTGCATCATAATGATGTCCTAAATAATTTAATATATTTAAAGTCACAAAATTATAAAAAAAATACTAAGATGTAGGAAATCTTTTTAACTTTCCAATGAATATTTATAGTCAACAATATGACTTGTATAACCCCATGTAAAAATTGTTTTAGTAAAAAATTTCATGTTTGTGTCATTTTTTACTTTAACATTAAATAAAAGGTATTTTTGTCATTTTCCAACTAAAGTGGCTCCATGGGGTCCCCAAGTTGACCCATGGATTTTCTTGGTCGGCCATGGCACATCCAATGAGGGTAGGACATGTGTCAAGCTCATCTCATATTATTAAAACATTATTTTTACCTTAAACTACACTAATTACCTCTAATCGCGATTAAGAACTTAAAAGTTACTATTCACCAAAAATTATTTTAATCTCATTGAACCACATTTTACTTCTTAATTACAACCATGTATGTCGGTTTTTTGAAAATCAAAACACAGAAGTGGTAATATTTCATTTAAACGAAAAATCAGTTATTTAACTACCACTTAGTGGTTTCACTATTCATCAAAAATTGAAGTTTTTCAGAACAATGCCAAAATTTCACCCTAAGCTATAATTGATATTCCAAATTCAAAAATGATGTCTATTTTACAATATTACAAACATATAAGTTGCATTAATTAATTTTATAATTAATTCCCGCTGTCATGACAGATAGCGTGTTTTTAAGAAACAATTTATATCAAAAGATTGGCAATTGTTTATGTCCAATTTCAATGTTAAATTAATTCTAATGACCACCATTGGATAAAATGGTAAAAATATATTCTAATTATACTTTAAAACCACTAAATAGTATAATTTATCACTATAAATTATTTTGATTAAAAAAGTTGTTTTTAAGTATTTTCACTGTTCATAAAAAATTAGAAGTTCTCAGAAAAATACCCAAAATTAAACATAGGCTAATTTCGATATTCCGAATCCAAAAATGAAGTCCATTTTGAAATATAAAATTTCTATAATTTTAAAAAGTGGTTATTACTATTTATAACGGCTACTTTGATTAGTCGCGGCGTTTTAGAACTCGAAGTTGCGTACAATGCAAGCTATTGCATTATTGAATGAGAAGCGTATTGTGGAAGCTTGGGGTGTTACATTCTCCCCTCCTTCAAAAAATTGCATCCTCGAAATTTGAAATTTTTCTTTGAAAATAAAAGGTTGAAAATAAAAAATACCTTTGTGGGAAACCCACATCAGAAATAAGATTAATAAAATTTAGCCTTAATAAGAGGGAATGGGAAATGAAAAAGTCACCACCCAATTATGATCTCGATTAGGAGAACATTGGTGGCAATTAGAGACATATAATTGGAGGGAAAACGTAAATATTTGTAGGGAGTGATTGAGGTCATCAATCACAATCAACTGTCAAATTGAGGGCCTCAAAGCCTTCAATCTATGTTGATTTAAAATATCATCAGTTCAACAAGACATAAGGTATTAGGATAACACATTTTTTTGTTTTAATATCCCTTTACTAAAGTTTAAGAATTAATTCATTCATTGAATAAGAGATAGGTATATATATATTTATGCTTGACAATTAGAGTTTCAACCTTCAACTTATCTTTCACTCAAAAAGATAATAGAACTCAAAAATATTATACTTATCCTAATTGTATAAGGTTCCAAATGTTAAAACATACCATTTAGATTAGTAAAATTATTTTGTAATAACCAGGGACTTCCTGTAGGCTAGTGGTAGGAAATAAAGGCCTGTCGCACTATGGTTGTGGGTTCGATTCCTGCAGCTTTGTCCGACACGACGGGTTATGCCCCACCCTGCAGGTTGCCCTTTTCCTAAAACTATAGTATTATAATATTCCAAAAATAATTTTCAGAAATATTTTTACCTTAAACAATACTATCCAAAAATCAACTTAATCCATCCCAACCTTTATAGTTATCCAAAATACCTCTGTCCAAACTTTCTCTAAAAGGTCTCTTAATTCCAAAATCAATTTATCAGATTCCCCAAACAAAGTAAAGTTTCTCTTATTGTCACATACTAAAAATATAATTACCTTCATCATATTAAAACCTTACTGAAAAAACAAGTACTGCAGTACAATCCTTATATATATATCACATTATTCTAATAACCAGAATATAGTCCATGAGTCCAAAAGCACCAATACATTAGTTATTCTGCTTCAACTGTAGTAACAACATAAGATTGTCCTTGATCCCTTGGCCTTTTCTGAGGTAAGTTTCCCTGACACTTAGGACATTCATTTGCATAATGCCCCATTTCCCTACAATTGTATCATTCAACATTGATAGCCTCTTTCTTTCTCTTGCAATCACGCGCCTGGTGACCTTTTTCTCCACATTTATAAAAAACTCCCATTCGTTTTAGGCAAGTACCAGGGTGATTCTTCCCACAATTATCACATAATGGAAAATCCTTCTTTCCCTTTTTCCCTTTATCCGTCTCTTGTTCCACTTTTCTCTTCTTCTCTTGCTTTACTTTGTTGTCATAAGACTTAGAGAATTCCTTTTTTGTCTTGATAGCACACGAGACAATATCTTCGTATGTTGAGAAAGATTGTGATACTAGAGCTCGACGGAGAAATGGTTTTAACCCATAAAAGAAACGATCAATATTATCTCTTGGGTTACGTATATAATCTGCAGCATACCTCACTAACCTTGTAAAGTTGGCCTCATACTTTGCGACATTCTCATCCTCCTTTTGTTTCAGACTCAGAAATTGCCTTTCCATATCTGCTCGATGGTCATGAGGAAAGTATTTTTCTAGGAAAAGCTCTTTGAACTCTCTCCATTCCATACTTGATACTTCTTCATCTTCCTTTTTATTTTGAATCAATGACCACCATTGATCAGCATCTCCAGTGAGGCAGTAAACTACCATGATAACCTTCTCCCTTTCGCTACTCCCCAAGGCGTGGAATATTTTCTCTAAGGAGTTTATCCATTGCTCAGCTACTAATTGATTTGTACCCCCATTAAATGTTGGTGGTTGTTGCCTCATGAAGCGGTCTAACATCGATCCTCCACGTTGCGGATCAGGGTGCTCCATACGAGTAAGGTTATTATTCATAACCTGAGTGAGTTGTCCCAGTATGGTAATAAGTTGATCAGCACCAGTTGTATCTTCAGATCCACAATAATTATCTTGAGCAGGAGGGCAATCCCTACACGGAGTGCGTGCATTGATACGGTTTCCATTCCTTCCACTAGGCGTCGTTTCTAAACAATGGAATAAACTATATTAGTTTATGAATCAAAATACACAATTCCATACTTGTAAGATACTTAACATAAATTGAACTATTTATGGATATAATCCATAAAAATGTTTTCTTTGAGGAAGTATATACTCATAATCCTTCATAGCGGTTTATAAATAAAATGAGAATTATCCAAAGCATATCCCCCGGGAGTGTCGTAACCAAGAGTGCAGCAAGGCCCGTTGTCGTGCACCAGTTCCCGTTCGAGTCTAGCTCAAAGCTGTGTTTTTGGGTTTTACCCCTAGGTACATCTGTTCCAGAGCCGCCTCTACCTGCTCGTATCAATACAGGGATGTATTGCTCGGAAAACTCACAAAATCTCTATAATACCAAAATTCTAGGAAGTTCTTCTATACTAATCCTCAAAGTCTATCTTTGGGCTATGTTCTCTAATCAGAGTTTATCTAAATCTAGCTTCCAAGGTTAGTACTAAACTGCCTATGATACCAACTGTAACGCCCCGACCCCAGCTACCCGGAGTCGGTGCATTACTTCGTAACATTGGCATGATCACAAAAGATCAAGCCTCGAAAGACCGATTAGTTTAGTAGCCTTGGAAACACTAGATATATTCAGAAATCTTACATTACATCATAAAGTGAAAAACTAATAACAAAGTCTTCATAGTCCACACTCATATCCTCTTCTAACTATCCCTGCAGGTCATTCATAAAATACTTCTTCACATCCTGGAAAATATTAAAACATTGAAAGGGGTGAGCTCAGATGCTCAGTAAGGATAACAATATTGCGGAAGCTTTCATAAATAAACATAAAAATTTAAGGCAATGTATAACTAAAACAAAAGCCTTTTAAACTTGAACATCAACATAATATGGCAAAAGTAAAATGAGATAATGCCATTCACTTCTTCACATGGATATTCTACTGGTCGAATGATCACATGCAATATCAATAACCGCTTTCATAATGAGGGAATGTATAATGCCAGACATTCTGAAACATTTTGTCAAGGCCTCGGCCAAGACGTCTAAAATTATTAAGGCCTCGGCCAAAACCATAAATCAAATTGGGAAAGGGCCTCGGCCAATTCCACGTCTAGTTGTCTCATGAGACCTACTGATGTAATTTTTATTAGAATATACTTACATTCAAAATTGCTCAAATATACTCCAGTGTTTTTCGGAAATCATTATGCAAGCTTCTGAAAACAAAATAACTAATTCTGAGACTGCTCGACTAATTACAGGCCATGATGGGTCCACTCTCAATCCCTTCCTGTCTACCACACTCGAGAGTCGGGTTTTCTGAAAACATTTTTAAGCTTGCGTTAAATACGTATACATTTGCACTGGATTTTCATAAATTAGATAGAAATATCATTTTTTTGAATCCATTTATAAATCACATAATTATAAAAGAAAAACTTTTGAATAAATGTAAAAGTCAAAGGGGTTTATACACCGTATAAAAGAAATTTGTGTATAAAACAAAATATGCCTCAATGAATAGAGATTGAGACGAAGTCAATTAAAAATATCATTTTTTTCAATAAAATAGATATATTATGTGTATTCACTATATATACACATAAATAAAGTATAAATACAAGATAGGACATAATAATATCATGAAATAATTTTAAAGTAGGAGATTAACCCAAAGAATGGAAATTGGGTTATGAAATTCCCTTACAAAGATCATTTTTAAATAAAATAGATCTATTATGTGTATTCACTATATGTACACATAAATAAAGTATAAATACAAGATAGGACATAATAATATCATGACATAATTTGAAAGTAGGAGATTAACCCAAAGAATGGAAGTTGGGTTAAGAAATTCCCTTACCTCGTGTCCGACTTGACTCAACCGTTCTTTAACCTCCTGAATAATAAACTAGAGTTAATATATACCTTATTAAGAACCATTTTCAATTTCATTATCCTTTTTATATCACTTATTACAATTATATGAACATTATGTAATTATTTAAGTTAATAACGGTCGTTTTGTCGATCTTTGGTACTTGAGTCAACAATAAGCTTCTTATAATTACAAGTTGTTTATGTGGTAGAATATCCATTATCTCCAGAATTATATTCACGATTTAGATGTCATATATATAATATATATCCAGTATATACATTCATTTATAATATTACGTAACATTTAGAGGTAAGAAATGAAATACACCGTTCATGGAGACGGTAAGCCGTACGTACGCATGAACACTACTTTCATTTCTATTTCGTATTTAATGGAATGAAATCATAATGATATAAATGTATAATATAATTCCAGTATAATATAGTGTATAATACCATTTACCCCATCCTTTATACATCCCACATATGGCATTAACGATTCAAATCACTTTGAGGGGGCGGTAGTCCGCACTTCCTAAAATGAAATTATCGCGTTTACCCATAATGGAAATCATAAAGTTTGCCATAAATGAGAAATAAAGAAGCATAAGTAAAACATAAACATATTATATATCATATATAAATACAGTGACATATTAATGTCCACCTTTGAAGGTGTTATATGAGTGTTGAACAATTATCGTTTCGTGAGGCAGAAATTCGCCATCCACAGAAACCGTATGTTCTTTAACCATTAGATGTAGGTGTGTGTAAGTGTAGCTCGAATCCTTCTTATAACAACATCCTAGTATATTTAGGATACTGGTGTTGTTACAAAAGAAATTAATAAAAAGAGTTTAGGGGGTTGTAGAAGAAAAATAAAACAAAACAACATTAGAGAAGACATTACCTCAAAATCGGGTAACTCTTTTTGATTTGAGCCAAAGGATTCCTTGGGAAGAGTTATGCCCAAAGTGAGGCTTCTAGGAGTAAGAGAGGGAAGTTGGCAGAGTATTTGGGCAGATTTTGTCCGATCCAAATGTCTTGAAAGTGTGAATGAGGTGGTAGAGGTGGGGGCCTTTTATAAGTGGAGAGAAGGGGCACTCTTGGAAAGTAAGGAAATTTTACATTATTATAGAATGCCTTTTCGGATTCTAAAGGTTCCACACTTATATAATTCGTGGCTAAGGTGATAAGGGTTCGAAATATACCCATCCAATAGTCTTTGGACAAGTGTAATCCTTGGATCGTACATTATCTTTTCATTTTATTAAAATCGTTAAATAATGAGGTCATTGCTGCATCATAATGATGTCATAAATAATTTAATTTATTTAATGTATCAAAATTATAAAAAAAATACTAAGATGTATGAAATCTTTTTATCTTTCCAATGACTATTTATAGTCAACAATATGACTTGTATAACCCCATGTAAAAATTGTTTTAGTAAAACATTTCATGTTTGTGTCATTTTTTACTTTAACATTAAATAAAAGGTATTTATGTCATTTTCCAACTAAAGTGGCTCCATGGGGTCCCCAAGTTGACCCATGGATTGTCTTGGTCGTCCATGGAACATCCAATGAGGGTAGGACATGTTTCAAGCTCATCTCATATTATTAAAACATTATTTTTACCTTAAACTACACTAATTACCTCTAATCGCGATTAAGAACTTAAAAGTTACTATTCACAAAAAATTATTTTAATCTTATTGAACCAAATTTTACTTCTTAATTACAACCATGTATGTCGGATTTTTGAAAATCAAAACACAGAAGTGGTAATATTTCATTTAAACGAAAAATCAGTTATTTAACTACCACTTAGTGGTTTCACTATTCATCAAAAATTGAAGTTTTTCAGAACAATGCCAAAATTTCACCCTAAGCTATAATTGATATTCCGAATTAAAAAATGATGTCTATTTTACAAAATTCGAAACATATGAGTTTCATTAATTAATTTTATAATTAATTCCCGCTGTCACGACAGATAGCGTGTTTTTAAGAAACAATTTATATCAAAAGATTGGCAATTGTTTATGTCCAATTTCAATGTTAAATTAATTCTAATGACCACCATTGGATAAAATGGTAAAAATATATTCTAATTATACTTTAAAACCACTAAATAGTATAATTTTTCACTATAAACTATTTTGATTAAAAAAGTTGTTTTTAAGTATTTTTCACTATTCATAAAAAATTAGAAGTTCTCAGAAAAATACCCAAAATTCAACATAGGCTAATTTCAATATTCCGAATCCAAAAATGAAGTCCATTTTGAAATATAAAATTTCTATAATTTTAAAAAGTGGTTATTACTATTCATAACGGCTACTTTGATTAGTCGCGGTGTTTTAGAACTCGAAGTTGCGTACAATGCAAGCTATTGCATTATTGAATGAGAAGAGTATTGTGGAAGCTCAGGGTGTTACATGAACCATACTCTGTTTCCATAATTTTATGAATCCCCATGAACATTCTTGTACATCAAAAATGGATAGCTAGTGTCATGCAGACACCTTTATTTGACTATGCATACAAATACCACGATGACTCTACATATGTTGCCCACAAAAATAGCCTGTCAACCAAAGGAAAATTTTTCTTCAAGAGAGGATTTTACTATCTTTATATACCTCTATGAAATCTATATCTCATCTCATTCCTTGGTTTTAGAACCCCCTAGATCATGGTTTACATATCTATACTTTTTCATGCTTTAATATAAAGGACATTTCTATAATATGGGAAAAGATGAATAATTTATCCTCCCCTAGTCAGAGTAAACTGATTTCACACCATAAGTCTCAAATGTACTAGCTGTATGACATTAAAATACACCATGCTTCAACCCTCCTTTACAAAATCCAAATTTTTGTGGGAGTGGTTTTTCATCCAAAGACGATACAAATTCCCTTGTTACTTTTAGACGTTGTTCCATTTACAAGCCATCCACTATAGTCCTCAACAGTAAAAGAAATACAAAGTTCTATAAAAACTTTCTGGCCATCAGATATGGAATTCCAGTGTCCCGCATGCACCTTTGTTTGACTATGCACATTATGCCTCGGTGGCTCTACATACATTATCCAAAAAATGGCCTGTCAACCCAAAAAAAATTCATCCTCAAGAGAGGAATTTCCTATCTCTATATGTCCCTTGGATTACATGCCCCATATCATGTCCCATATACAAAAATCACAATTCAGGGTCAAGAAAAATCTCTCATCGATGTATGAAAGTTTTTAGGACATTCTCAGTTAACGAGTCCTAAATCGGGGTCCTTGCCCCGTAAGTTATGCTCAAAGTTGTTCAACCTAAAACATCAGTGCAGTCATGGTCAAATTTGTTCGACCTAAAACATCAGTGCATTCATGGTCAAATTTGTTTGACCTAAAATATCAGTGCATTCATGGTCAAAGTTGTTTGACCTAAAACATCAGTAATGGTAGTCTTATTGGCAAGACTCTAAACTTCCAATAAAAAAACACAAAACACTCACCATGGAAAAAACCTGAAAAGGGAATCCTGGGAAAAATTCAAGTACTAGATGTCTAAACATATGCTACATATGGTTTAGGAGAAAATTTTGAGAAACTAAAAAATCAAGAGATACAAAGATTATTAGGTTAAAACACCACAAAGGGTGGACTAATAAAAATTCAAGTTATACCCATTGAGCCCACACCATAATAGGATTAGGAAAAGATTACGGTGATAATGAAAAAGAAACAAAGTTTGTAGGGTTCTCCATGTGACCCTAGCAAGATTCACTCTATGATTGCTAATCCCCTCAATTTAGGTAATAATTAGAGCATAACTTGACTATTCCTTTATCCAATATTATGACTCAAATTGATATATGGTTGAGATTATTGTTTAAAATGTAGTTGATCATAAATGATTAATATTAAAAGAAAGGGTAAAAGAGGAACAATAGAAAGAAAAATGTTTCTATTTTATAAAAAAATAAGTGAGAGTGGGAGGAACATCTACAATTTTCAATCTCTCCCAAATGATAAAACAAAGGAGGTGCATGGTAGCCAAACATATTACAATGAGGCCCGACTCGCTCATTCCAGTAGATCGACAACTGCTTGACGAGGGCCATCAAATGCCTATTCAAAAGCATACCTAAATTCATATTTAGATTCAACCATTGAGCATACTCACTTCATAATAGTTCATAGGTATCACCCTTTATGTTAGTCGGCTTCATAATTAGCATTTGATGATGCCAGTTGTGCCTATAGTCTAGCCATTCGAGCCTCGTACTTGCACAGTTCCTCCATCTGGGTGATCACCTGGTCATGATAATTAGATTCCTCAACTTATAGATGATTAAAATCATTATTAATATCCTAGAAATTATGATCTAGGTGGTGAGAATAATTGAACTAAGTGAGGTCACCTTCGCAATAAGTGAGATCCTCTCAAGCTATAACAATTTGGTGCACAAGGACATGCAGGTGTTGATAATCAAAGATTCCCAAACCCATATTGACAAATATTCATAGAAAGTTACGCTCCTCATTAGAAAAATCCATCAGTTAAGTTTCCATGGAAAGAGTACATATTTTATTCCATGCCCCCTTTCGTACAGCTCGATGCCTCTTAATAGTATCAGAATCTTTGTCCTACTCCACCACGATAGGTACGCAATGAGGAAGCATCATTGCAGAATACAAAAGCATCCTGAGCTTAGTCACCCAAGTAGGGGTAATTTCTATCCCAATATATGGTTCAGCCTCTGAGACTAAATGAGGGGTAATGCATCAACTTTAGGAACATCGGGTGATGTCCCACTCGGACCAACTTTGGTAGGATCACAAACCACATCAGCCAAAGATAAAGGATCTGAATCAATCTCCATAGAAATGGGTTGTGTAGTTGAATCCCCTTATAGATGCATGTGATGAAGGGTATAATTCCTTCTCACTACATAAAGGGGAATAAATGGCACAACTATAATGGTTGGGACATGACCAGAAACAACCAACGGTCTCCGAACCTGCTGAATCGGCCTTGCCAATACTCCATCAGGATAGAAAAACACCCACATCTGGGCATAATGTAATGATAGGTAAGTTAATTCTACTATGGGAGGAATGATGACTTCAACATTATCATCCTCCCACGTCATGGCCAACCAAAATTGGTGAAGAATTATGGGGTGAGATTCGTTCTTCACTAGGGTGGCGGGGAGAGGTGTGATCTACTGAAGGCATCCAAACTACCTATCAAACCTATAAGGATTGTAAGGTTCAAAAATGGTCCCCCAATCTATGCATGTAGTTAATAATCCATCACGATGTGAAATAATATAAGAATATTCTTTGGGGGATCCTCTCCTAGTATCTACCACTATCCCATGGGGCACCACATAAGGTGAAAAAGAGAAGTGGGAGACATCACTTGTAATTCAACTGTGCCTTCCATGTTCAAAGTTTTTTCATGGAAGATTTTTTTTAAGAAAGTTTAGGTGGAAGTCATAATGAGGAACTATGGGGATATTCCGATACTCATAGTAGGGGAAATGTTATTCCATATAGACATATAAAAATTAAAATATCATTCCAAGACAATGTAGGGGTTTCCCTTATTATATATTCCCTAATATTTTGTAGATTTTGGAAAGAGTATGAACGACCAAGTTAATGGGATATCCCTCCACCAATCAAGCTTCCATAATCAAAGTGGAGGCCCTAACACCGGTATAAAAATCATGAGAGGGGAAGATCCATCCACTTAGGAACATGGAAAAGAAACATACCTATCTAAACATAGGTGACACATCTTGGTGGATTTCATAACCCCAAGCAGTGTATTTACCCTCCTTAAGGTTGCTGATGTAAGAACTAGTAATGATCCATGGCTGTTGGGTTAGATGTGTTCTGTTGTGGTGAACTCTTAGCCTTAGCCCGTTCACCTACAAGAATAACCCTGTCCAATACTCAAATGAAATAAGTGATCGGGTGTGAAGGGGTTGACCAAGTATCCTCTACACTATAAAAAATAATTCTCTTTCCAATGGGGATACTTGTTCAACATTCCTCCAGGTGTTGAACACTGGTAAAAATTCATCATACATGTCTCCAAGGATAGGAAGTCCCCTTATCTATTATTTTTCTATCCCCACTTCACCATGGGATAAGTGAAATTTGTTGGTGCCCGAACACTAGTGGATGAGCAGCTCAGTAAGTATCTCACCCCACAAAAAGATAGAGAATTGGGAGACCCACACCGCTTAATATAGATTGATAGATTTTAGCAGCACTGAGGCTTCCAAGTAGTTTTGAGGAACCCAATATTCCCAATCCCACTTATCATAAAATCACCCTCCTAATCAGAGGTCCCATTTAAAGATCCATCCTCCATTAGGGTTACCTCGTGGTAGGTTAATAATAGATGGATAATATTGGATAATGGAATACAAGGATGTATTGTGAGGGAGTTGGATACTCTCAGTCCACACAGAGATTCTTAGGATGAACTCACCCTCCTTAATCAAAGCAGTAATGATTTCTTCTGCGGTAGAGATGTTTTTCCTATTATGACCATGGGATGCTCCGAAATGTGTGATAAGATCATCGTGATCAATACCTAACAAATGAGAGTTATCTTGGGGCCCAAAATTATAAACCGATAGTTGGTTGGATAGTGGATAGGCTATTAGATCTAGCTAAAGGAGATCTCATAGAACACCCCTTTGAAGAACAACAGAATCATGATGTTTCGCTTCAAAATTCTAAAACATGGATTCCCTCCCTCCTAATCACTTCTATCAAGATAAGTGGAAGAGACATTATACTACATTAAAAAGACCATACAAAAGGGTCAATTCAATTAAAATGATTGGGAAAAAGGCAAAAAAATGAAAAAGGACCAAATAAGTCCGCCTAGTATAAGACTATGCATACTAAATCCCAGTAATGGTTCATGAAATTCATTCCCTACAAACTGATTGTATGCATAATTCCCCACAAGATGCTAGCCTGCAAAACATTGGCCAGTGAATCGACCAGTTCATGGAATGGGGAATCCCTGTACTGAGCCTCACTATGTGGGTATTTAAAGTTTATAGTTTAAATATTTAAAGACCAATTTGGAAATATAATTTTTGGTTCGCTGACTTTGAAGTTAATTCTTCAGGATAGGAAATTTTCATAGCATCTTACTAAATGGAAATATGAACTTACATTTTAAAATTCCACAGTTCAGTTCGTAGAACACAAGGTACGGTTTAAAGATGAAGACTTTCATGAAGGACCTGGTATGCAGAAGAAAAGATTGTTGATATCGCTTTTTGGATCACTTTTCAATGGGAAACTAGGTAAAATACAAATGAACTAGCCCCATATATATAGGTGTGGTCCCCCAATGGGTCCACATTTCTACCACAAAATAGTTCTATTCTGGACCATTTTCTACATTGAAATATCCTCCTCTTCATTCCAACCATAACCCATTTCAATGGAGGGATTTGTAGGGTCCCAAAAAATTTGCAAAGGGAAAGAAAGTACTCCTGTAAAATTGATAAAGAAAAAAGATGCACGTGGGGATGAAAATTTGAGGAGATGATTGAAGAAATCCAATTTGGAAAAGGACCAAAAATGTCTTGCGTATTGGTTATCGAGAAAGGCCCACAGAGGTCATAGACTGTAAACCAAGTGGTATATTTATGGCCTATGAAACACTGGCCCATGAAGCATTGGAAAATTAACCAAGCCGTTCACTGATGAGATGAAAATAGAAAACCAGGGCACTGTGAACTGGTTCATTGGAGAAAATAAGATAGAGAAGTAAGTCCCTGTGCACAATCCCCACAGACATAGTAGTTCATGGAAAAGGAAAGATTGGCATCATCCTGTGAACCACAACATTCATAGGATCAAGGTGGTGATTTCTACTGCCACAAACCACAACAATATGAACCTCGGTTGACCGAGTTGTCTGTGGGTTAGATAACCCCTCCATGGGCTTCCATAAGAGGTTCTGTGCAACCCATTAACACAGACTCCTCAGTAATCTATAAAAGGAACCCAAGGGGAACTAGGAAATGGGGGAAGATTTTTAGGGGATATTGGAGTTTACTAATGGAAGGCTTCAAAGGAAAATGATCGATTAAGTACGGAACCACGAACGGTTCCTAGTAGGTATAAACCCCTCCGTGAACCATAAAAAGAAAGAAACTTGATATTAATCATCTGGACACAAACCTAATTAGAGAAACTTAGACCATAGGCTCTTTTAGGATGAAATGCTTGTGAACCATAGGCAAAATGCCCTTCCTTCAGTTTGGTGAACTGTGTGCCGCATCGTTACGCGAACAAGACAATAAGCAGCATAGCACCATGATATGAAGGCGGAACATGAGATTTTGTACCACCATGGTAAGAAAAGTATTGAATTAAGGTCTGCATACATCTTCAGTACATGAAATACCCCTTCACCAATATAGTATTTTTCTATTTAGGGAATCCCCCATCTTGCATGAGAAAATGGAACCCAGAATGAGGGGTCTTTGGGTTTTCTACCTTCTGGTTCAAATCTAGTCCTTCCATTCCCATCATGCCCTCCATGGACCCTTCACTAACCAGTCCACTAGAATTAGGTAAAATCCTCTTCTAAATCCACCAAACCCATATGACCAGACTATCGGGAACATCATCGTGCCCTTCTGAGTCTACATACCCAAGGAAAATGGAGGCACAAAGGCAGTTCCCATAATGGTTCGAACCCCCAATATGTCCTTTTGTATACATTATTGAGGTAACCTAGAGTCCAACCTTGGGACCCTAATGTTAACCTACCCATTATAAGGATCAAGGGTAATCATGGGATTTTCCATTCAACGAGGGATAGTGATAAGTCAAAGTAATTACATTTTATGTTCCTTTTGATGAGGAAAAACGTTCCTCCCCTTCCCCAAAACCCATTTAAGGGAATCCTTCATGCAGTAATCCCATATCTTTGTGGGACAGACCCAATGACCTTCACATTCATTTCACATTGAAAGGTTCATTTCTCTATGCCCTCATCCACCATCACCCTCCTCCTTTTCCCTCAGTGTAGAAGAGAAAGTTTTCCTTTATTGAATCTTTGACATCCTTTTATTTCTCACACCGAGCATGACTCACATGGGATTAGAGGTCCGTGATGATACAAAATTCGCATAAAACTCCCTATAAACTATGATAACTCTAATTACTACTCTAACTAGGATACGTAAGAAACCTTTCCAAAGGCCCGAGATCAAAGGGGATCCTTTTCAAATGTTAAACCCCAATCATGCCACCTACAAACTGAGCCTCTTTTACAGTACAATCCCCAACTCCCATTGAAATATATGGGATTTGATTCCTAACTAACTAGGATTTGTGGGAAGCCTCTCTAGGGTCCAAACCCAACATCCAAATCAAACCAGGCCATATCCCTGGTTGGACCACATCTACCTAGGAGACCATGCCTCTCCTAAGTGCCATGGGACACTTTGGTGTAAGTCCCACATGAAATATTGACTAAGAATCCTCCACCTAGATTTCATTACCACATAAAGTTAAATTTCATGGATGGTTCCTCATCGCATGATCTTAAAAGGTGATGTGTCCAGTTAAGTGGCACTGAAATATGTGGGTTCTGATTCCTCTCACAAGGATACATAGGAAGCCCATATTATAAGTTTTATCCTAACATATAAACAACATATACCCCTGTATGATATTAAACTCTAGAGAACCTCATCGTATGGCTTAAACCTGTGGTGTCTCAGCAATTATCAACCCATGCGCATATATGGTTAATCTTGAAATCTAAGGGTAACCCATGGACACACTCTTGGAAAAAACAAAGGATTCATGAACATATGAACATTTCTTAAATATATAATAGAGCCCCATAATAGGAAAAATTTTCCCTAAAAAGGGTGTCATGAGCCCGACCTCCCATCCTCTCAACCAATGGAGTCCTTAAGTATCGTTGGACAAATCCTCATCCAAGAAGCGCCTAAATTTGGAAAGCATGTCCATGAATCATGGATACTAGGGTTTTTGGGTGTTACTAGCTCCAAAAATAAACTTATTAGAGACCATCTGATGATATTGTACCCTATGTGAAACCCTTCATATTAATGGATAACTGGTTACTGTCCATTAGTCCATTTTTGCCACACCCCAAGTTCAACACGAATTGGGTCGAAACAACAACATTAAACTACACAACCATATTTTGTGTCCTCATCCTATGAAATTAAACCATGTGATCAACATAATTTCTACATGATGTTAAAATTTCATAGATATTATCCCCACCATACAATGTTAAACCACAAATCAATGTCCTTTCCACATGAAATTAAAATCTTATGGTCCTCATCCTCGCTATATGATGTTAAACTATGTGATAAATATCATCACCATATGATATTAAAATATATGGTTTTTTCTCTATCATATTACTCAAAACTATGTGATGAATTTTTTATTTCATGATAGGAAACTCCCTTCAGTGTTGGTAACCAAAAGCACCACCTTCCAAGAACAATGCACAATTTGATTCTTGACTCATGAGATATGTAGTGACATTCAAATTCCTTATCCTAGACCCAACCACAATCTCCATTTCCTCTCATTCTGACACACAATACACTCATTCGAATCATGTCATGCCCCTTTACTTCCCAATTATAGGATGATGCCCCTATTTAGAAGCATCCAATACATGATCTAGATCTGTATAAGTAGATTCTATCCTTAAGAACTATATGTGGATTGATTATCATTTCATGTATACATAGTGACACCCAGATTTATTATCATGGGTCCAACTGAAAATCCACCATAGTATCCATCACTTATTAACATTCAACCCTACTAGATTTTATTTACCCTTCTAATTCCAAGACAAAACTACTCTCCAAGGGTATGGTCCAAGAACCATGACCTAAATTTTTCTATACATATTTGTGGGAAAATATATCCTAGTATAGAGAATTTATTCACACCGAGTTTCTCCCATGATCTTGTTGAATGTATTATCTCACCCTTGGTTGAATCCATATGACCATAAACCTTAGTAACCTTTGTCCAAACTATGTGAACATAAAACCTAGAAACCATTTGATCAAAGTTATATGACCTTAAACTCTAGCACTCAGTAGTCTAACTTGAATGACCTTAAACTACACAATGCAGGAGGCACAAAGGCTTTCCTGGTTGAAAACCAATAAAATTTTACTTGAGAAAAAGTTGATATTTCTCTTTCTAAATCATCACTTATTTTGAATTGGGAAAAAGTTATAACATGTAAAAAATATAGAAAAAAATCTTGTGATTACTATCATGTGGCCCTAGAAGAATCCATATTATGCTCACTAGACTCACTGGTCTAAGAAAAAGTTAGAGAAATCCCCCCTTCCCCTACAATCCTAGCTATATGACTTTAAACTACACAACATCTCATCCTCAACACTTGACATTAATTTTCATGGTATTGGTCTCATATGAATGACATAAAAATATATATTTTTTGTTCCAAGAATCATGACCATAAACTATATAAAAACCCTTCTGAGTTTTTCTATGTAACACTGGGTCCCCCGTTCACTTAGAGCATTTTGATGACCCCTCTCACCATGAAGTCCACCTCAAGAATTATTTCTTCCTCTCTGTATGTTTTAAAATTTAATAAATATAAAAGGAACCCCCTCAGTCTTATTTGAAAAACCTTAAAAGGAATTACCCTTAGTCCTAGCTGCATGACCTTAAAAGAAACACCCTTGGTCTTTGTTACATGAACTTAAAAGTCACAACCCTATTCATAGTTGAACAACCTTAAAATGAATTCCCATAAACCTGGTTGCATGAATTTAAATGGAACACCACTAAAATCCTACCACTATGACCATAATCTATGTACACATACTCATAATCTATATTTTCTAGAATCAGGATTTCCAATTTATATTTGGTATGCCTCGATTAGGCTAGATAGACCATCTTATTAGAGTTTGTGCCATGGAACCAACTTCTATGTACTTAATGATTTCATGTATTAATTATCTTTAATATTAATGAAGTTTCTTATCTCATAATGATTTTAATCCACATGATATAATATTTGGTAATGTACTAATAATATATGCCACACTAAAAGGTCATAGAAGTTCCCTACTATAGTGAGAACCTAGAGGTTCCATGATTGTATTCTTGAATATATATGTTCTACAACCCGGTGATCTCATTTTATGGAAAAAATGATAAAAGATACTAGGGGTTGAGACTCATGAGACTTTGACGCACCCTCTCATGGTGTGTTCCCTTGGTAATATCCAAAGTAGAAGATTATGAGAATGATACCCGCCAATGAGAAATCCAAATTTATATGTGTCATTCGATGTTCTTATCTATGAATGTGTGTATTGATCCTTGGAATTTATGATTATCATTAATGAATTTCATAAGACACATACTTAATTTTATTGATGAAAATCATGATGACATATGATCATGGAAAAGTGTGATACATTGTGTATATCACGAGTGATATGGAATTAATGGATAATATGAGAAAATTATTTATACCTTCTATCTATTAATATTAGTTGATATATTAGGCCCTTTAATGGGAATGAAACTGTATGGATAAATCCATGTCTAGGGAATTCTATGTGAAAATTAATTTTCAGAAATACAAAGAAATAGATGTCAAGCACATAGTTTAATGACACCATTATGAAATATACTTGATTAGAGATATCTTTATAAATAGATTATATTATACAGTAAGTGTTTATAGTAGGTTTTACGTTATTGTGACATTAAATTATTTCATTATGGGTTCCTTATATTTCAATATGGAAACCTTGTACTTTAAATGTATCTTTATATTTCCACTGAGAAATAGGCATAGAGGGTCACACACTAAGTGTATTTGAAATATTGGCTAAATTTGATGTTTAATTTAACATGTTAGATTAAATAATACTATTATTTTTCTATTTAATAATTATTTTGGTTTGGTTGATTTCCAAGATTTAATCATGAGTTATTTAAAAGAATATGGTATTTAAATAATAATAAATATTTATTTTCAAGGTTTGGAAAATATAATATTTATTATATTTATCAATGAATAATTATGTGATATTTATTTATAAAATAAATAGTCATTATTCAAGGATTAGTAAATGTTAAGGAGGATAAGCAGACCGGGGTTAATGGTTTAATTGAAGATGATAAAAATGATACTTATTTATTCCTAGGTGACACACATATCAAGTGAATGATAATTATATTATTATTAATACATTATTTTCACTAAGAATTAATGAATTGGTAAGGGGGATTATATGAAAATAGGAAACCCTAAACATTTCTTAATATATATATCTAGTTATATATTTTTCATAATTGAGATTTGGCATGCACAATGAATAGATAAAAGCTTTATTAAACCCTAGAGAGAGTTCTAGAGATCTAGAGTGTGTTTTATCCTCCTCCTATCTCAAGACATCGAGAGAACACAAATAAGTATTCATCATTAAAGAGCACTCTACTATAATCAACCATGAATGACACAAGTGATTAGGATTGACCATACCAACACCCGATGATTCTACAGTAACATTCAATAATTTGGGTTCATGTATGGATCAATGATAGAGTAATTATACACTTGGATCCTATAATTCAACAACGTTATGATGAGATCAATTCAAATAGATCATCAATGAAGAAATAATTACAAGTTCAGGTAATTATCGATCTAATTTTAAATTAATTATAAATTATATTTGATGATCCTCCTGTTCTGGTTATATAATTTAAATAGGTTAAGTAATATATGATTTTAATTTTTTGGTCATGAAATCATTCATCATGTAAATCTCATATTATTCATAAATAAAGACTAAAAGTTGAGTTGGTCATTCCCAATAGGAACTTATGCTGCATCCAGAAGCTATAAGTGGTATTAGATCAGACACATAGTTGATTTATAATTATTTATTAATCATTGATTTTATGAAATGATTTTTCAATTTATTTTACATCAAATATATTAATTATTGGAATAAAAACATTGTGTTTTCTTCCCTTTCTCCATTCTCAATCACATAACCGATAAATAGTTTAAATTAAAATTAAGAAACATCCAAAAAATAAATCTAGAGTTTCCAAGCATTTTTGTTAGATAAAATAAGAAAAAACACCATGTACTAAACTAAAAACCATGTAACCATGTATCTAATGTGTATATCACATGGTTATTAGACCAATTTAATGACATCCGATCAGATATGATAAAATTAGATCTAAAAAGATATGGACTAGAAGGAAAGTGGTTTGAAGAACTATACTCTGTGTAACTCACATATAGGATGTGTAGTACTCATGTTATTGTGATGAAGAACATGGGGGGTTCAATCAAGTTATGCATCTGTTACATGACATGGAGATTAAAAAACTATTAAACTTCAAGTCCAAACATCTTATAATAAGATTACACTCCACATACCTCATATACGTTCACAGAAGTGGAGTACACTTAGTCCCTAAGTGTATGACACAAACATGGTTAGAAGAGATTAAACATCATGTAGTATGATATATCCAGTGTTATTAATTTAATGTAGTGATAATAATTAATTTATAATTAAACCTATTTTCATGTGTTCTGTGTGTCATTTATTTAATAGTACATGCCATTTAATAAGATTATTGATTATATATTAAATTAATTTGCATGTTAAAATCCTAATATACAAGTTGTGTGTGTTTCTTACATATAATGTACTATTCATGCATCGAGAACATTAAATGAAATGTAATTTACATGTGCTTCATAGGTAATTTGTTTTATAGTAAACTCCATGCAATTACCTACCACACATGTATGTTGGATTCCAATGGAATGCATAATCACAATGACCACGCCAGTTACTTTGTACAAGTTCATATTTTTTCCTCTAAGTACACATGTGTACTTTAATAATTTTAAATAAAATTAATTAATTTAATTTGTTTAAAATTACGGATGTTGGAATTTTGAGAATGCTTGAATGGAATTAATATAAATTGGATTAATTGTATTAATTCATGGAATTTTATCTTAATTAAAGAACGAATAAAATTAATTGATAACTAGATTGAAAATGTGTTTTTTTGTATGATATTTGGATGATCATGAGTTTAGACCAGACCTATATATGTGATTAGTTTCCTTTTAATTTATTATTATTAAATTAAAATGATGAATTGTGTGTAAACCCATCCTTCTTATTATGTAAGGGCCTTTGTGACCATAGTTTATTTTATATAAAATCTTCCTTATAAAATAATTTGGATCCCATCACCAGTATTATAGTAAAAGATTATATAAGGATGGGGATCCTAGGGAAGAAGAGGTGTTCTAAGTCCTAGAGCTGAGGTAAAACCAATCGAGGTGGTATATAAGAGATGATGTGAAATGCTGCAACATGAACCAAGATATAGTTCAAGGTGTTTTCCCCTAGGTTTTAGGGTTAGTTTATCATCCACTAAATAAATTAACCATTAGATAATCTCATGGTAATGCTACTTATATTTTATTTCAATAAGTTTCTTGGTTGATTATTTATGTTTGTGGATGTCATGTGATCACTTAATAAATGAATTAATAATCATGAGAGATAAAAAACATGATTATGTATAAATTTTATTAAACATGATTAATAAATTAAGTAAAATACACTTAATATTAAGTCAGTATAGCCTTCTACTACTTAAGTTAGATTTTAACCCATAGTTCAAAGTGTTTGATCGGCCTAAGTTGAGGTGTTTTCAATTATCAAAGGGATTTTAACTTAAAGTTTTGGGGTGAATTAACTTGTTTCATATCAAGGTTTTACTTCCCAAGTTGGACTTGGTATAACTGAGAGGCAAGGGCTGAGGAAATATTTATCTAGGATTTTAGGATTGGGATGTCCACTCAACAAATAAAATAACTAAACGTTAATGTAGTTAACAAGTTATGCATACCTAAAACTATTCAATTAAATTGTGAGGCTCAAGTATAGATTATGAGAAGTGGAATATGGGTCCTTTTACACTAGAATATCTAGAAAATAGAATATTTCAAAACTAATGGTGGGGGATATTGTGTTTTGATAAAATAGTGTGAGATTAATAAAATTTAATAAAATTTAAATTTATTAATATTATTTGGTAATCAAGAAAGTGATAATTATCTAATATTAATTTTTTAGAAATGGAAACCCACACGAATTCAATCATATTTCTATGATCTATTCTATATATGGATAACCTTCTCACTAGTGAAAATTTCCAAGAATGGTATAGGTTCTTACACTTTATACTAAGCCATGAATATAAATTATACGCGCTGGAAATGCCACTTCCCAGGATATAGATGCATATATCATTATTTCTCACCTTTGTGGTATTTATTAGGAGAAAGTGAGATAAGAGAGATATGAAATCTCCAATGCACTATTCATGTGAAATCTTAGATATTCACAACTAACTAGGCCTCATGTAGTCAATATGATTGGATATAAATAACACTTAGACATAGTGGGGTTTAGGATCCCTGATGAGTTATGCACCAATCACATTCTATCTTCACTACCTAAAACCTTCTCTAGTTTCATTATGAATTACAATATGAGTAATAGTGAGAAGAATCTTATATAACTTCTTACTCTTATTCTCCATGTTTATAAATACATTATACATGAAAAAACTATGGTACTAATGGTGAATAAGAAAAGTAAGAACAATGAAAATGGTCTAAAGACTCATTCTAAGTATAAATATCCAGAGCACCTTCCATCCAATAAGAAGAAAAACCAATGATAAGAAAAGGAGTGGGATGAAATGTGATTTCCATGTGCTAAGAAATGTCATTGGAAGAGGAATTATACCCAACCAAATAAGAAAGGGGAATCTTCAGGTATGTTCTTTATCGAGTGCAATATTTTAATATCTACAAGTTGGGTATTAGATACTACATGTAGTGCTCATATTTGTATCCAAATACAAGAACCAAGTTGATTTTAGAAGGTTTACGAAGGTTAGGTGGATCTACAGGTGTCCAATGGAGTGAGGATGGATTCACTATCCATTGGATACTACTGAATCACATTTCCAAAATGGATAATTTTGGTTTTAAAGAACTGTTATTATGTGCCTGTTGTTACCACGAACATCATTTTTTTCTTAACTAGACATGAATAGATAAAAAGAAGTGTTTTATGAATCTATATTAATATGGTTTCTTATACTGTTTTGATCTTAAACAACTTAAAAGATTCCATGCTTGTTTATAAGGCAAGATAACCAAACCACCTTTTGATGGTAAAGGTGAAAGGACAACAAATCTTCTAGAATTGGTACACAATAATGTGTGTAGACCATTTTAAGTAGAAACTATAGGTGTATTATCATATTTTATGACTTTTTTATGACTTGAGTAGGTATGGTTACATATAATTAATGAGGTACAAGTATAAATCCTTTGATAAGTTCAAGGAGTTCAATAATGATGTTGAGAATCATCTTGGTAAGAATATAAAGAAAATTTTATTAGATCAAGGTGGTGAATATCTTAACCAAGATTTTATCAACTTTATATAAGAATATGGAATTTTATCTCAACTCAATCCACATTAGACACAAAACTGGAATGGTGTTAATGAAATGAGGAATGATGTATTACTATATATATCAAGGTTGACGATGAGTTATGCAAGCATTCAATTATACTTTTGGGAATATACATTACACATGACTAAATACATACTAAAATTAGTACCAAATAAAGTAGAAAATGGTATTCCATTTGAGTTATAGAGTGGGAATAAATCCATTTTTTTAAATATTCATGAATAGGGATGTGAGGTGTTTTTTTAGGATAGTTCAAGTAAAAAAAACACCTAGGGGAACAGAGTGTATCTTTATATGTTACCCCAAGAAAATGAGGGATAATACTTATATGATCCCCTAGATAAAAAGGTTATAATTTCTAGGAAAGATGCATTACTTGGGAGGTAATTCATCCTTAAGAAGGAAATTTTTAGAAACATCAACTTCTAGGAAGTTGATTCTCAAGATACACAGAAGTTTTCATGAGATAGACTCCACAAGTCATTGTGGAAGATGTAGTTCTTGAAAAAAATTACTATATAGGAGAACCAAATTGGTTAAATTACGAGAAATATATACTATTGTAGTAAAAAAAATATGGTGACTCATTATTGGTTGACAATAATGACCCTCTATTTTATAAGAAGGAAGTTGAGAGATCAAAATCTACAAAATGGAAAGAAGACATCAATTATGAGTTGGATTCCATGTACCAAAAACATGTGTGTGCTTTGGTATATCTGTTATCATATGTAAAGATTGTTGAGTGAAAATAGGTATTAAATATAAATATAGACATATAAGTTCATACTAGTACCTATAAATCCTGAGTAGTTGCTAAAGGGTTTAAATAACTTTCGTTCATCGAGTGATAAATCATTTTCTCTAGCCACTATTCTTAAATTCATCCAAACTCTACTTTCTATAATAGCTTTCCATGACTATGATATTTAAAATATGGATTTAAAAAACTACTTAAATTAATGGGAACCTTCATCAAGATGTGTATATTATACAACCAATTGGTTCTGTGACTCCAAGAAATTCAAAAATGGTATACAAGTTACAGAGATCCATTTATGGATTAAAGAAATCATCTTGGTCATTGAACATTTAGTTCAAAAAAGATATAAAAGAATTTAGTTTAATTAAAAATGAATGAAATTTATGTGTTTACAATAATTTTAGTTGTATTATGGTCATTTTCATAGCAGTATATGTTGATGCTATATTACTAAATGGAAATGATATATCAACCTTATAATAAGATAAAGTGTATTTGAGAATGTGATTCTACTTACAGTATTTGGGAGAAGCAACCTACATTATAAGGATCATGATCATGTGTAATATATCAAATATGATAACTGGACTAAGTTAAAGTTTATACATTGGCTAGATACTAAAGAGGTTTAGTATGGAAAAATCCAATAGGGGATTGGTGTAGTGACACATGGTATACATCTTTCCATGAAAATTTGTCCTCAAACACAAAATTCTAGAGAGATAATGAGTATGGTACCATATTCTCCTATGATAGGGTCTATTATATTTTCCATGTTATGTATGATTCTTGGTGTTTACTATGCTGTGAGCATGGTAGATAGATATGATGCTGATCTAGGTGAACAATATTGGACCACTATTAAGGATATCCTTAAGAATCATAGGCTAACTATGGATATATTCATGGTATATGGAGGAGTTGAAGATCAATTAATTAGGGGTTATACAGATGATAGATTTCAGATAGACCAGGATGATATAAAGTCATATTCAGGCTATTTATTTTTTTCCAACAGAGGAGATTTAAGCTGAACAAGTTCAAAGTATCCATTTGTCCTTGATTATAAAATATATTTTGAGTATATTGTAGTTTATGATATATACAAGGAATCTATTTGGAATATAAACTTTTTGTAATATCTTTATGTGGTTCTTATAAGTCAATAGCCTATCATAGTTTATTATGATAACATTGCAGTAATGGATATTTCCAAATAGATAAGGTCACATCAAATAAAAAATCATATACTTCAGAAGTTTTATCTCTTGATGGATTTTTATCAATGATGTGATATTTTTGTGAGTATATTATCCATGGAGGAAAAAATGGTAGAAACCTTGATGATTTAACTATCTCAACAAAGGCTTGAGTATCATGTGAGAGATAGTGGACTGAAGGTTGTTAATTGTTGTCTCTAGTGTATGTGGGAGTCTATTAGAGTTGTTTCCCTAAAACTAACTTATAAGTACTTTATGATTACAAGTATTAATTTCCTTGAATATTTATTAAATTTCTTATGACATCATGATTATTCCAATGTATGACATAGCATGTGATAATGTCCTAAGAATATCTATCCCACTGAAAGGTTATTGTAGTTCTCTACTATAATGATAATCTAGAGGTTCCACAATAGTATTATTGAATACATATGTTCTATATATGGTGGATATCATTTTATGGGGCACAAATGATATATTATACTAGGGGTGAAATATCATAGGACTTTTAAGCACCCTCTCATGGTGTTCCCCCTTGGTATTCTCCAGAGTATGAGATTCGGAGAATGATATTATCTAGTAGGAAATTATTATTTATATGTGTCATTGGACTTTATTATATATGAACATGTTTATTAATACTTATAATTTAATATTATCATTAATATAATCATATGTTGTTTAATTTAATTTATTTATAAAAACCATGTTGACATATTCTCTCAAAATAGTAATATGTGTTAGGTACATCATGAGTGATATGGAACTAATGGATAATGTAATAAAAGTATTTATCCCTTCTATATATTAATGGGAGTTGATATCTCAGTCCATTTGATGAGAATATAACTATCTGTATAAATCCATATCCATGGTGTTATATGGGAAATTCCATTTTCATAAAGTCAAATAAAGAGACATCAAACACATAGGTTGATGACATAGGCATGTAACCTTCTTTATTAAAGCTATCATGATAAAGGGATTATATTACATAGTAAGAATTAATAGGAGGTTTCATGTCATTGTAACATTAACTTCTTTATCAATGGGTTACTTAGAATGTTTCTAGATTACAACCTTATAATTTTGGTGTCTCCACTTATTTCAACTAATAAAGAGGCCTATAGGGTCACACAATAATTATATAATGAATCTTAGTTAAATTCAATGTTGAGTTTAACAAGTTCAGATAAATATTATTAATTTTTTTGGGTTTAACAATTATTCAAGTTTGGTTGATCTCATAAATTTAATCACGAGTTATTTGAAATAATGTGTGAGTTAAATAATAATAAATATTTATTTACAAGGATTGGATAATATAATATTTATTATATTTATTGAAGAATAATTAAGTGATATTTATTTATTAAATAAATATATATTAATCAAGTATTGGTAAATGTCTTGGAGGATAAGAGAACTGAGTTTAATGGTATGATTGTAAATGATATAAAGAATATTTATTTATTCCTAGGTTATTCACATATTAATTTAATAATAATCATACTATTATTATGACATGGGGTTCACTAAGAATTAAGGAATTCGTAAGGGGGGTTATATGAAAATAGGAAACCTTAAGGTTTCCTTAATATATATAGTTATATCTATTTCTTAAGTGATATTTTTTGTTCACAACAGATAGATAAAATCTCTATAAAATCCTAAAGAGAGTTCTAGATATCTAGAGTGTTCTCTCTCATCCTCTTCCCTCAATCCATTGAGAGAAAAAAAATTCATCATCCGTGAAGATAGTCATATTGTGATTAACCATGAATGATGCAAGCGATCGAGATAGACTGTACCAGCACCTGATGATTCTATGATGATGTTCAAATATTCTACACTTTGATTCTAAAATGCAATAATGGTATGATGAGATCTTATCAACCAAGACATAAATGAATAAATAATTACATGTTTATGTAATTATATATATACTTAAAAATTAATTTAAAATTTAATGTGATGATCCTCCTATTATAGTTCTATAATTTAAACAAGTTAAGTAATCTTTGATTTAAATTTATTTTCTATGACATCATTTATTTTTTAATTCTGGGATTATTCATAAATTAATCCAAGTTGGACATTGTAAAGAGGTGAATCTTCTATTCCTGGAACCTATAAATATTCCCCATTAGTTGGAGTGAGAAACCATAAACTCCCTTACATTATCTTGGTCTAAGATATATAGCCTTAAACCATTAACCATATTCTATCTGATCTATTTGACCTAAAACCAAGCAACCCCAGGGATGAAATTGGTATCCTCTTGTGATCATGATCAAACCTCTTTCTCATGTCTATCACCCAGTTGGAATTTTGATTTTCCCCATTGGATTGTATACCTTCCATATATTTGGTATGCTCTATTGATATTCTCAATATATGATGGTGTATACCTAAGAGTTACCAAAAGATTCATAATCATCCCTTTCTTCTATAAGCACACTTTGTGCTCCCCGATTTGGATTGAAATTCCCTTTCATTTTCAAATATACTACCCTAAGATGATGACTATTTTGTTGGGATTTAATCCATGGAATGTATTTCACTCGACGATTTGGTTGATGGGGGTTTTAAGGCCTCACTCAATTTCTCGCATCAAGTTTTCAATTTTTTTCCTTTCCTAAAAACTCCCAATGGTTCCCTCATCCATAGCTGGGTACATACCTGTAACGACCCAAAGTTTTTAAATGGAAATTACCTTCTTATATTTATGTCATAAAATCTCATGAAAGCACAACATAATGAACTACTAAGTGATAAGTGACCTTTAAACATAATTTTGTCACTTCTGTGTTTGGAATTTCGAAAATCTGGCATACACGGTTGTGTTCAAGATGTTTTTTAGAGTCTAATAAAACAAAAATAATTTGTGGTGAATAGTAACCAACCCTAATGAATAGTAACACACCCTTATAAATAGTGATATACCCTAATTAATAGTAACCTCATCTATGGTGGTATAAAAATAATATTCAAGTTGGAAGTACGATATACCTATATTTAAGAATGAGTTAATGAATGTTTTAAAACTAGTTTTGATAATAAATTATTATTTTAATTAAATATTAAAATAATCATATTTATAAAATTATTTATGAAACATTGAATTCATTTTTGGATTCTACACATCAAAAAATGGTTAGGGCGATTTTTTGGGATATTTCTGAAATACTTGAAATTTTGATGAATAGTGAAATATGATAATTCACAAAATAAGAAAAATACATTAATTATGAAGTCATGATGATGTTATGATAATGTAAGCCCAATTGGTTCGGATTCACATGCTAAATTTACTATTTTTGGTCAAGTAATCATCACTATTCCTTGTCTTGAGGGAAATTATTAAACTATTGAATAAGAAATTGGGAAAACCCTCTCCTCCCTCACTATAAATACCCCCTCTCCTTACCTCTTTCCCTCACACCTCTAAAGACTTTTTCTTAGCCAAAATTCTTCCCAAATACCCTCTCAATATCCTTCCCCACGTCCAAGGATTTCTAGTCTTTCCAAAATACCAAAATCAAATCCCCTAAGAGGAGTCTCAATGAGAGGAGATCAAAGGGTAAGAACCCTCTTTCGTTTTCAAGTGTTTTGTTTTCATTTTCTTTCTTTTCTTATACCCTCTTCTCCTTCCCTTATCCAAAAGGCATGAAATCTCTATAATCTCATATATTCTAGATTCTAATCATGTTTATGGAAAATTTCAAGCATCATACTTCTCCTCCTCTCCCTCACGTTCTAGAATTAAAACATCGTCCGTGATGTGTCAAATTACCGACATCATGGATAATGTGTTTTCAAATTATTTTATCATTTTGTTTCTGGTCATGAAACCATTTATGTTATGGTTTAACCAGATTATTATATATTTTATATGTCCTATTTAAGGTTCTGTAATCCTCATACACTCATGATGTAAACCAATAATACAAAACAAGTCAATTATGGGAAAAATCGTTAAAATTTATTCAAGTGTTTATCATTAATGTTTAATGTAAAGGCTCTATTTCAATATAATTTACCAAATGAATTTTGTAACCATGTAACCTATTGGATGTCCACTAATGTTATATAACTTCAATTCTGGACAACCACTTTCATCTTACAATTTATTTGAACGTAAATACAATTGAACCGATCATTAAAACAAATGAAACAAACGGACCCGAATAATGAAATTGAACCTTGTAATCAATCAAAATGGGTATAAATGAACTTAAAAATGTTATAATGAATCTTTTACTTTTAGATAAGGTTCTGGAACTATTGATTAATAAACCTAATTTGACTATTCAGGTCATTAATATCAATTGGAGAACACTGACTGACCTAAGGTAAGGGATCCTCTCAATCTCACCCTTATTCAAGATTGTTCACTTTGAGAATTCCCTTTCCTCTCTCACTAATCCCCCTAAAGTACTACCAATACCATTCTGATAATCCATAAATAATTCTATCTGATCCTCTTTTATTCCTTTGGGTTGTATTATCTACCTTTATACCAAAATGATGTTATCTTATCTTTTCTTGTGCATACTCTAAATGTTGTGCACATGTTCCAAGTTTATTTATCAAGACTCTTTCATCACTCTCTTTCAGGGATATACATGCTTTTAAGTTATTCTCTCCTCATTACTTCCTGATAAGTGAACCCATTTTAATGGTCCTTCCTGAATTCTTTCCTATTATCAAGTGTACTCTATCCTCTGTTTTAAGTCACCTTTGTCTTTATAAAATCAGTCTTTTTATTATGAAAACCCTCCTGGTTTACTTCTGGTTTATAAAAAATATTATTCCATTTTTCATTTTAAGAGATATTTTATATTTTCTTAAACTGCACTAAAATATTTTGACTCAAAGATTCCTAAAAACTATTTTTACTTGTTATCACTTAAGTTTGTTATCTCTTGTTGTGATTTATGCCTTTATACATTATTAATGTCTATTTATGATTTAATTCCTTTCTTTCATGGACTCTTGTATGTTACGACTCTTTTTATTATGCTTCATGATGTGATTGTGTGTCCATTTATTTCCTTGGGTACTCTTATGTTTATGTATGATTGATTCTGTGAGATTATTTATGTGGCAAGAATATACATGAATAATTTTAGATGGGTACGCCTAGATAGACCTCCAATGCATTGGGTAAAGTTAATATCTCATGAGAAGATTATGGTAAAACGGTCTGGGTGGTAAGCCTTGGCTTGTTCTACTATGGGAAACGAGATTGGTGGTTAGCCTTGACTCATACTAAAGTGATGTTTAAAGTTGCTTCCACCTCTCTATTAAACTATTCTTATATAATCTCATGCTTATATGATTCCATGATTATTTTATTCCATGTTTTTATGATCCCATTTTTATATGTTATGATTCCATATGTTCCATGCTTCCAATATCATTATGTCAAGCCTCTTAACTCATGTGCTTAAAGATTATTCGTATGTTCTTTCCCTTACTGGGATTTTTAGCTCATCCCTTTGTTCATGTGTTCCCCAGGGTACCCTATGCAGATATAAGGGATCAAAGGAAGTTAGGAGCTCATTATGAAGATTAAATAAAGAAGTGTTTTTAGCCCCATGTTTTGTGATATATGTACTTAGTCTTCCAAGACACTAGACTTAACGATACTTGGCTTGTACTCTGATGATAAATTATGTTTAAAATCATGAAATGTTATGTGTAAAAGGCTAGGGTCTCTATAGTTGGTATCAAAGGATGGTCTAGTTATTTTTGGAGATTAGGAATAGAGCACCTTAGTGAGAACCTTAAGGATGAGACTAAGTATTAGAAAACATTCCCAAATTTTGGTGAGTATTGAGTAAGTGGTTTATCAAGAAAATACATACCTGTCTAGATACGAAGAGGTAGAGGCAGCTTTGGAACAGATTTATCCTAGGGGTAAAACCCGAAAACACCGCTTTGAGCTAGACTCGAACGGGAATTGGTGCATGAAAACGGGCCTCGCTGCACTCTTGGTTACGACACTCCCAGGGGATATGCTTTGGTAGATTCACGAGCTTAGTACAAACCATTATTAAGGGAAAAAGACCATAATAATATAAGTTAAGAAATAGATTGAGGATAACCTAGATATAAACCTAAGGAATCACAAGTTAGGATGCACTTCTTCTTTATAAGTTTATCCTTTAATGTTCAAAGTTTCCTTTCTATGCTCAAAATCTCTCTAATTATACGTTCTTTTTCTTAGTTAATGGCGGGAAATAGAAGAACAAATTCCAACAACCAATGTGATGGGAAATGTGATGATTGCCCTAATGACATGCCTAATGTGACGGAAGTGGGTGCTCAAAACTTCATGGAAGTACTTGTTCAGCTGGCACAAGTTATGAATAATAACTTGAATCAGGTGGAATGTCCCCCTCCTCCAAGGAAAGAGAAAGTTGCTGTAGAATCCTTTATGTGGAAAATACCTCCCATGTTTAGTGGGTCTTCTGATCCTCTCCTCGTAGAACAATGGATTAACTTCATTGAAAAGATTTTCTCTGTCCTCCAGTGCTTGGAAGAAGAGAAAGTTGTACTGGCAGTTTATCGTTTTGATGGGGAAGCTGATCAGTGGTGGACACTGATCAAGAATACAAAGTCCCAAGAATAAATTGATTCCATATATTGGGAGTTATTCAAGAGGATATTTTTCAACAAATATTTTCCTCAAACCCTCCGTCTTAAGATGGAAAGAGAGTTCCTCAGACTCAAGCAGAAGGAAGATGAGTCCAACGGGGCATATGAAGCAAACTTTACAAGGATTTCAAGGTATGCGTCTGGATTTTTCATGAACAATGAAAGAAAAGTGGATCGCTTCTCTAGCGGACTAAAGCTGAGTCTACGAAAAGCATTGGAAATTCGAGACTTCGATAGTTATGAAAACATTGTCCGTTGTTCCCTCAAGGTAGAAATGTAGATTGGAGACTCTCTGTGGTCTCATGGGCCCAGTGACAAGAAGCGGAAAATGGAAAACATCATGGGTGTTCCATCAAAAAAATCCCATGATGGAAATAATCCCAACTTTCCCCTTTGCAAAATTTTTGGGAAGAAGCATCCTGGTAACTGTCTGAAGGGAACCAAGAATTGATTCAAATGCAGAAAGTTTGGTCATCTGGCCAAGAACTACCGAAGGGGTATGAAAAATCCCGCTAATGTTTAAGAATAAAGGAAGGTTCAGATCAACACTCAGCCTACAGTGCAGTGTTATAACTGCAAGGAGCTTGGGCATTATGCGAACAATTGCCCTAAGCTGAGGGTTGTCTAAGGCAATCAGCTACAACCTCCAAGGAAACAATTAAGGGATTATGCTATCACTACTACTGAGGTGGGGACGGAAAATGATGTGGTGATAGGTACGTTTGTTATTCATTCAAGAATAGTGAATGTACTATTTGATTCTGGTTCTATGCATTCTTTCATATCTTTCAAGTTTAGTAGAACTATTCAAACACCACCTCAAAATTTGGAAGAAAAGTTATCTGTGAGAACAACGAATGAGGAAATTATTACATCCATGGTTTATAACTCCTCCCCAGTTAATGTTTGTGGATTGAACCTTCTAGAAAATCTTGTCATACTTTCTTTAGTGGAATTTGATTCTATATTGGGCATGGATTGGCTATCTTTGTACAAGGACAACATCAACTGCTGAGAAAGGGAGATTACTCTTCACATCCTGAAGCATCCTCCAATTCTTTACAAGTACAAGGAGGAAGATGAATCTTCTTTATAATCATCTTCTAAAGTATGGATATTTCTTCCTTATGATCATGCATATCTAGATCAAATGATTGAGATGAATGAGAGAATCATGCTTGATGACATTCCCATCGTGAGGGATTACACTGATGTATTCCCTAAAGAGTTGTCTAGTCTTCCTCCTGACCGAGAGGTTGAGTTCTCAATTGAAATTATCCCTGGATCTCTTCCAATCTCAAAGGCACCTTACAGAATGGCCACCGTAGAGCTAGAAGAGCTGAAGAAGCAGTTACATGAGAATATGGAGAAGGGTTTTATATGCCCAAGTGCTTCACCGTGGGGTGCTTTAGTCCTCTTCTTCAAGAACAAGGATGGATCAATGCACATATGCATTGATTATCGTGATCTCAATAAAATCAAAATAAAGAAAAAGTATCCCCTTTCATGGATATATGACTTGTTCGATCAGCTATGTAGGGACAGTTATTTATCTAAGGTGGACCTTCGGTCAGGATATCACCAACTAAAGGTGAGGAAGGAAGATATTCCCAAGACTGCCTTTTGAATGAGGTATGGACGCTATGAGTTCATATTTATGCCCTTCGAACTAACTAATGCTCCATCAATTTTCATGGATTTAATGAATATAGTCTTTAGAGATTACCTTGACAAATTTGTGGTAGTCTTTATTGATGATATTCTGATATACTCCAAGAGCAAGGAAGAACATGAGGAGCATTTGGAAACTGTGTTAAAGACTTTGTGAAGGGAGAAGTTGTATGCAAAGTACAGTAAATGTGAGTTATGGATAGAGGAAGTATCATTCTTGGGGAATCTTATCACCAGCAAAGGGATATCTGTGGACCCTTCCAAGACGAAGGCAATTGAAGAGTGGCCCATACTAACTTCTGTAATGGAGATCCACATCTTTTTGGGTCTAGCTGGGTATTATCGACGATTCATGAAGAATTTGTCACTATTTTCAAACCCAATGACCAAGATTACACGGAAGGGAGTAAAGTTTGTATGGACACAGGAGTTCGAAGACTGTTTCAAGGAGTTGAAAAAGAGGCCTATCATTGTGCTAGTACTCACACTCCCTACCAGTGGGGAACTCTCTGTGGTGTACAATGATGCTTCTAATAAGGGATTAGGATGTGTGCTAATGAAAAATGATAAAGTGATAGCTTATACCTCAAGGTATCTGAAAATACATGAGAAAAACTATCCAACGCATGATCTGGTGTTAGCAGTTGTGATCCTTGCCCTGAAAATATGGAGGCATTATCTCTATGGGAAAAAATGTGACATATATACGGACCACAAGAGTCTCAAATATATATTCTAACAGAAACAACTTAATATGTGCCAATGAAGATGGATAGAGCTCATCAAGGATTATGACTGCTCAATCCACTAGCATCCTGGTAAGGCAAACAAGGTGGCAGATGCTCTAAGTAGAAAGGATCCTAAATCTTTATCAATAATGAGAATAGAAAAGGATTTGATCTTCTTAGATTTGAAAAGGATGGACATGGGAATAATTAATGGAGGAACATAATCAATCCTTTCTCAAATGATTTCTCAACCATTCCTCATGGAGAAAATAAAGGTTAGCAAAGAAAGGATGTGGAAATTCAGAAAAGGGTGGAAGCTGTTAAAAATGGAAAATCCTCCGATTTCAAAATTAATGAGGAAGGAGTTGTAAGATTTGGGACACGATTATGTGTACCATCAGATCTAGAGATAAAGAAGGAGCTATTGAATGATGCACATAACTTGACCTTCTCTATCCATCATGGGAGTACCAAAATGTACCGTGATCTCCGAGAACACTTTTGGTGGGATAACATGAAGAAGGATATTGTGGAATATATAATAAGGTGCTTGGTATGTCAGCAAGTTAAAGCTAAGCAAAAAAAGTCTAAAGGTATGATGCAGTAATTGCCTATACCCATGTGGAAATGGGAAAATGTTACTATGGACTTTTTCATAGGTCTCCCTAAGACTTCAAAGGGAAATAATGTGATATGGGTTGTGGTTGACCGACTCACCAAGACATCCCATTTCATCGCTATTCGAGAAGATATTTTGCTTGAACAACTTGCAAAGTTATATGTGAAGGAAGTGGTGAGATTACACGGTGTTCAACTCTCAATTGTCTCTGACCGTGATCCAAGGTTCACATCTAAATTATAGAGGATTCTTAAATATTCTTTGAATACTGAATTAAATTTCATCATGACCTATCACCCCCAAACTGATGGCCAGTCTGAAAGAACTATTTAGACGCTTGAAGATATGCTTAAAGCCTGCTCTCTAGAATTTAAAGGTGGATGGGATCAGCATCTACCATTTGTTGAGTTCTCATACAACAATATCTTCCACTCAAGTATTCAAATGGCTCCATATGAAGCTCTGTATGGAAAGAGATGTAGAACTCCAACCTGCTGGGATGAAGTTGGAGAAAGGAAGCTACTTGGACCCGATCTTGTTCAAGAGATAAAAGAGAAGGTTCAAGTCATCCAGAAACACATCAAAGCTACTCAAAGTCGGAAAAAGTGCTATTCTAACAACCGTCGACGGGACTTGGAGTTTGATGTTGGAGATAAAGTCTTCCTTTTAATATCTCCATGGAAGAGAGTCATGTGATTCAGGAAGAAAGGGAAGCTAAGCCCAAGGTATATTTTCCCTTTTGATATCCTTGATCGCATAGGAGTTGTGGCCTATCGGCTTGCACTTCCACCAAATATGTCTTGAGTTCCTGATGTTTTTCATGTATCACTCTTGAGGAAGTACATACTTGATCTCTCACATGTACTAAACTCAGAGGTGGTGCAGCTGGAAGATGATCTCTCCTATGAGGAGAAACCAGTAAAGATTCTGGTTCAGAGAGATAAGGTTCTACGCAACAAGACAACCCATCTTGTCAAGGTGTTGTGGAAGAACCATAAGTTTGACGAAGCAACATGGGAATTGGAGGAAGCAATGAAGGAAAAGTACCCGCACATGTTTTTGGCTTAGTATGTAAAACAAAATTTAGAGGGCGAAATTTCATAAGGGGGGAAGAATGTAACGATCCAAAGTTTTGAAATGGAAATTTGATTCTTATATTTATGTCATAAAATCTCATTAAAGCACAACATAATGAACTAATAATTTATAAGTGACCTTTAAACATAATTTTCTCACTTCTGTGTTTGGAATTTCGAAAATCCTGCATACATGGTTGTGTTTAAGATGTTTTTTGGAGTCTAATAAAAAAAATAATTTTTGGTGAATAGTAACCAACCCTAATGAATATTAACATACCCTTATGAATAGTGATATACCCTAATGAATAGTAACCTCACCTATGGTGGTATAAAAATAATATTCAAGTTGGAAGTACGATATAACTATATTTTAGAATGAGTTAATGGATGTTTTAAAAATGATTTTGATAATAAATTATTATTTTAATTAAATATTAAAATAATAATATTTATAAAATTATTTTTGAAAAATGGACTTCATTTTTGGATTCTACACATTGAAAAATGGTTAGGTCGAATTTTTGGGATTTTTCTGAAATACTGGAAATTTTGATGAATAGTGAAATATGATAATTCACAAAATAAGCAAAATACATTAATTATGAATTCATGATGATGTTCTGCTGATGTAATCCCATTTGTTTCGGATTAAAATGCTAAATTTAGTATTTTTGGTCAATGAATCATCACTATTCCTTGTCTTGAGGGAAATTAATAAACTATTGAATAAACAATTGGGAAAACCCTCTCCTCCCTCACTATAAATACCCCATCTCCTTACCTCCTTCCCTCACACCTCTAAAGCCTTTTTCTTAGCCAAAATTCTTCCCAAATATCCTCCCAATATTCTTCTCCAC
The DNA here is from genome assembly GCA_963277665.1 of Viscum album. Taxonomy (NCBI): domain Eukaryota; kingdom Viridiplantae; phylum Streptophyta; class Magnoliopsida; order Santalales; family Viscaceae; genus Viscum; species Viscum album. The sequence continues at coordinate 1,820,891,277 of OY728135.1, read as the reverse complement.
GTCCAAGACTTTCTGGTCTTTCCAAAAGACCAAAATCAAAGCCCCTAAGAGGAGTCTCAAAGAGAGGAGATCAAAGGGTAAGAACCCTCTTTCGTTTTCAAGTGTTTTGTTTTCATTTTCTTTCTTTTCTTATACCCTATTCCACTTCCCTTATCCAAAAGGAATTAAAGATCCATACTATAATATATTCTTGATTCTAATAATTTTTATGGAAAATTTAAAACATCATACTTCTCCTCCTCTCCCTCACGTTCTAGAATTAAAACATCGTCTGTGATGTGTCAAATTACCGACATCATGGATAATGTGTTTTCAAATTCTTTTATCATTTTTTTTGTCATGAAACCATTTATGTTATGGTTTAACAAGATTATTATATATGTTATATGTACTATTTAAGGTTCTGTAATCCTCATACACTCATGATATAAAATAATAATACAAAACAAGTCAATTATGGGCAAAATCGTTAAAATTAATTCAAGTGTTTATCATTAATGTTTAATGTAAAGGTTCTCTTTCACTCTAATTGACCAAATAAATTTTGTAACCATTTAACCTACTGTATGTACACTAATGTTATATAACTTCAATTCTGGAAAACCACTTTCATCTTACAATTTATTTTAACCTAAATACAATTGAACCGGTCATTAAAACAAATGAAACAAATGGACCCGAATAATGAAATTGAACCATGTAATCAATCAAAATGGTTATAAATGAACTTAAAAAGGTTATAATGAATCTTTTAATTTTAGATAAGGTTTTGGAACTATTGATTAATAAACCTAATTTTACTATTCAGGTCATTAATATCAATTGGAGAACACCAACGGACCTAAGGTAAGGGATCCTCTCAATTTCACCATTATTCAAGATTGTTCACTATGTTAGGACATGTTTTGTGTAATTATTAATTATGGGGTATGATTTAGAACCTCCCCCATACTGCCCTATTTATTTATAAGTGATTATAATTCCCTTCCCTCTCTCACTAAGCCCCCTCAAGTACTCCCGACACCATGCCGATAATCCGTAAAGAATTATACTCGAACCTCTTTTATTCCTTCGGATTGTCTTATCTACCTTTCTACCAAAATTATGTTATCTTATATTTTTTTGTGAATAATCTAAATGTTGTTTAAATGTTCCAAGTTTATTTATCAAGACTCTTTTATCACTCTCTTTCAGGGATATGCATTCTTTTAAGTGATTCTCTCCTCATTACTTCCCGATAAGTGAACCCGTTTTAAGGGAACTTCACAAATTCTTTCCTATTATCAAGTGTACTATATACTCTGTTTTAAGTCACCTTTGTCTTTATAAAATCAGTCTTTTTATTATGAAAACCCTTATGGTTTACTTCTGGTTTATAGAAAAATATTATTCTGATTTTCTTTTTAAGAGATATTCGATGTTTTCTTAAACCGCACTAAAATGTTTTGACTCAAAGATTCCTAAAAACTATTTTTACATGTTATCACTTAAGATTGTTATATCTTGTCATTGTTTATTACTTTATACATTATTAATGTCTATTTATGATTTAATTCCTTTCTTTCATGGATTCTTGTATGTTACGTCTCTTTTTATTATGCTTCATGACGTGATTGTGTGCCCATTTCTTTCCTTGGATACTCTTATGTTTATGTATGATTGATTATGTCAGATTATTTATGTGGAAAGCATATAATTGAATAAGATTAGATGGGTGTGCCCAGATAGCACTCCAATTCATTGGGTAAAGTTAATGTCTCATGAGAAGATTATGGGCAAACGGTCCGGGCGGTTAGCCTTGGCTTGTGCTACTATGGGAAACGAGATTGGCAGTTAGCCTTGACTCATACTAAAGTCATGTTTAAAGTTTCTGCCACCTATCTATGAAACAATGCTTATATAATCTCATGATTATATGATTCCATGATTATTTTATTCCATGTTTTTATGATCCCATGTTTATATGTCATGATTCCATATGTTCTATGCTTCCAATATCATTATGTCAAGCCTCCTAACTCATGTGCTTAATGTTTATTCTTATGTTATTTCCCTTACTGGGATTTTTAGCTCATCACTTTTTTCATGTGTTCCCTAGGGTACCCTATGAATATGTAAGGGATCAAATTAAGTTAGGAGCTCATTATGAAGATTAAATAAAGAAGTGTTTTTAGCCCCATGTTTTGTGACATATGTACCTAGTCTTCCAAGACACAAGACTTAACGATCCTTGGCTTGTACTCTGATGATGAATTATGTTTAAAATCATGAAATATTATGTGTAAAAGTCTAGGGTTGATATAATACCTACTTTATAAATGATGATAGTCAACTGGGTTTTTAGGTTTCGAAAATCTTGGGGACTCGCATTGGTCGAGAGGATAGGAGGGTGGGCTCATTGAACCCTTTTGGGGGGAGCTATTGTATACTAGGGGACTCTGTTATTGATTTAAGAAATGTTCATTAAATCGTTCCCCGACCCTAATATGAGACTGGTTACCTCTGTGTCAATGACTTGATTACGAACATGCATTGATAGGGACCATTGTGTTTATACCATGAGTTATATATCACTCTCTTATTTAATTATGATTATTTGTGATATGTACATGTTCAATCAATATAGAGTTTACTTCCATCTAGGGAGGCAGTTGGTGTCTTGGAGATGGGATTGAACATCTACGAGGCGTCCTACATATCCTGTGAAACACAGAAATCAAAACCCACATAGTTCTCTTGAAATAGTTTAAGGTTTTATGACTGGAACCATCCATATAGTTTAATTTCATACAGTAAGGATGTGAATATCAGGCATAGAAATCAATGAGGCAACCTATGTATCCTTTTTAAATTGGAATCAGAGTCCATGTAGTTATTTTAATGGGGGTCATTATCGTAAGAGATATGAAAATAGAGGCCCTAGGAGAGAATTATGCATATGAGATTGCCCTATATTATTCTTTAGTAATGTGGCCCATTTGATTAGAGATGATATTTAATCATAATTAAATCCCAATGATGGGACCACACTAGGGGAAACCACAACATAATTTTGAAACAATCATTACTGGCCTCTAAGCCCATGTGAGCCATGCTCGGTGTGAGAAACAAGAGATAGTGATAGATTGGACACATTTAATGTTAGTACATCCACATGGGGCTTACATATTAAAGTTTACTTTTGAGAGGCAAGATTTTCCATCTCATGGAGGATATGTAATAGAGCCTTGGCCTTAGGAAGGCATCCAAAGTATCCCAATTATGGCAGGAATCAGAGTTCTCCTAGTTCACTTTATCCTTTAACCCAATGATGGGCTAAGGTATATGATCTTTCTTGAAGAAATTATGGTTGTACCAGTGATTTTAGGAATGCTAGTGTCTCATACCAAGATGGGAGCCCTTTGGTTATGGAAATTATGTTGATAATTGGGGATTACACACTAACGATTCCTAATTGGTTGGTGATTATGCTCTAAGGCTACATGATTATTGGAGGATTACGATATAAGGTTGTCTGATTGGTCAGGTCTTACACTTTAAGGCTACCCAATTGGTTTACTCATTCTTTATCCTCTGATGGATTAAAGAGAGGAGGAAACCATTAATATTCTATCCAAGAGAATGACATCGGTAGGGTTGAAAGAGTGTATGGACCTAACTCTTCAAGGAAACTTACCTTGTAAATGGAGTATATGGATGGAGGTTCTTAGCCAGTCTCCATATGAAATGAGTCTGAATGGGTCTATTAGACAAATTGGTCATGTTATAAAGTATTTTCCCATCATGTCTTGAATGTTTGCTAGATGTATCTTAATTGCCCTCCCGATATGTTTGGGAACCAATCTCACATGGCATACACATCCAAGGGTATCTTTCTCGATTAATTGAAATGTCTTAGACAAATTCACACAATTAGAGAATACATCTCCAAGGGCTATCACCTGATCAAAATAGACATGTCAAATGGTCTTGTGTATGATCGGAGTGGACATGATTATGTGCTTTCACATAATAAACTTGGCTCATCTCTAGACTGTTTCATGACAGTGTGTAAATGTCTATCGATAATCACATGATCATGATGATATTTCAAAGTCCCCTTTGCATGATCATATTGATTTTCCTAGGAAATATCAGCATGACCAAGGTAGAAAACTCCAAGATACTTCTCATGATCTATATTAATTTTAATTTTCTTGTTGTGTGACAAAGTAGATATGTCAACAGGATGTCATAAGATCAACGTAGGCTTGCCTTCAGACTGTCTCTTGACAATAGTGATATGTTAATCAACTATCACAAGGTCAACCCAACTTTTCCAAGGCTTTTTATGACCAAAATGGAATTTCCAAGGTCTCCTAAGGACATCGTGAGACCATTGAAGGGTCTTGAAATCACGTGTCCTTGAACCATTCAAGAAGTGGGGTATCAAAAATATATTTAGGGTCTTACATTTGTTTGAGTACCACAAGTACACATCTAAAGGGATCACCCTAAGTCCATATAGAAAATTTAAGTTCCTAGAAATAAGGGTGCATGGCTATTGGGAGGGTCTTACCATGAGTTCTCTAGTGGGCCGAGGTTGTGTAGATGATGGGGAATGTCCACATATATAATTCATATGAAAATACTTAGTTTATGTAATTTACATGAAATTAATAAGGTCTTGTGAGGGATGCTATGGTTATGGATGGGTAGGTCTATTGATGCCACCTACATGGGTCAGGGTACATATTGCATGAAGAGAGAACATGACATATTGGGTCACACATCCTCATTGCATGCCCTGCATGGAGGAGGAATTTATGGGGGATGCATATAGGCATCACGAGTCATGAAGGCTCTTCATACCGCAAGACCAATTGTAAGAACCTGGCTCTTCTTTTCATGTATGTTTTTCATTTTTCTGGAGTTTTTGATAAAAGAGGAGTTTCTGGAAATTTTTGAAGTACACACCGTGTACTTTCTGAGTACACATCGTGTACTTCATTGCCGCTCGAGGCCATGTTCTGGCCATGTCTTGGCCAAACACACGGCCATGTAGGAGTGACATGGAGGCTACCTAATGTGGAGTACAGAAAATCCTAGTACACGCCGTGTACTCTAAAAGTACACGCCATGTACTTTATTTTTTTCATTAAACAGACCAGGGTCGCTTCTTAACCCCAAAACCATCTTCTTCTCCAGCTTCTTTGACCAAAGATGTCCCGTACGGTCGTGAATCTCTTCTGATCCCCCGAGCCTCTGCCCATTCTCTGAATCAACCGTTTTCGATTACATTGGAACCACAGTGGTAAGCTATTCTTTCTCCTAGAGCTTCATCTTCCAATTCCTCCTCTTTATCATGTTATCATGGGTTGAATGTTTTAGAAATTTTTTCAGATATACTCCATTCTAGGCTGATTCATGGGCCTAGGTTCAATTATATCGATCTTCTAGGATCAAGGTAGGTGGTTTGTTGCCTTACGTTCAATGTCTTTGAGTTTTTGTGAAAAAGTGACGGATTCCCATGTATCGGGTGTATCGGGTTAGGGTTTTGATACTGCATTAGTATCATCCTTAGATTTCTTGTATTCTTGAGGATATTAGATGAATAATGATTTCTTGTTAGCATGTTTGAGGATCACCCCATGCGTGTTTCTCTTGTTTTGGCTATTTATCACAATTTGACTTAGGTTGCCTATGAGGCAGACCTTGTTGCATTGATTTCCTACCTTGATATAATTTATTTCAAGTATTTACCACTGTTTATATGATTTTGATGCATTATATCTATTAGAAAAGTATTTTTCTAAACATACTTAGGGATTCTAACATTCGTTTACGCACGACAGGACTGCTCAAGGCTGTGTGAACCAGGTGCAATAGACTAAAGAGGGATTTGATGATTAAGGGATTCCCTAGAGAGTCTGTTATAAATTATTATCATTCGCAGGACCTATGGAAATTGGACTTTGTTCTTACTCAGAGTTTCCTTAGTTAAGTATCGAGACTATAGGGGGAATTAGACGTAATTGATTCCTCAGAGAGTCTATAGCTATCGTTGTAAGACCGAAGGGGAATTGATGGTGAGAGCTTCCCAGAGTGTCTGTGCCTTTGTATGATTATTTGACTAGAGGGGTCTACCAGTATGACACACCCAGAGAGTCAGTGCGAATATTTTTTAGTTGTTTGTGACGAGTCTACCAAGACAAAGAACAAGCTTGGGTTTTGTACTGCTTGTTGTTTAGGTAGTCTGCTGAGATACCTGTTGTGTTATTTTCTATGCTTTGGGATTATAGATCTGTTTGTGAGATTCCTTGGTTGATAACTAAATGATTAAATTAAGTTAATAAATAAATGTGAATATCGATTTGTAGGATTGTTTACTTTAGTGTAATTATGTTTCTCTGCTACATTTATTTCCATTAATTTTTCTATATTTCTCACTGACAGTAGGGCACAGATCTTGTGGTGGTTGCCTACTGGGATTAGTCTCACACCCTGTTTGGGTCCTATTTTTTGGCCCAGACAGGTTATATGGTTGCCGGTGTGGATAGGGACTGTGGCCCCTCTACTTCAGGTACATGATTTCTGATTGGAGATGGAGATCATAGGATCGAGCTTAGGCTTGCGATACTGCTGGAGTAACTTCTTACTTTTCGTGCTTTGTTTCTCAGTTGTATTTATGCACGTTGTTCTGTTTTGATACTTTCCTTAGATACTTGTACCTGCTGTATCATTATCATAATTACTATATTTTCATTGCTTTCTCTTTTAGTTTAAACTATTGTATACTATTTACTGCTTCCGCTATTGATTGTTATTTTCTTTCCCTTGTATACCTTACCAAATGAGGGAATAATTTTCCCAATGACTCACCAAGGCCCTCACTGCTAGTCGGTAGCCTCTATCATTTGGGGAAATGTTCTTGAGGTCATGTGGTGAACCGGGTACGGGGCACCAGTTGAGTGGCTCCAGATTCGGATAGTTACAAAGTGGTATTAGAGGCGAGGTTCCATTTCTTTTATTTCTACTGAATTACTATTTGGTGACATTAGACAGGGATATGATGGAATAGTTAAATGGTAAATAGCTATTCCCGGGAGTTCTAGATCTCGTGTATAGGGAAAGTGCCAGGTTACCTCGAATATTGAAATTTTCAAGTTTTGAAAATGTTACAGTTTAATTGATTTCACCATTGGGTGGTGCACTTGTTTTGTGTTGTTACTGTTTATATTATTGTGGTTCTATTTTGTTACAACCCGATGAGATGAGGGTATGCCATCTCATTCATCATATAGTAAATTGTTATAAAATCACATGTCATGCATTTTTCCATGCCATCTATATTGCATTAGAAGTTTCAAGTTGTTGTGATAGAAATTGTGATAGAATATGCATGCTGTTGTGATAGTTGTTTTGATAGAATACATGCTATATTGATAGGGTATCATTTGATTAGAGCTTCTTTATCATGGATTCCAAACTTTGGTCTTAGAGGTGTTATGGGCCCTCAAGTATTGAAATTTGGTGGATCGTGAGTTTTTTATATTGTTTACTTGTTATGTGCATTGTTATGATGTCAAGCTTTGATTTACGGGGATTATGGGCCCCCACAGATCAAAATTTGGCACCTTAATGCTTGTTTTTCTATGTTTTCTGGGCTTTGGTGCAGTTCTGAGGCTATTGTCTAGAAAAACCCAGAATACACGGTGTGTACTTTATAAATACATGTCATGTAGTCTATAGCTATGTCACTGACCGTGCGAGCAAGGACACGGGGTTGTGAAAAATCTTATAGGAACACACCATGTACAAATTTAGCACGCTGTGTAGTATGAAATAGGTACCCCGACCGTGTCATGAAAAACACGAGTCATATTATCTTTTAACATACACATCATTTCTGAATTGTACACACCGTGTAGTTTGATCTAGGTACTCGGCCGTGTCACGAACAACACGGTTCAGTGTTATCCTTTCTCATACACACTGTGTTCGCCTGAAACACACCGTGTAGTGTCAGCCATGAAGCCGACCATGGAGCTAAGCACACAGTCTGTTAGGACTTCTTAGTATACATCATGTCCTTCTAGAACATGCCGTGTAGTGTGACCTGGGAACACAGGTCGTGTCACTAACAACACGGGCCAGGTGAAGCTTGTTGAGTACACGATGTTTGTTCCTTGAACACACTGTTTAGTTTTGTCTTAGGAGAGACGTGTGGCTTAATCTTGTAGAAGGAATCAGGTAGGGAAGAGAATTCAAGTACACACCATGTGTTGGTACAACACACAGTGTATTTGGGGTGTTACACGACCAGTTAGGTAGGAGTACACACCCATGTAAATGACTCAAGGGAACATGCCATGTAGTCTTTATACACGCCGTGTATTCGTGTTTTGTTTTCTATTGAATGCTTTTTTCCCTGTTTCCTTCTTACGGTCCTAGTTTTCAGTCCCTAGTAATGTGATCTAAGGTGTGCTTTTGACCTTGAAGAGTCATGGCACCAAGACATCCTCCTATTGCATGTTAGGAACCAGGCAGTGACTGTACGCCTGATACAGTAGATCAGGGACTAACAGTAGTTCCACCTATCATTCTAGCTATGGCACCTTTAGTGATTCTAGACACCGGTGCCGACGCTCAGTTCAGAGAGGGTTTCATGAGATTCATGCAGACCTTCCAGGGAGCTCAGCATCCTGCCCCGTCAATGGAAAAGCTAACACAGGTTTTTCAGCAGTAGTATCCTCCCATGTTCATAGGGGATGGAGGACCACAGGCTACAGAGTCATGGATAGAAGCCATGTTGTCCATATTCAAGCACCTAGAGATTCCTCTGGATAGGAGAGTGAAGCTTGCAACTTATATTCTACGAGATTCCTCCAAAATATGGTGGGATGTGGTTTTGCAGGAAGGGCGCCAACAGGCTATGGCTTGGGAAAAGTTTCAGCGTATATTCTACAACTACTTCTACTCGATGACGCTGAGGGATGACAGATCCAGAGAGTTCATGAACCTGCAGTAGGGTACTCTCACAGTTATGGAGTATTCCTCTTGCTTCACATAGTTACAGTGTTTCACTCCCGTTCTGGGGAATGACGAGCTGTTTTTAGTGAGGAAGTTTGAGGAAGACCTCAGGCCAGGCATCAGATCACAGGTGAACGTCTTTCACTTAACTTCTATTGCTCTGATAGTCAACTAGGTGCTTATCATGGAGATAAATCTGAGGGAGACTGGAGCTATGGACTAGGGCGGTTCAACACCCAGGGCTGATTCATTTCAAATAGACAGTAGGAAGCACCACCGAGAGTCTACATGAGGTGACTTAAGGAAGAGAGGTATTTCTTATGGTAGACGCGATATTCCTTCTGGAAACCAAGTGGTGTTCTATCAGTGTGGAAAAAGTGGGAATAAGAAGCCTCAGTTCCTGAGAGACCTAGTGGAGTGCCGTATTATGGGTCATGTTGGGAATTGTGCCTTGGGCCTACGGGTCATGTACAGGTTCCCTTTCAACCCTTAAAAGGGGTATTATCCTTAATAAAATAAAAATAAGGCCTTCGGGTCATTCGGGCCAGTGAAGTGCTGATCTTGCGGCAAGATGGGTCATCTGCAGTGTTTCTGCAGGGTTCTCCTTCCAGCGGCTAATGAAGGAGGATCAGTTTCGACTCCACGTACAGGAGCAGGTTTACCAGTTCCGCAACAGACTGGGGGATAGAGTTCTTCAGGTCGTTCAGGCCAGGGTAGAGGCCATGGATATAGTGGTCAGGCTCAGGGAGGGTCATCTCAGCGATCTCAGGCTACTACACAGGGCCGTGGTGTAGGCCAGACTTTTGCGGTATATCAGATTAATCATGAGCAGGATCCAGGACCTTCTACAGTTCGAGGTATGATTTTAGCAGCCTCAGTTTTATCCTCTATACTTTTTGATATAGGAGCTTCTCATGGATTTATTTATGTGCATACTGTGGAAAGACTTAGACTTACTATTTATAATTATGAGGATATGATGACACTAGACACTCCCTTGGAAATTAGAACTGCTAGTGTATGTCAGTTCTTAGACTGATCCCTTGAGGTTGGTGGGTGTCATTTTTTGTGGAATCTCTTTGTTTTGGAGATGACATGCTATGATGTCATTCTTGGGATGGACTGGTTAGTTCCCTTCCAGGCCTTTGTTGATTTCTATCGTTGTAGGGTTAGTTTCATATCACCGGAGGGTGGATCTTTTCTTCACAAGGGAGAATGGGATGTCCAGGTGAGCAGAGTTAGACCAGAGCATAATGGGTTGGGTGGTGTTACGACCCATATTGATAACTTATATCTGGATGACCAGAAGACTTCTCAGATAGATTTTCCTCCAGTGGTTGATCACTTTCCAGAAGTCTTTCCATAAGACTTTTTAGGTTTTCCTCCGGAGCGAGAGGTAGACTTCTCTATTGAGCTTGTTCTAGGAGCATCACCGGTATCCATGCCTCCCTATAGGATGGATACACCTGAGTTACAGGATCTCAAAAAGAAGTTGGAGGAGTTGCAGGCAAAGGGTTTCATCTGAACCAGTACATCTCCTTGGGGTTCGCCCATTCTGTTTTCAAAGAAGATGGATGGTACTTTATGGATTTGTGTGGATTATCGGAAGCTAAACCAGTTGATGGTCAAGAACAGATATCCATTTCCACAGATAGATGATCTCCTTGATCAGCTTCGAGGAGCCAGAGTGTTCTCGAAGATCGACTTGAGATCCGGCTGTCATCAATTGCATGTCATACCATCTGATATACCTCTTACAGCCTTCTAGAGTAGGTATGGTCTGTATGAGTGCTTGGTTATGTCGTTCGGTCTCACGAACGCACCACCAATTTTCATGGAGCTGATGAACAGAGTTTTCCATCCTTACTTGGATTCTTTCGTGGTGGTTTTCATGGACGATATCTTGGTGTACTCTCACACTCGACACGACCATGATACCCATCTGGAGATCATTTTGAGTACACTGAGGGAGAATCAGTTATATGCTAAGATCTCAAAATGACACTTTTGGATGGATGAGATTCACTTCCTGGGTCATTTCATCTTAGAAACAAGAGTATCAGTAGACCCAGAGAAGGTTAGAGCAGTAGTTATCTAGGAGCAGCCGAAAAATGTCTTCGAGGTATGAAGTTTCCTAGGGCTATATGGTTACTATAGGTGGTTTATATAGGACTTATCACACTTAGAGGCACCATTTATGGTCTTGACTAAGAAGGGGGTGAATTATGTTTGGTTAGAAGCCTGCGATTCATCCTTTCAGGAGCTGAAGGGGAGATTGACTTCAACACCAATTCTAGTTTTTCCGGATCCGAGCAAGATTTATACAGTTTTCTGTGATTCATCTGGAATTGGTCTTGGAGTAGTTCTTATGTCGGAGGATTTTGTTGTTGCCTATGGATCTCGGTAGTTGAGGCCACATGATAAGAACTATCCCATGCACGACCTGGAGTTGGCTGCAGTTGTTCATGCCTTGCGTTGTTGGAGACATTATCTTCTGGGAGAGAATTTTGTGATATATACTAACCACAAGAGCCTCAAGTATATCCTCACGTAGTGTGACTTGAATCTGAGACATCGTAGGTGGGTTGAGTACCTATAGTGTTTCTATTTTGAGCTTGCTTATACGCCTGGGAAGGGCAACACTGTGGCAGACGCACTGAGTAGGAGGACTCGGATACAGGCAGTTTAGGAGGCCAGTAGCAAGTGGCGGCTTATGGCTCTGTTCTATGAAATGAATTTGGAGGTGCACGACAGACAGAGTCATACCTTTCTCTCTTCTGTAGTTGTTACCTCTACCCTTCTTGACTGAGTTCAAATGAGGCAGCTATCATATTTTGAAGGCCTAGTCCTACGGGAAAGCGTGTCAGGAGAGGAACCACTTCCCAGATGGACCATAGGCGAGGGTGAGATCTTTCATTTCCAGGGACGCATGTGGGTGCTAGCAGATATACGTGAGGAGATGATGCGAGAATTTCATTCCTCAATTTGGGCAGTTCATCCGGGCGTCACCAAGATGTATCGTGATCTACACTTCCAGTATTGGTGGCCAGGTATGAAGAGAGATGTTGCTGGTTTTGTTATGAGGTGTTCCACCTGCCAGTAGGTGAAGGCAGAGCACCAGCGACCAGCATAGATTTTACAGAAACTACCTATTCCTGAGTGGAAGTGGAATGACGTTGTGATGGACTTCGTGATAGGGTTACCGAGATCGCCTCAAGGGAATGACGCGGTATGGGTTGTCATTGACATGCTCACAAAGGTTGCTCATTTCTTTCTAATTAAGGAGACCTTCAGTGTTGATGATCTTGGACGGTTGTACATCCGTGAGATTGTATGCTTGAATGGGGTTCCAAGTACTATCATTTCAGATAGGGACGCCCGCTTTACATTGCATTTATAGCTAGGGACATAGATGGATTTGGGTACACAGGTACTTCTGTGTACAACTTACCATCCCCAGATAGATGGCCAGTCAGAGAACACGATTTAGGTGCTAGAGGACATGCTACGAGCATGCGTTCTTGATTTTGGAGGTCATTGGGAGATACATATACCTCTAGTGTAGTTTTCCTATAATAATAGTTTTCAAGAAACTATTCAGATGGCACCTTACGAGGATTTGTATGGTAGGCCGTGTCGATCACCCTTGTGTTGGCTAGAGGCAGGAGAGGCAGCTATGCTGGGACCTCGTCTTGTTCAGGAGACCATAGAATAGGTGGAGTTGATTTGGAGAAGGATGACTACTGCACAGTCTCAGAAGAAATCTTATACTGATCAGTGGAGACGACCTTTGGAGTTCAAGGTCGGAGATCATGTTTTCTTATGTGTTACCCTGAGGTTAGGACACAAGAGGATCAGGAGGCAGGGTAAGCTTTCACCGAGATACGTCAAGACACTTGAGGTTATGGAGAGAGTCGGGTTGGCTGCTTATAGGTTACAGTGACCTCATAGGTACCAGGATATGCACGACGCCTTCCATGTTTCTCAACTTCGACTCTATTTCACAGACACGTCTCATGTTTTTCAACCTGAGGAGGTTGAGCTAGAGCATGATGCATCATTCGAAGAGCATCCTATCTGGATTTTTGATTGTAGTGAAAAGGTACTCCATGGCCGGAATGTTCCTCTGGTGTGGGTGCTATGGTAGCATGGTCGTGTACAAGACGAGACTTGGGAGAGGGAGGCCGATATGTGATCACAGTGGCCAGAGTTGTTCAAGTTTTCTTCTTTTTCAACTTGTTAGGGAAATTTGGGGATGAATTTCTATAATGGGGGAAGTTTTTAAGAACCCAGATCTTCTTTTTAGGTATGTTTTTACTTTTTCTGGAGTTTTTGAGAAAAGAAGAGTTTCTGGAAATTTTTGAAGTACACGCCATGTACTTTCTGAGTACACGTCGTGTACTTTGTTGCCACTTGAGGCCATGTGTTGTCCATGTCATGGCCACACACATGACCAGGTAGGGGTGACATAGAGGCCACCTAAATCAGAGTACATAAAATCCTAGTACACACCGTGTAATCTAAAATTACATGCCATGTACTTTTTTTTCATTAAATGGACCGGGGTTGCGTCTTAACCCAAGAACCATCTTCTTCTCCAGCTTCTTTGACCGAAGGCATCCCGTACGGCCACAAATCTTCTCCGATCCCCTGAGCCTCCGTCCGTTCTCCGAATCTACTGTCGTCGATTGCGTTGGAACCGCATCGGTAAGCTCTTCCTTTTCCTAGAGCTTCATCTTCCAATTAATCCTCTTTATCAATTTATCATGGGTTGAATGTTTTAGACTTTTTTGTAGATCTACTCCATTCTAGGACAATTCATGGGCCGAGGTTCAAGTATATCGATCTCCTAGGATCTAGGTAGGTGGTTTGTTGCCTTACGTTCAATATCTTTGAGTTTTTGTGAAAAATTACTGAATTCTCGTGTATCAGGTGTCTTAGGTTAGGGTTTGGATACTACATTAGTATCTAACTTAGATTTATTGTATGCTTGAGGCTATTAGATGACTAATGATTTCTTGTTATCATGTTTTAGGATCACCCCATGGGTGTTTCTCTTGTTTTGGATGTTTATCGCTGTTTGGATTAGGTTTCCTATGAGGCAGACCATGTTGCATTGATTTCCTACCTTGATATAATTGATTTCAGGTATTGACCACTGTTTATATACTTTTGATGTATTGTAGCTATTATCCATGTAGTCTGTTGAACTTACTTAGGGCTGATGACAGTCGTTTATGCACGACGGTACTGCTCAGGGCTATGTGAACCTGGTGTGGTAGACTAAAGAGGGAATTGACGATTAAGGGCTACCCTAGAGAGTCTGTTATAAACTAGTATCATTCGCAGGACCTACGGGAATTGGACTTTGTGCTTCCTTAGAGTTTCCTTAGTTACATATCGATACTACAGGGGGAATTAGACATAAGTGATTTCTCTGAGAGTCCATAACTATCGTTGAAAGACCGAAGGGGAATTGACGGTGAGAGCTTCTCAGAGTGTCTATGCCTTTGTATGATTATTTGACTAAAGGGGTATACCAGTATGAGCCAACCAGAGAGTCAGTGTGAATATTGTATGGTTGGTTGTGATGAGTCCACCAAGCCAAATAACAAGCTTGGGTTTTGTATTGCTTGTTTTTTAGGTAGTCTGATGAGTTACCTAGTGTGTTACTTGCTATGCTTTGAGCTTATAGAGTTGTTTTCTAGATTACTTGTTTGATAACTAAATGATTAAATTAAGTTAATAAATAAATGTGAATGGATATTTGTAGGATTGTTTACTTTAGTGTAATCATGTTTCTCTGCTACATTTATTTCCATTACATTTGCTATATTACTCACTGACAGTAGGGCATAGATCTTGTGGTGGTTGCCTACTAGGATTAGTCTCACACCCCGTTTGGGTCCTGATTTTTGGCCCAAACAGGTTATATGGTTGAAGGTGTGGATAGGGACTGTGGCCCCTCTACTTTAGGTACATTATTGCTGGTTGGAGCTGGAGAGCATAGGACCGAGCTTAGGCTTGCGATGCTACTGGAGTTACTGCTTACTTTTTGTGCTTTGTTTCTCAGTTGTATTTCAGCACATTGTTGTATTTTGCTGCTTTCCTTATATACTTGTACCTGCTGCATCATTATCATCATTACTATATATTCATTGCTTCCTATGTTAGTTTCAGTTATTGTATGTTGTTTACTACTTCCTCTATTGACTGTTATTTCCTTTCCCTTGTATACCTTACCAAACGAGAGAATAGTTTCCCCAATGACTCACCAAGGACCTCACTGCTAGTCGGCAGCCTCTGGCATTTGGGGAAATGCACTTGAGGTTATGTGGAGAATCGGATACAGGGCACCAGTTAAGTGGATCCGGATTCAGTTCATTACACCAATGGACCAGCATGATTGTATATTTGAGGATACATGGATGCATCACATTTATGGAGAGCCTATGATGTGGAGTATCTATTTCTCATCCTACATGATCATGGGTTCGCGATATCATTAATCTCCCCTGTTCATGTGATTCACATGTCTTCAATAAAGGGTACCATGATGGTTTCTTCCATTATTCTAAGGACTCATGAGGGGTTTTTTAGTATCATAAGAATATTTCCAAGGTGTCATATAATCACCATAATAGAAAGGTACTTACAGTACACTCGATATCAAGAGTTTTCTTGTTTTTTGGCACATACTTGTGGGCACCAGTATGGGTGCCTCGTACAATCCTGTCTGCACAGAAAAGGAACTTTCTTGGAAAAGTCATGAGACCAAAAATAAAGGGTAAGAGATCAAATGATCTTGAAAAAAACCCTAAATGAACCAAACATTTCATGAATCTCAATTCTTCATGTGATCACCTATTCTTCTAAAGATCATGTGGCATATTTTCATCATCACCTGATGATTCTCTCTGGTGGGTGGTGGTTGGAAAACTTTTGTTACTCTACCTTCATTCATTTTTAGATCTCCATCCCCTCTCATTATCTTGTGTTTTTCATGATGGGAGTAGAGATTATATAGGTCGTAGGAGGCCGAGGGTGATGATGCTTTACATGGGATGAACATTGTGTGCATTAGCAAGGTGGTGGAGGTATCATTACATGATCATTTCATCTAATCATGTGATTAATCTATTTATTCCTATGAAATCTTGTGATCTAAAAAATAAAAATTAATTTGGATAAAAAATAATTTAGAAACATAAGGTTTTTAGGTCACTGAAATTCTCACGATGTCTTCAGTGATCATATTTTCTTCTATCGCATGATCAAAGTATGATCATGAGACAACTTCCAAGTGTGGGAATAAGATCTTGTGGCATGTGACTAATGTCTTTGATTGGATATCAAGGTGGATTCTATTGGCTATCTCACAATTTCCTGGATACTATTGAAGGATCGGAGGGATGGTGATATTGATCACTGATTGATTATGTGAGAAGTGTCTTTGAGGTTCCATATAAAACTAGTCAGTGTGAGAGGCTGAAGATGGAGGTCCCATGCTTCATGGGATCATTTGAGTTTGAATTCATGAGGCACAAGATTATTTTATTTTGAGTTCACATCACGTGAGATCTGATCGGATGGCTGGGATTAGTGGATGACGTGATTAGACAATGTGGATCATTAGGATGCATGATTAGATGATCAAGATTCAATCACTATGAAATTATCCCATCCCACATAAAATTATCATTGTTCCTACCCTCCAGTATATAATAAAATATGCAGATTCCACTTCAATGAGCTGAAAATGGGGTCAACCTCCCATAACACATGCATTACTTCCACCCCCAAGCTTCAGCCCACCGAGATTAAGGATTGGACTATGTGTGCCTGCAGGCTCACAAAAAAGGGGCCCTATACATAGGCCTTTCTCACATGTCCCATGATATATGATCCCTTAGTCATCCACTGGCTAGCTCAGGCTAACTATTATTGGGAATGGTCAATCACTGGTTCCACATGAGCCTGTGGTCGAGTTGTCCTAGCCGGTTAGTGGATGGAATTATTTTTTTGAAAAAGGGAATAATAAAAACCCTTAAATACTAAGAATAAAATTATTAACAGAATACAAGGGCCCCAAAATGAACTCCTCTATATCCAAGTCTACTATTTAATGATCCCATGAAATCCACATCATATTTCTATATAATCTTCAAACTTTTGAAATCTTTAATGAAAAAGTATAAGTTGAATAATTATGGGTGGAAAAAAATGCCCCCTTAGAATGAGATTCATCAGAACAGAAAGAATATAATTCTAAGGTAAACATAAATCACTTTTCTACATATCTGAATATCCAAAGATCCATGATACTGAACATATTTAGAGGATCTTCCCGGAGTATGTCTTAATAACTATCAAGTGTTATGAAGATGATACATCTAGCCATAGATTCCCGGATAAATCTAATATAGGAATTAGCTTTGACTTGGGGAATGGATTCCCTGAAATTGGAATGTTTATGAATTCCAGAATGAAATAGGGATTGGGTGGAATGTGACTTTTGGATAGATCTGAAGTCAAGTACTTGGATGTCCCTACGTATCCCATGAGGATGGGAATTAAGTTGCACAAAAATCTAAAATATATCACTATGTAGATCAAACTCATGCATAGAAGACATAGGTTCATGGATAAATAAATCTATGATGTATCTCCTTTATGTAGATCTAGCTTATATTTAGGAGGGAAAATATCACTATTTTTGTAATGAAATCCCAGGAAAAGAGCCATGTTTTAGTGGATTTGTTGATTAGATCATCCAAAAAGCCCATCCTTTAGCTGTAATAGATAATAGATCCAATTTCCTTGATTTAAGTGCTTTAATTCCAATAGGTTACTCTTTGAGGATTGTTCATGAATGAACACCGAAAAGGAATTATTCATTGATGAATCTAATTCTGTAGTCTTGAGATCACCTATTTTAAAAGGATAATTTATACATGGTATCCTTCTTGAATGCTCTAACTTTTTCCCAAGTCAAGGGACTTAGAAAACATGGATTTATTTTTTCTAAGTCCATTTTATGGGCCCCATAATCTTTCTATATTTTTTTACCATAAATTTTTCCTAAGCTTCGTATGGGGGAAGACTTAGTGGGCATGAACTTGGATTTTTCTCATGTTGCCTACTTACAGGTTTTAATCCTGATAAGTTTATGTTTCTTTTCCATTTTATAGATGCTCAGTATTAGCTAGATCACACAAAGTGTATGTCTAGAAATCATATACTCAACTTTTTTCAGGATTACCTTATAGGGTTTTCATCTTTGCGAGTATCACGTCTCTTTCTATTTTAAGGTCTTCCGTGTGACAACCGGGTCCCGGTGAGAGCACAGCCACCCCGCCTTAACATGGCCGTCGGGTCCTGGCCCACCAGGTACCACCAGTTGCCCCCGCAGACACGTGGGGCCCACCCCAGGGTCCACCCACATGCCCGAACGGGTCATCTGACTAATGATATTCCCCACAGGCCAACACATGTCCTTTCCAGTGTGCTTTGTCCTCACTCACACACACCCTGAGAAACTTCCCAGGAGGTCACCCATCCTGATCACTACTCCAGGCCAAGCACGCTTAACTGTGAAGTTCTAATCAGACATGCTCCCGAAAAGGAAGGTGCACCTTGTTGACATGAGTCATATCATTTAGTCATTAAACCCTTTAACATTTGGGGATGTTACATTCCGAGCTAGACCATCACTTTGATGTGATGTAGTTTAGGGTCTTTGAGCTTGGACATTTAGTGTTCTATAGTTTAGGTTCTTCGATCATAGACCTTTGGTGTGATTTATTTTATGGTTTTAATATTGTAACTTTACTATGATGTAGTTTAGGGTCTTTATCTTGGACCTTTCATGTGATTTAGTTTAGGGTATTTAGGCTTAGACCTTTTTTGTGTTGTAGTTTAGGGTGTTTAATATCAGACCTTTGGTGTACTATATTTTAGGTACTTTGAGGTCAGAACTTTGGTGTTTTGTAATTTAGGGTCTTCAATCATGGACTTTTTTGTGTTGTATTTTAGGGTATTAGAGCTTGTACCATTTTTTTGATTTAGTTTAGGGTCTTTGAGCTTATAGCTTTGGTCAATGGATATAGAGTATGGGTTAAGAAGACTAGGGATGACTCAAAACACTATGGGGTGTTGAGTTTCTCCATGGTGTTTCCAAGGATCATCAGGATTAGAGTTCCTTTTTATAAGGAGGAGATACCTTTGGTTGGTAGGTCAAAGCCTTTACACATCAGTAGCATGGACAATAAAAGATGGTCTCCACTCCTTTCTAAGGGATATGGAAGATTTATAGAGGTAACATGGTTGAGGGATAAATACTAGGGATTCTATGTCCTCATGGATAGTTTCAATATATTTGATGTAAATCATAACCCACAATCTTGAGTATGTGGAAATAGGATGGAGAAGACACGTCGGTTATATCCCATGACACTCTAAGATGTTCGGTTCCACCTCGATTTTTCTATAGATCACAAGGATTGAATCTACTTTCTTATAAGAAGGAGATGACTTTACTTGGTCAGTTGGATCCCTTATGTGTTGATATAATAAACAAGAAAAGAAGATGTCCATTTATATATGAGGGATATGAAAGATTTTCAAAGACTCAAATGTGTAGATGATGAAGTTGGGTATAAAAGGAAAGTTGTCCATGAATGGATCTGGCACCCTAGGTCAATTAAAATATTATATTATGAAGTCTGAGACCTATACCTTATGTTTTTTAATCATTTGGTGTGGGACTTCAATGGTTTGAGAATTAAGTGTCACATTCTGACCTTGAGAAAGGGTAAAGAACATGGTAATGCAACGTCGAGGGTGTCAGATCCACTTGGATATTATGGTACAAAGATTGTAAATCATATTCCAAAGTGCCTAGGTCCTGAGGAAGGTATGGGATAGTCACACTTGAGATATATTAAAACACAATTAGTTTATAAGATCCACCGTGATGATGTTAGGCTCACAAGAATTAGAAATCCCTTTATGTCAGACCAAAATGTCATTGGTTGGTGGGTCTCAAGCCCTTCTCCATCAACTGCATTGCTGAACCGAGGATCTCTTTTCTTTTTCAGGAGTAATTAAAGGATTGTGATGACACAATATTCTTTAAATATTGAAGTTTGATTTATGAAAAAATGTAATATCCAAGAAGGGTTTGAGAACCCTAAAATTTGAATCACCACCAAGCGATTATATTCATGCAGTGAGGAAATGTGACAAATCATTGCTCTAACATTTTCCTGGACCAGGGGGCCCATCGATCATAGATTAGATTCTATTAGGGCCTCAAAGTGGACCCTATTAGTTTTATTACTTTTATTTTTACCCTAACTTTGGAATAAACTATATAGATGATGATTTTAGTGAGTGAAGACTCTACTTTTTCTCAGGCCATCCTTTAAGGGTTTTTGTCCTGAAAAGAATTGTGTCTCTTTTGCTAGCAGTTTAAGGTCTTGTGATTTGGAATATTATAGGTTAGAGTTTAAGTTCATAAAACTTTGACCAAAGTGAGGCCAATTTAAGGTCATAACACTTATTGACTTATATTGGAGATGTTACACAAGAGACTAATTAGGATTCCCCAGGATAAAAGTACTCCAACATCCTTCTGAGCGGTAGGTGAAAGTGTTATAAATCATGGATCAAGATTCTCAGGTGATGAGTGATGATATGGGACAATAATTTTGGGGATAACCTAAAATACAATGAGGTGCTATGTTCTGTCATGGTGACGTCAGGCTCACAAGAATTTATACTAGGCTAATATGTCTCTGGTTGGTAGGTCTAACACCTTCTTCATTGATAGCATGGTCAAGTAGAGAGATCTATTTTCTTTTTCAAGGGAAATGAAAGGTATGTAGTAAATTGAGGTGCTTGATACATGAAGTGTGGTTTATATATTGAGGTGATTAAAAAGATGGTGGAACCACCCCATACTATGGTTACTGGGGTAAGGAACTTTTGGTCCTTTGATAGGGAATGATGATGGGTGATGGCCCGCACATATCATCATATAGTGGGGATATTTACATTCAGTTTAAAATCATGAAATAAAGACATATTTGTTGTGTGGTTTTAATGTCATGCAATCAGGACATTCACCTTGTAGGTTTAACGTCATGTGGTAAGGATGTGAGAAACGACACAAATAGATGGGAATGTTGCCGTTGGGCCTAAGGTTGGAAGTCTAGGAATCACTACGTATATTATAAAAATAAGAATAAAAGCACATATAGTTTTTAAGGGATATGTAGTTTAATGACTTGCAGTGAAGATGTGGATCCCCTGACATGAAGTGGTGGTATTGTAGCTGGGCCCATGAATGGAATTATGGGTGTCACTACGTATCCCATGGTGATGGGGAATCAAGCTACACATAGTTATTTATGAAGATTATTTCATAGGTCTGACCTGAATGCAAAGAGGGGAGAATTTTTATATTAATTTTTTGTGACTGGACCATGTTTTGGAAATATGGGTGTCACTATATATCCTGTGAGGATAGGAATCAAGTCACACATAGTTATTCATTGAGAAATACTCTATGCATATCTGACCCATATGTATAGATGGGAATTATTTCCACTAATTATTATAGTTGGGCCCAATTTTAGAGATCCAAATGTCACTATGTATTATGTGATGATAGGAATAAATCCACATGTAGTTATTAAGGGATTATATAGTTTATTGTCATGAAAAAAGGATGAATATGGGATGATGTGGAAAAGTGGGGATATTGTGGCTGGGCCTAAGGATGGAAGTACGGGCATCACTATACATCTCATGAAAATGAGAATCAAGATGCATGTAGTTCTTGAAGAACAATGAAGTTTAACATCATGCGGTGAGGACTCATGGTATACCTTCTATGGTCTTGTACTTAGGACCAAGATGGTTCTATCAAAAGATATTATGCCTTGTTCATGTGGGAATCCCTTATCAAAATTCCTAATCCCACATGAGCTATGCTCAGTGTGAGAAATAAGGAACAGTAATGGTCCCTTTCACCATACAGAGGCATTTATAAGTAGGATATGGGTATTTTGTGTCATGTGGTGGATGAAACATGATATAAGATTGAAGAATCCTTACATATATCATTGTAAATGAGAATCAATCTATACATAGTTCATGAAGAACCATGAAGCTTAATGTCACGAGGTAAGGACAAAGATGACTCAAAATGAATGGATATGGGTGTTATAGATCTGTATAGTTTTTCATCATGAGATAAGGACGTTATCCATGCAGTTTAATGTCATGAAATAAGGACATTAATAGTTCAGTTTAATATCTTGTGGTAAGTAAGATTTATGGGGTTTACTCTAATGTGGATTCCCATACCATTATGTGATACAGAATATTTCCTCTTCCTGATCAGGATCAGCTAGGATGGTGGTTGTATTGTACAATGTGCTGGTGAGAACATTCTGTGATTAGGGGACATGATACAATATGGGATCAAAAGGGAACTCTTCCATCAATCCCCTGATATAGCCAGTGAGGGGAGGCTAGTTCTTTATTTTTAATGTCATATTCAACATTGATATGATTTATCACCAATTTTGAGTCCCCTTTGATATCCATGTAGGCTATGTGTAGCTTTAGGGATAGTTCTAAACTAGTGATGAGGCCTTGGTATTCTTCCTCGTTATTTTTACAACCTTTAGATAGTGATAAAGAGTAGAGAAAAATTTCTTTTTCTAGAGAGTAAAATAAAATCTCTATAAAAACCTGATTGAGCTTTGGGTTTACCGACAGGGCTTCGGGAGGCATCATCAAAGTACATCTCCCATGTTCGGAGAGTGGCATGGGCATAAAATACATCTTGATCTAGAATCTCAGAGTCTTATGATGTATTTTCTAGGGAAGGATGTGCTGCGAGAAAATCAACTAGGGATTTCCCTTTCACCAACTTCTGTGATATGAACTAAATGTCATTTTGCTCAATTTTTTCACTACGAAGATGAATGTAAGGTAATTCTTCGTGATATCAGAATATCTGGCCTTAGTACCTAGCATTGTCTGGATGAGGTAGTATAGACTATTCTCACTTACCGTAACATTTTTTTTGTGTGAGGAGGGTTCACAATGAGATATCCTATAGCATTCACATATAATATGAGTGGACTGCCTTCTACCAGAGGCATCAAAACTGGTGGGTGCAACAAGTACTGATTGAGACTTTTGAAGGATTTTTGACAGTCATCATCCTATTGATAGGAGATTAACTTCTTCATTATCTTGGTGAAGGGGAAAGCTTTCTAGCCTAGTTGGATATGAATTGCTAAATGTAGGCTAGGTTCCCTTGGATCCCCCATAGTTGTTTGATATTTATGGGAGGTGACTTTTCTAAAATAGAACTAGTATCTTTTTATGGCCCGAAGGCCTTCTTTTTTTATTTATTTTTGGATAATCCCCCTTTTAAGGGTTTAAGGTGAACTCTTACATGACTTGTATACCTAATCCGCAAGGCCCATACATGACCCAATACATGACCTTAAAGGCCTAATACATTACACACTTGAAACAACCCCTCCTCATCATCTGCATGTTCAAGGCGCCTAGCTCCCCGCCTCACATGGATGATCAATTAACATTGTCCCATACAGAGATTCACAGTGCATGGTCCCCATGGTAGTTGTCATACCCTCTCATTATTATAATCTGATTATCTCTACTGTGGTGGTTTCTAGTTTTTTCTCTGAATCCTCATCTAGTCCTACTCTTGTATGGTCTTCTTGAGTTGCTTCTTCGTATTTTTTATGGCTCGAAAGCCCTATGGCCCGAAGTCCATTGGTGTCCCGAAGGCCATTGGTGGCCTGAATGCCCTTACATCCCAAAATCCCTATGGACTGAAGGCTTTTGGCGGCCTGAAGGCCCTGAGACCCATAGGCCCAAATTAGGTGAATCGTGTCGGTTGCTATAGTACCGAACAATACCTGCTATAGTAACTGCTACAGTACTACTATAGTAACCTAGAAATTCAGCCCCACCCATATTTGATCTTGGGTCTCTTGTATACCAAGAAAGAGCCTCTACCACTCGGGTACATGACCATTGTAAAAATATCACTAGTATTATCTTGATCAAACATAATGCCACAGTGGCATACCATAAATCCTAGTAACCTTCCAGATGTTACCCTGAAAGCATATTTCTGTGGATTCATCTTTAAACTATGTTATCAAAACTTTTGAAATATTTTATATATATATTTGAATAGATCACATCAACATCAGGATTTAACAATTATATCATCAAAATAACACTCAGTTATCCTTCCCAAGAATGGGTTAAAGATGGGATGCATGGCGCACTGATATGTGGCACCAACATTCTTGAATCCAAATGGCATGATCTAGTAGTTGAAGATCTTATGAGGCACTCTAAAGGTGGTGGATTCTTCATCTTCAGGATCCATCTTGATCCGATTATACCCTGAGTACCCATCCATAAGGTAAATGGATTAGAATCTAGCAGTTTCATTGATCAAGAGTTCTATGATTGGTAATGGGAAATTGTCCTTTGAGAAATGCCTATTAAGGTCTCTAAATTCAATAAAGACCCTAATATAACCATTATTTTTCTTGATAGGGATGATTTTGGAAATCCATATTGGTTATTGTACTTCTTATACAAAGTTTTATTTTATCAACTTGACACCTTCCACCTCTGCATAGGTGGAATGAGAGAGGATCATCCTCATAGATACCTTCTTGAAGCCTCAATTCTCATCAGGAAGTTCAAGATGGTGCATAGACACATCTAGATTTAGTTCAGGAATTTCTGTATAGTTCTAGGTGAACACATACAGGTGAAACTTCAGAAATGAAATTTACATCTCTTTATATTCAAGGGGCATGGTTTCACTAATCAGAGTAGGTCTTGGGTATTCTTCAGTTCCAAAATTTATATTCCTGAGTTGATCTATAGTGGTGGAGATGCCTTCCTTAGATGTTGGAGGGGTGTTCCTGTGGTCATCCTCATCTTCTTCTATTCCTGAGTTAGCTGAGACATTTTCAAGTGAAGATGGTAATCTGGGGGATTCTCCATCACTATCAGGGTGGGAGTGGTTATCATAAGATACATCATCATCCCTTTCTATCTAATTCATTGTAGAGGGAT
Source organism: Viscum album (assembly GCA_963277665.1). NCBI lineage: Eukaryota > Viridiplantae > Streptophyta > Magnoliopsida > Santalales > Viscaceae > Viscum > Viscum album. Next base: position 1,820,866,107 of record OY728135.1, on the reverse strand, counting down.
TTTAGAGATGATTCCCATCAACAATTTCACTAAGGATAAGAGGGGATTGAATCTCAAGGAATAGATCTACTACTTAAACTAGATTTATGGGGAGCACATATTCATTATTGATCATGATATAGGGATTCACAGGGGTAATCCCAAATCCATTAGAATCTAAAACTTGAATATCATCATCCCCCATTTTTTTCCTCCCTTCCTTCTAATGCTAACGATGTATCCCAGATATTGAGACATCGTATAGTTTATCATCTTATGAATAGGATGTGTTTCATGATACTTTTCTTCATGCAGAAAGGATGTGAATATAGGTGGATGGGCCAAGATATAGAATCCAAGAATCCCTAAATATTTCATTAGGATGATAATCAAGCCATACATAGTTTTAGAAAACCCATTCAATTTAATTTCATGTGAAAATGGAATCTTTCATGAATTTTAACATCTTAAAGTAAGGAACTATACCATAGAGTTTTAACATCATGTGGTAAGGACATGATTCATATATTTTAACATCTTTCATTGAGGACGATGGACATTTAGTTTAATGTCTTATGGTAAGGACATGAGACATACAATTTAATGTCATGCGGTAAGAATATGATCCATGCATTCAATTCCATGAAGTGAGGATGATGGTCTTGTAGTTTAATGTATTGTATTAAATACATGAGTTGTGTAATTTAATGTCATGCAGTAAGGAAAATGGTGAATAACCTCTCAGGAGAGTATCTCATCTAATGGATCTTGGATAACTCTTATGCATATTGTATGAGTCTCGATATCCTTCAACTATATCAAGCCTGCACTTACCTCTCCCTCCAACCAATATTTAAGACAAAAAAGTTCTCTATTGTGTTCTTAAGATGCTGATTGTAGGGGAAATTATTTTCATGGATTGTAAATCATGCCTCTTTCAGATTACTTATTGGTTTAATTTCCATCAAACTATTTTCCATGGTGAAATAAAAATACTTGGGGACATTCTTTGTTTGGAAAGGATAGGATTTGTTCAATATTGATTTGAAATATGGTCACTTATCCTTGGGAGGTATATGTCTCATGCTACACTACACAACTAGTGAACCCTATTTAGAGTGATCAGATGACTAGAGTGATGATTTAGGTGTTGGTGGTTCCAATATACCCATGTCCATATGAAATTGAGTCCAATATTTGAAGGAACATAAACCTTATATGGTGTTTCTATGACATTGATGGTAGAGGGAATGATTTTCATGTCCTATCAAACCTACCTCACTCGAATTTCTCATCATTAGGAGCTCTATCAAACCATTCTCCTTGGAATAATTGTAATAACCTGGAACATTTTTTTACTTGGAAGGAATATACTTTTCACTATCTATCTCTAAGATATGGGTGATCAGGATAATTCTCATGCATGTTATCTATGCCACCATTGGTGTAGGTGTATGGATGAGTCTGGATTTTGGGGTATAGAGTCCTGGTATTTATTGATTCTGAGGAAACTGGTAAATAATTGGGGGTCTTGGAAGATGAAATTGCGTCCCATTTATTAAAAGGCCCGAACTTCATTTAGGTTTTGTGGAAATATCTATGGTCATATGGTTTCTATAATATCCCTAATGAAGATGAATAAAATATAGAAATTCACCCCAGACCTATGGGATGGGGTGATGTGGAAGAATATTTGGATTTCACATGATGAGGTGTTGAAAAATATGAAAATTCCCCCAACATTTTGGGATAGGGAACTTCACTACAAGGAAGGATTTTACATGAAGAAATTGGTTCATAATATCGAGGTAGAGACCTTAGTAGTATTCCCACAATTATATCTAAGAGATTCCTATTCTCTTATTGGAGTTGATAAATCTGTTCTTCTATAGATGTTCCCCTATCATCCTCAATGGGATTATTGGTAGTGGACATGAAAACACCCTTTACTCTATCAATGGTAGAGTGAGTGGATGATGATAAGAGTTCTAACAGGGATCCTAGAGATTTAATCCATTGTTTCTAGTGTCTATATGATCTATTATCATTATCCTATGGGATAACAACATGGTTTCTAGAACCCTTTGTAGATTCCTGGTGGATATCTTTGATCCTTTATTCCATTGTTCCAGTGGTTAAAGGTAGGCCAAACTGCTATGACTTAGATGAATGTAGGAGGGTATGATTTCACCCTTCAGTAGCATGCTCATCTAGATCTGATGGGGAGGCTTCAGATCTGATTGATATCATATTGACTAAGACACAAGTAGGATGGTGCTCCTCTTTAAAGGAGTATCTTGTTTGGTGGGTTGGTTCATAGTATACTATTTAAGGGGTCAGTAACCATTATGACTTTTGAGGGTTTTTTCCCATGATGATGAAAATACTAGGGTAAAATATAATAAAAATTACCACATCCCTACAATTTGGGGTACTATTTGAGATTCCAAAGTCACCGAGGCAAGTTGTGATGAAGTCATAGTATCCTGACTAGCGATGATCGGGGATTGATTATGGGACACTATTTGGATACACTGGTGGGACTAAGAAATATTGGTGATAGAAGGGATATAATCCTACTCTGGAGATTCATAGTTTGGATACCCCTGGTGGTCTCTCTTTCTGGGTCACCAAACATGGAAAATTAGTATAGGCACAACTTCATCTTCATCTCCTTATGGAATCATGTACATATGCCAGTAATGATTCTTAGAAAATATGGGAGAAATACTTGGAAGATCCTAAGTGATTGATTTGATCTAATTATTTTCCTAATCCACCTCAATGAGGTAGAGAAGGTGTTCACTATTGTTCTCTAGGGAGAGGCTTACAAAGAGGTTGAACATGGAAGTAAGGGCCACTTTCTCTCCTGTGACCTATCATGGGAAAGATGGTCGGTGGGAACTCATCCTAAAAATATTTCATAGGATAATTCTAGAGTTAGGATAGAGGTTTTTTCATGTTATTCATGGACCATGAATTCCACTAATTGATAAAAAAAAGTAGTGTGTTGGTGATGATGTATGACGGGGACTCAAGATCAAAGAAACTTGTCCAGCAATCTTGGGATCTATTAGAACATTCAATGATTTTATTTTGATTGTAAGGAATATGAAAGTCCTAAGGAAGAAAACAAGACACCTTTTTAGTGAAACATAATATATAAGAGTACACATTCGATCAATAAATTTCACAATTAACGGATAAAGAGGTAGTACCTTCTTTTTACACAAGGTTTAGTGTACTTAAAAAAACATGTCGGGTTCATCATTTTGTTGTGCAATGAGCACATCATAAAATGTCTGGACAGACACTAGGAAATCTACCCTTTTTTACTCTTGGAAGGGACGACATAGTTAAATTGGGTTCACCATTTTTGCTTCATCAAGATTTAATCTGTGTAATGTGTTTTGTTCGACTGTTTGGTTGAGGGATGTTTTAAGACCTCACTCAATATCTCAAATTGGGTTTTCCATTTGTTTAGTCTTTCTCAAAAACTCCCAATGGTTCCTACATCCATAGATGGGTATGGACCTTCTTTCCAAGGGATGACGATCATCTAGGTTTTCAGGACCAACGACTCATGGGGACTCACATTGGTTGAGAGGATGCGAGGTCGGGCTCATCACACCCTTTTGGGGGGAAATATTTCCCACTATAGGAATATATTATAGATTTAAGATAAGTTCATTAAATCCTTCCTAGAACCCAATACAGGACTAGTTACCCCTATGTCAATGACTTGATTATGAACATGCATTGATAGGTACAATTTTGTGCATATCACAGATTCTCTACCGCTCTCTTATTTAATTATGATGCTTTGGGTTATGGCCTTGTTCAATAACTCTAGAGTATATTACCATACAGGGAGGCAGTTGGTGTCTTGGATACAGGATTGAACCTCTACAAGGTGTCCTATTCATCCTATGAAACATAGAGATCAAACCCCATGTAGTTTGTTCGATATAGTTTAAGGTTATATGAATTGAACCATCTATGCAGTTTAACATCATACGGTAAGGATGTGAATATCACTCTTAGATCTCAGTGAAGAATCCTACATATCTTGTTTAAATAGTAATTGGAGTCCATATTGTTCTTGTAATGGGCATCTATGTCATAAGAGATACAATAATAGGGGACCTAGGTAAGACTTATGCATATGAGAGTTCCCTAGATTGTTTCTTCAAGAATGTGGTACCTTTGAGAAAATATGAAATTTAATTAGACTTACATTCCAATGATGGGACCACACTAGTGGAAACCTCAATATAATTTTGATACAATAATTTCTCATCTCCAAGCCCATGTGAGCCATTCTTAGTGTGAGAAATAAGATATAATGTAATATTGGACACATTGCATGTGATTATATCCACATGGGGATTACACATTAAAGTTACCTTTTGAGAGGAATGATTACCCATCTCAAAAAAGATATGGTACATAGATCGGTTCTTAGGAAGGCATCCTATGTATCCCGATTATGGTGGGAATCATAGTTCTTATAGTTAACTTTACCCTTTTACTCATTTATGGGATACGGAAGATGATCATGCTAAAAAACATTATGGATATCATTGATATTTTAGTAATGTTAGAGGATTATAACAAGATGGATTCCCTTTAGTTGGGGAAATTAGGTCGGTAATTGGGGATTACACACTGAGGCTACCCAATTGGTCAGGGCCTACACTCTAAGGATGTCTGATTAATTAGGGGTTTTTCTTTAAGGCTTTCCAATTGGTCGGGGCTTATGTTCTAAGGCTGATTTATTGGTCAACTAATTCTTTATACTATGATGGACTAAATAGAGCATGAAATATGTAGGGTTGCATGAGTGTATGGACCTAGATACTTAGGGACACTTCCCTTATAAAAGGAGTATGTGACTGAAGGTTCTTGGTCGGGGTTCCAATGGCATGAGTCCAAATGGGTCTTTCAAATAAAGTGGGCATGTTATAAAGGATTTTTTTTCATAATTTCTTGTATGACTACTAGACATATCTTGATTGGTCACCGGATATGTTGGGTATCCAATATGACATGATAGACACATATGAGGGTGTTTTCCTGGATTAATTAAATTTTCTTGAATGTATTCTCATAATTAGAACAGGCATGTCCAAGGGAAATCATCTGATCAAAATGGTCATGTCCAATGGTCTTGATCATGATCGAAGTGGACATGATCATGTGTTGTCATATGATCAAATTGGGTCATCTCTGGGATATCACATGACAATGAAAAAATGTCTATGGATAATGTCATGATCACGCTGATATGAAAATGTCCCCTTCACATGATAAAATTTAATTTACTAGGACATATTCACATGACCAAGGTGGACAACTCCAAGGCACTTAAGATGATCAATATTACTTGTCCTTTTCTTGTCACATGAAAAATTAGATATGTTAATGGGTTGTCGTGAGATCAACTCAGCTTGTATTCAGACTATTTCCTGACAATGGTGACATGATAATAAACTATCATGAGGTTAACCCAAATTTTCTAAGGATTGTATTGTGACAAAAATGGCATGTCCAAGGTTACCTAAGGAAATTGCGAGACCATCAAAGTGTCTCACAATCGTGTTTCCTTAAACCATTCATGTGGTGAGGTCTCACAGATATATTTATGGTCTTATGTTTGTTTTAGCAACACAAGTATGGGATCACACTAATTATGTATAGACAATTATCAACCTAGGCAGAAGGGTTCATGGATATTGGGAGGGTCCTCCCATAAGTTCTCCTATGGGTCGAGGCTATGTACATACTGGGGAATTTCTACATATAGGATTCATATAGAGATCCATCCTTTATGAAATTTACATGAACTTAATGAAGCCTTATGAGGGATGTTTTGGTCATGTGCGGGGCTATCTATTGATTCCCCCTACATGGGTGAGGGTAAATCTTTCATGAATAGGGTACATGACATATTTTTTCTCACTTACTCATTGCATGCTCTGCACAGAGGAGGTATCTACGGGGGATGCATTGATGCATCACGAATCATGAAGGCTCTTTATATCGTAAGATTGAAGGACCAGCATGATCTCCTATTTGAGGCTACATGGAGGCATATCATATGTGGAGTACCTTTGTTGGGGACTATCTATCTTGAATCTTACATGGTTATGGGTTTGTGAGATCATGAAGCTCCCCTATTCATGTGATTTACATGTCTCTAAAGAAGGGTACTATGATGGTTTCTTCCATTACAATAAGGACTCGCAGGGGGGGTTTTGTAGGATCAGATGACTACGTAAAAAGTTTCATATAATCACTACGAGACTAAGGTACTCATAAAACTTGTGAGATATAGGGTTGACATGTTCTCTAGCACATACTCTTGGGCACTAGTGTGGGTGCTTCATACATTCTCATCTGCACAAAAAATAATTATCTTGGAGAATTTGTGAGACCAACAACAAATTGTAAGGGATCATGTGAACTAATGGACACCCTACATGAAAAAAATTTCTCATGATGCTCAATTTTTTGTGTGATATTTTATTCTTAAGAAGATCATGCAGCAGATTTTCATCATCACCTGAGTATTCTCTCTGATGGGTGTTGGTTGGCATACTTTATTTCCTCCACAATCCTTCATTTTCATAGATACCTCCCCTCTCTTTTTCACATGGTTTTCCATATAGGAGAGGGGTTTATATAGGCAAAAAGAGGCTAAGTATGATGCTGATTTACATAGGATGAATGTTTCATGCACCAATGAGGCAGTGGAGGTCCAATCTCTTGATCATTTCATCTGATTATGTGATACCTCTATTTATTCCTATGGTGTCATGTGATAACAAAAATATGAATTAATTTAGATGAAAATATGCCATTGGTGGAATGGTTCATAGTTGTTGAACTTCTCATAATGTCTTCAGTGCTCATATTCATTTTGGTCGCATGATCAAAGGATGATCATGCAACAACTTCCAAGCAATGTTGGGTGATCTTGTAGCATGAAACTGATGTCTTCGATCAGAGATCATGGTGGATTTTTTTGGATACCTCATAATTACATGGATATCAGTGAAGGGTCAAATGGATGGTGATGTTTATCACTAATTGATCACAAGAGAGGTGTCTTCGAGTTTCCATGCTAATCCAATCAGTGTGGGAGGTTGAAGATGGAGGTCTCGCACTGCGCGAGATCGGATGAGTTCGAATTAACTAGGCATGAGACGATTTTAGTTTAATTTCACAATACACAAGATCAAAGTAGATGGATAGGATCAGTGGAGGGTGCGATCAGATGGTGCAGATCATTAGAAGGAATGATCAAACGATCCATATTCGATCACCCTAAAAATATCCAATCCCACATCGAATTATCATTATGAATCTCCTCCAGTATATAAGATAAAAAGTGGATTATAATTCATTGATCTGGAAATGGGTTTAGAACCCATACCACATGCATCACTTCCACCCTTAGGCTTTATCCCACCAAGCTTAAGGGTTAGACTATGTGTGCCTACGTGCTCACGAAACAGGGGACCTATACATAGGCCATGTCTGCATGTCATGGGAGCTATTCTTCCTTAACCATTTGATGGCTAGACCAGGATAACTCCCATTGGGTTTGGTCAAACCTTGGTCCCATATGATCCTGTGGTCGATTTGTCCTACCTGGTTAGTGGCTGGCCTTATTTTTTGACAAAGGGAATAAAAAAACCCTTAACTACTAAGAATAAAATTCTTAGTAGAATAAAAGGGTCCCAAAATGATCTTCTCTATATCCAAGTACACTCTTTAAGGATACCATGTAAGCCATATCATATTTTCATATAATCTTCAAACTTATGAAATCTTCAATTTAAAAAACAACTATGGGTGCCAACAATTACATATCCATTTAAAGGCCCACCTCCCATCTTGGATACAAACTATTGAGGAACTATTTTCATCATTTTTAAAATTAATCCCCTATGGTGATGAAAAATTCTCCCAAGTCCCAACTTTAATCTAGGGTAAACATTCTAAAAGAAGCATCTATGGCAGTACAATAATAGAACCCATGTTTCAAATTTGATCAATGTTCATCCTTAACCTATCTACCTATTTTTGCTATCAGTTTAGACTCTCATAGTCATAAATCCCCTTTTTACCACTTTCACTTTCTTGAGTGGAATTTTGAAACCCATGGTATTGGGACCCTGTGTATCTTACAAATTGATTGGGTGTCAAACTCTTGGAATCACACCAAATCAATACCTCATCCTCTTGAGTCTCCTTTATAGTGATTAGTGAAACATTCTCATCCAAAATCATCCACCCTTGTTACAAATATAATGTAATTTAATTATATTCTATTTTTCTATTGTTTACCACACCAATCATGACTCTCATGGGCTTAAAGGCATTGGTTAACTATTTTATTAACATGATTGACATGCGGTGAACTTCTAAACTGAGATATTATCAATGATTACCATAAAATATGATCCGCATTGCCCTTATCTTGCCAACCAGACCCCATTCTGGGGGGGTGAGGTTACCCAAGCATAAAAAACAAACATATTCCATTATTTTAGATGAATATTCAATACATCACACAATAATATATTCTGTATAGTCATAAAGGTTTAGTGTCTTCGAAGACTAGGAACATAATTGATAAAAAACAATTTTTTTTGATATTTTACTGATAATAGATGATATAATTTCCTCACATTATGATAAATATGTTCAATTATGAAATATTTAGGATTAGATCATTCATTTAAAAATTTGATGAAAATTCCAGTTTTACCCTTTTAAAATTCACTGTAGTATTTCGGGCATAAATATTTTTATGTAAATTATTTGGACTTAAAATTTTGTAACTGTGTTTTCGACTTAATGGGATATAAATTCTATTCTGGACGTGTGAGTTGGATCATTCATTTGAGTGGAGTAAATTGGCCATGGAGACAAAGATGGACTGAACTATCCAGATTGTAAATCACTTCACAATTTGGGTTGTATCTTCTTCTTATAGGCTTGGATTGGGCCCAAATTTTGAGGGAAGATCGGGGACATGATTATACAGAAATAATCCCCCTATAAGTCTGGCTAATTCATGCGTTTTGGAGGTCAACTATGCAGTGCAATTGGGATTAAAATATTTGGCCGAATTTCCCTTTCACATTTAATAAAGTTTTGTAACCCTATCCTTCCACAAATCTATTTAAAGGATGTTTTCACTATTTGGGAGGGCTGTTCAAGTATTTGGGAAGGTTTGGATGAAATTTTGTCTCTTGGGAGCCCCTAAAAACTCCTGGAAGAAGTAAGTCTTTGTGCAAACATCTCTTCCAAAAAGGCTCTCCTCTCCCACCTCCTCTTTGTAATTCTTTTCTTTCATGTTTGTATCCTGAATTTTTCTTCAATTAATATTATGTGTTCTTAACATTTCTTATTCTATTAATCTTTATCATTGGATTGGAATCAAGAGTGGAGATGAGATTGGGTTCTACCCTTTCAATCCTTGCTCATGCAAAACGTCTCTACGATGACCACACCGCCCATGGAAGAGTAGTTTTCTTAGTGATCAATCTATCTTCAACCCTCTTCATTTAATTATTTTGAAAAATAAAGATAATATAATTCAATTAATATGATCCATGAATTATGTTTTTAAATTATAATAAAATAAGCAAGAAATTGAACAATTAACACAAAAAAACATGTGGTCGAGATTTTGTGTAAATTGTGAGAGCGCGATCTTAATCGGTAATACAAGACCACACATGATAAATTTGTCGAGTTAAAATATAATTCCCAAACAAAATTAATACTCATTTACATAATGGATATTTAATATAATTAACCACTTACCATAATCTAACCTTAGAACAACAATCAAAGTAGGGTGTTGTGATTGCGTTTTCCGTAGCTTGCCTAGGGTTTAAGTAATTTCATCTTTATGGTTTAGTTAACTCTCGTAGGGTTCAATGGTTAACAAATTAGGGGATCATAATTTAGTGGATATTGATTTAAATGATAATTATTAATAAGTAAATGAAGAGGTAAACTTAAATCGATTACCTCTTTTAAAATATTTTCTAATAAAAACATATTCTCGTTGCATCTTTTTAATCAAACTTTATTTCAAAATTAAAAACAAAAAAAATGCAATCTTCATCCAAAAAACTTATTCAAGTTTTATAAATGATAAAAAACCCACCATCCTTTAATGTAGTGTTTTAATTATATTCTATTTTATTTTTATAATACCTTTAAGATGTTGTTTTAATTTACTTCCCCCATTGAGAGACGACCTTGGTCAGCCACTCTACTGCACCTAAATACCCAAGAACCACTAATCATTTGAGGGATCCCATGACAACGCCTTTAAAATTGGTGCCATTTCCGGGGAGGCAAGTAATTATTTCAACCAATTAGAGGTAGTTATTTTATTTTGCATTTTATTCACTTCCTCTCTTCTTTCTACCTTATTTACCCAATCTGAATTCTTTTTTTTTTCATCTTTTATTTTCTTCTACTTATTTTTGGACGATCAACTCAAACTTCTAATTTTTATTTTACTATGGTCCACTTTCTTAATTTTCATTTTTATTTGATTTATTACATGAAATAATCTCAATGATCTCTTAGATCTTGACCCTAATATTGAACACAACCTTAGGGATCGAATCAGACATTCTCAGTCTGCAGGAAGTTTCAACATTCAAATAGTTGTAGAATTTCTCAACTCCAAGAACATTGAAATTGGAAACAATTATAATTACAACATAAAACAAGAACCAATGTATGAAAATAATGGAAATGAAATTAATAGAACTATTAAAGAATTGGTTGCACCAGATATTAGCTATCAACCAAATTGTATTGCATACCCGAATCTCAAATCAGACTTTGAACTCAAATCTGGGATAATTCATCTTCTTCCAAAGTTTCATAGATTATCTAGTGAGGATCCAAAAAAACATTTGAAAGAATTTAATGTGGTTTTCTCAACCCTTAAACCCAGAAATTTTTCTAAAGATCAAATAAAACTAAGAGAATTCCCATTCTCACTTGATGGAGCTGTGAAAGACTGGATGTATTATTTACTACCTAAAGATGTAACTTGTTGGAACGATTTGAAAAGTCTTTTATTGAAGAGATTTTTTCCAGCATCAAGGACCACTTCCATTCATAAGGAGATATCGGGGATTATGCAATCCCAAGGGGAGTCAATGTTTCAGTATTGGGAGCGATTTAAGAAGTTGTGTGCAAGCTTCCCACATCACCAAATCAGTGAGAAACTCCTCATCCAATACTTATATGAAAGACTCACACCTATGGACAGGATCATGGTGGATTCCGTGGTTAGAGGAGCATTGGTGGACAAGACACCAATATTTTCACATGCGTTGATCGACAAAATGGCCCAAAACTCCCAATAATTTTGCGATCGAGGTACACCACATGTCAGGGGAGTACATCAGGTAAGTCCTTCTTTTCTTGAGAGTCATTTGATTGATACCAAGTTTGAAGAATTGAAAACTATGGTGAGGCATATTTCTTTGGAACAAAATAAATCCCAACCCCCTCCTTCAAGGCTTTGTGGTATTTTCACTGAGACAAGCCACCCAACTGACTGTTGCCCACAACTATAAGAGACAGAGGATTGCACATCAGTATTCCTAGGGAGACCATATCAAAAACCACAACCGAAATACCCCCAAAAGAAGTTTGATTCATTTTCTCCAACATATAACCAATGGTGGAAGGATCAATCGGACATGAGGTATGGCTTTGGACAACAACAAAGGCCCCCTTTTCAACAAAACTTCCAGCAGCCTCCACCTTACCAGTAGGGTTTCCAACAACCCCAAAGAAGATTTGAAGCCCAAGCATCAACAATCCAGCAACAAGGGAATCCCCCACCCAAGGTAGATTTTAACATTGATGACCTTTTTAAGGAAATTGTTATTAATCAACAGAATAAGTTAGAGAGTCAAGGTTCGGAGCTGATGGAGTTGAAAAATCAAATGAGACAGATTTCCACTGCCCTCCATGAACTGGTAAGTAAGAATTCTGGAAATATACCATCCCAACCTACTCCAAATCCCAAGGGGAATTTCAGTGCCATCACATTGAGAAGTGGGAAGAAAACAATAGATACATATGCACCTATCGTTCCATTGGGATTCACCTCAAATTTGGAAAATCCTCATTCCATACCAACTGATGAGAAATACAAGGAGAAAGATAAAGGTAAAAAAAATATTGATGATGTTCATCCTAAACCACTTCCATTTCCAAATAGGGTTGTACAAACTAAGAATATGGCTGAGGAGGTGATGCAAAAGGAAGTTTTGGATACATTCAAGCATGTGGATATCAACATCCCTTTACTTAAATCCATCAAGAAAATCCCAAGGTATGAAAAATTATTAAAAGAACTTTATACCAATAGAAGAGGGATAAAGGGAAATGAGAGGATAAATCTTGGAAGAAATGTTTCATAACTCATAACACCAACTCTAGCAATGTCGAACAAGTGCAAGGATCCATGGACATTCACCATCCCATGCACCATAGTGGAGTTGCACTTTTCTGGTGCACTTTGTGATTTGGGATCTTCCATAAATGTGATGCCTCACTCTGTATTCTCTTCTTTACAGGTTGGTGAGATGAAACTGACAAGAGTAGTGGTGTAGTTGGAAAATAAAGCTACAACATATCCAGCAAGAGTTATTGAGGATGTACTTGTCTGGGTAAGAGACATGATCTTTCCAGTAGATTTCTACATGCTTAACATGGAGGATGATTAGGTATGTTCTCATATTCCCATTATCTTAGATATACCCTTCCTCAACTGAAAAAACTATCATAAAGTCAATGAGGGTACACTTTCCATGTAATTTCGGGATGAAGTTGTGATTTTTAATGTTATGGATTCCATGAAGTACCCCTCAGAGGATCATTCTGTATTTTTTATCTCCCATTTTGAACCACAAAATTAAAACCACATGGAGTTTGATTGTTCTATTCTTAGGGAGATTATGAGTATTGGTTCTATTTTTATGTCTAAGAGTACTTCCACGCCTATTTCTAATACACAAGACTCTCTTAGATTTGATTTTGAAATGGAATCATATTCTGATTTTAATCATGTGAACTCTAATTATAACATGGTTGTTGAGTATGGTAATGGATTTGATGATTTATTCTCTTATTTTGATGATGTATATTCTGATACTGATGCTATTTGTACACATATTTCAATTCCTTCAATGTCTCCATCCATACACCACCCCCTTAATTGGATCTTAATCCATTTCCACCAAATATCAAATACTCATACTTGTTGAGTGGAAAGAGATTACCTATTATAATTTCTAATAATCTACCTTTTTAACATGAAGAAAAACTTTTGAATATTTTGAGGGAGAACATTAAGGCAATCAGGTGGACCTTGGCTAACATATCAAGTATTATCCCCTCCATTTTCATGGATAGGATTCTCTTGGAGGAAGGGGATAAACCGGTTAGGTAGCCACAAAGGAGACTCAATCCAACACTTTTGGAGGTTGTTAAAAAGGAGGTTAAAAAATTTCTCGAGGCAGGTATAATCTATCCCATTTCATATTCCCAATGGGTGAGTCCTATTCAGGTTGTGCCTAAGAAAAGTGGTGTTACAGTTGTAAAAAATGATAAATAGGAGTTCGTTCCGATGAGGGTACAAAACGGTTGGCGTGTATGTATTGATTATAGGAAACTAAACAAATCCACTCGCAAAGACCATTTCCCCTACCATTTATTGATCAGATGCTTGAGAGACTAGTTGGGAAGACACACTATTGTTTCTTGGATGGATTTTTTGGATATTTTTAGGTTTCTATAGCTCTGGAGGATCAATATAAGACTACATTAACCTATCCGTTTGGCACTTTTGCCTACCGAAGGATTCCATTTGGACTTTGCAATTCCCCAGGTACCTTCCAAAGATGCATGGTGAGTATTTTTTATGATTTTATTGAAACACACATGGAGGTATTCATGGATGATTTTACAGTGTATGGGTCTTCATCTGATGAATGTCTAAGTAGTTTGGGAAAGGTGTTGAATCGTTGTATTGAGAAGAATCTAGTATTGAACTTTGAAAAGTGTCATTTCATGGTAGAGCATGGCATTGCCTTAGGGCATGTAGTGTCAAAACATGGAATAGAGGTTGATAGATCTAAGGTAGATATTATTTCATCCTTACCATATCATTCATGTGTGCATGATGTTAGATATTTCCTAGGGCATGCATGATTTTATCGGTGCTTCATTAAAGATTTTAGTAATATTGCTCTTCCTATGTCATGATTTCTTCAAAATGATTTTAATTTTGCATTTGATGATTCTTTCAAGAATTTCTTTAATGAGATAAAGAAGTGTCTGACCACTCCACCGATCATACAGCCCCCATAGTGGGATATTTCTTTTGAGCTTATGTGTGATGCCTCCAACTTCGCAGTTGGAGATGTATTATCTCAGAGAGTGGAGGGACGTTCAAATGTAATTGTGTATGCATTGAGGACACTAGATTCATCCCAATAAAACTACACAACCACAGAAAAGGATTTTCTTGCTTTTATATTTGCTTTAGATAAATTCTGCTCATATTTATTGGGCTCTAAAGTAGTTTTTTTCTGACCATGTAGCTCTGAGGTACCTCTTGAAGAAGCCAGACGCAAAACCCAGGCTAATCCGATAGATTCTCATTCTTCAAGAAATTCAAATTAAGATAAAGGAAAAAAAGGTTTAGAAAACATGGTGGTGGACCACATGAGTAGGCTTACTCACACACCATAGGATGACACCTTGGACCAGGTACCACTTCGGGACACTATTCCCAATGAGCATCATTATTCAATCTTAGGTACACATCCTTGGTATGCAGATTTAGTAAACTATCTTGTTTCCTATGAAATCCCTGTAAATTTAAAGAAACATCATGTTCAAAAATTAATGAGTGAGTCAAGATTTTATGTTTGGGATAATCCATACTTATGGTGCATGTGTAGTGACCAAGTTATTAGGAGGTGTGTTCCTGATCATGAGTTTGAGTCTGTTCTACAATTCTGTCATACACTTGCTTGTGGTGGACACTTTGGACCTCAATAGATAGCTAGGAAAATTTTAGACTCTAGATTATATTTTCCTATCTTATTCCATGATTCTCATGTGTATTGTAAGTTGTGCTCATGTTTCCAACATACAGGAAACATTTCTAGGAGACACGAGATTCCCCAACAACCCATACTATTCTGTGAAATTTTTGATGTTTGGGGCATAGATTTTATGGGTCCTTTTTCTAGTTCATTTGGTTTCTTATATATTTTGATTGCCATTGATTATGTGAGTAAATGGGTGGAGGATAAGGCCACCAGGTATGATGATTCTCATGTTGTTGTGGACTTTGTCGAAGCGCAGATTTTTTTCAGGTTTGGAGTACCGAAGGCCATCATCAGTGACCAAGGGACACACTTCTGCAATCAAAATTTGGATTCTATCCTTAAAAAGTAAGGAGTGACACACAAAACGTCAACACCATACCACCCCCAAACAAATTTCCAAGGTGAGGTTTCAAATCATGAGTTGAAACAAATTTTAAAAAAAACTGTGTAGCCAAATAGGAAGGATTGAAGAAAGTGCTTGGATGATGCGCTATGGGAATATACGATAGCATACAAAACTCCCATCGGTATGTCCCCATTTCAGATTGTTTTTGGGAAAGCATGACATCTCCCTGTGGAAGTTGAGCATTGGTCTTATTGGGCTATAAAGAAATGCAACATGGATTTCGCCCAAGATGGAATCCAAAGGAAGCTGCAAATTCAAGAGCTTGAGGAGATTTAATTGTCTTCATATGAGAACTCAAGGATCTATAAGGAAAGATCCAAAGTAGGTCATGACAAAATGATCCAACAAAGGGAGTTTCATTTTGGAGAGAAAGTCCTTCTCTATAGTTCACAGCTGACGTTGATGCCTAGTAAGTTGCATTCGAGGTGGTTAGGTCCTTATGTTGTAACAAATATTATTCCTTATGGTGAAGTGGAGATCACACAAGAGGACATAGGAAGGAGCTTTACAGTAAATGGGAAATGTTTTAAGAGATACATTGTGGGACTTCCTACTGATGTAGTGGATTTTATCACACTGCATGACCCCATCATCACTTGAGCATATCAGGCTGTTCCTAACCCTTTAACTTTTTTATTATTTTTCCTATTTAAAATTATACATTTCATGTGAATATATCATCTCATGGGTTCACATTGAGGACAATGAAATATTTTAATTTTGGGGGAGGGATCCTTTTAGTTTATTAATTTCAATTGTTTTCATATTAAAAAAAACAAAAAAAATGTGTTTTTCAAATTTTTTGTGTTTATTTTTTAGTTTTTATGTGTTTTTGAAAATTTTGAGTTGAAATTATTCCCATAACCATTTTTAAATCCATATCAATAAGTGAAACAATTTATCCCATTAAATTGAGCTTAAATAAATGGTGAAAATAACTTTGTTTCAAGTTCAAATCTTTAGTAATTTCATGAAAAGTACTCTGAATTTTGAATCTCATGCCACATCTCACTGTCTTTATATTTAAAATCACATTCCTGTGAGGCTTCTAAACCATTCTTTTCATATTTGTTTCCCTCATAATTTGGGGATGACCTCCTTGATTGAAGGTTCAAACATTCCAATCGGTTTCTAATGGGTTTGTTCATAGAACCAGAAACATCCAATGATTCCACATCCATTTGGACCTACATTCCAAAGGTAGGCTCTCATTAGTTTGTGGACTGATGAGGCTTAGGAATTTTCATTGGTTGAGAGGATGGGAGGTCAGAATCATCACACCTTTTTTAGGGGAATTATTGTCTACTCCGGGACTCTCTTTATAGATTTAAATTATGTTCGTGAATCCTTATTACATTACCAAGTATAAAATGATCTTTCCTTCAGATCTGACAATCAATGATTAAATATGTAGGAAATTTAGAGAATCATTTATATGTATTCGAGGTTCTTCATCGATAGAGAATCATCTTTATTTATTAGAGATTCTTGGACAATGGTATCCTTCGACACATTTATATAGAAGTTTCTCGGTCATTATGATGACCATGCTGGTTTTAAAGCCACTCAGTGGGGAAGTTGATGTTTATTTTCATTCAGAAGGACATGGATTATTTCATAGTTGGGATCGAACCCGCAGATGGGCTACCTATGTATCCTTTGTTTAGAAAAGGAATCAGAACCCACGTAGTTCGATTAAGGGAGTATGATGTTTATGATTGATGGCTCAAAGAAGGATTTCATAATTACTTTTACACTCTAAGCTTATGTTAGTCATGCTCGGTGTAAGAAACAAGAGGTATTGGTAAAAACCAGACAATTGTGCCATGAAAGATGCAATCATAAGAAATAATGTGGGGCTTATGTATGTATGACTGCCCAGGTAAATGAATATTAGGATTTACTTCAGGGAAGAAATCCAGGAATAGGGTCCATAAAGGTATATGTGCTTCATGGAGATTTAAATACTCTAACTTGGGGATTACTCCTAAAAAGGAGGCCCAAATTAGAAGATGACTTATGATTGGTTTTTACTCCTGAGAAGGAATCCCAGATCAAAGGTAAATTAGGACTTGTTAAGAAAACTTAAGACTGGGGCTTACTCCTGAAAAGGAGGCCCAGGTTAAGGGACTTGAAAAATTAAGGGACTTGGGGATTACTCCTAAGGAGGATGCCCATATTTGAGAATTATGACTAGGGATTATTCTTGAAAAGGAGGCCCAGGTTAATGAGTTCTCTCATCTTAAATGATGAGGTTGAATGAATGAAATCTCAGTCTTTAGTGACATAAAGATGTGTAAATCACTAGGTTTTGAGAGATATTCCACATAATTCCTTTCAGATAAGGAAGTCAAATCAAGAAATCATGCCATAAATGGATTTGAAGAGTGTCTTGAATACTGAATCTTGAATAGGAGAGGTGGAATGGAATAAGAGGGGTGAAATGGGAAAGAAGGGCACCCAAAAAGGCAGAGGTGCGCAAGTCCTGGCAGGCGCGTAGGTACTGCGTCGGCGCGCAAGTCTTGATCGCACAGGTATACCTGCGCGACACATGGGTACCTGCGCATTTGTAAACCAGCATGGTAATACTTGGGTGATCCTTGACCAATGCCTTTAGAATTATCATGAGGTACTTTCAGAAGAGAGGCGCGCAAGTTTTGGTGAGGAAGTAGGGCGGCGTGAAAGTATGTTCATTTCCCTTAAGGGTAAAACACCTTAGGCGCGCAAGTATTAGTGAATTCTAACACTTATAACTTATTCCTCTTGTTTAGACCTTCCATTCTATGTAATGAATTACCTTAGAAGTGTTCAGAAGACCTGAAGAAGAGACTTGGGCGTTCAGAGCTCTAAATCTGAATTCTGGAAAAAATCTTCCCTGAATGGGGGGCCCACAGGGTCTATTTATAGGCTGAAGAAGACCCCGGGCAGTTATCCTTTAGGGCGTGCAAGTCACTTGCATGACCATTAGGCATCGCGCAAGTGGACTTGCACGACAGTGATCGAACTTTCACGACACATGTGCTTTTCAATATTTGTTCACGCCTTTGTCTATTTTTGATGTTTTCATCAAAGGATGAATCAATTTGTGCTAAGTCATTTCCCTTTACATTCTTTTTAGACAATGTGATGAAAAAAGATCATGAACAAAAGTCCCCCCTCAGAGTTGGATCCGAAATAAATGAAGATGTGCCTCTGAGGAAAAGAAGAAAACCAAAGGAAATGTGGCACGCAAGTCTTTCAGTGCACAACACTTGGCGCGTAGGTTCGAGTCGCGCAGGGCTGGAGCGCACTGGATAGAGCGCGCTGGGTGTAGGCGCGCAGGTGGGCCGCCTGGCCTATAAATACACGGTCATTTTCCATGCATAGTATCAAATTCCAGATTCTCGAGATCTCGCCGTACAGGTCCCCTTTGCCGTGCAAGTTGCTCATTTTCTGATGTTTCTTCATTTTCGAACTGTTTTCAAGGTAATAGGTCTTATGCGATGATACTTGCATGCCAAAAACTTGCGCGACACATTAACACTTGTGAGACACATCCATGCTTGTGCGCCAAGTTTAGACTTGCGTGCCTTAATTCCTTAGCCATTTTTCTGAAATTCCTTCACAAATTTTATGAAAAAACCAACTTACTGAAAAGTTAATTTATTCAAATTTTGTGTTGAATCAATGGCTCTTAGAATCGGAATAGTTGATTAAATGTCTAGCAAGTGGATTGATGATATGATGAACATCATTGGCCACGATTATTATACCATCAAAGATAGAACTCTTCCGGATTTCGCTAAGTATCTGAAGAAATATCATCACGACTTCCCCCAAAGCACTTATCTCCCTTTATATGGCTATGGTCATCTGTGAGAAGTCACTATATTCCAGAAGCAAAGAACTATCTTCCATTTTCATGGTTTCAAAATTATACTAACGTTTCTTCAGAAAATATCTCATGTGGAGGAGGATTTAAAAATGCTGGAACAGTGGAGAAGGCGCACATGATGCATCATAGCCCTTGTACACCAGATTTAAAACCTCATATGCCTGAGCTGTGACCACATTGTTATCCTTCAATCTTCCAAAATGCTCAGATGGATCAATCTAAAGGCTGAAAGAAAATTTGGGACATCCATCCTGGGGGAGGTGTGAAGCCAACTTGTATGTGGGCATACTGGGTGCGACAAACCTGTTCAGATTTTGTCAAGGATCTGAAAGGAGTGGCAATATATGAAGCTGTTTGGGTTGGGAAAACATATGTTTACAGACATGATAACTTTGTGCCGGAGATACTCAGCCACTGGAGCCCAGAAACTAATTCTTTCCATCTGACTCATGGAGAAGTAGGTATCAGTTTGTGGGATGTCCACAAGATCTCAGGGGCTCCAATTTTGGGTGATATGTATGATGAATTCATTCCTCCCAAGGTGACTTGGAATGATTCATAAAAGACTCCTACTTTAACTCGGGAATTATTTAAGATCTTCCACGGGCTCAAGAGTTTAGAGACCTCGTTAACTCATTCTATAAAGGATATTCATCCAGAGGAGTGGATGAATATATTTCTTATTGAGAAGAAAGAGAAGGATCCAAAGGAGAAGGAGCCGAAGGAGAAAAAATCCAAGAAAAAGAAATCCAAGGATAAGAGGCCCAAACGTCCTACTACCTGCCCAAAACCTGAGAAGAGGGGTGCTCCTGGCACATTCTGGCCAACTCTAGAAGCATGGGAGCTTGAGAAATGGGGATATGAGGTGAATCAAAGTATTCCAAAGAACACTCTTATGGAGAGATTCTTGGCTTTATGGCTCAACGTTTATCTTTTTCCAGTCACGGGTTCGAAGGGAGGCGTTAGGTCAGGGACCTTCGTCATTGCAGAAAAATTGGCTGAGGGAAAAATGGTTGGGTTGGCTACCCCCATTTTATCAAAGATTCACAGGAGTTTACTTCATGGGTAAATCTCCTTTAATAATAGTGGGACCATTCAAAGTTTTATGGGGATGGATTACCACTCACTTCCGGAATTACAATGTAAAGAATGGATTACAAATTCCTAGAAGTTCTTTCAGTCCGTCAGTGCATGAATTCTCTGGAGTTGCTCCATTAGATGTTAATGCCTATGACATGAAAGTGTGGCTAATAATGTTTAAGGAATTAAACTTCTTTCCCTATTGAAATCTGCCAACTAGACGGTTTGTTGATGATGGAACAACCCATTTGGATCTGAGGGCATACATGCTAGCTTGTAGAGATGGTGTTCTAGTTTCCAGGATTGATGGATAAATTATATGCGAGGCCTATGCTCCATATAGATTTGCACGCCAGTTCAATTGTCTGCAACAAATTTCTGTATCTCCCCCAGTACATGTCAGGTTAGAGCAACATTCAATGGTTGCTCGGAAACTGTGGCTGCTGACGTCAAGGGAGAAGACTGGGGCGGTATTTGATCTACCAGTTGAAAAAGAGGCACATAACTTGACTACATATTATGCTGAGCAATGGATAGCATCATACCCAAAAGGGGTATTGAGTCACCCAGTTTATCAGGTGGGAAAAAGGAAGAGGACTGTAGAGAAAGAAACCCTTCCTCATGAAGGTGATGCTTCCCCACCTGAAGATGATTTGCCAGACTCCTCCTCTAGGACTGATTCACCAGATTCCCATGATGGGGATAATGGGGCACAACAAGTGGAAAAGTGGCCTCATGTCCGATATAATCCTCCGGTCAGAATCAAGAGACCTACTCCATCAACTCCTGGTGAGTTACTTCATTGTGGTAATTTAATCACTCCTACTTTATAAAGCAATAAGTCTTATTTTCTTATTCCATGTCTACAGTTGCAGGAGCTGGGAAGAAATTGAATTCAAAGACTGTAGGACCTTCCTCGCAGCCATCATATCTAAGACCAGAGGCTGTCCAGTTATGGCAGAGTTTGTACTGTGGTAATGAGACCGCCTAGCTGGATTTGTGTGAGGGCCTACAACTTCCTGGAATAGGGAATCTTCTGGATTCTACAGATATCCAATATTAGGATAACCCCAATGAAGTGCAAGCTTACATCATAGAGCTGGAAATGCTCATATATTCCACTGATGAGTCTATTCCTGTCACCAGGCGGGTGAAAGAAAAGATTGATCGTGGCACCACTGATGGGACTGGTGGTTCTGGAGATGAGGAGTGGCATGATTATGTGGCTCCTGAAGATGTAAGTTTTCTTTATTTATTTGCTTTTCAACTTGATTCCAGTCTAAGCTTTGTTACTTAAGGAAGTTATTTTTTTCATCTCGTAGCTTGCAAAGAAAGGAACTAAGGTTCCTTCACCACAGTATAGCCCTGGTGGTACTACCATCGGGACTGCTGCTGACTCTCCTCACGAACCGGGTGAGATATCTCCAGGTCAGCAGGCCATGAATGAGGTGTTGGACATAGCTTTTCATTCTCCAATCTAGGTTCCAATAAGGGAGACTGCCGATACTCCCAAAAAACCAAAGAAGCAAAGGCAACGAAGGAGGAAGTCCACAGCTAAACGCTTCATTAAAAGTGGTAATTATTTTAGGTAATCATGAGTCTATACCCATTAACAGGTTGCTCATATCTGGGGATTGTAGGGGCTTCTTCAATTTCCCCCATGAGGGAAAGGACTGATCCTCCCTTAAGGACCACAGAGGGTACTGTGGAACAAACGAAAATTCAGGATGACTTGGATGCTTCTGAAAAAGAGCCAACATCTATTCCCAGTATCCCTCCTGCTACTGTTGCAAGAAGAGAAGAACCTATTTCTGGTAAGTCAACAATGCTTCATAATGATGAACGAAACAACGACTGACTTCCATTCTGTGATACTTCAGGTTCAATTCCTACATTAGAGCTTCTGGTGGCTGTTTCAACTGATGTCGTGATTTTATCCGAAGATGTTGTCCAGGGTCAGGGGCTGCAGGACGTAAGTCATCAAGAAGACACATCAAACTCTCCCACTGGTGAGACTAACCAGGACTCTGAAATATAATTGGATGAAATGATGAATCATGTCATTTATTTCGAAGAATTTTATGATCATGCTAGGTTGTCATGTGATTTAGAAGACCTTGGGAATGAGTGTTATCCTTCGCCCAGTAAATTTTCTTATAATTTAAACTTCTAATCATGACTGAAAATAATATGCAGTTCCATCCATAGAAGCTGCTGAACTGCCAATTCTTGAAGAGGGTGTGGACATTGATGTCAACCCTGCCATTGCAGAAACATTAGCTTAAGTGAAGTTAAACCCAGTAAACCCTCATGAGACCCATCTTGAATATCCTGTTGAAACTTGGAAAGATGGGGAGGAGTCTTATCAGGTTGCTGATCCACCATCGGGTAAGGGATAACAATATTTGTGATTGTACTTAATTTTCAAGACAATCAATTCTTTTGTTATCTTTTGAAGCTAACCAAATCTTTCAATTAATCATGCAGGGCCATCAACTGCAGTGGCTAGATCTGGAGGTGAGGCCTCAGCCTCTGCCCCAATGGGAATTGAAAGCGAAGAAGCACATGTTAGGGGGGAAAGAGCATAACAGGGCACTTCCTTAAGTGCATTAATCCCAGATTACATGCCCCCCTATGATGATGATGTTGAATCAGACCCAGAGGTGCTTAAAGCATTCATATTTTCACGACGCATGGCATGGAACAACATATAGAAAATCATATTTGAGGTGCCTTTAGAAGAGCCATCATCGAAGATCCCTTGATTGTCATCCTAGTTTATGATTCTAGGAATTGGCGGTTTTAGATATGAAAAGATCCATGCCGTGGTGAAACAGGTCATCTTCAGGAGGGAGCAGGAGAAAAAGTGTCGTGAGGATCTGACCAGGGTGAAACTGTTAGTTAACATCGGTGAATTTGAGGCTGCGGTATCCCGAGATGAGGCTGATTATGCTACCAAGATGAAGGAGCTGAAGCATAAAATCAAAGAAAAAGTCGTCCAGCAGGTGCATCTCCAGCAACAGTTAGATGTTGTTACTGGGGAACTTGATCAGATCAATAATTCATTGGAGGGAGATCAAATGAATGGTATGAAATCCATTGCAGATGCCAAGAAGGCACTTCATCAAGCTGAGAAGAGTGAAGCTGGTCGAGTGCACGAGATTCAAGTAGCTGCTGATGAATCCTGGGATGCTGTACATCAGGTGAAGACTTATGTTGACAGTCTTTTGTAATCTCCTGAAAAAGAGAAGAGGCTCCAATATGTGGATTCCCCTCTAATTCTTGTGCATCAATGAAGAGTACTTTTATCTTCAATCATTTATGCTTGTATTCTTTCACTAACTGCTTTAAATATTACCTAATCTAATGGGCCTAGTAAGCATAGTTTGATTTTTACTAGGATTAATATAAATAACCCTACAAACTTTAAAACTCTTAATTTCTCAATATTACCCAAATCATACAAAATGTATGTTTAGTGAGCTGGAACTTGACTTTTATTCAGAGTTCCCTTGTCTTTTTTGGGTAGTTTAATGTCATTCACGTAAGACATAAGGAGGATAATGTTTAAGGTCGAAATAACTTTGACCAAAATGGATTAAAATTGAATCAATTCCTTGACAATTTATCTGAAAAAATATTAGCATACTCAAGTATGATGGGGAAAAAATGTAAACTATGACATAAGAATATTTGAATATGAGGAATGATATGAAAAAGAGCTAAAAGGAATCAGAAGAAGTAGTTTCCAAGAATGAAGTTACTATTATTTAACAAACCCGTTAGGGGGTTGAATTATGCAGGGCCTTCTAAGGGAATTGGATGCATAGTCAAATAACAGTATATTTTGGCTGACAAATTTGTTATGTGGACTGTTTATGCAAGGCCGCCTAAGGGCACGTGCTGCATAGTCAGGAAAAAGAACTCTCAGAAATTTACCTTTCTACTGCTAAAAGCCAGTGAAAGTTTATGAAGATTCAAATTTTCCAAAGAATAGATTTTGTTATATGGAAAGAGGTACTTGAATATGGAGAAGATATTTCCAAACAAGATTATCGAAGAACTGGATGGAAATCACTCCTACGAAAGTCTGACCCAAATGTAGGGAAGGAGAATATAAACCATAGACTTGAATACTTTCAGATCATGAAAAGGATATGGGACAAATATGTTAAGGATGGCTATTTTTGTGGATCCCTACATACTTTCATTTAAGACCAATAAGGGCAAAAGAGGATTTCTTCCCAAGAATGGAGTTACCAATATCCGACAAACCCATTAGGGGGTTAAATTATGCAAGGCCACCTAAGGTAATTGGATCCATAGTCAGATAATAGTATCTTTCGGCTGACAAATCTGTTATGGAGACTGTTTATGCAAGGCCACCTAAGGGCACGTACTGCATAGTCAGGTAAAAGACCTCTCAGAAATTTGACATTTTAGTGACTAAAAGTCAAGAAAAGGGTTATGAAGATCTGAAAATATTTAAGGTTAGGATTATGACAGATAAATATGGGTATTTTCCAATGTATACAAAGATACACAGATCAATGCTAACCATAATCATGTTGTGGCTGGGTCCTGAATGGAAATGTTGGACTTCACTACGTATCCCATAAGGATGGGAATCAAGCCATACGTAGTTCTTGAACTACAGTTTAACATCGTGTGGGACAAAAGGATTAGAGATCTTAGTTTAGGGTCATAGAGCTTGGACCATTGTAAGAAATACACAGTGTGTGCTTTCATGAGTAATTTTCAGCCAAGGGACTGAAAGTGGAATTTGGGGTTAGGCCCAAAGACTTCGGGCTGGATTCGAGGGACACTCGAATGTTCCTACGTATCCCATAAGGATGGGAATCAAGCCCACGTAGTTATAGAAATACCCTCTGTACAAATTTGGTTCATACATGTGAAGGGTGAAAGGGGACTTTAGTACAATGAAGGTTTAACCCAAGATAAAAGGTTTGTGCATTTCCATGTATGCACATAGTCTTTGAAATGAAACATTATTGAGAAATCAATGTAAATAATGGTTCTTTCTTAGGTGAGGTTATCAAAGAATATTGTAGTTTATTGTCATACTGGAAAAAAGTGTTGTATAGTTTAACGTCGTATAACAAGGAAGAAAGTGAACCAATGTAAAGATATTGATTCTAAGGGAGGGTTCACGAATCAACATCGTATGAGATGGATGTGAACCGATGTGAAGAGATTGGTTTTGGGATTGACCCTTGGGAGGTTTCATACATACCCAGCCTGGAAGGCAAGGATCAAAGTCCACGTAGTTCAATTAAAGAATGAATTAATGATTAAGTTGTTCTTGGGGACAACGACCTAAAAAATGATGTTGGGACTTATGCGTGGTTAGCGGCACAGAGAGAGTGTTATGGTTGAAATTTTCTCTAAGATAACATGAGTCAAACTTGGTGTGAGAAACAAGAGGTAACAACAACCTTAACGATGCACAGTTTAATATCATGTAGGACATATAAAGAGACTATGCAGTTTAAAGTCTTATAGTTAGGACTATTGGTGCTGCACAGTTTAGTGTCATGTAACAGGGACAAAGTACAGTTTAATGTCATGTAGGATGTATCAAAAGACTTTCTGTACAGTTTAGCATCATGTAGTTAGGACGATGGAGACAACACAGTTTAACGTCATGTTGGACAAAAAGACGACTATGCAGTTTAATGTCATGCAGTAAGGACAAAAGAGTAGACCATTTAACGTCATGTTGGACGTATTAGGGACTTTTTTCATATTTTAACGTCATGTTGGACGGAAGGGGGACTGTGCAGTTTAATGTCATGCAGTGAAGACAAATTAGGGAAATTTTTTTCCCCACAGTTTAACGTCGTGTGGGACGAAATTAATACAAATAGTTTAAGGTCATATGTATGGACCCTGGATGATGCAGTTTAACGTCTTGCTGGACGTAAGGGACTTGCAAATAGTTTAGGGTCATATGCATGGACCGTTGATGATGCAGTTTAACGTCTTGCTGGACGGTGGTGCAGTTTAAGGTCATACCGGACCATGGATGATATATTTTGTGTTTATACAAAATACTTCTTCAAAAATCTGGCATTGGTTGGAGTAGTGATGAGTTCTCCATCCATTGAGATTAATGAATAAGCTCCATTGGAGTAGACATTATGTATTGAGTAAGGTCCTTCCCATTTTGGCTCAAGCTTGGGAGGTTTCTTTCCTGGTATCATTAGAGTTCTGAGAACTAATACCAATTCTCTCTGTGTGAATGAACAAAGATGAACTTTTTTGTTAAAAGCTCATGCTATTTGATTCTGATAGACTTCCAAGTGGTGCAAAGTGCACAATATTTTCTCATCTAACCATTCCAATTCATTCAATCGCTTTTTAGATTGTTCATCTATAGATGATTGATCACAAATGGAAACTCTGAACGAGGGTAGTTGAACTTCAATTGGCAAGACTGCTTCCATTCCATATACCAATGAATATGGAGTTGACCGCGTTGCAGTGCGGGTGGTAGTCCAATAATCCCATAAAGCATGAAAGAGTTTATCAGGACATGAATTATTATCTGTATCCACCATCTTTTGCAGTATATTTGAAAGAGTCTTGTTGAAGGCTTCTATCTGGCCATTAGCCGCTGCAAGATACCGAGATGAATGGTTGGAGTTGATGTTGTATTCTTGATACAACTTCTTCACCTTGGATGAACAGAAGTTGGTTCCATTGTCCGTCAATATGGTATGAGGGACACCAAATCTGGTAATGATGTTAGAATTGATGAATCTAACAATGCATTTAGAACTGACTTCCTTGAGAGGTATTGCCTCTGCCCATTTGGAAAAGAAGTCAGTAGCAGTAAGAATGTACTTAAACTGCTTGGTTGTAGCCGAAGGGTAAGGTCCCACCACATCCATTCCCCATGTGTAAAATTGCCATGAGTATTTAGTTGTATGAAGCAACTCTGGAGGTTGATGAATGAAGTTGGCATGTACTTGGCATGAATGACACTTCTTTGTGAAATCAACACAATCTTGTATCATTGAAGGAAAAAAGTATCCAAGCCTTTGAATCTGATCAGAGAGTCTATGTCCAGACTGGTGGGCACCACAGACTCCTGCATGCACTTCTTTTATGAAAACCATTGTCTCTTCTCCATCAATGCATATGAAGAGAACTCAATCAAAACCACGTTTGTAGAGAATTTTCTCTAGGTGACTAGGCTAGCATAAAGAATAAAATTGACCACACGTCGCCGGATTTGTTCTTTCTCGGCTCTATCAGGTGGAAGTGTTCCATTTTGAAAGTATTCCCTGATAGGTGACATCCATCTGGTAGTATGACCATACGGTTTAGGAATATGACTAATTTCATTAATTTCCTCTGTTCTGATTCGAACATAAGGTGAAATTGCACGATGGTGGGCAATAATGATGGTTGTCTCTTCCTAATTTGGATCTGCCAGAGCTGTGGCTATATTAACCAGTGCATCAGCTTGAGCATTTTGTGATCTTGGGACATAAGAAAATGTTGGTTCTGAAGGGAATTCCGCCATTAACTCTCTGCCGTAATCATACAAAGGGATTAGTTCTTCTTTTCTGATGGCATAATCCCCATTGAATTGTTTGATTACCAGGTCTCAATCACCTTTCACCTTTAAGTGATTCACTTGTGCTTTAAGAGCTAATTCCAAGCCTATAATGAGAGCTTGGTATTCTTCTTCATTATTGGTACCACCTTCCCACAATAATAAGGAATAAGGTAACACTGCCTTTTCTAGAGAAATGAGCACAATTCCTAATCCAACTTTTTTGAATTTAGGATTTTCCATTTTCCTCCCTGTTGGACTTCTGGAAGCACCATCAAAATACATTTCCCATGCCTGAGGACTTTCTTGAATAGAGAAGACTTCCTCATCAGGGAGTTCAATATTTTAAGATGTGTCTTCCACTGAAGGGTGTTCAGCCAGGAAATCAGCCAGAGCTTGGCCCTTTATCTTCTTTTGAGACACATACTGAATGTAGAATTACTGCAAAATAACTTCCCACCTTGCCAGACGTCCTGTAAGCATTGGACGACTAAGGATGAATTTGAGCGGGTTATTGCGAGATACCAATTGGACCTCGTGATGTTGTAGGTAGTGTCTCAACTTCTGAACTGCAAAGATTAATTCCAGGCAGCACTTCTCTATACTTGAATACCGAGTTTCTGCTTCAAGCATAGTTCGACTGAGATAGTAGAGGCTATTTTCATTCCCAGCATCATTATTTTGAGCAAGAAACACACCCAATGATCGCTCTAGAGATGTCACGTAGAGGATAAGTGGTCTTCATTCAACAGGTGGCATGAGTATGGGTGGACTCAAGAGGTATTTCTTGAGAATATCGAATGCTTCTTGACATTATTCAGTCCACTGGTAAGTGACTCCCTTCTTCATCAATTTGGTGAAGGGTAAAAATTTTCCTGCCAAATTGGCGATGAAACGCCGAATATAGGCTAAGTGTCCTTGAAGTCCTCTTAATTCTTTAAAATTTCGAGGAGGTGACATACCAAGGATTGACTTGGTCTTCTCAGGATCAAATTCAATACCACGATGGTGTACAACAATGCCGAGAAATTCTCTTGAGGTTACCCCAAAAGCACATTTTAAGGGGTTCATCTTCAAATTATGTTGTTGAAGCTTGCGGAATATGACTTCCAAATCAGCCAAGTGATTGGAAAGTTGTTTTGATTTAACCACCAAATCGTCTACATAGAATTCAACAAACTTCCCTAAGAAGGGTTTGATGATACGATGCATGGCACACTGATATGTTGCACCTATATTCTTTAAGCCAAATGGAATTACCCGGTAGCAAAACACACCCTGAGGGGCTCTGAAGGCTTTGGATTCCTCATATTCTAGGGCCATTTTGATTTGATTATATCTGAAATATCCATCCATGAAGGAAAGTGCTTCATAACCAGCTGTTGCATCAATTAAAAGTTCTGTAATCGGAACTGGGAAATCATCCTTAGGACTATACCGATTAAGATCTCTTAAATCAATGAAAACTCTAATTTGTTCGTTCTTTTTCTTTACAGGGACAATATTATCCAACCACTTGGAATATTTAACTTCTCTGGTGATGTTAGATTTGATAAGATTATCCACTTAAGATTCAATTTTGGAAGCATAAGTTGGGTGTGTTCTTCTCGCGGCTTGCTTAAATCCTCGATGTTCTTCTGGTAAACCCAAATGATGAGTAGAAACATCAGGATCAAGCCCAGGAATTTCTGTATAATTCCAAGAAAATATATCTCTATTTTGATTTAGAAATGAAATATAAATCTCTTTCTCTTCAAGAGTCATGGCTGCACTAATTAAAGTGGGGGCATGGATCTTCTTTTGTACCCAAATTTATTTCTCTGAGTTCATCCACAGTGGTAGAGATACCCTCTTCAAATGCTGGAGGAGAATCTATGAGATATTCCTCTTCTTCTTCATCATGTGTTATATCTTCTATTTATACTTTCATAGTAGATGATAAAGCAGCATTTTCATGATCAGAAGAGATGTCAAAATTTTCACATCTCGAAGAAGAAGCTTCCATTTCCGACCCGATTGATGATGAAGAGTCTTATTTGGGTAATAAAGTGGAGATGATGGATTGAGAATCAACATCATAGTTCACATTCGATGTTTCTATAACTTCTTCTGTCCTTTTTGGCGAAGTATAGACTTGTTGGATTTCAGTAGATGAAATGAAGACGTCACCATTTGTGCTTTCATCATTGTTTGGTGGGTTACCAATTTCTCCCATGTTGTCTGGATCGATTACTGTAATTGACATTATGGATCTTTCCATAAGAGTATTTTGATTTGGGTCTATCTTGTCAATTTGACTGATAGGAAACACATAATCGGTACTCACATGTGTAAATGGATTTACTAGAATCTTCTCCAAACCATATGGAGCATTAACTTTGGTAATATCTTTTGTTGTGGATTTCTCCCTTCCCTTCATGTGATAGAATTACGCCTCAATGTATTGAGACTCACATGTCTTGAACGTGTCCTTATCACCATACAATGTCCCAACTTGACCATAGAAAAAATATTTGTGACATTGGTGGTATGATGAAGGGATAGCCACATGTTGATTTAGCCAGGGTCTTCCAAGCAAGATGCTGAAAGATAAGTCTTGATCAACAACCATGAAATCTGAATTGGATACAAGATCTCCAAACCAAGTTCTGAGTGTAACTTCGCCCAGTGGTTCTTGTTCATTTTTATCATATCCTTGTAACATCATGGTAGAAGGAGATAAATCAGATTCCGTGAGGCCCAATCGACGAAGTGTATGAATGGGCATGAGGTTGACTCCTGAACCATTGTCAATGAAAGCTCCTCAGACGTCTACGCCATTGACCTTGCCAGATATGTACAAAGGTCTAATATTCCCATGCACAACATCATCTTCATCTTCATCAGTAAAAGATATTATTGCATGTAATTATGTAGGATTATTCTCTATGTGATAGACTTCAGCTAAAAAAATTTCAGTTTCAAACTTCTGAGGACTTGACAAAGCCTCGATGAGTGCTTCCGGAAGATCTTTTGATAGATTCAAAGCATCCAGAATTGACAACTTGGCTGGTACTTGGGCCAAGTGTTTCAATACATCATACTTTTGATCCAGAGGTCTGCATTTCACAACAGGAATATGTGGTTTAACAGGTACCTTGGAAGCAGATGCTTTGGAAGTTGATGCATCTTGTATTGGGATAGGAGTTGGCAATATTCTTGGTTTTGGAAGATTAAACCGATTAGATCCATTTACTTGCTGAGAGGAAGAAAATGGAAACTTCAACCGGTCTTCCAAAATAACTGTTCTAGGACTGAATTTGCTATTGGTAGAAGAACTTGCTTGTTCTTTCTGAGCTCGCTAAAGGGCTCTACCACGAGTTTCTGCTGCGTACACAGTTCTAGCAGGGGTAGAATTTGAATAGTGACTTCTGAAAGATCCACGTCTTCCCCTATATCCTGATCCTCTGGAACTTCCTCTGATTCCCCTGTTTGATACAGGGAATTCCGGATCATCGAAATCGAAACTGCGGCCGGAATATGGATCTGTTAATTGAATCATATTAACAGAACCGAAGATTAACTCTTCATCTGATGAAGACTCTGCCTGATTAGCCT
The DNA here is from genome assembly GCA_963277665.1 of Viscum album. Taxonomy (NCBI): domain Eukaryota; kingdom Viridiplantae; phylum Streptophyta; class Magnoliopsida; order Santalales; family Viscaceae; genus Viscum; species Viscum album. Next base: position 1,820,834,401 of record OY728135.1, on the reverse strand, counting down.
GTTTAGGCTGTGCCATTTGGTGGGGCGGTGACCATGGCTTTGAAGTAGATGGAATGAAGTCTGCCAGAGTCAAAGACAACTTAGGCTTTGACACATACTCATCTTCTTCTGATTCTTTTTCTTTCTTCGAATCATTTCGTTTCTTTGAGGAATTTCTTTCTGATGAAGAGGGTTTTTCCACAACATTCATTACAGAAGACATAATCAGTTTCTTTAATTGTGTTCGCAAAATAGCATGAGTTCGATTGATTGTCTTTCTGACCATCCAATCATCATACTTTTGTGCATTTTTTCTTTTGACTTCTTTCCATTCACCTTCCTCCTCTGGAACTGTAGCAGTAACACATGCTACCTGAGATGAAGAACCTTTCAGTTTGACTTGTCCCGAGTCGACCATCTTTTGTAGGAGGTCTTTGAAGACAAAACAATCCTGGATGGGATGCCCCAACATTTGATGAAAAGGAAAATAATTGGGATGGTCTTCATCTCCTTCCTTGTTTGACCTCTTAGGCATTGGCAACTGAACCAGATTATTTTCTAGAGATGAAATGAAGTAACCCAGAACTTGTTCATTTCAGAAAGAGTATGTTTTCCTCTTCAGATCCTCAAATTGTTTTCGTCTTTGATCTCTTTGATCATATGAATGAAACGACCTTTGTTGTTGGCACTCAAGAGGTGGATCCCTTCGAGAAGATGAAGGTTTTGAAGTAGAAACAGGTACAAGTGCTTGTTTAAGCATAACTGTAGCAGTTTCTGCTTTACCCATTCTCCTTCCTGGAGCTGATGGAATTACACGAGATTTAGCCTTAGCTTGTATAAGGAATATTCAATCTACTGAGCGATTGAAGTAAGGTCTCGAAACCCTCCTGTGTATTTCACAGGGATCAACGGCGTGCATAATTCGTCACGCATATTTTCCACACAGATTGGCAACAATTCCTCTTGAGGGAGTTCTAAGCTTAGGGAATATGTTAATCCCTTCTAGCGAGCAATGAAATATGAGACCCTTTCATTCTCTATTTTCTTACAGTTTGTTAGATTGAAAACTGTTGTCTTTGGCAAAGTTGAGCTGAACTAATGAATGAATTTTTGGCAAAGATCCTCCCATCCAGTAATTGACCGGGATTGCAAGCTTGTATACCAGACAAAGGCTGGTCCTTGCAAGGTCCATACAAAGCATCTGAGTTTTACTGCTTCTTGCTGCTCCCGAGTTCCCATCATAGGATCACGACAAGACACGTAATGCGTCAAATGCTATTCCGGGTCACCTGATCCATTGAAAATAGAAAATACAGGGTTTCCAAAACTGGATGGAGGAGAGATTGAATCTACCCATTCAGGGTAAACTTTCTTTTCTGGTTAAACCTGCGCATGTTTTCCTTCCATAGTCTCTAACCGAGCTGTTAATGACTCAAAGGTAGTTATTAACTTTTGAGAAACATCCGGTTGAACTTGGACTTGGGTAGGTGAAATGACTGGAGCTTGGACCGATGTGGTGGTTGGTGTTGCAACTGATGGTAGCACTGCCAACTGTTGTTGCACTTGACCCGTAGGATTAGACCTATGAGGGTGTACTGATAGAGGAGGATATTCTTGATCCATCTCAGTAGCTGTAACAAATTCCCTTGGTTGAATGACTCCAGCACGCTTAAGAAGAAGACTACCCTGAAGTAGTTCTGCATTCAACCTCCTTAATTCCTTCATTTCTTCCTCCTTTTGTGAAAACCTTTGCTCTAGTGAGAGAGATTGGCCTTCTCTAGAGGAAGGATATGTAAACTAATTATTTCCCCTCCCTTTGTTGGATCCTTTTCGGAGAGGGTGAAGTGGGTTACTTGAAGGATTACCTAGGTTCTGAGTAACCCTTTGATTTCATGTACGTACACCTTCTTCATTTGTGTCGGTGCATACATATTCTTGAGCAGGAACCTCTTCATATGAGTCCCCTGAGTGAACCTCATCTGGTAAATCAACAACAATGGCATTGATTACATTGATTGATGAATAATGCATCACATCCCTTCTATCAGCATTTCTGTGATATTGTCTTCTTCCATGTCTTTTATGAGACATTGCCTTTTGTTGATTCGACCCCTCAGGAAATTCTTGACAAACCGTAATTTGGAGGGAATCTCCTGATAATTTGGATCTTCGTTCCTCTTGAGGCTTCTTCCCTAATCGATAAAAGACCGAATTTCTCTGAGGAGGGGATTGATGATTTGAAAAAGTCCCCAGTCTGGTGGACTAGGGCTATTCCTGTTGTTCCCGCTCAACTCCTTGAATCCTATTTGTTGGTTCCAAGGGTTGGTTTAAAAGAGTCCCCAGTCTAGAAAGCTGGGGTGGCTCTTGACATGCTATATTTGAGACTTTCTTAAAATCTCTCCTAATCTTTCAAACCATAGTATGAAAATTAGCTGGATGCATTAACCTGTATCCACTTTTATCACCTGGTTCAAAAGACCGTTGGATGATTTCCGACACTTCTATCACTTGATGATTTTCTTGATCCATATGAGAGGCCTGTTCAATATTCTCATTTGCTTGACGCAGGAGTAATTCAAAAACTTGTTCTCTGTATGCTTGATTTTGAGAGGAACTAGTTGAATCATGTTCTTGGGTAAGATTTTGATTACAAACAAAGCCAATTGACTTTGGCCGACCATGGTTAATAACATTGCATGAGACCATTTTCAGCGGGCTTTGCTGACTGGAGAGCACAGTGAAATGTAGTGCTCCATGAACACCCCATCCTCTGACATGAATACCAGATGAGGCATTGGAAATTAACTAACGCAATCCTATTAGTGCGCCAAGGTATGAACATTGAAGGTATCTCTGCTACTTTTCAGCCTTCGGATATCGAGAGACTGATATAGATGCCAAATCAATATGACATTGTAACCCTTCTATTATCTTAAGATTATTTTCATATTCATCATAAGATAATACTTTCTTCTTCAACTGACAAAGAGTTTTCCATATATTGAGACGAATATCATGAATTCCATCTTCCGTCAACATATTTGGAATGTCATACTGAGAGTCAGCCAGAGGCCAAAACATGACTGGTACTTCACCTTTTGCCAGTTTTTTTCTCATGTTCATCATTTCCTCTTTATCATTAAATGAATATTCTTCTACCTGATTTGACCAGAGCTGGTGCTTCATTGTTACTTCATCAGATTCAACAAGATTGGTAGAGAGATCACTAATTAAACTAGAATATACATGACTTAGGGGTGGTTCGGAGAATGACCTACACCCTGGGATATCTTCTGATTGAGAAAGTATTTCACCTACTAGCGATGAATCATCAGACATGACTGGTTTCACATTTTTAAGTGCCTCAAGATAAGAGGGATTTCTCGGCACTACATTGTCCACTGGAGCATTTTTTGGGAAATGTGTATCACTACTACGGAGAGGAATTTCACAGCAAAATTCATCATCATGGGGAGGACCACCATGGTGGGTTACAACAAAAGATGAGATCTCTTGCTCCTTGGTCTTCTGGCCACACAGAGGGTTATTGAAGCTCTTATCTGAAGATGAAACTTTGAGATCATCCGAATTGTCATGAAGCAAGACTTCATGAGGAAGTGTCTATTGAAGACCTTCAGAATTAATGTTCCCATTATTGGGAAATGAGGGAGTAGAATCTTGGATTCCAACAGATAATTGTTTGAGGGCTTCAAGAACTCCAGCATTGAACAAGTCCTTGTTACAGATTGGCTCTTGATATTTTGACTGTGCTAGGCAGGTCTTCTTCTTAGATGCCTTCTTACTCGCCTTGGAAACCACTTGTTGATGAAAGTGGCTACTCTGAGCAGGTGTATGTGCTGGATCATGAAATATGGACAGGTTAGGCTGATGATCTCTACTCAAATCAGGTGTATGTTCCTAACTTGGTTGTCCGTATAATATGAGGGAGTATGCCCCACAACCCTCTTGGACTGGAATAGATGTGTGTGTCTTATCCGGAGTGAACTGTTGATGTGTTACTCCATTGGTAGGGATAGATTTATGTATCTTTCCCTGAGATGCCACTGAAGTTGTTATAATATCCTGGCAGGCATCCAGAATATGAGCAGGGATTTGCTTCTACTCTTTCACCATTGATAGAATATGCTTGGTGACTTCAGCTGCCGGAACAGGGATATATGTCCATTCCGTGATTGGAGTAGGTGTATGTGCCTTCTCATGTCCTCCTTTTCCTGTCAGTGAATCCTGACAGTACTCAAGTGTGGGGGCAGAATCTTGAGTCTCCCTCCTATTTGATGTCGGGGCTTTCCGACTAACTTCTCCGAATGCTACCAAGCGAGACTATTGGTAGGCTTGATTAATACTAGAAGGTGTATGTGCTTGCTGATTTCACTTTGCCAAACGTGGTTGACGAGCTCCATCATATGTAGTCAGACAAGCCTGCTGACTAGTTAATGATGTATAAACAGGTGTATGTTCCTGCCTATAGTACTCCGCCGGAATTGCCTGGCGGGATTGGCGTGATGCTGCCAGACGAGTCTGATGGACAGCAGAATTAAAACGGGCAGGTGTGTGTGTCCGCTCATTTCTTTCCACCAATTTAGGTTGGTGGACTTTTCTGGAGATGGAAGATATGAGAACCTGCTCACCATTGACCAGATTCCACCTCTGGTGATTCGTCTTGCCTACTCGGGTTCATGGAACCTGAGCCGAACGCCTGGAGTCGGTACCCTCATCATGTTGAGGGAGTACTGACGCACGAGTCTGGCGGTGATTGTTGACAAGATCCCTCAGGAAGGACTCCTGCTTCTTTGAATTAAGGCCCTGGGGGACCTGCTCATTCACCTCCCCAGAATATGGGAGTGAATGGTGATTGCATTCCGGGGATAAAGACCAAAAACGGTTGGAGACGGTAGTTAGCACCGCCTGCTTCTTGATCACTGGTCGTCGTTGTTTGGACGACCGATGTGAGTTGTTCACTTGGAGGGATTGTCGGGCAGCCTCCAGAGTTGGTATGGTACCGTTTTGACGGTACTCTTTAACCAGCGCATTGGATACCCATAATTGAAGACACTGAGTAGGTGATGTCATCCTTAGAGCGGATAACGATCGAACAGGAGTAGCAACAGTGGAATTTGCAGCAGCAGTATTCACAGGTGTGAACTTGAGAGCAGCCATTATGGAAATGCAGAAGATCTTGGAAAATAGTGCATGTTTGATATAACAGACTTAATGAAGATAAATTCAGCCACTACATCTTTTGGATGAGCACATATGTCAATGATTGTTTTTGTTTTCCCTTTCATTTAGTTTTAAATAGTGGACTAACGAATAGGTAAAACATCATTTTAACTTGGTTAAGAATTCACGTCGGGTTCACCATTTTTTGTTTCCCTCGGAATTTGTGGATGACCTCCTTTATTGAAGGTTCAAACATTCCAATCGGTTTCTAACTGGTTTGTTCGTAGAACCGGAAACATCCAATGATTCCACATCTATTTGGACCTACTTTCCAAAGGTAGGCGCTCATTAGTTTGTGGAATGATGAGGCTTAGGAATTTTCATTGGTCGAGAGGATGGGAGGTCGGACTCATCACACCTTTTTTAGGGGAATTATTGTCTACTCCAGGACTCTCTTTATAGATTTAAGTTATGTTCGTGAATCCTTATTACATTACCTATTATAAAATGATCTTTCCTTCAGATCTGAAAATCAGTGATTAAATATGTAGGAAATTTAGATAATCTTTTATATGTATTTGAGGTTCTTCATCGATAGAGAATCATCTGTATTTATTAGAGATTCTTGGTCAATGGTATCCTTCGACACATTTATATATAAGTTTCTCAGTCATTATGATGACCATGCTGGTTTTAAAGCCACTCAGTGGGGCACTTAAAGTTTATTGTCATACAGAAGGACATGGATTATTTCAGAGTTGGGATCGAACCCGTAGATGGGATACCTACGTATCCTTTGTTTAGAAAAGGAATCAGAACCCACGTAGTTCGAGTAAGGGAGTATGATGTTCATGATTGATGGATCAAAGAAGGATGTCATAATTACTTTTACACTCTAAGCTTATGTGAGTCATGCTCGGTGTAAGAAACAAGAGGTATTGGTAAAAACCAGACAATTGTGCCATGAAAGATGCAATCATAAGAAATAATGTGGGGCTTATGTATGTATTACTGCCCAGGTAAATGAAGATTAGGATTTACTTCATGGAAGAAATCTAGGAACATGGTCCATAAAGGTATATTTGCTTCATGGAGATTTGAATACTCTAACTTGGGGCTTACTCTTGAAAAGGAGGCCCAAATTAGGAGAGGACTTATGATTTGGTTTTACTCCTAAGAAGGAATCCCATATCAAAGGTAAATTAGGAATTTTTAAGAGAAATTAAGACTGGGGCTTACTCCTAAAAAGGAGGCCCAGGTTAAGGGACTTGAAAAATTAAGGGACTTGGGGCATACTCCTAAGGAGGATGCCCATATTTGAGAATTATGACTGTGACTTATTCCTGAAAAGGAGGCCTAGGTTAATGAGTTCTATCATCTTAAAGGATAAGGTTTAATGAATGAAATCTCAATCTTTAGTGACATAAAGATGTGTAAATCACTAGGTTTTGAGAGATATTCCACAGAATTCCTTTCAGATATGGAAGTAAAATCAAGAAATCCTACCATAAATGGCTTTGAAGAGTGTCTTGAAGACTGAATCTTGAATAGGAGAGGTGGAATGGCATAAGAGGGGTGAAATAGGCAAGAAGGGCACCCAAAAAGGCAGGGGCGCACAAGTCCTGGCAGGCGCGCAGGTACTGCATGGGCGCAGAAGTCTTGGTCGCGCAGGTATACCTGTGCGACACATGGGTACTTTAACGTTTGTAAACCAGCATGGTAATACTTGGGAGATCCTTGACCAATGCCTTTAGAATTATCCTGAGGTACTTCCAGAAGAGAGGCACGCAAGTTTTGGTGAGGAAGTAGGGCGGCGTGCAAGTATGTTCATTTCCCTTAAGGGTAAAACACCTTAGGCACGCAAGTATTAGTGAATTATAACACTTAGACCTTACTAATCTTGTTTAGACCTTCCATTCTAGGTAAAGAATTACCTTAGAAGTTTTCGGAAGACCTGAAGATGAGACTTGGGCGTTCAGAGCTCTAAATCTAAATTCTGGAAAAAATCCTCCCTGAATAGGGGGCCCACAGGGTCTATTTATAGGCTGAAGAAGACGCCAGGCGGTTATCCTTTAGGGCACACAAGTCACTTGCACGACCATTAGGCGTCGTGCAAGTCCACTTGCATGACAGTGATGGAACTTGCATGGCACATGTGCTTTTGAAGCTTTGTTCATGCCTTTGTCGATTTTTGATGTTTTCTTCAAAGGATGAATCAATTTGTGCTAATTAATTTCCCTTTACATTCTTTTTAGACAATGTGATTAAAAAAGAGCGTCAACAATATTCTTCACATTCACCTAACTTCTTGACAGAACCAAACCATTCTTGATTTAATCAGAATTTGATTTATTCCTATCAAAACATGTGGGTTTGAGGTACTGATATTTAAATGATTGAGGCATTTTTTTGGTATTAAAGCCCATATTTCAAAGAATAATTTTTTATAATGGCCTACCTTGAACATTTAATCCTTGTATCCCTTAGAATCCATGAACAACCTATTAGGTTATCCACATTACAATCCAATTTTCCCTATCCAACCAACTCTTGAAGTGAAATTGCATAATCTAGTTGAACTTAAGTGTGGGGGAAGCTATCTTGTGTTGTGCTACGACATTCTGTGATACTTTGGGTGGAAATTTAAATTTTGAAGAGATGTGTTTTTTGCTGAAAAAATCATTCTATTGAAAGCTTTTCCTTTTCTATAGTTTTCATGACAAGTGAAGCTGTGCCTTTTTGGAGCTTCTAATAGACAGAGAAAGTTGTGCCTATCTGGAGCTTTCAAGAAAATCATTTTTGAGAAGATTGGATTTTTTACTACTGAAATGTTTAATAGTGTGAAAATCAATTTATTTTTCATGGTGTTGAACATGAATCGATGCTATGAGGATTGAGGAGGAAACCATATTAAATTGAAAATTAGATTAATGCAATTTTGCTTCAAAAAGAGTCAACCCCTCCTCATTCAGCCTCAGAGTTTTTCACATCTAAATCCTACAAATCAAAATCCATAGAACAACCCTAAAAAGTTATCATGATAAACATATGTCCTTGACTCACATCAAGTGGTGATGTAGGAATTCGTTAAGACTATGGTGCCCCTTGTACGAGTTTGGATGAGAAAGACATTGCTAAAAATTGACATTTGTGTGATAAGAGAAAATTCAAGTGAGGTAAGTGTTTTGTGCATTAGAGGATAAATGAATTGGAAATATATTGAATGATATAAATAAAGAAATTGAAAAAATTGTTTTTTATGAGGCATGATATCTTTTGTTTCTTGGTGTGGAATTGTTGGATCTCAAGGATATGTGTTTTAAAATTCATTTTGATTTGATATTGATGTTTACTTGATATGAGGTTTTTCCCAGGAGTGCAAAAGAGTATGTGTGGGGGAGTTGATAAAACACAATTTTATTGAATATTTTATTGATAATAGATTATATAATTTTCTCACATTATGCTAAATATGTTCAATTATGAAATATTTGGGATTAGATAATTCATTTGCAAATTTGATGAAAATTCCAGTTTTACCCTTTTAAATTTCACTGTAGTATTTCAGGCATAAATATTTTTATGTAAATTACTTTGACTTAAAATTTATTAAATTTTTTATGACGTAATGGCATACAAATTATATTCAGGACATGTGAGTTGGATTGTGAATTTGAGTGGATTAAATGGGCCATGAAGACAAAGATGGACTGAACTATCTAGATTGGACATCACTTCACCATTTGGGCCATATCTTCTTAATCCAAGATTGGATTGGGCCCAAATTTTGAGGGAAGCTCGGGGACATGATAATTAAAAAATCATACCTCTATAAGGCCAGACAATTAATGTGGTTTGGAGGTCAACTATGCGGTGCAAGTGGGATTAAAATATTTGGCCGAATTTCCATTTCACATTTAATAAAGTTTTGTAACCCTGTCCTTCCACAACTCTATTTAAAGGATGTTTTAACTCATTGTTAGGGATGGTTGAGGCTGTGGGAAGGTTTGGTAGATAGGGTGTCTCTTGGGAGCCCCTCAAAACTCTTGGAATAAGTAAGGCTTTGTGAAAACATCTCTTCCAAAAAGGCTCTCATCTCCCACCGCCTCTTGCTAATTCTTTTCTTTCATGTTTGTATCTTGAATTTTTATTCAATTAATCTTCTATTTTATGCTATTTTATTCTTATCTTAATCTTCATAATTGTGTTGGAATCAAGAGTGGTGACGATATTTTTTTATACCCTTTCAATCCTTGCTCATGCAAAACGTCTCCACGATGACCACACCACCCATGGAAGAGTAGTTTTCTTAGTGATTGATCTATCTTATACACTATTCATTTAATTATTTTGAATCATTGAGATATTTAATTCACTCAATATGATACATGAATTATTTTTTAAAATTATAAGATACTAATCATGAAATTGAATAATTAACACAAAAACACACGAGGTTGAGATTTTCTGTAAATTATGAGAGCCCGATCTGAATCGGTAATACAAGACCACACGAGATAAATTTGTAGAGTTAAAATATAATACATAAACAAAATTCATCCTAATTTCAAGAATGTATATGTTCTCTAATTAACCACTGACCATAATCTAACCGTATAACAACAATTAAAGCAGGGTTCTACGATTGCGTGTTCAGAAGCTAGCCTAGGGTTTAAGTAATTTCATCTTTGTGGTTAAGTTAACTCTCATAGGGTTCGAGTGTTAAAAAATTAGGGGATCATAATTAAGTGGATATTTATTTAAATGATAATGTTTAATAAGTAAATGAATAGGTAGAGTTAGATCGATTACTCCTTTTAAAATATTTTCTAAAAAAACATCTTCTTGTTACGTCTTTTTAATCAAACTTTATTTCAAAGTTAAAAACAAAAAAAATGAAATCTTCATCCAGAAAACTTCTTCAAGTTTTATAAATGATAAAAAACCCCCTATCCTTTCAATTAGTGTTTTAATTCTATTCTATTTTATTTATAATTCCTTTAAGATGTTGTTTTAATTTACTTCCTCCTTTGAGAGATGACCTTGGTTAGCCACTCTATTTAACCTAAGTACCCAAGAACCACTATTCATTTGAGGGCATCCATGATAGAACCTTTCAATAATCAACTTATTTATAAATAATCTTCTACATCTCCAAAAAAAATTCTATAGACATGGTACCCTTCAATACTAATCATTATTAACACCCTCATTTATAACATGGGGAAAATAGAAATATAATATGGGGAGAGTTCAGATGCTCAATGAGGCTAAAAATGGAAGATAATAATCAATGATCATTAGTGAGAATATGATAAGAATAAAGGTATGATAACATGATAACATATTTTGAAAACATACCCAACAAGTCATAGAACACAAATCATGATTCAGAGGATAATTATTTTTCATAACAAAATACACAATTCATATAAAGAACTAGATTTTTTACATATAATACTTTTATATATTTCTACATATATTTCTAGATCCAGGAACTGAGACAGTGTGCAATTCCAAGACCCAGTGTGCCCATAATTAATTTTATAAAAATATTAAATATATTTTATGTTCTGCATAAACAATTTCTTAAATAAAATGGGATAAATCTTAAAATGAATCTCAGATTATAAATCTGAGACCACAGTTGAATCTGGAACATGATGATTACCCTAAGTGCAACCTAAAATAGGTCGACACAGGGTGTTTGGATATCACAACTATTGTCAGATGTGTTTAGTTAAAATAAATAATTAAATTTATTTATTTTAATTAAATTAACCAAATAAAAATTCATATAAATACACTACTATGGATGATCCTCTATGTTTGGCTGCCAAAACCATAAGAGTATCAAGGTAATTCTTCTCCTCCTTCCATTGGTGAATCAAATTTGACGACAATGAGGCTCTGGATCAAAGCAAGTAAAAGCATAAAAAACAAAAAAACTCATCTAAATCATTAGTGAATTCATTCATAGACAATGAAAAATCCAATATCTAGGTAGTACTCATCAATTTTTGTATTACACCCATTTTGACCTAAATTTTTGAGCAAGATCAATCCCTTTATTTGTTCAATGCCATTTGTATACAATTAAATGAACCCATGTACTGAAATTGATTATTTATTCAATTTTATCACCTCGTATTAACATCATTCTTGATATTTGGAAAATAATGATTGGTAACGATTGATAAAACTTTATTATGGTTCTTTTTTCTCTTTATTATTCTTGTTCTTCAATGATTGGCCTACGAGGCCTCAGTTTTACATTGTCGGGTGGTACCAAGCCTAATCGGACATCAAATTCATAGCTGAATCATGTGTTGAAATTGGAAAACCAAATTAGGGAAGAAATAAAGGGTTTTTAGGTTATGGTTGATTTTTTTTGATATGGGATCCAAATGGGATGTTTCGACATTAGAAGATGAGTGGAGGCACATCAGTGCATGCAGATTCACACGGGAACAAATGAGACCCAATTTTCGGTCGCCAGAAGGCCAAAAAAACTGATCGGAGAATAGATTCACCAATTTTAGAGGCGAGGATATATTTTAAGTGGTGAATCCAGATCATAATGCATAGGTGAAGATCTAAATTTCTATGAAAAACATAACAACACACTATGTAGTTCAAAAAAAACACGACATGTTGTCATTATACTGCGATGACTAGGGTTTGAAGAAATATAAGGATGGAAGAACCTGTATACATCATACACACCATGTACCTCATTTCTAAGTGGAAAAACCATTTGGAACATAACATGGGTATGACCCAATGGGGGGAAGGCACAGTTAGGGGTACACCGTGTACTGGAGTACACATACATGGCCAAGCACACGAGCGTGACCTCGAGTGCCATGGACACACCGTGTAGACCTCCCACACTCCATGTATCCCAACATGGATAGAGATCCATGAAAAGAGGAGGAAATTTTTGGTTAAAATTTTGGGAATACATGATGTGTGGGTCCCATACATTTCATGTACCCCTAGTTTCCTTTTTGAGGAAACTTCAATATTCTGCGTCTCCCTCATCTAGACTCATATTTTGGATTTTGAGTAGCCTATCCTGAGTATTTTTTTTTGTGTAAATGTGATTGTTCCATTCATTTTGGATTTTGGGATATGATGTGAGATGTTTTTTGGTGTGATGATTATTTAGGTAGTTCTTAATGATGGTATCAATCAGGTAGAGGATCACCAGAGACACTAGAGTGGAACCCCCCTAATTGACTAGGTCATAGGTCCACTACATATCGAGTGGAACCCCCTATCGAATAGGGAATGGTTCCTTGATGACTATAGTGTAACCCCCTTGAATAAAAAATGCATAGGTATTGATCCTATAGAGTGGAACCCCCCATAATTTTGGGTGTGAGTCCTCTACATACTAAGTGAAACCCCCTAATAGGATAGAGCGTGAGTCCTCGATGACTAGAGTGGAACCCCCATGGTGCCCCAAGGTGTGGGTCCTGAAACTATATAGTGGAACCCCCCATAATCTTGGATGCATGTCCTCTACCTACCGATTGGAACCCCCTATTAGATAGGGAGTGGGACCTCAATGACTAGAGTGGAACCCCCTAACACACAAGGGTGTGAGTCCTCAACCTACAGAGGGGAACCCCCCTAACGCATTAAGGTGCGAGGCCTCTATAGATAATTTTTTAGTGGTACTACCCCGACACACTAGGGAATGGTTCCCATTCTTGTATTTTGTGCCCCCTCAACTGTGCGACACAATGGTGAGTTGTGGTCCTCCACCCGATTACTTTTGGGCAGATGCATGGAATGCTGGGCATCGATGATGGACTTCTAGAACTTATGGAGGCTCTTTTTCTGGGCTAGGCTGTGAGATAGATATACCCTTCTCTCTTATTTGGTTTTCTTTAACTAGATCATGTATATATATATATATCCATTTTGTTGGATTTTTTTACTCTATTACTATGGGTGACAAGGACAAGATGCGTAGTCCACCTACACGATGAGTTTAGCTCTCTATGGTCAAGTGAGGTTCCTTTATTAATTTGGGTTGAGTTGTTCACTATTTACTTCTATCTATTCCTTTTGTGTCTCTTACTTCCCCCATTAAGATTTTTGGGTTTCCTATTGGGTATGTATATACTCACCCCTACATGGTATTTTCATGTACATGTCGTGTATTATGCAGATGATATATAGGTCAGCGATGATTACAGAGGAGCTTAGGGATACTTGGTGCATTAGTCCATGTATGATGGTAGGAGCTTAGATATTATGATATATTCTCTCTCAGCATTTACCATTCTAGTTTTTTCAGGTTGGGACATATTTATAGTTGGGTTGTTATTTTTACCCTTTACTTCTAGTTTTCACCGTAGTACTCTTGTAAACCCTAGAGTTTTTTCATGTTTGGCTTATATTCTAGCTATTGAATCCTTTTATTATTTTCCTTTTAAATTTTTCATTGATATGGTTGGGTGTGTGCATATATGTACATTATGAAAAGGCCTCCCATTTAGGATATTCATTTTGGATCTTATCACCACCCCCTGGCCTATGGAGGCGGGCTTGGGGTAGTTGTGGCGTGAGCCCCGATTAGGGTCGGGTCATGAAATATTAGTATGAAAGGTGGTTCGATCTCTGGGACAGTGTTTAGTGTAGTCCACTTACAAGGATTTGGTTAGGATTTAGGGAAACATTGTTAAAGTGTATCAAGTTCATTTCCCAGTCTAGGGAACCTATTGTTGTAACACCCCAAGCTTCCACGGTACGTTTCCCTTCGAATAATGCGATAGTGTGTGTTGTACGCAACCTCGAGTTCTAACACACACCACAACTAATTAAACTAGCCGTTGTGAATAGTAATACCTAATTTTTGAAATCATATATATTTTATATTTCAAAATGGACTTCATTTTTGGATTCGGAATATCTAATTTAGCCTAAGGTGAAATTTTGGTACTTTTCGGATGACTTTCATATTTTGATGAATAGTGAAAATTACTAAATTTTAATTAAAAACAACTTTTTTAATCAAAGTAATTAATAGTGATAAATTATGAATTTTAGTAGTTTTAAAGTATATTTAGAATATATTTTTACCATTTAATATAATGTTGGTCATTGGACATAATTTTACAATTAAACCGAACATAAACAAGTGTCAATCTTTTGATAGTTACTATCTCTTAAAAACACGCTTTTTGTTTTGACAGCGGGAATTAATTTTAAATTAATATCTGCCACTTCTGTGTTTTGAATTTGGAAAAATGGATTACATATTTGGAATCAGGATGTACAAATTATTTAAATAGGTAACTTTTATTTTTACACATTTTGAATAATTACAGCGGTAAATATTTTATTTACCATGGTTAAAGGGTAAATCCGGTAAATACGGGTTAAAAAATAATATTATAATAATACAAAATTACCCTAAAACGTGCCCTAACCTTATTTTTGGACACATACCCGACCATGGGCATCCTTGGGTTGATTTGGGGACCCCTTAGAGCCACTTGTATGTGGTAGGGACACATTATATTAATAAAGTTAAAATAAAAATAAAAATGGCATAAGCTCACATCTTTTAGAAGAACAATTTTTACATAGGGTTATACATGTTGGATTTTCGATTATAAATATTAATTAGAAATCTAAAAGGATTTCCTACATAATTATATTTTATTTATAATTTTTAGACATCAAATAATTTAAATTATTAATGACACAATAATGATGCAATGTTTACCTCATTAATAAATCATTTTAATAAATAAGATTATAATGAATAAAATATTATCTAAAACGTGTCCAATTCATATTGGTTGATGTTATTTAGAAAATTAGTCATCTTATCTTCGACCGAAATGATTTTTGGACCATTATAAACCGAATATAATTATATTATAAAGTAATACTTTCACTCTTTCCTAAAGAGCCCCTCCTCTCCCTTATAAAAGGAGACCACTTCTACTCATTCGTCACACCTCTCAAGCCACTTGGATCGGCCAAAATCTGCCCCAATACTCTCCCAACTTCCCTCACTACAACCTAGAGGCCTTAGTTTGATCAGAAATCCAACCTAAGGAGCCCTTTTGATCAAATCAAAAGGAAGAACCCGAAGAAGAGGTAATGTTTTCACCACCCCTTTTCAAGTTCTTTTCTTCTTCCACTTCTTCTTTCTTTGTTCTTACCATTCTAAAATAATAACTCCAGTATCTCACATATACTGTGATGTTATTATAAATATTGTACAACCATATTCAGTATTCTATCCACCCTTTGAATAACATGTCACCATACGTGCGTACGTACGGCTTACCGTCTCCACGTCGTGGTGTAATTGTTATTCAATATATTATTATTTGGATGGGTATAATAATGATGTGTAAATCAAGTAAATAATAAATATAACATGTTAATGATTCTGTATATATGATATACCATCCATTTATATACTATTTTAATATCAAAAAAATGATATTGTCGCCCGTGCGTACGTACGGACTACCGTCTCCACAAACGCGATAAGATTCATTCTCCATCGTATCCATTCAAGTATAATTATCATTTGATGATTCAAAAATGATGTTTAAGGACTTGATATCATTCTGGATATGAATAATATACAACCTATCCATTACAAACATGACTTACATAACAAAACATATAAAATAAAACAAGTAAGTTAACACCTGAAACAACGATAATACTAAGATATTATTATCAAATCAATATTAAAAGATCATATATGATATCATATTAATGTATATGATTCTTGTATAATTTAATAACAATTATTTCACCATTATACATGAGGTTAACCTACCCCAACCAAGGAAAAGTACAAGGTAAGGGGTTTTCATCTCACTCCTTATTCCCGTGAGATTCATGCCATATTTCCACCATTACCTTTTGTGTGGTGTATTTACTGCCCATAATTATATTCTTTGTGTAATACACTCTAATTTATGTGTATTTACATATTCATTGTATGATACCTCTTTCATGGGTTGTATGTTTCATAAGTTACCAAATTGGTAAAGGCTATTTCACAATCTCTTCATTATCCGAGGTTGTTTATACGTAATAATCTAATGGGATCTCTTTATCATCCACATCCATGTTTCTTACTAATGTATTTCAAAATATTTTTACTATTTACAAGAATATGGGTTAAAGTCATTTATACCCTTATGTGTTTCGAAAGGAATCTTTCTGTCGTTTTCCAAACAAGGCACTTTTAACCTTTTCGACAAATTTAAGGTAAGAATGTTTTTTTTAACTTATACGGCGGGTGCGGCTATTTACCGCCGTTATAAAATCGTCAAAGTTTTCCTTACAAGCTTATAAGAATATTTTCAAGAAAATGTTTTATTTTATATGGCTCTTAAATGATTTCAAAAATAGAATGAGATATTTCTCCAAAAAGTGTTTTGATTTCATCTATGTCAACATCCTTTGATGGATTTTACGCTTATTTGAAGTTGATTTATTATGATACAAAACTTATATATTGTATTGAAGGTTTTGTGATATGTTTGACTGTGGATGTGCTATTTTTATACCATTCATAGTTTATGGTGAAATTATTGACATTTCGTATGCTATTTTTAATATTAATGTTTATGTTATGTTTAAACCTTTTCATATGGGAATGCATTGGACTTAATATGTGACGGGTGGAGCCCGCTATAGCTCCTCGATGCATTGGTACGTCTCATGAGACAAACTAGTGTCTTGGCACAAAGCCTTGAAAAAAATCTTATTTGTAGTTTTGGCACGAGGCCTTGGCTATGTGGTTATGATAGTCTGGCATTATGCATTCCATCATTATGAAAGTGGTTATTGATTTTGTATGTGATTATTCGATTAGTAGAATATACATGTGAATAAGTAAATGACATTATTTCATTTTATTTATGCCATACCATGTTGAAAGTTCAAGTTTTAAAGGCTTTTGTTTTAGTTATACATTGCCTTAAATGTTTATTCTTATTTATGAAAGTTTCCGCTATATTGTTATCCTTACTGGGCATTTGAGCTCACCCCTTTTCTATGTTTTATTTTTCCCAGGATGTGAAGAAGTAAGTTATGAATGACCTAGAGGGATATTATGAGGGGATAATAGTGTGGACTGTGGAGACATTATGTTGTTGTAGTAGTTTTTCATTTTATGATGTAATGTAAGACTTATGAATATATCTAGTGTTTCCAAGGCTACTAAACCAATCTATCTTTCGAGATTTGATCTTTCTTGTGATCATGCCAATGTTATGTAATAATGCACCGACTCTGGGTAACTAGGGTCGGGGCGTTATAGTTGGTATCAGAGGCAGGTTAGTACAAACCTTGGAAGCTAGATTTAGATAAACTCTGATTAGAGAACGTAGACCTAAAATGAACTTTGAGGATTAGTATAGAAGAACTTCCTAGAATTTTGGTATTGTAGAGATTTTGTGAGTTTTCCGAGCAATACATCCCTGTCTGGATACGAGCAGGTAGAGGCGGCTCTGGCACAGATGTACCTAGGGGTAAAACCCGAAAACACCGCTTTGAGCTAGACTCGAACGAGAACTGGTGCACGACAACGGGCCTTGCTGCACTCTTGGTTACGACACTCCCGGGGGATATGCTTAGGATAACTCTCATTTTCTTTACAAATCATTATGAAGGGTTTATGAGTATATAATTCCTCAAAGAAAACATTTTTATGATTATGGATTATATCCATAAATAGTTCAATTTATGTTAAGTGTTTTATAAGTATGGGATTACGTATTTTATTCATAAACTGATCTAGTTTATGCCATTGTTTAGAAATGGCGCCTAGTGGAAGGAATGGAAACCGTATCAATGCACGCACTCCATGTAGGGATTGCCCTCCTGCTCAAGATAATTATAGTGGAGCTGGTGATGCAACTGGTGCCGATCAGCTAATCACCATACTGGGACAACTTACTCAGGTTATGAATAATAACCTTACCTGTATGGAGCACCATGATCCGCAGTGTGGAGGATCAATGTTAGATCGATTCATGAGGCAACAACCACCAACGTTCAATGGGAGTACAAATCCCTTAGTAGCTGAGCAATGGATAAATTCCCTAGAGAAAATATTTCAGGCATTGGGGAGCAGTGAAAGGGAAAAAGTTATCATGGCAGTTTACCGCCTCACTGGAGATGCTGATCAATGGTGGTCATTGATTCAAAACATGAAGGAAGATGATGAAGTATCAAATATGGAATGGAGGGAGTTCAAAGATCTGTTTTTAGAAAAATACTTCCCTCGCGACCATCGAGCAGATATGGAAAGGCAATTTCTAAGTCTGAGACAGAAGGAGGATGAGAATGTCGCAAAGTATGAGGCTAACTTTACAAGGTTAGCAAGGTACGATGGTGATTATATATGTAACCAAAGAAGTAAGATTGATCGTTTCTTTGATGGTTTAAAACCATTTCTCCGTCGAGCATTAGTCTCACAATCCTTTTCATCGTACGAAGACATTGTCTCATGTGATATCAAGACCGAAAAGGAATTCTCTAAGTCTTATGACTTTAAAGCAAAGCAAGAGAAGAAGAGGCCTGCTGATCAATCGGGGAATGGAAATAAGGGGAAGAAGGGAAAGGTTTAATATCCATCCTGTGGTAAATTCGGGAAGAAACACCCTGGTACTTGCTTGAAGGGAATGGGAGTCTGTTACAAGTGTGGTGAAAAAGGCCACCAAGCTCGTGATTGCAAGGGGAAGAAGGAATCTACCAACGTTCAGTGCTACAATTGCAGGGAGATGGGGCATTATGCGAATGAATGTCCTAAGCGTCAGGAGAAATTACCTCAGAAAAGGCCAAGGGATCAAGTCCATGCTTATGCTATCACTACTGCTGAGGTAGAAGCTCCGAAAGACGTGGTGGCAGGTAATTTAATATTTTCCTCAAGTTTAGAAAATGCATTATTTGATTCTGGATCATCGCATTGTTTCATATCTTCCCAGTTTGCTAAGAAAATTAGATATTTCCAATTTGATTTAACAAGGGAGTTGTCAGTTAAAACTCCTAAGGGAAGTATCATTGCAACAAAGTTTTGTGAATCAGTCCCCATTAGAGCACATAAATTTTCTTTATCTGCTGATCTCATCGTCATACCTATGATTGAGTTTGATATAATCCTCGGTATGGACTGGCTTTCGGACTATGATGCGAAGATTTATTGTAAGAAGAAAGAGGTTACGATTCTTGATGATAATGATAAGGAACGCCTTATTTTTAGAGTAGAATCGTCACCACCTAATTCTTATTTAGATCCACCCCCAGTAGCTCAACTTAATTCAATTATTGGGGAGGAAGAGAATGAAATAACTGTCGGTGAGGAAAGTAATGTTCAAATAGAGTAGGTACCTGTTGTGAAAGAATTTGAAGATGTATTTCCAGAAGATTTACCTAGACATCCTCCAGAATGAGAAGTTGAGTTTTCCATTGATTTGATTCCTGGATCAAGGCCTATATCGAAGACCCCTTATAGAATAGCCACTATAGAATTAGTCGAACTAAAGAAACAACTAGAGGAATTGAGTAATAAGGGATTTATTCGCCCTAGTGTTTCTCCATGGAGAGCCCCTGTTCTTTTTGTTAAAAAGAAAGATGGATCTAAGAGGTTATGTATCTACTACAGGGAGATCAGTGCTATAACGATAAAGAACAAGTATCCCCTACCTCGTATTGATGATTTATTTGACAAACTGCATGGAGCTCAATACTTTTCAAATATTGACCTTCGATCTGGATACCATCAGTTGTGTGTGAAGAAGGAAGACATTCCGAAGACAGCATTTCGAACCAGGTACGGGCATTACGAGTTTACTGTAATGCCATTTGGATTGACTAATGCACCCTCTGTATTCATGGATCTGATGAATAGAGTTTTCAAGGAGTATCTCGATGAATTTGTGGTGGTATTTATTGATGATATCTTTGTACACTCCAAAACCTACGAAGATTATGAAAATCACTTGCGCATTATCTTGAAGACTTTGAGGAGGCATGAATTATATGGGAAGTTTAGCAAGTGTGAATTCTGGCTTCAGGATATTTCTTTTCTTGTCTATATTGTCTCTAAAGATGGAATCTCTGTTGATCCTTCTAAGACCAAGGCAATCCAAGAATGGCCAGCACCTACGAGTATAACTGAGGTACGCAGTTTTATCGATTTGGCAGGTTATTATCGACGTTTCGTCCAGAATTTTGCCCGATTGGCTAACCCGTTAACGAAGTTCACACGTAAAGGGGTTAAATTTGTTTTGACAAAAGAGTGCGAAGAATGTTTCGAAGAACTGAATAGAAGATTATTCAATGCTCCTATATTGACTCTACCATCGGGGAATGATGGGTTCGTTATTTATAGTGATGCATCAAAGAAAGGACTTGGTTGTGTCCTTATGCAGAATGATAGAGTTATTGCCTATGCATCACAACAGTTGAAAATTCATGAACAAAACTATCCTACTCATGATCTCGAGTTAGAAGCTATGATATTTTCTTTGAAGATATGGAGGCACTACCTCTATGGTGAAAAATGTGAGATTTATACTGATCACAAGAGTTTGAAGTATATTTTCTCACAAAAAGAACTCAACATGAGGCAAAGGAGATGGCTTGAATTACTCAAGGATTATGATTGTACGATACACTACCACCCGGGGAAGGCAAACAAGGTGGCAGATGCTTTGAGTAGAAAAGACCATGGAGTTTTGAACAATATGATAATTGAAAGGGATCCAATTTTCATGGATCTAGTGAAGATGGACATGGGAATAACCAGGGAATTTGAAACATCAATTCTTTTTCAAATGGTTGCCAAACCATCTTTAATAGAAAGGATTAAGAGTTCTCAGACCGATGATGAAGAATTTCAGAAGAAGATTAAAGCTGTGAATGATGGGAGATTGAGAGACTTTGTGTATGAAGACGGAATTTTGAAATTCGGGAAGAGACTTTGTGTTCCCGATTTACCTGATCTGAAAAGGGAATTGCTGGATGATTCTCATAGTTCCAATTTCTCTATACACCCTGGGAGCACCAAAATGTATAGAGATTTGAAGGAATATTTTTGGTGGGACAACATGAAGAGGGAGATTGCTGATTTTGTGTCAAGATGTATGGTTTGTCAACAAGTGAAAGCTGGAAGGCAACAGCCTGGAGGAGTCATGCAACCTCTTCCCATACCGGAGTGGAAATGGGACAATATTACGATGGACGTTGTCATGAGGCTACCAAAGACTCCTATAAGGAACGATGCAATATGGGTTATTGTTGATCTTCTTACCAAGTCAGCACATTTTCTTGCTATAAGAGAAGATCTACCCCTGGAACGTTTAGAAAGACTATATATTAATGAAGTTGTGAGACTTCATGGAGTACCCTTATCAATTGTTTCTGATCGTGATCCCCGTTTTACTTCACGATTTTGGAAAAGTCTTCAGAAATCCCTGGATACTGAACTTCATTTGAGCACTGCTTACCACCCTCAGATAGATAGACAATCAGAACGGACTATTCAGACCTTAGAAGACATGTTGAGATCTTGCTCACTTGACTTTCAGGGTATGTGGGATCAATATTTACCACTGGTAGAATTTTCCTATAACAATAGCTTCCATTTGAGTATACAGATGGCACCATATGAAGCATTATACGGAAAGAGATGTCGTACACCAACCTGTTGGGATGACGTCGGTGAAAGAAAACTTGTAGGTCCAGAACTGGTGGAGGAAACGATGGAAAAGGTGAAGGTAATCCAAAATCACATCGAAGCAGCTCAAAGTAGGCAGAAGAGCTATGCCGATAATCGAAGGAAGGATTTGGAATTTCAAGTCGGTGATCATGTTTTCCTAAAGGTATCTCCATGGAAGGGAGTCATACGTTTTGGTAAGAAAGGTAAATTGAGTCCCAGGTACATCGGACCTTTCGAAATTCTAGAACGAATTGGGGCTGTAGCTTACCGATTGGCAATGCCGCCAAGTCTCTCCAAAGTTCACGATGTGTTCCACGTATCTCTGTTGAGAAAATACATTCCTGACCCAACGCATGTACTCACCTATGAGGAATTAGAACTGGAACCCGATCTGTCTTATTGTGAAGAGCCTGTCAGGATTCTTGATACAAGAGAACAAGTACTAAGAAACCGGACGACGCGTCTGGTAAAAGTTTTGTGGAGAAATCATAAGATAGAAGAGGCAACGCGGGAACCCGAGGAACTTATGATGAAGAACCACCCGAGTATTTTTATGCAGTAATACCCTAGAAATTGCGAGGATGAAATTATTTGAAGGAGGGGAGAATGTAACACCCAAAGCTTCCACGGTACGTTTCCCTTCGAATAATGCGATAGCGTGTGTTGTATGCAACCTCGAGTTCTAACACACACCACAACTAATTAAACTAGCCGTTGTGAATAGTAATACCTACTTTTTGAAATCTTATATATTTTATATTTCAAAATGGACTTCATTTTTGGATTCGGAATATCTAATTTATCCTAAGGTGAAATTTTGGTACTTTTCGGATAACTTTCATATTTTGATGAATAGTGAAAATTACTAAATTTTAATTAAAAACAACTTTTTTAATCAAAATAATTAATAGTGATAAATTATGAATTTTAGTAGTTTTAAAGTATATTTAGAATATATTTTTACCATTTAATATAATGTTGGTCATTGGACATAATTTTACAATTAAACCGAACATAAACAAGTGTCAATCTTTTGATAGTTACTATCTCTTAAAAACACGCTTTTTGTTTTGACAGCGGGAATTAATTTTAAATTAATTTCTGCCACTTCTGTGTTTTGAATTTGGAAAAGTGGATTACATATTTGGAATCAGGATGTCCAAATTATGTAAATAGGTAAATTTTATTTTTACACATTTTGAATAATTACTGCGGTAAATATTTTATTTACCATGGTTAAAGGGTAAATCCGGTAAATAAGGGTTAAAAAATAATATTATAATAATACAAAATTACCCTAAAACGTGTCCTAACCTTATTGGTGGACACATACCCAACCATGGACATCCTTGGGTCGATATGGGGACCCCTTAGATCCACTTGTATGTGGTAGGGACACATTATATTCATAAAGTTAAAATAAAAATAAAAATGGCATAAGCTTACATCTTTTAGAAGAACAATTTTTACATAGGGTTATACATGTTGGATTTTAGATTATAAATATTCATTAGAAAGATAAAAATATTTCCTACATAATGATATTTTATTTATAATTTTTATACATCAAATAATTTAAATTATTAATGACACAATAATGATGTAATGTTTACCTCATTAATAAATCATTTAAATAAATAAGATTATAATGAATAAAATATTATCTAAAACCTGTCCAATTCTTATTGGTTGATGTTATTTAGAAAATGAGTCATCTTATCTTCGACCTCAATGATTTTTGGACCATTATAAACCGAATATAATTATATTATAAAGTAATACTTTCACTCTTTCCTAAAGAGCCCCTCCTCTCCCTTATAAAAGGAGACCACTTCTACTCATTACTCACACCTCTCAAGCCACTTGGCTCGGCCAAACTCTGCCCAAATACTCTCCCAACTTCCCTCACTACAACCTAGATGCCTTAGTTTGATCATAAATTCAACCTAAGGAGCCCTTTTGATCAAATTAAAAGGAAGAACCCGAAGAAGAGGTAATGTTTTCACCACCCCTTTTCAAGTTCCTTTCTTCTTCCACTTCTTATTTCTTTGTTCTTACCATTCTAAAATAATAACTCCAGTATCTCACATATACTGTGATGTTATTATAAATATGGTACAACCATATTCAGTATTCTATCCACCCTTTGAAAAAATGTCACCATACGTGCGTGCGTACGGCTTACCGTCTCCACGTCGTGGTGTAATTGTTATTCAATATATTATTATTTAGATGGGTATAATAATGATGTGTAAATCATGTAAATAATAAATATAACATGTTAATGATTCTGTATATATGATATAACATCCATTTATATACTATTTTAATATCAAAAGAATGATATTGTCGCTCGTGCGTACGTACGGACTACCGTCTCCACAAACGTGATAAGATTCATTCTCCATCGTATCCATTCAAGTATAATTATCATTTTATGATTTAAAAATGATGTTTAAGGACTTGATATCATTATGGATATAAATAATATACAACCTATCCATTACAAACATGGCTTACGTAACAAAACATATAAAATAAAACAAGTAAGTTAACACCCGAAACAACGATAATACTAAGATATTATTATCAAATCAATATTAAAAGATCATATATGATATCATATTAATGTATATGATTCTTGTATAATTTAATAACAATTATCTCACCATTATACAGGAGGTTAACCTACCCCAACCAAGGAAAAGTACAAGGTAAGGGGTTTTCATCTCACTCCTTATTCCCGTGAGATTCATGCCATATTGCCACCATTACCTTTTGTGTGGTGTATGTACTGCCCATAATTATATTCTTTGTGTAATACACTCTAATTTATGTGTATTTACATATTCATTGTATGATACCTCTTTCATGGGTTGTATGTTTCATAAGTTACCAAATTGGTAAAGGTTATTTCACAATCTCTTCATTATCCGAGGTTGTTTATATGTAATAATCTACTGGGATCTCCTTATCATCCACATCCATGTTTCTTACTAATGTATTTCAAAACATTTTTACTATTTACAAGAATATGGGTTAAAGTCTTTTATACCCTTATGTGTTTCGAAAGGAATCTTTCTGTCGTTTTCCAAACAAGGCACTTTTAACCTTTTCGGCAAATTTAAGGTAAGAATGTTTTTTTTAACTTATACGGCGGGTGCGGCTATTTACTGCCGTTATAAAATCGTCAAAGTTTTCCTTACAAGCTTATAAGAATATTTTCAAGAAAATGTTTTATTTTATATGTCTCTTAAATGATTTCAAAAATAGAAAGAGATATTTCTCCAAAAAGTGTTTTGATTTCATCTATGTCAACATCCTTTGATGGATTTTACGCTTATTTGAAGTTGATTTATTATGATACAAAACTTCTATATTGTATTGAAGTTTTTGTGATATGTTTGAATGTGGATGTGCTATTTTTATACCATTCATAGTTTATGGTGAAATTATTGACATTTCGAATGCTATTTTTAATATGAATGTTTATGTTAGGTTTAAACCTTTTCATATGGGAATGCATTGGACTTAATATGTGACGAGTGGAGCCCGCTATAGCTCCTCGATGCATTGGTAGGTCTCATGAGACAAACTAGTATCTTGGCACAAAGCCTTGAAAAAATCTTATTTGTAGTCTTGGCACGAGGCCTTGGCTATGTGGTTATGATAGTCTGGAATTATGCATTCCATCATTATGAAAGTGGTTATTGATTTTGTATGTGATTATTCGATTAGTAGAATATACATGTGAATAAGTAAATGGAATTATTTAATTTTATTTATGCCATACCATGTTTAAAGTTCAAGTTTTAAAGGCTTTTGTTTTAGTTATACATTGCCTTAAATGTTTATTCTTATTTATGAAAGTTTCCGCTATATTGTTATCCTTACTGGGCATTTGATCTCACCCCTTTTCTATGTTTTATTTTTCCCAGGATGTGAAGAAGTAATTTATGAATGACGTACAGGGATATTATGAGGGGATAATAGTGTGGACTCTGGAGACATTATGTTGTTGTAGTAGTTTTTCATTTTATGATGTAATGTAAGACTTATGAATATATCTAGTGTTTCCAAGGCTACTAAACCAATCGGTCTTTTGAGATTTGATCTTTCTTGTGATCATGCCAATGTTATGTAATAATGCACCGACTCTGGGTAACTAGGGTCGGGGCGTTACAATTGTTGGTATGAACTGTTGATGTATCCATTCACATGGACTCTGACTACCTGCTAGTTGACTCACTACATCAAGACATTAGTTGTTGTGATCAATGGTTTATGAATCATATAGGATCGATACTTTGAATATCATTCTTGAGTCAACTTCCCATTATATATATATATATATATAATCATCTGACTATGGTATATCTTGATTAAAATTTCAGGATACCTCGTGACAATTGTGAGCCAGGATACCAGTTTCAGATCTTGATGAAAATATGATGAGAAATGTAACCTCAGTTCAGGGTCCATCCTACATGATCCTTCTTCCATGTGGATAGGTAGCAAAAAACCTAAATATTGAGTATCATATTATCCTAGTATAGAAGGATGAGGATTCATGTAGTATTAGCACACTTTGTGAGTTCTAGCACCAGAGGCTACTATGGTTCCATAGTGAGAAAGATCCCCAGGGAGTGGAGGATTGGATAAATTTGGTGGCCCGTATCTTTAGGCTTATCTGGACATTGAAGGATTGTGTGGTTTCACTAGAAACTATCCTTTTCCATATATAATTTTTCCATTGGTGGGGCCTTGTTACTAAGATTCGTGATGAGTTGAACCTCTCATGGCTTGACATCTAGCAGTTGTTCCATAAGGAGTAATACCCCTCCTACTTGCACTCAATTTGGATTAAGGAGCTTCTTGAGCGGTGATAAGGAGGGATGAAAGTGGAAGATTATAAATCTATGTTCATAGACCTTACATAGTACTCTCTTAACATGATTCAAGATGGATACTTCCAAGAATATAAGTTTGAGCAGGGGTACCATAGAGAGATCCACGCCAACATGGTTCCCTTGTGTATTCCTATAAGATCCCAATTTTTTCTTGAGGTATAGATATTTTATTTTTGAGTTAAATGCTTTTTTACTTTTCTTTTTGGCTTAGACCCTAATCCATTCCATGGTATGGTTGGGTTTTTTTTGGGAAAGAGGAGGCTGGAAGGCTGTGCACTGGCTGCAGGCCAACTACACGAAGTTTAATGGGATTACACATTGTGTAATATGATTACACAACATGTATTAGTCTAGAAAAGACCTTTCAAGATGTGTAGGTTTTCTTTTCCATAAAGGTAAAATAGGAAATTACACGTTGTGTAATTTCCCTATTTTTTTAAAAATAAATAGGCAGGGACTCTCTTTTGGAACAAAACACCTTTTTCTCCATTTTGAGAGCAAAAAAAATCTCTTTTATATTTTTACAAATCTATTTCCCACTTAGACTCCATTTATTTCATGGTCAGTCTTGTTATAACCATGATGGTAAGATCTTTATTCCTTTCTAGACATTCTTAATTATTTATAACAATGGTTGCGCTATTTGGATTTAGGCTCATATTCCCTAATTTCTCTTTCTTCTTCTGTTCTTTATATTTATCCTAAACCAAGGTGAATCAAAACTTGACACTGGAAGATCACTCCACTATTGAGCATGGGTATTCTATCTATACTTTTCTTTCATATTTTGATGATTTATAGAGCTATCACCCTTTTTACTTCCCACCAAAGTTTTTAAAGTGGTCTTGGATTTGAAATATTAATCTAAAATAGATAAATTAGGACCAGTTAGGGATTCCCTTAGGTTCTTTGAGATGGTTTAGTGGTTGTTTCTCCAAATGGAGGTGCTCCATAGGGTGATCCATGCCATTTATTTGGTTTTGACATTCGATAAGCTACCCAAGGTGTGCGTTTTCAAGTTTTAATAGTTTAAGAGAGCTAATTTGTTACTAAATGATGTTGGTTTACATGTTTAGGAGATGTTCTACCTTTTTTCCTTGTGTTATCATAAATATTTCATGCCTAACTTGCTTAAATTCTTAAATGAAATTTGTTAACAAAGTAGGTATAATCATTGATTTCCTTTAGATTTCTTAAATGTCCATTTGTGATTAATGTGTGTGTATACCCTTGTGATGTGATAGATGGAAAATGGTGTTAGGTGGGTGAGTATACCCATGTGATTTTCTCTAAATTATATGGATAATATGAGTGGGTAGACTCATATGAAATTAAACTATTGAATGGTATGAACGATTGTATGATGTTTTAAATAGATTCCATAGATGACTCTCCATGGGTCTGTAATGGGATAGTGGATGCCTAAGGTTGAGTATTCCCCTTGGGTCATGATTTTGTAGGATTTATTAGGCTTTTTTACCCCTTGGATCTGGCTTGCTGGGACTCATATAGGACATGTCAGTACATATGCTCCTAGGACTCCAACCAGTGCCTTTACCAAGTTTTAATCAAGATGTTCCTGGGACTCGATGGGGATTCCTTGGTTCTTGACACCTTGGATCTATCCCTTAATGTTCTAAACTTAATTATATGACACTTCCATGAGAACATGATACACTTATTTATACGGAAAGTCCATGTATATAGGATATGGATGGAGGAATGACATGACCATGTTACTTGTTATATTGTTTATATCTGCCTTGTTAGGAGCTGACACTTGCTGTAGGAGGACTCAAGAGGATATTTTTTGTATCACTTACTATAGTGGATACATGCCATGGTCACATTACTGTTGTTATCTTCTTACTTACACCTATTGATCTTGTTGATTTGTATTGCCCAGAACTACATATACTACTACGTTATGACCTACTAGGATGTATATATCACACCCTATTTGGGCCTCCTCAAGTACCCAAATAGATTATATGGTTGAAGGTGATGGTAGGGGAAAGAGAACTAGCATAGTTTGTTGATTATTGCTTTGGTGTAGGGAAGAATAGGACCAAGATGAGGCTTATGATGCTATTGTTATACCTTTTTGGTCTTTTTTTCATTTTGGACACTTGTACTGTATTATGTTTCCATGTACCTATTTTGGATATTTTCTACATATATGTATCATCTGCATCATTATATGAGACACAACTGGGTTATTTATTCATATCTTGTTTACCTTCCAGTTGTCTACTTGTTATCTGCTTCCAATTTTTGTATTTTTATTAGATTATACTATTATATACTATTTTAATGAGGGAATAGTCTCCCCACTGATACACCTATGACCTAAATGATATTCAACAGCCTCTGGAGTTGGGGGAGATACACTTGAGGCCCTATGACCAAATGGGCTTGGTGCACTGTTGAGTGACATTCGGGTATGGGATGTTACAAAGTGGTGTCAGAGTATCTTTTAGGTGTTCCCTTATTGTTTGGAAACAATAGAAAGGGATAAGAAGGAAATGTATTTTGGTAATAAGTTATTCCTGCAAGTAGCTACCCTATGTATAGGAAAAATACAAATTTCCCAAAATTGAATTGTGATTTTCTGAATTCTAACTATTACAGTTTATTTTATTTCACTGTTGGTTGACACACATGATTTAAGATATCACTATTGATGAAATTATGGGATCTATTTCTATTGTAACATGAGGAGTTGAGGGTATGAAATCTCATGCATCATATAGGAACTTGTTAGAAATCACATTCTAGGAATTATTCTAGGACATTTAAGATGCATTACTCATTGAATGTTGTTGTGATAGTTGTAGTGATAACTATATCTATTGTTATGATATATTTCTTGTAGTGGATAGAAATAGTGACATCATCATTCAATTCATAAGGTGTATGGTCCCTTATAGACTAGGAAATGATTCACCTTTTGACTCTTTTGTTTACAGTGAACTGAATGGGATATGGTATGAATTATATGGGCATAAAATTTTTATTCATGAATTGTTGTGGGCCCTCATGGATTGGGACTTAGCGGACCATTTGTTAAATTATTTTAACAAATGGATATTAAAGAAAAATGAAATTAAATAGAAAATAGTGACTTGACATAAACCCTTATTTTGAGAGGGTAAGAGGTAGTGTTTCTAGTTGGTTTGTGATTATTCTTTATATATTCGTGGATTTAGGAGAAGGCTCTAGGTTATGAATTGGTTTTAGGAGGGTTTTGACCTATCATACACTTTTTATCTGCAAATATTGATATCATTATTTTCTAATGTGCGTGTTTTGAATTTTATAGTAATTCTGCCATAAATATCTCTAGTGGTATGCCATGAGGGAGGATATGACCACATATTGGAGTTAGTAGTCCATGAGATACCATTTTATCCGCTTTTGGTGATGGATACATCACCAGAGGATATTATAGACACCGGTTTTGAGGCATAGTTTTGTGAGGGGTTCTTTTGATTTATGAAAACTCTTTAGGGAGAACCACAACCTACCATAGAAATGGCTGAGCTTACATAGGTGTTCCAATAGTAGCATACTCCCATGTTTGTGGGGGATGGAAATCCATAGGTTGTTAGGTTGTGGCTTGAGACCATGTTAGCTATCTTCGAGCATCTGTAGACACCTCTTGAGAGGAGGGTAAACCTTGCGACATAAATGCCACGTGAGGTTGTGTCACAGGTTCGTGTCTTAGGATAGTTCTGTTCTGTATAGACTATCCCTATGTAGTAGGGTTCCAGACCGTCTATGGTGAGAGTTACGATCTTTGTAGTCTCTACTATTAAATATTATCTTTTTGATATAGGCACATCACATAGTTTTATCTTTTCACCAGTGGTTAAATTATTTGGGCTTGTTTTTTTCCTTTCTAGGAGAATTATGAAGCTTTAAACTTCATTGGGAATTAGAATGGATGATGTGCACCAGTGCAGGGAGTTCCCCCTTGAGTTTGGTGGGTGTCACTTCATCTGGGATCTTTATTTCCTCGAGATGAAAGGGTTTGATGTCATACTCAGGATGGATTGGGTAGTAGATTATCAAGCCTATGTTGACTGATATCACCAAAGGGTGACTTTTACATCACCATATAGTGCAGTGTTTACTCAAAAGGGTGAATGGGATGTCCAAGAGAGTGGAGATGGGCCAGAGCATTGTGGGCTGGGTGGGATGACAGTCCATATTTCTAGCTTGTTTTTGGATGATCATGGAGTGAGTTAGGAAAAATTCCCTCTAGTGGTTGAGTGATTCAGGGACATGTTTACCTAATAATATTTCGAGTTACCTCTTGAGAGATAAGTAGAGTTATCCATCGATCTACTTCTGGGAGATACAATAACATCCATTCCTATTTATAGGATGTCCATGAAGGAGTTTCATGAGCTCAAGAGGCAGCTAGAGGATTTGGAGGTGAAGGAGTTTATTTGACCCAATAATTCTCCATGGGTTTCTATAATCATTTTTTTTCAAAAAAGAAAGATGAAAATTCTAGGATTTGTATAGAGTATCGAAAACTAAACCAGCTGACAGTTAGAAATTGATATCCCTTACCATAGATAGATGACCTGTTTAATCAGCTTTGAGGAGCTCGAGTGTTATCGAAAATTGACTTGAGTTCAGGATATCACCAAGTGTGTGTTCAACCTACAGACATACCTCATACAACCTTTCTTATCAGGTGTGGTCTATAAGAGTATCTCGTTATGCCGTTCGGTCTCATGAACATGCCAACTATTTTCATGGATTTGATAAATAGAGTGTTCCAACGTTACCTGGATTCGTTTTTGGTGGTTTTCCTGGATGATATCCTTCTTTATTCTCACAATCGACATGACCATGCCAACCATATTGAGATCATTTTGAATACACTGAGGTAGCATCAGTTATATGCTATACACAGAAAGTTCCACTTTCAGATATATTAGATTCACTTCTTGGGTCACATCATCTTGAAGAAAAGAGTGTCAGTGGGCCCAGAGAAGGTGAGAGTTATAGTTTCCTAGGAAAAACCCAATAATTTTTTTGACATATAGAGTATCTTTGGCCTAGCTGGTTACTACTGATGTTTCATACATGAATTCTCACACTTAGAAGTGCTATTGAAAAGCTTATCCAAGAAGGGTGTGAAGTTTTTGTGGTTATATTATTTTGAGAAAAACTTTCAAGAGTTGAAATGAAGGTTGAAATCAACACCAGTCTTGATACTTCCAGAGCAAGGTCGGAGCTACACTGTGTATTGTGATGCATCAGGTATTGGTCTAGGAGTAGTGTACATGTAGGGGGATAGAGTCGCGATGAATGGGTCTTGGTAGATGAGGCCACATGAGAGGAATTACCTAACTCATGATATTTAGTTATCTAATATCGTTTCTGCCTTATGCTATTGGAGACATTACTTACTGGAAATATTTTTTTGGTGTACATAGACCAAAAAATCCTCAAGTACATATTTAGACAACGTGATATGAATCTAAGATAGTAGAAATGGGTTGAGTACCTACGGTCCTTTGACTCAAATCTTGCCAACATGCCTGGTAAAGCCTATGCAGTGGATGATGTACTGAGAATGAGGACTCAGATACAAGCATTACAACAAGACAGTAGTGAGTGGAAGCTTATAGCATTGTTCTTTGAGATGCCTCTGGAGTTGTATGATAGATGAGGAAAGACATATATACAATACTTAACTATGACCTCTACCATGATGGATAGAGTTAGGATAAGGTATCGATCAGATTCTAAGGGACTGGTCCTATGGGAGAGTGTGGAAGGTGATGACTCACCCCCTGGTTAGATAATAGGAGAGTATGATATTTGGCATATCCATAGACGCATTTGGGTATTAGTGGATATGCATGAAGAGTATATGAGTTCATTTTTAACATATTCATGACTCATGATATAATTTTAAATTAGAAATAAACCTCACTATCTTGAGTAATACTAGAAAGCATGTGGTTTAAAGAACTATATAGAGACCAGGTTTTTTCCTTGTAAGACTTTGGAATATTTCTACATATATTTCTAGAGCCAAGAATTGAGAAGACAAGCAATTATGAGGACTAGAGTTCCCAGAATAAATTATACAAAAATATTAAGTATATTATATACTATCCAAGAGGTGAAAATGGAATATCTCTCACACTATAGCTCAGATCCTAAATCTGAGGACATGGTTGAGTCTGGAGCATGGTGTTTACCCTAGGTGGGACATAACTTTTGTTATTGTAGGCCTTCTTTAGAAAATGCCACATAAGGAGTTTTTGTAAATAAAATAATTATATTTACTTATTTTATCTCATATGTATTTTCAAATAACATTTTAATGGAGTCTCAGATTGCAAATCTGAGACAACCATTGAGTTCATAATGGGGTGTTTTACCTATGTATGATATAATATAAGAGGGTGCGTGAGGTTCAGATCCTATAACCATTGGAAGCTATTTTTTTGGTTTTCTATAAATATGTGTTTAAGGGAAATGAGCAAAGGTTAGCTCATTTATCCATGGATCCCATTAGAGCTTCTATCTCTTTCTGATTGGAAAATCGACATCGGATTCTTGAATGATTGCGATGAAAGTTCAGATCCTAGTAGACCAGAGCGCAACGAACACAATGATGGATACAAAATATAGGTAGGATTTATATTTTGGATTCTACAGCTCCCCGATTGAAATTTAGTTGTCGGAAATCATTTATGTTGGAATTTGCTATTTCAGAATCCTTTGTTGATGGTCGAACTAACAACGACCATCTCTTGTTTAATTTTTGGATCTTTTGTTCTCACCGTTCTTCGCATTCTTCTTCGGTTAAATTTTCACCATGCTAAAACGACATCAGATCATTGATAAAATCATAGTTCTATGAAGGTTTTGATCTAGAGATTTTGGATCTATGACAGTTTTTCATTTTGGGAACCAGAGGAGGTGTTGCAGTGAGCGAAAGTTGTATCTACTTTTCCCCTTGTCAAAACAGCAATTAATCATCGAGTGGAGGTTGAAACTGTGGAGATATCATCTTGGGGATCCCAGATCCAGTCTCAGATCTATTTTTCGAGCACCGCGGCACTGTCAGCGTTCTGCAGATGTCCCGTGGTGGTGGTGGTGGTGCGCCGCTGCGTGGAGGAGGTCGTAGCCAACGAGTCATGGCGGTAGGGTGCCGAGGTGTGCTGGGTGTAGAGGACAGCTGCCAGATGGTGTTTCAGCAGACCGGAGGGCCGACCCAGGTGGTGTGGGCCGACCGAAGTAGGCCGGACGAAGTGGGCCGGTCCAGACATTTTGTGCCCGGTCGGGCCAGACAGACTTCAAAAGCCTGTAAGTCCAAAATTGAGTGTTTGTTTTTATGCCATCTGTGGACACACATTCCTATTATCAAG
The DNA here is from genome assembly GCA_963277665.1 of Viscum album. Classification (NCBI taxonomy): domain Eukaryota; kingdom Viridiplantae; phylum Streptophyta; class Magnoliopsida; order Santalales; family Viscaceae; genus Viscum; species Viscum album. The sequence goes on along the minus strand of OY728135.1, from coordinate 1,820,800,202 downwards.
ACATATCTTTTTAGAGAGGTTTGGGACTTTTAGGTTTTGGTTTTGGGGTTCAGTTTCAGGAAATTACTTATTTTATTAATAATAATAATATAATTATTATTATTCCGAAATCTTGTATGAGGCCTATCTTGAAAATAAGACATTCGATTCACATTCCATCTACAGAAACATGACCCATACATTGAGGAAGACCTTATGAGGCTATTTTGGGATTTTTTATAATTCATTATTGAGGCTCAGTGGCATGAAAAGTCTGATTATAATAATAATAACATAACTATTATTATTATGGAATCTTGTACCAAACTGTATTTCTTCACACGACATCCAATTGACATTCCTCCAGAGGCATTGAGGTGGAATTTTCAAGACTAAATTAGGATGATTAAACTAAAATGGATTTGTGGGACCCACGATCCCCGTTTTGGGAGTTTCCAATGAAATACAGATTTTTCACTGGGTGTCCATTTTGGATGAATTAATAGCCAGTCCCATGTTCTTTTTTAAGAGGATTGTAATGGAATAATCTATTTGATGTGTTTTGGGATCATTGCACGGGTCCCATGAAGTATCGTTCATGCACAATGCGAAAAAATGTAGTTTCTTCACCGGGAGTCCAATTCGGGTGAATGAATAGTCGAACCTGTGTGTTTTTTTGAAAGGATCATAATGTTGTGATTCGTTTGGTTATCTGGGGACATTTTAGGAGGCATTCCAATAAATTATGTTCTCGCCCTTCATATAAACATTGAGAAATACGCGGTCGACATCCTCTTGGCTAGAGGTTCCATGTACTCTGGGAGTACACTGACATGACTTGTGGGTACCAGCTCACAGTTTAGTACCTGAGTACGGTTAGGTACACGGTCTGGTGATTAGGTGGGGTGAAACATCATGTGGACCCCATACACATTGTGTACTACTCTAAAAACTTTCTACCCCTTTTATATCCTTCTTTTGGACTCAAATTTAGGTATGAGAATAGCCTATGTTGAGTGTTTTTTTGCGTAGAACATGATAATGACCTCTCCAATGGCTTTTGAGATGGGATAAAAAATGATCTGAGTGAAATTAATATTCTAGGAGATGATCAATGTTTTGGGTGTGATATCTATTCGAGGTGATGGTCAAAGATGGATGCGATCATGTAAAATCACCAAAGCAGTATCGGGCTTACCCTTCAGTGGGACTGGGTTGTGGTTTCTGATGATCTTTCTAAGGTACTATCTAGCCGGGATGACTAGTGTAGTTCCTTGATGACTTTAGAGTGGATCCCTATTATTGGGTAGGGAATGGGTCCTCGTCCTTTTCTGAGTGGAACCCCCTATCAGGTTGGGCATGGTTCCTCGACGATCTTGAGAGTGGCACCCTCTTACGGGGTAGGGCATGGGACCTCAACCTATTCCAAGTGGCACCATCCATCCTGGCTGGGCATGGGTCCTCGACGACATTAGAGTTGTACCCTTTAGTTGGGTTGGGCATGAGTCCTCTACTTTGAGATGATCTATTGTCTATGGATCAGTGCCAAGACATGTTTTGAGGTACTTTTGGACACACAAGGAAGAGATACATTTTTTCCACCGAGATACTTACTTGTGATGTGACCTAAAACCATGAGGTAAAGATAGTGTCTCCTAAATTTAATATTATAAATGTTCGGTGATTTAGTCCCTTTGACTTGAAGTTTTGAGCAGACATGCAGGATTTTGGGCATCATAGGTTGTTACTTCTGGAACTATTGGCAACTCTTTTCCTGAAATGAGCTATGAGAGAGGGATCCCCTTACTCCCTCATTTGGGTTTCTTGTTTGATCATACATATATCATATTGTATTACCCACTCTTTTGGAGTTGGTTACTCTACTACTAGGAGAGGCGAATACACGTGAGGTATGCCACATGATTTATGTGTCTATCTTCTTGTGGTTGGATGGGTCATCTCTCCTACTAAATGCAGCAAAGATTCGATGATAAGTTCATATTCTTATCGTTTATAACTCCTTGTGTTTGGATGATATTACTTCACTCTCTTATTGGTTTGAGATGTACTCTTTTAATATACATTATTCTATCTATTGGTCCCCTCTTCAGTACAACTTTTTATGCTCCCTTGAGCTTCAGGGAATCTTACTGAGTATTTTTTATACTCACCCCTACTTGGGATTATCCACACTTGGTGTTCCCTTAAATATGACATATAGGTTGATCGTGACATCAGAGGAGCTTAGGGATACATGGTGTTTCAACCAGATACAATGGTCATAGCTTGGGATCCATGAGAGGTGCTCTCTTAGCTATTTTACTTCTGCACTTGTTGTTAGGTTATGTAACTTTTCTATTTGGGCATGTATTTCTCCCCTTCTCTTTCAGTTTACTTTCCTATACTTGTACTATTTAGAGGTCGATGCATATTTGTGGTTTATACATAGTAGTGTTGTATCTTTTTATTTTTCCTCATCACTTTTTCTTTGAGTTGGTTGTTTTCATGTGTACAGGTTCTTAGACAAAGGCCTCCTTGAGTTTGTTATACCTTCATCACTAGTCACCAACCCCTAGCCTATGGAGGTGAGCTTGGGGTAGTTGCGGCTCGAGCCCCGATATGGGTTGGGATGTGAAAAAGTGTTATCGGAGTTGGTTAAAACATTGGGACATTGTTCAGAAATATCCCTAAAAAGGGTTTGGTTGGGTTTTGGGAAAATAATTCCAACGTATCTCAAGAGAGGCTCTTAATCCAGAGAGTCTAGTGATGGTGTAATGACCGACATATCCATTCAACAGGAACATGATTACCCGCTTGTTGTCTCGACATGATAAGACATTTTTTGCAAAGAACATTGGTACATAAATCATATATGATTGAGTCTTTGACTTCCCTTCCTGAGCTAGCTCCAGATTATTTCTAATATATATATATATATATATATTCCCATTCGATCATGGTACTCCTTGATGACATTCAGGGTGCCTTCATGGTGAAAACGATCTATGATACTAGCCCTAGTTCATGATAAAGATTTTGTGAGCGATGAGGCCTCAGTTCATAATTCATCATGCGATCCCCTTCCTCTAGGTGGGAAGGTAGAAGAACCTACACATGTTAAGCAGTAGTTAGTCCTAGCGGAGTAGGTTGAGGTTGTACGCAAGCTGGGTGCATTCTATGAGTTCCAATGTCAGAGACCACTAAGGTTCCATAGTGATCCAAATCCACAGGTAGTAAAGGTTTATCTAGAGTTGGTGGTCCACTTCTTGAGGATTATTAGAACACTGATAGATCATATGGTGGCTTTGGTATCCAGTCTTTTCCATGGAGTAGTTGGGAATTGGTGGAGTTTGGTTACTCAGATGCACGATGAGTCAGTACTCTCATGGGATGACTTCTACCATGTATTTCATGAGGAGTAATACCCCTCCTTTTTATGATTATTTGGTATTTAGGATCTCATTCAGTTATAGTAGGGAGGTACGATGGTGGCTGATTATGCGACTAGGTTCATAGACCTTGCATGCTACTCTCTGGACATGATCCATGAAATCTACTTCTGAGAAAGGAATTTAGAGCAGAAACTTTGCAGAGAGATCCATCCTATCATAGTACCTTGGTGAATCCCCACCTATGCCAAGGTGCTAGAGAAGACACTAATGACAGAGAGAATTATATCATAGGGGAACCATACAGTTGGTTGTTGTAGTAGGTGAAACAGAGATAAAACGTTTTCTATAGCTAGCAGGCATCAGACAATAAGATCTTGAAATAGGAGGACTCCCCATAATCAGTCTCAGGCACATAGTCGTATGGGGATGAGGAAACATAAATCACCGGGGTAGAACAGGGATGGTAGGAATTATGTTTGAGATGGGTGAGGTCACATGGAACGAGACTGCCAGACCATACATTCTGATCTTTCCAGGAAGATAGTAAATTAACTACCAAGGTAGAGATGACACCGTGATCAGGTATCTCCTAGGAAGGGACAGGGTGGTCCCCAGGGAGGTAGTGCAAGCAAGTGAGTAGGAGGAGTTGTGGTTGGTGTATGATTCTATGAGATCCTTCCACCACTACCAGGCAGCCCACATCTGGCTCAGGGAGCTGGAGATCGAGGCCGCGGGCAGTTTCATGTTATGGATGTCTATAATCCTATAGTGCATGAAATGATAAGAGATACACCCTATGTATTTTCTACATTTTTATAGTAGAAATTATTAGAGACTAGGTGGGGTACTCTTTTATCCCTGCTTCTTGGTTAAGGTTTTACTAAGGTGACGTGGGCTGTCGGTGTAACCCTGCATTGGTGTTGTTTGATATAGCTTTGAATGAACAAGGAAGAGGGGTTCTTCCCCCACCTAGAAATTTTTTTGTGATCTGAGAAAAACTGTGAAGGTGAGTCAGTTCCACCCAAAGTGGATGGTATCAAGGTGTGGTGGATGAGTCCCTCTGACTTATGTGTTCATGGCAGGGTTGTGCAGTCGAGTGTCGAAGAAGGTCTGGGCATTTTCAGTGGAGTTTTTCTACTTGACCTCGTTTTTTATTGAGATGCCACAAGTGGGTGTGGCAGAGTTACTGGTTTGGGATTACTATCCTTCCAAGAGAGGTGAAGACACGTTGGTTATACCACATGCTTTTCATTTTTATCCTTTTGTAGTTGGATGAGTTCACTCACCTTCCTTGTTCATTGGTACATTTTTATTTTCAATGTCAACCTTGATATGAAAATTATCAAGTACAGGTCAAGGTGATAGAGACCCCATGAAAAGAACTACATGTCTAACTACCTAGTGCTGGTATCGGTAGTATTTTCCATGAGAATGTGGAGATACTAACTTATGGGAGAGTGATTTATTGTTTATTTATACCATCAGAGTCTCGGGTAAGTCTTCACCTAGATACAATTAAACCTAAGGCGGTGACGCTGGTTGAACTTCCTACATAACTAAAACATTGAGATAGTATATACACCGGTAAATGGAACTGTTGTAGATGATTCCCTTATTAGGAAGTCCCAGGATCACCTGGTGTAGGAAGTTTTGGAGCAGTTATCTTCCCTACATCTGACACTGGTGGATTAAGAGGGTATAGTTTTCTTCAGTCGGTGAAATTGAATCCTTCGCTTCATTAGTGTGTAAGAGAGTCTCTATTGCGAGATATCGACTGTGAAATCCTACATGACCTGATATTCTTAGGTGTTTCACTAGATGGATATTTTGAAGGAGGGAATCATATGACCTTACTCTAGGAAAAAATAGTGATTATAGTCACAATGCGGGATGTAGAGGTTTAGTCAAGGAGGAAAACTGTCCCCTTAGTTTCTTCGGTCCATTTGGGGTCATGCAAAGAGATGGTGAGGTTTCCTACCACCTTTCCCTACCCCAATATCTATAGTGGGTGCACGATGTATCTCATGTGTCGTGACTGATGAGATATGTGCATGATATTATGCATGTCATCGATAAGAGAAAACTATACAAGGATGTAAAATTCCCTTGGTTCGCGTGCTTTGGTAGCATGGAAATGTGCATGTTTTCTTGGGAGAAGGAGAGCCAGGTTTGAGCTCAATAAACAGAGATTTTTTCCCTAGTTTTGCTTTTGGGGGAAAAAATATTGAAGGATGGAACGATGTAGAGACCCTGTTTTTTCCTTGTAAGACTATGGAATATCTTTACATATATTTCCCGATCCAGGTGATGTGACAGCATGCAATTCCAAGGCCCATAGTGCTTAAAATAAATTATACAGTAATATTAAGTATATTGTATACTACGCACATGGATGAAATAAGATATCTCTCAAACAGTAGCTCATATCAGAAATCCAAGGCCACGACTAGGTGGGACATAACTTTTGTCAGCACATGCCTTCTGTAGAAAATGCCATGAAGGGAATTTTAATAAAAAAATAATTAAATTTAATTATTTTTCTTCGATGTGTTTTCAAATAACTTTTGAATGGAGTCTCAGATTTGAAATCTGAGACCATAGTTTAGTTTATAATGGGTTGTTTTACCTAGGCACGACATAAAATATGATGTTGTCGGAGGTTTGGATCTTGAAACCATTGGTAGACGTTTTTTTGGTTATTTATAAATATGTGTTTAAGAAAAATGAGAAAAGGTTGGCTCATTTCTCCCACAGAGTTGTCAGAGCACCTCTCACCTTACGATCGGTGAATCAACATCAGATTCTTGATGGATCATGATGAAACTTCAGATCCTAGTAGATTAGAGTGAAAAAAAAAGATTGATCCAAAATGGAGGTATGATTTCTATTTTGGATTTTGCAGCTCCGCGATTGAAATATCAGTGTCAGAAATCATATCTTTTGGAAATAACTGTTTTATAATCCTTCGATGATGGTCGAACAAACAACGACCATCACTCGTTTAATTTCTGGATCATCTATTCTTAGTAGTTATGCACGTTCTTCATCGTTAAAATTTTCACCATGTTGAAACGACATCCGATCATCGATTAGAGCATAATTATGTGAAGGTTGTGATCCAAGGATTCCAGATCTATGATGGTTATACTTTTTGGGCACCAGAGGAGGTGCAACGATGAGCATAAGAGGTAACTAATTTTTGTTACTTCAAAACAACGATGTAACATCATGCAGAGGATAGAAATATTCATATATCGTTATGGAGATCCTATATCCGGTCTCAGATCTGTTTTTCGAGCACTGGGGCACCACCGGTGGTCAGTAGATGTCTCACGTCGGCCTGCGACGACAGCACCACCGCTTGGAGGAGGCCGTAACGCACCACTGCATGGAGAAGGCTGTGGCCAACGGGCTACGGTGGTAGGGTGCCAGTGCCCGTGAGGCATACTAGGCGTGGAGGCCGTCTACCATCCGTTGGACCGACCCAGGTAGTGCGGACCGGCCGGAGTGGGCCAGTCAAGATAGTTTGGGCCTGGTCGGGCCAGACAGACTTCAAAAACCTATAACTTTTAAACAGAGCATCTGTTTTGTGTGACCTTTGCGGCTACATGTTCCTCTTATCGATAAAAATATTTTTAGGCTAGTTTGAGACTTTCAAGTTTTTGTTTTGGGATTCCGTTCCATGAAGTACCCTATTTTAATAATAATAATATAATTATTATTATTCAGAAATCTTGTATCGGACCTAGCTTGCAAATCAGATCTTTGATTCGCGTTCCGTATATTTAAATGCAACACTTTCTTTGAGGAATGCCTTTTTTGTATGTTTTTGGATTTTTATAATTCATTCTCGAGGATCAGTGGCACAAAAAGTCTGATAATAATAATAATATAATTATTATTATTCGGGAAACTTATATCGGATCGTACGTATGCACACAATGTCCGATTTATGCTCTGTCAGAGGAATTGTGACGCTAGAGTTGAGGCAGAATTTTCAAGACTAATTTTGGGAACTTAAAATTAAATGGAGTTGTGGGTCCCATGAGCCCTATTTTGGGTGTTTGCGGTGAAATGCATCTTTTTCACCGGGTGTCCATTCGGGATGACAGAATAGCCAATCCCATGTGCTTTTCCAAGAGTATCATAATGGAGAAATCTATTTGATGTGTTTTGAGATTGTGGTGTGGGTCCTATGAAGCACTGTCCATGCGCAATGTTGTGAAATGTAGTTTCTTCACCAGGAGTCCAATTCATGAGAATGAATAGCCGATCCTGTGTGTTTTTTTGGAGGGATCATGATGGAGTGATCCATTTAGTTATCTAGGGATGTTTGATGGTGCATTCCATTAAAAGTAAATTCTCTCCCTTAAGATAAAAAATGAGCAATGTGCATTCAACAACCTCTTGGCTAGAGGTTCCATGTACTCTGGGAGTACATTGGCAGGACTTGTGGGTATTACTTAAAAATTTAGTACCTAAGTATGACTAGGTACACAGATAGGTTATGAGGCAGGTTCAAACATTGTGTGGACTCCATAAGTGTCGTGTACTACTCTATGAACCTTCTACCCCTCATATATCTTTCTTTTGGACTCAGATTTTGGGATGTGAATAGCCTATCCGAAGTTTTTTTCATGTGGAACGCAATAGTTCCCTATTAAGTGGCTTTTGAGATGTTATGTGAGATGATACAAGTATGATACCTATTATAGGGGATGATCGATGTTCTATATGTGATCCCTATTCGAGGTGATGCTCAAAGATGACTTTGATCAGGAACAATAACTAGAGCAGTATCGGGATTACCCTCTAGTGGGACTAGTTTGCGTTTTCTAATGATATTTCCAAGGTACCATCCACTAGGGATGACAAGTGTAGTTCCTCGATGTCTTCAAAGTTGTACCCTCCTGCAGGGAAGGGCATGGGCCCTCATCCTTTTCTGAGTAGCACCTTACAGCCATACTGGGCATGGGTCCTCAATGATCTTGATAGAGTCACCCTCTTTCTAGGTAGGGAATGGGTCCTCAACCTATTTTTAGTGGAACCATCTAGCGGGACTGGGCATGGGTCCTTAATGAAACTAGAGTGGCACCCTCCAGCCAGGCTGGGCATCGGTCCTCAACAACACTATAATGGAACCCTCCAGCCACTACTAGAAATATGACCTTTCCCAACACTTCTATACAAAATTTTTTTAAAAACCATTGGTATAGGTCCCCTTTCCCAACGGTTTGGCCAAACCCTTGGGAAGGCCCACATTGAGGTCACTTTTCTCAACGGTTTTCCAAAACCATTGGGAAAGGGTATGGATTTCCCAATGGTTTGGTGAAACTGTTGGGAAAATTCCAATTTGTGGTAACTTTTCCCAATTGTTTGGCCAAACCGTTGGGAAAGGGTATGGCTTTCCCAATGGTTTGACCAAACCATTTGGAAAAGTATACTTTGAGGCCACTTTTCCCAACGGTTTGGCCAAACCATTGGGAAAAGTGGCCCATACACCAATGTTACTCCCAAAATCAAAGGACCTATACCAACGGTTGTCAAAACCATTGGTATAGGTCCTTTTATTTTTTATCAAATATTCCTACTGAGAATATTATATAAATAAAAATTTAAAATAATTATGACAATACATATATATATATATATTTATGAAATTATGTTAAAAAAATTCATGTTAGGTTAGTGTTTAGGTCGTTGACTGATAAACTAGAGCTTGTGGGATAAAATCCCACCGAATGTTTTTTTTGAAATACATATACCAATGATTTTTTGGAACTGTTGGTATAGATTTTCATATTACTTATACCAACGGTTTTGAAAACCGTTGGTATAGGTCTATACCAACGGTTTTCCAAAAACCGTTGGTATAGACCTATCCCCACGACTTACTTGCCAACGGTCCTCCAAACCGTTGGTATAGTCTATACCAACAGTTTGGAGGCCTATACCAATGGTTCCAAACCGTTGGTATAGGTTAGTTTTCTAGTAGTGAGCCATGCAGGGAATGGGTCCTTGACTTTGATATGATCTATTGGATTCAAATCAGTAAAGAGACATGTTTTGACATACATATGGACTCATGAGGAAGAGGGAAACTTTCCCCATTGAGACACTTCCCTATGACGTGACCTAAAACCGTGAGGGTGAGATAGTGTTTTCCAAAGTGGATAGTATCAAGGTACGATGATTGATTCCCTTTGACTTGCAGTTCAGAGTAGACGTGAGGGATGATGGGCATCATAGGCAGTTACTTCTGGAACTGTTGGTGGCTATTTTACTGGGATGAGCTGTGAGATGGAGATCCCCTTACTCTCTCATTTGGGTTTCTTGTTTGAGTACATATATATCTTATTGGAGTACCCACTCCTTGGGTTTTTTCTACTCTCCTTCCAGGAGAGGTGAGACACGTGAGGTATGACACATGATTTCTATGTCTAGATTATCATGGATGGACATGTCAAATATCCTACTAAATGAAGCAGACTCAACGAGAAGTTAACCTTCTTACCATTTATAACTCCCTGTGTTTGGATGATATTACTCCACTCTCCTGTTGGGTTGAGTTATACTCTTTTACTGTACTTTTTTCTATATACTAGTCCCCTCTTCAGTACAAATTTTTCTGCTCCCTTAAGACTTCGGGGCATCCTACTAAGTATTTTTTATACTCACCCCTACTTGGGGTTTTTCCACACTTGGTGAACCCTTACAAAAAAATGATAGGTTGATCATGACATTTGAGGAACTTAGGGATATGGGGTTCTTGGACCACATATGGTGGTCGTAGCTTAGGATCAAGGAGCGGGGCTCTCTCCGCTATTTTACTTCTCAATTTTTTTTTCAGGTAGTGTAACTTTTGTGGTTGGGTGTGTATTTTATCCTTTCCCTTTGATTTTATTTTTATGTACTTGTACTATTTAGAGGTTGATTCATATTTGTGGTTTATATATATTAGTGTTTTATCATTCACTTTTTCCTCTTCACTTTTTCTTTTAGTTGGTTTCTTTCATGTGTACAGGTTCTTAGGAAAAGGACTCCCCATGTTTGTTGTGCCTTCGGCACTAGTCTTTAGCCCCTAGACTATGGAGGTGGGATTGGGGTAGTTACAGATCGATCCCTGGCATGGGTCGGGTCATGACATTGTATATTCTGTGTAACTCATTTATAGGATGTGTAGTCCTCATGTTATTGAAATGGATAACATGGGGGTCCAATCATGTCATGCATTTGTTACATGACATGGGGACTAAAAAACTATGAAACTTCAAGTACAAACATCGTGTAAGAAGATTACACTCCATTTACCTCATACACGTTTGTGGAAGTGGACCACGCTTAGTCCCTAGGCATATTCCATAGACATTGGATGAAGAGATTACATGACAGGTGTAGTGTATGGCTCCACGATCTTGGGGTTTTTGGAGTTTAAGCCTATCCAAGTGGTCCATGGATGCTCACAAGGGTAAAGAGAGTCCATATGTGGTGGTGTGGGTCAGTCTCTTGGGGCATCCATTGCTGTTCCAAAATGTAGGACTCCTCAAGGCTATTGGGGACTCTGTTTGAGGTTTCCTATGTTTGGATCCTAGGACCAAGGGCTACACGGAGGCTTCGGTGGACCGTCTTTGCGTGGAGTTGGATCTGTCCCTCCCGGTGCCTGAAAAGCTTGATCTCTGGGTCTAGGGATCCTTTTGCTGGGTCCAAGAGATTTCTTATCCAGTGTTTTCGAGATTCTTCTCCCATTTCATTCTCCAGTTTCATGCATTGTAGGTGTGCTGGTGACAACGGCAGGAAGGGATTCATCTTCCGGACCCTGTGTTTGAGGTTAATGATGATAGTCTAGCTGTCCCAAATGATGACCTTTTAGGTGTGGGTGTAGTGATGCCTCAGACACCTGGTTCCTCTCCTATCTTCCCACATTCGGCCCTAGGATTTGATACTCCTCTCAGCACGGAGAGGCATGGTGATCAGGAGCCATGCTTGGACATAGTCCCCTTCGTCCCGAGGTGGGTGCCCCGTATTTAGGTTGGTGCTGCTCCTTCCCTTATCACTAGATTATCTTACCCTCCTGGCTTGCTGGTCTCTCCTCCTCTAGACTTGGTTCTGCATCAGAGTGCCACTGAAGATGAAGTTTTTCCTTTAGAGGTGGATCCACTGGTCTCCCTACCTAAGGGAACCCTTCCCCTTTCTCCACCAGATCCCCCCAGATCATTTAATGGACTCCCCCTCACGACGATATGAAGGATTGAGGAGGGGATCCAAATCATCCCCTGGATTAAGGGAAAGGCTATATGTCCCCTGTGAACACCATGTAACTTCTATAGACGAGATCCTTCTCAAGGGTACAGGTGTGTGTACTTAGTCACAGTCTAAGAAGCTAAAAGGGATAGCAGTCTCCCACATCGAGAGGGCCATGGATTATGGGGACAATCCAAGAATACTCTTTGCCAAATGACTCTGATACTCATTTGAAATGACCATGGTATTGGTGCATGAATCAAAAACATATTTCTTGGTCTAAAAAATCTCCCAACACAAGGTTTTACTAGTGGCCATCCTCGAGCACAAGAATCAGTTGAGAAAGATTAGTATCTTTTACAAAAAAAAACTCAAAATGCATGGATTCATGCATGCTGATCCAACCAACAAGCACATTCGGATTTTTTAGATCTGGATTTTCATTGTGGATCTTGTCCTGGTAGGAGATCAGTTCATCACGGTTAAGGATATCCAAGGCACCGAGTCCTTCTATGTTTCATTCATTTATGGGAGCTATGATCCTCATCAAAGGTATAGGTTGTGGTATGAACTCAATACATTCAACGAAAGAAATCTCCCATGGATAGTTGGCGGAGACTTCAACATTGTGGTGAATACCAAGGAGAGGAAGGGATGAGGTCCTTTTAATATGAAAGTCAGCCTTGATTTCTATTAGTTCATGACAATCAAGGGACTAATGGATCTAGGATTCTCAGGTGACTGGTTTATGTGGTGTAATAAACCACGAGGGAACCGAAGGTTGTGGAGATGTTTGGCCAACATGTAAGCCCTATCTTCATTCTCCAACACTCAGGTCTCTCATCTAGCGCGTGGTATATCAGATCACTCACCAATATTTCTCTCCATATCTTCCAAAAAAGAGTAGTAGGATTGCTTTCGTTATTACCAGCATTAGGATAGTATCTCTGGATTTGAGGATTTGTCCAAGGACTCCTAAAACGATTCTGTCCCAGGGCACACATGGACCGCCCTCCATAACAAGTTTCTTCGTCTCAAGATGCGACTCTAGGTGTGGTCGAAGGAAATCCCATCCCCTGAAAAAGTGTTGGAGGCCATCATGAAAGAGGTTGATCAGCTTGAGAGGAGTTCAAAGAGTACTAGAATGAATAGGTTTATGAGGATATTGCAGGTAGGAAGGAACAGATGATGGACATGCTCTTAAAACAAGAGTGTCTGGCCAGAGAGGGTTCCAGGGTTAAGTGGCTGCAAGAAGGTGATAAGAACACAACATACTTCCATGCATGAATCAAGTAAAGGGGAAGGCGGGTTTTGATAAAAATAATGTTGGAGGATGGTGCTTACACAAATAATAGGGAGGTTTTGGATGAGATAGATCATGATTACTTCTGGGATCTACTTGTTGGCGCCAATACCCATCACCCGAATGGAGGTGTTTCCTTATTGTTTGTCTTCAAGGTATAATGAGCCACTAGGGGACATTCTCCAAGAGGAAGAGATACACAACACCATGCTTCATTTGAATCCGGATAGCATGACAGGGACAGATGGTTTCCCCGACTCCTTCTACAGATCTTTATGGGCAATGGTGAAGTATGACCTTATTGTAGTGATCCAAGACTTATTCAGGGGAAAGAGCTTTCTGCAAGTTTCATTTACCACCATTGTCATGATTATCCCCAAATCCAAGTCCCCTACTATAATTCACCAGTTTTGTCTAATAAGCATGTGTAACGTCCCTTATAAGATCCTTTCTAGCATTATCAATATCTGACTATCGCTTTCTCTTCCAAATTGGATTTCAAAAGAACAACATGGATTTGTGAGGGGGAGCTCCATCCAGGGGCAATCACACTAGCCCAAGAAAAGATTAGGGATCTAAACCATAATACTCGTGACTCCAATAGAGAAATCAAACTTGATACGAGTAAGGCATAAAATCGTATGGAATATAGATTCATCAACAAGGTTCTCATCGGTATGGGTATTTCTACTTGGAACATTTACATCCTCTTTCGCTATTTTAGCTCTACATGGTTGGTGATATCATTCATGGGGAAATATTTCAGGTTCTTAAATACTACCCGTGGCTTGAGATTGGTGGACCCTATCTCCCCAACCCTTTTCATCATTGCCCAGAATTTCCTTAGTCGTCTCATTCACCAAAGCCTAAGTAATGGAGAGATTCATCCGTGTCGAGTAAGAATGAGTTATCCATCCATGTCACACCTCATGTTTGTGGATGACTCCATCATATTCATTAATGTGGCTAGTAGATCTGTTTTTGGCCTGATTAAGGTTATAGAGGAGTATATCCATTAGAGTGTCCAAGTTATAAATAAGAGCAAGAGTAATTTTTACATCTCAAGAGGCATGTATGCCAGATGGGTTCAAGTTAAAGTTCATATTCTGGGCATACAGTGAGGAGATCTTCCCATGATCTATATTAGAGCCCCTCTATCCACATGACATCTGCATATTCAAGATATCGATTCCCTTTTCAGCAAGCTCACATAGTGGGTTATTAATTGGAAGAACAAGTACTTATATTTTTTAGGAAAGATTACACTGGTGAAGAGCGTGCTTCTGTCTACTTCGGTTCATGCTCTTTCATCCAAAAATGTTCCTAAAAGAGTCATTATGAATATGGACTATATTTTTGCTGGTTTTATTTGGGATCCAACATGTGAGGGTAAAAGAAATTTGGTTTCATGGAACAAGATAGTGCGACCTATCGATGAGGGTGGAATCAAATTTCCCACTCTTAATGACACCCTTTTTTGTATTCATGCGAAGCTAGCTTGGGAGGTGTTGGAACGTTGTACCTTATGGGGTATCACCATGAAAAACAGCTTTTAGGGGGTTGTCCTGCAAGGGATGGTCATTATTCCTCTTTATGGGTGGAAATTTTCCCCTTGTTAACTCCCTTAGAACTCGGGATTGATGGATTATTGGGAATGGTGAGGTCTCTTACTAGCACAACAATTGGAGTGGGGCATTCCTTGAATATCTGGGCTGTCCAGTTACAAAAATTTCTTTCAGGGAATCTAGTATGTAACGCCCCGACCCCAGCTACCCAGAGTCGGTGCATTACTTCGTAACATTGGCATGATCACAAGAAAGATCAAATCTCGAAAGACCGATTGGTTTAGTAGCCTTGGAAACACTAGATATATTCATAGGTTTTACATTACATCATAAAATGAAAAACGACTACAACAACAAAATGTCTCCATAATCCACACTCATATCCCCACATAATATCCCTGTAGGTCATTCATAATTTACTTCTTCACTTTTTGGGAAAAATAAAACATATAAAAGGGGTGAGCTCAAATGCCCAGTAAGGATAACAATATAGCGGAAACTTTCATAAATAAGAATAAACTTTTAAGGCAATGTATAACTAAAACAAAAGCCTTTCAAACATGAACTTTCAATATGGTATGGCATAAATAAAATGAAATAATTCCATTTACTTACTCACATGGATATTCTACTAATCGAATAATCACATGCAAAAATCAATAACCACTTTCATAATGTTGGAATGCATAATGCCAGACTATCATAACCACATAGCCAAGGCCTCGTGCCAAGACTACAAATAAGATTTTGTCAAGGACTTGTGCCAAGACACTAGTTTGTCTCATGAGACCTACCGATGCATCGAGGAGCTATAGCGGGCTCCACCCGTCACTTACTAAGTCCAATGCATTCCCATATGAAAAGGTTTAAACATAACATAAACATTCGTATTAAAACTAGCATACGAAATGTCAATAATTTCACCATAAACTATGAATGGTATAAAAATAGCACATCCACAGTCAAACATATCACAAAACCTTCAATACAATATAGAAGTTTTGTATCACAATAGATCAAATTTAAATAAGCGTAAAATCCATCAAAGGATGTTGACATAGATGAAATCAAAATTCTTTTTAAAGAAATATCTCTTTTTATTTTGAAATCATTTAAGATACATATAAAATAAAACATTTTCTTTGAAAATATTCTTATAATCTTGTAAGGAAAGCTTTGAAGATTTTATAACGGTGTAAAATAACCGCACCCGCCGTATAAGTTAAAAAAAACGTTCTTACCTCAATTCTGTCGAAAAGGTTAAAAAGGACCTTGTTTTGAAAACGACGGAAAGATTCCTTTATAAACCTCTTATAAAAAGTCAAACAAGGGTATAAATGACTTTAACCCATATTCTTGTAAATAGTAAAAATGTTTTGAAATACATTTTTAAGAAACATGGATGTGGATGATAAAGATATCCCAGTAGATTATTACGTATAAACAACCTCGGATAATGAAGAGATTGTGAAATAACCCTTACCAATTTGGTAAATTATGAAACATACAACCCATAAAAGAGGTATCATACAATTAATATGTAAATACACATAAATTAGAGTGTATTACACAAAGAATATAATTATGGGCAGTACATACACCACACAAAAGGTGATGGTGGCAATATGGCATGAATCTCACGGAAATAAGGAGTGAGATGAAAACCCCTTACCTTGTACTTTTCCTTGGTTGGGGTAGGTTAACTTCCTGTGTAATGGTGAAATAATTGTTATTAAATTATACAAGAATCATATATATTAATATGATATCATATATGATCTTTTAACATTGATTTGTTAATAATATCTTAGAATTATCGTCGTTTCGGGTGTTAACTTACTTGTTTTCTTTTATATGTTTTGTTACATAAGTCATGTTTGTTGTATCTTATTCATATCCAGAATGATATCAAGTCCTTAAACATCATTTTTAAATCATTAAATGATAATTATACTTGAATGGATACGATGGAGAATGGATCTCACCGCGTTCGTGGAGACGGTAGTCCGTACGTACGCACGAACGCTACTTCCATTTAATTTTTATTTTAAAAGAATTGAATCCAAATGATACATAGGTATATTACTATTCCAGTATAATATAATATTTTATATATGTTACTTAAGTTCATTAACACCATCCTTTATACGTTTCATGTGTGGTATGAACGAGTCATATCATTTTAAGGGGGCGGTAGTCCGCACTTCCTCAAATGAAATTATCGTATGTATATACAACATGAAACAAATAATGATATGAAATAAAATGGAATTACAGAAGCTTATATATAAAATATATATCATTAATATCATATTTAATTACAGTTCCATCATAATGGCCACCATGAGAGGCGGTAAGATGTATTTGAACAATCATCGTTTCGTGAGGCGTTAGTTTGCCATCCACAGAAACATTATGTTCATCATCCATTAGATGGAGTTGTGTGTATGTGTAGTTTGAATCCTTCTTATAACAACATCCTAGTATATTGAGGATACTGGTGTTGTTACAAAAGAAAGGAAATAAAAAGAGTTTGGGGGTTGGAGAAGCAAAATAAAGGAAAATAATTTAAGAGAAATCGTTACCTTTAATTTAGGTAACTCACTTTGGTTGGAACCAAAGGACTTCTTGAAATGATTTCTGCCTAAGGGGAAGCTTCAAGGAGGAGGAGAGGGATGTGGGGAGCTTAGTTGGGCAGAGTTTGGACGAGCCAAGTGGCTTTAGAGGTGTGAGGAATGAGTAGAAGTGGTCTCCTTTTATAAGGGAGAAGAGGGGCTCTTTAGGAAAGAGTGAAAGTATTACTTTATAATATAATTATATTCGGTTTATAATGGTCCAAAAATAATTGAGGTCGAAGATAAGATGACTAATATTCTAAATAACATCAACCAATAAGAATTGGACAGGTTTTAGATAATATTTTAATCATTATAATCTTATTTATTTAAATGATTTATTAATGAGGTAAACATTGCATCATTATTGTGTCATTAATAATTTAAATTATTTGATGTCTAAAAATTATAAATAAAATATCATTATGTAGGAAATCTTTTTATATTTCTAATGAATATTTATAATCGAAAATCAAACATGTATAACCCTATGTAAAAATTGTTCTTCTAAAAGATGTAATCTTATGCCATTTTTATTTTTATTTTAACTTTATTAATATAATGTGTCATTATCACTTACAAGTGGATCCATGGGGTCCCAAAATCGACCCAAAGATGCCCATGGTAGAACATGTATCAACCAATAGGGTTAAGACACGTTTTAGGGTAATTTAGTATTATTATAATATTATTTTTTTAACCCTTATTTACCGGATTTACCCTTTAACCATGGTAAATAAAATATTTACCGCAGTAATTATTCAAAATGTGTAAAAATAAAAGTTACCTATTTACATAATTTGGACATCCTGATTCAAAATATGGAATCCATTTTCCTAAATTCAAAACACAGAAGTGGCAGAAATTAATTTAAAATTAATTCCCGCTGTCAAAACAAAAAGCGTGTTTTTAAGAGGTAATAACTATCAAAAGATTGACACTTGTTTATGTTCGGTTTAATTGTAAAATTATGTCCAATGACCAACATTATATTAAATGGTAAAAAAATATTCTAAATATACTTTAAAACTACTAAAATTCATAATTTATCACTATTAATTATTTTGATTAAAAAAGTTGTTTTTAATTAAAATTTAGTAATTTTCACTATTCATCAAAATATGAAAGTTATCCGAAATGTACCAAAATTTCACCTTAGGCTAAATTCGATATTCCGAATCCAAAAATGAAGTCCATTTTCAAATATAAAATATATATAATTTCAAAAAGTAGGTATTACTATTCATAACGGCTAGTTTGATTGGTTGTGGTGCGTGTTAAAACTCAAGGTTGCGTACAACACACGCTACTGTATTATTCAAAGAAAGTGTACCGTGGAAGCTTGGGATGTTTCATTTTAAATTTTTGATGTTCCCATTTAGTCAAAAAGTTTAAAATATTGTATTTAAAAAGGGTTCACTATTAAAAGTTGATAAAAGGGCAATACTGAAAATTAATTTGTTCTTGCATTATATCTAAGAAACTCATAATATGGATTCTAAAATTATAAGGATTATATAAAGTTTAAAATTTATATAATACTATTCATAACCTCTTTTGAATTCCTTTTTTTTGTAAGTCACGGTGTGATTGAACTCGGTGTTGCGTGTAGTGCAAGTTATTGAATTATTTTGAAGAAATAACACACTATGAAATCTTGGGGTGTTACATTCTCCCTCCTTCAATAAATTGCGTCCTCGCAATTTGAAATTGTTCTTCGAAAATAAAAAGTTGAAAATAGAAAATATATTTGTGGTAAAACCCACATCGGAAATTTGGTTCTAAAATTTAGTCTTAATATGAGGAAAAGAGAAATGAAAGGATCACCACCAAATTATGATCTCTATTAGGAGAACATTGGTGGAAATTAGAGACATATAATTGGAGGAAAAACGTAAATATTTATAGGTAGTGATTGAGGTTATCAATCACAAAAAAGTATAAAATTGAGGTCCTTAAAATCATCAATCTATGATGATTTGAAATACCATTGGTTCAACAAAACATAGGGTATTAGGATAACACATTTTTGACGTTTCAAAATATCTTAGTAGAAATCCCACATCGAAAAATGAATTAATGAGGCCTCTATTTAAAATAAAGAGTCGAACGTATGAAGATTACCGAAAATAACACATACTAGGGTTCCATGTAGGAAAATATGGATATGGAAGAAAAATATAACCATCAATTCTCTGATGAAGAGTGGTAGAGAACATGGCTATGAAAAGGCCAACAATCCCAAAGCCATAAATTAGTGATGATTTAAGGTACCATCTAGGAAAACATTTTTGTTCAAAGTTTCTTTTCTTAATATTGAGGAATTTATTTATGAGATTGGCTAAGATCATAAGGAGATATACTTACTTTATAATTAGAGTTTTATCCATTAATAAATTTCTACCACAAACTCATCTTTCACTCTAAAAGATAATAGAATGTAAAAAAAATTCTATTTACACTATTCGTATAGGGTTCCAAAATAAACGAATTTATAATTCATCTACATGATCTTTTAATAAAAACTACATTATTTAATCCAGGACATCTCATGGTCCAGTGGTAGGTGATACACCCTTGTCGCCCTTCGGTTGCGGGTTCAAGTCTCGCAGCCTTGCCGGACGCGACGGGTTGCCGCCCGACCTCCGGGTTGTCCTTTTATGGCAATCCAAAATAATCCAAACTAGAACTATCCAAAATACTTCTGTCCAAACTCACAGTCTAACATTTATAAGGAAGGTAAACATAATATAGATCCTTTGTACCCCGTAATAGCATATGAATACCTTCATCATGTATTACCACATTCCTTATTGATTACATTCATGCTCCCTTATTCCATATAGAATGCTGGATATACTTCATCAATCCAAAAATGTTTTAAACCCCAAAAATGATGAAATATACAAATCATTAATCAGTTCCAAGGTAGTCAAGAATATCCAATATATTTTTTCCAAAATAATCATGTATTATTCGAAAATCACTACCTCGGTATCAGAACTATATTATGGTTTATCATTCTCTCAACCATATATTTTCCAAAAATTTATCCTGCTATTGAGTCACTTTTCTTTGTTCCACACAATCTCAAGTCCTTAATGAAATAGTACTGCAGTACAATCCTTATATACTCCATAATTATTATAACAAGTACATTGTTGATACAACACTCAATTGACATAATCAACATAAGAACTATAATCATTCCTCTTCATCTGTGGTAGTATCATAACTTGATTATTATCCAATAACATCATTTGCGGCATATTCTGATGACTGGGGCATAGGTTCGCGTAGTGTCCAAACTCCTTGCAAATGAAGCATTGTACATTTAAAACCATTTTCTTACCCTTGCAGTCACGTACTTTGTGCCCTTTTCCTCCACACTTATAACAAACTCTCATTCCTTTCAGGAAAGTTCCAGGGTGTTTCTTTCCACAGTTACCACATATGGGAAAATTCTTCTTTTCCCTCTTCCCTTTATCCATCTTTCTCTCTTCCATCCTTTTCTTCTCTTGCTTCCCTTCAAAGCCATAGGACTCAGTAAACTCTTTACATATCTTATCAACACATGATATTATTTCTTCATATGATGATAATACATGGGAGACTATTTCTCTTATAAATTCTAGCTTAAGACCATGAAAGATATGATCCTTCCTTCTCTTTGAATCATGTGTATTTCTGGAGTTCTCATTCCTTCTACTGGGCGCCATTTCTATACCATGGCATAAACTAGATCAGTTTATGAATCAAAACACATAATCCCATACTTATAAAACACTTAACATAAATTGAACTATTTATGCATATAATCCATAATCATAAGAATGTTTTCTTTGAGGAAGTATATACTCATAATCCCTTCAAAATGATTTGTAAAGAAAATGAGAGTTATCCTAAGCATATCCCCCGGGAGTGTCGTAACCAAGAGTGCAGCAAGGCCCGTTGTCGTGCACCAGTTCCCGTTCGAGTCTAGCTCAAAGCGGTGTTTTCGGGTTTTACCCCTAGGTACATCTGTGCCAGAGCCGCCTCTACCTGCTCGTATCCAGACAGGGATGTATTGCTCGGAAAACTCACAAAATCTCTACGATACCAAAATTCTAGGAAGTTCTTCTATACTAATCCTCAAAGTTCATCTTAGTTCTACGTGCTCTAATAAGAGTTTATCTAAATCTAGTTTCTAAGGTTTTTACTAAACTTTCTCTGATACCAACTGTAACGCCCCGACCCCAGCTACCCAGAGTCGGTGCATTACTTCGTAACATTGGCATGATCACAAGAAAGATCAAATCTCGAAAGACCGATTGGTTTAGTAGCCTTGGAAACACTAGATATATTCATAGGTTTTACATTACATCATAAAATGAAAAACTACTACAACAACATAATGTCTCCATAATCCACACTCATATCCCCACATAATATCCCTGTAGGTCATTCATAATTTACTTCTTCACTTTCTGGGAAAAATAAAACATATAAAAGGGGTGAGCTCCAATGCCCAGTAAGGATAACAATATAGAGGAAACTTTCATAAATAAGAATAAACTTTTAAGGCAATGTATAAATAAAACAAAATCCTTTCAAAAATGAACTTTCAATATGGTATGGCATAAATAAAATGAAATAATTCCATTTACTTACTCACATGGATATTCTACTAATCGAATAATCACATGCAAAAATCAATAACCACTTTCATAATGTTGGAATGCATAATGCCAGACTATCATAACCACATAGCCAAGGCCTCGTGCCAAGACTACAAATAAGATTTTGTCAAGGACTTGTGCCAAGACACTAGTTTGTCTCATGAGACCTACCGATGCATCGAGGAGCTATAGCAGGCTCCACCCGTCACTTACTAAGTCCAATGCATTCCCATATGAAAAGGTTTAAACATAACATAAACATTCGTATTAAAACTAGCATACAAAATGTCAATAATTTCACCATAAACTATGAATGGTATAAAAATAGCACATCCACAGTCAAACATATCACAAAACATTCAATAAAATATAGAAGTTTTGTATCACAATAGATCAAATTTAAATAAGCGTAAAATCCATCAAAGGATGTTGACATAGATGAAATCAAAATTCTTTTTAAAGAAATATCTCTTTTTATTTTGAAATCATTTAAGATCCATATAAAATAAAACATTTTCTTTGAAAATATTCTTATAATCTTGTAAGGAAATCTTTGAAGATTTTATAACGGTGTAAAATAACCGCACCCGCCGTATAAGTTAAAAAAACGTTCTTACCTCAATTCTGTCGAAAAGGTTAAAAAGGACCTTGTTTTGAAAACGACGGAAAGATTCCTTTATAAACCTCTTATAAAAAGTCAAAAAAGGGTATAAATGACTTTAACCCATATTCTTGTAAATAGTAAAAATGTTTTGAAATACATTTTTAAGAAACATGGATGTGGATGATAAAGATATCCCAGTAGATTATTACGTATAAACAACCTCGGATAATGAAGAGATTGTGAAATAACCCTTACCAATTTGGTAAATTATGAAACATACAACCCATAAAAGAGGTATCATACAATTAATATGTAAATACACATAAATTAGAGTGTATTACACAAAGAATATAATTATGGGCAGTACATACACCACACAAAAGGTGATGGTGGCAATATGGCATGAATCTCACGGAAATAAGGAGTGAGATGAAAACCCCTTACCTTGTACTTTTCCTTGGTTGGGGTAGGTTAACTTCCTGTATAATGGTGAAATAATTGTTATTAAATTATACAAGAATCATATATATTAATATGATATCATATATGATCTTTTAACATTGATTTGTTAATAATATCTTAGAATTATCGTCGTTTCGGGTGTTAACTTACTTGTTTTATTTTATATGTTTTGTTACATAAGTCATGTTTGTTGTATCTTATTCATATCCAGAATGATATCAAGTCCTTAAACATCATTTTTAAATCATTAAATGATAATTATACTTGAATGGATACGATGGAGAATGGATCTCACCGCGTTCGTGGAGACGGTAGTCCGTACGTACGCACGAACGCTACTTCCATTTAATTTTTATTTTAAAAGAATTGAATCCAAATGATACATAGGTATATTACTATTACAGTATAATATAATATTTTATATATGTTACTTAAGTTCATTAACACCATCCTTTATACGTTCCATGTGTGGTATGAACGAGTCATATCATTTTAAGGGGGCGGTAGTCCGCACTTCCTCAAATGAAATTATCGTATGTATATACAACATGAAACAAATAATGGTATGAAATAAAATGGAATTACAGAAGCTTATATATAAAATATATATCATTAATATCATATTTAATTACATTGCCATCATAATGTCCACCATGAGAGGCGGTAAGATGTATTTGAACAATCATCGTTTCGTGAGGCGTTAGTTTGCCATCCACAGAAACATTATGTTCATCATCCATTAGATGGAGTTGTGTGTATGTGTAGTTTGAATCCTTATTATAACAACATCCTAGTATATTGAGGATACTGGTGTTGTTACAAAATAAAGGAAATAAAAAGAGTTTGGGGGTTGGAGAAGCACAATAAAGGAAAATAATTTAAGAGAAATCGTTACCTTTAATTTAGGTAACTCACTTTGGTTGGAACCAAAGGACTTCTTGAAATGATTTCTGCCTAAGGGGAAGCTTCAAGGAGGAGGAGAGGGATGTGGGGAGCTTAGTTGGGCAGATTTTGGACGAGCCAAGTGGCTTTAGAGGTGTGAGGAATGAGTAGAAGTGGTCTCCTTTTATAAGGGAGAAGAGGGGCTCTTTAGGAAAGAGTGAAAGTATTACTTTATAATATAATTATATTCGGTTTATAATGGTCCAAAAATAATTGAGGTCGAAGATAAGATGACTAATATTCTAAATAACATCAACCAATAAGAATTGGACAGGTTTTAGATAATATTTTAATCATTATAATCTTATTTATTTAAATGATTTATTAATGAGGTAAACATTGCATCATTATTGTGTCATTAATAATTTAAATTATTTGATGTCTAAAAATTATAAATAAAATATCATTATGTAGGAAATCTTTTTATATTTCTAATGAATATTTATAATCGAAAATCAAACATGTATAACCCTATGTAAAAATTGTTCTTCTAAAAGATGTAAGCTTATGCCATTTTTATTTTTATTTTAACTTTATTAATATAATGTGTCATTATCACTTACAAGTGGATCCATGGGGTCCCAAAATCGACCCAAAGATGCCCATGGTAGAACATGTATCAACCAATAGGGTTAAGACACGTTTTAGGGTAATTTAGTATTATTATAATATTATTTTTTTAACCCTTATTTACCGGATTTACCCTTTAACCATGGTAAATAAAATATTTACCGCAGTAATTATTCAAAATGTGTAAAAATAAAAGTTACCTATTTACATAATTTGGACATCCTGATTCCAAATATGGAATCCATTTTCCTAAATTCAAAACACAGAAGTGGCAGAAATTAATTTAAAATTAATTCCCGCTGTCAAAACAAAAAGCGTGTTTTTAAGAGGTAATAACTATCAAAAGATTGACACTTGTTTATGTTCGGTTTAATTGTAAAATTATGTCCAATGACCAACATTATATTAAATGGTAAAAAAATATTCTAAATATACTTTAAAACTACTAAAATTCATAATTTATCACTATTAATTATTTTGATTAAAAAAGTTGTTTTTAATTAAAATTTAGTAATTTTCACTATTCATCAAAATATGAAAGTTATCCGAAATGTACCAAAATTTCACCTTAGGCTAAATTCGATATTCCAAATCCAAAAATGAAGTCCATTTTCAAATATAAAATATATATAATTTCAAAAAGTAGGTATTACTATTCATAACGGCTAGTTTGATTGGTTGTGGTGCGTGTTAAAACTCAAGGTTGCGTACAACACACGCTACTGTATTATTCAAAGAAAGTGTACCGTGGAAGCTTGGGATGTTTCATTTTAAATTTTTGATGTCCCCATTTAGTCAAAAAGTTTAAAATATTGTATTTAAAAAGGGTTCACTATTAAAAGTTGATAAAAGGGCAATACTGAAAATGAATTTGTTCTTGCATTATATCTAAGAAACTCATAATATGGATTCTAAAATTATAAGGATTATATAAAGTTTAAAATTTATATAATACTATTCATAACCTCTTTTGAATTCCTTTTTTTTGTAAGTCATGGTGTGATTGAACTCGGTGTTGCGTGTAGTGCAAGTTATTGAATTATTTTGAAGAAATAACACACTATGAAATCTTGGGGTGTTACATTCTCCCCTCCTTCAATAAATTGCGTCCTCGCAATTTGAAATTGTTCTTCGAAAATAAAAAGTTGAAAATAGAAAATATATTTGTGGTAAAACCCACATCGGAAATTTGGTTACTAAAATTTAGTCTTAATATGAGGAAAAGAGAAATGAAAGGATCACCACCAAATTATGATCCTTATTAGGAGAACATTGGTGGAAATTAGAGACATATAATTGGAGGAAAAACGTAAATATTTATAGGTAGTGATTGAGGTTATCAATCACAAAAAAGTATAAAATTGAGGTCCTTAAAATCATCAATCTATGATGATTTGAAATACCATTGGTTCAACAAAACATAGGGTATTAGGATAACACATTTTTGACGTTTCAAAATATCTTAGTAGAAATCCCACATCGAAAAATGAATTAATGAGGCCTCTATTTAAAATAAAGAGTCGAACGTATGAAGATTACCGAAAATAACACATACTAGGGTTCCATGTAGGAAAATATGGATATGGAAGAAAAATATAACCATCAATTCTCTGATGAAGAGTGGTAGAGAACATGGCTATGAAAAGGCCAACAATCCCAAAGCCATAAATTAGTGATGATTTAAGGTACCATCTAGGAAAACATTTTTGTTCAAAGTTGCTTTTCTTAATATTGAGGAATTTATTTATGAGATTGGCTAAGATCATAAGGAGATATACTTACTTTATAATTAGAGTTTTATCCATTAATAAATTTCTACCACAAACTCATCTTTCACTCTAAAAGATAATAGAATGTAAAAAAAAATTCTATTTACACTATTCGTATAGGGTTCCAAAATAAACGAATTTATAATTCATCTACATGATCTTTTAATAAAAACTACATTATTTAATCCAGGACATCTCATGGTCCAGTGGTAGGTGATACACCCTTGTCGCCCTTCGGTTGCGGGTTCAAGTCTCGCAGCCTTGCCGGACGCGACGGGTTGCCGCCCGACCTCCGGGTTGTCCTTTTATGGCAATCCAAAATAATCCAAACTAGAACTATCCAAAATACTTCTGTCCAAACTCACAGTCTAACATTTATAAGGAAGGTAAACATAATATAGATCCTTTGTACCCCGTAATAGCATATGAATACCTTCATCATGTATTACCACATTCCTTATTGATTACATTCATGCTCCCTTATTCCATATAGAATGTTGGATATACTTCATCAATCCAAAAATGTTTTAAACCCCAAAAATGATGGAATATACAAATCATTAATCAGTTCCAAGGTAGTCAAGAATATCCAATATATTTTTTCCAAAATAATCATGTATTATTCGAAAATCACTACCTCGGTATCAGAACTATATTATGGTTTATCATTCTCTCAACCATATATTTTCCAAAAATTTATCCTGCTATTGAGTCACTTTTCTTTGTTCCACACAATCTCAAGTCCTTAATGAAATAGTACTGCAGTACAATCCTTATATACTCCATAATTATTATAACAAGTACATTGTGGATACAACACTCAATTGACATAATCAACATAAGAACTATAATCATTCCTCTTCATCTGTGGTAGTATCATAACTTGATTATTATCCAATAACATCATTTGCGGCATATTCTGATGACTGGGGCATAGGTTCGCGTAGTGTCCAAACTCCTTGCAAATGAAGCATTGTACATTTAAAACCATTTTCTTACCCTTGCAGTCACGTACTTTGTGCCCTTTTCCTCCACACTTATAACAAACTCCCATTCCTTTCAGGCAAGTTCAAGGGTGTTTCTTTCCACAGTTACCACATATGGGAAAATTCTTCTTTTCCCTCTTCCCTTTATCCATCTTTCTCTCTTCCATCCTTTTCTTCTCTTGCTTCCCTTCAAAGCCATAGGACTCAGTAAACTCTTTACATATCTTATCAACACATGATATTATTTCTTCATATGATGATAATACATGGGAGACTATTTCTCTTATAAATTCTAGCTTAAGACCATGAAAGATATGATCCTTCCTTCTCTTTGAATCATGTGTATTTCTGGAGTTCTCATTCCTTCTACTGGGCGCCATTTCTATACCATGGCATAAACTAGATTAGTTTATGAATCAAAACACATAATCCCATACTTATAAAACACTTAACATAAATTGAACTATTTATGCATATAATCCATAATCATAAGAATGTTTTCTTTGAGGAAGTATATACTCATAATCCCTTCAAAATGATTTGTAAAGAAAATGAGAGTTATCCTAAGCATATCCCCCGGGAGTGTCGTAACCAAGAGTGCAGCAAGGCCCGTTGTCGTGCACCAGTTCCCGTTCGAGTCTAGCTCAAAGCGGTGTTTTTGGGTTTTACCCCTAGGTACATCTGTGCCAGAGCCGCCTCTACCTGCTCGTATCCAGACAGGGATGTATTTCTCGGAAAACTCACAAAATCTCTACGATACCAAAATTCTAGGAAGTTCTTCTATACTAATCCTCAAAGTTCATCTTAGTTCTACGTGCTCTAATAAGAGTTTATCTAAATCTAGTTTCTAAGGTTTTTACTAAACTTTCTCTGATACCAACTGTAACGCCCCGACCCCAGCTACCCAGAGTTGGTGCATTACTTCGTAACATTGGCATGATCACAAGAAAGATCAAATCTCGAAAGACCGATTGGTTTAGTAGCCTTGGAAACACTAGATATATTCATAGGTTTTACATTACATCATAAAATGAAAAACTACTACAACAACATAATGTCTCCATAATCCACACTCATATCCCCACATAATATCCCTGTAGGTCATTCATAATTTACTTCTTCACTTTCTGGGAAAAATAAAACATATAAAAGGGGTGAGCTCCAATGCCCAGTAAGGATAACAATATAGAGGAAACTTTCATAAATAAGAATAAACTTTTAAGGCAATGTATAACTAAAACAAAATCCTTTCAAACATGAACTTTCAATATGGTATGGAATAAATAAAATGAAATAATTCCATTTACTTACTCACATGGATATTCTACTAATCGAATAATCACATGCAAAAATCAATAACCACTTTCATAATGTTGGAATGCATAATGCCAGACTATCATAACCACATAGCCAAGGCCTCGTGCCAAGACTACAAATAAGATTTTGTCAAGGACTTGTGCCAAGACACTAGTTTGTCTCATGAGACCTACCGATGCATCGAGGAGCTATAGCAGGCTCCACCCGTCACTTACTAAGTCCAATGCATTCCCATATGAAAAGGTTTAAACATAACATAAACATTCGTATTAAAACTAGCATACGAAATGTCAATAATTTCACCATAAACTATGAATGGTATAAAAATAGCACATCCACAGTCAAACATATCACAAAACCTTCAATACAATATAGAAGTTTTGTATCACAATAGATCAAATTTAAATAAGCGTAAAATCCATCAAAGGATGTTGACATAGATGAAATCAAAATTCTTTTTAAAGAAATATCTCTTTTTATTTTGAAATCATTTAAGATCCATATAAAATAAATCATTTTCTTTGAAAATATTCTTATAATCTTGTAAGGAAAGCTTTGAAGATTTTATAACGGTGTAAAATAACCGCACCCGCCGTATAAGTTAAAAAAAACGTTCTTACCTCAATTCTGTTGAAAAGGTTAAAAAGGACCTTGTTTTGAAAACGACGGAAAGATTCCTTTATAAACCTCTTATAAAAAGTCAAAAAAGGGTATAAATGACTTTAACCCATATTCTTGTAAATAGTAAAAATGTTTTGAAATACATTTTTAAGAAACATGGATGTGGATGATAAAGATATCCCAGTAGATTATTACGTATAAACAACCTCGGATAATGAAGAGATTGTGAAATAACCCTTACCAATTTGGTAAATTATGAAACATACAACCCATAAAAGAGGTATCATACAATTAATATGTAAATACACATAAATTAGAGTGTATTACACAAAGAATATAATTATGGGCAGTACATACACCACACAAAAGGTGATGGTGGCAATATGGCATGAATCTCACGGAAATAAGGAGTGAGATGAAAACCCCTTACCTTGTACTTTTCCTTGGTTGGGGTAGGTTAACTTCCTGTATAATGGTGAAATAATTGTTATTAAATTATACAAGAATCATATATATTAATATGATATCATATATGATCTTTTAACATTGATTTGTTAATAATATCTTAGAATTATCGTCGTTTCGGGTGTTAACTTACTTGTTTTATTTTATATGTTTTGTTACATAAGTCATGTTTGTTGTATCTTATTCATATCCAGAATGATATCAAGTCCTTAAACATCATTTTTAAATCATTAAATGATAATTATACTTGAATGGATACGATGGAGAATGGATCTCACCGCGTTCGTGGAGACGGTAGTCCGTACGTACGCACGAACGCTACTTCCATTTAATTTTTATTTTAAAAGAATTGAATCCAAATGATACATAGGTATATTACTATTCCAGTATAATATAATATTTTATATATGTTACTTAAGTTCATTAACACCATCCTTTATACGTTCCATGTGTGGTATGAACGAGTCATATCATTTTAAGGGGGCGGTAGTCCGCACTTCCTCAAATGAAATTATCGTATGTATATACAACATGAAACAAATAATGGTATGAAATAAAATGGAATTACAGAAGCTTATATATAAAATATATATCATTAATATCATATTTAATTACATTTCCATCATAATGGCCACTATGAGAGGCGGTAAGATGTATTTGAACAATCATCGTTTCGTGAGGCGTTAGTTTGCCATCCACAGAAACATTATGTTCATCATCCATTAGATGGAGTTGTGTGTATGTGTAGTTTGAATCCTTATTATAACAACATCCTAGTATATTGAGGATACTGGTGTTGTTACAAAAGAAAGGAAATAAAAAGAGTTTGGGGGTTGGAGAAGCAAAATAAAGGAAAATAATTTAAGAGAAATCGTTACCTTTAATTTAGGTAACTCACTTTGGTTGGAACCAAAGGACTTCTTGAAATGATTTATGCCTAAGGGGAAGCTTCAAGGAGGAGGAGAGGGATGTGGGGAGCTTAGTTGGGCAGAGTTTGGACGAGCCAAGTGGCTTTAGAGGTGTGAGGAATGAGTAGAAGTGGTCTCCTTTTATAAGGGAGAAGAGGGGCTCTTTAGGAAAGAGTGAAAGTATTACTTTATAATATAATTATATTCGGTTTATAATGGTCCAAAAATCATTGAGGTCGAAGATAAGATGACTAATATTCTAAATAACATAAACCAATAAGAATTGGACAGGTTTTAGATAATATTTTAATCATTATAATCTTATTTATTTAAATGATTTATTAATGAGGTAAACATTGCATCATTATTGTGTCATTAATAATTTAAATTATTTGATGTCTAAAAATTATAAATAAAATATCATTATGTAGTAAATCTTTTTATCTTTCTAATGAATATTTATAATCGAAAATCAAACATGTATAACCCTATGTAAAAATTGTTCTTCTAAAAGATGTAAGCTTATGCCATTTTTATTTTTATTTTAACTTTATTAATATAATGTGTCATTATCACTTACAAGTGGATCCATGGGGTCCCAAAATCGACCCAAAGATGCCCATGGTAGAACATGTATCAACCAATAGGGTTAAGACACGTTTTAGGGTAATTTAGTATTATTATAATATTATTTTTTTAACCCTTATTTACCGGATTTACCCTTTAACCATGGTAAATAAAATATTTACCGCAGTAATTATTCAAAATGTGTAAAAATAAAAGTTACCTATTTACATAATTTGTACATCCTGATTCCAAATATGGAATCCATTTTCCTAAATTCAAAACACAGAAGTGGCAGAAATTAATTTAAAATTAATTCCCGCTGTCAAAACAAAAAGCGTGTTTTTAAGAGGTAATAACTATCAAAAGATTGACACTTGTTTATGTTCGGTTTAATTGTAAAATTATGTCCAATGACCAACATTATATTAAATGGTAAAAAAATATTCTAAATATACTTTAAAACTACTAAAATTCATAATTTATCACTATTAATTATTTTGATTAAAAAAGTTGTTTTTAATTAAAATTTAGTAATTTTCACTATTCATCAAAATATGAAAGTTATCCGAAATGTACCAAAATATCACCTTAGGCTAAATTCGATATTCCGAATCCAAAAATGAAGTCCATTTTCAAATATAAAATATATATAATTTCAAAAAGTAGGTATTACTATTCATAACGGCTAGTTTGATTGGTTGTGGTGCGTGTTAAAACTCAAGGTTGCGTACAACACACGCTACTGTATTATTCAAAGAAAGTGTACCGTGGAAGCTTGGGATGTTTCATTTTAAATTTTTGATGTCCCCATTTAGTCAAAAAGTTTAAAATATTGTATTTAAAAAGGGTTCACTATTAAAAGTTGATAAAAGGGCAATACTGAAAATGAATTTGTTCTTGCATTATATCTAAGAAACTCATAATATGGATTCTAAAATTATAAGGATTATATAAAGTTTAAAATTTATATAATACTATTCATAACCTCTTTTGAATGCCTTTTTTTTGTAAGTCATGGTGTGATTGAACTCGGTGTTGCGTGTAGTGCAAGTTATTGAATTATTTTGAAGAAATAACACACTATGAAATCTTGGGGTGTTACATAGTATCGACTCGGACTTTACCAATGCTACTCTTGATAAGGACCAACAAGACCAGTTCCAACTCATCAAGCTTCCCCCCACTCCTGATAGGTGCATGTTCTCCCCATCTCTATTGGGCTCCTTCACATACAAGGAATACCGTTGATTCCTCTCCATGTAGACCTATTAGGATGCCTGGAATGGTGCTCTTTGGGCCAAGAACATCCCTAAGAAATATAACTTTCTTACCTAGAGAATTTGGAACAAAGATGTCCCTACCAATGAGAACATCAAATGGTGTGGCGTTTCCCTGACATTGATATGTGTTTGTTGTAGGAGGCATAAAGAGGAAACAACAGGGCATCTTTTCTTTGAGAGTGAATGGGAGCTGTAGGTCTGGAACTATTATTGCATGTTCATGGATTTCTATAGTCCAACTATGGAGGAGAAACCCTTTCTACAACACTGGTTTCATGGCGCAACCGAGGAGGGGCTGGAGAGAAGGGCTCACACACTTTTGTTACATGCAGGCTGCTGGGGCTTGTGGTATGCAAGGAACAAGTGGGTCCATGAGGGGTGCCCTCGATAGGCCGCTTGATTGTTATTTGCATTAACAGTCTACTGCATGACATGGGCAGGGATCTCAATCTCTGGAGGGAGGAACCCTCACTGTAGAGGTTTAAACCTGCTTCTATTAATTCCCCTCCTAGTTGTAATATTCCTACAGGAAAATGGGTTCGCTGCCCCCTCCTCCTAGGGTCTTAAAGATGAACACCTATGGATCCTATGTCTCTGGACTCATGTGGGTTAGGGGCGCTATTTGTGATAGAAATGGATCGATCATCCTTGTTTTTTCCATCCAGCTTGGTCATGACACTTCCCTACTAGCAGAGGCAATGACTATGCTTACATGCCTTACAATATGTCGGTAGTGAATTCTAGCTATTTTTGGAAGCGGAAACTAATTCTCTAATATTGTGTAATTCCTTACAAGACCTTGATATTATCCCTTGGTCGACGAGTATATCGTCAGGAAGTGGCGTTCCATCCTCGAAAACAATACCAAAGTGTCTCACAACTTGTGGGAGGGTAAAAAAGTAGCGTACTATCTGGCCTTGCTCGACTCTCCAAGTTCAGGGACAATTATTTTTCATGATGTCCATAGCTTGAAATAGGAAGCGATCAACATCATTCTATGGGATTCCCTCGGTATCTATTATTTTAGACCTTCATAGTGTTGTGGTTCTCGTGACCTTCCATTATAGGCTGACTTGGATGTTTACCTTTTCCTTGAATATTTTTTTTAATTATGATGATGATGATCATAGGATTGTTGATTATATATTAAATTAATTTACTTGTTAAATTTAAAATCTATAAGTTGTGTGTAGTTATTTCTTATAATGTACTATGCACACATCAAGAACATTACATGACATGTAATTTACATGTTCTTAATAGGTCATTTGTTTGATAGTAAATGGTATATAATTACCTACCATGCATGTATTTTGGATTCCAAGTTAATGCATAAGAATAATGATCATGACGGGTAGTTTAGATAAGTTCATATTTTTTCCTCGAAGTACACTGGTGTACTTTACTAATTTTAAATAAAATTAATTAATTTAATTGGTTTAAATTATTTATTTTGGAATTTCAAGGATTCTTGAATGAAATTAAGATAAATTGAATCAATTAGATAAATTCATGGTGTTTTATCATAAGTAAAGAACAAATAAAAGTAATTGATAACTATATTTAAAGTGTGTGTTTATTGAATTATATGTGGATAATCATGATAAATGACTAAACCTATGTATGTGATTGGATGCCTTTTAATTTATTATTATTAAATTAAAATGATGTCCAATGATTCATTCCCTCCTCCTTATTCTGTAAGGGCCTTTGTGACTGTGGTTTCTTTTATGTAAAATACCCCTTATCCAATCCATTGGATCCCCTCATCAGAATGCTAGTAAAATATTATATAAGGATGGGAATCCTAGGAAATAAGAGGTTATCTAAGTCTTAGAGTTAAGGGAAAACCAATCTAGATGGTATATAGGAGTCGAGGTGGAATGTTGAAACATGAAATAAGCTATAATTAAAGGTGTTTTCCTCTAGATTTTAGGCTTAGTTTATCATCTATTAGATAAATTATTCATTAGATAATCTCATGATTATGCCACCTATATTTTATTTTTATCTTCTTCTTGGTTGATTATTTATGTTTCTGGATGCTATGTGATCACTTAATAAATTAATTAAAAAGAATACAAGATAAAATAAAACAAAACATGATTATGTATAAAATTTATTAAACATGGTTAATCAATTAAGTAAAATACACTAAATATTAACAGGGCATGTGATAATATAAAATTGGTCTTTTATGTAGAAGAATAAAAATCCCTTAATAAAAATATTAAGTCAGTATAGCCTTCCACTACTTAAGTTAGATTTGAACCCATAGTCCAAAGTGTTTGTCCGACCTAAGTTGGGGTGATTTCAATTAGTATAGAGATTTAAACTTGAAGTTTTAGTGTGACTTAACTTGGTTTACATAAAGGGTTGACTTCCCAAGTAGGAATTAGTGTAACTGAGAGGCAAGGGTTGAAGACATATTTAACTTGGATTTCAGGATTGGGATGTCCACTGAACAAATAAAGGAACTGAATGTTAATGTAGTTATAAAGTTATTCCTACCTAAAACTATATAATTAACTTTTTAGGCCCGAGAATAGATTATGAGAAGTGGAATATGGGTCCTATCCACTTGAATATCTAGGAAATAGGATATTCTAAAACTAATGGTGATGGCTATTAGGTTTCGATAAAATTGTGGGATATTAATAAAATTTAATAAAATTTAAATTTATTAATATTATTTGGTGATCAAGGAATTGCTAATTATATAATATTAAGTTTTTATAAATGGAAACCCACATTAATTCTAACATATTTCTATTATCTATACTATAGAATGATGAACTTCTCACTGGTGAAAATTTATGAGAATGGTATAAGTGGTTACATGTTATACTAAGACATGAACACAAATTATACATGTTGGAAACCCCACTTCCCATGATGCTTGCTAAAGTGGCTAGCGAGGAAGAAGTATATCTATACATAAAACATATTTATGATACAATGGATGTATAATGAATCATTTTATCTATCATTCCTAATGATCTTATAATGAAATATAATTATATAGATGCATATATCATTATTTATCACCTTTGTGATCTTTATCAGGAAAAAGTGAGATAAGAGAGATATGAAATCTCCAACTCACTGTTCATGTGAAATATTATAGATTCAAAACTAGTTGTGCATCATATAGTAAATATAATTGGATATAAATAACACTTAGACATATTGTGGTTTAATATCCCTAGCGATTTACGCACCAGTCTCATTCTATATTGACTACCTAAAACCTTCTCTAGTTTTATTATGAATTACAATATGAGTAATAGTGATAAGAATCTTATTTAACTTATTACTATTATTAACCATGTTGATAAATAAATTATATGTGAAAACCCATGGTACTTATTGTGAATAATATAAGGAAGAATAAGGCAACGGGTCCAAAGACTCATTCCAAGTCTAAATATCCAGAGCACCTTCCTTACAATAATAAAAAAACCAATGAAAAGAAAAGGAGTATGATGCAATGTGTTTTTCATATGGAAATAAAGACCATTGGAAGAGGAATTGTACCCAACCAAATAAGAAATTTTAATATTTATTTATGTTCTTTATCGAGTATAATATTTAAATATCTAAAATTTGAGTATTAGATAATGCATTTAGTGCACACATTTTTATAAAAATATAAAAAAAGTAAATTTTAGAAGGTTTTCAGAGGTGAGGTGGGTCTATGGGATTCTAACAGAGATAGGATGGATTCACTAGGAATTTGATACTACTGAATCATGTTTCCAACATGAATGATTTTGGTTTTAAATAACTGTTATTATGTGCCTAGTGTTACGAAGAACACCATCTATATTTCTTGTCTAGACATGGATAAATTTATTTTTTATTTTATAAATAAGAGTTTTTATTATTATAATGATATAATATGTTATGGTATTTGATTTTTAAATACTATTCTTTATTTATTAAATTATTAAAACTAAATATTGGCAATCGATAATAAATCAAATTCATGCGACTAATTTCACAGCTAGTTGTGGCATCACCGACTTGGTAAAGTAAATGAGATGTGTTTTATGAATATCTATTAATATGCTTTCTTATAATATTTTGAGACTAAAACACTTGAAATATTCTATGATTTTTTATAGGTAAATATGACCAAACCACTATTTGATGGTAAGGGTGAAAGGGCTATAAAGATTCTATAATTGGTACACACCAATGTGTGTTGACCCTTTTAAGTATAAAATAGAGGTGGATTCTCATATTTTATGACTTTTTTGTTGACTTGATTTGGTATGGTTACATATACTTAATTAGTTGTAAGTAATAATCCTTTTATAAGATCAAAGAGTTCAAGAATGATGTTGAGAATGATCTTGGTAAGAAGATAATGATTTTTTTAGATCAAGGTCGTGAATATCTTAACTAAGAGTTTATCGACTTTATATGGGAATATGGGATTTTATCTCAACTCACTAAACTTTTGAAAAAACATTGGAATGGTGTTAGTGAAAGGAGGAAATATTTCTTACTAGATATAGTATGGTCGATGATGAGTTATGCAAACCTTCCATTATCCTTTTGGGGATATACATCACACACGATAAAATAAATTCTAAAATCAGTACCAACTAAAGTAGAAAATGGTATTTCCTTTGAGTTATAGAGTGGAAATAAATCCATTTTGTCACATATTCATGAATGGGGGTGCGAGGTGTTTAATAGGGTTAGCTCAAGTAAAAAAAATAAAACCTTATGGCATGAAGTGTATTTTTACATGTTACCCCAAGGAGATGAGGGGTTAATACCTATATGATCCCTTAGATAAAAAGGTTATAGTTGTTAGGAAAGATGAATTACTTGAGAGGGAATGAATTATCAAGAAGTAAAGTGGGAGAAACATCAAATTCCAAGAAGTTTATACTCAAGATACACAAGAGTTGGTACGAGACAGACTCCACAAGTCATTGTGGATGATGTAGTTCCTGAAACACAAGTACTATATAAGAGAACTAGAGAGGTAATAGGATTAGAAAGATATGGTATTCTAGTAAAAAAAAGACTATGACTCGTTATTGGTTGATAATAATGAACCTATATTCTATAAGAATGAAGTTGATATTTCAAAATCTACAAAATGGAATGAAGCCATCAATTATGATATGGATTCCATATACCCAAACCATGTGTGTGTTTTGGTATATCCAATATCATATATAAAACCTGTTGAGTGAAAATAGGTATTAAAGATAAATCTAGACATATAAGTTCATATTAGTACCTATAATTAATGACTAGGGGATAAAGGGTTTAAATAACACCAGTTCATAGACTGTGATAAAACATTTTTTATAGACACCATGCTTAAATTCATCCAAATTCTTCTTTCCATAAAAACTTTTCATGACTATGAGATTTGGATGATGGATTTAAAAACTAGTTAACATAATGGGAGCCTTTAGGAATATGTGTATATGATATGACTAAAAGGTTTTGTAACTCCAAGAAATTCCAGAAAGGTATATAAGTTGATGAGATCCATTTAGGGGTTAAAGAAATCATCTTGGTCATAGAAGATTTGGTTAAAAAATGATATAAACTAATTTAGTTTAATTAAAAATGATTGATATTTATGTGTTTACAAAATTGTTTGTGGTTTTATGGTCATTTTAATAGTAGTATATATTGATGAAATATTGCTATATGGAAATGATATACAAAAATTACAAGAAGATAAAGTGTAGTTTAGAAAGTGATTTTACTTTAGTGACTTGGGTGAAGAAACTTACATTCTAGGGATCATGATCTTGTGTGATAGATCAAATAGGATAATTGGACTAAGTTAATATATATACATTGAATATATACTAAATAGGTCTGATATGGAAAAATACAAGAGGAGTTTGGTTCTAGTCACACATGGTATACATATTTCCATGAAATTTGTACTCAAACACAACACGATATAGTGATAATGAGTAAGGTACCATATGCTTATGTGATTGGATCTATTATATATTCCATGTTATGTATGATTCTTGATGTTGCCTATGATTTTAGAATGGTAGACATGTATAATGCTGATCTAGGTGAACAACATTTGACCACTGTTAAGGATATACTTATGTATCATGGGATAACTATAAATATGTTCATTGAATATGGAGAATTTGAAGAGCTATTAATTAGGGGTTATACAAATTCATGATTTTAGATAGATAAAGAAGATATAAAGTCACATTCAGGATATTTATTTTGTCTTAATGGAGGATCTGTAGGATGGAATTGTTCAAAGTATCCATCTTTCACTGATTCTAAAATAGATTTCAAGTATATTTAAGCTTCTAATACAGCCAAAGAATCCATTTGGATTCTAAACTATTTATAAGAGCTTGATGTGGTTCCTAAAATTCAAGAACCTATCATAGTTTATTGTGATAACATTTAATTAATGGCTCCTTCCACAAAGATAAGGTCACATCAAAAGAAAAATTATATACTTGAGAAGTTTTATCTCTTATAGGTTTTTTCTATATAATGTTAAGTTGTAGTGAGTGTATTATCCATGTATGAAAACAAGGTAGAAACCTTGATGAATTCTCTATCTCATAAGAGGCATGATTATCATGTGAGAGCTCGTTTGTCTCTAGTGCAAGTGGGAGTGTGTGGGAGTTAGTTCCCTAAAAATAACTTCTAAGTACTTGATGATTTAATGTATTCATTGTATCGAATATTAATGAAATTTCATATAACATCATGATTGTTCTTCCATATGATGTAACATGTGGTAATCTCCTAAGAATATCTATCACACTGAAAGGTTATAGTAGTTCCCTTCTTTAATGAGAATATGGAGGTGCCATGATAGTATTATTGTATACATATGTTCTATAGATAGATGATATCATTTTTTGAGACAAAAATGATATAGATAACCAGGGGTGGAAGCTCATAGGACTTTAAGGCACCCTCTCATGGTGTGCATCCTTAGTAATCTCCAGAGCATGAGATTATGAAATGAGATTATCCAGTAATAAATACATAATTATATGTGTCATTGGATGTTCTTATCTATGAACACGTTTGTTGATACTTATGCTTTAAATTATTATTAATGAATATCACAAGTTGTGCACTTTTATGTATTGATTAAATCCATGTTGACATATTCTCATAGAAAATTAAGATGCATTAGGTATATCATGAGTGATATGGAATTAATGGATAATGTAAGAAAAGGATTTATCACTTCTTTCTATTAATTAAAGTTGATATCTTAGGCCCTTTGATAGGAATATAAATATCCAGATAAATCTATATTCATGGTGTTCTATGGGAAATTTCATTTTTATAAAGTCAAAGAAAGAGACATCAAGCACATAGGTTGATGACACAGACATGAAACCTTATTGATTAGAGATACCATGATAAAGGGATTATATTACATAATAATCATTCACATTAGGTTGTATGTCATTATAGCATTAACTTATTTCTCAAAGGGTGCCTCAAAATGTTGCTAGATTTTATCCTTGGAATTTAGTTATATCCACTTATTTCCACTAATAAAGGGGCCTAGATGGTTATACACTATGTTTATCATGAATCTTAGTAAAATTCAATGTTGAATTTAAAAAATTCAATGTTGAATTTAAAAAATTCAGATAAATATTATTAATATTTTTTGGATTAATAATTATTCAAGATTGGTTGATCAACAAGATTTAATCACGATTTATTTGAAAGAATGTTTGATTTAAATAATAATAAATATTTATTTACAAGGTTTGGATAATATAATATTTATTATATTTATCGAAGAATAATGAAGTGATATTTATTTAATAAATGAATAGAAATTATTCAAGGTTTGGTAAATGTCCTAGAGGATAAGATAACTGAGTTTAATGGGCTGATTAAAAATGATATAAAGGATATTCATTTATTACTAGGTTATTCACATATTAATTGAATAATAATCATATTATTATTAGGACTTGGGTTTCACTAATAATTAAGGAATTGGTAAGGGGGCTTATATGAAAATAGTAAACCCTAAACTTTCCTTAATATATATCTAGTTATATCTCTTTACTAAGTGAGATTTTTTGTTCACAATAGATATATAAAAGCTCTCTAAAACCCTAGATAGAGTTATAGAGATCTAGAGTGTGCTCTCTCCTCATCCTCTCTCAATCCATTGAGAGAACACAAATAATTCATCATCATTGAAGATAATTCTACTAAAATTGACCATGAATGAAGAAATAAATCTAGATAGGATATTCTAGAACCTTGAGATTATATGATGATGTTCAAATATTCTACACATTGATTCTATAATGCAACAATGTTCAGGTGAGATCTAGTCAACTGGATCATCAATGGAGAAATAATTACATGTTTATGTAATTACAGATATGATTATAAATTAATTGAAAAGTGTGTGTGATTATCCTCCTTATTTAGTTATAGAATTTATACAAGTCAAGTAATCTATGATTTAAATTTATTGTCCATGACATCATTTGTTATGTAAATCATGGATTATTGATAAATTAAGTTGAGTTGGCCATTGCTAACAGGCTCTTCCGCTACACCTGGAACCTATAAATCTCCCCCTTTAGTTGGAGTTAGGAACCTTAAACTCCCTTAAATCATCATGGTCCAAGATATATGAACTTAAACCATTACCCATAACCTATAAAACATATTTTACCTAAAACTAAGCAACTCTAGTGATAACATTGGTATCCTCTTATGAGCATGATCAAACCTCTTTCTCATGTCACTCACCCAATTGGAATTTTCATTTTCCCTATTAGATTATATACCTTCCATATATCTAGTATGCTCTATTGATATTCTCAATATATAATGATGTATCCCTAAGAGTGACCAAAATATTTCTAAGAATACCTTTATTCCATAACCACACTTTGTGTTCCGTAATTTGGATTGAAACCTCATTTCATTTCCAAATAGACTCCCCTACGATGATGATTGTTTCATAGGGATTTAAGTTGTGTAATGGGTTTTGGTTGAAGGTTTGGTTTGGGTGGGGGTTATGGTCTCACTAAATCACTCACATCAGGTTTTCTATTTGTTTTGTCTTTCTTAGAAACTCCCAACAGTTCCCTCATCTATAGATGGGTATGGAATTTTTTTTCCAAAAACTGACTATCATTTGGGTTTTCAAGCCCAAAAAATATTCGGGACTCGTATTGGTTGAGAAGATGGGAGGTCGGGCTCATCACACCCTTTTTTGGGGAACTATTTTCTACTATGGGACTCTCTTATAGATTTAAGATATATTCATGAAATCCTTCCCAGACCTTGATATAAGACCGGTTACCCCCATGTCAATGAATTGATGATGAACATGCATTGATAGGGATAATTCTTTACATATCACAAGTTCTATATCACTCTCTTATTTAATTATGATTTTTTGGGATATGGCCATGTTTGAGAACTATAGAGTTTATTGCGGTCTAGGTTGGCGGTTGGTGTCTTGGAGATAGGATTGAAACTCTATGAGGCATCATGTACATCCTATGAATCATAGGAATCAAAACCCATGTAGTTTTCTTAGAATAGTTTAAGGTCGTATGATTGGAACTATCTATACATTTTAACGTCATATGGTAAGGATATGAATATCAAGCTTGGACCATATTTAAGAATCCTACGTATCCTATTTAAACAAGAATCAGAGTCTACATATTTCTTTTAACGAGTGTCTATTTCGTAAGAGATACAATAATAGAGGCCTTAGGTGGGACTTATGCATATGAGGAATCCATGGATTATTATTTGGGAATATGTCCCCTTTGAGCAGAGATGAGATGTAATCATACTTACATCTCAGTGATTATCCCACACTGCGGGAAACCTCAATATACTTTTGATACAATCATTTATGGTCTCTAATCCCACATGATCCATGATCAGTGTGAGAAAAAAGAGATAGAAGTATATTTGACACATTTCATGTGAGTATATCCACACGAGGCATACATATTAAAGTTTCTTTTTGAGAGCCATGATTATCCATCTCATGGAGAATATGGAATAAAGCTTGGGCCTTAAGAAGTCATCCTATGTATCACAGTTATGGTGGGAATTAGATTTCTTGTAGTTCAATTTATCATTTAACCCACTGATGGACTAAGGTAGATGATCATGCTCAAAGACATATTGGATATCCCAAAGATTTTAGAAATTCCAAGTGCTCATAAAAATATGGACACCCTTTGGTTAGGGGGATTATGTCTATAATTGGGTCTTACACACTGAGGTTATCCAATTGGTTGGATATTACGCTATGATGTTGCCTAATTAGTCAGGGATTACACTATAAGGTTGTCTAATTGGTCGAGGATTATGCTCTAAGGCTGCCCAATTGGTATACTAATTCTTTATCCTCTAATGGATTAGAGAGTGGGTGAAACCATGAACGGTCTTTATGAGAGAATGACATTAGTAGGGTTTCATGAGTGCATGGCCCTAGCTCCTGAGGGACACTTCCCATGTAAAAGGGGTATGTGGATAAAAGTTATTGGCCGAGGTATATATGGAATTAGTCTAAATGGGTCTATCAGACGAAGTGGGGATGTTATAAAGGATTTCCCATCATGTCTTGAATGTCTACTTAATGTATATTAATTGTCTAACTAATATGTTTGGGAACCAATCTAACATGACAGACACATTCAAGGGTGTTTTATCTAATTAATTGACATGTATTGGATGTATTCACACAATAAAAGTGGATATGTCCAAGGGATATTACCTTATCAAAGAGGATATTTCAAATGGACTTTTTCATGATCAGAGTGGACATGATTATGTGATGTCACATGATCAAATTGGCTTGTATCTAGTATATTGCATGATAATGTGGTCATGTCTACAGATAATTACATGATCATAATAATATGTCAAAGTTCCCTTCACATGATAAAATTGAATTACCTAAGAAATATCACCATGACCAAGGCGGAAAAATCCAAGGAACTTTGCATGATCAATACTACTTATCATTTTCTTGTTGTGTGAAAAAGTATATATGTCAATGGGCTATCATGAGATCAACTCGGCTTGCCTTCAGACTATCACCTGACAATGGTGACATGTTAATCAACTATCGCAAGGTCAACCAAACTTGTCCAAGTCTTTTCTTGTGACCAACATGGAATGTCCAAGGTCATCCAAGGACATCATGAGACCATCAAAGGGTATCACGATCATGTATCCTTGAACCATTAATGCAATGGGATACCACATATATATTTAGGGTTTTATATTTATTTGAGTACTATGAGTACACATCTAAAGGGATCACCCTATGTCCATATTGATAATTATCTGAATAGGAAGAAGGGTTCATGGATATTGGGAGGGTATACCAATGAGTTCTCCAGTGGGTCAAGGTTGTGTACATGTTGAGGAATGTCCACATGTAAGAATAATATGAAAATCCATTCATTATGAAATTTAT
Source organism: Viscum album (assembly GCA_963277665.1). Classification (NCBI taxonomy): domain Eukaryota; kingdom Viridiplantae; phylum Streptophyta; class Magnoliopsida; order Santalales; family Viscaceae; genus Viscum; species Viscum album. The sequence goes on along the minus strand of OY728135.1, from coordinate 1,820,756,473 downwards.
ATGACCTTAATAAGGTCTTGAGAGCGATGTTGTGTTCATGGATTGGCATTCTATTGATGCACCTACATGGGTGAGGCTTTATCTTGGATGAAGAGGGAACATGATATATTGAGTCGCATGTCCTCATTTCCTACCCCCGTGGAGGTGGTATCTATAGGTGATTCATACAAGCATTGTGAGTCATGAAGGATCTTTGTTTCGCACGGAATCCGGGGATGACCTCCTGGACGGGAGATTCAAATGTTCTGATCGGTTTCTAACGGGTTTGTTTGTAGAACCGGAAACATCCAATGATTCCACATCCGTTTGGACCTACTTTCCAAAGGCAGGCCCTCATTAGCTTGTGGACTAATGAGACTTAGGAATTTGCATTGGTCGAGAGGATGGAAGGTCGGACTCATCACACCTTTTTGAGGGGAATTATTGTCTACTCCGGGACTCTCTTTATAGATTTAAGTTATGTTCGTGAATCCTTATTACATTACCAAGTATAAAATGTGCTTTCCTTTAGTTTTAACAATCAATGATTAAATATGCAAGAAATTTAGAGAATCTTTTATATGTATTCAAGGTTCTTCATCAATAGAGAATCGTCTATATCTGTTTAGAGATTCTTGGTCAATGGTATCCTTCAAAACATTTATATAAAAGTCTCTTGGTCATTATGATGACCAGGATGGTTTTAAAGCCACTCAGTGGGGCACTTGAAGTTTATCGTCATTCAGAAGGACAGAGATTATTTCAAAGTTGGGATCGAACCCATAAATGGGCTACCTACGTATCCTTTCTTTTGGAAAAGGAATCAGAACCCACGTAGTTCGAGGAATGGGGTATGATGTTTATGATTGATGGCTCAAAGATGAATGTCATAATTACTTTTACACTCTAAGCTCACGTGAGTCATGCTCGGTGTGAGAAACAAGAGGTATTGATAAAATTTAGACAATTGTGCCATAAAAGATGCAATCATAAGAATTTGTTTGGGGCTTATGTATAGATGACTGCCCAGATAGATGAAGGTTTAGGATTAACTTTTAGGGAGAAATCCATGAACAGGGTCCATAAAGTTATATGTGCTTCATGGAGATTTGAATACTCTAATCTTGGGGCTTACTCCTAAGGAGGATGCCCAAGTTAGGAGGGGACTTATGATTGGGTTTTATTCCTGAAAAGGAAACCCAAATCAAAGGTAAATTATGACTGGTTAAGAGAAGTTTAAGGGGACTTGGGGCTTATTCCTGAAAAGGAGACCCAAGGTTATGACTGAGTCTTATTCCTGAAAAGGAGACCCAGGTTAAGGGACTTGGAGCTTTACTCCTGAAAAGGAAGCCCAAGGTTATGACTGAGTCTTATTCCTGAAAAAGGAGACCCAGGTTAGGGATTAAGGTTTGGGGCTTACTCGTGAGGAGGATGCCCATATTTGAGGTTGGGGCTTATTCTTAAGAAAGATGCCCAAGATTAGAGGACTTGATTGGGGCTTACTCCTGAGGAAGATGCCCAAGATTGGGAACTTTAAGAATTTGGGGCTTACTCCTGAGGAAGATGCCCAGATTAAAGGTTTTATCACTGGGGATTATTCCTGAAAAGGAGACCCAGGTTAGGATTCTCTCATCTTAAAGGATGAGGTTGAATGAATGAACTCTCCGTATTTTAGTGACATAAGGATATTTAAATCACTAGACTTTGAGAGAGATTTCACAGAATTCCTTTCAGGTAAGAAAGTCAAATCAAGAAATCATGCCATAAATGGCTTTGAAGAGTGTCTTGAAGACTGAATCTTGAAAAGGAAAGGTGAAATGGCTTAAGAGGGGTAAAAATGGGCAAGATGGGCACCCAAAAAGATAGGGGCGCGCAAGTCTTGCAAGGTGCGCAAGTCTTCCGTGGGCGCGCAAGTATTGGTCGCGCAGGTATACCTGCGCGACACATAGTGTACTTGCGCGATTTTCAACCAGAATTGAAATACTTGAGCGACTCTTGATAAAACCCTTCAGAATCCCCTTGAGGTTTTTCCAGAGAAGGGACGCGCAAGTTATATTGAAGGAATTAAGTCGGCGCGCAAGTTTTTGATAAGTTTCAACACTTAGGCCTTCCTTCTTCTCTTTAGATCTTCCGTTCTAGGTATGAAATTACCTTAGAAGTGTTCCGGAAGCTTTGAGAAGAGACTTGGGCGTCGGGAGCTTCAATCCGAGTTTCTGGAAAAAGATCCTCTCGAATGGGGGGCCCACAGGGTCTATTTATAGGCAAAAGAAGACCCAGGGCGGTTACAGAGCGGTTACTAATTAGGTCGCGCAAGTCACCTGCGCGACCAAGGTAGCCGCGCAAGTATACTTGCGCGGCAGTGGTATAACTTGCGCGGTGGATTTGCTGTGGATCCTTTGTTCATGCCTTTGTCGATTTTTGATGTTTTCTTCAAAGGATGAATCACTTTCAGCTGAGATATTCCCTTTTCCGATTTTTAGATTCTGTGACGAAAGGAGCGTCAACAAAAGTCCCCCCTCAGAGTTGGATCCGGAGAGAAAATGAGGATTTGACTCTAAGGAAATCAAATCCATCCAAAGGAAAAGGGAGGGCGCGCAAGTCTTTAAGTGCGCAGAGGGCGGCGCGCAAGTCTGCGTCGCGCAGGCCTTAAGCGCTCTGGGTGTGGCATGCAGGTAGGCTTCCTGGCCTATAAATACATGGCCTCACCTCCGTTACATGCATCTGGATTTCCGGATTTCTCGAGCTCTCGCCACGCAAGTCTTCCTCACCGCACAAGTCTCTTGATTTCACTGTTTCCTCGCTGCCACTCTACTCTCAAGGTAATAGGGCTCGCGCGGTAATACTTGCGCGACAAAAACTTGCGCGGCACACGTATCACTTGCGCGACATCTCCATACTTGTGCGCCTTAATGCCATTAGCCATTTTTTTCAAATTATTTCACAAATTTTATGAAAAAAATAAACCCATTTAAGAGATTAATTTATTCAACTCCTGTGCAGATTAAATGTCTCTTAGACCTGGATTAATTGATGAACTGGCTAGCAAGCGGATAGATGATATGATGGATATCATTGGCCCTGATTACTATACTGTCAAAGACAGTACTCTTCCAGATTTGGCTATGTATCTGAAGAAATATCATCGCGATTTTCCTCACTGCACTTATCTACCTTTGTATGGTCATGGTCATCTGCAAGAAGTCATTATTCCAGAAGTAAAGAATTATCTTCCATTTTCGTGGTTTCAGAATTATACCAATTTTTCTTCAGCAAATATCTCAGGCGGAGGAGTATTTCAAACTGCTGGAACAGTGGAGAAGGCTTATGTGATGCATCATAGCCCTTGCACACCAGATCTGAAAAAACATACACCTGAGCTTCAACCACATTGTCATCCTTCAATCTTCCGAAATGCTCAGATGGATCAATCCAAAGGCTGGAAGAAAAGTTGGGATTTCCGTCCTGGGGGAGGTGTGAAGCCAACTTGGATGTGGGTATACTGGGTGCGACAGACTTGCGCAGAGTTTATTGAGGATCTGAAGAGAGCTGCAATATATGAGGCTGTTTGGGTTGGGCAAACATATATTTACAGACATGATAACTTCGTGCCAGAGATACTCAGCCACTGGAGGCCAGCGACTAATTATTTCCATTTGACTCATGGAGAAGTAGGTATCAGTTTGTGGGATGTCCACAAGATTTCAGGAGCTCCAATCTTGGGCGATATGTATGATGAATTCATTCCTCCCAAGGTGACTTGGAATGATCCAGAGAAGACTCCTTCTTAGGCTCGAGAATTATTTAAAATCTTTCACAGGCTCAAGAGTTCAGAGACCTCATTAACTCATTTTAGAAAAGATATTCATCTGGAAGAATGGATGAATGTGTTTCTTACTAAGAAGAAAGGGATAGAGCCAAAAGAAAAAGGATCCAAGAAAAAGAAATCCAAGGATACCCGGCCCAGACGTCCTACCACTTGTCCAAAACCTGAGAAGAGAGGAGCTCCTGGCACATTCTGGCCAACTCTAGAAGCAGGAGAGTTTGAAAAATGGGGATATGAAGTGAATCAAAGAATTCCAAAGAAAACTCGTCTGGCGGGTTTCTTGGCAATGTGGATCAGTGTTTATCTCTTTCCGGTCAGGGATTCGAAGGGAGGCATTAGGCCAGGGACCTTCGTCATTGCGGCCAAGTTGGCTGAGGGAAAAATGGTTGGGTTAGCTACCCCCATTTTAGCAAAGATTCACAGGAGTTTACTTCACGTCTTCCAGGGTAAATCTCCTTTAAGAATAGTGGGACCATTCCAGGATTTGTGGGGATGGATCGCCACTCACTTCAGGACTTACAATGTACTGAATGGATTACAAATTCCTGGAAGCTCTTTCAGACCGTCAGTGCAAGCATTCTCTGGAATTTCTCCATTAGATGTTAATGGTTATGACATGAAAGTAAGACTAAGCATGTATAAAAAATTCATATTCTTTCCTTATGGAAGTCCGCCATCCGGGCGGTTTTTTGATGATGGGAAAGCCCATTTGGATTTGAGGGCATACATGCAAGCTTGCAGGGATGGCGTGTTAGTAGCCAGGATTGATGGAGAAATCATATGTGAGGCCTATGCTCCATATAGATTTGCACGCCAATTCAAATGTTTGCAACAGATTGTTGTATCCCCTCAAGTACATGTCAGGTTAGAGCAACATCTGATGGTTGCTCGACAACTATGGTTGCTGACATCAAGAGAGAAGACTGGGGCAGTATTTGATCTACCAGTTGAAAAAGCGGAACATTATCTGACTACATTTTATGCCGAACACTGGATAGCATCATACCCTAAAGGGATATTGAATCACCCAGTATATCAAGTGGGAAAGAGGAAGAGGACTGTAGAGAAAGAAACTCTTCCTCATGAAGGTGATGCTTCTCCACCTGAAATAGGTTCAATAGACTCCTCTTCTAGAACTGATTCATCGGATTATCACGATAGGGATGATGAGGCACAACCGGCAGCAAAGCGGTTTCGTGCCCAATATAATCCTCCGGCCAGAGTTAAAAGACCCACTCCATCATCTCTTGGTGAGTTATTTGATTGTAATAAATTCAATCACTGCTAATTTATAAAGTAATAAGTCTTACTTTCTTATTCTCTATCTGTAGTTGCAGGAGTCGGGAAGAAATTAAAATAAAAAATTGTAGGACCTTCCTCACAGCCTTTATATCTAAGACCAGAGGCTGTTCAGCTATGGCAGAGCTTATACTGTGATACTGAGACCGTCTGGCTGGATTTGTGTGAGGGCCTACAACTTCCTGGAATAGGATATCTTCTATCTTCTAAAGACCTTCAATACGGAGATAACCCCAAGAAGTGCGAGCTTACATCAGAGAGCTGGAAATGCTCATATATGCCACTGATAATTCGGTTCCTATCACCAGGCGGGTGAAGGAAGTGATTGATCATGGCATCACTGAGGGGGCTGGTGGTTCTGTAGATGAGGAATGACAAGAGTACGTGGCTCCTGAAGATGTAAGTTTTCTTTCCTTATTTTCTTTGCAACTTGATTTTAGCTGAAGCTTTGTTACTTAAGGAAGTTATTTTCTTCATCTTGCAGCTTGCAAAGAAAGGAACCGGGGTTCCTTCGCCACAATATAGCCCTGGTGGTACTGCTATTGGGGCTGCTGCTGATTCTCCTCGCGAACCAGGCGAGATATCTCCAGGCCAGCAGGCCATGAATGAGGCACTGGACATAGCCTTTCATTCACCAATCCAAGTGCCAATAAGGGAGACTACTGATACTCCGAAAAAACAAAATAATCCAAGGCAACGAAGGAGGAAATCCATAGCTAAACGTTTCATTAGTATTGTTAAGTCCTTCGAACAATCATGAGTTTATACCCATAATCATATGGTTACTCATATTTCTGAGGATTGAAGGGGCTTCTTCAATTTCCCCCTTGAGGGAAGGGACTGATCCTTCTTCAAAGGTCGTGGAAGGTGCTGTAGAACAATCACAGACCCAGGCTGACTTGGTTGCTCCTGGAGAAGAGCTACCATCCATTCCCAGTATCCCTCTTATTACTGAAGATGCTGTCTAGGGTCAGGGGTTGCAGGACATAAGTCGGCAAGAAGACGTAGCAAATGTTCCCACTAGTGAGACTAACCAAGATTCTGAAGTATCATTGGATGAAATGATGAATCAAGGAATGTCTTTTGAAGAATTTTATGATCATGCTAAGTTGTCATGTGATTTAGAAGACCTTGGGCGTGAGTGCTACCCTTAGCCCAAATTTTTTTAAAAAAAAAATACTTCTAACCATGATGGAAAATAATATGCAGTTTCTTCCGTAGAAGCCGCTGAACTGCCAATGCCCGAAGAGGGTGTGGACACTGATGTCAACCCTATCATTGCAGAAACATTATCTCAAGTAGAGCTAAATCCAATAAACTCTCCTGAGACCCATCTTGAAAATCCTGTTGAAACTGGGAAAGATAGGGAGAAGTCTTCTCAGGTTGCTGAACCACCATTGGGTAATGGATAAAAATATTTGTGATTGTACTTTATTCGCAAGACAATCCATTCTTTTGTTATCCTTTGAAGCTGACTAAACCTTTCAATTAATCATGCAGGACCATCAACTGCAATGACTAGATCCGAAGATGAGGCTTCAGCCTCTGCCCCAACGGGAATTGAAAGTGAGGAAGCACATGTCAGGGGGGAAAGAGCAGGACAAGGCACCTCCCTAAGCGCGCTAATTCTAGATTACATACCCCCTTCTGACGATGATATTGAATCAGATCCAGATATGCTTAAAGCATTCAGCTTTTCACGACGTAAGGCATGGAATAACATATGGAACATCATATCGGGGGTGCCTTTAGAAGAGCTACCATCAAAAATTTCCCGATTGTCATCCCAGTTTGTTATAATGGGACTTGGTGGTTTTGGGTATGAAAATATCCATGCTGCGGTGAAACAGATCATTTTCAGGAGGGAGCAAGTGCAGACAAGTCGCGAAGATTTGACCAGAGTGAAATTGTCAGTCAACATAGGCGAATTTGAGGCTGCGATATCCCAGGCTGAAGCTGATTATGCTGTCAAGATGAAGGATCTGAAGCAAAAAATCAAAGAAAAGGTCGTCCAACAGGTGAAACTCCAGCAACAGTTAGATGCTGTTACTGGGGAACTTGATCAGCTTAATAAATCATTGGATAAAACTCATATGAATGGCATGAAAGCCATCACAGATGCTAAGAAGGCACTTCAGCAAGCTGAAAAGAGTGAATCTGGTCAAGTGCACGAGCTTCAAGTAACTGCTGATAAGGCTCAGGATGCTATACATCAAATGAAGACTTATGTTGACAATCTTCTATAATTTCTTGAAAGAGAGAAGAGACTCCAGTCTGTGGATGTCCTTCTAACTCTTTTGTATCAATGAAAAAAAAAACACTTTTGTCTTCAATCATTTGTACATGCATTCTTCCATTACCTGCTTCAAATTTAATTAAGCCAATGGGCTTAGTAATCATAGTTTGATTTTTACTAGGATTATTACAAATAACCCTACAAACTTTGAATCTTTTAACTGCTCAATATTACTTAAATCATACAAAAAATGTATATTTAGTGAGCTGGAACTTGACTTTTATTCAGAGTTCTTTTGTCTTTTGTGTGGGAAGTTTAAAGTCATGCATGCCGGACATAAAGGGGCTAATGTTTAAGGTCGGAATAGCTTTGACCGAAATGGATTAAAATGGATTCAATTCCTTGACAATTTATCTGAAAACATATTACCATACTCAAGTATGAGGGAAAAAATGTAAACTATGGCTTAAGAATATTTGAATATGAGGAATGATATGAAAAAGAGCTAAAAGGCATTAGAAGAAGTAGTTTCCAAGAATGAAGTTACTATTATTTAACAAAACCCGTTAGGGGGTTGAAATATGCAGGGCCACCTATGGGCATTGGCTGCATGGTAAAATAAAATAGCATCTTTTGGCTGACAAGTCTGTTATGTGGACTGTTTATGCAAGGCCACCTATGGGCACGTGCTGCATAGTCAGGCAAAAGAACTCCCAGAAATTTACTTTGCTAGTGCTAAAAGCCAGTGAAAGTTTATGGAGATTCAAATTTTCTAAATTATAGAGTTTGTTTTATGGAAAGAGGTACTTGAATATGGAGAAGATATTTCCAAATAAGAATATCCAAGAACTGGATGAATATCACTCCTACGAAGGTCTGACCCAAACATAGGGAAGAAGAATAAACCATAGACTTGAATACTTTCAGATCATGAAAAAGGATATGGGACAAATATGTTAAGGATGGATATTTTTTTTTTCGGATCCCTACATATTGTTGTTTAAGACAAATAAGGACAAAAGAGGCATTCTTCCCAAGAATGAAGTTACTATTATTTAACCAAACCCGTTAAGGGGTTGAAATATGTAGGGCCACCTATGGGCATTGGCTGCATGGTCAAATGAATAGCATCTTTTGGCTGACAAGTCTGTTATGTGGACTGTTTATGCAAGGCCACCTATGGGCACGTGCTGCATAGTCAGGCAAAAGAATTCTCAGAAGTTTGACATTTTTGTGACTAGAAGTCATGAAAAAGGGTTATGAAGATCTGAAAATATTTAAGGTTAGGATTATAACACATAAAGATGGGTATTTTCCAATGTATATAGAGATACATAGGTCAATGAAAACCATAATCATGTTGTGGCTGGGTCCTGAATTGAAATTTTGGACTTCACTACGTATCTCATAAGAATGAGAATCAAGCCATACGTAGTTCTTGAAATGCAGTTTAACGTCGTGCAGGACGAAAGTATGAGTGATCTTAGTTTAGGGTCATAGAATTCGGACCATAATAATGAATACACAGTGTGTGTTTTCATGAGGATTTTTTAGTCAAGGGACTGAAAGTGAAATTTGGGGTTAGGCCCAAAAGACTTGGGACTGGATTCGAGGGACACTCGAATGTTCCTACGTATCCCATAAGGATGGGAATCAAGTCCACGTAGTTCTAGAAATGCCCTTTGTACAAATTTGGTTCGTACATGTGAAGGGTGAAAGGGGACTTTAGTATAATGATGGTTTAACCTAAAAAAGTTTAGGCATTACCATGTATGCATGTAGTCTTTTGAAAATGAAACATGATTTAAAAAATCAATGTCAATAATGGTTCCTTCTCAAATGAGGGAATCAAAGAATATTGTAGTTTATTGTCGTACCGGACAAAAGTGTTGTATAGTTTAATGTCATATAACAAGGAAGAAAGTGAATCAATGTAAAGATATTGATTCCAGGGGTGGTTTCACAAATCAACATCATATGAGATGGTGGTGAACCGATGTGAAGAGATTGTTTTTTTGGGCTTGAACCTTGGGAGGTTGCCTACATACCCAGCCTGGAGGGCAAGGATCAAAGTCCGTGTAGTTCAATTAAATAATGAATTAATGATCAAATTGTTTTTGGGGACAATGATCTAATAAAAAATGTTGTTGGGACTTACACATGGTTAGTGGCCCAAAGGGAGTGTTATGGTTGATGTTCGCTCTAAGCTCACGTGAGTCATACTCGGTGTGAGAAACAAGAGGTAATAACAACCTTAACGATGTACAGATTAATGTCATGTAGGACATAAAAAAGGGACTATGCAGTTTAAAGTCTGGCAGTTAAGACTATTGGTGCTTCACAGTTTAGTGTCATGTAGCAGGGACAAAATAACAGTTTAATGTCATGTAGGACATATCAAGGACTTTCTGTACAGTTTAGCGTCATGTAGTTAGGACGATGGGGATAAAATAGTTTAACGTCATATTGGATGAAAGGGGAATTGTGCAGTTTAATGTCATGCAATAAGGACAAAAGAGTGTACCATTTTAACGTCATGTCGGACGAAAGTGCGAATAGTTTAAGGTCATATGCATGGACCGTGAATGGTGCAGTTTAATGTCATACTGGACCTTTGAGATTATATAGTTTAACGTCTTTTCGGACGTGAGGGACTTTTATACAGTTTAGCATCATGTAGTTTAGGACGTCACAGTTTAACGTCTTGCTGGACATAAGGGATTTGCAAATAGTTTATGGTCATATACATGGACCAGGGATGATGCAGTTTAAGGTCATGCTGGACGGTTTAGGGAACTTTTTCACAGTTTAATGTCGTGTGGGACGAAGTTGTAGTTTAAAGTCATACTGGACCATTGCTGTACAGTTTAAAGTCATGTAGTTAGGACTAAGGTGAACCAATATAAGGATATCAGTTCTGGGGACTTTTTTACAGTTTAACGTCATGCTGGACGTTGGAAGTGCCACGCAGTTTAATGTCATGTTGCTAGGACACAATAACAGTTTAATGTCATCTCGGACAAAATATAGTTTAATGTCATCTCGGACAAAATATAGTTTAATGTCATCTCGGACAAAATATAAACCAATGTGATTGTTTTGGATCTGGGAACAATATTTTGTGTTTATACAAAATACTTCTTCAGAAATCTGGCATTAGTTGGAGTCGTGATGTGTTCTCCATCCATTGAGATCAGTGAATACGCTCCATTGGAGTAGACCTTATGTATTGAATAAGGTCCTTCCCATTTTGGTTCAAGCTTGGGAGGCTTCTTTCCTGGGTTCATTGGTGCTCTGAGAACCAATACCAATTCTCCCTGAATGAATGAACGAAGACGAACTTTTTTGTTAAAAGCTCGTGCTATCTGATTCTGATAGATTTCCAAGTGGTGCAAAGTGCACAATCTTTTATCATCTAACTGTTCCAATTCATTCAACCGCTTTTGGGATTGCTCATCTGTTGAAAACTGATCAAAAATGGCTATTCTGAGTGAGGGAAATTGAACTTCAATTGGCAAGACTGCTTCTGTTCCATATACCAATGAATATGGAGTAGACTGTGTTGCATTGCGAGTGGTAGTCCGATAAGCCCATAAAGCATGAAAGAGTTTATCAGGCCATGAACTCTTATCTTTATCCACCATCTTTTGCAGTATATTTGAAAGAGTCTTGTTGAAGGCCTCTATCTGGCCATTAGCCACTGCATGATATCGAGATGAATGGTTGGACTTAATGTTGTATTCTTGATACAATTTCTTTACCTCAGAAGAACAGAAGTTGGTGCCGTTTTCCGTCAATATGGTATGAGGGACACCAAATCTAGTAATGATGTTAGACTTGATGAAGCTAACAATGTATTTAGAACTGACTTCTTTGAGAGGTACTGCCTCTGCCCATTTGGAAAAGAAATCAGTAGCAGTAAGAATGTACTTAAACTGCTTGGCCGTAGCTGAAGGGTAAGGTCCCACCACATCCATTCCCCATGTGGAAAATGGCCATGAGTATTTAGCTATATGAAGCAACTCTGGAGGTTGATGAATGAAGTTGGCATATACTTGACATGAATGACACTTCTTTGTGAAATTAACACAATCTTGTATCATTGAAGGCCAAAAGTATCCAAGCCTTCGAATTTGATCAGACAGTCTATGTCCAGACTGGTGGGCACCACAGACTCCTGCATGCACTTCTTTTATGAAATCCATTGTCTCTTCACCATCAATACACTTGAAGAGAACTCCATCAAAACCACATTTGTAGAGAATTTTCTCGAGGTGGTTTGGACCATCATAAAGAGTAAAATTGACCACACGTCGCCGAACTTGTTCTTTCTCGGCTCTATCAGGTGGAAGTGTTCCATTTTGAAGGTATTCCTTGATAGGTGACATCCATCCTGTAGTATGACCATACGGTTCAGGAATGGGACTAATTTCGTTAATTTCCTCTGTTCTGACTTGAGCATAAGGTGAAATTGCACGACGGTGGGCAATACAGATGGTTGTCTCGTCCCGATTTGGATCTGCTAAAGCTGTGGCTATATTAGCCAGTGCATCAGCTTGAGCATTTTGTGATCTTGGGACATAATAAAATGTCGGTTCTGAAGGGAACTCCGACATTAATTCTCTGACGTAATCATACAAAGGGATTAATTCTTCTTTTCTGATGGCATAATCCCCATTGACTTGTTTGATTACCAGGTCTGAATCACCTTTCACCTTTAAGTGATTCACTTGTGCTTGAAGCGCTAACTCCAAGCCTGTAATGAGAGCTTGGTATTCAGCTTCATTATTGGTACCACCTTCCCATAACATAAAGGAATAAGGTAACACTGCCTTATCTGGAGAAATGAGCACAATTCCTAAACCAACTTTGTTGAATTTAGGATTTTCCATTTTCTTCCCTGTTGGACTTCTAGAAGCACCATCAAAATAAATTTCCCATGTTTGAGGACTCTCTTGAATAGAGAAAACTTCCTCATCAGGGAGTTCGATATCTGAATACGTGTCTTCCACTGAAGGATGTTCATCCAGGAAGTCAGCCAGAGCTTGACCCTTAATTGCCTTTTGAGACACATACTGAATGTCGAACTGCTGTAGAATAACCGCCCACCTTTCCAGACGTCCTGTAAGCATTGGACGACTAAGGATGAATTTGAGTGGATTATTACGAGATACCAATTGGACCTCATGATGTTGCAGGTAGTGTCTCAGTTTCTGAACTGCAAAGATTAATGCTAGGCAGCACTTTTCAATACTCGAATACCGGGTTTCCGCTTCAAGCATAGTTCTACTGAGATAGTAGAGACTATTTTCATTCCCAGCATCATTCTTTTGAGCGAGAAAGGCACCCAATGATCGCTCTAAAGCTGTCACATAGAGGATAAGAGGCCTACCCTCAACAGGTGGCATGAGTACTGGTGGACTCAAGAGGTATTTCTTGAGAACATAAAATGCTTCTTGACATTCTTCAGTCCACTGGTAAGTGACTCCTTTCTTCAATAATTTGGTAAAGGGTAAACTTTTGCCTGCCAAATTGGAGATGAAACGCCGAATATAGGCTAAGTGTCCTTGAAGTCCTCTTAATTCTTTCAAATTCTGAGGAGGTGACATACCAAGGATTGATTTGGTCTTCTCAGGATCGACTTCAATACCACGATGGCGTACAACAAAGCCGAGGAATTTTCCTGAGGTTACCCCAAAAGCACATTTTAAGGGGTTCATCTTCAAATTATGTTGTCGAAGCTTGTGGAATACGACTTCCAAATCATCCAAGTGATCAAAAAGTTGTCTGGATTTAACCACCAAATCATCAACATAGCATTCAACAAATTTCCCTAGAAAAGGTTTGAAGATACGATGCATGGCACGTTGATATGTTGCACCTGCATTCTTTAAACCAAAGGGCATCACCCGGTAACAAAACACACCTTGAGGAGCTCTGAAGGCTGTATATTCCTCATCTTCTGGGGCCATTCGGATCTGATTATATCCAGAATATCCATCCATGAAAGTAAGTACTTCATAGCCAGCCGTCGCATCAATTAAGAGTTCTGTAATCGGAACTGGGAAATCATCTTTAGGACAATACTGATTAAGATCTCTGAAATCGATGCAAACCCTAATTTGTCCGTTATTCTTCTTTACAGGGACAATATTAGCCAACCACTTGGGATATTGAACTTCTCTGACGAAGTTAGCTTTGATAAGCTTATCCACTTCAGCCTCAACTTTGGAAGCATAGGTTGGGTGTGTTCTTCTTGCGGCTTGCTTGAATCCTCGATGTTCTTTTGGCAAACCCAAATGATGGGTGGCAACATCAGGATCAAGGCCAGGAATCTCTGTATAATTCCAAAAAAAAATATCATTATTTTGCTTTAGAAAAGAAATATACATCTCTTGTTCTTCAAGGGTCATGGCCGCACTAATTAAAGTGGGGCATGGATCTTTCTCTGTACCCAGATTTACTTCTCTGAGTTCATCCACAGTGGTAGAGATACCCTCTTCAAATGCTGGAGGAGCATCTCTAAGATCTTCCTCTTCCTCTTCATCATGTGTTATTTCTTCCATTTCTACTTGCAAAGTAGATGAAAAAACAAAATTCTCATGATCATAAGAGATGTCAAAATTTTCACATTTTGAAGAAGAAGCTTCCATTTCTGACCCTATTGATGAAAAAGGGTCTTCTTTGGGAAATAAAGAGGAGATGATGGATTGAGAATCGACATCAATATTCACCTCTGGTGTTGCTATAACTTCTTCTGGCCTGATTAGCGAAGTATATACTTGTTGGATTTCAGCAGAAGAAATGAAAACGTCACCACTTATGCTTTCATCACTGCTTGGTAAGTTACCAATTTCTCCCATGTTGTCTGGCTCGATTGCCGTAATTGACGTTATGGATCTTTCCATAAGAGTATTTTGATTTGGGCCTATTTTGTCAATTTGACTGATAGGTAACACATAATCTGTACTCACATGTGAAAATGGATTTATTGGAATTTTTTCCAAACCATATGGAGCATTAACTTTGGTAATTTCATTCATTGTAGATTTTTCTCTTCCCTTCATGTGATAAAATTCCGCCTCAATGTATTGAGACTCACATGTCTTGAACGGGGCCTTATCACCATACAATGTTCCAACTTGACCATCGAAACAGTATTTGAGACATTGATGGTATGATGACGGAATAGCTGCATGCTGATGTAGCCAGGGTCTTCCAAGCAAGATATTGAAAGCTGAGTCTTGATCAACAATCATGAAATCCGAATTGGAAACAAGATCTCCAAACTGAGTTCTGAGCGTAACTTCTCGCAGTGGTTCTTGTTCATTTTTATCATATCCTTGCAACATCATGGTAGAAGGAGATAAATCAGATTCCGTGAGGCCCAATCGACGAAGTGTGCGAATGGGCATGAGGTTGACTCCTGAACCATTGTCATTAAAATCTCTTCGAACATCTATACCATTGACTTTTCCAGATAAGTACAAAGGTTTTATGTGCCCATGCACAACATCATCTTCATCTTTATCAGTAAAATATATCACTGCATGGCATTCTGCAGCATTATTCTCTATGTGATAAATTTCAGCTGCAACAATTTCAGCTTCAAACTCCTGAGGACTTGACAAAGCTTCGATGAGTGCTTCCCGAAGATCTCTTGATAGATTCAAGGCATCCAAAATTGATAATATGGCTGGTACTTGGGCCAAGTGTTTCAATATATCATACTTTTGATCTAAAGGTCTGCGTTTCCCAATAGGAATATGCGGTTTAGCAGGTACCTTGGAAGCAGATGCTTTGGAAGCTGATGCATCTTGTATTGAAGTTGGAAACATCTTTGGTTTTGGAAAATTAGACTGATTAGATCCATTTACTTGCTGAGATAAAGAAGATGGAACCTTTAATCGGTCTTCCAAAATAACTGTGCCGAAGCTGAGTTGGCCATTGGCAGAAGAAATTTCTTGTTCTTTTTGAGCTCGCTGAAGGGCTCTACCACGAGTTTATGCTGCATATACAGTGCTAGCAGGGGTAGAATTAGAGTAGTGGCTTCGGAAATATCCACGTCTTCCCCTATATCCTGAACCTCTAGAACTTCCTCGGGTTCCCTTATTTGATACAGGGAATTCAGGCTCATCAAGACTGGAATATGAATCTGTTAATTGAATCATATTAACAGAACCAAAGATTAACTCTTCGTCTGATAAAGACTCTGCCTGGTTAGCCTGTTTAGGCTGTGCCGTTTGGTGGGACGGTGCCCGTGGCTTTGAAGTAGATGGCATGAAATCTTCCAGAGTCAAAGACAATTTAGGCTTTGATGCATACTCATCTTCTCCTGATTCCTCTTTCTTCTTTGAATTGCGCTACCCTTTTGAGGATATGTCTTTTGATGGAGGCTTTACTGCAGCTTTTGTAGGAGACACAATTGGCTTCTTCAATTGTGTTCGAAAAATGGAATGGGTCCGATTGATTGTCTTTCTGACCATCCAATCATCATATTTTTTCGCAGTTTTTCTTTTGACTTCCTGCCACTCGCCTCCTTCTTCTGGATCTGTAGCGGTAATACACGCTATATGAGATGAAGAACCCTTCAATTTGACTTGTCCCAAGTCGACCATCTTTTGCAGGAGGTCTTTAAAGACAAAACACTCCTGGATAGGATGCCCCAACATTTGATGAAAGGGACAATAATTGGGACGGTCTTCATCTCCTTCCTTGTTTGGCCTCTTCGGCACTGGTAATTGAACCAAATTATTTTCCAGAGCTGAAATAAAGTAACCAGGAACTTGCTCACTTCGGAAAGAGTATGTTTTACTCTTCATATCCTCAAATTGTTTTTGTCGTTGATCTTTTTGATCATTTGGACGAAACAGCCTTTGTTGTTGGCGTTCAGGAGGTGGAGCCCTTCGAGAAGATGAAGGTTTTGAAGTAGAAATAGGTACATGTGCCTGTTTAAGCATAACTGTAGCAGTTTCTTCTTTACCCATTCTTCTTCCTGGAGCTGATGGAATTACACGAGATTTAACCTTAGCCTGTATAAGGGAATCTTCAATCTGTTGAGCGATTGAAGTAAGGTCTCGAAACCCTCCTGTGTATTTCACAGGGATCAATGGCATGCGTAATTCGTCACGCAAATTTGCCACACAGATTGGCAACAATTCCTCCTGAAGGAGTGATAAACTCAAGGAATACGTTAATCCCTTCCAACGAGCAATGAAATCAGAGACTCTTTCATTCTCCCTTTGCTTGCAGTTTGTAAGATCGAAAACTGTCTTTTTTGGCAAAGTTGAGCTAAACTGAAGAAGGAATTTTTGACGAAGATCCTCCCATCCGATGACTGACCGGGATTTCAAGCTTGTATACCAGACAAAAGATGGTCCTTGCAAGGTTCGCACGAAGCATCTGAGTTTCACTGCTTCTTGCTGCTCTGGAGTTCCCATCATAGGATCACAAAAAGATACGTAATGCGTCAAATGTTGTTCAGGGTCGCCTGATCCATTGAAAGTAGGGAAAATAGGGTTTCCAAAACTGGATGGAGGAGAAATTGAATCTACCCATTCAGGGTAAACTTTCTTTTCAGGTTGAACTTGCGCCCGTTTACCTTCCATAGTTTCTAACCGAGCTGTTAATGACTCAATAGTAGTTATTAACTTTTGAGAAATGTCAGGTTGAACTTGGTTTTGGGTAGGTGCAATGAATGGATCTTGGACAGACGTGGTGGTTGGTGCTGCAACTGATGGTAGTGCTGCCAACCGTTGTTGCGTTTGACCCGTAGGATTAGACCTCTGTGGGTGTACTGATAAAGGAGGATATTCTTGATCCATCTCAGTAGTTACAACAAATTCCTTTGGCTGTCGGACTTCAGCATTCTTAAGAAGAAGACTACTCTGAAGTAGTTCTGCATTCAACCTTATTAATTCTTTCATTTCTTCCTCCTGTTGTGCAAACCTTTGCTCTAATGAGAGCGATTGACCTCCTTCAGAGGAAGGGTGGGAAGTAACCTGATTCTTTCCTTTCCCCTTATTGGATCCTTTTCGGAGAGGGGGAAGTGGGTTACTTGAAGGAATACCCAGATTTTGGGTAAGCCTTTGATTATGTGTGCGCACACCTTCTTCATTTAGGTCTGTGTGCGCGACTTCTTGAGCAGGAACCTCTTCGTCTGATCCTTCTGATTGAGCCTCATCTGGTGAATCAGCCGCAACGACATTGATGACATTAATGGATGCATATTGCATGGAATCCTTTCTATCAGCATTTCTGTGATATTGTCTCCTTCTATGTCCATGATGAGACATGACATTCCGTTGACTTGATCCCTCAGGAATTTCTTGGAGAACCGTCACTTGGAGAGAATCTCCTGACAGCTTGGCTCTTCATTCCTCTTGAGGCTTATTCCCTAATCGAGAGAATACTGACTTTTTCTGAGGGAAGGATTGAAGATTTGAAAAAGTCCCTAGTCCGGTGGACTGGGGATGTTCCTGCTGCTTCCGCTCAACTCCTCGAATCCCATTCGTTGACTCTAAGGGTTGGGTTAGAGAAGTCCCCAGTCTGGCAAGCTGGGGTGTCTCTTGACATGCTCTGTCTGAGATCTTCTTAAAATCTCTCTTGATCTTGCGAATCTTAGTTTGGAAATTAGCTGGATTCATTAACCTGTATCCACTTTTATCACCTGGTTCAACAGACCGTTGGATGATTTCCGAAACTTCTGTCATTTGATGACGTGTTTGCTCCAGACGAGAGGCTTGTGCAATATTCTCGCCTGCTTGATGTAGGAGCAATTCAACAACTTGTTCTCTATATACTTGATTTTGAGAGGAACTAGTTGAATCTTGTTCTTGAGCAAGCTTTTGATTATGAACAAAGCCCATTGACTGTGGCCGGCCATGGGCAATAACATTGCATGAGACCATTTTCGGCGGGCTTTGCTGACCGGAAAGAACTGTGAAATGTAGTGCTCCGTGAACACCCCATCCTCTGATATGAACATCAGATGGAGCATTGGCAATTAACTGACGCAATCTTCTTAGTGCGCCAAGGTATGAACGTTGAAGGGTTCTCTGTTGCTTTTCAGCCTTCGGATACCGAGAGACTGATAGAGATGCCAAATCAATCTGGCATTGTAACCCTTCTATTATCTTAAGATGATTTTCATATTCATCGTAAGATAATACCTTCTTCTTTAATTGACAAAGAGTTTTCCATATGTTGAGACGAATATCATGGATTCCTTCATCCGTCAACATCTTTGGAATGTCGTACTGGGAATCAGCCAAAGGCCAAAACATGACTGGTACTTCACCTTTTGCCAGTTTTTTCCTCATGTTCAGCATTTCCTCTTTATCATTAAATGAAGATTCTTCTACCTGTTTGGACCAGAGTTGGTATTTCCTTGTTGCTTCATTGGATTCAACAAGATTGGTAGAGAAATCACTATTCATGCTAGAAGATGAATGACCCAGGGATGGTTCGGAGAATAACCTGAACCCCAGGCTATCTTCTGATGGAGAAAGAGTTTCACCTGCCGATAGTAAATCATCAGACATGACTGGTTTTACGTTTGCAAGTGCCTCGGGATAGGAGGGCTTTCTCGTCACTACATTGCCTTCTGAAGAATTTTCGAGACAATGTGAATCACTACTGCGGAGAGGACTTTCGCAGCGAAGTTCATCACCATGAGGAGGACCGTCATGATGGGTTACAGCAAAAGATGAAATCTATTGCTCCTTGGTCTTCTGACCACACATAGGGTTCCTGTGGCTCACATCTGAAGAAGAAACTTCAAGATTGACCGAATTTTCATGAAGCAAGTCTTCATGAGGAAGTGTCTGTTGAAGACCTTCAGAATTAATGTTCCAGTTATTGGGAACTGAGGGAGTAGAATCTTGAATTCCGACAGATAAATGTCTGAGGGCTTCAAGAACTCCAGCATCGATCAAGGCCTTGTTGCAGATTGGCCTTTGATCTCCTGACTGTGCTGGGCGGATCTTTTTCTTAGATGCCTTCTTACTCGCTTTGGAAACCACTTGATGACGAAAGTGATTGCTCTGAGCAGGTGTATGTGCCTGATCAGGAAAGATGGTCAGGTTAGGCTGACGATCTCCACTCAAATCAGGTGTATGTGCCTGACTTGGGTGTCCGTATGATATGGGGGAGTATGCCCCATAACCCTCTTGGACTGGAACAGATGTGTGTGTCTGTTCCGGAGTGAATCGTTGATGTGTCACTCCATTGCTAGGGATAGATTTATGTGTCTGTCCCTGAGATGATGCTGAAGCTGTTATGATATCCTGGCAAGCATCCAGAATATGAGCAGGAATTTGCTTCTGCTCTTTCACCATTGACAAAATATGTTTGGTGACTTCAGCTGCCGGAACGGGGATATACGTCCATTCCGGGCTTGGAGTAGGTGTATGTGCCTGCTCCTGTCCTCCTTTTCCTGTCAGTGAATCCTGACAGTACTCAAGTGTGGAGGCAGAGAGTTGATTCTGCCCCCTGTTTGTCGTTGGGACTTTCCGACTGACTTCTCCGGGTGCTACCAAGCGAGACTGTTGGTAGGCCTGATTAGTATTAGCAGGTGTATGTGCCTGCTGATTACACTTCTCCAAACGCGGTTGATGAGATCCATCATATGTAGTCAGACGAGCCTGCTGACTAACTGGTGATGTATAAGCAGGTGTATGTTCCTGCCTATGGTACTCCGCTGGAATTGCCTGGCGGGATCGACTTGATGCTGCCAGACGAGTCTGCTGGACAGCTGAATTAAAACGGGCATGTGTGTATGCCTGCTCGTTGTTTGCCACCAAGTTAGGTTGGTGGACTTCTCCGGAGATGGCAGGGATGACAACCTGCCTATTGTTAACCGGATTCCGTCTCTGGCGGTTCATCTTGCCTGCTCGGGTTCGAGGAACCTGAGCTGAATGCCTGGAGTCGGTACCCTCATCATGTTGAGGGCGCACTACCGTACGAGTCTGGCGGCGATTGTTGATGGGAGACCTCGGGAAGGACTCCTGTCTTTTTGAATTAAGGCCCTGAGGGACCTGGTCATTCACTTCCTCGGAGTAAGGGAGTGAATGGAAATTGCGTTCTGGGGATAACGACCCGAAACTGTTGGAGACGGTAGTCAGCACCGCCTGCTTCTTGATTGCTGGCCGCCGTTGTCCGGACGACCAGGTAGAGTTGTTAACTTGGAGGGCTTGACGAGCGGCCTCCAGAGTTGGGATAGTACCGTTGCGACGGTACTCCTTAACCAGTGCATTAGAAACACAGCGTTGAAGACGCTGAGTTGGTGATGTCATCCTCAGAGCGGATGACGTTCCAGCAGGAGTAGCAGCATTGGTTTTCACAGCAGCAGACCTCACAGTAGAGGTGTTTACAGTAGCAGTATTCACAGGGGTGAATTTAAGGAAAGCCATTTTTGCAGAAGATCTTGAGAAAAGAGTGCATGTTCCATGTAACAGACATAATTAAGATGAATCCGGCCACTGCATCTTTTGGATGAGCATATGTCAATGATTGCCTTGTTGGCCCAAGGGGCCTAACAAATAAGAAGAACATCACTTTCACTTGGTTAAGGATTCACGTCGGGTTCACTATTTTTGTTTCGCACGGAATCCGGGGATGACCTCCTAGACGGGAGATTCAAACGTTCTGATCGGTTTCTAACGGGTTTGTTCGTAGAACCAGAAACATCCAATGATTATACATCTGTTTGGACCTACTTTCCAAAGGCAGGTGCTCATTATCTTGTGGACTAATGAGACTTAGGAATTTGCATTGGTCGAGAGGATGGGAGGTCGGACTCATCACACCTTTTTGAGGGGAATTATTGTCTACTCCGGGACTCTCTTTATAGATTTAAGTTATGTTCGTGAATCCTTATTACATTACCAAGTATAAAATGTGCTTTCCTTTAGTTTTAACAATCAATGATTAAATATGCAAGAAATTTAGAGAATCTTTTATATGTATTCGAGGTTCTTCATCAATAGAGAATCGTCTATATCTGTTTAGAGATTCTTGGTCAATGGTATCCTTCAAAACATTTATATAAAAGTCTCTTGGTCATTATGATGACCAGGCTGGTTTTAAAGCCACTCAGTGGGGCACTTGAAGTTTATCGTCATTCAGAAGGACAGATATTATTTCAAAGTTGGGATCGAACCCATAAATGGGCTACCTACGTATCCTTTCTTTTGGAAAAGGAATCAGAACCCACGTAGTTCGAGGAATGGGGTATGATGTTTATGATTGATGGCTCAAAGATGAATGTCATAATTACTTTTACACTCTAAGCTCACGTGAGTCATGCTCGGTGTGAGAAACAAGAGGTATTGATAAAATTTAGACAATTGTGCCATAAAAGATGAAATCATAAGAATTTGTTTGGGGATTATGTATAGATGACTGCCCAGATAGATGAAGGTTTAGGATTAAACTTTAGGGAGAAAATCCATGAACAGGGTCCATAAAGTTATATGTGCTTCATGGAGATTTGAATACTCTAATCTTGGGGCTTACTCCTAAGGAGGATGCCCAAGTTAGGAGGGGACTTATGATTGGGTTTTATTCCTGAAAAGGAAACCCAAATCAAAGGTAAATTATGACTGGTTAAGAGAAGTTTAAGGGGACTTGGGGCTTATTCCTGAAAAGGAGACCCAAGGTTATGACTGAGCCTTATTCCTGAAAAGGAGACCCAGGTTAAGGGACTTGGAGCTTTACTCCTGAAAAGGAAGCCCAAGGTTATGACTGAGTCTTATTCCTGAAAAAGGAGACCCAGGTTAGGGATTAAGGTTTGGGGCTTACTCCTGAGGAGGATGCCCATATTTGAGGTTGGGGCTTATTCTTAAGAAATATTCCCAAGATTAGAGGACTTGATTGGGGCTTACTCCTGAGGAAGATGCCCAAGATTGGGAACTTTAAGAATTTGGGGCTTACTCCTGAGGAAGATGCCCAGATTAAAGGTTTTATCACTGGGGATTATTCCTGAAAAGGAGACCCAGGTTAGGATTCTCTCATCTTAAAGGATGAGGTTGAATGAATTAACTCTCCATATTTTAGTGACATAAGGATATTTAAATCACTAGACTTTGAGAGAGATTTCACAGAATTCCTTTCAGGTAAGAAAGTCAAATCAAGAAATCATGCCATAAATGGCTTTGAAGAGTGTCTTGAAGACTGAATCTTGAAAAGGAAAGGTGAAATGGCTTAAGAGGGGTAAAATTTGGCAAGATGGGCACCCAAAAAGATAGGGGCGCGCAAGTCTTGCAAGGCGCGCAAGTCTTCCGTGGGCGCGCAAGTATTGGTCGCGCAGGTATACCTGCGCGACACATAGTGTACTTGCGCTATTTTCAACCAGAATTGAAATACTTGAGCGACTCTTGATAAAACCCTTTAGAATCCCCTTGAGGTTTTTCCAGAGAAGGGACGCGCAAGTTATATTGAAGGAATTAAGTCGGCGCGCAAGTGTTTGATAAGTTTCAACACTTAGGCCTTCCTTCTTCTCTTTAGATCTTCCGTTCTAGGTAAGAAATTACCTTAGAAGTGTTCCGGAAGCTTTGAGAAGAGACTTTGGCATCGGGAGCTTCAATCCGAGTTTCTAGAAAAAGATCCTCTCGAATGGGGGGCCCACAGGGTCTATTTATAGGCAAAAGAAGACCCAGGGCGGTTACCGAGCGGTTACCAATTAGGTCGCGCAAGTCACCTGCGCGACCAAGGTAGCCGCGCAAGTATACTTGCGCGGAAGTGGTATAACTTGCGTGGTGGATTTGCTGTGGATCCTTCGTTCATGCCTTTGTCGATTTTTGATGTTTTCTTCAAAGGATGAATCACTTTCAGCTGAGATATTCCCTTTTCCGATTTTTAGATTCTGTGACGAAAGGAGCGTCAACAATCTTCATACTTCAAGAACAAAGGGCCAACATGATAACCTATTTGAGGCTGCATGGAGGCATCCCATATGTGGATCACCTAAGTTGGAGACTATCTATTTTTCATCCTACATGATCACGAGTTTGTGAGATCATTAATACATTCTATTAATGTGATTCATATGTCTTCAATTAAGGGTCATGTGATGTTTTTTTCATCCTGATAAGGACCCACAAGGGGTGTTTGTAGGATCACATGAATATGTACATGGTTTCATATAATAAAAAAAGAAAAAGGTGCTTATAGAACACATGATATCTAGATTTTGCATGTTTGTCGATGCATACTTGCAGGCGCCGGTATGGGTGCCCTACATATTCTCATCTGCACAGATGAGGACCTTTCTTGGAAAAGTGGTGAGACCAAAAATAAAGGGGAAGGGATATCATGATCTTGAAAAAACCCTGTATGAAACAGACATTGCATAAAGCTTAATTCCTTATTTGATAACCTATTCGTCAGAAGATCATGTGGTAGATTTTAATTATCACATGGGGATTCTCTCTAGTGGGTGGTGGTTGACATACTTTTGTTCCTCTACGTTCCTTCATTTTCTAAGATCCCTAACCTATCCTTAGTGTGTGTTTTTTTAATGGGAGCAGAGTTTAAATCAGTCATTAGAGGGTGAGGGCGATTCCACTTTATATGGGATGAACATAGTGTGCACTAGCGAGCTGGTGGTGGTACCATCTCATGATCAATTCATCTGATCATGTGATTCCTACGTTTCTTCCTATGGTGTTGCAAATCCAAATTAATTGGGATAAAAAATACTTTTGAGATGGAAGGGTTCATGGTCACTAAAATTCTTGTGACATATTCAGTGCTCATCTTCGCTTCAGTCACATGATCAAAGGAGGATCATGCGACGACTTCCAAGCACAGGAAGGGGATCTCGTGGTATTCTACTAATGTCTTCGATCAGAAATCACAGTGGATTCTTCTAGATATATCAGACATGCATGTCTATAAAATAAGTATCATAGGGATGGTGATGTTGATCACTAATTGATCATGTGAGTAGTGTCATCGAGGTTCCATGTAAAACCAGTCATTGTGGGAGGTTGAAGATGGAGGTCCCACGTTGCGCGGGATATTCCAAGTTCGTATTCACAAGGCACAAGATGATTTGAGTTTTAGTTCACAATGCATGAGATCATAGAGGATGGCTGGGATTAGTGGAGGGCATGATCAGATGACACGAATCATTAGGATTAATGATTGGACAGTCCATATTCGATCAATAAAAAAATATCATATCCCACATAGAATTCTCATTGTGCCTCCCCTCCAGTATATAATCCAAGACATGGTTTTTACTTCATTAAAATGACAATGGGGTCATCACTCATACCACATGCATCACTTCCACCTTCGGGCTTCGTCCCACTGAGCTTAAGGCTTGGCCTATTCATGCTTGTGGGCTCACAAACCAATGGCCCTATACACATGCCCTATTCGCATGTCACGAGAGCTATGTTTCCTTATCCATCTGCTAGCTAGCCCTGGCTAACACACATTGGGCATGTTTGACCCCTGGTCCCACATGAGCCTGTGGTTGAGTTGGACTAGCTGGTTAGTAGATGAACTTTTTTTTAAAAGGGAGAAATAAAAACCTTAATTACTAATTATAAAATTCTTAATAGAATACAAGGGTCCCAAAATGATCTCCTCTATATCCAAGTACAATAATTAAGTATACCATTCAAGACACATACTATTTCAATATAATATTTAAACTTCTAAAATCTTAAACAACAAAGTGTAAGATTCAAATTTTTGGGTGATAAAAAAAATTCCCCCCTTAGAATGAGATTTTTCGAAATGAAAAGAAACTGATTCTACGGTAAATGTAGATCAATTTTACCCATATCTTAATGTACAATGATCTATGGTTTGGAACTTCTTTAGTAGATTTTCCTTGAGTATGTCTAAGGAACTCTCAAGTGTTATGAATATGATACATCTAGCCATGAATCATACGATGGATTGAATATAGGAAGTAGATTTTACTTTGGGCATAGATACCATAAAATTGGAAATTCTATGAATTATAGAATGAAATAGGGATTTTGTAGAATAGGACATGTGCCTGGGTCTGAAGTCAGGTACTTGGATGTCACTACATATCCCACAAGGATGGGAATCAAGCTACACATAGTTCTGGAATATATGACTATGTAGATCAAGCTCATGCATAGAAGAAATAGGTTCATAGATAAATAACTCTATGATTAATGTCCTTATGTAGATCTAGCTTATAAGTAGGAGGGAAAATATCACTATTTTGTGATGAAATCTTGGGTAGAGAGCCATGTTTCGGTGTATATGTTAATCAGATCATCCAAAATTCCCATACTTTATGTGTAAAACAAAAAATATCTAATTTCATGGATTTGAGTACTTTTAATTTAAATAGGTTACTCATTGAGGAATGTTCATGAATTCCCACTGACATAGAATTATTCATTGATTCACCTGATCTAGTAGTCTTAATATAGTCTATTTTACAAGGAAAATTTGGACATAGTATCCTTCAAAAATGATCTAAATTTTTCCCAAGTAAAGAGACTTAGAAAGCATGGATTGATTTTTTCTAAGGCCCTGTGATGGACCCCAAAATATTTGTATCTTTTTATTTGTTTTTCCATCAACTTTTTCCTATGTTTCATATGAGGGAAGACATAGCGTGCATGGTTTTGGATTTTTCTTAGGTCTTAGACTTATAGGTTTTTATCTTGACAAGTTTATCTAACTCTTCCATTTTTATAGATTCTCAAAATTTCTTGGATAACACAAAGTGTAAGTCTATTTATCAGATACTCAAATTTTTCCCAAGATTCAGTTATAGGGTTTTAATCATTGTGAGTATCATGTCTCTTTCTATTTTAAGGTCTTTCAATCTAGAAAATTACTTTGAGGTGATGTAGTTTAGGGTGTTTGAGCTTGGAAATTTGGTTTGCAGTAGTTTAGGGTCTTTAATCTTAGACCTATGGTGTGCTTTAGTTTAGGGTCTTCTAGATTGGACCTTTTTTGTGTTGTAGTTTAGGGTCTTTGGGATTAGACATTTAGTGTGCTTTAGTTTGGGGTTTTGAGATCAAACTTTTATTGTGCTATAGTTTATGTTATTTGAGCTTGGACAATTGATGTGTTGTAGTTTAGGGTCTTTGACCTTGGAACTTTGGTGTTCTGTAGTTTAGGGTCTTCAAGAATAGACCTTTTCTGTGTTGTAGTTTAGGGTATTTGAGATTGGACCTTTGTTGTGATATAGTTTAGGGTCTTTGAGATCGGACCTTTGGTTGATGGATATAGAATATGGTTTAGGAAGATTGGGGATGACTCAAAACACTATAGGGTTTTGAGTTTTCGCATGGTATTTTCAGGGCTCACGAGTATTGGAGTAACTTTCTTACATGGAGGAGATACCTTTGGTTGGTAGGTCAAAGCCTTTACGTGTCAGTAGCATGGTCAATAAAAGATGTTTTCCACTCCTTTCCAAGGGATATGAAATATTTATAGAGGTAACATGGTTGAGGGAGAAATACTATAGATGATAGGTCCACCTGGATAGTTGGAATATAGGTGATGTAAATCATAACCCAAAAGATTGAGTCTGAGGAAATGGAATGGAAAATACCCACTGAGTATGTCTCATGACACTCTAAGAAGTTCGGTTCCACCTCAGTGTTTCTAGGGACCACAAGGATTGACTCTCCTTTCATGAAAAGAGGAGATGCCTTTAGTTGGTTGGTTGAATCACTTATGCATTGATATCATGGACAAGAAAATATTATCTCCACTTCTTTCCAAGGTCTATGAAAGATTTGCGAAGACTCAAATGTCTAGATGATGAAGTTGGGTATGAAAGGAAAGCTATCCAGGAAGGGATCTGAAACCCTAGGTCAATTAATGTCTTATGTTATTAAGTCCAATCCCTACACCCTATGTTTTCAAATCATAGGGTGTGTTCCATCAAAGGTTAGGGAATGATGTGACACATTCCGGCCATGGTAAAGGGTACATAACATGATGTTGCAAAATCGAGGGTGTCATATATGCTTGGATAGTATAGTAAAAAGGTTGTAAATCATAGTACAAAGTGACCAAGTCATGAGGAAGGTATGGAACAATAACACCAGGGATATCTTAAGACACTATTAGTTTCTAAGTTCCACCGTGATGATTTCAGGCATAGAAGAATTAGAAATACCTTTATGTCGGACTAAAATGTCACCGATTGGTGGGTCTCAAGCCCTTCTGCATTAATAAAATGGCTGAACCGAGAGATTTATTTTCATTTAAGGGTCTATGAAAGTTTTTTGATGACCTAATATGCATTAAATCATGAAGTATAATTTATGAAAAAAATTTAAGATAAAATAAGGGTTCAATCACCATAAAGTTGCACCACCACCTAGTGAATATATTATCGGGGTGAGGAAATGCGACAAATCATCTCTCTAACTTTTTCCTAGACCAAGGGGTCTATAAATCTTATCTTGGAATTTATTAGGTCTAAAAATTAGACCCTATGAATTTTATGTTTTTTATTTTATTCCTAAAATATGCCTAAACTCTAGAGATGAAGATTTTAGTGAGCGAAGACTCAACTTTTTATCAATCTGTACTTTGCGGGTTTTCATCCTGAAAAGTTTGGTGTATCTTTTTCTATCAGTTTAAGGTCTTTCTATTTGGAACATAATAGGATAGAGTTTAAGGTCGTACAACTTTGATAAATTTTTGTCCATTTTAAGGTCACGAAACTTATGGACTTATGTGGGAGATGTTACAAAAGATCCTAATTAAGATTATTAGGGTCAAAAGTACTACAAAATACTTATGAGAAGGAGGTGAAAGTGTTTTAAATCACATATCAAGGTTCTTAGGACATTAGTTATGATATGGGACAATCATTCTAGGGATAACCTAAAAAAATGGGGTGCTAAGTTCTATCGCGGTGACGTTAGCTCATGAGAATAAAAAACCCCTTCATACTAGGCCACAATGTCATTAGATGTTAGGTCTATGCCCTTATTCATTAATAGTATGATCAAAAAGAGATATCTATTTTAATTTTCAAGGGAAATAAAAGGTTTTTAGAAACATGAGGCACTTGATACATCAAGTGCGGTGTATGTATTAAGGAGCTTAAAAAGATGGCGGAAGCACCCTGTACTTTGGTTGACTGGGGTAAGGATCTTGTGGTCCTTTGATAAGGAATGATTAAGGGTGATGGCCTTCATAGTTTATCATCATGTACTTGGGTCGTTTTCTGTGTAGTTTAAGGTCATGCGGTAAGGGAAAATTTGTTGTGTAGTTTTAATGTCATGTGACCAGGATGTTCACCTTGCAGTTTAACGTCATGTGGTAAGGATGTGTGAACCAATGTAAACAAATGTAAATGATGTGGTTGGGACCAAGGGTTGAAGTTTGGGAATCAATAAATATCTTATGAAAATAATAATCAAACCACATATAGTTCTGAAGGGATATGTAGTTTAATGACTTGCATTGAGGACGTGAATTCCCCAACATGAAGTGGTGGTATTACAGTTGTGCCCATGAATGGAATTATGAGTGTCACTATGTATCCCATGGTTATGGGGAATCAAGATACACCTAGTATTCAAAGACACTCCCCTATGGTGATGAAACAATGCTCCAAAGTCCCACCTTTTGTCCAGGGTAAACATCCTAAAAGAAGCATCTTTGGCGGTACAATAATGGAACCCATGTTTTGAATTTGATAAATGTTCATCCTCAACCTATATACCTATTTCACATATCATTTTAGACTCTCATAGTAATAATTCCTCTTTCCCCCACTTTCCCTTGCTCGATTGGAATTCTGAAACCCATGGTATTGGGACCCTTTGTATCTTACATGTTGATAGGGTTTCAAACTCTTGGAATAACACCAAATCAATACCTCATTCTCACGAGTCTCCATCATGGTGACCAGTGAATTATTTTGATCCCAACTCATCCACCCTAGTTACACACTCTTGATTAATTGAATGATATTTTATTTTTCTCTTGGTTTCTACACCAGTCATGACTCTCATGGGCTTAGACACATTGGTTGACTATTTTATAAACATGATTGAGATGTGGTGAACTTCTAAAAAGGTATATTTTCAATGATTACCATAGAATCAGATCCTCATCGCCCTTCTATTACTCATCAAACCCCATTCTAGGGGGGGTACCTAAGCATAACATACAACCATATTCCATTATTTTAGATTAATATTCAATAGATTACAAAATAATATATTCTTTAGAATCATAAAGGTTTAGTGTCTTTAAATACTAGGCACATCATCAACATGTTTATAAATAATATTCAACATATCCAAAAATATATTATTTACACATGGTACCCTTAAATACTGATAATTATTAATACCCTTCTTTATAACATGGGGGAAATGGAAATATAAGATGGGGAGAGTTCAAATGATCAGTGAGGGTAAACATGGAAGATAATAATCAATGATCATAAGTGAGAATATGATAAGAATAACAATATGATAACCTGATCATAACTTATAAAAAACTTACCCAACAAGTCATTGACCATAAATCATGGGTCATGGAATAATGGTTTTTCATAATAAAGAACTTGAGTCATGTAAAGACCCAATTTTCTCCTTGTAAAAATTTAATATATTTCTACATATATTTCTAGAGCCAGGCATTGAGGAGGTGTGAAATTCTAAGTCCCGATGTGCCTGAAATTAATTTTATAAAAATATTTAAAATATTTTATATTGTGTGCATGTAGTTTCTTAAAGAAACTAAAATAAATCTTAAATAGAATATAAAATCATAATTCCAAGAGAATGGTTGAATCTGAAACATGATGTTTACTCTAGGATCAACCTAAAATAGGCCATCATGGGGTGTTTGGATATCACGACCATTAGAAGGTGAATTTAGTTAAAATAAATAATTAAATTTATTTAAATTAACCTAATCAAAATTCCTATAAATACACCACTATGGAGGATCCACTAGGGTTATCCACATAAACCCTAGGAGGATCGAGAGAATTTCTCTCCTCCTTCAGTTAGAGAATCAAATTTGATGATTACGAGGATCTAGATCGAAGTAGAAAAATGTGTGAAAACACAAAAAATCCTATCACTCATTAGAAAATGTGTTATTTAATGATGAAAAATCCAATATCTAGGTAATACTCATAAATTTGTGGATTACGCCCATTTTGATCTAATTACTGAGAAAGATCAATCCCTTTCTTTGATATGCGCCAATTTTATCCAATTACATGCGCCCATGTACTAAAATTAGTTTTTTATTCATTTTTATCACCTCATATTATCTTGATTCTCTATATTTGTACAATAATGCTTTGTAAAAATTGATAAACCTCTGTCATGGTAGTTATCTCTCCTGATTCTTCACGTTATTCGACTATTGGCCTATAGGGCCTCAGTTTGATGTTGTCGAGTGGTACTAAGCCCGATCGGACCTCATATTCATAATGGAATAAGGTTTGGAAATTAGAATACCAAATCAGGGATGAAATCAAGGGTTTTTTAGATTATGGGTGAAAGGTTTGTTGACCCGGGATCCAAACTTGGATACAGAGGTATCAAAAGATGAGAAGAGGTACACCGGTGCATGCATATTCACACGGGAACAAACAATATTTAATTTCTGGTCACTGGAAGGAAGAAAATGAAAATTGAAGAATAGATTCACCAATATCAGAAAAAGTTGAGGTTGTATTTGAAGTGGTGAAGCCATATCTGGATGCATAAGTTTAGATCTAGATTTCTTTGAAAAACTCAACTACATGTTGTGTAGTTCAACAAACACACTGTGTGTAGCCTCTATGCTTTGGTGGATAGGGTTTGAAGAAATATAAGGATGGAACGATGTATTGACATCCTACACTCCATGTAACTCTTCCCCGAGTCAACAAACATTGTGGAAGATAACATGGTTAGGACCCTATAGAGGAAGAAACGACTAGGGGTACTCCATGTACTAGAGTACACAGACATGGCCAACCACATGGGTGGGACCTCGAGTGGCATGGACATGCCATGTAGACCCCCTACACACCATGTAGAACTTCATGAATAGGGATCCATGCAACCAAAATGAAATGGCCAAGTGAAAGGGTGGGACCACATGATGTGTGGGTCCCATACATTCCGTGCATCCCATGTTTCCTTTTGAGGAAACTTCAATATCCAACATCTCCTTTATTTGGACTCATATTTTGGCATATGGGTAGCCTATCCTAAGTTTCCTTCTACATATAATGTGATGATTTGAGATATGATGTAATATTTTGATGGTGTGATGTTTATTTAGGCAGTGATCAATGATGACAGTGATTAGGCAAAGGATCATCAAAGACACCAGAGCGGAACCCCCTAACAGACCAGGGCATGGGTCCTCTACCTATCAAGTGGAACCCCTATCAGATAGGGTATCAGTCCCCGATGACTATAGTAGAACCCCCATAATGAACTAGGGCATTATTCCTCAACCTATAGAGTGAAACCTCCATCAGTTTGGGTACGAGTCCTCTACCAACTGAGTGGAACCCCCTAATCGGATCGAGCATGAGTCCTCGGTGACCAGAGTGGAACCCCCTGATGCACTTGGGTATGGGTCCTAAACCTATAAAGTGGAACCCCCATCATCTTGGAAATAGGTCTTCTACATACTGTTTGTAACCCCCTATCAGATAGGGTGTGAGTACTCAATGACCATAGTGGAACCCCACTCACACACCAGGGCACGGGTTCTCGACCTACAGAGTGGAACCCCCTAATGCATCAAGGCACATGTCCTATACAGATACCTTTTAAGTGGTACCACACTAACTCACTAGGTAATGAGTCCTCTTCTTATATTTTCCCCCTCAACTTTATAGCACAATGGTGATGTGTGGGCCTCCAACCGATTACTTTTTGGAAGATGTATGAGATGCTAGGAATCAACAATGGACTTTTGGAACGTATGAAGACCCTTTTCCTTGGTTGGGATATTTGATGGATATCCCCTTATTTCTTATTTGGGTTTATTTAAATTGATTATATATATGTATTCATGTTGTTTTATTTTTTTATGCTCTTTCTTTGGGTGGAAAAGTCGCGACGTGTAGTCCACCTACACGGCGAGTTGAGATCTCTATAGTTGGATGAGGTACCTTTCTTACTTTGGGTTGATCTGTTCACTATTTACTTTGAATATATTATTATTGGGTCTATTACTTCTACCCCTTCAGATTTTAGGGTGTCTTATTGTGTATGTATATACTCACCCCTACATGGGCTTTGCTTGTATGTGTTGTGTCTTTTTCAAATGATAGACAAGTCAGCGGTGATTATGGACGAGCTTTGGGATACTTGGTGAATTAGACCACATAATACGGTAGGAGCTTAGATATCATGATCTATGCTTTCTCAGCATTTACATTTCCAGTTTTGTTATGATGGGACATCTTTCTGTCTGGGTGTTTATTTTTTCCCTTTACTTCCAGTTTTCACCGTTGCACTCTTGTAAACCCTAGAGGTTTTTCAGGCTTGGTTTATATTCTAGAAATTGAATGTTTTTATTCTTTTCCTCTGTATTTTTTCATTGATATGGTTGGTTATGTGCATATAGGTACATTATTAAAAGGCCTCTCATTTAGAATATTCATCTTGGATCTTATCACCACCCCCTGGCTGATGGAGGCATGATTGGGGTAGTTATGGCTTGAGGCCCGATGAGGGTCGGGTCGTGAAAGATTGGTATCAAAGGTTGTTAAATCCTTGGGAATATGTTTGGAGTAGTCCCCTTACAATTATTTGGTTGGGATTTAGGGAAAATGTATCAAAGTGTCTCAATTGCATCTCTAAGTTCAGGGAACCTAGTGTTGGTATGAATGGATAACATATCCATTAAAATGGACTAAGACTACTTGCTTGTTGACTCACTACATTGAGAAATTGTTTGTTGGGATCAATGGTACATTAGTCATATATGATTGAGTATTTGACCCTAATTTTTGAGTAAACTAACCATTATATATATATATATATACTCATCTGACCATGTTATGTCTTGATTAAAATTTTACGATACCCCATGATGACAATCAGTCAAGATACCAGTTCATGATCATGATAATAATATGATGAGTGATGAAGCCTCAGTTCAGGGTCCATCCTATGAGATCCTTCCTCTAGGTGGATAGGTAGAAACACCCTTACCTATTGAGTAGCAAATTATCCCAGCAGAGAAGGCTGAGGATGCATGTAGGCTTAACGCACTCCATGAGTTCAAGCTCTAGAGGCCACTAAGGTTCCATGTTGATCCAGATCCCCTCGGAGCGGTGGATTGGCTAGATTCGGTGGTCCATATAATTAGGCTTATTTGAAAATCAAGGGATCCAGTGGTTACATAGGAAGAAATCCTTTTCCATGGAGCATCTGGCCACTAGTGGGGCCTTGTTACTCAGATGCATGAAGAGTCAACCCTCTAATGGCCCAACATACAGTAGTTTTTCCATGAGGATTACTACCCATACATATTGTACTTAGTTTAGATCTAGGATATTCTTGAGTGGTAATAGGGTGGGATTATAGTGGATGAGTATGAAGAGAGGTTCATAAACCTTAAATGACACTCTCTTGACAATATCCAGGATAGCTACTTCCAAGAATAGAAGTTTGAGTAGGGACACCGTAGAGTGATCCATACCAGCATGGTTCACTTGTGTATTCCCACCTCTGATGGTGTTTTGGAGTGGGAATTGGTCAAAAATATATTCATTTCATATAAACATTACGTTACTAGATTTGGTAGTTAATTTTATAGGGTTGAGTTGTTTGCAGTAGACAATAGGCGCCAATTGATAGGTTAACAATAACAAAGATCTCCCTATGATCAGACATAGGCACCTGTTCAGGGGTAGAAAAGAGGAATAGATAATCTTAGAGAGGGTGGTTCTATTATTGTGATGGGTTAGGTTACATAGTGTGAGACTTTATGATCATATGTGTTAAAGAGAGTAAGTAGATAACATACAGACCGCCACAGTAGAGGTAGAACTGTGATCATGGATCTCTCAAGAGAGGTTAGGGTGGTTCTCATTGAAGTAGGGATTGAAGAGAATTAGGTGGATCTCTATGAGGATAATCTATAGGTTGTGGAAAATTCAATGAGATCCTTCCACCACCACTACCACCACCAGAAATCTCACAAAAGACTCAGGGAGCTGGTAGTTAGGGTTGCAAATAGCTGTAGGCTATGGGTTCTTACAACCTAGTGGCATAAGAGATGATTATAGGTATGATTTGGGTTTATTATACTCTTAATTTAGAATTATTATACATATTTTCCAATAATTACTTCATCACTATACTCCTGTTATGAGAGCTAGAGCTCCCAGTAGAGGCTTTAGCCCAGAAGCTTCGTCTTGAGGTTACTACGAGGAACACTTATTCTATATTATTTATCTAATGGAAGTGCGATCTATTGATTAGTGAAGAGTGGTTCACATGGGACCTTTTATTCATAATTATGGAACCTTATGATGTAGTATTTGGTATGGATTAGTTGTACATAGTTTTAACCTAGAGTTACTATCACTGCAAACATGTCAAATTCCTTCAAACTAATGGGACACGATTCTTCTTTGTGGGTGAGAGAGATATCATGTAAGGATGAGTGGGTTATGTGAGTAGGATGATATGAACCATAACCCATCAGTTGGTGAGTATAGCCCTTGGTGCAGAAGGATCATCAGGCATCTGGATTCCTTCAGTTTTAGAGGATTATATGCATGTATTATCTAAGGATGTTTCGAGACTACCTCCAAGGTGGTAGATGAAGTTTTGTATCGACTTACATCCTAGGATTGCTACAATATCTTATGAGGAATATTATATGGATACTATCGAGTTCTAGGATCTACGGTTTTAGTTGTAGGACCTTTGAGGGAATGGTTTCATCAGGCCCACTATGTCCCCTTTGGTAGCTCCAATGTTGTTCATGAAAAAGGTGTATGAGAGCTTGTGAATTTTCATGGATTATCATCACCTAAACCATTCCTTGATAATGAAAAAGTAACCATTTACAAGAACTATTGACCTATTTGAATAGTTCCAATGTGTGAGATGGTTCTTGAAGATAGATCTTAGGTATAGATACCACAGCTTGAGGGTTTTCCAGGATGATATTCCAAATTTAGAATTCTGATGTCGCTACAGACACTACGAGTTTATGATGATGCCCTTTTGGTGTGATGAATTCCCCCACCATAATTATGGCTTTGATAAAATGAATCTTATAGATGTAATTGGACCAGTTTTTGGTTTTATTCATCAAGACATACTCATTTACTCTACGTCAGAAAAGGAGTATTTAGAGAACTTTAGGATGGTCTTAGTTTTTCTTTGGGAACACAAGTTTTATGGTAAGCCCTAGAAGTGTCAGTTTTGGGTTCTTGAGGTTCACTTTTTAGAGAATTTCATTTCTAAGAATAGTTTATCCAAGGAAACAATGAATATAGATGCAATTATTTCATAGGATCAACCCAAGAGCATGTAATAGGTGAATATTTTTCTTAGCTTGGCATGGAACTATAAGAGTTTTGTGGAAAAATTATCTTGGATTACAACCCCTTTGAACACCCTGACACCGAAAGGGAAGCCTTTTTTTATACAAAGTAGTGCTAGAGGGCCTTCAAGGAGTTGAATTTGAGGATGAAGAGTGATCTTATTTTGACATTATTAGAGGAGGGTGTGGAGTACATAGTGTGTTATGATGCATCGGGACCTAGGCTTAGATGCGTGTTGATGTAGTGGCAGGAATTTATCGCATACAGGTCAAGGAATTTGAGACCCCATAAGAAAAACTATTTGACTCATGACCTAGAGTTGGAAGTGGTAGTCTTATCCCTAAGGATGTGGAGGCACTATCTTTTGGGAGAGTGCTTCATGGTTTAATCAAATCATTAGAGTCTTAGTTATGTCTTCACGTAGGGAGACTTGAACCTAAGATAGTAACATTGATAGGAGTTCTGGTAGAACAATAACCTTGAGATAGTCTATACTGTAGGGAAGGGAAACATGGTAGTAGATTCCCTTAGCAGGAAGTGGAAAGATCATTTGGTTTATGAGGCTTCCACAACTAGAATTTGAGGTATCTGTAATGGTATCTCATCGTAAATGCTCTTTTGCGACGGGGTCCCGTTGTAAATACCCCATTGCAGAAAACAACATCGCAGATAGTTATCTGATTATATATATTATATATATAACAACCTATTGCGATGGTCCTATCGTAAAAAGGTATTTGCGATGGTCTTGTTTTCTCATCATAAATAGTTTTCTGATTATATATATTATATATATAAAAACCTGTTGTGACAGGCCCGTCACAAAAACATATTTGTGATGGGCCCGATTTTCCTCCAATAAATACTCATTTAAAAAATATATAGACTATTTGTGATGGGAACCCATTGAAAAAGGTCCCATCACAAATAATTAATAAAATAAAAAAAATATTCAATAAAATTATGATAAATTAATATTATAAAATAATAATATTAATTATATTAATATAAATAATATTATATTATATATTAATAATACTAATATTAATAATATAAAAAAAATTATATTATTATAATATTAATAATAACATAATACTAATAATATAATAATTTTATTATTATTATTAATATTTATGAAAAAATAATATTAATATTTTTAAAATAATAATAAAATTATAAAATTATAAATTTATTTATATTAGAAAAAAATATAAAAAAATACTAAAATATTATTATTATTATTATTAGTAAAATAAATAAAAATTAAAAATATAATACTAATAATAAATATTAAAATATTAAAATATTAAAAATAAAAAAATGCAATATTCGCTCCAATATAAAAGATAGAAACTATAAATAGGTAATATTACAAAAAAAAAATTGAATTCAAATATTTTTAACATTAAAAAAAAGTCACTAGGGGGATAGTCTTCTAGAGGAGGTGGAGGAGCTGGAGGAGATGGGGGGAAACTCCATCCCTAAACTATGAGTCAGACGGTGCATGTACTCTAAATACTCGTGATGCTACTGCTACCATCGATGCATCTCCTCCTCATACTATTGTTGTTGCTATTGACACATCTCTTCCTAATGATTACACACACTCCCTATAAGCTCACTTTGAGCTTGCAGCTGCTCCTGATACTCTGAGCCAGAAGATGATGCCTCTCCCTGAGATCCTCTCGATCTAGACGTCGTCATCGCATCAGTACCATAATAAGTCCTAAAAGTCAAATGAGAGCTGATACCAACTACTCGGCCCTTCTCAAAGCCACACTGGGTTGCCTACATCCATGCTGCCTCATCAAAATGGTGCACACTAGTCTGATCAGCCGTCTCGGTCTGAATCTCAGCATGTGTCTGAGAGGTTGCATCCTCATATGACTCCTTCAGTTCCAATTTGAAATTGAAATAGTGAAAATATTATATGCAGGTAATTTTCAAACTAAAGAAGAAATAATACTTACCATAATCCAATGCTGGAAATCAGCTCTAATATCTCTAGTGGCTGGATCAGTGTACATCATCTGATAAATGTCATACTCTATAATATCAGGTTGCTCAACTTCCTATATGAATATAAAATAAACTGTTTATATATAAATTTATATAAAATATTTTAAAAAAGTACTTACCAAATGATCTATATGCTTACTGAATGAATGACTACCGGCTCGATGTGTCACCTCCTATCTCCCCCGGTTGTGTCGGCCCAATGAAGATCTCCTCTGAAATTCGCCACCCAACCAGTGTGAACATAATCCATCCCAAACGTGAGATGAAATGTACTCTGGTCAGTGGGATCTACATAAATCATCAAATACCACCACTCTTTCTTTCTTCATGGTTGTCCTTCTCAAATTGTGAAACAAATGACAGAAATGGTCACATATAGACACCTCCCATGCTGCGTGGATAGAGACATGCATTCTATCATCGATGAGATACCATAAACCCTATAAATGATTTATAATATCAAGTTATTAATGAAATAAATTTCCAAATAAATATTATTTATTTACGTACCAACCAATGATCAAACATGCTGAGCTTCACATCAACAAGAATATTCTCCCATGTGATCCATGGATGAGAAGAATAATTACGCAATATAGCGTTCCTCTGTCCAATAGCAATATGTGCAAATTTTTTAAAAAATATAAAATAATAAAACAATTAGTATATAAATAAATTAATGAAATCTAACTAAAATAAATAGGTTACCATACCTCTGTGTGCATGGATCGAATTCAAGACGTGGACGTCGCTTGGGGATAGGGTCAGGAATCATCAGTTGCGCAAGACTGCACCCCCTCCCCATACCCCCTGAGCTGCTAGTAGGTTGAGGGTCAGATGATCCCAAATCCTCCTCATCCAAAAGTAGATCACCCTCCTATAACTAATGAAATAGATCACCGTCCATCTGAAACACAAAATGATTGTTATTAGAAAATAGTTAAAAATAAATATTATATATAGATATATATTAGTTATGATTATAACCAGCATTTAAGTATGTCAATGTTCACCTTCGTCTTCATATTCATATTTAACGATGTCAATGTCATCATATTCATCCTCAGAATCATCAATATCCTTATGAGTTTTAGTTCCATCATCTCTTGTCATTTCAAATTCATTTGTAACATCATTAACATCATCTTCATCATCAACCCTTAATTCTGGGGTGTCATTATATATATTCATGTCTCTATGAAAAATATGGATTTTGAGTAGTCGTTTGAAAAATTTCAATTTATTGCACTTCAGCAGAACCACATTCAATTTGAGTAAACTAATTTTCCTGAGATTTTATTTTTATTATGCTCCACCAATCACTCAGGTCTCTTGAAGTAGCACAATACTTTGCGTAATAAATTTTTTGTGCTTGTTGAGCCAGTAAAAATGGTTCATTTACTACAAGAAGAAATTTATATTTAATATTAACAATTACATGAGTCAGATGAACATTTAATCCTCTCTCAATATCCAACAACCAACATTTAAACATCGTTATGTAATTTTTTCCTAGATAACACAGTTCAATAATTTCATCCAATATGCCGTAAAAGTAAACTTCAGTTTATCTATGATGAGATCCTCTCAAGAAAAATCCATAGTTAAATGTTTTTTTGATTCACCATATGCACTTGTATGAAATTGAAAACCATTAACCACATATTCATTGTAAGATTTAACCATTTTGGATGGTGGGTTACTCAATATGCACAGTCCCTTATCAATTTTATCAGTATGTTGAGACACCTGAAAATTTGTAAAAGGATTATCAATATAATAAATAATAAACTGAATTGATATATTAATACATCAATAATTTATATTACGAGTTTTGGAAACCATTGAGAATATTTTTTCCAGCGTTCTTCAAGATCAGCTACTGTAATTTGTGGAAGCTGTTTCTTGATATGATTATCATATAAACTATAAATAAAATAAGTTGTATTACTATAACATAAATTATAGAATAAGTTATAGAAGCACTCACAGTACAAATGATGTCATTTCTTCATAGTTCAGTAGAACATATGTATGGGCTCTATATTGTTCATCATCTGAAATCCATCGTTCATAAACTCCACCAAAGACAAACTCTGGATTATTAAAAACTGATAATTGATTGGCCATTTCATCATCAACATTCCCCTCATTCCATCCCATGAGGTTGTGTTTTGAGGGATATTCCGATTCAAAATAATGAGAGTAGAAAAAAGGATTTTCATCTTGCAAATAAGCTTCAGTAATTGAGCCTTCAACTGAGGGTTTGTTACATACTTTTTTTCTTCAATTTCTGCATGCATCTCTCGAATGGGTACATCCATCAAAACTGTACCGGACCACCACATTTTTCTTCATGTGGCTAATTTAATATCAATTGTTCCATTGAGTTAAAGAAAGATGGCGGAAATAGTTATCTGATTATATGTATTATATGTATAATAACCTGTTGTGATGGTCCCATCACAAAAAGGTATTTACGAAGGTCCTGTTTTCCCATAGCAAATAATTTTCTGATTATATATATTATATATATAAAAACCTGTTGCGACGGGCTCGTCGCAAAATCATATTTGTGACGGGTCTAGTTTTCCATCACAAATACTTATTTAAAAAATATACAGACTATTTGCGATGGGAAACCGTCTCAAAATGTACTATCGCAAATAATTAATAAAAAAATATATTTAATTAAATCATGATAAATTAATATTATAAAATAATAATAATAATAATAATAATATAAATATAAATAATATTATATTATATAATAATAATACTAATATTAATAATATAAAAAATTATATTATTATAATATTAATAATAAAATAATACTAATAATATAATAATTTTATTATTATTATTATTATTTATGAAAAAATAATATTGATATTATTAAAATAAAAAAATAAAAAAATATTAAAATTCACAATTTTCTCAAAAAATAAAAAAAATAAAAAAAAATGTTATTATTATTAATAAAATAAAAAAACATTAAAAATATAATACTAATAATTAATAATAAAATATTAAAATATTAAAAATTTAAAAATTAAAAAAAATAAATTATAAAATATGTGCACTAATATAAAAGACAAAAACTCTAAATTGTTAATATTACAATAAACTTTTAATTCAAATGTTTTTAACATTAAAAAAAGTCACTGGGGGGTTAGTCTTCTGGAGGAGGTGGAGGAGCTGGAGCATATGATGGAAGAAACTCCATCCATAAACTATGAGTCATACGGTGCATGTACTCCATCTGCTCGTGATGCTACTACTTCCATTGATGCATCTCTTGCTCGTACTACTGCTGCTGCTGACACATCTCTTCCTACTACTTAGAAAAACTCTCTATAATCTCACTCTGATTTTGAAGCTTCTCCGAATACTGTGAGCTAAAATATGATGCCTCTCCATGAGCTCCTCTTGATCTGGACACTGACATCAAAACAACACCATAATAAGTCCCAGGAGTCAAATGATAGTTGATACCAACTACTCAGCCCTTTTTTGAAGCCATACTGTGTCACCTGCATCCATGCTCCCTCATCTAAATGGTGGGCACTAGTCTGATCAGTCATCTCATCATGACTCTCAACCTGTGTCTGAGAGGTCATGGCCTCATATGACTCTTTTAGTTCGAATTTGAAATTAAAATCATGAAAATATTATATGAAGTTAATTTTCAAACTGAAAAAGAAATAACATAGACAATAATCAGATGCCGGCTATCACCTCTAATCTCTCCAGTGGTTGGATCACTATACATCCTTTGATAAACGTCATACTCCGTAATATCAGGTTGCTCGACTTCCTATATGAATATTAAATAAACTATCTATATTTAATGTTATATAAAATATTTTAAAAAAGTACTTACCAGATGCTCTTTATTCATACTGAATGTACGACTACTGGCTCGATGTGTCGCCTCCTGTCTCCCCTGGTTCTGTCAACCCAATGAATATCTCCTCTGAAATCCACCACCCAACTAGTGTGAATATAATCCATCCCAAACATGTGATGAAATGTACTCTGGTCGATGGGCTCTACAAGACTCATCACACACTTCCACTCCTACTTTCTTTATGGTTTTCCTTCCAAATTGTGAAAAAAACTAATGGAAAATGTCATTTATAGACACCTCCCATGCTGCGTGGATAGCATCACGCATGCTATCATCGATGGGATACCATAAACCCTACAAATAATTTATAATATCAAGTTTTTAATGAAATAAATTAAAAAATAAATATTATTTATTTACATAACATCCAATGATTGAATATGCTGAGCTGCACATCAACAAGAATCTTCTCCCATGTGATCCATGGATGAGAAAAATAATTACGCAAGATAGCACTCCCTTATCAAATAATTATATGCAAAAAATGAAAAAAGAACAAATAATCAATGAATTAGTATATATATATTAATGAAAGATAAATAAAACATACAAGTTACCATACCTCCGCGTGCCTAGATCGAAGCCAAGATGTGGACATTGTTCGGGGATAGGGTCAGGAATCATCAATCGCGCAAGACTGCACCTCCTCTGTGTACCCCCGGAACCACCAGTAGGCTAAGGGTCAGATGATCCCAAATCCTCCTCATCCAAAGGTAGCTCACCCTCCTGCAACTAATGAAATAGATCATCATCCATATGAAACACAAAATAATTGTTGTTAGAAAATAGTTAAAAATTACTATTATATATAGATATATATTAGTTAAGATTATAACAACCATTCAACTATGTCAATGTTCAACTTCATCATCATCTTAATATCTGATGATGTCAATGCCTTCATATTCCTCTGTAGCATCATGAATATCCATATAAGTTTTAGTTTCATCACCTCTTTCCATTTCAAATTAATTTGTAACATCATTAACATCATCATCATCATCGACCCTTTATTGTGGGGTGTCATCATGGATATTAACATCTCTTTGTGAAAAAGATGCATTTTGAGTAGTCTCTTGAAAAATTTCAATTCTTTTCACTTTAGTATAACCACATTCACTTTGAGTAAACTAATTTTCATGAGATTACATATTTATTATGATCCACCAATCACTCAGGTCTCTTGAAGTAGCACAATACTTGTCTTAATAAATTTTATGTGCTTGTTGAGATAGTAAAAATGATTCATTTACTACAAGAAGAATTTTATATTTAATATCAACAATTCCATGAGTTTGATGAACATGCAATCCTCTCTCAGCATCTAACCACTGACATTTAAAAATTGTTATGTAATTTTTTCCTAGATAACATAGTTCAATAATTTCATCCATCATGCCATAAAATTCAACTTTAGTTTCTCTATGATGATATCCTTTCAAGAAAACTCCACTGTTCATTTTTTTTATTCCTCATATACAGGTGTATGAAATCAAAAACCATTCACCACATATGCATTATAATATTTTACCATTTTGGATGGTGGGATACTGAATATACACAGTCAATTATCAACTTTATCAGCATGTTAAGACATGAGAAAAGTTGTAAAAAATTATCAATATAATAAATAATAACTTGAATTGATATGTTAAACCATCAATAATTTATGTTACTAGTTTTTGAAACCATTGAGAAATTGTTTTGTCGACGTTCTTCAAGAGAAGCTGCTATAATTTTTGGAAGTCGTTTCCTAATATGATTATCATATAACCTATAAATAAAATAAGTTTACTTACTGTAACATAAATTATAGAATAATTTATAGAATCACTCACTGTAAAAATGATTTCATTTATTCACAGTTGAGTAAAACATATGTTTTAGCTCTGTGATGTTCATCATCTAAAATCCATCGTTCATAAACTCTACCGAATCCAAGCTATGGCTAATTAAAAACTGATAATTTTTGGATATTTCATCATCAACATTCCCCTCATTCCATCCCATGAAGTTTTGTTTTGAGGGATATTCATATTCAAAATAATAAGAGCATAAAAAAGAAATTTCATCTTGCAAATAAGCTTCATAAAATGATCCTTCAACTGATGCTTTGTTACGTACTTTTTTTCTTTAATTTATGCATGCATCTCTTGAATGGGTACATCCATAGAAACTATATAGGGCCTCCAATTTTTTATTTATGTGGAAAATGTAATATCAAATGTTCCATTGAGTCAAAGAAAGATGACAAAAATATTTTTTCCAATTTACATATAATTACAATAACATCTTCTTCCAATTTTCTTAGTGCATTGCAGTCTGTTGTTGCCGCAAAAATGTCTCAGAAAAAATATGATATGTCTGTTATTGAATCCCAAATCATAGAATTTAACAAACCTCTTAATCCAATCGGCATAAGTCTTTCCATTATAAAATGGAAATCATGACTTTGTAATCCAGTAATATGACCATTCATAACAAATATGCCCAAATTGGAAGCATATCCATCTGGAAGTCTCAAATATGCAATCCAATGAAAAAAATAAGAGACTAACTTT
Organism: Viscum album; assembly: GCA_963277665.1. Taxonomy (NCBI): domain Eukaryota; kingdom Viridiplantae; phylum Streptophyta; class Magnoliopsida; order Santalales; family Viscaceae; genus Viscum; species Viscum album. The sequence goes on along the minus strand of OY728135.1, from coordinate 1,820,712,127 downwards.
GTATAGTGTATAAGGTGCTTTTGGCTTCATTAACCTCTGTGATCTGATTCAAATAGTTTAAGTTCTGGTCACCTATAAATTTGGGCAAAATCTAATTGTGCCTTTGCATTATATTTGGTCTTACCTAGTTTATCCAAAACTATATGAAACCAATTATCAAAACAATTCTTCTTAATATACATGACATACAACATGTGGCGGACCATCAAATCAGACCAATATAGCAGATCCCAAAAAATTCTTCATTTTATCCAATTGTGTTATTTCCCAAATCCATGAATTTTTTGTTGGTTTACTGTTAGTCCAAATGTGATGGGAGGTAATAAAAATGCATCTGATGTTAACTCTTTACCTGAGATCATTTTTGAGGTCCATCCCCTTTCAATTGTACCTTTTTTGAAATGATATTTGTTCCTCCAAAAAGTATGATCGGTAGGAAGAAATCTGCGATGACCGTCAAAATATCAAGGTTTTTTTCCACTAATGAGCATAAATTCTTTTTTTGTTTCCCATACATTAAGGACATAATTTTAGACCATTTATACTCCAACCAGATAACATGAAATATGTCAGGACTTTACTAATTATCCACATAAATGCAGCTTTTAGTTGGAAATTTTTTTTCTCAAAAACATCATATGTACTAACACCATTACTCCACAATGAATTTAACTCATCAATCAATGGTTTAAAATAAACATAAATATTCTTTTTCATATGTCTTGGGATTAATAAGGTCAAAATGATATAAGGCTCTTTCATCAAAATCTATAGAGATAAATTGTATGGAATTATAAAGACATGCCAACACGAATACTAACTAACATAAGAACCAAACAAACATAAAATGTCAGTATAAAGACGCAATCGCACGTTTCAGGCTTCTAAAGAAAAAGAAGGATGCACTCTATCAAAATGTTTCCATGAATCACCATCAGATGGATGATTCAAGATTTTACCGGTTGAAATCTTGGTTTTGTGCCATGAAATCATTATCGCTGTGTTCTAAGACATTAATAAATGCTGAAACCTGGGTGTAAGTGGGAAATATCTCAACTATTTTACAATAATAAATCTAGACATCCCTGGTTGAGATTCTCTATACCTCGATTGTCCACATGTGAGACAAATTTCCAACGGCACATTTTCACCAGAATATAAGATGAAATCATTTGTGTATGCATGAATCTTCTGATAACTAAGGCCAATATTATGAACCAGACTCTTGCTCTCATAGTAATTTGCAGGAAACACATTTCCTTCAGGTAACAATGTTTTAACCAAAGAAAATATCTTATCAAAACAATTATTTGACATTCCATTATCTAATTTAATAGTTATAAATTTTTTAACCACTTCTAGTTTTCTTATCTCGTAACCAAGATATAATGCATCCTAGCAGACCTTAACAACTCATAAAATTAAGATGGTTCCAACTTAGGAGTTAAATTAATATCATAATGAGTTTTAGTTTGTTGAACAGATAGACCTACAATATCATGTACAAAATTCCGAAACCATGATGGATCTAGAATTAAATTATTAGTATCTTCTCTGGAACTGTGTTCACCGTGTTGATACCAAAAAAACATAATCTGGTTGAAAACTAAAACGTAAGATATGTCCCCCAATGTTGTCAAATGTATCAAATGTTCTTAGAGAACATTTTTTACAAGGACACTTAATTGTGACTTCTGAAAATAATTTCAGTTTTGATGATGCAAATGATAGTAAAGCTTCAACACCTTCAATATATATTGGATTTAAACTAGAACTGTTTGGATTTCTATGCTGATTTATCAAAGCAGGATAATAAAAAAACTACTGTTGTTGACATCCTAGTTCCATTTTTCTACAAAATATAAAATCATTACTATTTTTGAATAATTTGAAATAAGAAAAACATTATCCAAAAAAAGAGAAGATAAATATTTACAGCTACTTCTTACTAATTACCACTAATTATCAGTGACACAATATTCAGCAGATTGACAACTTCTCTTTTGTCTGACAGCTCATTTACTTGCAACTTTCTCACACTGAAATCATAATGAAGAATCTTCTCAGAGGTACCCATATTTAATCCTGTGCATATAAGAATGCATAAGCGTACCACCGACTAGATTCTTTATTGTGACTTCAGTATGAGAAAGATATAAGTAAATGATTTGTCAGACAAAAGATCCCTCTTTTCGTTGATGAATCATCTTCTTGCAATGGTCACCACCAGAAATAATTATAAAAAATGTGGTCTTATGATTGTATATTCGATCTCTTGCATACCAGATTAGATATGCATATGTTGAATCACATTTTCCATAATGTTTTGAGTCGGTGAGAGTTGAAAGGAGAAGAGTCATCAAGCAAGAGGAGCTCCACCAATCCACTGGAAATTTTGCTAAGTTCTTACAATTTATTACAATTATCCCTAATTATTACAATTATCCCTAATTATTACTAATTATTACTAATTATTACTATTTATCACTAATTATTACTAATTATTGCTAATTATTACTAATTATAAGTAATTATTGCTAATTATTACTAATTATTGCAAATTATTAATATTTATTACTAATTATTCATCATTATTTATAATTATTTCTAATTATTGCTAATTATTCATAATTATTGCTAATTATTGCTAATTATTTCTAATTATTGCTAATTATTGATAATTATTCCTAATTATAGCTAATTATTGCTAATTAATACTAATTAATACTAATTATTACTAATTATTACTAATTAATACTAATTATTACAAATTAATACTAATTGTTACTAATTAATAATAATTGTTACTAATTAATACTAATTGTTACTAATTATTATTAATTATTATTAATTATTACTAATTATTACTAATTATTACTAATTATTACTAATTATTACTAATTATTCCAAATTATTACTAATTGTTCCTAATTATTACTCATTATTTCTAATTATTTCTAATTACTACTCTTTATTACTAATTATTGTTAATTATTAGTATTTATGGCTAATTATTAGTATTTATGGCTAATTATTAGTATTTATGGCTAATTATTAGTATTTATCACTAATTATTAGTATTTATTGCTAATTATTGCTAATTATTTCTAATTATTGCTAATTATTACTAATTATTTCTAATTATTGCTAATTATTTCTAATTATTTCTAATTATTTCTAATTAATACTAATTATTTCTAATTATTACTAATTATTCCTAATTATTTGTAATTATTACTAATTATTTCTAATTATAGCTAATTATTACTAATTATTTTTAATTATTACTACTTATTGTTAATTATTAGTATTTATTGCTAGTTGTTAGTATTTATTGCTAATTAATCATATTTATTGCTAATTATTCGTATTTATGGATAATTATTGCTAAATATTCCTAATTATTCCTAATTATTCCTAATTATTCCTAATTATTCCTAATTATTCCTAATTAACACTAATTAATACTAATTTATACTAATTAATACTAATTAATACTAATTAATACTAATTACTACTAATTATTAGTATTTATTGGTATTTATTAGTATTTATTAGTATTTATTAGTATTTATTAGTATTTAAAGTATTTATTATTATTATTCCTAATTATTTAATATTTAATACTAATTATTACTATTTATTACAATTTATTACAATTTATTACTAATTATTTGTAATTATTAGTAATTATTAGTAATTATTAGTATTTATTAGTATTTATTACTAGTTATTAGTATTTATTACTATTTTTTACTAATTATTACTATTTATTCCAAATTTTTACTAATTAGTGTTAATTATTATTAATTAATGCAAATTGCTGCAAATTACAGCTACTAATTACCAATTACCGCTAATTAATTATATTCATTACTAATTATCATTAATAATTCCTAATTACGACTAATTATTAACAATTAGTACTAATAATTTCAATTTATTATTACAAATAAATACTGATGACAAAAACAATCTAAATCTAATTTAATTACAACTAATTAACAATAATTAAAATTAATATAAAAATGAAAACATTATGAAAAATGTGGTCCTACAAATGTATATCCAATCTCGTGCATACGAGATTGGATATGCATATGTAGAAGCACATTTTTCATAATGTTTTGAGTTGGTGAGAGTTGAAAGGAGAAGAGTAATCGAGCAAAAGAAGTGTCACCAGTCCACTGGAAATTGTGCCATGTTCTTACAATTTATTACAATTATCCCTAATTATTACTAATTATGACTAATTATTAGTAATTATTGTCACGACCCGACCCAACGGGGCTCGAGCTGCGACTCCCCAAGCCCGCCTCCAATAGGCCAGGGGCTGGCGACCAGCGCCGAGTAGGCTATCACACACATGGGAGACATTAGCCTAAGGTACCTGTACACACGCACCCACAAACACCTCCATGCAACAGTGCAGAGATATAGAAACTGGAAAGTAAAAGCATGCATACACTATCCCACAACCAGAGAGCAACAACAAAAGTACAAAGGGCAAAACAGGACCCACCAAAAGAAAACTACAAAGCGTGTCCAACCTGCTCTGAAGAAGGGGAACGCTGCCACAAACACCCGCCGGGAAGCTCCCTCGGCACAGCTCCGGTAAACACCCCGGTCAACTCGCTCACTAAGCTCCGCCTGCTCTGGGTCCTCCTGGGACTCCGTCAAAAGGCATGTGGTCTGCACAAGACACAAACATGTGCGGGCAAAGCCCGTGCAGGGGTGAGTATACACATACTCCGTAGGCACCCCAAAAACCCAAAACCCAAGGGAGCAACTGAAAGGCAACAGTCTGCTCAACCCAGCCAGAGGGAACTCAGACGAGAGAGAAACTCCACCTCGTGACCATCCTCGGCTAAACACAACAAGTCAGCTCAGCTCAGCTCAGGTGTATGCCCATACATACACCTTGAACAATCCAGATATACACAGCTCACGCCACAAAGCCACAAGAGGTACCGACCTCATCACCAGCAACTGTCCACAACCAGGAGAGTATACCACAAACACTGTCATCCCAGATGACACTCATCCGAGAGATACACTCCATCGGGCCCCAAACAAACATATCAGACGCTCACCCGAGAGACCACGCTCGTCGGATAACATCACTCGCTGAAACAACATAACCACCAAACTCCTCGGATAGGGGATCGCCGCTAGGGTCTGCTAGGGGATACCAAGACCCACTCCGGTATACGTAGCTCTCAGACAGGGGATCACTCCCAGGGTCCGCTGGGGGATACCACGACCCGATCTGGCATACGTAGTTCTCACAGATAGGGGATCACACCCAAGAACTGTTGGGGGATACCACAACCTGATCTGGCGCTCGACAGAAACTCCACACTCAGATAGAGGATCATCATCCATATAAAGATGGTCACGACGATACCGGAACCCTATCTGGTATAACTTGCGACGTAGGGGATCGAACCGACGATGCTGCAACCCTACTGAAACCATGCGGTGAGTAGGGGATCAGATAACCAACGATACCGCAACCCTACCGACACCAAGCGCTGAGTAGGGGATCGTATAACCAACGATACCGCAACCCGACTATAAACATCATGCCGAGTAGGGGATCGTAAACCCGACGATGCCACAACCCTACTGTGCATGACCCACTACATAGGGGATCATATTCCTGATGATACCACAAACCCTACGGGGTTAACCTGCTAGACAGGGGATCGCCGCCCGTAAATAAGCGGTCACAGCGATACCAAGAACCCGATCTAGGGTAAAGATGCTAGAGGATCCACTCCGGGCCCACCGGAGGGATACCACAACTCTAACAGTTTAAACATCCCATCGAGAGGATCACAAACCCATACGAAGGTTGTGATACCACATGAACCCTCGTAGGAACGAACCAAGGGAGAACCCTCAACCACTCCTGGTCCAAACGTCGCTAACTCGAGCGACCTGCCACAACGCCACACTGCCACCTCCTAGGCCAAAACCGAGGCCACCATCACGTTCCACGCGGAAAAACACGCAGGATAGGCTGTTTACTCGCCCGAAACGGAGCACCGGTGAAAAAGGCACTGTTCACCCTAGCTAGCTCGTGCGGGGCCCACACAACGATTCCGAAACTCATCGAGCGGACCACACCATGGCGATCCCCTCGAAAAAACAAGCGGAATCGACTACTCGCTCATCCAAAACGGACACCCGGTGAAAAAGGTACTATTCACTGAAGGCCAGCTCGGGTGGGGCCCACACCTGGATTCCGAAACTCATCGAACGGATCACACCACTGCAATCCGCTCGGAAAAACACACAGGATCAACTATTCATTCGCCAAAATCGGACTCCTTGTGCAAAAGCTGCGTTTCTCCGCAAACACCAAAACCCAGCCTCGTGGGGCCCGCACCCTGTTCTCAGTCCCAACACCCGGAAACCATCTCAAAAAGTCCGTCGTACCATCAGGGTCTCAACGCCACTGACGGCACGTCAATCGGACGCTCCGGGTAGAAGTTACAACAGCCCGAAGTCGTAAAATAATAAAATAATATTATTTTATACGACGTTTCTAACTTCCAGGCCAGGATCCCGAACCCTTAAACCCTCAAAGTGAGTTCAAAAGGTCCGTCTCGACGCAAGGAGCGCGTCACCGCAAACGGCTCGCAAATCAGAGTTACGATTTGCGTGTTACGGGTGTTTAAAGAACCCCCGGAAATTCCTGGCCGGACCACCGCCAGCCTCGGCGGAAACCACCGCGCCGCCGCCGGATTCCGCCGCGCCGCCGCCACCGTCGCCGGAAACCACCGCGCCGCCGCCGTGCCGCCGCCCTGCCTCGCCGGATTCCGCCATGACCACCGCCGGAATCCGGGATTTCCACCGGATGACTTCCGGGGACCCCCGGGAGCACCCCGGTGCTCCAAAATCAGATCCGAAACATGTTTCGGAAAACTCGGGACCCAAACTATACAACCCTTATAACGATTTGAAGAAAAACAACAAATAAACGGGGTCCGGGATTTCAAAACTCAAACCACCTACCTCGCGGGCGAAACGCCGACGTTCTGCCTCAGATCCGCGCTCCAGAGCTTCCGCTGCGCGCTCCTGGAACGTCCGCCGTCGATTTCCGAGCTCGTGGGCGCTTCGTTTGCTCGATTCGGTGGAGCGGCGGCGAAGAACGACGAAGAACGCCGAGAGGAACGATAAAGGGGGGGGGGGGGGCGCTGATATTTATATCAGCCGCCCGCCGACGCCAAACCCGCCTCGGACCCGACGCCTGATGCGAACAAAAGTAAGGTCACTCCTAGGGTAAATGCGCCGTTCTGAACGCAACGGCGGAGTCAGATTTTCCATCCGAGACTTCGTTCAAAAGTTATTCGAGCCGACGCTCGCCCACTAACTTCGCCACTTATATTTGAAAACGCCCCTGGTGGCGTTTCTCACCGCAGGCCCACGCCCACAAAGTTTACACCTCGGCTAGGGTAAACGGCACGTTCCGGGCGCAACCGTGCACTCAGATTCCAGTTCTGAGCGACCGTTTAGGAGATATCACACCCCCGCCACGTGCATAGTATAAAAATACTTAATAATTTTATAAAATTAATTCCGGGCACACCGGGCCTCGGAATCGCACACCGTCTTCGCGCCTAGCTCTGGAATTATTCCTAGAAATATTCCAAAGTCTGACAGGACCAAAAACCAGACTCGCTACATCCTCTCCCCTTAGAACTTTTTGTCCCCGAAAAGCTCTAAGCACAAGGAAAGCGACTGGACTCTCAACTAGGCCTCACACACCAACGAGCTCATCAACAAACACCCATGCCCGAACGCATAAGTCAGAGGGGCTCATCCACCACACCTCAATACTATCCGCTTTGGGCGGCATTGACTCGCCCGCACGGTTTTAATCGCGTCAAAAAAACGCGTCTCGGTGGGGGAAGGATCCCTCTTCCTCACACATTCGAAGCATGTAGAACAACTCCCACACATGGTATTACCAACTCCCTGAACAAAACTCAAGCAAGAAACAAAAGGAAAGAGTACCGCTAAACAGTGTCTATCAAACTACTGCAATAAGTAGAAAAGACACAAGGCATACCTCTATCCATCCGCGGTGCCTCTAGGTCGACTGCCTCCATGACATGCAGCTGTCCTCGCCCTCAACCACCAGCTCCCTGAGCTTGGCGTGGACCACCTGGGGGTGGGGGTGGTGGCAACTGATACTGCCTACCACCGCCTCCCACTGCACCAGCTCTGCCGCCACGTCTGGCGCCCTGTAGACCTCCTTGCTCGAGATGCTGCCTCTGCCAAGGCGGTCCATCGATCGGCTCAATCTCAGAAGCACGTCGGGTGGGACAATCTCTAGCAAGATGTCCCCGACCATCGCAAGCGTAACACCGCCTCTCCTGCGGCTGACCAAAACTGGCCTGCGAGCCATGTGATCCCGGAGGCTCAGATCCTCCATCCTGGGGTCGCCTCCTGAAACGCCGGCCACGTCCAGACCCCTGAGTCTGACATCGGCTACCAGATGTCGATCCGACCGAAAAAGTCTCAGCCCTTGAGTGCCCAGCACTAACAGGGGAAAACTACTCAGCCAGAAAACTCTCCACCACCAACGCTCGCTCTAGCACTCCAGCATAGGTGGGCAGACACAAGGAAACCACACCTGCTCGGATGTCCCTGCGTAAGCCCTGCTCGAAGGTCCGAGCCCTAAAGAACAGGTCTCGAACCATATCCAGGGAGTAGCACGACAGTTCTGTAAACCTCGCTGAGTACTCCGACATAGTCATGCTCTCCTTACGAAGCTGCAGAAGCTCCTGGATCCACACTGACCTCAGCGTCACCAGATAGAACTCCTCCCTGAAGAGCCGCTCAAACTCTGCCCACGTGAGCGTCTCCTTGTCATGGGACTGCATCACCAAACTCTACCATCGCCCGACAGAACCATGCAGAAGACTCGCCGCTAGGACCACCATCTGATCTAGAGGTGTCCTCACTAGGCAGAAAACCCGGGTGACTGGCTCAAGCCAGTCATCAGCTGCCTGGGGGTTTGGATCACCCTGGAACCTCAGAGGTCGCTGCCTCTGGAACTCGTGCAGCGCACTCAGCCTGCGCGCAACCTCGTCCTGCACCGCCGGCACAATCAGCTGCTCGACAGGTGGTGGCTCAACCGGCAGACCACCTGGAGGTGCAACCTCAGAGCCTGCGCCCTGCTCCACAGCCTCTACACGGGGTGGGTCGTCAGCAAAATCTTTCTGCGGAACCCTCGCTGGCTGTCGTCGTGGAGGCATCCTGAAAAACATTCAAGACGCACCACAGTCAAAAAGTATATCTGGAGAGATGACTCAAGAAAGACAAGGAAAACCCAAAAACCCAGTCCTATATGATGCATGTACCATTATGTCCCTGCGAATAGTGTACGAATGTCCCGAGTCGAAAGGCAGGTTATCAGAGTCCTGGTGTATGGATACGTCGGCCGCCGCACCATAACTGGAGTCCCTGTCCTGAAAGCCGAACTTGAAACACCCTAAAACTGCCGCTATGAAACCCAAACCAAACTCATAGCTAGACCAGCTACGTTCTGAGATCCCAAAGATGGAACCTGCTCTGATACCACTCTGTCACGACCCGACCCAATGGGGCTCGAGCTGCGACTCCCCAAGCCCGCCTCCAATAGGCCAGGGGCTGGCGACCAGCGCCGAGTAGGCTATCACACACATGGGAGGCATTAGCCTAAGGTACCTGTACACACGCACCCACAAACACCACCATGCAACAGTGCAGAGATATAGAAACTGGAAAGTAAAAGCATGCATACACTATCCCACAACCGGAGAGCAACAACAAAAGTACAAAGGGAAAAACAGGACCCACCAAAAGAAAACTACAAAGCGCGTCCAACCTGCTCTGAAGAAGGGGAACGCTGCCACAAACACCCGCCGAGAAGCTCCCTCGACACAGCTCCGGTAAACACCCCGGTCAACTCGCTCACTAAGCTCCGCCTGCTCCGGGTCCTCCTGGGACTCCGTCAAAAGGCCTGTGGTCTGCACAAGACACAAACATGTGCGGGAAAAGCCCGCGCAGGGGTGAGTATAAACATACTCAGTAGGCAGCCCAAATACCCAAAACCCAAGGGAGCAACTGAAAGGCAACAGTCCGCTCAACCTAGCCAGAGGGAACCCAGACGAGAGATAAACTCCATCTCATGACCATCCTCGGCTAAACACAACAAGTCAGTTCAGCTCAGCTCAGGTGTATGCCCATACATACACCTTGAACAATCCAGATATACACAGCTCACGCCACAAAGCCACAAGAGGTACCGACCTCATCACCAGCAACTATCCACAACCAGGAGAGTATACCACAAACACTGTCATCCCAGATGACACTCATCCGAGAGATACACTCCATCGGGTCCCAAAAAAACATCTTAGACGCTCACCCGAGAGACCACACTCGTCGGATAACATCACTCGCTGAAACAACATAACCACCAAACTCCTCGGACAGGGGATCGCCGCTAGGGTCTGCTAGGGGATACCAAGACCCACTCCAGTATACGTAGCTCACAGACAGGGGTTCACTCCCAGGGTCCGCTGGGGGAGACCACGACCCGATTTGGCATACGTAGTTCTCACAGATAGGGGATCACACCCAAGAACTGTTGGGGGATACCACAACCCGATCTGGAACTCGACAGAAACTCCACACTTAGATAGAGTATCATCATCCATATAAAGATGGTCACGATGATACCAGAACCCTATCTGGTATGACTCGCGATGTAGGGGATCGAAACGACGATGCCACAACCCTACCGAAACCACGCGCTAAGTAGGGTATCACATAACCAACGATACCGCAACCCTACCGACACCAAGCGCTGAGTAGGGGATCGTATAACCAACGATACCGAAACCCTACTATAAACATCATGCTGAGTAGGGGATTGTAAGCCTGACGATGCCACAACCCTACTGTGCACGACCCACTGCGTAGGGGATCATATTCCTGATGATGCCACAAACCCTACGGGGTTAACCTGCTAGAGAGGGGATCACCGCCCGTAAATAAGCGGTCACAACGATACCAAGAACCCGATCTAGGGTAAAGATGCTAGAGGATCCACTCCGGGCCCACCGGAGGGATACCACAACTCTAACAGTTTAAACATCCCATCAAGAGGATCAAAAACCCATACGAAGTTTGTGATACCACACGAACCCTTGTAGGAACGAACCAAGGGAGAACCCTCAACCACTACTGGTCCAAATGTCACTAACCCGAGCGACCCACCACAATGCCACACTGCGCACCTCTTAGGCCAAAACTGAGGCCACCATCGCGTTCCACGCGGAAAAACATGCAGGATAGGCTGTTTACTCGCCTGAAACGGAGCATCGGTGAAAAAGACACTATTCACCATAGCTAGCTCATGCGGGGCCCACACAACGATCCCTAAACTCATCGAGCGGACCACACCACGGCGATCCCCTTGGAAAAACAAGCGGAATCGACTACTTGCTCGTCCAAAACGGACACCCGGTGAAAAAGGTACTATTCACCGAAGGCCAGCTCGGGTGGGGCCCACGCTTGGATTCCGAAACTCATCGAACGGATCGCACCACTACGACCCGCTCGGAAAAACACACAGGATCGACTATTCATCCACCAAAATCGGACTCCTGGTGCAAAAGATGCGTTTCTCCGCAAACGCCAAAACCCAGCCTCGTGGGGCCCGCACCCCATTCTCAGTCCCAACACCCGAAAACCATCTCAAAAAGTCTGTCGTACCATCAGGGTCTCAATGCCACTGACGGCACGTCAATCAGACGCTCCGGGTAGAAATTACAACAGCCCGAAGTCATAAAATAATAAAATAATATTATTTTATACGACGTTTCTAACTTCCAGGCCATGATCCCGAACCCTTAAACCCTCAAAGTGAGTTCAAAAGGTCCGTCTCGATGCAAGGAGTGCGTCACCGCAAACGGCTCGCAAATCAGAGTTACGATTTGCGAGTTACGGGGGTTTAAAGAACCCCCGGAAAATCCTGGCCGGACCACCGCCAGCCTCGGCGGAAACCACCGCGCCGCCGCCGGATTCCGCCGCGCCGCCGCCGCCGTCGCCGAAAACCACCGCGCCGCCGCCGTGCCGCCGCCCTGCCTCGCCGGATTCCGCCATGGCCGCCGTCGGAATCCGAGATTTCCGCCGGAAAACTTCCGGGGACCCCCGGGAGCACCCCGGTGCTCCAAAATCAGATCCAAAACATGTTTCGGAAACCTCGGGACCCAAACTATACAACCCTTATAATTATTTGAAGAAAAACAACAAATAAACGGGGTCCGGGATTTCAAAACTCAAACCACCTACCTCACGGGCGAAATGCCGACGTTCTGCCTCAGATCCGCGCTCCAGAGCTTCCGCTGCGTGCTCCTGGAACATCCGCCGTCGAATTCCGAGTTCGTGGGCGCTTCGTTTACTCGATTCGGTGGAGCGGCGACGAAGAACGGCGAAGAACGCCGAGAGGAACGATAAAGGGGGGGGGGGCTGATATTTATATCAGCCGCCCGCCAACGCCAAACCCGCCTCGGACCCGACGTCTGATGCGAACAAAAGTAAGGTCACTCCTAGGGTAAACACGCCGTTCTGAATGCAACGACAGACTCAGATTTTCCATCCGAGACTTCGTTCAGAAGTTATTCATGCCGACGCTCGCCCACTAACTTTGCCACTTATTTACGAAAACGCCCCTGGTGGCGTTTCTCACCGCAGGCCCGCGCCCACAAAGTTTACACCTCGACTAGGGTAAACGGCACGTTCCGGGCGCAACCGTGCCCTCAGATTCCATTTCTGAGCTACCGTTTAGGAGATATCACACCCCCGCCACGTGCATAGTATAAAAATACTTAATAATTTTATAAAATTAATTCCGGGCACACCGGTCCTCAGAATCGCACGCCATCTACGCGCCTAGCTCTGGAATTATTCCTAGAAATATTCCAAAGTCTGACAGGATCAAAAACCCGAGTCGCTACAATTATTACTAATTATTGCTAATTTTTACTAATTATTTCTAATTATTACTAATTATTGCTAATTATTGATAATTATTACTAATTATTGAAAATTAGCAGTATTTATTTTTAATTATTCATAATTATTGATAATTATTACTAATTATTGCTAATTATTTCTAAATATTACTAATTACTCGTAATTATTGCTCATTATTACTAATTATTCGCAATTATTGCTAATTATTTCTAATTACTGCCAATTATTACTAATTATTAGTATTTATTGCTTTTTTTACTAATTATTACTATTTATTCCAAATTACTACTAATTAGCATTAATTACTATTAATTAATGCAAATTGCCACAAATTACCACCACTAATTACTAATTACCATTAATTATTTATATTCATTACTAATTATCATTAATAATTCTTAATTAGTACTAATTATTAATAATTAGGACTAATAATTTCAATTTATTATTACAAATAAATATTGATGACAAAAACAATCAAAATCTAATTTAATTACAACTAATTAACAATAATTAAAATTAATATAAAAAAATGAAATAAATATTAAATTAATTAAAACATAAATACCTTTAAACTTGGTCTTTTATAGGTGTAGAAAACTTAAAAGATTGTTTAGGAAAAAAAATTCAACTCAGAGAAATTTGAACTATAAAATTAGAGTTAAGAGAAAGTGAGAGAGTAGGAATTGAGAGGAAGAAAAAAACGGATGGGGGTATATATAGGTTAGATTATTTGCGGCGGTACTATTTGCGATGAGACCCATCGCAAATACCTTCGGCCGCATTAATTACTATCGGTGGTTAAAATGGTATTTGCGACAAGACCCATCGCAAATAGTGATCTGCTGACACACTATTTGCAACAGGGGAATATCCCGTCATAAATAGTATTTACCACTGATGGGTATTTGCGACGGGTGGGTGCCTCCCAGTCGCAAATAGTATTTACTGCCACTGGGTATTTGTGACGGGGAGCCCCCTGTTGCAAATACCCTTCCCGCGGTTTGGCGTGCAATCAGCACCACATCGCGCGAAACCTTTTGCGACGGGACCCCTAATCCCGTCGCAAAAAACTCATTATTTGTGACCGGATTAAGGGACCATCATCACAAATAACCTCTTCGAAAAACTATTTACGACGAGAATAGATCCCTTCATAAATAACTCATCACAAAAGGCCATTTTTCCCATAGTGTTCTGAGCAGTTAGCTTCCTTGCAGCTGACCCTAGTGGAGCAAGAGGGTGCAACTTTTCTTTAGTCGATGGTTTTGAATTCTCTACTTCTCGAGCATGTGAGTAAGTCCCAGCTAGGAGACATTGATTGGGAGGTTTTTCAAGACCATATATCCATAGGAGATTCACCTAAGGATTCTATAAAAGAGGGAATCATGTAATCCTTTTCCAATAATGAATAGTGGTTTCAGTCATGATGCAGGAGGAGATGATGTGAGAGTTCCAAAATTATCCTTTGGCTATACATCCTGATGTGGTGAAGATTTAAAAAGACCTCCAGTGGTAGTTTTGGTGGTTCGATATGAGACAAAACATGGCTGAGTTCATCTCACAGTGCTTCACTTGTCAGCAGGTGAAGGCTGAGTACAGGGTTCCTGCGAGTTTGTTTTAGCCCCTTGACACACTAGAGTGGAAGTGAGACAACATATCCATAGACATTGTGATAGGGATTATGCAGAAATTGAAGGGCCATGAAACCATGTAGGTGATGGTTAATCAATTCACAAAGTCATCACACTTCCTTACTATCAGGGAGTAGAGTTTGGTGGAGATTATAGTGAAGATGTACATACGGGATATTGTTCACCTTCATGGGGTGACCTAGACTATTATCTCTGATCATGATGCGTGGTTTATGTCAAGGTTGTGGAGAGGCCTATTAGAGGAATTCATGACCTAGATGAGGAGTAATAAAACCTTTTACCCCTAGATAGATGGGAAGACCAAGTTCATTATTAACGTGTTGGAGGATATGATGAGGGATGGTATGTTGGACTTTGGCTGGAGCTGGGAGGATCACTTAACCTTGGTAGAGTTTGCATGAAACAATAGCTACCACTCTACTATCGACCTGAAACCTATTGAGTCAATGTAAAGGAGACCCTGTAGGTCACCCTTATGCTAGATAGAGATCGAAAAGACATATCTTGTTGATCCAAAGTTGGTATAGGTGATGTAGAAGAAGGTACAAGTCATTTGTGAGTAGATGAAAATGACATAGAGAAGACATAAATTAAAAGATAATAGGTTTTCCTATGAGGTATGAATCCATTTAATTTCACCTTAAATGCTTTTTTATAGTCTAATGTGAGTTCCTAATGTGATCATGGGTGTTTTGGGGGTGTTCAAGGATTTTTGGAGCCCGAAACCCATCTCTTTAACAAACAAGGGAGGGTTGAATGGTTTGTCTAACCATGAAAGTCTTGGAAAGAGGGTCAAAGGAGCATGCATGGTTTGAGGAAACCATGAAGAAGGATTTTCAACCTCATGTGATGGCCTCTGAAATTTTTAGCAGTGGTCTGAGAGATGGTTTTCATACAGTTAAGAAAACTATGTGCACTAACCATGCAGGGTTACCCTTTAATCATTTAAGGGAGCACGATTGGTGCACGGTTTGGCCAAATGTGATTTTAAACCATGTGGCCCATTATTTTGAGGAAAAAATGACCAATTTTCCATTAAAATATATTTTAAACCTAAAAAATATTTTATTCTCTTTATATTGGATATCCACTTGAGTTTGACCTCTCCTTGAAGCCAAAACCTAGGGTTTACCACAGATTCTATGTCCAAACACGGATTCAAGCACTGATCATCTCATTGGATTCCTACCAGCAAGTGATTCAATCATATTGAGTCATTATTCATTTGACTTGTTATCGAATACACTATTTAGATGCAAGATAATTTTTCCTATTTTCATGTTCTTTATCTGTTATTCATTTTTCTTTTGATTTGAGTCGAATCAAAAGCTGATACTGGATGAGTACTCTTATATGTGATGGAGGTAGGTGGCCTATACCTTTTCCTAATGGTTTGGTGATTTATAGATCTAGTTGTCAAATTACCTCTTACTAGACATTCCGGTGGTTCCCCTAAATAGAATTGAATAATTGTATCGAATGCATTGGAACATTTTAAGGATGCCCTTTATTTACTTTGAGTTTAGTTGGAGGTTGTTTCCCCAACCTAGGACACCCATGGGGTATTCCCTTGCCTTTCCATAGCCACCCAAGGGGAGTGTGTATGAGCTTTCCTAGTTAGAGGAATCCCAGTGATAACTAGATTGAATTGGAATGGTTGTTTAGGAGATGGTTTTCCTCTTTTTCCATTTTATACATGATATTAATTGTTTAACTATTTAAATGTGAGTTGTTTTATGAGTGGGTAAACTCATTGAATTTTATTGAATGTGAAATTTTATATTATTGGGTAAACTCATGAAATTTGATGGTATGAAATGAAAATTTAATTGAATGATGAATGTTTCCATAGGGCTCCTTGGGTATGCTACACCATTGGTCATGATAGAGGTAGATAATTCCTTGGAACTATATGATCTTTGGATTCTGATTGTGTGGGATGACTTGTGCCTAACTACCCCTTTTATCTGAATTATTTTGGATCATAGTAGACATGTTTTATTAACATGCTCCTTGGATCCCATTCTAAGTCTAATCAAGTTTCCATAGAGATGCTCCTAGGACTTGATGAGGATACCTTGGTTCATTGTACCTTAGATCTAGCCTTGTGGGGTATGACACATTTGATTATATGGATCGACTATGGAAATGTGACACTTATTATTATATGGATTGGCTATGGTTATTATGAGCTATATGTTATATGGCATGGATATAGTTGACATGATATACTATGTATATGACATGGCTATAGTTCTTACTTTTGTTTACTTTAGTGTCGCCTTGTTTAGGATCTAGACACTTGTTTTCAAGGATCCTTGTGTGGATATACATTATCAAATTTTTAGTTAATTTTCACTTGGAAACATTAATTTTATTACTACTATTATAGTTATATTCTTCACTCTACTTTATCTTTTATTTCATAACCATGATTGATATAGACACCATTGGTGGTGACCTACTGAGATTTTATCTCATAAAATATCTTGAGCCGTCATTGGGTACCCAGACAGATTATATGGATGTAGGTATGGACTGGGGTAAGATCCCATAGTTTTATGATTGAATTTGTTATATTCTTAGAAGCAGGGGAGAACATGACTGAGCTAAGGTTCGTGATGCCAGGTGAGATAATTCTTTCAGCCTTTTTGGTATTTTGATACATGTATTTTACTACCTGTTGTATACCTATTTTGGATACTTTATAGAGACATGAAATGTATCATCATCATTTTTTATATGATTACATTTCCATATTTTGAGTATTATTATTATTTTCTTGAGTTGTTATCTATTTCTATACTGCTTCCTCTCTGGTAGGTTATTGGTCCAATATTTTAGTATCCATTCCTGCTACATATACATTGTTTTTACAACTTCCAGTATTGATTATTACTATATATCCACTGTGATACACTCTAGAAATGATGAAATAGTCTCCCCATAGATACACCCCGACCCTTGATTCTAGTCAGAAGTCTATGGCATTTAGGGAGATGTGCTTGATGCCATGTCACCCACCGGATCGGGGTACCATTCAGTGGCATCTGATTCAGGGTGTTACAAAGTGGTATCATAGGATTTTTTTCTATATTACTATTTTTCAATAATAGATAGGGATATAAATGTATTGGAATTTGGTAATGAGCTGTGCCTGGGAGTAGCTAACCCACATATAAGAAAAATCCAAATTTCCTTGAATAGAAATGACTATTTTCTAGACTTTGAATATTAGAGTTGATTTGATTCCACAATTGGGTGAAGAAATTGAGTTGTGATGTTATCATTAATATGATTGAGGGTTCTATTTCATTTCAAATTGACGATACACGGGCATGCATCTCATGAATCATTTTAGGCACCTATTAGAATTCACATGCAATGAATTATCCCATACCATATATGATGCATTGCTTGACTGCATGACTTGGTGATATGTTCCTTGAGTGATATATATACTATTGGGATATATATTGTGTGTAGGGAATTGAGAAATATGGTTTATAATTTGAGATCCTACCATAACTTAAACAATATTTTTATGATTAGGCTACAACAGACACCCTAAGCGGTCAACTATTATAGGTTGAGTAATGGTCCATTGGTCTCATAGATTGAAATGTGTTATGATGTAGATTAAGTGGATGCCATATTTTGGTTTATAAGGTGTATGGGACATTATGTATTTGAAGTGGTGAACCATTTTATTCAACCATTTTATGGGAATTGTGATCTAAATGTAAATTGAATGAAATTGAACTTGGTGAAAATAGAGAACTTGACCTTGACCCGATTTTTCAGTGGGCCATAGGAAGTGTCTATAGTGATTTTTGTGACTGTTTCTTTTACCAAGTCCTAGATTCAGGAGTAGGAAGATGAGTATGACTTATTTATAGGAAGTTTCTAACTGGTCATACTCTTTTGAGTTATGAAATTTTCTATCGATCATTTTTGAGGTGTGTGTTTGGAATTGTAGAGACATGCCATCACAAAAACCTATAGTCATACACTAGGAGGGTGATGGAGACCATGCTTCTAAGGTGTTAGTCCAAGGGATATGGTCGGATCCTCCTTTATTGGTAACTAAGACACCATTATTTGTATCAAACATAGGTTCTGAGGCAAAGTTCTGCGAGGGTTTTTTATGATTTATTCATACTTTTTTGGGGGAACTGAAAATTTCTTTGTCTATGGATGACCTAATGCGAGTGTTATAGTTGTATCGTCATCCCATGTTTTTAGGGGATGAAGGTCTATAGGCTGATGAGTTGTGGTTTGAGACTAATCTTTAAATATTCAATAATCTGGAGATACCTCCTGAGAGGAGAGTGAATCTTGCGACATATATGCTTTGTGGAGTAGTGAAGAATTGGTGGGATATTTTAGGCTAGGCTAACATGCTATAAGATATGGTTTAGTCTAATTTCCAAACCAATTTTTATGATTACTTTTATCCTGAGACTTTGAGAATAGAGCGGGATAGTGAGTTCATGCATCTGGATCAGGGCACCACGACAATTATGAAGTATCCGACACACTTTATAGAGATTCAAAATTTTACATCAGCATACCATGTTGATGAGTTCTCAAGGGAGATACATTTCTAGGAAGGTCTCTGAAATTATATTCAATATTAGGTAAACATGTTCAGGTTTATGATGATTACTAAGATAGTAAATTAGGCACCAATTATAGAGTGGAACTAGAGGGAAGTTGGGGTCACATAGAAAATCAATATAGTCTCTCAACCCTATAGTTCGACTTCCAATGGTAAGAAGCGATGTTTGGAGGCTTCCTAGGATATAAGTACCAGGAAGGATGTGAGTGATGGTAGCTCAAATTTTTCATCAGTGTGGTATATAGGGACATGTGATGAATTAGTATGATTGTGACCCAGACGAGTGTTGAGTTTACCGAAGGATGCACCATGTACAATTTTTTTTCAAGACCTTCACTACAATAGTTAGTGGAAGGGGGTCATCAATGAATCTGGGTTTAAAAGAAGGTTTCATATATCTACATCAGTCAAGGAGTTGGAGTATTATCAGTTGTTCAGGTTGAGGTGGTTGTGGTTGTGGCTGAGGTAGCTAGGCACCAGTTGTACCAAGACAGTAGAGTGGGCCTACTTTACGTAGTGAGGTTGTGCCTTAGAGCCACATTTTAGGCCAAATATTTTATATATAGCCTACACTTAAGGATAAGGGTGACGAACCGTCTATGGTGAGAGGTACGATATCATTATCCTCCACTATTGTATATACTCTTTTTTAGTACAAGTGCATCACATAGCTTTATATCTGTACCTATGGTAGAAAGACTTGGTCTCATTATATAGTTTTTTGAGGGAATAATTAAACTTGATACTCTATTGGGGATCATAACGGAGATCATATGAAAGTGTATGGAGTGCCCCTTGAGGTTGGTGGGTGTCACTTTATGTGGGGTCATTTTTCCCTTGAGATGACTGGGTTTTACGTCATACTCAAGATGTACTATCTAGTTTCTTATCAAGAATACATTGTTTTTTATCACTAGAGGGTGACCTTAACATCACTATAGGGAGGGTTTTTCATTCACAAGGTTGAATGGGATGTACAGGTGTGCCGGCTTGGACTAAATCATCACGTGCTGGGTGGAATAAAAACTAATATAGCTAGTTTGTTTCTCGATGATCAGGGAGTGCGTTTGGAATATTTACCTCATGTGATTAATCATTTTAGAACCTAGATGAATTTTTTTGGTTTAGCTCATAATAGAGGGGTGGGGTTATCAATATATCTAGTTCCAGGAGTTTCACTAATATCCATTCCTCCTTAAAGGATAAATACTATATAGTTTCAAGAGCTCTGGAGGCATCTGGAGGACTTGAAGGCAAAGTGATTTATATGAACCAGTACATAGATGTGGGGTTCACTGGTACTTTATACAAAAAAGGTTGATGGTAACATTAGGATATGTGTGGAGTATTGGAAGTTGAACCAATTAATGGTTAAGAGCTGGTATCCCTTACCATAGATAGATGAAATTTTTTACTAGATTCAAGGATCATGGGTGTTCTCAAAAATTTATTTGGGAGTTGGATATCATCAGGTTTTTGTTTGACCAACATACACACCTCATAATTTTTTTTGAAGTTGGTATTTTCTATATGAGTATCTAGTTATTCCATTAGGTCTCATGAACATGACAACAGTTTTCATGGCACTAATGAACTAAGTTTTATATCCTTATCAGAAATCATTTGTGATGGTTTTCATGAAAGATATCTTTGTGTATTATCATAATCAACACAACCATGCCAAACATCTTGAGATCATTTTGGACGCACTGATTGAACATAAGATATATGATAAACTCAAAAATCACCACTTATAGATGGATCAAATTCACTTCCTAGGTCATATTATCTCAGAGACAAGAGTATTAGTAATTTCTGAGAAGGAAAGATCTATATTTTCCTAGGAGAAACCCAAGAACGTATTTGACATATGGTGTTTATGGGGGTTATTTGGTTATTAAAAGAATTTAATATAGGACTTATAATGCTTAGAAACTACATTAATGGTATTAACTAAGAATGATGTGAAGTTTTATGGCCATATACCTATGAGATATCCTTTTAAGAGCTGAAATAGAGATTGACTTCAGTTCTGGTCCTAATTTTTCTTGATATGGGAAAGTGATAAACTTTTTATTGTGATAAATTAGGTATTAGGATAAGATAATTTAGGATTTAGGGAGATAGAGTTATGGCATCTGAGTCTCGTTATTTAAGGCCACATAAAAGGAATTTCCCAACACATGATCTCAAGTTGGTTGCAGTTGTACATGATTTGTACTATTAAGGAAACTATTTACTTGGAAATCATTTTTTAGTGTACATAGACCAAAAAATCCTCAAGTATATATTTACACAACATGACCTGAATTTGAGGTAGTGAAGTTCATTTGAGTACCTACACTATTTCAACTTATAGATTTCCTATATGATTGGAAAGGAAAATATTGTTGTTGATACAATGAGCATAAGGAATCAGATATAGGAAGTTCATAAGGCTGGTAGAGAGTGGAATCTTATGGACTTATTCTATAAGATGCACTTGGAGGTGCATGATAATATGTGTCTTACTTATCTTTCATCCTTAGTTGTGACCTCTAACATTTTGGGTAGATTGAGGCTGAGAAATCTATCAGATTCGGAAGTCCTAGTCCAACAGGATGGTGTTGTAGGTGAGTACCCACATCTTGGCTAGACCATAGGTGAGGATGAAATCCTTCATATCCATGGACGCGTTTTGGTTCCATTGAAAATATGTGAGGAGATGATGTAGGGGTTTCAGGCCTTAGTTTTTGCAGTGTATCCCAGTGTCACCAAGATGTATCATGAATTGAGCCATTAGTACTAGTGTATGAGGATGAAGAGAGAGGTTACTAGTTTTTTCATGAGGTGTTTAACCTGTTAGCTATTGAATGCAGAACATTAGTGACTATCTAGACTTTTACAATAGTTACCTATTTTTCAGTGGAAGTGGGATGATGTCATGATGGGTTTCATAACTAGTTTTACAAGGTCACCTCAAGGTAGTGATACCGGTTGTGTTGTTGTTGACATGATCCTGAAGGTTTCTCATTTCCTACCGATTAGTGATACCTTCATAGTGTATGAGCTTGGGTGGTTGTATATTTGTGAGATAGTATGACTGCACAGGGTCCCTCTTAAAATCATTTCAGAAAAAAATCCTGGTTTATGTCTCATTTCTAAAGATTTTATAGGGGGTGTTTGGTACATAGGTGCTTATGAGAATTAAATACCACTCTAAGACTGATGGCCATCCAGAGAATACAATTCAGGCACTTTAGGACATGTTGTAAGCATTTGTACTGAATTTGGGGGCTCTCAGGAGAGGAACACACCCCTAGATGAGTTCACCTACAATAATATCCATTAGGATACTATAAATATGATAAATTAGGAATATTGATATGGTAATACATGTTGATCACCCCTGTGTTGGCTAGAGGTAGGTGAGGAAGTGTTGTTAGGACCTTGTCTCATTGAGGAGACTTCATAATAGGTCCAGTTGATTTGTAAATGGATGGATACTACCCAATATCAACATAAATATTATTCCAATTGATAAAAATGACCTATAGAGTTTTAGGTCAGGGATTGGGACTTTTTATGTATCTCACTGAGGCTGAGACATAGAATGATTAGGATATGGGGTAAGATTTCACCATGATATGTTGGGTTATTTGATATTCTAGAGAGAGTTTGACTGGTATCCTATCAATTATAGTTACTTCATAGGTACTGTTCCATAGACCACATATTCCATGTATCTCACCTACTATTTTATCACTTATAACCATCTCATGCTTTTCATTCCAAAGAGTTTGAGTTATAGGTAGATGTGTCCTTTGAGAGGTATCTGATTCGTACCATTGACAAGATCATGAAGGTTCTCTGAGTCCGGTCAGTTCCACTATTATGGGTGTTATGGAAGAATGTTATTTTATAGTATGAGACCTTGGAGTGGGAGACTGACATATGATTTCATTGGTCTTAGTTATTCTCAAGTGATTCTTTATCACATTTTCGAGTGAAATTCGGGGATTAATTGATTTTAGGTGGGAATATTTTATGATCATGGGTTTTTATAATCGGTGAAACCCCCTTTAATATCATTTTAAATAATTTTTTATGGCCTAATATGAGTGACCAATGTGATCATGGGTGTTTCAAGGAGTTTTTAGGATTTTCCAGATCCCAGAACCCTTCTTTTTGGTAAAATAGGGAACACCGCACAGTTTTTCTAACTGTGTGAGGTTTGGAAAGAGGGATGAAGGATCCTTCATGGTTTGAGGAAACTATGTGGAAGGAGGAACGTGCCCATGCTATGGCCTCTTTAGTTTTTGATAGTGGGCTGAGACATAGTTTTTTCTCAATTTGTAAAACCATGTGCACTAAACTTGCAGGGTTCCCCTCTAAGCAATGAAGGGCACATGATTGTCACACACTTTTTCCAATCATGCAGCCAAATCATAAATCCCAATATTTTGATGTAAAATGACTAATTTTTCCTTAAAATATATTTTAAACCTAAAAACTATTTCATTTTCATTATGTTTTACAGACGATTGAGTTTAGAGACCTCTTTGAATCCAAAACATATGATTTTCATTGATTCTCCATATAAACATAGATTTGAGTGTCAATAGTCTCATTCGTTTCCTACTGGTAAGTGATTATATCCTATTGGATTTTTCTTCATTTGAATTTGTATCTACTACGCTATTTAGGTGTAACCTAATATTTTCTATTTATAGGTTCTTCAACCGTTGTTCATTTTTCTTTTTATCTGAGTTGAATTGGAAGTTGATACTAGATGAGTAATCTTCTACATGCTTTAGGTAGGTAGTTTATACCTTTACCTTATGGTTTAGTTCTTCATAGATATATTTTATATTGTTCCACATTCCATACTTTCAAGTGGTTCCCCTAAATTGAATTGAATAATTGAATTGAACATATTAGAACATGTTAGAGATGTCATTTAGTTCCTTTGTGTTTAGTTGGAGATTATTTTACCAACCTAGGATACCCATGGGTTGTGTCGTTGGCTTTTAAATGTTGAACTTCCCAAGGGGTGTGTGTATGAGAATTCCTAGTTAGAGGAAGCCCAAAACTAATTTTATTAGATTAGAATGGTTGTGTATGAGATGGTTTTCCTCCTTTTCCATGTAATACATGATGTGAATTGTTTAACCATTTAAATTTGAGTTGTTATATGAGTGTGTAAACTCATAGAAATTAATTTAATTGGATGTGATTGGGTAAACCCATTAATTGTGATGGTATGAAAATAAAATTGAATTTAAAGACGAATGTTTCCATAGGACATCATGGGTGTGTTACACCATGTGTCATGATAGTGGTAGAGAATGACTTGGACCTATATGCTCCTTGGATTATGATTTTTTGGGATTACTTGGGTTTGATACCCCTTGGATCCACTAGTTGAAATAGGACCTATTCCAATGGTTTTGGCCAAAATGTTGGTATAGGTCACTAATATGAACCGATACCCATAGTTTGGCCAAAACCATTGGTATAGGTCACTTATATGGACCTATACCAATGGTTTGGACAAAATAGTTGGTATAGGTCACTAATTTGGACCTATACCAATAGTTTGGACAAAACCATTAGTATAAATCAAAAAATCAAAGAACCTATACTAAAATTTCTCAAATTTGTTGGTATAGGTCTATACCAATGGTTTTCAGAACCGTTGGTATAGGTACACATATTTTTTATGAATATTTTTTCAAATAAAATTAAATAAATAAAAATTTAAAATACTTATGAATATAAATATAAATATATATATTTATGAAATTATGTTCAAAAAGTCTTGTTTGGTTAGTGGTTAGGTCATTGGATTATAAACAGGAGGTGCTAGGATCAAAACCAATCCGAGTTTTTTTGAATTATCTATACCCACGGTTTTATGAAACTGTTGGTATATGTTTTTCATATGACCTCTACTAATGGTTTTCCAAGAACAATTGGTATAGGACTATCCCAACGCCAAACCATCCAACGGTCCTCCTAACCATTGGTATAGGCTATACCAATGGTTTGGAGACCTATGCCAACAATTCCAAACCGTTGTTATAGGGTATTTTTCAATTAATGATCTAGATTGTTTTGGATCACATTGGACATGGTCTATTGGAATGCCCCTTGGAACCTATTCTATATATAACTGTGTTTCCATCAAGATTCTATTAGGAATAAATAAGGATTCCTTGGTTCACTATACCTTGGATCCAGCCTCATGGGTTGTGACACTTTTGATTATACAATTCAACCATGGTAAATGTGAAACTTATGATTATATGACTCATCCATGGTTTTTATGAGATACATGTTATATGGTACGACCATGGTTGACATGATATATTATTCATATGATGTGGACGTGGTTCTTAATTCTGTTTATATAACTAATTCCTTGTTATAGGAGCTTGAAATTGGTTTGTAGGGAGCCTTGTGTGGTTGTACATTATCAATTGTTTGGTTACTTTCACCTTGTGTAATTTACTTTTAGTAATTTCATACCTATTATATTCTACACTCTTCCTTAGATTTTATTATAAATACAATATTATTATAGATAGTGTTGGCAGTATCCAACTAGGATTTTATCTCACACACTCTCTTATGCCATCATTGGTTACCAAGAAAGATTATATGGATCTAGGTAGGGAATGGGACAAGAGACCATATTTAGATGCTTTAATTTTTGTTATGATTAGGATTAGGAGAGTATGAAACCAAGATGAGACTCATGATGCTAACTGGGATATTTCTTTTGGCCTTTTTGGTATTATGATACATGTATTGTACTACCTGTTGTATACCTATTTTGGATGGTTTGTAGAGACATGAAATGCATCATCAGATTTTTTTATATGATTCTATTTCCATATTTTGAGTATTATTATTATTTTCTTGAGTTGTTATCCATTTCAATACTACTTCCACTATGGTAGGTTACTGGGATAGTGTTTTTGTGTCTATTCCTACTATTTATAAATTGTTGTTACTACTTTCACTATTGACTAGTACTATTTATCCACTATACTAAACTCTAGTAATGAGGGAATATTTTCCACACATACTCCCTATGCCCTCTTTGTTAGTCGAAAACCTCTAGCATTTAGGGATATGTGTTTGAGGCTATGTGGCCCACCAGCTTGGGGAACCATTTAGTGGACTCTGAGTCGGTGTTTTATATAAATTTTATGCAGATCACCATCTTAAGCCCTTGGAGTTTGACTAGGGAGACAATATTTTATTGAGAGTCTCCACAAGATGAGGATTGTAGATATTCAGTTAAAGAGGTAAGCTATCCCTGAGGTTAATTGGTCCATCCAAGATTGTATTGAGGGTTATCAAGGTTTCTTACTCAACTTACCCACACAACTAGAGCGGGTTCAGGAAATATTGTACATGTCATAGCTATGAAGATACATGCATGAACCCAAAAATGTTATTGACTGGGGTGAACTGGAAATCGAGGATGGATCCAACTTTGCGGAGCACCCGACAGTGATCGAATAATAGTAGGATATGACCCTACATATATGGACAATATCTTTGGTTCATGAGTTTTGGTAGTAAGGGAAAGTGTAGGAGAGCACTTGAGAGTAGCAGATCCAGATACATGATCAATATCCTGAGTTGTTATTTTAGTTTTGTTTTTTTGGGATGGAAATCCTGAAGGATGTAATGATGGAGAGAATAATTTTATTAAGAATTTGATATTTTTATACATATATTTCTAGATCCAATTGCTGATACAATGTGTGATTCTGAGGCCTGGTGTGTCTGAAATTAATTTTATAAAAATATTAAAGATATTTTATATTGTGAAAAAAGTTTGTTAAATAAAATGGGATAACTATTAAAATGAATCATACATCATAATTTATAGACAATGGTTGAGTATGCAACATGCTTTTTATCTTAGGCATGACCTAAAATAGGTCGGCACAAGGTGTTAGAATATCGCGACCATTTGTGGGTGTGTTTAGTTAAAATAAATAATAAACTTTATTTATTTTAATTAAATTAACCTAATAAAAATTCCTATAAACACATTTATATGTAGGATCATCTAGGTTTAGACACATAAATCCTAGGGGGATCAAGATAATTCTTCTCTTCCTTCTATTGGAGAATAAAATCCTATGACGACGGGGATATAGATTGAAGTGGATTGAAGTGCTGTGAATGAAAGGGCCACTCTCAATCATCAGCGAACACATTATTCAATGAATAAAAATCTAATATCTTGGTAGGAATCTTAAATTTTTAAATTATTCCCATTTTTATTTATATTGTTTACAAATATCAATCCCTTTCTTTGATCTGCACCAATTTTAGCCAGTTGCATGTGACCATGTACTGAAATTAATTGATTATTCAGTTTTATCACCCCAGATTATCCACATTATTGATTTTTGGATAAAAATTATTGTGAATGATGGATATTTTTTTTGTTGCCTTTTCCCTTGATTCTTCATGTTCTTTTCTGATTAGACTATGGGGCTACATTTTGACAATTTTGGGTGGTACCAAGCCCTATTAGACCCCCATATTCATGGAAGAATCGCATGAAAAAATTGGAATACCAAATTAGATATGAAATGATGGATTTATTGAGTTTATGGTGAAATTATTTTTGATCCTATATCCAAATAGGGATGTAGTGGCATAAAATGATGATTGGATGTGAGGTGGTGCTTGCAGATTCATACAAGAACAAACAAGATCCGATTTTCAGCTACTTGAAGGCCATAAATTATGACTGAAGAATAGATTCACCAATTTAGGATGAATGAAAGGCCAAATTTAAAGGGGTGAATCTAGATATGTATTCAAAATCATGGATTTGGATTTTTATAAAAAAGTTTACTACATGCCGTTTATTTTGATAAACAGATGGCATGTAGCCCCTATGATGCGACAACTAGGGTTTGAAAAAAATATAAGGATGGAACAACATGTAGACCTCCTACACATTTTGTACCTATTCCTCATGTGGATGAGCTATGTGGCGGAGCACATGGGTAGGATCTCACGTGGGAAGACATGGTTAGGGGAACACCGTTTACTGGAGTACACAGAGACAACCAAGCACACAGGCAGGACCTTGAGTGGCATGGACATGCTGTGTAGACCCCCTACATGCCGTGTAGACCAAAATGGGTAGAAATACATGTACTATAAAGGACATGACCAAAAGAAAGAGTGGGACCACCTTCCATTTAGGTCCTCTACATGACGTGTACCCCTAGTTTCCTTTTGAGGAAACTTCAATATCCTATATCTCTTTCATTTGGACTCAGATTTTGGACAGTGAGTAGCCTATCCTGAGTATATTTCCATGAAGAACACAATGATTCCACCTATTGTGTATTTTAAGATACAATGTGAGATGTTATGAGCATGAAACATATTTAGTTGGTTCTCGATGATGGTATTGATCAGGCAGAGGACCACCACAGACATTAGAGTGGAACCCCCATGACAGAGCAAGGCACAAGTCCTCTACATACAGAGTGAACCCCCTATTGAATAGGGCACATGTCCTCGATGACCAGAGTGGAACCACCTGAAAAAATAGGAAATGGATCCTTGAACTATAGTGTGGAACCCCCATCAGCTTGGGCGTGATTTAACACCCCAAGCTTCCACAGTACGTTTCCCTTTAGCTTGGGTGGTACACAACTTCGAGTTCAAACACGCCACAACCAATCAAACTAGTCATCATGAATAGAAATACCAAATTTTTGAAATTTTATAAATTTTATCTTTCAAAATGGACTTCACTTTTGGATTCAGAATATCAAAATTAGCTTAGGGCATTTTTGTTTGTATTTTTATGAAAACTTTCAATTTTTGATGAATAGTGAAAAACACTAAGTTATTGTTTAAACTAACTTTTTATTTAAATACTTATTTATTTTATTTAAATTTATTTTAGATCAAAATATATAAATAATACCTATATAAGTTCAATATAATTCATTGGATTCATTTTATAATAAGTTTAGATATATAAAAATTGTATTGAACTTTTTACTGTCTTTTACCCACCTTCTAGGAGCATTTGCAAATTTGTATAAAACTTAATTTTACCGCCTATGTGAGTTGAATTCCAAAAATCTGAGAAACATAGTTAATACCAGTAAGTAAAATGTGGTTCAATAAGATGAAAATAAGTTTCTTGGTGAATAGTAACTTTTGACTTTTATTTACCACAGTTAAAAGTAAATAGGGTAATTAAAGGTTAAAATGATATCATAATTATCCTAACACAAGTCCTAATTATATTGGATAAGTATAATTATACCAAAAACAAACTTAGGAATAAAATATGATCCCTTTTGGTTCACATGGATTAGATTATGACAATTATTATTATTTTATTTAAAGAAGAGTTAAAACCAAAGTTTAATAACTAAACCATTTTTAATATAGGGTTATACATAAGATAAATTCGACTATAAATATTAAGTATAAATATAAAAAGATTTACTAAATAATGGTATTTTATTTATAATTTTTAGACATTAAATAATTAAATTAATTTATGACACAATGATGATGCAGTAATTACCTTGTTAATGAAAGATTAAAATAATTGATATTATAAATATCCAAATAAATATAAATTGAGGAATTGAATGAATTAAACTAATTTTATAGGTTAATATGAATTTTTAGGGTTCATTAAATGATTTTTTTTTGAATTAATAATGCTGTTATAAATTCAACAAAAACAAAATACCAAATAGTGTCAAAATTGACATAAAAGAGTTTTTAAAACAAATATTATATTATTAATTGATATTAAATTCCTAAAAATATAAGGATTGGAAAAAGGGATTAAATAATATTATATATGTAATTAATGAACAACTTGTGTTTCTCTTGGAAGTTTATAATAAGTTTATTAACCATATAATATAAAAATACAAAGAGACATGGTAAATGTCAAACTATTTAACTAAGAGTTAAATCTAAAAGATAATGTAAATATAGTGACCCAAACCTATATAAAACCTATTGGTTGAGTGTTTTTAGACCCATCCTAACCTTATCCTTTAAGTAAATCGGTTTTTAGACATTAGAACCCGAAAATTATTTTATTATAAAATAATATTTCAATCTTTTCCTTAGGTTCCCCTCACCCCTCTAATAAAAGGAAGTTCCCATTCTCTCAAATTCACACCTTAAAAGCCATTTGGTTCAACCAAAAAATGCCCAAATATCCTCTCAACTGTCCTCCCTTCATCCTAGAGGCCTTCCTTTAGTCATAAATCCAACCTAAGGATCCCTTTTGATCATATCAAAAGGAATAACCTGAAGAAGAGGTAAATATTTCATCCCCTCTTTCATGTTCTTTTCTTCTTCCACTTCCTCTTTCTTCGCTGTTTCCATTCTAAAATAATAAATCCAGTATCTTATATATACTTTGATGTTATTATAAAAAATTTACAACCATATTCGTTATTATATCCATCCTATAAATGAAAAAGTCACCATACATGTGTACGTACAGATTACCGTCTCCACGTCCTGGTGTAGTTTGTTATTCAAACAATTCATCATTTGTATGGGTATAATAATGAGTATAAATGATGTAAATAATAAATATAAAATTATAATTATTCTATATATATGATATACCATCCAATTATATATGATTTTAATATCAAAAAAATGATATTGTCGCTCGTGCGTACGTACGGATTACCGTCTCCACAAACAGGATGAGATTCAATCCCCATCATATCCATTCAAGACTAATTTTAATTTGATGATTAACAATAACGTTTAAATACTTAATATCATTCTGAATATGAATAAGATACATCTTATCCATAATAAACATTACTTATGTAACAAAGCGTATTATAGAAAATGAATCAGTTAACACTTGAAACGTTGATACTACTGAAATATCATTAACAAAGCAATATTAGAAGATCATATATGATATCATATTTATGTATATAGTTCTTTTATAATTTCATAAAAAATATTTAACTATTATACAGGAGGTTAACGTACCCTCAACCAAGGAAATTTACAAGGTAAGGGTTAATTTCACAATCTCTTTATTATCTGAGGTTTTTTTACCTAAGTATCTACTGAGACCTCTTTATCATCCACATCCGTGTTTTCTTAAAAAAAGGTATTTAAAAGAATTTTTACTATTTACTAGAAATTGTGTTAAAGTAATTTATAGCCTTATTTTACCTTACATGTTTTGAAAGGAATCTTTCCGTCATTTTCCAAACAAGTTACTTTATGACCTTTTCGACAAAATTATGGTAAGAATGTTTTTTTAACTTATACCGCGGGTGGGGATATTTTCCACCATTATAACATCATCAAAGATTCCCTTACAAGCTTAAAATAATATTTTCAAAATAAATATTTTATTTTATAATTATATGAATTTTAAATGATTTCAAAATAGAAATAGATATTTCTCTAAAAAAAAGTTTTGATTTTATCTATGTCAACATCCTTTGATGGACTTTAAGCCTATTTGAAGTTGATTTATTATGATACAAAACTTATGTATTGTATTGAAGGTTTTGTGATATGATTGACTGTGGATGTGTTATTTTTACACCATTCATGGTTTATGGATAAAGTATTGACATTTAGTATGCTAGTTTTAATACGAATGTTTATGTTGTGTTTAAACCTTTTCATATGAGGAATGCATTCGACTTAGTATGTGACGGGTGGATCCTGCTATAGCTCCTCGATGCATAGATATATCTCCTGAGAAAAACTATTGTCTTGGCACAAGGCCTTGAAAAATTTTTATTGGTAGTCTTGGCACAAGGCCTTGACTATGTGGTTATGAAGTCTGGCATTATGCATTCCATTATTATGAAAGTGGCTATTGATATTGCATGTGATTATTAGAGTAGTATAATATCCATGTGAATAAGTAAATGGAATTATTTTATTTTATATTTTCCATATTATTCTGAATTTCAAGTTTAAAAGGATTTTATTTTAGTCTTATACATTGCCTTAAATGTTTATGATTATTTATGAAAGT
Source organism: Viscum album (assembly GCA_963277665.1). Lineage (NCBI taxonomy): Eukaryota > Viridiplantae > Streptophyta > Magnoliopsida > Santalales > Viscaceae > Viscum > Viscum album. The sequence goes on along the minus strand of OY728135.1, from coordinate 1,820,679,762 downwards.
TTCTTCTATATTGTTATCCTTACTAAGCATGTAAGATCACCCCTTTATATGTTTTATTTTTCCCAGGATGTGAAGAAGTATATTATGAATGACCTATATGGATAGTCTAAGGTATATCAGTTTGGACTATGGAGACTATGTTGTTTTAGTTTTTCATTTTATTATGTAATGTAAAACTTATGAATGTATCTAGTATTTCAAAGGTTACTAAACTAATTGGCCTTTTGATACTTGATCTTTTGTGATCATGCCAATATTATGTAATAATTCACCGAATCTAGGTAAATAGGGTCGGGGCGTTATAGTTGGTATCAGAGGAAGTTTAGTACAATCCTTGGAAACTAGATTTAGAACAACTCTAATTAGAGAACACTACCCTAAGATAGAATTTGAGGATTAGTATAGAAGAAATTCTAGAATTTTGGTATTTTTGGGATTTTGTGAGTTTTCCAAGAAATAAATCTTTGTCTAGATACGATCAAGTAGAGGTGGCTCTATAACATATGTACCAAGGGGTAAAACCTAAAAACACAACTTTGAGCTAGACTCGAACAGGAACTGGTGCCCAACAACGGGCCTTACTACACTCATGGTTACGACACTCCCGGGGGACATGCTTAGGATAATTCTCATTTTCTTTACAAACCATTATGAATGGTTTATGAGTTTATACCTCCTCAAAGATTTTTTTTATGATTATGGATTATATCCATAAATTGTTCAATTTATGTTAAGTGTTTTACAAGTTTGGAATTATGTATTACAATTCATAAACTAATATAGTGTATGCCATTATGTAGAAATGGCACCTAGGGGAAGGAATGGAAACCTTATCAATGCACATAATCCATTTAGGGATTTCCCTCCTAATCAAGATAATTATAGTGGAGATGGTGATGCAAATAGTGCTGATCAGCTTATCAATATACTGGGACAACTCACTCAGGTTATGAATAATAACCTTACCCGTATGGATCACCCTAATCCAAAACATATAGGATCAATGTTAGACATATTCATGAGGTAAAAACCACCAACATTAAATGGGAGTACAGATCCATTGGTAGTTGAGAAATGGAAAAATTACTTAGAGAAAATATTTCACGCTTTGGGGAGTAGTGAAAGGTAAAAAGATTTTATGACAGTTTATCGCCTCACGAAAGATGAAGATAAATGGTGGTCATTGATTCAAAACACAAAGATAGATGATCAAGTATCAAATAAGGAATGGAGGGAGTTTAAAGATATTATCTTAGAAAAATATCTTCCTCATAACCATTGAGCGGATATTGAAAGGAAATTTTTGAGTCTGAGACAAAAGGAGGATGAGAATGTCTTAAAATACGAGGCTAACTTTAAAAGTTTTGTAAGGAATGATGTATATTATATACATAACCCAAGAAGTAAGATTGATCATTTATTTGATGGGTTAAAACCATTTAGCCATCGATCATTAGTCTCATAATCCTTCTCATCATACGAAGATATTTTGTCATGTGCTATCAAGACAGAAAAGTAATTATTTAAGTCTTACAACTTAAAAGCAAAGAAAGAGAAGAAGAGATCTGTTGAACACTCTAGAAATGAAAATAAGGGGAATAAGAGAAAAGTGTAATATCCATCCTACTGTAAATGTGGAAATAAACACCCCGGTACTTTCCTGAAGGGAATGAGAGTCTGTTACAAATGTGGTGAAAAAGGACACCAAACTCGTGATTGCAAGGGGAAGAAAAAGGCTGTCAATGTTTAATGCTACAATTGTAGGGAAAGGGGGAATTATGAAAATAAATGTCATAAGGGATAATAAAACTTACCTAAGAAAAGGCCAAGGGATCAAGTTCAAGCTTATGTGATAACTACTGTTGAGGTTGATGCTCCGAAAGACGTGGTGGCAGATAATTTAATGGTTTCCTCAAGTTTAGCCAATGCTATTTGATTCTGGATCATTGCATTATTTCATATCTTCAAAGTTTTTTAAGAAAATTAGATATTTTTAATTTTATTTAACAAGGCAGTTGTCAGTCAAAACTCCTAAGGGGAGTATCATTGCAACAATGTTTTGGGAATTAGCCCCCATTAAGGCATATAAACGATATTTATTTGCAGATTTAATCGTTATACCCATGATTGGATTTGATATAATCCTTGGTATGGATTGAATTCCGGGCCATGATGTGAAAATTTATTGTAAGAAGAAGGAGGTTACAATTCTTGATAATGAAATGGAGTACCTTATCTTTAGATCAGAAATGTTACCATCTAATTCTTATCTAGATCCACCCCCAGTAGCTCTACTAAATTCAATCATTGGGTAGGATGAGAATGAAATAATTATGGGGAGGAAAAGACTATTCTAATAGAGGATGTATCTATTATGTAAGAATATATTGATGTGTTTCCAAAGGATTTACTTGGACATCGTCCTGAATGAGAACTTGAGTTTTTATTGATTTAATTCCTGGTTCAAGGCCCATATCAAAGACCCCTTATAGAATGTCCACTTTGGAATTAGTGGAACAAAAGAAACAACTAGAGGAATTGATTAATAGGGGATTTATTCACCATAGTGTTTATCCATGGGGAGACCCTATCCTTTTTGTTAAGAAGAAAGACATATCTATGAGGTTGTGCATTGACTACAGGGAGATCAATGCTATAACAATAAAGAACAAGTATCCCTTACCTCACATTGATTCGACCAACTTCATGGAGCTCAATATTCTTAAAACATTGACATTCGATCTAGATATCATCAGTTGTGTGTGAAGAAAAAATACATTCCGAAAACAGCATTTCGAACCAGGTACGAGAATTACGAGTTTACAGTAATGCCTTTTGGATTAACTAATGCACCCATTTTCTTCACAGATCTAATGAATAGAGTTTTCAAGGAATATATTTATGAATTTTTAGTGGTATTTATTGATGATATCTTGGTATACTCCAAAATCTATGAAGATCATGAAAATCACGTGCGCATTATTCTAAAGACTATTAGAAGAAATGAATTATATGTGAAATTTAGCAATTGTGAATTCTGGCTTCAACAAATTTCTTTTATTGTCCATATTGTCTCTAAGGATGAAATCTATGTTGATCCTTCAAAGACCAAGGCAATACAATAATTTCCATCACTAATGAGTATAACTGAGGTATGTAGTTTTATTGGTTTAGCAGGTTATTATCGACATTTCATCCAGAATTTTTCCCGGTTGGCTAACTCGTTAAAAAATCTCACACGTAAAGGGGTAAAATTTGTTTGGACGAAAGATTATAAAGAATGTTTTGAGGAACTAAAGATAAGATTAGTCAATGATCCTATCTTGAATCTACCATTAGGGAACAATGGGTTTATTATCTAGAGTGATGCTTCAAAGAAAGGACTTGGTTGTGTCCTTATGCAAAATTATAGAGTTATTGCCTATGCATCAAAACAGCTAAAAATTCATGAGAAAAACTATCCCACTCATGATATTGAGTTAGCAGCTATAATCTTTTATTTGAAGATATAGAGACATTATCTCTATGGTGAAAAATATGAGATATATACCAATCACAAGAGTTTGAAGTATATATTTATCACAGAAAGAACTCAACATGAGGAAAAGGATATGGCTTGAAATACTCAAGGATTATGATTTCACAATACACTACCACCCCGGGGAAGGAAAATAACATGGAATATGCTGTGACCAGAAAGTATCATGAAGTTTTGAACAAGATGAGAGTTGAAAGGGATCCTATTTTCATGGATCTAGTGAAAATGGATATGGGAATAATCATGGAAGGTGAAACATCAATACTTTTTCAAATGGTTGCCAAACCATCTTTACTAGAATGGACAAAAAGTTCTCAGGCTAATGATGAGGAGTTTCAAAAGAAAATTAAAGTTGTGAATGATGGGAGATTGATCGACTTCATATATAAAGATGATATTTTGAAATTTGGGAAGAGACTTTGTGTTCCCAATATACCTGATCTAAAAAGGGAATTTTAGATGATGATCATAGCTCCAAATTCTCTATACACCTTGGTAGCACCAAGATGTATAGATATTTGAAGGAATATTTTTGGTGGGACAACATAAAGAGGGAGATTGCTGATTTTGTGTCAAGATGTATAGTTTTTCAATAAGTAAAAGCTGGAAGGAAACAACCTGGAGGCTTCATGAAACCTATTCACATACCTGAGTAGAAATGGGATGATATTATGATGGACTTTGTCATGGGGCTACCAAAGACACCTAGAAGTAATGATGCAATATGGTTCATTGTTGATCAGCTTACCAAGTCAGTACATTTTCTTGCTATAAGATAAGATTTACCACTTGAACGTATGAAAATACTATATATTAATGAAGCTGTAAGACTTAATGGAGTACCCCAATTTATTGTTTTGATCATAATCCCCATTTTACATCATGATTCTAGAAAAGTCTTCAAAAGGTCATAGATACTGAACTTCATTTGAGCATTGCCTACCACCCTCAAACCGATGGACAATTAGAATAGACTATTCAAACCTTAGAAGATATGTTTAGATCTTGATCACATGACTTTCAAGGTACATGGGATCAATATTTACTTATGGTAGAGTTTTACTATAACAATAGCTTCCATTCAAGTATTTAGATGGCACCATATGAAGTATTATAGGGAAAGGAATGTTGCACACCAACTTGTTGGGATGATGCTGGTGAAAGAAAACTCATAAGCCCAGATTATGTTGAGGAAATGATGGAAAAGGTGAAGGTTATCCAAACCCATATCAAAGTAGCTCAAAGTAGGCAGAAGAGCTATACTGATAACCGAAGGAAGGATTTCGAATTTTAGGTAGGAGATCATATTTTCTTGAAGGTATCTCCATGGAAGGGAGTTATAAGATTTGCTAAGAAGGGTAAATTGAATCCCAAGTACACCATACCTTTCAAAGTTCTAGAAAAAATTTGGGTTGTAGCTTACCGTTTGGAAATGCCGCCAAGTCTCTCCAAAGTTCATGATGTGTTCTACGTATCACTGTTGAGAAAATATATGCATGACCCAACGCATGTACTCACCTATGAGGAAATTGAACTGGAACCTAATATGTCTTATTGTGAAGAGCCTATCAAAATTCTTAATACCAGAGAACAAGTGCTCAGAAACCGGACGACTCGTCTGGTAAAAGTTCTATGGAGAAACCATAAGATAGAAGAGGCAACGTGGGAACCCGAGGAACTTATGATGAAGAAACACCCGAATATTTTTATGTAGTAATATTCTATAAATTTTGAGGATGAAATTATTTTAATGAGGGGATAATGTAACACCCCAAGCTACCACGGTACATTACCCTTTAGCTTGTGTTGTACGCAACTTCGAGTTCAAACACACCACAGTCAATCAAACTAGCTGTTATGAATAGTAATAACCACTTTTTGAAATTTTATAAATTTTATCGTTCAAAATGGACTTCATTTTTGGATTTGTAATATCAAAATTATCTTAGGGTAAATTTTTTGTATTTTTCTGAAAAATTTCAAATTTTGATGAATAGTGAAAACACTGAGTTATTATTTTAAACCAACTTTTTATTTAAATAATTATTTATTTTATTTAAATTTATTTTAGGTCAAAATAGATACATAATACCTATATAATTTCAATGTAATTTATTGGAGTCATTTTATAATGAGTTTACATATATAAAAAATTTATTGAACTTTTTACCGTCTTTTACCCACCTCCTAGGAGCATTTGAAAATTTGTATAAAACATAATTTTACCACTTATGTGAGTTGAATTTAAAAATTATGAGAATCACGGTTAATATCAGTAAGTAAAATTTTCTTCAATAAGATGAAAATAATTTTTTTTGTGAATAGTAACTTTTGACTTTTATTTACCACGATTAAAAGTAATTAGGGTAATTAAGGGTAAAAATGATATCATAAATACCCTAACACATGTCCTAATTCTATTGGATAAGTATAATTCTTCCAAAAACAACCTTATGAATAAAATATGATCCCTTTTGGTCCACTTAGATTAGATTAAGACATTTATTATTATTTTATTTAAAGAAGAGTTAAAATAGTTAAAATCAAAGTTTAATAACTAAACCATTTTTAATATAGGGTTATACATAAGATAAATTTGACTATAAATATTAATTAGAAGGATAAAAATATTTCCTAAATAATGGTATTTTATTTATAATTTTTATACATTAAATAATCAAATTTATTTATGATACAATGATGATGCAGTAATTACCTTATTAATGAAAGATTAAAATAATTGATATTATAAATATCTAAATAAATATAATTTGAGACTTTTAATGAATTAAACTAATTTTATAGGTTAATATGACATGTTAGGGTAGATTAAACGAATTTTTTTCGAATTAATAATTCTATTATGAATTTAATAAAAACAAAAAACAAAATAGTGTCAAAATTGACATGAAACGGTTTTTAAAACAAATATTATATTATTAATTGATATTCTATTTCTAAAAATCTATGGTTAAGACAATGGGCTTAAATAATATTATATATGTCATTAATGAACCACTTTATATTCTCTTGGAAGTTTATAGTATGTTTATTAATAACATAATATAAAAATACAAAGAGACATGGTAAATGTCAAACTATTTAACTAAGAGTTAAATCTAAAAGTTAAGGTAAATATAGTAACCCAAACCTATATAAAACCTATTGGTTGAGTGGTTTTAGAACCATACCAAACGTATCTTTGAAATAAATCATTTCTAAGCCATTATAAATCGAAAATTATTTTATTATAAAATAATATTTCAATCTTTTCCTAAGGTTCCCCTCACCACTCTTATAAAAGGGCACTTCCCCTTCTCTCAAATTCACAACTTCAAATCCATTTGGATCGGCCAAACCCTACCAAAATATCCTCTAAAATGTCCTAAATTCATCTTAGAGGCCTTAATTTAGTCCAAAAGCCATCCTAAGGAGCCCTTTTGATCAAATAAAAAGGAAGAACCCGATGAAGATGTAAATATTTTATCACCTCTTTCAAGTTCTTTTCTTTTACCACTTCCTCTTTATTTGTTGTTTACATTATAAAATAATAAATCCAGTATATTATATATACTATTATGTTATTATAAAAATGGTACAACCATATTCATTATTTTATCCATCTTATAAATGACAAATTCACCACAAGTGCGTACGTACGGATTACCGTCTCCACATCGTGGTATAGTTTGTTATTCAAACACTTCATCATTTGGATGGGTATAATAATGAGTATAAATTATGTAAATGATAAATATAACATGATAATTATTCTTTATATATGATATAACATCAAATTATATATTATTTTAATATCAATAGAATGATATTGTCGCTCGTGCATACGTATGGATTACCGTCTCCACGAACACGATGAGATTCATTCCCCATCGTATCAATTCAAGCCTAATTTTCATTTGATGATTAAAAATAATTTTTAAAGACTTAATATAATTTTAAATATAAAAAATATACATTCTATACATATCAAACATTACTTACGTAACAAATCATATAAAGGAAAACGAATCAGTTAACACCCGAAATGATGATACTACTGAAATAACTTTAACAAAGAAATATTAGAAGATCATATGTGATATCATATTTATGTATATAGTTATTTTATAATTTAATAACAATTATTTAACTATTATACATGAGGTTAATATTCCTTTTACCAAGTAAAAGTACAAGGTAAGGTTTAATTTCACAATCTCTTTATAATCCGAGGTTGTTTTTACGTAAGTATCTACTAGGACCTCTTTATCATCCAAATATGTGTTTTCTTACAAAAATGTATTTCAAAACATTTTTACTATTTAATAGAAAATGTTTTAAAGTCATTTATACCATTATTTGGCCTTATATTTTTTTTAAAGGAATCTTTTCGTCATTTTTGAACTAAGGTACTTTATGACCTTTTCGACAAAATTAAGGTAAGAATGTTTTTTTAACTTATATGGCGGGTGCGGCTATTTTCTGATGTTATAACATCGTCAAAGCTTCCCTTAGAAGCTTATAAAAATATTTTCAAAATTAATGTTTTCTTTTATAATTATATTACTTTTAAATGATTTCAAAATAGAAATAGATATTTCTCTAAAAAAGTTTTGATTTCATCTATGTCAACATCCTTTGATGGATTTTAATCCTCTTTGAAATTGATTTATTATTATACGAAACTTCTATATTGTATTGAAGGTTTTGTGATATTTTTGAATGTGGATGTATTGTTTTTACACCATTCATGTTTTATGGATAAAGTTTTGACATTTCATATGCTAGTTTTAGTACGAATATTTATGTTATGTTTAAACCTTTTCATATGAGGAATGAATTGGACATAGTAAGTGATGGGTGGAGCCCAATATATCTCCTCAATGCATCCATAGGTCTCATGAGACAAACTAGTGTCTTGGCACAAGGCCTTTAAAAAATATTATTTGTAGTCTTGGCACAAGGCATTGACTATGTGGTTATGAAGTCTGGAATTATTTATTCCATCATTATGAAAGTGGATATTGATATTGCATGTGATTATTATACTAGTAGAATATCCATGTGAATAAGTAAATGTAAGTATTTGATTTTATATTTTACATATTATATTGAATTTCAAGTTTAAAAGGCTTTTGTTTTAGTCTTATACATTGACTTAAATGTTTATGCTTATTTATGAAAGTTTCTACTATATTGTTATCCTTACTGAGCATCTGAGCTTACCCCTTTCTATGTTTTATATTTCTTAGGATGCAAAGAAGAATATTATGATTGACCTACAGGGATTGTATAAGGGATATAAGTGTGGCCTATGGAGACTATGTTGTTGAAGTTTTTCATTTTATTATGCAATGTAAAACTTATGAATGTATCTAGTATTTCAAAGGCTACTAAACTAATCAGTCTTTTTAGACTTTATCTTTTGTGATCATTCCAATATTATGTAATAATGCACTTAATCTGGGTAACTAGGGTTGGGGTGTTACACGTGAGTCCTTGACCTACTGAGTGGAACCCAAATCAGATAGGGCGTAGGTATTCGATGACCAGAGTGGAACCCCTTGATGCACCAGGGCATGAGTCCTTGACCTATAGAGTGGAACCCCCATTATCTTGGGAATGAGTCCTCTACCTATCAAGTGGAAACCCTATTAGATAGGGTGTGAGTCCTTGATGACCAGATTAGAACCCCCCTAACGCACTAGGGTATAGGTCATCAACCTATAGAGCGGAACCCCCTGATGCATCAGGGCGCGAGTCCTCTATGAATATTTTTTGATTGGTACCCCCATGATTCACTAGGGTGTGGGTCCTCTTCTTGGGGTTTTTACCCCATCGACCATGAGAAACCATGGTGAGGTGTGGTCCTCCACTCGATTACTTCTAGATAAATGTGGGAGATGTTTGAAATTGACAATAGACTTTTGGAACTGATGAAAAATATTTACTATGTTGGTTTATGAGATAGAAATACCCTTTTCTCTCATTTGGGTTTCTTTTACTTGAGAATATATATATATATATATATTTGTATTTATTTTGATATATTTTGTTACTATCTTTCTATGTGTGGTAAAACATGATGTGCAATCCACCTAAATGATGTGTTGAGCTCACTACGGTTGGATAAGCTACCTTTCTTTCTTTGGGTTGAGTTGTTCACTATTTACTATATATCTATATCTTTTGTGTCACTTAATTCTCCCCCTTCAGCTTTTGGGGTGTCCTAATGGGTATGTATATACATACCACTGCATGGGTATTTCCCACATGTGTTGTGTCTTATGCATATGAAATTCAGTTTGATGATGATTATAGAGGAGCTTAGGGATAATTGATGCATTATACCATGTATGGTGGTCATAGATTAGATATCAGGATCTAGGATATCTCAACATTTAAATTTTTAGTTTTTTCATGTTTAGAAATATTTCTGGTTGGACATATATTGTTCCCCTTTACTTTAATTTTTTATTATAGTACTCTTTTACACCTTAGAGGTTTTTCATGCTTGGTTTATATTCTAGATATTACATCTATTTATTCTTTTCCTCTAAAATTTTTCATTGATTTGGTTGTGTGTCTACGTATAGGTAAATTAGGTAATGGCCTCACATTTAGGATATGCCTTTCAATGCTTGTCACCACCCCCTGGACTATGGAGGTGGTCTTGGGATAGTTTCATCTTGATCCATAGTTATGTTTAGGTCATGATAAGTCATAGGAGTAAGGAATCGTCAATAATAAATCATGATCCATGACAATATATCATAATAATATGAAATAAATTTTTAGAATACATAAAAGTATTGAAAATCATTTCCTTAGTCATGGATAACTTTTAAGATCATCATAACATAGTAGATAGAGTCTCATAGTAGATTGGATTCACTCATTATCCCCATAGACATAGTGGATATATTTCCCTAATGGATTGGGTATACTCCTCATTCCCTTTCATATTATTTAATGAGATTTAAATCTTTACCAAATTCATTAGATTGATATATAATTTCTATCTAATCAAAAAATGAAAATTATGTGTATGTGTGTCACAAGATCTCAAAAACATTAATCATTTCACCATAGCTTAATTAACCCATGGTAACAAAACAGGTTTCTTGAAAACATCCTTAAATCCTCAATGTCATAAGGCATACATAGAAATAAAATGGATGATATCATAATCGAATATCCTGGTGAAGCATAAAAACTAATAAAGGATGTATATATAGATGAAGAATATTTTTTATAAATTTATTAGAAAATTTCTTTGAAAAATAAGAGGAAGTATCATTTTCTTCTTGTAATTTTTTTAGAAACAAAAAATATATAGAAAATTAAGAATATAATTTTATTTAAAAAACCATGGAAACTTTTAAATCAATATTTATAACAAATAATGGTCATGACTATGGGAAAATACCATCAAATGGTAAATATTTAAAAAAAATCTTTTCACACTGTTATAAAGAAAGTCAAAATTAACTCATTTGAAATAAGTTAAAAAGGTTAAATTTTAAACATTTTAAAAAATTAAAATATAGTTGAAAATGAAATTAAAAAATAATTTTATTATATTTAATAACATTATTGAAAAATAATAAAGAACATGGATATAGAAGAAAAATATTTCTGACGTAAAGGAAAAAATAAGGTCAGTTTTTCTTAAAAACATTCTTTTTTGTATTTTTGAGTACGAAAGAGGGGGAAATGGAATTAATACTTGAAAAACTTATAAATAAAATATTTATAATATAATATATGGGGTTTATATTATAAATAACATACAATTTCCCCTAATGAAAAGTGAAACAAAAATAATCTTTATAAAAATTGAGAATTCCACATAAACCCTTACCTCAAGTCCTAAATTTCTTCATACATATTCTAAAATAAGGTATAAAAAATTTATAATTATTATAAATTTTTACCAAAACCATATACATATTTATATTAATATATATCATTACCTTATAATTTCTAATAACCCATTTATTAACAATTATTCATTAAAATCAATTTTAGGGTGTCAATTGTTCTATTTTCCATGCATGTTTTGATATGGCAATTTTGGTCCTTATAGCATGCTCATAGATTCATCATCTCCTCAATATTAATAATTTCATAAATATCATATTTATTTATTTTATTTACTTTTATAACCAACCATGTACGTAATGAAAAATGGAATACATCACTTTGTGGAGGTGGTATACTACACGTACACATGAGAAATGTTTCATTTTTCAATGAATGTAAAGAAAGGAAGGTAAATAATAATTTAACTTTTAAAAAGTATAATTATTTTATAAATATAATATATATTCATTAAATATATCTTTATAACCATCCATGTGATATTGTGATGAAAAATGAAATACATCACTTCATAGAGGTGGTCATCCCCACATACGCTTGAGCAACACTTTCATTTTCCATTGGATAGTTAAGAAGTCAATTATGGTTGTTAAATCATAAAAATAAAATTTTAGTATATTTATATTACTGATTTTATCATATTATTATGGATATAATAGATCCATATGAGGTGGTAGAAGAAATAAACTTGAAAGAACTCAGTTAAGATGACCACCTCCCCCATTGGTATACATTTTTCGATCACACCTTAAGCCTTATTAGGTTGATATTTTGGGAATAAAATAACCTCTAGAATGTGGTAAAGATATTTGTTATGTGATTCTTTAATATATTATTTTATTTAAGGTTCTCAAAGTGCCTGAATAAGTGGGAAGATGAGGTGCCTTTTTATAAGTTAGAAGGGTATCATTCTTGTAAATATTATGAACTTTTCAATATAATATTTTTTTTTAAAAGGTTGGGGTCGAAGCCTCATTTTATTATTAATGTAAAGCAAAGACCTCTTTTAACTGGGTAAAGGGAGACTCATTACATATCCCTAAGGCCCAGTGGGTTTATAGCCCATTACATAGCCCGTAGGCCCAATTTTTTGGCCTAAGGACCATTCTGTAAATAGTAACCCGGCTGATACAGTGTTCGCCGCTACTACAGTACCCTGCCGCCGCTACAGTACCCTATCGCCACTACAGTACCGCTACAGTACCTACACCCCATGGGTTTTGAACCCCTATTTTTCATGTAGGATTACGGGGTGCTTACCACTAAGGTGAGTGTGGATGAAATAAACCCAATTAATCAAAAAAGTTTAAGTGATATCTTGAAGGATCATCCTTTTATTTTTACCCTTTTATAACATTTAATCATTAACTGAGGTGATAAACATTTTACCACAATAAATTATTTTATTGACCAATAATGAAATTGATATTATAACCAAAATTGGAAATTTTAATTATAAATATGGATTTTTAACTAATTCCGTTTATAAAGGTGGTAGAAATTAATTCTCATATTACCACACAAAACGGGTAAAAATAATTTATCGAAAAAATGTATTTTTGAAGCATAAAATTAATTTATTATTATTCCTTTCATATTAATAACCATTATATAAATGTTAATTTATTTTATTGGATATATTGTCTACACATTTTATTAGATTCACTTGTCCATATAGATTAATTTAATTTATTAAGATAAAAATACACTGTGCATAATGAGAACATGGAAATAAATCATCATGAAGAATAAAATTCTTGACAGTGAGAAAATGAATTCACCTGGGAAATGTTAAAGAAAAATAATATGTATATAGTTTTGTAAGAAAGTAAAAAAAAGACCCATAGAAGAAATATAAGAAGTAATACTTTTTAATATTTTATAAATAAATTTAAAATCTTTATATAATAACCTCAATAGATCATTGAAGTAATGATAACACATTTCATAAAACAATATAATGATTATGTAAATGATGGATAAAAATTCCCAAATGAAAAAAAATACAAATTCGGTTTCACTTATAGACAACCTTTTGGTTGATTTATGAACCAAAGGTAAGAAAAATGTTAAGGAGATAGGTAAAACATAGAAATAAACATATTATAATAAAATATATAGGTTTTAATATAGAAAAAACGAAAAATTTCCTTATATAGGAGCTTAGATATAATAATTTTCAAATTCAAAGTGAGATTAGAAAAGAAACCGTTATGAATTTTAATATATGGATAAGAATAAAATGAAAGGTAGAACATGATTTGGAACTTAAAATACCATATTAAAATATATAATCATGATATAATATATAAAATAGGTAGTATATACACCATATAAAATAACATAGGTTCATAGTATAAAACATGCCTCAAAGAAGGAAAAGGTAGAAAAAACTTTTATCTTGAATATTCGTTTAGTAAATCAAGCTATAAACTCCTTTATAATAAAATAATACTCATTAATAATTTATTTAATAACCTTATTCATTTTTATTTCCTTTTATATTAATATTTTATATCCATTTACTACCTGTTTAATACTTATTTTTAGTTAATATTGATCATCAGTGTTAATAGTTTTAACAGCTCTATTTCTATTTCAGTATAATAGTCTTGGTTATCGTTCCTTTTTTATGAGTTCATAATCTCCATAATATTCATGTTAATAGAATTAAAATTTTATAATGATTTATTAATTTCTGGTTTCATTCCATGGGAGTTTTGAGCATGGTTCTCCAAAGTGAAATCCATAACGCAATTGTTTCAGTATTTTTTAACAATTAAAATATGTTATATAAATAATGGGTTAAATATTATCATTATAATTCCAAAAATAAAATAAATATTTAATTATTAATATCATATTATACTAGTAATTGTGTCTTGATAACCATCCATGATAAAAATTTATATCATCATTCATGTAGGTGGTTAAATCGACCTGAATAAGAACATGATATAATTAATGGATGAGTACGAATATGAAGTGATTTTATTAAAATATCATCATTATATAATAATAATGGTATTTTTTATATTTTATTAAATAGATAAATAATTATTGATAATATGTGGATGAAGAAGATAAATGAAAATTAATGATAAGAAGTTATTTCATATAAAGAAGAAATTATATCTCCTCATAGAAGCCTTCTTGGTTTTGAAAGAATTAGTGAATTTTACTGACATGAGAATAAAACCAACAAGGGAGAAGATTATTAGGGAATAAAATATGGTGAATTAGATCTAGGAATTAAAAATTTAGGTGTGTATTGGAAAGTGTTGTAGAGGGGTCATTTTTTATAATTCAGGGGGTGGCATTTTTTTGTAAATACTTATTTATTAATATAAAAGGAATTTAACATTAAATTAAAATTGATCTAGAATTGAAAATTAAGAGAAATAATATGGGTTTGGTTGATATTATTCTCATGAAATGTTTTATAAATAATTTTTTGTGATGTTTTGTGACACTTATCCCCTAATTTAACATTTTTCTCTTATTTTAGTCTTTACCGTGGTGACTAACTTTTACCTTGGTAACTTAATTTTATGAAAAAAGATAAAATTGAACTTATTACCTAATTTTGATATAAATATTTAAAATATTAGATCCATATTATTATATTTAATTTATAAAAGTAATAAAAATTAATTTTAATATAAGTATACATAACACAACAAAAATAGCTTTTAGAAAACATGTACTTTTAAGAATAAAAATGAATTTATAATTATTTTATACAAAGATAATGAATAGTATTGATTTCCATGATATTTATTGGTTTATAATTAATTAAAGGAGGTTTTATATTTTCCAAACATGCCAAAATATAATTTCATATTATAAATACTTAATTAAAAGAAAATAACCAAAAACATTTTTTTATTAGATTAAAATATTACCTAGGATTCAAAATTTCAAAAATTTATTTCTAAATTTATTATAATAAATTTAAATACATTATTTTACTCCTAAAATATATTTTTAGTCTATAAAAAGGTTACATAAAATTTTAAGTCATATTTATATCATGATGATTTCATAAAAGTTATGATATTATAAATCTATATTTTCTCTATTCACCAAAAATTAATATTTTCAAAAAAATCTAAAAAAATTATCCTAAGATATTATTTATATTTTGAATCCAAAAATTAATTTTA
Organism: Viscum album; assembly: GCA_963277665.1. Classification (NCBI taxonomy): domain Eukaryota; kingdom Viridiplantae; phylum Streptophyta; class Magnoliopsida; order Santalales; family Viscaceae; genus Viscum; species Viscum album. The sequence goes on along the minus strand of OY728135.1, from coordinate 1,820,664,174 downwards.
TTTTATTAAATTCAAAATCACTAATTTTTTAAAATAACTTTTAAAATAAAAAATATAATATAATAAAAAATTATTTTTATTAAAAACAATTTATAAAACTTTATGTGTTATTAATATTATTTCATATCAATTATTCATTAAATAGATGTTAACATATTTATTATATTAATTTTTTTATTATAATTATACTTTAAATATGATCAATTTAATTTAAGATAAAAATGCAGAACACTTTTGAAACAATTCTTATAAAAATATCACCTTTTAACATTAAATGAATTTAATCACATAACATTAAAATTTATTATTTATCTTCTAACCATTAAATTTCTATCAATTAATTTTATTTCTAACACATCAAATAATTATTAAAAATAATAATATATAAGGAATTAAAATTCATTTTTTATAATAAAGCATTTTAATTAATTAATATTATTTATTTACATAATGTTTTAATCTAATTTTAATTTTTCTTAATGATATTTTATATTTTATTCTCATAGTGTATTAATTTTTATCTTTCATTGTAATAAAATATATCCTAGTTCATTTTAGTTTGGTGTTTTGTGTGGTATAAGTTAGTCAACATAGTTATTATTTAAAGGAAAAATATATACTAAAATCCCAGGCGGTTGGTTTCTACCCCTTAAATAAATTTTGTCCTCGCAATTCCAATTTAGCACATTGATGAAAATATATCTGTAAATTTCTAACATATTCACAACTCATGATATAATTTTAAATGAGAAATAAGCCTCACTATCTTGAGTAATAATAGTAAACTCATATAATAGGCATATATTTTTATTTCCATTAATCTCATCCATTTATGTTAAATATTCCTCCTTATTTGGACATATGAGATAAGAGTATCTATAAAAATACATTTCATAACTTAATTTTTATAATATATTTCCAAAAAAATACTAAAACAAAAATGGTTATAGAGAATAATGATAATATCTTATAAAATAAATTTAATCCATCATATGAATGTGAAATATTAATCCTAATATGTGTTATCCTAGGAAACCTTCACTTCAACATATGAAACTTTAGTTTCAACTATGAAATAATTGGATCAAAATATTATGCTTTAATTAAAACCTAGGTTTCCATAAGTTTCACCCTCTTAATATCAATAACCGAAACCCTAGAAATAACCGAACCCAAATTTATCTAGATCTTTCCCACTAAATTCTAAACCCAAAATTCATGGAAAACTTTTCACCCAAAATTCAAATGAACCTTTATCCCCAAATAAAAAAATCACATACTAATAAATATATATGTTATTCAAATATACTCCCCAAAATATATTAACCTTCTTTAACATAATCTGAATCACCTTCTTACTAAATCATTTTTCAACCCCCAATGTTATATATATTGCTAAAATTATATTTTAGAAATTAATTAACCCATTGTATGAATTATCCATAATTACCACAACATCAATAATATACAAACCAAAAGTGTTATCTATAATTCTATCATATATTATTGCTAAAATATAATAAAAATATCCCGAAATATCATTAATCTCCTTAAAATACAGACACATAAAACCTAAAAAAGTATTTATGAATTTAAAATTATGATAAAAATTAAACTTATTAACCTATTATGGTATCCAAAACACTTAAATTATCCTCATATGATAATATCCTATCCTCTAAAGTTATCAAAACCCTGCTATGATGCTAACTGAGATGCCCAAGACCTACGCTCTTGTACCTGATGGTAGAAACATATTCTTCACAAACTAGATTTTATACCAACTAAAGCAACCCAAAATTAACCATCCATAATTAAAATTTCAATAATGAATAATGATTCACTTTAATACCATATAACTTTTAGGTTTATAGTTTTAGAGAATTATGAAAAAACCATGTATAAGAAAACTCATATCTTTTCCCACCAAATGGGTATTTCCCACTAAAAAATAGTTCATTATGTTACAATATTTCTTCAATCTCTCCCATAAAAATTCACCACAAATTATACCCTTCTAGACACTATATTCACGATATTCTTCTTTATGACCTGAAAAAATAGAAATATAAGAAGGGTGAGATAAAATCCTTAGTAATGGATATCATGTTGAAGTTAATTCCCTATGATCGAATATCTCAGTATATGATTACATGTTTTAATTATTTATGGAGTTTTATTATCACATCATTATTTTTACTCTATATAACATTTTTATGTGATAATATCCTAAGAATATGTGTCACGCTGAAAGGTCATCTCAGTTCCCTACTATGATGAAAACCAAGAGGTTCCATGATAGTACTCTTGAATATATATTATATGGATAGATTATTTTCCTTGATAAGACATATAAAATACATTATATCAGGGTTATTGGGATCATAAGACATTGATACACCTTATCATGGTGTTAACCCTTAGTAATCTCCAATATAAGAGGTTATGAGAACATACCCTTCAATTCAAAAACCACATTTCCATGTGTTATTGGATGTTCCTATTAGTGGATGTGTGTATTGATCATTTTAATTTACTATTATCATTAATGAATATCAAAACTCACATAATTTGAATTATTTATGAAAACCATGATGAAATATTATTAGGGTGAGGTAGGATATGTTGGGTATGTCACGAGTCATATTATATTAATGGAGAATGTGAGAAAGGATTTATCCATTCTGTCCCTTTCCAAAATTTGATATCTCAAGAATTTTTATGGGAATAGAAATGGAAATATAAATCAATGTCCATGGTGTTAGATGCGTGAGATCATTTATTTAAAGTAAAATAAAGAGATATAAAGCATAAAGGTTGATGGCACTGGTGTACAAATTTCATGATTAGAGATATTGTGACTAAGGGATGATATTAAATGGTAAGAATTCGTGAGAGATTTTATTTCATTATAACATTAAATTATTTATCTATTTATTATTTCATATGTTTCTAAATTAAAAACTTGTAATTTATGTGGTTATACCTAATTTTACAAATAAAGAGTCCTAGAGGGTCACACACTTAGTGCATCCATAATATTAGCTAAATTCAAGTATTAAATTTAACAAGTTGGAATAAATAACATTTTTCAGGTTTGGTTGATTGACATAACTTAATCACAAGTTATTAAAAATAATGTGTGAGTTAAATAAAAATTATAATATTTATTTACAAGTATTTTGAATATAATATTTATTGTATTTATCAAAGAATAATTCATTGGAATTTATTTATTAAATATTCTTTATTCATGGATCGGTAAATATTAATGAAGGAAAGTAGAATGAGATTAATGATTCAATTGGAAATGATATAAATGATATTTATATTATTAATGTGATTCACATGTCATGATATTAATAATGATAATATTATCATTATTTTATATGGTATCAATTAATAATTAAAAATATGTAAATGGATTAGTGTTTAATTTTACAATCCAAAACCTTCCATAATAAATATCTAATTATATCACTTTATATAATAAATTTTTGTGTACACAATAGATATCGAGAGAATCTATCAATATCTAGAGATAGGTATAGATATTCAGAGCACACTCCCTCTTCCTCCTCTCTTAAGACATCAATAGAACATCAATAGTTCTTCCTCCTTCGAGAAGAATTATGTCGTGATCAACCACATACAATGAAAGTGATAAGGATCAGTCATTCTATTACTTGATGATTCTATGATGACATTTACAGATTTTGGTGCACGTGTGGATCATCAATGGTGGTATTATGCACTAAGATTACATAACTCAATGATGGTATAGTGAGATATAGTCAACTAGAGTGGTTGCATGTTTAATTTAAAATTATTTATTATTCATTTATTGGTTCAATGTGTTTTCATTTTATTTTACTTATATATATTCATTTTAATATCTAAACATCTTTGTCACTTACTTTCTTTATTCTCACTAAAAAAACAAATAATAGTTAAGTTTTAAAAAAAAATATTTGAAAAACACTTTTTAAAAGTGGAAAAGGTTCTTCTTGGACAAAACATGAGTACATGGTGTGTACTGCCTGCATACACGCTGTGTATTATTTTATTTTGCATATGTATCTTGTGATATATCCATATATATCTGATTTAAATCAGATCTAATATTTTATAAAATTATATTGGCATGTAGATCTGGACAGAATAGAACATGAATTAAATAAGTACATACTGTGTAACCACTATACATAAGGTGTAGTATAAGGTTTTTCATGGATGATAACATGGGTGTTCCAACATGTTGTGTACCAGATACATGACACAGGTACCAATGATCCCTTAAAATTTCAAGACACACATCATGTAAACCCAATACACATCATGTAACTAGAACTCATCCATTAAAGGCAGCAAACCCATTTAACTTGTGTGTGATGTGGACCCGAGAAGAAGACAATACAAGATGTGTACTGTTTTACACACTGTATAGTCTACTATAGGAAGTATTCCCAGTTTATTAAGGAGAAAAATTAAATATACAATCAAACATATTCAAATGTATTTCTTATGTCATTTATTTGAAAAAGTACATGCCATGTCATAGGTTTTATAATTATATATTAAATATATTTATGTGTTAAGTTTTTGGATAAGAATATGCAGTTTCCTCCAATTACACTTGTGTACTCCATTAATTTTAAATGATTTTTTTAAATTATATATGATGTTGAGTTAAGTATTCTTGGATATAATAAAGATAAATTGAATTAATTAGATTAATTCATGTTGAATTTTATTAATTAATGAGAGATTCAAAGTTATCGACAATAATATTGCAAATTCTTGTATACTACATATTGTGTGGATGATAATGAGATTAGACCAACCTTTTTTATGTTATTGGTTTGTTTTAATTTTTTTTATTAATTTAAATTATATGGTCTCTATGTCACCCACTCCTCCATGTTATATAAGGTCTTGCATGCTTGCGATTTATTTTATATAAACCCCTTTTATCAAATCCATTGGATCCCCTAACCACCATGTGATTAAAATATTATGTAAGGATGGATATACCAAGTGAGAGGAGGTGATCTAAGTATAAGTGCTGAGGTAAAAACAATCAATGGGATACATACGATCTAAGGTGGTATGTTGTAACATGAACCAAGATAAGATTTTAGATGTGTTTTCCCTAGGGTTGAGGTTAGTTTTTCATCTTCCATATCAACCAAATGTTAGAGAATATCAAGACCATGAAACATATATTTTATTTCTATTAGTTCCATGGTTAATTATTTATGTTTTTGGATACTATATGATCACTTAAAAAATGAATTAACAAGAATTAAATATGGAATAAAATATAACCATATTATGAATAGAATGTTTTATCATACATGTTTAATCAGTGAAGTAAAATCCACTTATTAGGATGTCTTGAAATAAAATAAAATGGGATTTTACACATAAGAAATGAAAATCCCTTAACTAAAATATTATGTTGTTATAGCCTTCCATTACATGTTTTAGAATCTACCTTATATTTCAAAGTGGTTGACCAACCCAAGTTGGGGTACTTTCAATTATCATGAATGTGTAATGTTTAAAGTTTTGGGTTGACTTAAATGGGAATATATAAAGGGTTGGATGATTGAGACGGAATTGGTGTAACTGATAGTCAAGGGTTGAGGAAATATTTAAATATGATTTTAGGATTGGGGATTCCACTCAATGGATCAAGGAACTATGAGTTAATGCAGTTGAAAAGTTATGCCTACCTAAAACCCTTTAAATAATATTTCAGGCCCATGTTTGTGTTATAAGAAGAGGAATATAGATCCTAGAAACTAGAATATCTAAGAGACAAGATATTCTAAAAATAATGGTGAGGGATATTAGGTTTTTAAAAATAATATAAGATTAATGGGATTTAATTAAAATTAAATTTATGAATATGTTTTTTGTAATCAAGTAATTAATAATTATTTTCTCTTAATGTATAGAAATGGAAAATCAAATGAATTTAAAAATATCACTATGATCCATACTAGATAAGTGCAACCTTATAATTAGTGTAAATTTCCTGGAATAATATATGCGCTTACGTGTTATACTATGCCAAAAAAATATACATGCTAGAAAATCCACATCCTATATCGCTTTCCAAAGATTCTAGTGAGGAAGAAGTATCCTTATATTTGAGGCATATAGATGACATAATGGATGTCCAATGTTTCATTCTATCCTCTATGTATAATGAAATTATAAAGAAATATGAGGATATAGATGTGTATAACATCATTTATCAGCTTCAATATATCTATCAAGAGAAGGCGAGATCAGGGAGATATGTGACCTCCATTGCACCGTTCAAATGAAATATTGTAGATTCAGCACTAGATGGGCCACATGTAGTCAAGATGACTGGGTGCATTGAACACATGGACATATTGGGTTTTAAGATCCTTTATGAGATTCTCATAGATCTCAATGTTTCCTCACTACCCAAAAATATATGTGGCTTTATTGTTAATTATAATATGATAAATAAGGATAAGACACTATTAGAACTTCATACTCTTAATATCTATGTTGATAAAGAAATGGGGTGTAAACAAACATTATACTTATGATAAATATAAAGATGAGGTGAAAGGAAAAGGGTTCTAAGACTCATCTCATGTTTAAGGATCTCAAGTACCACCCTTACAAGAATAATAATATCTAGAGTCAAGGAAAAGAACAATATGACGTACGTTTTTCTTGTGGTAAGAAGGGACACTGGAATAGGAATTGAACACATCCAAAAAAGTAAGGGGATGATTCATGTGAATTATTTATCAAAATTAATCTGTCTATATCTACAATTTGGGTATTACATAATATGTACGGTACTCACATTTGTATCAAAATATACGAACCAAGAAGATTTTGAAAGGTTGAAAGAGGTGAGGTGGATTTATAGGATGCCAATAGAGTAAGACTAGATGATCAAGCCATTCAATACTACCATATCACATTTCCAACATGATTGATTTTTGTTTTAAATAATTGTTGTTATGTTTCTAGTGTTACCAAGATCATCATTTCCATTTTTTAGATATGGATAGATTTATTTTTAGCTTTGGAAATAATGGTTTCCTTATAAATATAACATATTTTCTAATATTAGATAATTGAATAATGGTATTTATATATTAAATTTAAAAAACAAAATATTTAAAACTAATAATGAAACAAATATGTGTGACTCATTTAACACCCAGTTATGACATCACTGTTTTGGTCACGTAAATTAGAAGAATTTTATGAAGATATATGAAGATGATTAATTAAATTATTTTTAGTTACACTGCTTTAAATAATTCATGATTGTTTACAAGAAAAGATGACCAAATAACCATTCAATGTTCAAGGTGAAAGGACCACTGAGATTTTAGAATTGGTACACACAAATGTGTGTAGATTTTTTTAAAAAAGGAGATAGAGTTGGATTCTCATACTTTATTACTTTTGCTGATGAATTGAGTAGGTATGGTTATATCTACTTGATGAGGTATAAGTTTTAATCCTTTGATAAATTTAAGGAGTTCAATAATGGGGTTGATAATTATATTGGTAGAAAGATAAATAAACTCCAATCAGACCAAGGTGGTAAATATCTTAACCAAGAATTTATCAAATTTCTTTGGGAGCATGAGATTCTATCTCAAATCAATATACCTTATAAACCATATTGTAAAAGTTTTATTGAAAGGAGGAACCACACATTATTGGACATGGTAATGTTGATAATTATTCACAAAAACCTTCATTAATCCTTTTGGGGATATACATTACAGATGTAGTCATACTTACTAAAATGAGTTCCAACTAAAGTAGAAAAAAATATTCCATTCAAGTTATAGATTGAAAACAATCATATTTTATCACATGTGTGTGCATGGGGTGGTGAGGAATTTTTCAAGGCTAGATCAAGCAACAAAATAACACCCTGAGGCATAAAGTGTATCTTTATATGGTATCCTAAGGAAACAAGGATATTCTATCTATATAACCCTTCAGACAAGAATTTAATGGTCGCAAGACTTCTTTAGAGAGAGCACATCCTCAAGGTGGATAGTGTAAGAAATATTGAATTTAAAAAATTTGATGCTCAAGATAAAAATTATTTGGTATAGGAATCGATTCTAAAGGTACCTATGGAATATGTTGTTCCTAAAAAAATTTATGTATATGAGAAATATAGAGGTAAAAGAACTTGATAGATATGATTTTCTAGTCACTGATGATGGTGAATCATTGTTGTATGACAATAATAATCCTCTATCCTAAAAATAGGTAGTAGAGATATTAGAATCTATAAGATGAAAAAAAATCCATGAATTATGAGATGGATTCCATGTATCAAAACCATGTTTAGGTTCGGATCGATCATACTATTAATGTAAAACCCATTGGGTGTAAATGGGTATTCAATAGAAAGCTGGACATGGTAGGTAAATTGAATACCTATAAATAACTACTAGGGACAAAAGGGTTTAGAAAACATCAAGGTATTAACTATGAAAAAATATTTTCTCTATTTTACATGTTTAAATCCATTAGAATTTTTATTTTCATAGAAACTTACCATGACTATGGGATTCAGAAAATAGATCTAAAAATTGTTTTCATTAATAAGAACCTTCAAGAGGTTGTGTATATGTCACTACCATAAGGGGTTACTACTCCATTAAATTATAAAAAGTTATGAGAGTTTCAGAGATCCATTTATATATTTAATGTAAGCATATAGGTCATAGAATATTCAGTTCAATGAAGCCATAAAATAATTTAGTCTCATTAAGAATGAATATGACCCATGTGTTTACAAACAGTTTACTGGGAGTATAGTTGTTTTCATAGTATCATATTTTGATTAAATATTACTAAATGGAAATGATATCCAAACCTTACAATAGGTTAAGGAATTATTGAGCAATTACTTATCTCTTAAGGACTTAGGTGAAGCATCCTACATTCTAGGGATCAATATCATATATGATATATCCAAGAGGCTACTTAGACTAATTCAAGGTACATATATTCACCAGATACTGAAGTGGTTATATATGGAATAATCCTAGAGGGGATTTTTTCCAATGTCACACGGTATACATTTTACAAGAAAATGCGTCCTCATACACAAGAGTAAAGAGAGAGAATGTTTAAGAACCCATATGCTTCAGTGATAAGATCTATCATGTATTTATGTAAAAGGCTTTATGTCGCCTATGATTTGATCATGGTATGAATATATCAATAAAATATAGTTGGACAACATTGGACTATTTTCAAGGCCATCCTTAAGTATATAAGGTGAAATAAGGACATGTTTCTTGTGTATGGAAAAGATAAAGAGATAGACCTCATGGGTTATAAAAATTATAGTTTTTAGATAGATGGTAATGATCTTAATTCACATTATGGATATGAATTTTGTATCAATAGAGAAGATATGATCTTGAAGAGTTCTTAATAGCTGGTTGTTGTCAATTCTGCAGTGGAGTCCAAGTATATTGTATCTTTTGATGCAGTAAAGGAAGAAGTTTGGATTCATAAAATTTTCCAAGATCTTGATGTGGTAACAAATAGTTTATTTATTATCATATTTTACTATGATAACACTATATTAGTGGATCTCTCCAATGAGATGAGGATACATTAGAGGGAAAATAACACACTTTAGAAGTTTTATATTTTGAGGGATTTTCTCAATGAGGCTATGTTTATGTGAGGAAAGTATACATGAAGGAAAAAATGAATGACCCCTTGAGAAATGATTTATCTTAATAAAGGCATGAGTATCATGTGAGAGCTAGTGTATTGAGATTTTTTATGAGTTGGATCTAGTGCAAGTGGGAATCTATTAGAGTTGGTTCCATAGAATTGACTATCTTAGTACTTTATTACATGTTTTCATTGTTAATTAAGTTTTTTACCACATAATTAATGTTACTATACCTGAAATATGTATGTTATAATCTCCTAATAATATGTTTCACACTGAAAGGTCATAACAGTTCCTCGCTCTGATGAGAAATAGGAGATATCACAATAATGTTATTGAATATATGTTCTATGGATATATGATATTGTCTACTGAGACATGGAAGATACATTATATTATAGTTCGAAGGTTCATATGACATTTACATAGATTCCCATGGTGTTCAACCATGGTAATATCTATGATTGGAGGTTATGATAATATACCCATCGATAAGAAATCCTCATTTCCATGTGTCATTGGATGATCCTATCAATGAATGTGTGTATTGATATTTAGAATTTAAGATTATCATTAATGAACATCATGACTTGTGTACTTTGATGTATTGATGAAAACCATGATTACATATACTTGGAGTGAGGTTGGATATGGTGGGTATGTCATGTGTGATATTAGATTAATGGATAATGTAAGAAATTATGTATCCCTTATCCCCCTTAATCAAGGTTGATAACTCAACCCCTTTATGGGAATTGAAATTCCTATATAAATCCGTGGACATGGTTCTCAGTGGTTGAGTTCATTTCCATAAATTCAAAGAAATAGACATTGAACATAAATATTGATAGAAGCATCGTAAAACCTATTTTATTAGGGATATCATGATAAATGTATATGTCACACAGTAAGCGTTCTTGAGAGGTTGGATATTGTTTAAAAAGTAAATTATTTCTATATGGATGACTTGGAATGTTTCTAGTTTCTAACCTTGTAATTTAAGCAGTTATACCAAATTCCACAAAGAAAGTGGCCTAGAGGGCCACACACTAAGTTTATCTTCAATCTCAGTTAAATTATAGTATTGAAATTAACAAGTTAGAATAAATAATATTTATTCTGGTCTAGTTGATCACAATTTAATCACAAGTTTTTTGAAAAAATATGTGATTTTAATAATAATAATAATTATTATTTACAAGTTTGGAGAATATAATATTTATAATATTTATCATATAATACTGTAATTACATTTATTTATTAAATAGTTATTATTTTGAGGATCGATAAATATTGACAAAGGAAAACGGATCAAGCTTAATGGTCTAATTAGATAATGGTATAAATGATATTTATATTCTTAATGTGTTTCACATGTCAAACGAGTAATAATAATATTATTATTATTATTATTGGACATTAGGTCAATTAAGAATTATAAATATAGAATGGGTTTAGTGTGAAATTTTCCCACCCTAAACCCACCATAATAAATATCTAATTATATCAATTTCTATAATCACTTTTTGTGCACATAAAAGACAGAGACTCACTCAATCCCAATGGAGAGATATGGAGGGTATTATCTATTCTTACTCTCTCAATACATTAAGAAAACATTAATATTTATTCCGACTTCAAGAATAATTCTACTGTGACCAACCTTGAATAACGCAAGAGATAAGGATTGGTTATGCTAGCACCCAGTGATTTTACGATGACATTCAAAGATTACGGTGCATGTGTGGATCACTGTTATAGGGATTATTCACTTGTATCATATAGTGAAAAGATGGTATAATAAGATTCAGTCAATCATACCATTTATAAAATTTGAAATACTAGTTGAGTTAATTCTATATGTTCTCATAAATTAATTATAAATTACACGTGAAGATCCCTTTTTTATTCTGGTATTGTAATCTATTCAATTAATCTACGATTTTTATTGTACATGTGGTTTTAATCATGTGAGGAAATAATTACATATAAATTAAGATGAAATATCATAGTCAGTCATACCATCATAGGATACTTCTAATGTGCTAAGAACCTACATGGAAGATAGTAGAAGTTAGTATGGAATAAACAAGGAATCAAAAATATGGAAGGAATAAATTATAATCAAATAATTTTAAATAGATAATAATATGATAATATAATATATCCATGGATAGAATAATATTTTAAATAATAATATGGATAAGAATAAATTATTTCATAGTGATAGAATGCATAATTTTAGAAATATAATTTAAGCTTTCAAAGCCTCATACCAAGTCGTTATAAATATTTCAAACCTTCAAGGCCTAATGTTAAGAGATTATAAATAAATGGGAAGGCATATACACAAATACCCAAACTAATTTGTTTCATAATACCTAATGATACATCAATGAGATATATAATTCTAGATCCCACTCATCACAAATTATGTTCAACTAATTTTTACTTTCTTTATAAATATTTAAAATGGAAATTTTTAACTATAATGACCTATACTTATCATACAAATGTTTTACATCATTTTGTATGAATATTAATTACATTACACAAAAACATTAATGAGGATCATAATAGTTTCGTGTCTTTGAAAACTTGTAAACATAAACAACTAGTCCATAGGTAAATAACATCATATCTAACTATAAAATTCCTAAATAGAACCCTTCTTAGACATATCATATGTAAAAATATCTTCATAACTTGAAGAAAGGAAACACTTGAAATGGGTGAGATTAGATACTCAGTAAGGGTAAAAAATGGATATATGTAAGCATAACATGAACATAAAGGTACAAGAACATGAGAATAACATTTTAAAACTATAACATAAATTAATAAGATCATAATCATGATTCATGGAATAAATATTGGTAGTTCATAAGGCATGAATGATAAGGTAATAAAAGAACATGATCCATGAGAGTATAACATTTGAATAATACATTTATTTGTGGAATACACATACGCATAGAAAATCATTTCCATATTAGTCAAGGCTCACTGCCAAGTCTATCATAATGGAATGGATTCACTACCCATATTGTTATAGTAGTCAAGGTTCACTCCCAAGACCATCATAGATGAAAAATTCCCTTACTGAACTAGGTTCACTCCCCATTCCAGTACTATCTATCTCATTATATATAAATATTTACCCAATTAATTCGAGGGAGATATAGGTCCCATACATCTCATAATGAAAATAATATTTCTTTGTGCCACTGATGAAATGAAATGGGCTTAATAATAATTTCATCACATTATAACTTATGAAAAGGAGATAGGTTTCATAATAATTTCATGATTTCATCAAAGAATAATCCACTAAAAAAATAAATGGTTTTCATAAGTATTTTTTCATGGTATAACATGTGAAAGGAAAACAATTTTCTTAAATATCATGCAATAATAAACACAAACCATTCAAAGAAATTATATAAATTATATTATTGGATAATAACCCTAGTAAAGAATAAATAACATCAATATATTTCATCTTAGATATAAAATGATTTCAAAATACCATTTAAAACATTTATTGAGGAAAATATCTTTTCCACTTTGAAGAAAACTTTTCTCTAAAACATAAAACCTTTAAAAATATGTTACTTTGAAAAAAAATAATGAATATTACAAAGGAATCTTCAATGAAATGATTTTTTATGATTATAGAAAGTTTTATTCATGTCATACTCTTTAAAAAAATATCCCTTTCACATTTTTTCAAAAATATAAATAGGCATTGTTTGGAAAATGATATAAAGATATCTTTAAAAAAATATTTTTAAAAAAATCAAACTTGGGTAAAAATTTCTTATAAAAATCATAGGATATTAATAAAATATTTTTGAAAACATATTTAAAAAATATTGTTTTAGAAGAAAACATATTTTTGACTGAACATAGAAATAAATTCTGGTTTTCTTAAAAAAAATATTTTAAGTAAGAAAGAGTAAAAAATAGTAATATTACTTGAAAATATCATGAATTACCATATGATAAGAAAATTCATGAGTTTATTGAGGGATAGATCATATGATTTTATTATCATAAACAAAATCATAAAAAATCCTATTAAAAGATGAGATTGTAACATAAATTCGTCACCACTTTGGTAACATTTAATTGTAAGCCCTGTGAAGGAATAATGTAATATCGAACTTAAAATATCATTAAGATAAATAAATTTATGATAATACATGTCAAAGTGTCAGTATATACACCAAATTAAATAATATAAGTGAATAACATAACATATATCTCAAATAATGAAAATTGAGACAAAAATATATTACCGATTTGTTATATTTTGAACTATAAACCCCATGAAAGAGGGATCCTTAAATGGATATGTAAATACCAAAAAAATTAAGGAAAATTGAGACAAAAATACGTTATCAGTCTGTTATCTTTTGAATTGTAAACCACATAGAAGAGAGATCCTAAAATGGATATGTAAATACCAAAATAAATTAAGTATAGGAATCATAAAATACATTCATGGGTAGTATATACACCACATTAAAGAAACACATAATGAATATGGCATGTGTCTCAAAGAAAAATAAAAGTGAGATAGAAATCCCTTACCTTAAGTTTTGAATTCCTTCGTACACATTAAAAACTATTATATAATAAATATAAGTTTATTTTAAATATATTAAAGAACCATAATTATATATATCATACCACATATTATTTTAATATAACATTTTATTACTTATTTATTAACAATTCTATGTTAAAGTCATGTTTTGGGCAATAACTACTTTGTTTTTCTTGTATTCTTTGACTTGATTTTTTTCTTTTACTTTGATCATGGTTTTATCCTATAAATTACTTTAACCATGATATAAATAACATATATATATTAATTATATATTTATTTATAGTAATTCATAAAATTCAGTGATAGAAAATGAAATACACTATTCATGCAGATGGTAGGCCATACATATGCATGAAATATATTTCCATTTTCTTGTAAGATTGAAAGAAAGAAAATTAAAAGATATATATTATCATCACAGAACAATTTTTAAATATATATCCCATATTTTTATTAAACTCTTCCATAATAAATTCCATATAATGTGTGAATGAATCATATCACTTTGTGAGGCAGTGGTCCGCCGTACATACGAGCGACATTATCGTATTCCCACAAAATAGATAGTATGATAGCTTGTGTTATATAATAATTATATAATAATAAAATTATTACAAATATAATATAAAAAAATAAATATACCATTATTTTCATCATTTAGAGGTGGTAATGGAAAAATTAATGAAATCAGTTCATGAGGTGGTAGTCCGCCGTACACACGAACTATGATTTCATAACCCATTTGATGGAAGTGGAGATTGTTATAGTTAATTGAAATAACATAAAAATATATAAGTATATTTAATATACTAATATTATTATATCAAAATCTTATAATAATAATTTAAGGAGGTAGAGGAATAAATAAAATAAAAATTCTCGTAGATGAATGTTACCTCTTCTTCAGGTATTCTCCTTAGGTTTGCACCAAGTCCTTATTAGGTTTGTTTTATGTCCAAAATAATGATTATAGGATTATAGGATGAAATTAATGAATTTATTTAACTAGTTATTGGCCAAACCTAAAGGGTTTTAAGGTGTGAAGAAGGGAAGATAGTGGGTGTCCTTTTATAGGTGAGGTGAGCGACACAGTCGTAATTTTTTGAAAATATAGAATTAGACCCACATTTGTTTTCATTTATAAGGTATCTAATAATGGACCATTATTGATAATATATGAGATAATGTCTAAATATGTCCACAAAATCAGTTTTGAACATTATTTCGGTTATTTTTAACCCTTATCTTTTTTGTTTACTCCCCCAGTAAACCCATTTTCTACCTTAGCTACACAAAATAATGTTTCTTGTTTTTACTATTAATTTTGGTCAAAAATTAATTTGTCATTATATGATAACAAAAATTATTATTTTTCCAAATATAGAATACATTTTTCGAAATGCCACTAACAAATTTTTAAAATTTTAATTTAAAATTAATCGCATGGATGCGATGACAAATCTAGGTTTTAAAAGGAAAATGTTCAAAAGATTGCAAAGTTTTTATATATAAATTTAATAAGAAATTGATTATAGTGAACTAAATTGGATTAATGGAAGTATAATTAAAACAAATATTAATTTAAAACCAAATTAAAAAATAATTTAACTTTACAAATAAATTAAATGAAAAGGTAGTTTTCAATTAAAATTTAGAATTTTTCACTATTCATCAAAAAATGAAACTTTTTAGAAAAAACCAAAAAATTCACCTAAAGATAATTTTGAAATTATTATTTCAAAAATGAAGTTTATTTTATCAAATTTATTTTCTAAAATTTGGAAAAATTAATTTTATTAATGTTTACATAAAGGAATAGAAAGCATTTTTTTAGAAAATAGTATTTTCGAAACATATAAAGACTTTACCAAAAATTAAGTACTTTTCTTATCAATATTTTTCATTTATATAAAACCATTATATTTAATTTTTAAAATTTAGTTATTACTATTCATGTCACTTTTTTTAATGGCTAGGTTATATAGGTTGTGTTTAAATAACTATATTAATAATATATCATGGTTTTGTTAAAACTTAGTGTCATGTGTAACAAAAGTTAACCTAGTGTTGCATGTAACAAAAGCTTAAATTTTTGTTACATGTAACAAAATATTAACATGGTTTTTTATGTAACACAGTATATCAAATAAATTTATTTTTTTTAAAAAAATTCATAAAAACTCAGGGTGTTACACTAACGTTTTCTATACGTGTCACTTTTGACTATTTTTACCAAAGTGAAAAATAATATTTTTTAATGTATACAACATGAGAGTAATTTATCATCATCATGAACATTATAATTTCAGAATATTACTAAATAATTTTTCATGATTTTTACTAAAGAAAATATTACTCCCTCTTCTTTTAGATTGTTTTTATTTTAAGAGTTTCCAAATAAAAGGATATTTCTTTTAATTTTAATGTGAAACTTAAGAGTGCTATGAAAAATGTGTTGAAAAGGACATTTTATGATTTTTATAATGAAAATTAAAGATTTTTTGTATTTTATGTAGCTTTCTAAACATAAAAAATATAAATCTGGTGTTTACTACCATTACATTGGCATGATTATAAGGAATCAAATTCCCAAGGGCTAAATATTTTAGTAGTTTTGGTAAACTATATACATAAATGAGTACTGTATTAAAAATTAATATACTAACTACAAAATAATTTTTTTAAAGGATAACTTTATTCCCACTTAGAATATACTTTCATATATTTCATAGTACACTTCTTGGATTCTAGGAGAAAGGAAACAAAGTAAGGTTGAGTTCAAATACTCAGTAAGGGTAAAGTACAATGGATATAAAAATTAATTAATGAGAATAATCCATATGGAAAGGTAAAACATACTATGTAAAACCCCATTAGCTTAGGATAGACAAATTAATCATCCAATTAGACTACTAATGCATTTAGGGGTTTGTATTAATTGGTCACCAACCCATGTTTTTCATGTCTAAATCATTACTCATATATCAAATAATTGATTTAATTAAAAAACAATGTGCCCTATCAAATATCCATATTGAGTAAAGGATACAAATTTATCAGTATTTCCTCAATAAATCAAATAACTTTCAAAGTAAATAACATATGTAAAAATGTTACGTGATTTAGGTAATAAACTTATATATGATAAATGATATGGATAATTCAGGGAAATTTAATCTCTAAATGATTGTTGGAAAGTGTTTATTTCAATGGGAATATAAAAATAATCATGTAAGTGAATTTAAATAATATACTTGGCCAAATAAGTCATAAAACATCCATAGGAAGAATAATTATGGTATTGATATAACATATCCCAAGTGGATTAAAATAAAGGGTTGTTTTCGGTGATGAATAAAAATACTATAAAATTATATTCTAAACAAATCTTGAGGAAAATATGCTTTTCATTTTGAAAATATTTTTAAAAATAATTTTATTTGAAAATCACTTTTATAAAAATTTTATTTAAAAATTAACCTTTTTAAATTATAGAGTAACCTTCAAAGAAACAACAACAGATAATTCCATACACATTGTATAAGATTAGCATAACATTCCTTTTATAAGGTAAAAAGGTTAGAAAAGGGAATTTTTCCAAAAGAGATAAGAAGATTACTTTGAAAAAAATTTAAACTAGAAAATAGTAAAAATTTATTTAATAAATAATTTTTAAAAGGTTAAAAATATTTTTGGATACATTTTTAGAAAATATGGTTTTTATAAGAAAACAAGTTTTCTGACTAAAGAGAGAAATAAATTCGAGTATTCTTAAAAACATTTTCTAAAACATTTTGAGTATAAAAGTGCTTAAAATGGTATTATTACTTTAAAAGGTCATTAATAACCATAATATAAGAAATTTATAGTGTTTATTGAAAAATTATCATATAAATTCCCTTAATGTAATTTCATGAAAAATCAATCGTGATTAGAATGAGATTGTGAAATAAACCTTTAAAATAATCATAACATTTAAGTGAGAATTAATCAATGAACTGATTATGTGTATAAAATGTAAATAAAAATATAATAATTGAAAATATATAAATAGGTATTCAAATTATTTATGCACATAATTATATAATATTAATGACAATAAGGAAGTAATATAACCCAATAAAAAGGAATTGAGTTATGAAATTTCTTTACCACTTGGTAACTTTAAGTTCAAATCCACATAGATGAAATAATTAAAATAAAAACTCAAAATAAAATTAATAATTAAGTATTCATGATAATAAATGAAAAATGGGAATTATATATACCATATAAAAAAACTAGGTGCAATACATTACAATATGCCTCAATGAAATGAAATTGAGACGAAATCACTTACCTTGTGTTTCTTTATGGGTGAACATCCCTTAAACTCATGTATAATGGTTTTAAGAATTTTAATAACTTATAAAAGAACCATAATAATATTATTAATATCACATATTATCTTCTTAAAATATATTATTACACATTTGTTAATAATATTTAATCATTTTCACTATTTCGAGTGTTAATTAACTTGTTTTTTGAGTATGTTTTCAATTGTTATTTTATTATTCTTATGAAGATCATGATTTCATCATATAAAGAATTTAAAAAATGATTTAATTATTATATATATTAAATATATATATATTTATAATAATCTATAATATTTGGAGATGGGAAATGAAATTCCCTATTCAGAGAGACAATAAGCTATACCTACGCTTGAACGTTATTTCCATTTTTTGTGATATTTAAAAGAATAAAAATTAAATGATATATATGTATATTATAATTACAGTATCATAATTATTTAATATATATCAAAAAAAATATTAATACCAATCTTAATATATTTTATTTAAAGTGTGAATGAGTCACATCGCTTTGAGGAGGCAGTATTCTACACATCCATAAACGATGTAATCTTATTCCCACAAAATAAGAGGCATGAAGTTATGGTTATATAAAAAGTTAAAAAAGCATAAATACATTATAAATAATATATATATCATATATAAACTATAAATCCATAATTATTTCCCACCATGAAATGTGGAAAATAGAAGAATGAACAACATTAGTTCGTGAGGAAATAGTCTGCCATACACATGAACAATGATTGTGTATCCCATTTGATTGATGTGTGTGAAAGTGTAGGTATAAATATTATCATAAAAACATCTCAGTTTATTTAATATACTTATGTTATTTTATAATAATGATATAAAAATATTTTAATGGGTGGAGAAGTAAATGAAACAAAAGTGATCATTGAAGAACGTTATGTCTTATTCAGGTAACTCCTTTTTCATTATATGAAAAAACTTAGTATGATTTATACCCAAATTAGGGTTTCTAGGATTAGGGAATGGAATTTTTGATTTATTTGGGAAGATTTTGGACGATCCAAATGGCTTTATATGTGTGAATAAGTGGGATGTTTGAGTGCCTTTTTATAGTGGAGGAAGAGTGGCATTCTTGTAAATTTTTGAAAGAGGGAATTCTACCCACATTTTCCCCATTTCAAGTGGATCCAATAATTAAAAAATTATATAAAAGGGAATATATGGTCTACATATTTCTATAAACTAGGTTTTTTACAAGTTTCTATGTAATTTTGGTTCTTAATATTAAGGTTTAGTGAACTGTTATGTTTAATTTTACCTCAATTGCTGTAATTAATTTTAATTGCATTTAATAATATTTTTGGTCAAAATATAAGTTAAACTTATTATAAATTATAAATTATTATTATTCCAAATATTTAATATATTTTTTCTAATTCTAATAACAAAATTTTTAGAAATTAATTTAAAATTAATCCCGTAGATGAGATGACAAAGAAGGGTTTTAAAGTAAAAATGGTCAAACATTTGAAATGTTTTCATATCACATTTCAATTTTAAATTGATTAAAATGACATAAATTTTATTAATTTATTTATAATTTATATAATTTTACTTTAAAAATAATTTAAAATATAATTTAACTATATAGATAAAATAGACTAAAAAGAAGTTTTTAATTAAAATTCAGTATTTTTTCATTATTCATTAAAAAATGAAACTTCATAGAAAAATAAAAAAAATCACCCTAAGATAATTTTTACATTAATATTTCAAAAATGAAGTTTATTTTTACATATATAATTTATATAAGTTCCAAAAAATGGATTTAAAATCGGTTCTCCATTATAAGGTGGTAAAATTGTCTTTATAAATATATAACTTGTGCATAATATTGGGTTTGTTCTTTTATTTTGTTTATCAAATATATTGGATGAATTTAAAAAATATTTTATTTAATATATAACATATATATTTCATTAATATCATTCACTAATAAGAATTAATATAATTTATAATGACAAAAAGCCTTTGGGGACACAAAAATAGTTTATTCTAAAAACATTTCCCTCATATTCAATTGGTTTTTATTTTAATTTATAATAAAGTGATTACCAATCAATTAATTTTATATTTGTGTAAACCATATATTTTCATAAGTTATTTAATCCAATTCATAACCTCCAATTTAATGGCTCAACTACATCTTGTTATATTAAATAATAATATTAATAATATTTAGTAAAACTTGGGCTTGCGTGTAACACAAGATATTGTAGAAATTATTTTTGTGTGTGTAATGCAAGTTAACTCAGTATTGTGTGAATTTAAAGCTATAAAATATATTTAATTATTTTTTAAAATATTTAATATTTTGTAATGTCATGGGATATTATATTCCCTTCAACACTTGGTGTTTCTTGTTATACATGCTATCAAATACAATGTTCTTATATTAGAATTTTGGGGTGTTACGTTCTCCCTAACTTAATTAAATTTCATCCTCAAAATTTAATCTTGATCTCAGTAATATAGGGTTTTATATGTGAAAATTAACTTGTTAAAAAACCCACATCATAAAATAATTTATAAAATATCATCTTAATAAGAGAGAATGATAAGTGCAAAATCTACATGGAATAACATATAACTAAGTTTCTACATAGGATAAATTTAGTGGAAAGTAAAAATATAGAATTGGTGGAAAATAGTGAATAATTATATGTATTTATTGAGTTCATTGATCACAAACAACTGAATGACCAATGGAATGTTGAGAGACATAAAGCCATAAATCTATAATGAGTTAATAGACTGTTGTTTCAATAAAAATAAATGTACTAGGATAAATTTTTTATTTCAAGATCCTTTTCTTAACTTTGAGGAATTATTTTATTGACCAAGAATATAAGGAAATATAATTAATTGATAAATTTCAAATTTATAAGAATAATTTTATCTTTTTGTTGTGCTTCGTTCATATTCTAATTCATCCTTTACTCCTTGAAATGAATATCCTAAAATAAAGTATTTTTTATTACCTAAGCACTAAAATGTACTTTTTATGGATCATAAGAAACGTATAAAAAGTATTTATGTTTGTATATAAGTATTTTATAAAAATAATATGGTTAATACATTAATCACCAAGCCTAAAAAGTGATACCATTGGTTCATCGTTAACATTTATTCATCAAATTGTTTAGTTGAAAGAAATGAGACGTTAACCAGGATATCACATAGGCCAGTGGTAGGTGATAAACCCTCTTGTCCATCAGTCATGGGTTGAAGCCCCACCACCTTGACATATTTTATGGGTTTTCAGATCGCATACATATTGTCCTTTTTTTCTAAAACCATATTAATATAATTTCCAAAAATATATGATGTAAATCCTTGAAATAAGTTTAATCAGTAAATAACCATTTAACTAAGGTTTTTTATACAACCCTAATACATAAATACTTCATCCATTTATTTACACATATTACCTTCCTTGATCTAGAGTTTATTCTATTAAAGAGGGAATTGACTTGGTTAATGACTTGGTACCCCACATTTAAGGAAACAAACTATAAATGGACCATCAGGATGATATTTATTCCCTTCCATCACACTCTTCATTTTTCCCTAGTAATTATTTTATTTATGTCATTAATTACCACACATAACTCATTTACCATTCTATTGAGACAATTTCCAAGATGTCTCCTTCCACATTTCTTACATGATATAAATCTATCCTTTTTTCTCTATCATCTTCACCACTCGAGCTCTTAAAAACCTCTATCATTATATTCTATGTTGTGTTTTGGAGTTGGTTAAGGTATATGATTTTAGTAATATTTTGGGAAAAATAATTCAGTATGAACATGATATCTTTAACTCCTATCAACATCCCATTTGGTTTCTCATTCCACCACATTTTTATTCATGTTCAATGTTAACATGAATCCTTTGGGTTCTATCCATTAACTAAAACCAGAAAGCATAATGTGAGTAAAAATATTGTGAGAAAAACATATAATAAATTCTAAGATATCATGAAACCTTATTTTATTATAAAACACCTTAAGTTTAACATAGGTTATTCATTTTCATCATAAATTCAAATCCTTCTTAATGGTTTATAAAGAAAATATAAATTATCCTAATCATATCCCTTGGGAGTGTCAAACTAGGTGGGCATTAAAGATCGTTTTTGTATACCAGTTTACTCTTGAGTTAGTCCTGGCATACCTTTTCTGAGTTATTACCCCTAGGTATATCTGTACAAGAACCAAGTCTACTTGTAGTATCTAGACAAGGGTGTATTGCTAAGAATACCATATAATACCTATCTAACCTAAAAATTAGGATATTATTCTATAATTATCCTCAAATTCCATCTTATGGTTATGTTATCCAATCTATGTTTTCCTAAATATACTTTACAAGGTTTTTATTAAACATCATTTTATACCAACATTATATCCCCAACCCTAGAAAGCATAGAAATGGTGTCTGTATCTATTATATTGGCATGATTACAAGGAATAAAATCTTGAAGGACTAAAGAGTTTATTAGTCTTGATAAACCAGATACATACATTCTTCTCGAATTATAAAGAAATACACTACTTAAAACATAATTGTTTTAAGAAAACTTTATTCCCACTTCGCATATCCTTTCATATCTTTCTTAGTACACATCTTGGATTTTTTTGGGAAATGAAACAAAGTAAGGGTGAGCTTAAATGATCAATAAGAGTAAAATAAAATAGAATTAATAATGAATCAATGATAATAATCAATATAGAAAGGTAATATCTAAATACACGTGTAATATAATTAATAAACTGATAAGTTTATAAATAGTATGGTAGGGTAAATAATTAAAAACACATGCTGTTCAAATAACTTGATAAGACATAATGAACATGGAAAGGTAAATAATTAAAAATGTATGGCCTTTAATTATTAAACTAAGAATGAAATTAATCCATATTTTTTTTCATAGTGAATACTAGTAACTAAATCTGAGTGAAGGAAATGATTAATTATTGGATTTCATGTTTCCCAGGAACATGATACCTTTACCGTCGAGAACTATCCTTAAGAAAGTTTAAAACAAACTAGGTAAAAACCCATTATCTTAGGCTACCCAATTGATTTATCCTATGATACTAACAATTCATTTAGGGGACTGAATTAAATTTTCCCCAACATGTGTCTTGCATGTCTAAAAAAATTCTCATATATTGAATAATCGATTTAATTCAAAAAAAAAGTTCATTTTCAAATATTCATATTGAGTAAAGGATATAGATATCTCAATATTTCCCCAAAAAATATAATAACCTTCAAAGTAAACAAGGTATGTAAAAATCATATACAATTTAGAAAATAAACATATCCTTGATAAATCATATGGATAATTATTGTAAATTTGATGTCTAATTATCTTAGGAAAGAGAATATATTAATAGGACTATAAAAATTAATCAAGGAAGTGAATTTAAATACTATCAATGGACAAATCAATCTTAAACCATCCATTGGAAGAATAATATGGTCTTAATACACCATTTCCTAAGTGGAATAAAATAAAGGGTTTTTTTCATTGATGAATGAAAATAATATAAAAATATATTTCAAAAAAATTCATGAGAAACATATACTATTTATTTTTATTTTTTTGAAAAAACTTTTCTTTAAAAACCACTTTAAAAAAGTTATTTAAAAATAAACATTTTAAAATTGTAAAGTAACCTTCAAAGAAATTAAGATGGGTAATTCCTTACAAGGTAAAAAAGAAAATTCCTTTTTCAAGGGAAAAAGGTTATAAAAAGTGCCTTATTTAGAAAGCGATAAAAAAGACTCATTTGAAAAGAAAAAGGGTAAAAATTTATTTAATAAACAATTTTGGAAATGTTAAAAACATTTTTGAAAACATTTTTAGTAAACATGGTTTTTAGAAGAAAATGGGTTCTCCGACTAAAGAGGGAAATAAATTCGTTTTTTCTTAAAACAAATCAAAAAAAAATTGAATAAAAAAGAGTGAAAAAATGGAATAATTACTTGAAAAGGTCATTAATAAAAAGAAGAGAAGAAAATTAAAGGGTTTATTAAAAAATGATCATATAAACTACTTTAATGTAATTTCAATAATAAGCAATATTGTTTAGAATGAGTTGTGAAATAAACACTTAAAATGATCATAATGTTAAAGTGAAAATTATTAAATGAATTGATTATGTTTATCAAATTTAAATCCAAATATAAGAAGTGTAAATAAATCAATAGGTATTCAAAGTCATTATACACATAATCATAGATTATTAATGACAATGAGGAAGTAATATAACCCAACGAAAAGAAATTGAGTTATGAAATTTCTTTACCACTTGGTAAATTTAAGTTTAAAATACCATGAATAATTAGGTATTAATTATATTAAATTTCAAAGGGTCAGTATATACACCATAAAAAATAAACTATGTGTCTAAAATTACAATATTCCTCAATGAAATAAAATTGAGATAAAATCCCTTACCTTACATTTCCTTTTGAGGGAAAATACTTTAACCTAATGTATAATGGTTTTAAGAATGTTTATAAATTATTCCAAAACCATAATAATATTTATAAAATCATATATAATTTTCTTATAATATCTTTTTACCCATTCTCTAAAAATCTTTTATCATTTTCACTATTTTGGGTGTTAATTGCCTAGTTTTTTTAGTAAGATTTGACTTATTATTTTATTATTCTTATGTATATAATGATTTCATCATATAAAAAATTTAATCCATGATGTAACTGTAATATATATTAATTATATATGTATTTATAATAAATCATAATATTTGGAGATAGGAAATGAAATGAAATGAACTGTTCATGGACACGGTAGGTCATACGTACGCTTGAATGCTACTTATATTTCTTTTCCATATTTAAAATAATGAAAAGTAAATGATATATATTGATATTAAAATTAAAATATCATATTTATTTCATATATTTCACATATTTTATTAAAAAAATTCTTAATACATTCAATATAAAGTGTGAATGAATCACATTACTTTGAGGATGCGATAGTCCACACGTCCATAAATAATGTTATCATATTTCAAAAAAATGGAAGTAATGAAGGTATGGTTATATAAAAAGTTTAAAAAGAATAAATAAATTATAAATACTATATATACCATATATAAAAAATAAATCTATCATTATTTACAACCTTTAAAGGTGGTAAATGGAATAATGAACGACATGGGTTCGTGAGGCGGTAGTCCGCCATACAGATGAACGATGATGGCATATCCCATTTTATAGATATGTGTGAAATTTAAGGAATAAATTTTATAATAAAAAAATATTAGTATATTTTAGATAGTGGGGTTATTGCATAATCATAATATAAAAATAACTTAAGTGGTGGAGAAGTAAATGAAAGAAAAGTGATCATTGAAGAACGTTAGCTCTTATTCGGGTAACTCCTTTTGGTTTTATTTCTACCCAAATTTTGGATTCTTGGATGAGGGGAGGGAGTTTTGGATCTTATTTGGGTATATTATGGATTATAAAAATGTCTTTAGTGGTGTGAATAAGTAGTAGCAGTGAGTGACTTTTTATAGTATAGGAGTTTCATTCTTGTAAATTTTGTAAAGAGGGAATTAACCCATGTTTTTCTCATGTCAAATTGAACCAATAAATAAATAAATTCAATAAAATGGTGCATGTGGACTAAAAATGTCTAGAAAATAGGGTTTTTACATGTTTCTTGGTTATTTTTTCCCTTAAGATTAAGGTTTAGTCCCTTTTTAAGCTTAATTTTACCTTAATCACTGTAAATAATTTTAACTCCATTCACTAATATTTTTGTTCAAAAACATAGATGAATTAATTAGAAGTTATGAATTATTATAATTAAAATTATTTAATTCATCTTTCCAAATTCTAATTATAAAAGTTGAAAAAATTAATTTAAAATTAATCCCACAGACGGGACAACAAAGCGGAGTTTTAAATTAAAAAAGTTTAAAAGTTTGAAATATTTTCATATCCAATTTCAATGTGAAATTGATTCAAAAGAAAATAAATTTTATTAATTTATATAAAGTTGATCAAATTTTATTTTAAAAAAATTAAAATAAAATTTAACTATATAAATAAATTAGACAAAAAAGAAGTTTCAATTAAAATTCAGTATTTTTTCACGATTCATTAAAAATGGAAAATTCATAGAAAAATACAAAACATTCACCCTAAGATAATTTTTACATTAAAATTTTAAAAATAAATTTTATTTTTTACATAAAAAATTTATAATAGTTCCAAAAATTCGATTTAAAATAGGTTCCCTATTAAAAAGTGATAAAACTACCTTTATAAATATATAGTTTTTTGTGTGTAATATTGAGTTTATTATTTTCTTATTCTTATAAAATCTATTGGATTAATGTAAAAAATATTTTATTGAATATACCACATATATATTTATTTAATATAATTCTCTAATATCATTCAATATAATTTATTATGAAAAAATGCCTTTAGGAGCACAAAAATATTTTTTTATGAAAACATTTATTTTATATTGAATTGGATTTTATTTTTATTTCTAACAAATTGATTACTAATAAATTCATTTTATATTTTTGGAAATCATATATTTTATTATGTTTGTTAATCATATTCATAACTTCCAATTTAATATCTAGGTTATATCTTATTATATTAAATAATAATAATAATAATATTTGGTAAAACTTAGCCTTACATATAACACAAACTGTCAAAGAAAGTATTTGTTGCATGTAACACAAGATAAATCAGTATCGAGTGAATTTAAATATATAAAATATATTTAATTTATTTAAAAATATTTAATACATTGTAACATCTCATGATATTATATTCCCTTATATACTTGGTGTTGTGTGTCATACATGTTATCGAATACAATGTTCTTATATTATAATTTCTAGAGGTAACATTTTATGTATTTTTTAGTCCTTAAAGATTATTATTAATGATCAGTAATGATTTAATTTTCTTTGGAATATATGTTGGATTAACTTTGTGGGTTACTCCATTTAAAAGAGTTCTTATAAGAGTGAATGTAAGATTATATACCAAGATACCTACATGATTTTTTTTCTAGTAAATGAGTTTTTGTATAATTATTTTGATTTCATATGGTAAGATAATGAGTCTATCTTTAAAGGAAAGTTTATTCCCCTTTTAAGGGTGAAAATAATATTTAAAAAAATGTGTTTATGAGTGTTCATATTTTAGAAGAAACCATCATAACTATGATTTCACCATTATGATTTCTTATGAGATACAATATTAAATATTTGGGAAAAGAAGTTGATTTATTAGGTCAGTAAATTATTATTTGAGATCAAATTTTATTATAAAAATGAAAACATCCTTATGGTATTTCATAAATTTTTAAATAGATTAATGGGTTTACTTTATTTTTATGTCCCTTACAGAGCATTGTTTTTCTCATCCCACATTTTCTAATGTTTTTCATAGGTATTAAGGATGAGTAATAACTATAGAATGGGATATATTTATTATATGGGTATTTTAATTAAAGGAAGAAAATATGTTTTGAATAAAAAAAGAGTTTAAATTTAATAATCCCATTTTCATGAAAAATAGACATTGAGTAGAATGTGAACTTTTTATTGTAAGGATATGATATGTAAGAGTTTTTTCAAATTATCTAAAACTCAAAACCATAAATATCATGGGAATAAAGATAATTAAATCCTTTTTATTGAACTCATAATTATGGGTTGTTAAAGGTATATGTTATTATAGCACAACTACATATATCCTTTTTTAAAAAAACACTCATTTTCTTGGTACAATGACCATACTCAAAACTTAAATACAAATACCTTCCACTAATATAGTGACCCAGGATTCTCATACATGGATATTAATTTTTTAGATGAATATTCATTACATTACAAAAACACATGCCTAATGACCATAATAGTTATTTCCTTTGAAAACATGGAACATTATATTTTAATAGGGAAAATGATCGTCAACTTTTCCCACAATTATCTTCCCATTTAGTTCTCTTCATAGACATATTCTATATTAAAACCATCTTCATAACATAGGGAAAAGAAAAATAAGAAAGGGTAATATCATATGATAATTATGGGTAAACATAATAGATATCAATCTATGATCATATGAAATCATAAGATAAGAATAAGGGTATGTGATAATGAACATAACTTATGATGTTCATACTCAACCTATCATAGATCATAAACAGAAGTCCTAGAATAAATATTGGTAGTACATAAAGAAAGAATCATAATGGAATCAAAGAACATGAGCCTTGATATCACACCATTATCATAAGACATAGATTTGTGACATACACAAAAGCATATAAAATATTATTTCAAGGCTACCCATCAAAACATTCATAACATATTTTTCTTGGGATAACAACCCGTGTACCTATTCGAGCTTAGGATAACCAACCATTCACCCTCCTTTTCCACAGCTACACCTTTAGGGTGGGACACATCACCACCCCCAGTGGTATCCATTTCCCTATAGTGGAATGTGTTCAATCCCCAAACTATTATGTTAGTCAAGTTTTACTCTCAAGACCATTATAGCAGACAAAATTCCTTACTAAACTAAGTTAACTTCCCATTATAGTCTTCTCTATCTCATGAGATATAAATCTTTATCAAATGATTTGGAGGGAGATATAGCTCCCATCCATCTTTACATATAATGTAACCACTATAATTGGTTATAACGTAACCGCCATCCTTGTTTATAATGTAACTATTGTTAATGGTTCCCTTGATGGATATTTTGATTATTCTAGAGGTGTCAGACAATGTGACCCTCTCTCGGCCATTATTTTTTCCATTGTGGATGATTATCTTAGTAGATTACTTTATATTATGGATGACAATGGGAAACTGAAGTCTATTAGTGTTGGTAGGGGTTTCTTTTTCTCCCCCTCACTTGTTATATGACGATGATATTATTCTATTAAGTAAAAAGGATAATAGAAATATTATAAATATTAAGCGTGACATTTTTAATTATGAGAAAGTCTCTGGGTAAGAGATTAGTTGGAATGAGTCCTTTGTTTATTTTCGTAGGAATTTTCCTATTTCTAGGAAGTCGGGCACTATCAGGGATTTGGGTATTCATAAAGGAGTTCTTCAATTTACATATTTGGGTGTTCCTATGTTTTGGGGGAGGCCTAAAGCATGTTATTTTTCTGATATTCTTTGTAAAATCAAAAGGCATCTTGCTACATGGAAGGGTAAGCCCATCTCCCTAGCAGGTCATGTTTGCTTGGTTATGGCTGTGATTATTTCTATGTTTGTTTATTCGTCCATGGTCTATAAGTGGATGATCTCTCTCATCAAGAGCATTAATGTTACCATTAAAAATTTCATTTGGAGTGGTAATATTTTGGAGAGGAAATTAGCTACGGTCTCTTGGAATAATTGTGGTAAATTCCATGATGCATGGGTTCTTGGTATTAAAAATCTTGATGTGTTTAATGATTATTTTTAAAATTCATTCATTTGGAGGATTTTCAATAGTAATTCTAGGTCTATGGACTTTCTCCATAATAAATTTAGGGATAAGCTGAGGAATTGGGTTTTTAATCATCTGGATTCTACTATTTGGCATGCTTTTAAATCCATTTTTTCTTCCATTAACCCTCATGCCAGACGGCTTGTTTCAAGGAACTCATCTTTATCCTTTTTGAAGGAAAAATGGACTAGATATCCCCTAGTTGATGCCTTTATTAATGATGATTTTAATGTTGATGTGGATGCTATGATTAAAGCTCATTTTGAAAATATGGGAGGTCTCCCTAATCATATTTTTAATATTATCAATAGTTACTACTTCTCCAATAGAGAGGATTTTTGGGCTTGGGAACCTGTTATAAATGGATTACTGGCCTCTAAAAATTTTATAGACATTATATATCTTGAAATATAGGTTATAAGTAGATGAGGAATCTTCATATGAGCTTTATTAGTCCTTCTCAGACAATATTTTCCTGGAGACTGGCTCATGGGAAGCTTCCTACAGATTGTTTACTTAAAAAATGTGGCATGTATCTCTGTTATTCATGTGTATTTTTCCATAAAAATAGGGAAGATATTGATCATTTGTTTCTTAGTTTTTTTAATGACTTATTAATATGGAAGGCTTTTTATGATATTTTTGAAACCCCTATGCCAGGAATGTCTTCAATTCATCATTTCCTTCAAGGTTGTAATTCTATTTCTCTTTCTTCACAATTGATGGATCTTTTAGGGCCGCTTCTACTAAAATCCTTAATTTTATTTGGTTTTCTCAGAATAAGGTGATTCATGATAGATTTTCCTTCTAGGTCAGTGGGGTTTTATTAGTTATTCATGCTGCTATGTGTAATGTTGATATTCCAAGGAAGAATTTTTTGATTCAACTCTGTTCATGATTTGTCCATTCTAAATCAGATAGGTGTTAAGGGAAACTTCAAGCCTCTGCATGGTACTTTTGATGTTCTTTGGAAGGAACCTGTTTTTGGTCGGTTAAAAGTTAATTCTGACGGTGCTTCTAGAGGTAATACGGGGATTTCTGGTTATGGTGCTATTTTTAGAAATCATAAATGGGATGTCCTTGGTTGTGTTCATGGTCCTTGTAGCTTTGCCTCTTCACTTGAGGCTGAAATTCCTGGCATTATCATTTTTGTGGATCAAGATGTAAAGTGTGGTTGGGATAATTTATGGATCAAAAGTTATTCTACTATTGTTGTTTATTCCATAAGGATGGATAATTCTCACTTATCCTAGAATCTAACTAATCATTGTATTAATTTTTTGGATACTCTATTTTCCTTGAATCATATTATCACTTTCATTTATAGGGAATTAAATTATGTTGCTGATGGCCTTGCAAATAAAGGTGTTAATGGAGTTGATTTTGTTTGGTATGATAAAGTTCATGATGATCTTATTCTTTTTCTTAAAAGGTATTATGACAAGTATCCTTTTTTTAGACTTGGGTAAGCTGTTTCTTATCTCTGTTTGAGGCTATTTTGTAAGGTTATTTTACATCTGTGAGTTATATTTTACTACTTTTGGGTCTGTTTGTTTAGTTTAATTCTTTATTCTTCTTTGGAGTGGTTTGTTTTCTTTGTTATTGTACAAGAATAAAGTGGTAGGTCTACAGTTCTCTGTTAATTTTTTCTCTGGTTTTCAAGCTGTATATATTTTATTGCATTTTGGTTTGTGTCTCATATGGGGCCTCTTGTGGTGATTTCCCTGCTTTTTTCATGCTTCCTCTTTTCTAATGGGATTCTTCATATATGTTTTTTCTAAAGTCAACTTTTCTCATTCGTTTTATTTTCTGTTTGTTGTTGTCTTGTATGTAGTGGACTATTTTTGATTGCATGGGATATCCAGGTAGTTTTTCTAGGGCATCTATGAGAACATGTGGTGGATGATTCCCTTCACACAGGGTTACTGATGAGGCTGTATTTCTATTGCTGGATCGTTTCTGGTTTTTAAATCAATAGGCCTCCTCCTTCTTTGTAGTTAATGGAGTGTCGAACTGGAGTGGACTGCATTATTGTTGTTTTAGGAATAGAGTTCTTGGTGCATTCCTTCTGATTTGGATAAATAAGAGGATTTTCTATTTGACATCCAAAGCTCACCTTACTTTAATGGGTGTTTTTTGTTGCTTTGGTTTTTGATCTCTTTCACAATAACCATACTTTATGGTTGTTTGGTGTTTCTTGTTTGTATTTTCCTGTATTCTTTTTTTAATAAAATTTCATTATGTATAACCTATAGAAAAAGAAGCAAGTTTCATAATTATTCTATAATGGTATAACCCATGGAGGATAAATAGGTTTCATAAAAATCTTGTCATCATAAACATAAAACATTCAGAGAGGGAATAAGAATGTTATCCTTGGATCATATCCCCAGAAAGGCATATACAACATCAAAAAATTGTATATTAGATTTAAAATAATTTTGAAATATCATTTAAAATTTTTCCCAAGGAAAATATACTTTACACTATGAAAAAAAAATTTACTTTAAACCATAATTTTTTTGGAAAATCCTTTCTTGGAAAATAAACTTTAAAACATAAAAAGTAATCACTTAAAATCATTTAAAAAACTTCTTCAGGAATATATAATTTATTCATTAAAAAACACTTTTTTAAAACATAAAAAATTTTGAAATTTTTTTAATTTAAAAATATCATTTAAGAATTATAAAATAATCTTTAAATAAAATAATTTTCATGATGTTGAGAAATTCTGTTCATGTGGTACATGTTATGAACAAACCATTCCATTTACATTTTCAATAAAAGCCAAACAAGCATTGTTTTGGAAAACATAATGAATATTGATTTTTATTTTTTTAAAATTCAAACATGTTTACAAATATATTTTAAAAATCATAAGGGAGTAATAAAACATTTTTAAAAATATTTTTTGACAACATGGTTTTGGTAGAAAATAGATTTTTGACTGAAAAGAGAAATAAATTCATATTTTTAAAAACATTTTATCAATTATTTTAAGTACCAAAGAGAGGTAAAATAGTACCAATAATTTAAAATATAATGAATAAAAATATTAGAATAAAATTCACAAGTTTCTTGAGATATTAATCATAAGATTTCATCATTGGAAAGATAATCATAAAAAATTCTGATAAACGATGAGAATGTAGCATAAAACTCATACCACATTAGTAACTTTGAATAGTAATCCCCATGAAATAATAAAAATAAATCAAACTTATAATATCGTGAAAAGAATTATATTAATTATATAACATGTGAAATTGGAAGTATAAACATCTCATAGAATAAGATAGGTTCATAATGTAACGTATATCTCAAATAAGGGAAATTAGCACAAAAAAATACCTTGCCCCTTTGGTAAATTTTGAACCATAAACCCCATGAAAGAGAGATCCTAAAATGGATATTTGAATACTAATAATATCAATTATAATAATAATAAAATACAACCCTAATAATTATTAACACCTCATAATAAAAATAAGTGGTGAATATGGCATAAATCTCACAGAAATAAAAGTGAGATGAGAAAACCCTTACTGTAAGTATCGACTTACTTCATAAAAATTAAGACCTAATATATAATAAATATAAGTTTATTATAAATATATTAAATAACCATAATTAAATATATCATACCATATATTATATACTTGTGGCCTTTTATTACCCATTTATTCACCATTCTTTATTAAAATCACATTTTGGGTAATAATCACTTTGTTTTTCATGTAAGTTTTAATTTATTATTTTTGGTCCTATTAATTTAGTCATGGTTCCATAACTTAAATAATAATAATAATGAAATAATTATCATATTTATAAATCAAATATACTTTTAATACCAATCATTACATATTTTTTTTGATAAATGAAGTATGTTACGATCATAGAGATGGTAGGTCGTACTTACACATGGGTAACATTTCCATTTTTCAATGATCATTATGGAAAGGTGGTAAGTAATATATTTTATTTAAATAATTATAATAATATCATTAAAATATATTATTTATTTAAATTTAGTTATACATATCATTCACGTGATGTGGTGATGGAAAGAGAGTCACATTTCTTTTCGAAGGCGGTAGTCCACACACACAAGAGATATGTTATCATATTTCATTGAGTGAAAAGGTAAGAAAGAAAATTATATAAATTATATTTTAATAATGATAAATATGTAATTAATATAATAATTATGTCATTTAGATCACATAAAATCATTAAATTTACCCTTATTACCTTCTATGTAATGCGTGAACGAATTACATGGCTTTGCGAGGTGGTAGACCGCTGTACACATGAGCAACATTACTGTATTCCCAAAAAATAGAAATAATATATTTATGTGTGATATAATTATTAAAAAATCATAATAATATCATAAATATCATATATAAATAAGAAATCCATAATTATTTCCAACCTTTATAGGTGGTAATGTAAAACAAATGACATCGGTTCGTGAGGTGGTAACCCGCCATACACACGAATAATGATTTTGTAACCCATTTGATGAAATTGGAGAAGGTTGTAGGTCATGAAATTATTATAAAAAATACCATTATATGTAATATACTATGGTTATTATATCATCATGGTATAAAAATAATTGACGGTGGTGGATAAAGAAATAAAATAATGATTCTCATTGAAGAACATTACCACTTCTTTTAGTATCCTCCTTAGGTTTGCACTAAATCCTTATTAAGTTGGATTTATATCCAAATAAGAATTATAAAATGATATAATGAAAGTTGGTAAGTTATTTTCTCCATGATTTTCTGAACTAAATAGGTTTTAAGGCGTTAATAATATAGGAATTGGGGAGGACTTTTTTAAGTGGGGGAGAGGTCACAATTGGTAATTTTGAAAATAAATAAGTTCTCATACATTTTTATTATGTAAAAAGAGTGAAAATTAGGCCATTATAGAATATTATAGGTTTAATGATTTAAATATGTACATAAAATTGTTTATATATTGGTTTATAGGTCTTTTTTACCTTACCTTTTAGTTTAAACCTTGATAAACCCATTTCACCTTAACCAAGATAATTAATTTTTACTACATTCACTATTCATTTTGGTAAAAAATAATTTGAATTTATTAGAAATTAGAAATTATGATTATTATAAATATGGAATACAATTTTCCAAATTCCATTCAAATAAGAGGAAAGTTTAAATTTGAAATTAATCATGCGGATGTGATGAGAAAGCGGGGTTTTAAAGAGATAAAGGTTCAAGAGCTCAAAATCTTTTTATATAAAACATCAATAAGAAATTGATTACAAAGACCTAAATTGGATTAATTAATATAAAATAGAACTAATTTTATATTAAAATAAATTTAAAATATAATTTAACATTATAAATAATTTAAATGAAAAGACATTTTTTAGTTAAAATTCAATATTTTTAACTATTCAACCAAAAATGATTTTTTTATAAAAATAAAAAACATTAACCCTAATAAAATTTTGAAATAATTATTTAAAAAATTAATTTTAATTTATAAAATTAATTTTCTAAATGTTTTAAAATTAATTTTTTTATTAGTGCACCAAAAGGTGATAAAGCTATTTTTTAGAAAAATACGGGTTTTAAGCATAAAATTAGATTTATTCTTGTTTCCTTTTTAGAAAACACAGAAGTTAAATAATATATATTTTTTAATATATAATATATAATATATAAATTTCATTAAAATAATTAATAAAAATTTATTTGGTTAATTTATTGATATATAATACTTTTGGATATAAAAATAATTTTTTTCAGAAAAAGATTTCCTTTTATTTTCTAAAGGGTTTTGTTTTCATTTATATTTAATTATTCACCAAAGAATTCATTTTATGTACATGTGAACACCATATTTTTTTCATTTAGTTAATCTAATTCATAACTATTATTCTATTGTCTAGGTGAAAAATATCATAATAATTTTTAATAATATTTCACATTTCATTTGTACTCATTATTGCATGTAATACAGGCTAAGATCAGTGTAGCGTGTAAAACAATAAATAATCATTATTACGTGTAACTCAAGATAAAAATCGTTTTGAATGTAAATCAAAACATTTAAAAGAATATATTAATTTGAAAAAATATATTTTGAAAAAATCTCAGGGTGTTGCATTCTACACCCCTTAAAATGAATTTTGTCCTCGAAATTCATCTCGGTCATCAAAGGTTTACTCATTTGAAAATAACTTCAGAGAAACCCACATGTAAGGTGGTTTAATAAAATATACTCTTAAAAAAGATAAATGGATGTTCATAATTCAACTAAAATAACACCTACAAGGTTTCCAAATGGGATAACATAGGTGGGAAGTGAAAACATTGACATAGAATAGAAAAATAACACCCAACTTCTAAAAGAGAGTGATAGAGTACACTAATCATAAGAAAGTGGGTGATCTAGAGGAAGGTAAGCAGACTAAATCCATAAACCAAATAGGCATGAAAATTTTCATTTATATAATTAAAAATAGTGAAAATATGACAAAATTTTATTTCAAGAATTTTTATAAGAATATGTACCTTCTCGATTTCATTCCATTTCATAAAAACAATATCATCCTTTCATTATGCCTTAATCAATTTCCACAATACCTCTTACTCTAAGAAATTAAGGTGAAATTTTTATGCATAAATAACTAATATATAATAATATCCATAATATATTGATAATTAATTCCATCTATCTCTAGTTAGCATCACAAAAAAACGGTCGGCACAAGTTATTAAATATGAACAAATATTCATATGGTGAAGTAATACATTAATCTCTAAAGCATCATCCAAAGTTAAAATTAAACCATTCTATAAATTGTTAACCTTATAACCATTATAAAAGATCAAAATCCAAAACTTTATAAATAAGGTCACTAAATTTGAAGAAATCTACTTAACATTAATCTCTTATATATCATCAAGTGGCTTATATTTGTAACATGCCAAACTTGTGAATACCATTATCATGTATTCACTTGAAACATGGTAATTATCTTTATTACCATAAAAAGATATTGAAAACATACATGTTTCTTCATTCCTTACATAAAACATAAATTATTTGATACATTAATTAAATCCAAAAAATGTTGTAAATATCATCCATGATAGCACAAACCACTTTGTCAACAAATCATTAATAATTTCTGAGTTAATTTGTACTAACCAATTTAATTTATTTGTATCAATCATCTCTTTTCCACAAAATCATTATCTTAATATCAGAAACATATTAAGGGTTATATTTCCCTTAATCATGTGTTTTTTATAAAATGTCACCTTGCCATTATATCACTTTTGTAGTCCTTCAGTTTCATTTAAAAAACTCTTTCAAATCCATAATGAAAAACATATCTTGAACAATACTTGTATATTTAATGATTCAGATAACATAATATTTTAATTCCAATACATAAATACTTTATTCACCCCAATTCCTTCTCAAACCATTAACTATGATTAATCATATTATTCATTAATACCTCTTCCATTTCATATGTCATTTGTAGTCTCTTACAAACTAGGAATATAAAATATTACTCGTACAACATTGCTAATTTATTTCATGACCTTTTCCCTTAGGACATAGATTTAATTAATTCCAATACTTTAAATTAATTGAATTCAATAGTGGATGATATATTTAGGATACCATTATTCTCATCCATTGAATTAACCAAACTTTTCATTTTCATTTTGAAGTTACTATCTTTGTTTCACTATTTTCTATAGTCAAAACATCTTCCAATTCTTTTAAGATAATCACTTGGGAGATTATTTCCACCTTCTCTACATATAAGAAACTGAACCTTCATTCCTACATATCTACCATCACCCAAAATCTCAGAGAAATATTTTCTTATCTTCTTTGATGAGTCTAAGAAATGGTTATGGTATACATTATTAATCATGTTTCATAAAAACTGATTAGGAATAACAACAATATTCTTTACTCTAGTCAACCAACTATTTGGATTCCCATCATCAAATCATTCCTCACATTCAATGTTAATTTAGTTCTTTATGGTTCCATCCATTGCCTAAGATGATAAAGCATATTTTGAGAAACAATAATCATAATGGAAAACTATATGGTCTAAAAAATCATTTAGGAGGTCTAAATTAAGACACCTTATTTTTAATATATGACACCTTCGGTTTATCCTATGCTATTTATAGTCATAATCTATTTAAATCCTTCACGATGGTTCGTAATGAGTTTATAAATATCCAAAATCATATCCCCTGAGTGTGTCAAACTAGGTGTGCAATATAGTCTTTTGTTTTGCACTAGTTCTAGATCAATTTTATCTAAATATGGCGTTTTAGGTTTTACCCCTAGGTACATATATGCTAGATCCACATAACCCGAAAGCCTAAAGGCTATATTATTTATTTATTTTTGGATAATAATCTTTCAATGGTTGATAGTAAACCTTACTTGACCCATAATCCCAAATGCATACGACCTCATACATGATCCTTAAAGGCCCAGGAGAATAAAAATACAAGAGAATAACTCCCAACACACACACACACATAGACACACACACACACACACACACACACATTTTCAATCTCCCACACAAGCCAAGGCTACACAGTAAGAAATGCCCCGTTTAGAGCACAATGTCTGGTCCTGATGGTAGAAGCTATACCCTCTCACACATCTAAATCTGGTATCCCTGTACCTCGACATATCATTATAAATATCCCTATAGAAATAAATAATGTTTTCTCATCATAATTTCTAAAGGTTAACTAAACCTTTCCTCTAATACCATCTATAATGGATCAGGCTTCTTGTACATGAATATTATATATCTTATATGAATATTCCTTATATTACTAAAAGACACAACTAAGGACCACAATAGTTTAGTGTATTTGGAAACATGGAACACAATATCTTAATCTGGGGAATGATATTCAATTTTACCATAAATATCTTCCTATTTAGTACTTTTCATAGATATACCCAACATAAAAACTTTCTTTATAACCTAGGGAAAAGAAAAATAAGAAAAGGTGATATTAGATTATCAATAAGGGTAAACCTAAGATATATCAATCTATGATCATATAAAAGAATAAGATAAGGATAAGGATATGTGATATTGAAAATAACTTCAGAAGTTTATACCCAACCTATTATAGACCATATGTTAGAGTTGGTGTCCTAAGAACTAACTGTTTATAATTTGATTACATGAATGTATACTTATTATATATTGTTCATTGTTCTGCATGACTATAATATAATAATGTCCTGGAATATTTGTTGCATTAATAAGGTTATGGTAGATCCCCGCTTTGATGAGAACCTTGAAATTATATAACAATATTATTAGATAATGTTCTGCGGTTGGATGACATAATATGATAGGACACATAGTATACAGATCGTCATGTGCAAGTACTCGTAATAAGATGAGACTCTCTCTCATGGAGTTTGCACTTGGTAATATTCAAGATGGGAGATTATGAGAACAAACCCACGAGTAGTAATTCCACATGTCTTTGTGTCGTTAGACATTGCTATATATGAGCTTGTCTAATGGTCCTTAGACTGAAATATTATCATTAAATCATGTCATGACTCATGCTCTTAGATTTGCTGATGAAAACCATCACGAAGATAGTTGGCGGGAAGTAGAGTACGTTGGGTGTGTCATGAATGACATGTTGTCAATGGATAAGTCAAGGAAAGATTTTTCCCTTCCATTTTTATGGAAGTAGATATCTCAGGCCCTTTGATTGAAATAGAACTGTCACCCAAATTCCATGGCCATTGTGTCACGACAAGTTTATTTCTGGAAGTCAAATAATAACGGATCAAACATATAGGTTTCTGACACTGCCATAAAACCTGCTTGATGAGATATTTAGATAAAGGGATTAAATTACACGGTAAGCATTCATATGAGGTGACACGTTAATGCGGCGTAAAATTATTTCTCTTGGGTGCCTTGACCCATTTCTAGATATTAATCTTGAACTTTAGGAAAGCCCACGCAATGACAATGAGAAATAGGCCTAGAGGGTCACACACTAAGTGTATCCAAGTATCTCAAGTAGAATAAAGATTATTCTCGTATGTGGTTTAATAATTATTCATGGAAGCCTAAATCATTTTAATGTTGGAGGAAGAATAAAATGAAAACAAGATATACACGCCATGAACATTTAATGTACATGCTGTGTAGTTTTCATTTTTGAAAGGAAATGAAAAACGAGTACACGCTGTGTATTAATGATTACACACTGTGTAGTTTTTCTAGTCGGGATTTTGAGGAAATAATATCATTTTATTAAATGATATTTATTATAATCAGGGTTGGTGCATGTTAAGGAATTAATGATTCTACATGAAGGTTTTTAATAAGAGTTAATGAAATAAATAAAACATGTAATATGTTTATTTATTATCATAACTCTGTATCCACAATCCCGATTATAAATACCCTCACAAACCCAACACTTTTCCCTAATCATTGTGCACAACAATTCTGGATAATTCTCTCAATGCCCAAAGAACTCCTTATTCCAAGAATGCTCTCATGACCGAGAGAGATCCTTCTCCATTGGATGAAGGCGATCTAAGGTGGAAAACACAAGCAAAGGCTTCTCCATGATAACACCCAGATATTCCTTTGGTGATGTCCAAAGATACGTGGTGCACGTGTGAATCAACACTAGAGAAAGTCTACACTTAGCTTCTGCAACGCAATGGTGAATCACATCGAAACATGATCAGAAATATCAATGAATAAATAAGGCCATGAAAGGTACATCTTGTCAATTAATTAAATTAATTATAATCAACATGTGATGATCCTCCATTGTGGTTTTGGGACTATTCTTCTTCTTTGTTTATTTCTGTGATTAGATCCATGGATTTTGGCGTTTATCATCGTATTGATCCCAGATTGATCATTACTAATGAAAAAAAGACAAGTGGGCACATCCACTCATGAGATTCTACTATGCCCGGGACCTTAAAGTGGTATCAGAGGGGTCAGAACATTGATTATATTTATTTAATTTTCATTGATAATTTATGCGTTTATATTTGATTCAATTCAAGATAAATTGTTCTATAAAACTTAATAAATGAGATCTGTTCTTCTTCCTTTGTTTCTCGATTCACATAACATAAATGACCTTTTATTTTTAATTTTGATTAAAATAAAAATGAGGAACTCATCTGGAGGAGCTGATCATTTTGTCTATACAACACAAGAATACACGATGTGTAGTGAAATCCACATGTCATATACTTAGGTTTACTGAACCGGTATTGGTTTTCCAAACCACACCGTGTGAATTGAGCATACCTAATTTTTTTTAATACATCGTGTTGACCATAATTGAAAAACGCTTGGAAACTGGAATACACGGCCTGTATGTTGAATCAACACGCCGTGTAGTCCGATCTGGCCCAGGAGAAACTGTGTACAAGGAGAAGTTGTGTCACCGCGTACATGGGATTTCCAGGCTGGTAACCATGTAACAAAGAAGTACATGCCATGTTAGATTAATCTACATGTTGTGTACTCTAAAATTTCCAAAGTACAGAAAACATGCCAAAGCCCCTCGCGTGTATATTAGATAAAGGGTGAAAACAAATACACGCCATGTAATATAGTCTACAGGCCATGTCATTTCCAGAAATGGAATTTCACTAGGTTTCCTTCAAAGTACAAAGACCCGTACAAGGAATATGGATGAGAAGAATCTCAAGGAAATTAAGAAAAGAATTTAAGATAAATAATTGATTAATTATAAGATCATAATTAATTTAATTTAAGCGTGACTTATCTTGAATAAAAAAATGATTAAAAGAATTTGAATACTAAATATGTTTAAATTTCATTGCATGCTATAGATGAACATGATCTAGAACAAATACCCTTTGTGTGAGTATGGTTTCATTTAAATTTATTTAATTTAAATTCATTGGCCTATGAGCCTTCTTTTAATAAAATGTAGGGCCTGTGTGCCCATGTTTTGTTTAATGTAAACCCCTTGTAATGGGGGATCTCCCATTCCAGAGGAGACAGTTCAAAATCCAAAGATGAGGCAAAACCAACCCAAGAAGATACAAAGGTGGAAAGGTGGGACCTGTAAAAAACAAACCATCGGGTTCAAGGTGTTTTTCCCTAGGTCAGGGTTAGCTTATCAAAACCATTATATAATCTAACCAATATAAGCTCATGATCATGCCATATTATTTTATTTATATCTAATTGCATGGTTTATTTATTATGTATGTGTTTTCATGATCACATAGTTAATGAAATTAACAAGCATGAAAAGATGGAATAAAATAAAAAGTGGACTATGCGTAAACATTATCAGAACATGGTTAATCACTCAAGGAAGCATCACTTAATATTAACAAGCATGTGATAATGAAAAACTATGCATAAAGTATTGAAATACCTCAAATACCATATTAAGTTAGACCAAGCCTTCCGTTACTTAATTAATGGAAACACTCAATAAAACTATGTGTTTGACCAACCCTTGTTGAGACACTTAATTTTATAAAGGAAGCTCTTATAGAAGTTTCGGGTTGACTTAAACATTTTACATAAAGAGGAGTATCCCTTGATGGTCTTGTTATAAAATGGAGGCAAGTGTTGAGGAAATCCAAGTCAGGATTTCAGGATTGGGGAGTCCACTCAACAAATCAAGGAACTGTAAGCTCATAGTTGGAAAAGACCTACCTACCTAAATACCTTTAAATAGCTTGACCAACCCTTGTTGGGGTTATGCGAAGGGGAATATGAATCCTGGCCACTAGAATGTCCTAGAAACTAGGAATTCTAAGTTAAATGGTGGGGGCCATCAGGACATGATAAAATAGTGGGAGAATTAATAAATTCATTTATTATTTTTCATAAAATTTAATCAAAAGGCACTGATAAATATGATCTTTTAATTTGTAGAATCAATATGAAAAGCTTGTCAACCACATTTTCTCTGTGATCAATTCTAGATAAAGACAATATTCTAACAGGAAGTAACTTTTAAGAATGGTTTAGGCACCTTCGGGTTATACTATGCCATGAACAAATGTTTTATGTGCTGGAGTCCTCAATTCCTGATTTGTCTACCCAAGGGGCGAGTGACGAAGATTTCCTGGTCTATGATCAATATTTGAATGATACAATTGATGTTCAATGTTTGATGTTGTCATCAATGTCTAGTGAGATCATGAAGTCTCATGAAGACATGGATTCCTATAGCAATCTCGAGAACCTCTGTGGTCTATAACAAGAGAGAGCAAGACATGAAAGGTTTGAGATCTATAAGGCTCTATTTGAGAGCAAGCTTGGAGAGGGTTCCCCAGCTGGTCCTCGTGTAGTCAAGCTCATTGGCTTCATTGAGCGCTTGTAGGTTCTAGGGTTTAAACTCCCTAAAGAACTGGGTACTGATCTCATTCTTGCATCACTCCCCCAGAGATACTCTAACT
This sequence comes from Viscum album, assembly GCA_963277665.1. Classification (NCBI taxonomy): domain Eukaryota; kingdom Viridiplantae; phylum Streptophyta; class Magnoliopsida; order Santalales; family Viscaceae; genus Viscum; species Viscum album. The sequence continues at coordinate 1,820,620,367 of OY728135.1, read as the reverse complement.
TTGTTGTAAATTTCAACATGAACAACATTGAGAAGTATCTATCCGATCTTCTTATCCTCATTTTCCAAGTGGACAATGATATAAAGCGTAAAAGGCCTTATGTCCTTATGGTTAATAAAAGGAAAGGGAAGGTGAAAAGATTTAATCCCAAAGCTTCTTCAAGGCCTTATATGAAAAGGAAGATCAAAGGGGAGGTAAGATAAAAGGAGGTTGTTTCGCATGTGGCAAGAAGTGTAACAGCCCAAGATTTTATAAAAAATATTCTTTTTAATTAATTTCTTGTGTTGTACGCTACACCAAAAGGAGCTTGCACAACACGCATCCTTGACTTGCCTTGCATTACACGCAATCGCGACCTTCCTCGATAGCGTGTGTAGTACGCAATACTGAGTTTCACGAAACAACGATATGCTATTAAAATATTATTAAAACTAGCCGTTATAAATAGTAATAACCACCTTTTAAAGTTTTACGAATTTTAGCTCTCAAAATGGACTTCATTTTTGGATTCGGAGTATCGAATTTATCCTAAGGTGAAGTTTTGGTACTTTTCGGATAACTTTCATATTCTGATGAATAGTGAAAATTACTAAATTATAATTACAAACAACTTTTTTTTAATCAAAATAATTAATAGTGATAAATTATTAATTTTAGTGGTTTTAAAGTATATTTAGAATATATTTTTACAATTTAATACAATGTTGGTCATTGGATGTAATTTCACATTTAAACCAGACATAAACAAGTGTCAATCTTTTGATAGATATTGTTTCTTAAAAACACGCTATTTGTTTTAACAGCGGGATTTAATTATAAAATTAATTAATGCAACTTCTATGTTATGAATTTGGTAAAATAGATTTCATTTTTGAATTCGGAATATAAAATATAGCTTAGGATGAAATTTTGGCATTGTTCTGAAAAACATCAATTTTTGATGAATAGTGAAACTACTAAGTGGTAGGTTAGAAACTGAATTTTGCATAAAACTTAATTTTACCGCTTCTGTGAATGGAATTTCAAAAATCCGACAGACATGGTTGATAACAGTAAGTAAAATGTAGTTCAATGAGATAAAAATAATTTTTTGGTGAATAGTAACTTTTTACTTTTTTTACCGCGGTTAATAGTAAATAGGGTAACTAAGGGTAAATATGATATTACTATTACCCTAACACATGTCCTAATTCTATTGTATAAGTGTAATTCGACCAAAAACAACCTTATGAATAAAATATGACCATTTAGGCCCACTTGGATTAGATTAGGACAATTATTATTATTTAATTCAAAGAAGAGTTAAAAGAGTTAAAATCAAAGTTTATTCACTAAAACATTTTTAATATGGGGTTATACATAAGATAAATTCGACTATAAATATTCATTAGAAATCTAAAAAGATTTCCTATATAATGATATTTTATTTATAATTTTTAGACTTTAAATAAATTAATTTATTTATGACACAACGATGATGCAGTAATTACCCTTTTAAGGAAATATTAACATAATTGATGTTATAAATGCTCAAATGAATGTAATTTGAGACTTTTTATGAATTAAAATAATTTTATAGGTTACTATGATATATTAGTGTTGATTTAATCAACTTTTTTTGAACATATAATTCTGTTATGACTTTAACAAAAATCATATATCAAATAGTGTCAAAATTGACACAAAATAGTTTTTAAATCAAATATTATATTATTAATTGTTATTTTATTCCTAAAAATCTAAGGTTCGGCCAAATGACTTAGATAAGTATATATGTATTAATAATAAACAATTTGGGGTTCGTTTGGCATGTTATAGTAAGTGTATTAACCATATAGTGAAAGAAAACATAAAGACACGGTAAAAGTTAAATTATTTAACTTAGAGTTAAATCTAATTGATAAGGTTAAAATAATACCCTAAACTTGTCTAAATCTTATTGGTTGATAGGATTTCGACCCATCCCCACATTATCTCAGAAATAAGTCCCTTTGTAACCATTATAAACCGATTTTGACTTTAATATAAAATAATATTTTGAGGTATTCCTAAGGTGCCCCTCTCCTCCCTTATAAAAGGACACCTCCTCCCCCTCCTCCTCACACCAATTTGAGCACTTAAGCTCGGCCAACCCCTGCCAAAATCTCTTCTCCACTTCCCTATAAACATCCTAGAGATTCTGGTCTTCCTCAAAGACCAATTTTAGTGCCCTAAGAGGAGGTCTCAAAGAGGCGCTTCAAAGAAGAGGTAATTACCGTTACCAATTCTTTCATCTTTATTTCTTCTTCCACTTCTTCTTCTTAGGTTGTTTCATTATGAAGTAATAACATCAGTATCACTCATATACTGATATGTTATTATAAGTATGAAACAACCCTATATCACCATCTATCCATCCTACGGAAAAATAAATCACCGCGCGTGCGTATGTACGGAATACCGTCTCCACGCCGTGGTGTAATCTATTTTCCACCACCACCTTAAATGGATGGGTATAATGGTGTAAAGAATAACTATACATAGTTATTAAAACATCATATTGATTCTGATATATTGTATAATCCACTCCAATTCAATTCAATATTTATGGAAATGATATCATCGCTCGTGCGTACGTACGGACTACCGTCTCCACGACGCGATGAGATTCATTCTCCGTGTTAACCATTTAAGAATGGTTATAAAGTATATATAAGATATAATAATGAAATATATGACATTATAAAGATACTGTATTTATATATATATATATATATATATGTATATCATCTACTTACTTCCATTCAAGACAATAAGGAAAGGAAAACAGCGTTCATGCGTACGTACGGACTACCGTCTCCATGAACGGTGTTTTTCATTTCATTTATCTATCTATTATATATATATATATACTGAATATATATGATATATAAATCATATTTTATATTCTGGAAGTAAGTAAATCATGATATAAGTAATAATAATGTCAAGAACAACAATTCAAAACACCTACGATAAATGAAACAATTTTACCCAAAACACTTCTTTAACATGGAATTTACAAAAGAACGGGTAATATAATGTCATAAGTGAACCATATATGATATCATAACAATGAATATGATTCTTTAATAAGTCAATGACATTATTTAAACCATTATACAGGAGCTTCGGACACGTACAAAGCAAATCGGACCTAAAGTAAGGGAAATATCACAATCTCATTTTTATCCGAGATTGTTTATTCGTAAGTATTTACTGGGGTGTATTTTATCATCCACATCCATGTTTACTCAATATGTAATATTATTTCCATCCACCTAAAATTGTTTAAATCCATTTTTACCCTTCGGTGAGTTTTTAGTAATACGTATGAAAGGAATCTTTTGTCGTTTTTCGTACGAGGTACTTTTTGAATTTTCCGACAAAAGTACGAAGAATGTTTTTTTTAACTTATACGGCATGAATGGATTTTTAAAAAATTATTTCCAAGAAGCTTCCTTTACAAGTTTTCAAGTTTATTTTTAATCAACTTCTTTTATTTTAAAGTAGTATGACATGTTATGAAAGGAAAAATGTTTTTTGAAGAAGAAAGGATATTTTCCTCAAGAATGGAGTTCAAGTGTTTTATCAAAATTATTTTCCATCTAAGATAATAAAGGGTTCCATTTTTATCCCTATTATTAAATTGATTTGATCATGTTGTGATAGAATTATTTTTATGAATTCCTTTATCTTATATGAATTGATTTATGATGTCATGATGTTTCAAGAATCCCATTTTTGTTACATGTGTTATGCGATGATGTATGTTTTATGATTATGTGGCACACATAAGAAAGGATTCATTATAAGATGGGTGGGACCTATATCTCCCTCCAATGCATTGGGTAAAGATTTTATACCTCATGAGATAGACATGGCTGGAATGGTAGGTTATACCGGTTCAGTGAAACAGGACTGAAACGAGGGTTACTCGATTCAGAAAGGGACTTTGTCCACTAAGATAGTCTTGGCAATGAGTCTTGACTAACAAGAAATGATTCTCTATGATTATGTGTGTATGCCACAAAGTTTCATGTTTTAAGTTATGATTATTGTGATTACATTTCACTACCATGATTTATCCCATGTTATGAAATTATGCTCTCTTTTGCAGGTTAAGATTTCCAAAAGTTATGTTCTTATGAATATGATGTGATTGATTTTTCTTTTGTATACCCTTACTGAGCATTTGAGCTCACCCTTTTTATGTTTTCTTTTCCCCAGGATATAAAGAAAGGTTTTAGGTAAAAAAACGGGGAAGATCTTTATGGGAGATATTGAAGATCTTTCACCACGATTAGAAGATTACGTTCCGAGTTTCCAAAGACACTAAACTATTACGATCCTTGTGTGTGTGTTTTTGTTATGTACTAAGTATTCCGCAAAAGTAATGTAAAGTCTATGTACGTCAAGATACGGGTCTCTACAGTTGGTATCAGAGGAAAGGTTTAGTCAACCTTTGGAAACTAGGATGCGAAAACGTTAGTGAGATCCCTAGAGATATTTCTAAGGTATGTCTAGGGATGTCTCTAAGGTTAAGTATACGTATAGGTTATAGTCCTAGAATTTCTCTAACGATCTTAGAATTTAACCTAAGATGTTAGATATTGAGGGTACTACCCCTTTATTATGTTGTTTTCCCTAGCATGATTTTTGCCTCTCACACTATTCTTTTGGGATTTTAGACGATGGCTGGAACCCGAAGGAACCGTGTTGATCAATGCAATGGACAATGCAATGATTGTCCCCCTGAGCAACCAAACGATATGGGAGCTGGAATGCAAAATCTTGTAGCCATGCTCACACAACTTTCTCAAGCTATGAATCATGCAGGACTTCCAAACGAGCAAAGGAAGGAGCAACATTCTGTTGAATCCTTCATGAGGCAGCGTCCGCCTTCTTTCAGTGGGTCTACTGATCCATTAGTTGCAGAACAATGGATTAGTACTACTAAAAAGATATTTTCAGTTCTTCAATGTTCTGAACATGATAAAGTCATCTTAGCAGTATATCGTTTGGAAGGTGAAGTTGATCAATGGTGGAATCTTATCAAGAATACGAGGCAAAGAGATGAAATTGATTCCATGGAATGGGACGAGTTCAAGAACTTGTTTTTCAGTAAGTACTTCCCTCGTATTCTTCGAACAAAGATGGAGAAGGAGTTTCTTGAACTAAAGCAAAAGGATGATGAATCTGTTGGTATATACGAAACGAATTTTACAAGACTTGCAAGGTATGCATCTGGCATTATCATCCAACCTGAAAGTAAAGTTGATCGATTTTTCAGTGGCTTAAAACCAAGTCTTCGAAGGGAATTAGCTATAAGAGACTTCAGTAGCTATGAAGAAATTGTGCGTTGTGCTATCAAGGTAGAAATGGAAGTTGGTGTTACATATCCATCTCATGGTTTTGACAAGAAACGAAAGATGGTGTTCAAGGAGAAATCTCAGAATAATGGTGAATAGAAGATGAATGTTTCCTTATGCACAAAGTGTGGAAAGAAGCATGGTGGAGATTGTCTTAAAGGGACTAGAATATTTTTTAAGTGTGGAAAAGAAGGTCATCGAGCAGCTGAGTGTCGAAGTAATGGAAAAAGGGATTCTAATGAATTGAATAAAGCAAACACTGCAGAGAACGCACAACCAACACTTCAATGCTTCAAGTTCAAGGAGATGTGACATTATGCCAATAAATGCCCTAATCCAAGGGTTAGTGATGATCGACATGAGCAACCGCTTAAGGAAAAGGACAAAGGGAAGTCACATGCGATCACTATTGGCAATGTTGAATATGACAACGATGTGGTGGAATGATTAAGTTTTTATGTAATGGGATTTCAAAATAATGTTGTATCATGGAATATTGGAATATTTATGTATTGGTCTAATGTGGTATTCAAAGTGATTGAGATATTATGCGCATAATGAAGGGAAAACGAGAAAATGAAATGTTTAACAATATTTATGAGCTCATGATTGATATAAGGACTAAGTGATATCATGGTTTGAGTATATAGAATTTTGAGGATTTTGGTATGTGGAAAGTGTTAACTTTTAACTGCATTCAAGTTTTCACTAAGGTTCAATGGGTATTCAAGAGAGTATAAGATTAAGGCCTTTGAATGTTTGGAATGTGTCCAACAAGATATATCTTATGATATATGGGGATCAACGATGGTATTAAATCTCTGGTAATCGTTTTCACTATGTTATGAGAATGGACTGCAGTATTATGGATAAGACTAAAGATTGGAATGGATTATGTTGGACATAAGTTAGTATTGTTTAAGGATAGAAGTTTTTTCGATATTATGGGATGTTTAGTAATATAGTTTTAGAAAAAGGACAACCTGCAGGACGGGCGACAGCCCATCGCTTCGGACAAGGCTGTGGGAATCGAACCCACAACCGAAGTGCGACTGGCCTTTATCGCCTACCACTGGCCTACAGGAAGTCCCTGTTTAGTAGAAACTAGTTTTATTATATTAAGCAGTATGATATATGAAGTATAAGTCCATTTTAGGAACTATATATGATTAATCTCACTATAGATCGACTTATGTATATAATTTTTGCTAACCTTTTGTTTGAGACAGATGGAATGACCCGTCATTCTATCACATGATCTGCTAACACTTCACGAATAACAAATTCAACTTCATTTATTTAAGAGATGAAGTGGAAATTGTTCTAGGCACGAACAACAGTGAGATTGTACCAAAATAAAGTAAGTATTTATTCTAATTCAAATTTTCAACTTTAGGGAAATGATCTTGAAAACCAAAAATGTTGTCCTAGTGATCTTATACCTGATGAATCAGATGGTACCTTATATCATCACAAATCTATGGATTTGTGATTACTGGCTTTTCCATAGCCATGTTCTCTACCACTCTCCATCAGAACATGATGGTTAGATTTCTCTTCCATATCCATATTTTCACCTATGTGGAAACCCAATGATTAGTTTATTTGGGTAACTGTTACGTTTCATACTTTTGTTTTTAAAGATTGGTTTTGATATTCCTTTTTACGATGTGGGTTTCTATTAAAGAAACTTTCAAATAGTAAACCATTTATAACCCCGACGAATTTCGAGGGCGAAATTCATTTTAAGGGGGGTAGAATGTAACAGCCCAAGATTTTATAAAAAATATTCTTTTTAATTAATGTCTTGTGTTGTACGCTATACCAAAAGGAGCTTTCACAACACGCATCCTTGACTTGCCTTGCATTACACGCAATCGCGACCTTCCTCGATAGCGTGTGTAGTACGCAATACTGAGTTTCACGAAACAACGATATGCTATTAAAATATTATTAAAACTAGCCGTTATAAATAGTAATAACCACCTTTTAAAATTTTACGAATTTTAGCTCTCAAAATGGACTTCATTTTTGGATTCGGAGTATCGAATTTAGCCTAAGGTGAAGTTTTGGTACTTTTTGGATAACTTTCATATTCTGATGAATAGTGAAAATTACTAAATTATAATTAAAAACAACTTTTTTTTTAATCAAAATAATTAATAGTGATAAATTATTAATTTTAGTGGTTTTAAAGTATATTTAGAATATATTTTTACAATTTAATACAATGTTGGTCATTGGATGTAATTTCCCATTTAAACCAGACATAAACAAGTGTCAATCTTTTGATAGATATTGTTTCTTAAAAATACGCTATTTGTTTTAACAGCGGGATTTAATTATAAAATTAATTAATTTAACTTATATGTTATGAATTTGGTAAAATAGATTTCATTTTTGAATTCGTAATATAAAATATAGCTTAGGATGAAATTTTGGCATTGTTCTGAAAAACATCAATTTTTGATGAATAGTGAAACTACTAAGTGGTAGGTTAAAAACTGAATTTTGCATAAAACTTAATTTTACCGCTTCTGTGAATGGAATTTAGAAAATCCGACAGACATGGTTGATATCAGTAAGTAAAATTTAGTTCAATGAGATAAAAATAATTTTTTGGTGAATAGTAACTTTTTACTTTTTTTACCGCGGTTAATAGTAAATAGGGTAACTAAGGGTAAATATGATATTACTATTACCCTAACACATGTACTAATTCTATTGGATAAGTGTAATTCGACCAAAAACAACCTTATGAATAAAATATGACCATTTAGGCCCACTTGGATTAGATTAGGACAATTATTATTATTTAATTCAAAGAAGAGTTAAAAGAGTTAAAATCAAAGTTTATTCACTAAAACATTTTTAATATGGGGTTATACATAAGATAAATTCGACTATAAATATTCATTAGAAATCTAAAAAGATTTCCTATATAATGATATTTTATTTATAATTTTTAGACTTTAAATAAATTAATTTATTTATGACACAACGATGATGCAGTAATTACCCTTTTAAGGAAATATTAACATAATTGATGTTATAAATGCTCAAATGAATGTAATTTGAGACTTTTTATGAATTAAACTAATTTTCTAGGTTACTATGATATATTAGTGTTGATTTAATCAACTTGGTTCGAACATATAATTCTGTTATGACTTTAACAAAAATCATATATCAAATAGTGTCAAAATTGACACAAAATAGTTTTTAAATCAAATATTATATTATTAATTGTTATTTTATTCCTAAAAATCTATGGTTCGGCCAAATGACTTAGATAAGGATATATGTATTAATAATAAACAATTTGGGGTTCGTTTGGCATGTTATAGTAAGTGTATTAACCATATAGTGAAAGCAAACATAAAGACACGGTAAAAGTTAAATTATTTAACTTAGAGTTAAATCTAATTGATAAGGTTAAAATAATACCCTAAACTTGTCTAAATCTTATTGTTTGATAGGCTTTCGACCCATCCCCACATTATCTCCGAAATAAGTCCCTTTGGAACCATTATAAACCGATTTTGACTTTAATATAAAATAATATTTTGAGGTATTCCTAAGGTGCCCCTCTCCTCCCTTATAAAAGGACACCTCCTCCCCCTCCTCCTCACACCAATTTGAGCACTTAAGCTCGGCCAAACCCTGAAAAAATCTCTTCTCCACTTCCCTAGCAACATCCTAGAGATTCTGGTCTTCCTCAAAGACCAATTTTAGTGCCCTAAGAGGAGGTCTCAAAGAGGCGCTTCAAAGAAGAGGTAATTACCGTTACCAATTCTTTCATCTTTATTTCTTCTTCCACTTCTTCTTCTTAGGTTGTTTCATTATGAAGTAATAACATCAGTATCACTCATATACTGATATGTTATTATAAGTATGAAACAACCCTATATCACCATCTATCCATCCTACGGAAAAAGAAATAACCGCGCGTGCGTACGTACGGAATACCGTCTCCACGCCGTGGTGTAATCTATTTTCCACCACCACCTTAAATGGATGGGTATAATGGTGTAAAGAATAACTATACATAGTTATTACAACATCATATTGATTCTGATATATTGTATAATCCACTCCAATTCAATTCAATATTTATGGAAATGATATCATCGCTCGTGCGTACGTACGGACTACCGTCTCCACGACGCGATGAGATTCATTCTCCATGTTAACCATTTAAGAATGATTATAAAGTATATATAAGATATAATAATGAAATATATGACATTATAAAGATACTGGATTTATGTATATATATATATATATATATATATGTCATCTACTTACTTCCATTCAAGACAATAAGGAAAGGAAAACAACGTTCATGCGTACGTACGGACTACCGTCTCCATGAACGGTGTTTTTCATTTCATTTATCTATCTATTATATATATATATATACTGAATATATATGATATATAAATCATATTTTATATTCTGGAAGTAAGTAAATCATGATATAAGTAATAATAATGTCAAGAACAACAATTCAAAACACCTACGATAAATGAAACAATTTTACCCAAAACGCTTCTTTAACATGGAATTTACAAAAGAATGGGTAATATAATGTCATAAGTGAACCATATATGATATCATAACAATGAATATGATTCTGTAATAAGTCAATGACATTATTTAAACCATTATACAGGAGCTTCGGACACGTACAAAGCAAATCGGACCTAAGGTAAGGGAAATATCACAATCTCATTTTTATCCGAGATTGTTTATTCGTAAGTATTTACTGGGGTGTATTTTATCATCCAAATCCATGTTTACTCAATATGTAATATTATTTCCATCCACCTAAAATTGTTTAAATCCATTTTTACCCTTTGGTGAGTTTTTAGTAATACGTATGAAAGGAATCTTTTGTCGTTTTTCGTACGAGGTACTTTTTGAATTTTCCGACAAAAGTACGAAGAATGTTTTTTTTAACTTATACGGCATGAATGGATTTTTAAAACATTATTTCCAAGAAGCTTCCTTTACAAGTTTTCAAGTTTATTTTTAATCAACTTCTTTTATTTTAAAGTAGTATGACATGTTATGAAAGGAAAAATGTTTTTTGAAAAAGAAAGGATATTTTCCTCAAGAATGGCGTTCAAGTGTTTTATCAAAATTATTTTCCATATAAGATAATAAAGGGTTCTATTTTTATCCCTATTATTAAATTGATTTGATCATGTTGTGATAGAATTATTTTTATGAATTCCTTTATCTTATATGAATTGATTTATGATGTCATGATGTTTCAAGAATCCCATTTTTGTTACATGTGTTATGCGATGATGTATGTTTTATGATTATGTGGCACACATAAGAAAGGATTCATTATAAGATGGGTGGGACCTATATCTCCCTCCAATGCATTGGGTAAAGATTTTATATCTCATGAGATAGACATGGCTGGAATGGTAGGTTATACCGGTTCAGTGAAACAGGACTGAAACGAGGGTTACTCGATTCAGAAAGGGACTTTGTCCACTAAGATAGTCTTGGCAATGAGTCTTGACTAACAAGAAATGATTCTCTATGATTATGTGTGTATGCCACAAAGTTTCATGTTTTATGTTATGATTATTGTGATTACATTTCACTACCATGATTTATCCCATGTTATGAAATTATGCTCTCTTTTGCAGGTTAAGATTTCCAAAAGTTATGTTCTTATGAATATGGTGTGATTGATTTTTCTTTTGTATACCCTTAATGAGCATTTGAGCTCACCCTTTTTATGTTTTCTTTTCCCCAGGATATAAAGAAAGGTTTTAGGTAAAAAAAAAGGGGAAGATCTTTATGGGAGATATTGAAGATATTTCACCACGATTAGAAGATTACGTTCCGAGTTTCCAAAGACACTAAACTATTACGATCCTTGTGTGTGTGTTTTTGTTATGTACTAAGTATTCCGCAAAAGTAATGTAAAGTCTATGTACGTCAAGATACGGGTCTCTACAAGAAGGGCCACTAGAACAAAAACTGCACCCAACCAAGGAAGTAAGGGGAAGCTTCAAGTGCATTTGTTATCGAATGCAATCTATCTATTTCTACCAATTGGGTATTAGATTCTTCTTATGGTGATCACATATATATCTAAATACAATAACCATGTAGATTCGGAAATATTGACTAAGGTGAGGTGGATCTGCTGGCAGCCAACGTAGCCAGACTCACTGCTGTAGCTATCAGAGACTACCACCTGACATCACCTACTGGGATAGTCTTGGTATTAAAAGGATGTTATTATGTAACCTCTGCAACCAAAAACATTATTTCAGTATCCAGATTAGATACTGATGGATTCATCTTCATGTTTGTAAATGAATTTTGCTACTTTTATAAAGATAGAATTTGTTTTGGTATGGAACATTTATATAACGACCTTTATGTGTTAGACTACACAAACCAAGTAATGAAAATTGATGAAAAAGTTAATTCACATTACTCATACCACACCCAACTTTGGAATCACTGGCTAGGTCATGTCAATGAGACATGTTCGAAAAAATTACATCAAGATGGGTATTTAGATTCTTTCGAACTAAAACCGCTTGGTGTATGTCATGCGTGTCCACAAGGCCAAATGACCAAAGACCCATTTAGTGGGAAAGGTGAAAGAGATAAAGAGCTTCTAGAAGTAGTTCACACAGATGTGTGTGGACCATTTATAGTTGAAGCAAGGGGTGGGTTCTTGTACTTCATAACTTTTACTGATGATTTTAGTAGATATGGATATATTTACTTAATGAGGTATAAGTTAGATTCTTTTGATCGGCCCAAAGAATACAAGAATGAAGTTGAGAACCAGCTTGGTAAGAAGATTAAGAAACTCCCCTCAGATAAAGGATGATAATATCTTAATATGAACTTAATTGATTCCTTACAATATGTTGGGATTCTATCTCAACTCACTCCTCCTTACACGCCTCAGTGGAATGGTGTAAGTGAAAGGAGGAACCGCACCCTGTTGGACATGGTGAGATCAATGATGAGTCATGCAAGTCTTCCATTATCTATTTGGGGATATGCATTACAAACAACAACACACATAATAAACCAAGTACCAACTAAATCGATAAATGGTATTCCATACGAGTTATGGAGTGGACGCAAAGCCATGTTATTAAATTTATATGTGTGGGGTAGCGAAACATTTGTTAAGGCCTCTTCAGATAACAAAATTGCACCTCAAGGAACAAAGTGTAACTTTATAGGATATCCCAAGGAAACAAGGAGATATTACCTATACAACCCCTCAGATAAAAAGGTTACAGTGGAAAGACCTGACATATTCCTTGAGAGGGAGCAAATATCTAAAAGATATAGTGGGAGCGAGATAGACTTAGATGAAGTCGAGGATCAAGATACACAGGGGTTGGTACAAGAACAAATTCTGCAAAGCCCTATGGAAGAATAGTCTGTTCCAGAGACACAAGAACTATGAAGAAGCACAAGAGAGGTGAGAGAACCAGAACGATATGGTTTTCTTGTCACTGAGGATAGTGACTCATAATTGGATGACAATGATGATCCTCTTACCTACAAAGAAGCAATTGAAGGCACATACGTTGCCAAGTGGAAAGAATCCATGAATTATGAAATGGATTCCATGTACCAAAACCAAGTATGGATTTTGGTAGATCCTCCAGTTAATGTAAGGCTTGTTGGTAAAAAATGGGTATTCAAGAAGAAACTGGACATGGAGGGACAAGTCAGAACCTATAAGGTATGGCTGGTTGAAAATGGTTTTAAACATCATCAAGTAATTGACAATGATGAAACCTTTTCACCAGTTTCAATGATGAAATAAACCATAATCCTATTGGCCATTTCCACTTACCATGACTATGAAATTTGTGAAATATATGTCAAAACAACATTCCTTAATGGGAACCTCCATGAAGATGTCAACATGACACAACCTGAAGTTTTTTTGACTCCAAAAGATGCCAATATGGTATGCAAGTTGCAGAAATCCATTTATGGATTAAACAAGTATCAAGGTTATGGAACATTTTTTTCGATGAAGATGTAATGGAATTTGGCTTTGTTAAGAATGAATGTGAGCCTTGTTTCTACAAAAGGTTTAGAGGGAGTGCAGTTGTTTTCCTAATAGTATATGTTGATGACATATTACTAATTGGAAATGAAGTACCTATCCTATAGTCTGTTAAGTCAAGGTTGGATAAATTCTTCTCTATGAAATACTTGGGTTAGGCAACATATATTATTTGGATCAAGATTCATCATGATAGATCCAAGAGAATGTTGGGCCTAAGTCAAAGTATATACATTGACAAGATACTGAAGAGATTATGTATGGAACAATCAAAGAGGGGACTATTTCCAGTGTCACATGGAATTCATCTTTCTAAGAAAATGTGTCCTCAGACATATGAGGAATGAAATAAAATGGAAAGGATCCCTTATGTATATGTGATTGGGTCAGTCGTGTATGCTTTTCTATGTACAATGTTAGATTTTGATTATGCGTTAAGTACGGTAGGCAGATATCTAGATGATCTAGTAGACTGCCATCTGATGGTTGTAAAGACTATCCTTAAGTATCTGAGGCGTACTAAGGATATATTCTTGGTTTATGGGGGAGATGAGGAACTAGTCATCAGAGGACATGTAGATACTAGTTTACAGACTAATCAAGATGACATGAAGTCATAGACTGGACACATCTTCAGTTTTAATGGAGGTGCAGTGAGCTGGAAGAGCTCAAAGAAAAGTGTGGTCGCAGATTCTACAATAGAGTCCAAGTATATCTCATCTTCTGAGGCAGCTAAAGAAGCAATATGGATGTGAAGCTTTGTCCAAGAGCTAGATGTAGTACCTAGCAGTAAATACCCTATCACACTCTATTGTGATAATATTGTAGTAGTGGAACTTGAAAAAGAGCCAAGGTCACATCAATGGATAAAGAACATAATTTATAAGTATCATCTCATGAGGGATTTTTCTCAGAGAGGTGAAGTTGTAATGAGCAGTATTTACATGGAAGACAACATGGCATACCCCTTGACTAAAGATTTGACTCAGAAGAAACATGATCATCACGTGAGGTCTAACGGACTAAAAAACATAGGCAGTTGAATCTATTCCATGTGGGTGTTTGTTAGAGTTGGTGTCCTATGAACCAACTATTTATACTTTGATTACATGAATGTAAACTTATTATATATTGTTCATTGTTTTGCATTACTATAATATAATAATGTCCTAGAATATTTGTTGAATTAATAAGGTCATGGAAGATCCCCACTATGATGAGAAACTTGAAATACTATAACAATATTCTTAAATAATGTTCTACGGTTGGATGAAATAATATTATAAGATACATAGTATATAGACCGTCATGTGTGAGTACTCGTAATAAGACGAGACTCTCTCTCATGGAGTTCACACTTGGTAATCTCCAAGATGGGAGATTATGAGAACAAACCCGCCAGTAGTAATTCCACATGTCTTGGTATCATCGTACATTGAAATCTATGAGACTTTTTAATGGTCCTTAGACTATAATATTATCATTAACTCATGTCATGACTCGTGCACTTATATTTGCTGACGAAAACCGTCACAAAGACAGTTGGTGAGAAGTAGGGTACGTTGGGTGCATCATGAATGTCATGGTGTTAATGGATATGTCGAGGAAGGATTTTTCCCTTCCATATTTATAGAAGTAGATATCTCATGCCCTTTGATTGAAATAGAACTGTAGCCCAAATTCCATGGTCATGGTGTCACGACGAGTTTATTTCTGGAAGTCAAAGAATGACGGATCAAGCATATAGGTTTATGAAACTTCCATAAAACCTACTTGATTGGATATTGAGACAAAGGGATTAAATTACACAGTAAGAATTCATATGAGGTGACACGTCAACGTGGTGTCAAATTCTTTCTCTTGGGTGCCTTAAACCTTTTCAAGATAGTAATCTTGGACTTTAGGCAAGCCCACCAAATTCTAATGAGAAAGAGGCCTAAAGGGTCACACACTAAGTGTATCCAAGTATCTCAAGTAGAATAAAGATTATTACCGTATGTGGTTTAATAATTATTCAAGGAAGCCTAAATAGTTTTAACTTTGGAGTAAGAATAAAATGAAAACAAGATATACATATCGTGGACATTGAATGTACATGCCGTGTAGTTTTCATTTTCGAAAGGAAATGAAAAATGAGTAAACGCCGTGTATTAATGATTACACACCATGTAGTTTTTCCAGTCAGGATTTTGAGGAAATAATATTGTTTTATAAATGATATTTATTATAATACTAATGGGTGCATGTTAAGGAATTAATGATTCTACGTGGGGGTTTTCAATAAAAGTTAATGAAATAAATAAAATGTGTAACACGTTTATTTATTGTCATAACTCTATACCCTCAAACCCGATTATAAATATCTTCACAACCCCAACACTTTTCCCTAATCGTTGTTCACAATAATTCTAGATAATTATCTCAAGGCCGAAAGAACTCCTTCCTCCAAGAACGCTCTCAAGACCGAGAGAGATCCACCTCCATCAGATCAAGGTGATCTAAGGAGGACAACACAAGTAAAGGCTTCTCCACGCTAGCACCTGAAGATTCATTTGGAGACATCCATAGATATGCGGTGAATGTTTGGATCACCTCTAGATGAATTCTACACTTGGATTATGTGATGCAATGATGAATCACATCAGCATGTGATCATAAATATCAACAAAGAAAGAACACCATAAAAGGTACTTATTATCAATTAATTAAATTAATTATAATTAACCTGTGATGATCCTCCTTTGTGGTTCCAGGACTATTCTTCTTATTTGTCTATTTTTTTGATTCGATTCATGGAGTCTGGTGTTTATCATTGTATTGATTCTGGATTGATCGTTTCTAATGACAAAACGTCAAGTGGGAACATCAACCCACGAGCTTCCGTTGCGTCCGATACCTTCACCATAAACATGAGTCATGGAATAAATAATGGAAGCTCACAAGACATGAATCATAAGGGAATAAAAGAATATGATCCATGAGATAAAAACATCGGAATAAGTCATAGATTTAGGGAATACATATAAGCATATAAAAAATTATGATAAGGCTACCCACCAAGACATTCATAACATGTTAAGCTTGGGATAACCACCCATGTATCTGCTTTGGGTTTGGGATAACCACCATTGTACCCTCTTTTTCGATAGATACGCCTCTTAGGTGGGACAAACCACCATCCCTAGTGGTATCCCTTTCCTCATAGTGTAATGGGTTCCCTCCTGAAACCATCATGTTAGTCAAGGTTCACTCTTGAAACTATCGTAGTGAAAAAATTCCCTTACTGAACTATTTTCACTACCCATTCTAGTTTTTTCTATCTCATAATATATAAAACATTAATCAAATATATTGGAAGAGGTTATAGGTCCCACCCAGCTATGGTTATAACATAACCACAATCCTTGGTTATAATATAACCATTATCATTCGTTATAATGTATCCATAATAACATAATGAAAATCATAAATTTGTATTCCACAAGATCATAAATCATTTATCATATCAAAACCCATGAAATGAAATGGGTTTTTTAAAAATTTCATCATAACTTAATTTATAAAAAATAAATAGTTTTTTTAATCATTTCATCATTTCATAAAAAGTATAACTCATGGAAAAAGAATCAGGTTTCATAAGATTTTTATCATGATATAACCCATGGAAGAGAAACGGGTTTCATAAACATCATTTCATCATAAACATAAACCATTTATAGAATTAATAAGAATTTTGTCCTTGGATCATATCCCTACGAAGGCATATGCAATAAAAATAAATGCCATCTTGGATGGAAACTAAATTTAAAATATCATTCAAAACATTTCCTAAGGAAAATAACTTTTCATCTTTGAAAAAATACCTTTTATTTAAAACATTACATGTTTTGAAAATATTTTTCTTTTAAAATAACCTTGAAAACATATAAATGAATCTTTAAAAATCGTTTAAACCACTTCTTGAGGAAAACAACCTTTCCACTTTGGAAAACACTTTTTTAAAACATAAACCACTTGGAAAATATTTTTTTTTGAAATATACTTAAAATTTTACAAAGGAATCTTCAAATCAAATAATGGTCATGATGATATGAAATTCTATTCATGTCATACACATTAATAACAAACAATTCCTTTCATAATTTTGATAAAAGCCAAATGAGAATTGTTTTAAAAAATGAAATAAAGATTCATCTCATTTTTTTAAAGTAAAAAAAGGTTAAAAATGTCTTTTAAAAATAATATTATAGTAATAATTTTTTTAAAACATTTTTAGAGAATTTTTATTTGGTATAAAATAGATTTCTGACCGAAAAGAGAAATGAAGTCGGATTTTTTAAAATATTTTCTCAAATTTTTAAGTAAAAAGAGTGTCAAAATGTTAATATTACTTGAAAATATCCTAAATAAACATAGTATAGGTAAATTATTGAGTTTATGGAAATATTTATCATAATATTTCATCATTTTAATCATAATCATAAACAATCATGGTAAAAAAAGTGATCGTAGAATAAAACTTATACTACATTGGTAACTTTGAATTGTAATCCCAGTGAAATAATAACATTATATGAAACATCTAATACCATGAAAAGAATTATATTAATGATATAAAATTTAAAATTGTTATTATATACAACTCATATAATATTATTGGTGAATAATGTAACATATGCCTCAAAGAATCCAAATTGAGACAAAAAATACCTTACCCTATTGGTATATTTTGAACCATAAACCCCATGAAAGAGAATCATAAAATGAATTTTTAAATCCAAATAATTTTTAGTATAATAATCATAAAATAAAACCATTGAAATTATACGCACCATATAACAAAAATAAGTCATGAGTATGGCATAATTCTCACATAAATAAAAGTGAGACGAGAGAACCCTCACCAGAAGTCTGGATTTCCTTTATACATGTTAAAACCTCATGTATAATAAATATATGATTATTATAAATCTATTATTTATATATATAATACCATATATTATTTTATTATATCCTTTTATTACCCTTTTATTAACCATTATTTGTTAAAATCACATTTTGGGTATTAACAACTTTGTTTTTCGTGTATGTTTATTATTATTATTTTTAGTCCTCTTACTTTAGTGATGATTCCATCACATATAGAATAATAATCATCAAATAATAGTAATAGTTATGCATAAAATATATATTTAATACTAATAATGATATATGGTTTTGCGAAATGAAGTAAATTACGATCATGAAGACGGTAGGTCGTACATACGCATGAGTAACATTTCCATTTTTCAATGATCATTTTGGAAAAGTGGTAAGAAATATATTTTCTTAATAGAATTATAATAATATCATAAAACAATTTATTTAAATATGTTTATCCATATCATATGTTTTTTTGGTTATTAAAAGAGTGTCACTTCACCTTATAATGGTGGTAGTCCACACATACACGAGGCACTATAGTGGTGGAGGCACTGTAGCACGGACTGTAGCGGCGGTGGTACTGTAGTAGGTATTGTAGCAGCCTGGGTACTGTATCAGTAATATTCCCAAAGGGGATCTTTATGCCAAAAAATGGGATTTTAGGCCTTATTTTCAGACCACTTGGTCTTGGGCCTTTGGGCTATGTAATGGGTCCCCCTCTACCGAGTTTGAAAGAGGTCTTTGCTATAAATAATAAATGAGGCTTCGACCCCAAACTTAAAAAAAATATTCCATTAGGTGAAATGTTAAGAAATAAAATGATATATATTATATATTAAGAATTATAAATATGTTGTTAATATTTTAATTATGTCATTTATATCACATATAATCATTATATTTACCCTTATAACCTTCCATGTAAAGCATGAACGAATCACATCACTTCACAAGATGGTAGTCCTCTATACACATGAAAGATGTTATCTTATTACCATAAAATGGAAATAATAGAGGTATTGTGATAATATTATTTAATAATAGTAATAATATAATTAATATTTAATATAAAAAATAAATTCATCAATATTTCTATCCTTTATTGGTGGTTATGAAAAAATGTATAACATCGTTCCACAATGCGGTAGTCCGCCGTACACACGAATGATGATTTCGAAACTCATTTGAATGAATTGGAGAAGCTTAAAGGTCGTGAAATTATTATAAAAATATCTAATTATATATAAGATATTGAGTTTATTATATCATATTAGTTTAAAAATAATTCAAGGAGGTGGAGAAATAAATAAAATAAAGATGCTCGTTAAAGAACATGACCTCTTCTTTGGGTATCCTCCTTAGGTTTTCACTAAAACCTTATTAGGTTTGATTTATAGAATAAAAGGCTTCTAGGATGATAGGAGAAAATTTTGTAAGTTATTTGGTAAGGTATTTTATTAACAAAATAATTTTTAAGGTTTGAAAAATGTTGGAGAGGGGGTGACCTTTTATAAGTGGAGGAGAGGACACACTTGGAATTTTTTAAAAGTAATAAGTGAACCCATGTTTTTCATATGTAAAAAGGGTAAAAATTAATCCATTATTAAACATTATAGGTTTAATGGTCTAAATATATCAAGAAAATATTTTTTAGACAAGTGTATAGGTTATTTTTACCCTTATCTTTTTAGTTTAACCAAGGTAAACCTATTTTTACCTTAACTGTAGTAATTAATTTTTAAACAATTTACTTTTCATTTTGGTAAAAAATTAATTTGAAATTAATATAAATTATAAATTATAGTGATTAAAAATAGTTAATACATTTTTCAAAATTCTATTCATAGAAGAGGAAATTTTTAATTTAAAATTAATCTCATAGACGTGACGTGAAAGTAGGTTTTAAAAGATATGAAGTCAAAAAGTTTGAAATGTTATATAAAAATTAAAAATTAAAATGATTAAAAATACCTTAATTGAATTAATTTTAAAAAAATTAACTCATTTTAGTTTAAAACCAATTTAAAATATAATCTAACATTATAGATAATTTAAACAAAAAGGTATCTTTCAATTAAAATTCAGTATTTTTCATTATTTATCTAATAATGAAACATTTCAGAAAATTACCAAAAAATAAAATTAAGATAATTTTTGAATTATTATTTCAAAAAAAATATTTTAACCCATTAATTTTATAAATGTTTCAAGAAATAATTTTATTATAAATATGCAAAAAAAGTGACAAAATTGTTTTTTAGAAAAATATAGTTTTTAAAAGTAAATTTGTGTTTATTCTTATTTCTTATCTAGAAAACACCTAAGATAAATTTTAAACATTTTTTTGAATATATAATTTAAAAATTAAATTAAAATAATATACCAAAATTATTTCAATTAATTTATTTATTTAAAAGAAACTTGTGTTCATAAAAATAATATTTTTCAGATATAGATTTCCTTTTGTTTTCAAAGGTATTTTATTTTAATTTCATATTAATTGGTAAAAAAATAATTTAATATAAAATTGTAAAAATATTTTCATATTTTAGTTTATATTATTCATTACCACCATTTCAATGGCTAGGTGACAACTATCATAATAATTTTTTAATAATATGTCATGTTTCATTTAAACGTAGTGTTTTGTGTAATGAATGATAATATCGATAGTGTGTGCAACACAAGACAAAATCAGTGTTGTGTGTAAATCAAGATAAACTTTGTGTTTATTTTAAATAAAAACATCTAAAATAATAAATTAATTTAGGAAAAATATTTCACAAAATCCCAGCGTGTAACAACTACATTGAAGAGGAATATATACTAAATATGTAATATGATAGGTGTAATAAAATAATACCCATTAGGTATCCTCCCCACACACCATTAATAACCTTTAATAGTAAATCCATATTATGTAAGTTTAAGAAATATAACTATAAAATTAACATTTTTATTTTAATTAAAAAAATATCACATGTGACCAACACTTAAATTATTTTTATACAAGGTAAATAACTTAACCATTTTAATATAATAAATATTTAAAACCTTTCATAAATGGTCAATATTTTATGTAAAGGAAATAATGTAAAAATTATACTTTGGAAATGATCAAATTAAAGGAGTAAAGTAAATAAACCCACACTTTAATATGCATTTCAAATTACACAATGAATTCACTAAAGAGATAAATTTATTCTTTAATATAATGGAAATACCATAGGATAATAACCAATAACATAATAAATATAAATAAAATAACATAAAAATAGTAGAATCATAATTTTCATGGTAATTAGATACCATATATGAAATAAAATTAAAAAAAACAATATTTACTAATGTGATGAAATAGTAACTCAAAATCATGGGAAAATCCCTAGGAGACTAAGATTAACACACACTAGAGTCCTTATAATAATCCTTATACTAATCCCTATCAAAAAATCCTTGTTATTCACAATTTAATAGCTAGATTGGAATACTAAACTAGTAGTAAAAAATAACTTTCCATAGTGAAATACTAATCGGTGATGTGATATAAACTTAACTAGGCATAATTGAATCGATACCTAGTGGTACTTGTACTAGGTTATGACCTTAGTTACCAAGGTTCCTTTAATCAATTGAATATATGTATGGAAAATCAATCGTAATTAATCACATAAAATCTCCATAACATATATAAACAGATAATTGATAATAATAAAAATACACCCTCACCTCAAAACACCATTCATAGAAGTAAATAAATTTTTTCAAGAATAATAATATAATAAACATGTAGCATAATTGAATTAATTACATTAAATAAATATAATATCGATATCACATTATCTTTTACACAACAACATGAAGGGTCTAACTTCATGGGTATACTTCACTAATAAAACCCTTTATTCACATGCCAATTGGGACTTCAAAACCTCCTTAGATCAACTAAGTTTTAAATTCATTTTTAAAATAAAAATCAATGAAATATGAGCAAATAATTTAAATAAAACATTTAAGAAACAAAAAAACTAGCAGTTATGAGAAATTATTTTACTTTTTTATAAATAATTTGAGAATAAAAAACCCATATTTAATGACCAAATTCCTTTGTTAGCCTCTAATGAATTTAAGAAAACACCTGATATGCACAATTTATATTAAATGGATTTTGAGCATAGAAACATGAGAAATATCATTTTTGAAAAATATAAATTGATAGAAAAACTATCTTTATTTGGATGATATAATAGATACACTTAATATAATTTCTTAAGATTTCAAGCATGATTAAGAAATAGGGAAGAATTACATGGATTTAAATTAAAAACACATTCATGGATCAACCTACCTAAATCCATTGAATTTTTAATTTAGGGTGTTATTCCACTGCTAATAGGTAATGGAAAACCCTAAATGATGATTAAAAACCATAAAATTATAGAACTCTAAATTTTAATTGAGTAACACTAACCCTAGGTCTACATGAACTTCTTAGGTAAAGAAACAATTTGGAAAAAGGAAGAGAAATAAGGAGCGTAGGTTTAGAACACTATACCTAAATTTATCATCATCAATGCATGAATAGAATCTATGTAAGATCCAATAGTGAGAGGAGAATTATAGGGGAATAATTCTCAGGCTTCTTAAAATCAAATGGGAGTAAAATATACCCCTAAAGGTTTTAATTTGAATAGGGAAAATAAATTAATTTCATAAATTTTAAATTTGTAGAAAAGGAATCATGGTGAACACCCTAAATCATAATGAAATTCCCCCCTTTAACACTTTAAAAAACAAATAATTATATAAAAATAAAATTTATTATAATTTTAAAAATAATTTATAAATCACACGATTCAATTCATAATTGTATTTTAAGAAAACTCGTTAATCTATTCAAAGAATTTTTAATTATGTAGTAAAGTCATAGAATACTATTAATAGGATACTATTATTGGTTTAGTTAATCATTATAAATCATACGTTAAGATTAATAATACCTAAATCAATCATAAAATATGATTTTGTATAGAAAGGTAGACTTCACTTCTATGTAAATGGGAATGAATCTTACATATCTGGGAAATAACCCTTAAGTATCACCCTTTATCATAAGAATGACCTTTATGTATCAAACTTATCAATAAGGTTTCATTATGTTAGGGAACCTTATATATTAGGTGACCCTCACATATAATATAATATACCCTTACATATCACAGTGTATTAGAACAATTTACTAATTTTTAACCCATACGTATCATTGGGAGCTCTAGTTACCCTTATATATCATCCATCAAAATATAAAAAGTCTAGGAGCCTTATATATGTTATTGTTATGTATTGTATCTTTATGTTTCTCCTATAAAAATTCAAAGACATTGTGAACCGTATATATCATAAGGAAATATGGTTACTCTTACATGTCATCCTTAAGAATTCATAGTCTTAGACCTTTATATATCACAATGTAAGTATGACCCTTACATATCATAGGGATCCCAACACTTTTCCAAATTAAAAAAATAGCAGGACTCTTAGGTATTCACGATACCCTTACATATTTAGGTAAACATTACATTTTAAAGGAATTTACTCTTACATATTGGTTTTTATACAGAGTTACCTTTACTTATCTAGGGTTACTCTTACATATCATAAGGCCCCTCAACACTTAGCCATTTTTTACATCATAGGATGGACTTTATGTATGAATGGTAAAATCCTTTTTCCAATATTCCAATTACTCAATACATCAAGGTAATTTAAAAATACAAAAATAATACATAATATTTAAAAAAATGTAATATTTGTTACTTAAGAAAAAACTTTCACTGGAAATAAAAGAAATATGCATGAAAACCCATGACACCGTGATTCCCCTATGCTATGATGAGACCTCTTCAAACCCATGAATTTATCCCAAACTTATCTAAATTCCTAAAAACCTATAATTACAAAAAAAACCATCGATACAACTTAAATCAAGAAATAATGATAGAATCAATAAATAATACATTTCACAGCTGAAAATGACACTATGGGTATTACCTATATTAATACACATGACCCTAAAATCCATAATTAATTTAACTATATATAAAGAGAACCTCAAGAAAAATAATAAAAGAGGAATATAGAAGATCAATCCTAAATGACATAAACTAGAAATCAAAGAATAACCCAAGAGTAATGATATTATGTTTCAAGGAATGGAAAAGTATACGAGTTAGATGAAGAGAAAAAATGTAAGAGAAGAGTAGGAAAGTGACATACTCCACTAGGAAACCACACCTCATATAAAATACTCTTCAATAGGTTTTATTAAGTTACCCAATATGATAACCCTTAAGACCAATAACCTATACATACGTTGTTATCCTAATTTCCCACACCTAAAGGGAAATATTATTTAACATATCAACAAAATAATGATTTAAAATAATTATTTATTTAAAAATAATTATTTTATTATCAAGATACTAATTAATTATTCACCCACACTTCAAAACCAACTATTACATCATCATCTATATAACATCTTAACTAAAGGTTAAGTGTTTATCATTGACTTATAATTCATTCATGTTATATAGGAAATGGAATGGATTAGTCATTTTATCATAAGAGATAACTCATGGGAAAACATTCTTCACAAAAAAAAATATTTATGAAATAATATTGGTTCAAGATTCATCACAACTCATATGAGGAATAATATAGATAACTAGAATCATAATTGGTGATGCAACTATAAATGAACATCATCATCTTTACATTTATATTAGACTAATCAAATAAACTTTTCACTTACAATTTCATTAATGAATAATAATATTAGAGGCTTAATTAGTAAAGTAACAATTTATATAGTAACACTACTTGAATATGGAAGGATATTACTATCATTAAAAAGTAAATTTATCATGAAAATTAACTTAATAAAACCTTACTTTTATATTTAAAAAATAATCAATTAAATTTTTTTTAAAGTTTGAAAAATCAAGTAATAGGTATGAAATAAGAAAAACCCAATTAAATCTAGTGGGTGAGACCACTAACCATTGTAACCCATAGTGAGAAACTCGTAATTAAATATCCATCAAATAGATTCATATAAATAAAATATCAAGTTCTATAAACAATGTATCTAAAATAATATATCTACAAATAACTCTTGATGTAACCATAATAAAAATCCCAAAATTCTATAACCAAACCATTAATAAATTGTAACATAAAATTAAATAAGTATATAGGATAATTAATAAAACAATAAATATTCACCAAAATAACGACTAATGATATGAATTACCTTTTCCTAAAATCCAATTGACCATAAGACAGAAGCCCTTACAATCAAAAGTGATTCCATTAAGATCTAATGGAATTACATATCAAAACCCTAACTCAGTTGATGGAAATCAGAAAATTGTTAAGGACATAGGTAAAGTTGGTGGAAGAGAAAATACTTACCTAAATTTATAAATCTAAAATACATCTGAATTCCAAGATTGAGAGGGGAAGTATAGAGGGAGATAAAGAAGAACATGATGGATATCACCCTACCTTTATGTTGTTTGGGAAAGAAAACCTTGAATACATGTTAAACATAAAAATTCTAGATTACATATTATGAAATTGATTAAAAAACCATTTTGGGGTCTATTGGGTACTAGGTGGCATTCCACTAGCCACCTAGTGGCCCAATGGAGACTCAGTGGAAGCCTATCAGGGTTGTAATGGAATCCTAGTGGGTACACCCCAACTAGTATGCCCACTAGGTACCCAAAAACACCATAACATGTACCCAATGTCTCTTTACAACCCCTTATACAAACTTCATATCTAAAACAAAAAAAATAAGTATGTCCATGCTTTACTAATCATATCAGAATCACCAAATACTCCCTTTAAATTGGCTAAAACACAAAAAATGACCACTCTCCTAATCAAACACTAAAAATATAAATAATCCAAAATTTTAACCATCATTTTCCTAAATTTTAAATCCAAAATTATAATTTAATACTAATATAAGGGATTAGGATATTACATCAATTTTAACTGGGTTTAAATTTCTATCCTTTACTGTTTTATATTATTTTAAAAAATATAACTTATTTTTCTTTCTAAATATTCAATCATCATATAGGTCATCTTTCACTGATTTCAATTTCAATAAAATTAATTTTATAGCTACCTTATTTTTAACCATCCTACTTAGATGTCATAACCTATAATGTTATAGTTTTTAATACATCACTGAGTTTTAAATTGAAATCATGTCCTTTGTATTTTAAGGCATATTGTATAATGTTCTATTCTTTACCCCAAGAGATAAGATCAAAACCCCTTAGTAGTTTTCTAATTACAAATAATTAAAGTGATGATAAATCTTACATCACCATGTTGTCTGAATAATATAAAATTACTTCTCAAGGTAGGTAAATGTTATAAATTCTTTATATTAAGGAAACTTTCACTATTAGTTCTGATTTGTGCATTATCTATTCCCACAATCTCTAAGGGTTTTTCTTTAACATGATGTATCATTTTGAAATTCCTTGAAATATAATTAAATAGAATATCGTTATCTGATATGGAATGGATTGATGTCCCCAAGTCTAAAATCCAAGACTCAATGAGATT
Organism: Viscum album; assembly: GCA_963277665.1. Classification (NCBI taxonomy): domain Eukaryota; kingdom Viridiplantae; phylum Streptophyta; class Magnoliopsida; order Santalales; family Viscaceae; genus Viscum; species Viscum album. The sequence continues at coordinate 1,820,593,316 of OY728135.1, read as the reverse complement.
ATTCACACCTAAAAATAAAATATTGATAGTTGTTTAATGATTGTGTTTGTCGAATCATTGTCATGTTATTTTTTATATCCACACTCCTTATTAATGTGTCCCTTCTTCCTACAATTCCAATAGTTAGGTCTATTCCACTTTGACTTGTCTCAAATAATTCCTATTGTTATATATCTTCCTCTTTGATTTTATCATTGCATAGATATACCACTTCTTTCAGTGTGTAAAGTAGGAAAAGAAAATCTACCTAAATCCACTAAAATATCCTCATTGGGGATTATATTTCTCATATTATTTAAATTTAATTTTGTATTATCTAATGGTATATCCATGACTATTACAATGACTCCCCAACTTTAAAGTAATTAAGACAATAATACCAGTGCACATACCTCTTCATTTACCATAATTACCAAAGATGTTATTTGACTTTTGATGGTTCTAAATTTGTTAATGTGTTCAGAAATGATATTACCTTCAACCATATTTATATTAAATAACTATCCCACAGGTACACTTAGTTTAATGTCGATGAATTCTTGTATATATTTTCTAGTGTTTCCATCAATCCAGTCGTCATCTTATCCATTTTATGTTAAGAACCAAATTCATCACTAATGCAAGATAAATAATGCTCATAAATCAATGATATAATATCTCACATGTGGCCTTTTTCATTTCATGTGGTTTTACACCTTTAAGTGGAAAATGGTTCTTTTTCTAAAAAATATAGTCCTTGATAATAATTCTCTATGAAACTAAAGTTAGATTCAATAAATCGGTCAATATTTTACTTGACTTATTCCATAACCTTCAATAAAGTCTATAAATATTACCTTGATCTTATTTACTCATGTTTTGATACCAGTTGTTCTGAAACACAAGATCTATAACATGAAATGAAACTATATATGAAATGAAATTGAAAAATAAAGAAAAATAGAACACATATATTTACATGGTTTGGGAAAAAATTATCACATCCATAGAGAATTAGAATTTTTTTCACTTACATCTGAGAACTATAATCATAGAGATAATAAGTAAAAGAAATCCCTAACTCAAAAATGAACATATAAAGTAACACAGTGCTACAATACCACACATTAGTGTTTTCCACTCTACTATAGTAACTTGTGTTTGTCTTGATATGTTTATGAGAATAAATTAATATTTAATATAAATAAAATAAATACAAATAAACCTTAAATCCCAAGATATAATTGCATTTGAATATAAAATCATAAGAAATTAGATATGAAGAACTTGTATAACATTCACCATTGTTAGCTGTTATCAATTCCTACTTCTATTATTTGATGAAAATCACCAAGGAACAACCCAAATGTTCTTCCCTCTATGGTGTATCCATGAGTTACATTGAATTCCAAAATTATTTAGATAATATCTTCTGATTCCTTCACGATATACTAGTAACTTGGTAATAGAGAAGGAAGTGAGAGCTTTGGGGAGGGAAGAGTTTTGGATATGAGGATTGTACACTACCAACCTAAGGCCTAGCCTCTATTATATAGGCTATAGGGATTTTAACAAGGCCATGCACATGTTTTATGCAGTTACTCATACATTTCATAAATGTATAAGCATCTGATTTAGTTACATAATGTGTAACTCTCATCCATAACTATCCCATTCATAATTAGTAATAACTGTAGTGTAGAGAGTTTCATTACATTTCAATGAATTATAATATTGTCAAATGAATTTTATCCTATGACTCATGGCACTACAACTCACTATATGTCCTAAAATATGACTATCCAAGGTAGTTCATATGATATCCCCTTATAATAAACTATGATATTCCCATATTATAAATTTTAGATTTTATCCACATGTGTATAATATTCTATGATACACCTAATCATATTATATCATATAAATAGCATTTTAGGTTATATTATTTTCAATCTACCATTTCACTAAATCCTATAAAACTCTCATTACATTTTACCTTATATCGTATCATATAATAACTTTTTAAATCATATCCAAAAATCTTTTAGATATCATTCAAAAAAATTTGGGAATAATATCATTAAATTCACATTATATTATATCATATGTAATAACTTATGAAAATTCCATCCAAAAACACTTCTGGATAAAACACTAAAATAATTTTAGAGTATCTCTCTTGAGTAAAACTCAATCCCTGTTCAATTAATCAAAAAGTGTAACCCCTGGGCCTTTATAGAATTGAAAAAAATATGAATTACTGAATCCATAAATGTAAGAAAATATCATCCTCTAGAAAAACATCAATCTTACTCCATATACAAAGAGACATGATTTTATCTCCATTAAACACAAATATTTATATACCTGTCTCCACCAACCACATCACATAGTAACATGCATTTTAATATTTTCCCTTTATCTAAGACATAGAGTGACCATGGTAAATGGTGTATATCAATCCCATATTCTCTCCAAAAAATTATGAAATCTATAAGTATGGACTAACTAGGCCAATAAATACATCACATGTCACTCATATAGTAGATGAGAACATCACATGTCACCAATACAAATAGAGAAGTACATCATATGTACTTACTATGTATGGTCAATAATTTCCTTAGTCTATGTCAATAAAGGGCTTATATTTTATACTCAACATATGAGAGGAAAAATATAATATTGGTCAAGCCCCAACCGACAACATGATCATAAACATACCCAACCACCCCTGATTAGCTAAGCCTCAAGACTTGTGTAATAGGGTATCAAAGTATGAAGGTTCCCATGCTAGGTATCTTTCCAAACTAAGAGGTAGTGACTCCTAATATTAACAATGTATCCTTAATATAATAAAGATATAGTTTATGACACTACACATGGTATACTTCATGGGCCATCCAGTACACAAAACATTTTTGTGTCACATGACCATATTTTGTATCTCTATATAATAAAAATAATACCCATGGTAACATTAAGATTTCATGATATCCTATAATAATCCATGAAGAAAAAAATTTAAGGATAACTCAAAGTCATAATTTGAGATATTAATTTAATTTAACTTCATAAAATGTATATCTATATATACATATAGGAAACCAATGTGAAGGAATGATAAAGTATAAATTTCCTTTTTATATGATACATTTTATATTCTTAAGAATATTTTAATAATAATTAATAAAATAACTAAATAAGGACTTTCCTAATATATCATATATGATAGACTTAAATTTTAGACTTATGTTTTCTGTAATTTATATGGCTTTTTAACTTATTATATATATATATATATAATTCTTACTATATCTCTATGTTACCATCTGATAAAACTCACCCATTAAACTTGTTAGTGAGTAACATCTATTAGGTAAGATAATTGAATAATTATGAGGCTTAGGAATTATATTACCAATGTTTAACTCCTTGAATATATTCAAACTTGAATTTTATGATGTTTATAACTCCAATTGTCTACTTAAAAAATTCTTGAATTCTTAGTCATCATTCTTGGAAGCCTTTCCATTAAACTTTTCCCTTGAAATATTATGGTAACTAATATAACTTTTATATTATATTTTTACCAGAATATCCTAAAATTATTTTGGATATCAAGTGGAATTCTCTCTATTATGGTAACTAATGTATCTTTTACAATTTTTCTTTTTTACTACATCCTAATCCTTTGAGGATGTATAGTAAAATCATTAAGAGAATTGACCAGTATAATATTTTATTTGTTTACTTTGATCTTTTTTATGTTTGAAAAAACTCCCAATATCCTCTTAGATACTATATTCACTTTATAATATCATGATAATATAAAAAAAACCTTTTTTAGGAAAAAAACCTATCTAATTTGTGTTTAATAAATAACTCTTACATCCTTTATGTTTGGGAAAAAACTCTTATTTCATTTTAGTAGAAATATTAAACAATTAAACTATTATTTATATATCATATATAGTGTTCTACATGTTTGAAAACATTATTTAAATAAAAACTTCATCAAATATTCCAGTACTGGTGTTGGAATCACATTCCATCAAATTCTTGGATAAATAATTTATCCCAAATAAAACTCTTTTTATCCTTGTCTCCTTTTTATTTTTTTGTAGAATTTGGACTAGCCATAAACCATGTGCATAAAAAAATTCATCCCATTTATTAAAAAATATTTGTTTATAATCTCTCTCAAGAGAGAAAAATGTGATTAAAAAATACCTATCTTTTATCTGAATTCATCCCAGCTCGAAGTACTCTTTACATTCAAATCCTCAATGTAGAACATTATTTCCTCATTAATTGATAAACAAACATCAACATCCCATATCAAACTAATACTTTAATTTTGAATCCTGTATATGTAGAACACTTAAGAAAATATAATTGGTATCATATACCCTTAAAATTTTAATAATTGAATTCTATTACATTAATACTTGAGGTGGACTCTCCATGAGGTTTCTTAGAAAACCTCAATATTTCTTGGAAGTTCATATTCCAATGTATAGGTTTTATATTTTTAAATCACTACCCCTCCACCCTCTTATTTGGTTTAGTCGATGTTGTGGATTCTCCATGATTTGTTTTCTTATCTATATGGAAAACTTCTCACCATTCACTTTCTACACCACTATCATGGAACTTGATCATGGAATAAGAATGTAATGCTCATATATCCTCAACATATTGATGATATCAGATAAACTTTTATTTAACTAATTAATATTATAATTAATAATATATTTTCAAAACCCTTCCAGTAGTGATTTTAGAATGAAATCTGTGAACAAATAAAGCCTAAGAGGTTAATCTGGCCTCTCTAATTCATTGATGTACCCAATAATAATGATCACATGAGTTTATATTGAGTTTCATTCCACTATTTTAAACTAAAATAGATCCTGTAATACATCATATCTTTCATACATAACTTTTTCATACTTGATAATTTTCAAGTTTTATATCATCCTATAAGAATTCTAGGTCTCGTGTTTCTTTTTCATCATGGGTTTCATAGTGAAAATCTTTAGATTATAGGCTTCAAGTGAATCATTTAAATTCATATCATATGCATCTACATCATTTTTTAAAAGGATTAATGAGATAATTTTTTAAGAAGGGATTCCTCAAACACATATAATTTTTTTTCTTACTTGAGAAATATTCTCAAGTTCAAATACCAGTCAAGGAAATTACTAAAAATTATTTTTTCATTTTTCAAAATTTATCTCAAAGTTAAAATTTATTATTATCATTCCATTATCTATAAATTTTTTTTTATCTGATGAGTATTGTGTTTTATATTAGTTTAATAAAAACTTCTATTAAATGTGATCCCATAAAAATGATTGCCCCTTCTAAATTAATCATACCCTTATTGGTATAAGATTTATATTTAGAAAATAAAATCACCCCTATTAGACATGAAACTCATCAAATAGATATTTAGGTAGGCCGTTATACCAATTATACCTTATATGAATCTTGTAAAGTTGAGTTTAAACCTTGACCAATCCATTATATAGATAAAACCAACTCTATTCCTCTATTATCCTATCCCTTAGGGTTTCCCAACTAAGTGTAACCCAAATCTCACAACACGATTTTGTTCCCAACCCTTAGGTTTTACCACACCCACCATGTCTTACATAATAAAACATAACTTTTCCATAAAACTAATTGGTTGGATGATCAAGGTCTTAACATGTGATTTCTTTAAAAGGAATATAAAACTTAACATTTTAAATTAGTTTTATGATCTACATTTAATCTCATATTATTTACTTTATATATACAAGAATCTAAAGATTTATTTTTGGAATCCTTATTCTAATGACCTCATTAATACGCTTACACTCTAAAAATGTGTAACACTTTACACAACCCAAAACTTTGTTTTACACACCCAAAAATAGAATTCAAACATACACATATATATCTAAATACATCACATGCATAAAGTGCATGAAATTTTCATGTAAAGGTTTATAATTATATGAAATTTATAGTCTTTATATGAAAATGCTTGGATCCATATATATCCAACCCCTATCTTTCTTGAATAAGTCATAATCCTTCAATCTAGTGGGAATTCCAATCCAAAGTCCCTCTACCCAGGGATATTTTACACAAGGTATAATCCAATTCATGACAAATATAAAACCAAATATGTATAAACTATATTTAATAATTGAATCAAGATTATAAATTTAATAACCAATCGAGGTCAAGGTAGATGATAACTAAATATTATGTTGTCATACCTAGAATGGAATAATAATTTATAATAATAAGTTTATATCATAAAATAAATCATACATAATAATTCATAATAGAAAAATTATAATTATGAATTAAATGGAAATAAAAAACACATGAATAATTCAATAATTTACCATATGAAAAACATTTATGAACAATTCATAAATCAATAATTATAAAAAAGTTATAATTAATTATGGAAAATCTATAATACGATAAATATAAACTCTTTAAATTAATTTCAAATATAAAATCCTTCATATTATTCATTATATGAAATTTTATTTTAATATAATATATTTCATAAAATATAAATATTTAATATCTTAATTTCTATTATGTAAAATTTTTACATAATTTAAGTATAACGTCTTAGTATTATTTAAATCTTTGATCATATCAATTATCAAAACTCTTTTACGGTTTAAATAATTTCTAAATAATTCTCTTTCAATTTGATCATTTCATAATAATCATTATGAACAATTCATATTTATCTAAATATAAACACTTTATATCATTACCTATTTTTTTAATTTATAATCTATTTACAAATTAATCTTATAATTTTCATATAAACACTTGTATTTAAATGATAATATAAACCATATAATTTTGAAAAGTAAATTTTAATATTAATGCTTAATATAATGGAATATTTATTAATAAATGTTTAAAAAACATTAATTTTATTAATTATAAACTCTTTGTCATTAATTAATTTATAATTTTCTTATAAATTACAAATATCACAAAAATACCTTTTATTATAATATATAAACAAATTTTAAATTATTTTAATCAATTTATAATTTAAAAATAAGAAAAAAAAATTATTATCGAATTTTATTTTACAATATAACAGGAATCATAGTTTATGATTGATAGGAAAATGGTGTATAAACTCTTTACTTTATATTAGTTGTACTATAAAATTGATAAACCAATCATTAAATATGATAGAAAATCCTATTCTATGATATACAGAGATATCATTATAATGATACGAGGCTCTATTTTTGTAAGCCATGGTAGTGCTATCGCAAGATATGATTTATTGATATCATATGTTACATCCTATAAAAAATAAATTATTTTTACAAAAACAAAGATTATTATATCCCTAAATATTAAGTTATTATTCTATCAAAAAAAGTAGATATCATTTTGTGTCATAAGCAATACAACATGCATTATGATTGGAAAAAAACTTCATTTCGAAAATGATTTCATGAATCAAATGACATGGATTTTCTTTGATACCACTATTGGATTTATAAGAATATATTAAAATTTAATATAAAAACTATATGAAAAAATAAACCATAAATATGAAAAACTTTATGCATCTAAAATAAAAATCGTATGAAACTGGATATAAAGAACATTTTCACCTTTCGTCGTTTTTAGCTACTATCAATGACAACTTATATTGTTTGATTAAAATCACTAAGGAATAATCCAAAGGATCTTTAAAACATGGTGTATCCAATTGTATATATGAATCATCCAAACTCTTTGGTTGGGATCTCCTGATCCATTCACAATATGCTATTAAATCAGTGATAAATAACGAAGGAAGAGGGAGCTCTAGGGAGGGAAGAGTTTTTTCCAAACAGATTGCACACTATCTTATCAATTCCTGACCACCTTTATATAATATATGAGTAAATTCATTGAGATATGAATCCATATCATGAAAATACCTATACATTTTATAAACATATAAGTAATATATTCAGATATATTTCATGTAAGTCTTGGCCATAACTCTCCTATGCATAATTAGTAATAGCTGATAACTAGGGACTTTCATTCTAATTTGATGAATTAAAATAGTGCCAAATGAATTTTTACCTATGATTCATTGAACTATGAGTCACTATCAATTATAAAATATAATTTTCTGAGGTAGTGTATATGATATCCCCATATCATTAAATACAATATGCCCACTATCTAAATTTATGACTTTAACCATGTCTGTGTCGTATTCTATGAAACACCCAATCATACTATATGTTAAAAATAATATTTTAGGGAATATTACTTTCATTATTGATCTTTAGTATGTTCCTCTTTGTGCCTTAATGTTTTTCACATCAATTCCTACTAACCTTAAGCCTCAAAATCATTATAAACATTATTAAAAACCCCTCTTGATTTTATGTACTTTTTTCTTTTCAAAGTGGATAAAGTTGTTCATTTGAAATACTATGGAAAAGGAGCATGTACTCATGATATGAGCCCAACTATACTGGAGTTTTCATCATGATTTATGAGAGAAAATTATTCAAAAGTGAGGTAGATCATGACTTGACATGTATAATAATAATTAATTAAGAATATTGAATGAATTAAAGGAGAAGTACCACCATTTTCAAAAGGGATAAAGTGAAATACATGGATTGATTGTTTCATTGAAAAATGGGAAGTTAAATGAATTTTTTATGCTGAACTTGAAAATTTGGTTTAACATTGTAAATCATTTTGTTTCTATTACTTTGAGATTTAATTATTGGTTACATGGTATTTGTTTTTAACTCAATGTTGAGATTTAATGCTTTAGGGAAAGCATGGTTCAAGTGTGGGGGTATTTTATGCACTCATATTTTAATGAAAATTTATAAATGATTTTTAATAATTTTGAATGGTTTTTAATGTAATTACCCATGTAATTATTTATTTATTTAAAATATTATAATTTACAATTGGGGAGTTAAAATAAATTAAAATTAATATAAAAATGTTTAATTCTAATGTTTAATTTTACTTAATAACTTCTAGTGAGAATATTTCTATGTGTTTCATACTATTTTTAGTTAACAAAATATGGCCATCTGGGATAGCCCTCAACCAAGGGAGGCACAAACCACATAGCTAGCCCACGATGGTCCGAACTGAGATGTTTCCCCTTGGGGGAGCCCTACCAGTCATAGGAGAATATAGGCCACACATTGGTTAGCACACACATAGTGTGGTCGAAGGCCCACATGGGCCCATGAGTGTGTGAGTGTGTATGCGGGTGTCAATCCCCCACTACCATATCATTATCTTTTCTATATATAGATTGATATATATAGAAGTAATCATACCTTATCAACTTCAATATCGGATTGAGAGTTCATGGGAACTATTAATCATTTACAAAAATGACATTTTTGCACCTCTGACATGCTCCCCGTCACCTCAGACAGATCCCTCTACCACTCCCCACTTCCTACTATGCTCAAAATCATCGGGCAACCATATGAAACTCACTAATTTCCCTATGGGCACTCCAATAGAAGCATCATCTGAAGAAAAATCATCACGCCAAAGATCAAGACCACCATGGATCCCTTCTGAAACATCAAAAAACCTCAGAAAAGATCATTTTTAAGTAAAGAAAAACCCTTTCATGAATGAAATTGTGACCCATGTAACCATTGTGAAGGCCAGATAGTGTTGAGAAGGTGTTCACCATTTCATTGCCCCGATGTCACAGTGGTTGGAACTACCCTGTATAAGGTTATCCAACATCGTGGGCATGTAGTGGTGAGGTTTTTGGGAAAAGGAGGAGCTACACCACTTCCACCATGTTATTCCATATCCTTGATGAAGAAAACCATTCGTAAATGGTTTTTATCCTTAGGATATGGAACTTTACCATGGGGGGTGTCAAATAGGTAGTGGAAATTTATTTCAGGAAGCTGGATTTCAAGAGGCTTCACCATGTTGAAGACACAACGCCATGGAGGATTACACTTAGTTAATGGCTCTATTTTGAAGAAAATAAAGAGAATAAATAATACAACTATGGAAGAGTTGATTACATTTCAATCCATGCATGGAAATTCATAGGAGGAAGAAGTGAATGCTGAAAGATATAACTTCACACAGAAAAAGTGTTCAATGCTACAAATTTGAAACACCTGATATTTCAATAGATTAAACTTATAAAATCAAAATATATACATTCAAACTTTGACTTGAGATAAATAAATAAATAGTTGATATGAAGGATATAAAAGTGACTAATCCCTCTATAAATAAATAGGGATTTCACCAATTCCAAAAGATCATAGTAACATTAGAAGGGCACTACTCTTTTTTCATAGTTTTCTACTATAGTAGTTTTAGTTTTTTTATATTATATATATTCATTTATTCTACTAATAACATGTGTTCCGCCTCTATTTATTACACTATTTCATTCTCTCACTCACTCTCTCTCTCGTATTCTTATTCTTCTTCTTCTCTTCTACACATTCTTATCATACCACGACCTCTTACTTATAATAATGTAAAATTGACCTGAGGCTTGACCTTAATGGAGGATATTTTTTTCCTAAATTATATAATTTAAATTGTTAATTTTTTTGATTTGTTTGTGGTGGATGAGGGTGAAATGTAGCGGTGTAGAAATTTTCCACCACGACATGAATCTCGAATTCACTGATTTTATTTTGTTTAAATATTTTTCCTCCTTTAAATTTAACAAAATCTATTTGTATGATGTATTTTACCCAATCAATGTATTAAAATACATACTACTAATTTGGGTCTTGGAATATGTCACACTCTCAATTGAGGAGTGTAATCAAACTTGATTACAAGAGGATGTGGAATTCAGTTTACCTAAGAGTATTCCTAGGCAATAAAATATCAAAAACCACCAAATAAGTGGATATTAATCCAAGAGTGATATTTGAAATTTTTCTTGACAAACTAAATTTAAAACAATAACATGAATAATAAAGGAACCTGATACCAAACCATGGGCTAAGTACTTTCTTCTCTAACCCCCATAATGTTTTCATTGCACGTTAGTATATTTTTTATTCTCACTCCCATATATTTAAATTATTTTATAAAAAACAAGTAGTCTTGGTGAATTTTAATTATTAAGTAAATAACTGTGAAGCTCCTCAAGTGAGATGACCCTATTCTTCCACTATTGTGCACTAAGAAATTATAAATAGTAACTTTTTCCACTCTATCATAGGTGTGTATCATATTCATTTTTTGAAAAGTGTATATTTCTAACTAAAATAAACTCCCCTTATTTATTAACTTAACAAATATTTTTAATTATATCTTTTTCATTACATTTTTCATTTATGCTTCCTTCATATTCCTCTTTTAGTAGGCATACCTTGTTTCTTGAGTCATTCTCCCCTAATAGTTCTTTGGCAGTGTCATCTAGAAAATTCTCAGTTATAGAATCTTCATATACAATATTATGTATTTCACAATATTTATTTTTATTTTTTCCCTTCTCCATCCTATTTAAGATTAGATCCACATCTTTATTCACTGTGTTCTTTCCAACCTGAGTCAAAGTTTTAGTTGTATTATTAGGTTAGACAGATATAAAATTATAATTTTATTATTTATAATCTTTAATCATAGTACTGACATTTTTATTTAGATATTAAACATTATTTACATTTACAACCTCATTTCCTTATTCCCCAAATATATTACTACATGTCTTTAAAGGGTTTTTGTTTCATTCTTTATGGAAAATTTTATCCAAATATTCCACATATTTCCTCTCCTGATCACTTGAGTTATTCATCTTAGTTTCTAATAGGGTATAATCTTTGAATTAGCTACAAATTTCTATATGAATCTCCAAATCTAATTCATCTCTAGTCTCTTTCTACCAAAAAACTTCAATTTTTCCCTTTTTTCATTTTTTAAAAGATATATTTTTCCTATTTTTTAATATAAATTCATTTTCCATTATTTAATTTTCCCATTAATTTATATACTCTTTTATCTATTACCACAAGATCAACATGTTTGTTCACAACCATACAGTTAAAAATAACATACCCCACTATCCTACAAACATTTCTAACATTCCCATTGGATTGTGGAGACACACCTGATGGGGTAGGGGTTAATCAATTGTGAGACAATTTTACCAGAAACTAAACTATTTTTTTCTTAACCCCTTTTGATTACAAACCAATTTCAACCATTAGGATGTAAATGAATCTCTTTGAAATTTACCAAACCAAAAACCAATATGTACTATGGATGTTGAAATTAAAAACAACATGGGTATTTTTAGAAGGTTCAACCTCGATGTAGGAAACCTACTCCTAGTCATGTCAACTCCATTAAGTCCCAGATTCTCTATTATAAATGAATCAACAATTAAAATGGGTGTCCAAGTATCATCTTGTAATATCTTTACACAGTATTAGACATGTCTGGTCACTATACTATAAAGGTGACAATAATCCACTATACGACACATGAGAAGGGGGATTTATACTATGTTTCATTGTATTTATCTCTTGTTGGTTCTTTTAATTCCTTCCGTCTGAAGTAGATCATAATGAATCCAGGAATTCCACTACATCCTCAAATATTATATGCTTCCTTAACAACATAGAGTCTTAAACTTCTAATATATATTCAATAAACTCATATGAAAATAAATCTATATGCTTTCCTAGCTTATAGTTCTTATTCAGAATCTGTGCTGGCCTCTTCAATATTAGACATATAAGGAACTCAACTAATATTGAGTATTTATAATATCTCTTAACTAGTCAACCTTACTCACTATAACTTTCATTAAGACCCAAATGGTTTCACAAACTTGACACATTCTATCCTTCTTCTTCACTATAGATTACATCGACTTATTCTTCTTTTCTTCAAGAGTTCTGGTTCACTCATCTTCTCATTTCTTCCTTACAAAAACCATCAGTTTTACTGATGGATAATTATTTTACTCTTTTATTCTCCTGTATATTTTTATAAATTCACATGAATGGGTGACAAAATTAATTTTTTCCTTTCATTTTTAATGTTCCATAAATGGACACAAGTTCAAAAAATAAACTACCTAGTAAAATTCAATATTATCAAATGCCCAGATCTAGGTTCCCATGATTTTCCTTGGATTTATTTTTCAAGATAAGGAATATTCTACGAATACCCTTATGAAATGCACTTAACTTTTAAAACACAACTGTATAAAATATTATTTTATTATTCTACAGGTGTGACTTCATCATTTTCATCAACTTAAAATATCTCCATGGAAGCTATACATTATAGATCTTAATAGGTGTATAAAAAGTGCACCAAATATATATATATATATATATATATCATGGAACACATATTTATTTTCTAGATTCATAAAATATGGAAATCATCTCATTTTTTAGACATGGTAAAATTCCGGAACATCCATATCAGGTCCTCTCAAAATCTCAAATAGCATTGGATAAAGATCATGTGATCACTTCAATATCCATATTAAGCTTTGATGTGTCTTATATATTGATTCATAAATAACCAATCTATAACTTTTTAATACTGAAAGATTCAGAGTTAATTCTTCTAAATTATTATTGAAAATTTTATAAGACCAGTTCAACATCAAGAAATATATGTTGTGGAAATATTTTTTCTATCATCCTAAAAGCAAGCTTAAATCATGGATTGAATAAGCTTTATAGTGTTTTAAACTTAATATCATAATTTCTTTAGAGTTAAAAAATTATGGAAACTACCTTTTTTATCTAGTCTTCCCTTTTCATGGATGAGGATCAACTTCTTGAATTAATTATTCTTGAATCACTCACTTGTCCAAGTGTTTATAATGTATGAAAAATTTAATAATAGACAAAAAATAATCCCATATTGTTTCATCTTCATCAGATTCAAATCTTGAAACTTAGTTTTTCATTCATGAAAACATCAAAAATTTCCTAAGTATTGAAGATTTATGATGGATACTTCAAAGAATTAGGCTCGCAAAGCCTTATGACAAAGTCTTACACTCTTATATGAGTACTTAACTATAGTAAACTATCTTTTTGGAATTTTATCTAAGTCTTTAATCTTTATACTCCATCAAATAATTATTTTGGGGACTTAAAAGATATACACTCTTCAAGTTTTGGCTTCAAATACTTAGGATAAATTCATACACTCAGTATTCTAAAGACTAACTCTGGTAATGTCTTATGATCAAGGCTAACAATAAAAAGAGTTATATGATGGAACTAAAATACTTACAATTACCAAAAATCTTTATGTTCATCACCTAAAGATTACTGATTAACAAACAAATCCTTATGATTAGTAGGTAAATCCTTATGGTTAAGACTTAGTCATTTTTTTTTGTAAACTCCAAAATCCAGATTTTGTAGGTTTCTTGGAACTAAATTTTACTTTCTCCAAGGTTTCTATAAATTCCTCTACATCATCTCAGAACTACCTAAAATTATTATTAGAATTATTAAAATAATTCCAAACTCCTTCAAACTCATTTTCAAGGTGTTTCAGTGTAAAAAACTCTCAATATTAGAGTATTTTAATGAAATCATTAGCCAGCACACTAGTGGATATTCTTAAATCATTACCAATCTATATCTATTCAATTTAAAATTCATACATAAGTTATATAATGTAGAATCTAAAGTTATTTTTACTCCTTGGTTGAGTTCTACTTTAGGTTCTAAAGAATCTATGAAGATAATTATTCTAAGGAGCTATAATCTTCTTCTATTCCATTTATTCATAATGGTAGTAATTACTCTTGCATGGGTGGATACTCACTTATTCACCTAATCCATAATTCTTGAATTATCACAATGAAAAGTATAATTGACATCAAATACAATCAAACACCATTGGGTTCTTCAATACCCCCCTCTGTGTTTGTTTTCAATTCCAAATATCCCAAATAAGATTCATATATAATTGTAACTTTTTTTATCTAATTAATAATAAATTCAAAGGGTAGGATACTCTACCCCTTTTTTACATAGTAGGGTTTATTCTCTAAGATCTTATCCCCTTAAAATATTAGATACCACTTAATATACCAATTTATATGAAGGTTCTTCTTCAAAATCCACTCCATTTTATTATTTCCATTTGGGAGGATTTTAATAGCATCTTCTCTCCATTTAATTTATTACAACACATACTATTTTAAACTATGAATTGTAACTAGAATTATTCACCACAATACCTTAGGTATGCCTACCTATATGATAAATGCAACCAAATCATTGTAGGGATCTAGGGTAATACTGTGGAGAGATTATATCCCATAATCAGAGTTCACAATAATGGATAAAAAAAAATATAATACATCAACAATACACATAAAAGTATATAGGATAAATAAAATAATTTAAATAGTAATAATATATAATGTGGAAGTAATATAGTCATAAAAACATGATCACCCACCGGGCCATCACATATACAAATAAATATAGAATAATAGAATAAAATAAAATTACCATAGGATTATCTATATCCATAAGCCTCTATTTAAACCTAGTTTAAAAAATTTCTTGAGTTACTCATATCTTCCATTAATGTCCCATCAGGGTGCTTCACAACTTGTGCCTCTGAAAAGTGAGGGATCTACTCAGGTAGCCAAGTGTCACAGATACCTAATAAGGGTGTGAGTAAAAACTAAATAGGGAACCACCAACACGGTCCAATACATAGAAAGTATACATAGTGTTTGTTCATGTGAAATGATCTAATAATATAAATAAAAAATTGTATAAAAATAAATAACCACTATACTACCTACTTCTTCCAGTGTCAGGGTGTCTATGATCACATCATGATAATCATGCCAACCATAACCACTGGGGGTGAATTTATACCCTAGTACCAGTAACCTCTATTGATCTTATGGCTTGTGGCCCTCATAAACCATAACCTCTATAACCATTGTTGGGGTGTCTTTGAGAAAATCATGATATCATTCCAACCATATAAATTATATATCCTAGTGTAACCTAAGAATCCCTCAATTTCAGGATCAAATGACCAAATATCACATTTTAAACAACTCAAAAACAAGATCTCATACATAATGTGAATCTATCTAAACTCTGATGTTGTAAATAGATTAAAGCCAGTACTCATCATCCTAGGAAAAAACTTACCCTAAGGTTATCCTCCAAGTCACCCTGCCAAACAGCTAGATCCCATGTATCATGTCCATCCCGATCAGGAACACATAACATCAATAATATTAACTAGATAAATATGAAGGATTAATTAGTAATCATGACATAATAAAAGTGATCATATTAAAAAAAACCCAATCCCAAACAACTAGATCCAAGACACATTTTGAATCCTAAGGACCTAATACATCTATGGAATCCCATAGAGACCTAATGTAAAATCTTGACATCCTAAGAATTCTTCATGTGGCTCAACAACTTGATACAAGGTGGCACTATTAATCCAAGGTGACATCAACGTGTTCAATGCATATCACACCAATATCACCTAATGCTCCAAAATATGAATCCCCTGAGGTACCTATGGGCATACCCAAATCCACCATAAAATCTCATCAGGACCGTAGGACAGGTCTGATAAAACACATCTAGACATCCCTAGCCACATCAATAATAATTATGTGAATATATAAATATAAGTTATGGGTTGGACAGACACCTAAACCAATCACCTATACCCATAAACCCTTATGATCACGTCATCAGTATAGGTTCTAAGGTGATACTGGGTACCATATCTACTCAATCCCATGTCCAGCCTCTTGATAGGGTCACAAGTCACAGGGGACCTACTAGGGCCACCTTAGGTCTCATTCAGGCCCTCTTGGCCGCTTAGTAAGGTCACACTAAGGATATGTCCATAATCCCATTCCCTTTTCCAGGTGTCCTATATCGACCAAAACACCTGACCCATCTTCCAGTCTCTGCTAGGTCTGAAAACCAAGTTGTCACATCCTATGGGGGAGAAACACACACCACAAAGTCATATCAAAGAGACTATAAACTCTAGAGTATCTCTCATGGACACACCCTTATCCATGCATCCTATGTCATACAGTTAAAGTTATATTCTCAGTCATTGGTAGCTGAGATGTTTAACTTGTTCACAAGGGTCCATCGGGGCCCTCAACACCTAGTTCAATTTAATCCTAGGTTTTATTTTTATTAAAAAATTAAACAATTTTAAAGAGGCCCATAACTTAAATTTTTGGGGATATACATGCCACATGAATATAAATAAATGCATAATACCGAAGGTCATATTCCTAAAGAACACATAACATCTTAAAATATTTCAAATTTTATTTACAAGGTTCAATGGTATCTACTAAGGCCAATCCAACCTGTGTAGACTCATCCAAGACATTTGAGGACATGTCTCCAAAACAACCCATCGAATTAATTAAGTATAATAAATTCATATTTAATTAATTAACTACAATTTTTTTTAAACAAAAACACAATTTAATTAAAATAGAAATGAAATCCTAGAATATAACTAATTGACTTTGTCACACTGGAACCATGATCAACCACTATCCAAATAACAAAAACATACTCCCAACTCCAAACTAGAAAAAATACATAGTACATGACCATAATTACTTTGTAAATTAATTAAAATTTAAGGCGAAAACCATTGTAAATTACAAATGATGATGTAAATATTTGAAATGACATGTGACAAAAGGAAGACTCCATCTTGGTAAATTCCATACACAATAAGAGAAAAGGCCCCAAAAGGTGAAAAAAATTTAATATTAATTTCAATTTAAATTCAATCAAACACCTATAAAAAATCAAGGTGGTTACTTACATATATTAAATTGATGTAAAATAGTGGGAAACCATCATCATGATATCCACTATATGCAAGCCAGATGAAATCCACATGAAGAACAACATATTCCACCATGACCTAGTGGAATAAGAACTAAAACCTAAACCAAGAGAAGTATAAATCAAATAAAAGAGAAGGGATGAAGAAAATATGCTACCAAAGTTGTAAACATACCTCAAATTACTGATTAATGGAAAAAATATTCCCCCTGATTGAATTATATGGGAAGGAGGGAGGATGCTTGGTCGGTTGGGTCATGCGCGTGCAAAGGGGAATAAGAAAGGGGGAACCCATTAAAAATTCATAGGGAAGAAAGATCAATTTTACCAATATAATTATTTTCATGATTTGGCTGCATGGTTTTACAAATTCCATACCAATTTTATGGTTGGAATTTCCTCCAAACCATTCACATAACATGGCTTGGTTTCATTGTTTTTCAAACCTTTCGCTAACAATGTGGGTGGCTCTACAAACTCGCATAGTTTCTCACTACAATATCACACAGTTTGAACATAATTTTTCACTAAATTTGTGATCTAACCATTATCCTTAAAAAAGTAACTAAAAATTCATTGATGTTTAGGGTTCCAAACATTTTCTCCCAAACCATTTGCCCGAAACTATTTTCCTTGCAAAGAATCTTCCAAAACAATTGAAACCCACCACAAAGTTCCAAAGGATCATTCCAAAGCATGAGATACCTTATGAACATTATTCATTATCTAAAAACATAATTCTGAGGCATACCAACCCTTATAAATCCATTTTTAATCTTTGATAAAAATTTTACCTATCAAGTAAACAAAAAATCAAAGTTGTTATAGAATTTTTAACTCATATGTATATGGGGTCTTATAATCTCCCCACCATAACACTTTTCATCCTCATTAATTCTTAGTGGATATCTAAATACAAAACCCAACTTATGTTTTTTTCTAACATCCATGCAAATGGTGGTGTTCCATATTTAAACCCTCAATGTGCTATATCAGTGAAACTCAAAGAACATGAAACCCAACTCGTTAAAATATGAGCTACCGCCTACCGCCATCAGGAAACTACAAATCTGGGGTCTGGACACACCTTTCTATCCTAAGGAACTATAGTTTCATTGTCAAATTAACCATACATCCTATAATATTTACCACTATATAGATCAAATCATAATGAATGATTCCAAATAATGACGCTCCCAACATTAGAACTACCTAACAAAACAATCATCTCATGTTCCACCAAAACACCCTTGATTCAATACCCACTCATATTCCATTAATACCATTTTTATTCTGATTCAAATGCATCAAAACCATTTTATAGTATATGGAATACATACCTAACATTCATCATGGAATCCATTCGATACTATACCCATTTAATCACTGTAATCCAAATGCCAAAATGGTCATCCCATGACTGATATCACATTGGAAATGACTCTTTCTAAATGAGGTTAATCCTCCAATATCCTGTTATGGTCTCCCCACCATATAGATTTATTTATACCACTCCATAAGAATCACCTCGACCAGTTACAACATCACCCACAAGTCACTCATCCTGATCCACACTCACATCATTATGTCGATACGTAACCATGATTTAACTTGGATCATCCATTCTTTCACACCTGATATAATTCTGATATCTCTTATAAAATAGAGGTACACCTCTAATTACATCAAAAACCTAGGCCTCCATTCCCAAAAGAGTTTCATGAGGCTCTATTAGTTTTTAACTCATACTATACCGGTCACAAAATTACAATTTGAATGGGTGCCATGTACGACCCTATTCCACCTAATTACTAACATAGAATAACCACTAACCATGATCCAAGGTATGGTATTTAATTAAAAAAACCACAAATATAACCACTACATGGAGTCATCACAGTCATGAGATTCCACTCATGATCTGACCAAACTATTAAAATGAAAAAAAGTCAGTAGGGTTAGGTACTCGAATGAAACTACTCTCAAAACCAAACTCAAACAAAAATCATTAGCAATTATGGTGATCCAAATCACTAAATCCCAAGGAATAATTTTTCCTCTTCCATTTATAGAACACTATCAAGCCTTGGATAATAGATCACATGGATTTATCATACAAAAAACAATAGAAAAAAACTCAATAAATTATTGAGTCATGTCTGAGGCTCTCTAGGTGTTCCCACCTAGCTTAAACCAAATCCTAAAAGGTCATAACTCACAAGAAAACTCATATACCCATCTCAAAACCCAAGGAATCCCAGTACTAAAGCCTGATTTAGGGTTTAATATAAACATATTATAGAAACCTTATGCCAAATCAAATTCCAACTAGGGAACTGATTCTCAGTGAGCATCCATAGAGATGACTTCCCCCTAGAGAATCATAACCTCATCAGTTAATATTAGATATGAAAGAATATCTTATTATGTGATCTATGTTAGGTGAAACACAATCCCACAATTCAATTATGTAAAATTTCATTCCACGTTATATGGGAAAACACTCTATAAGTTGTTACTGGTAACTTTAAATAACTGAACTCAAATAACTGTAACCCAGAAGGGTTATATCTCTTAAGTACCATGCACCTATCCTAAACCACAATGGTCATTACACCTATTTTTCACATGTACTACATTTTCTTTTTCATCTTTGAGCATCCCATCAAAGATTTACATGACCTTACATCAGAATAAAACATATATACAAGTCAACCTAGCTGATTATAATTCCACAAAGTACTTATGTAGAAAAACAACATATGAGAAGTTGTTAAAAATTTAAACAACTGAGCCTTAGTAGTCGGTGAAACTACACACTAGCATGCCAATATTTCATGTGAATCCTACATTCCCAATATGATGCATGAGGTGCCTCTTGCCTCTATGAGACAAGACACAAAATAAAATTACTGTCCTCTTTCCAATGAACCAAGAGATATGAATCTGTAATAAATCATAAAATCCATTCAAAATGTAAATCACTCAAAGTTTGAATCATATAAAACCATAAAATATCAAACAAAAAAATAAATCCCATAAAATCTCATTATTAGTGAATTTTACTTATCACATTTTTGTATTCTGTATGAAATTAGTGTATGATAATTTACTAAGAATATATGTCACACTAAATGGTTACAATAGTTTCTTTCTATAATGATAATATAAACCTTCAACAACATGATTATTAAACATTTTAATATGATTAGATGATATGGTCTAATAATACATATATTATATTGGCTATTATGTGTAGGAGGATCATAAGAAATTGAGACACATTCTCATGGGGATCACCTTTTGTAATCTCTAAGATACGAGGTTATGAGAACAGACCTGTTAATAAGAAATCCAATTTTTCACATTTGATTGGATGTTCCTTTGAACATGCATGTGTATTGATCCTTAGATTTAAATATTATAATTAATGGATATCAAGACTTATGTAATTTAATGTATTAATGAAAACTATGATGACATATACTCATAGAGAGGTAGGATATGTTGGGTGCGTCATGAGTGGTATTGCATTAATGGATAATGAAAGGAAGGATTTATCCCTTTTGTCCCTTGATAGAACTCGATATCTTAAAAAATTTGACAAGAATGGAACTACCTACATAAATCCATTTCCATATTATTCAATGGGTGAGTTAATTTCTAAAATTTCAAAGAAATATACATCGATTATATAGGTTGATGACACTATATTACAACCTGATTGATTCAAGATATCATGATAAAGATATTATACTACGCAGTAATCATTTGTAAGTTGTTGGATGACATTAAGACATTAACATTTTTCTATATGGTTTTTTGTGTGTGTTAATAGATGATAACATTTTAATTTAGGTTGTTATTCCTATTGCCACTAATAAAGAGTCATAGAAGGCCACACATAAAGTGTATTCACCATATTAATTAAATTCAAGTATTGAATTTAATAAGATTGATTAGAAAATATTTATTTGGGTTTGTTTGATTGCCATAATTTAATCACAAGTTATTATAAAAAATAAATGAGTTAAATAATAGTAAAAAATATTATTTTATAAGTTTGGATAATATAATACTTATTATATTTATCACAGAATAATTCAATGATGCCTATTTATTAAATAGTCACTATATGAGGATTGGTAAATGTCAATGTGGGAAAGAGAATCATGCCAAATGATTCAACTTGAAATAGAATAAATGATATTTATTAATATTCTTAATATTTTTCACATTTCATGTGATTAATAGTAATATTATTATTAATAGTCATGGGGTAAAATACAAATATTTAATTTGGTAAGGGTTTAGTGTGAAATTTTCCAACCCAAAAATTGCGATAATAAATTCTAATTATATCACTTTCCTAAATCACTTTTGGCGTGAAAAATGGATAGAGAGAGACATTATAAATACCTAGAGTGAATTGTCTTTTAATCCTCTCTCAAGCCTTCTAGATTTCACCAAGAGTTATTCCTCCCTGTTAAGAATACTATTATGATCAACCATGAATAATGCAAGTGATTAGGATCATACATACTAGAACCTAATGACTCTATGACATCGTTTAGAGATTATGGTGCATGTTTGGATCACCAATAGATATACTCTACATTTGGATACTATAGTGCAATGAAAATGTGATGAGATATATTCCATTAGATCATCAATGAAAGCTAAATTATAAGTTGAGGTAATTCTATATTTTTTTATAAATTAATTATAAATTATAGGTGAAGATCTTTCACATATGGTTCCAAAATTTTAATCTAGTAAATTAATCTACTATTTTTAATTTACATGGAATTTTTATCATGTAAAGAAATGATTACATGCAATTTAATACTAAAATATGAATATATCATAACAAAAAAGGTCACTTTTGCTGCATCTAGAACCTATAAGTTGTATCAAAGGGGTCACATGTTTAATTTATAATTATTTATTATTTTTTGATTGATTTCATGTGTTTTAATTTTCCTTTACTAAATCGATTTGTTTTAATATCTTATCTTAATCATCTCTTACCTTTATTAATTCTTGAAAACATAACCAGTAAACAGTTAATAATTAAAAATAAAGAAACATCTGAAAAAAACCATCTGGAGGTGTCTAAGTTTCATCCTAGACAAAACTATAGTACATGGAATGTACACCCAATAGACACATCATGTATTATGTTTTCACATATATATCTATTTATATAAGGTTATATACAAAAAAATCATCTAAGAAACAAATAGATTGGATCGATGTGTAAATCAATACATATTGCAACATGTCATAAAGAACTCATGTTGTGTAACCAATGTACATGATGGGTATTCCCTATCATATCGCGGTCGAGTACATAGGGTGACCCAAGAATCTCTTGTATTAGATATGCAACATGAGGACTAGAATGTCATGAAAAATGAGGTCACACAACATGTATGTTGTATAACATTCCATATACCTCAATCCTATCTACGGTTGGAAACACACTGAGACCCAAGGTGTGTACATCAGACCTGGGCAGAAGACAAGTACATGTTGTGTAAAATAATACAAACCATATAGTCTGTTGTAGATAGTGTGCCCTATTTTTCATGGATAAAATTTAAATATATAATCAAGACTATTTTTATGTCTTCTATGTGTCCTTTATTTTACCAAGTACACACCATGAAATAGGGTTGATAATTATATACAAAATCTATTTCTGTACTAAACTTTTTGATAAGCACATGAAGCTTCTTCCAAGTACACTTTTGTACTTTATTAATTTTACATGGGATTAATTTTGTTTAAAATTTTAGATGATGATGAGTTAAGTATTCTTGGATGGAATTATGATAAATTGAATTAATTGGATTAATTCATGGTGCATTATCTTATTTAAAGAATGAATCGATGTAATTTATAGCAAGACTGAAAATGTATGTTGATTTATGAATATGTGGATGATCATGAGACTAGAACATCCATTTTTATATCATTGGTTTATTTTAATTTATTTGGATTAAAATGATCGTATGGGTGTCTTCCCCAACCATTTATTATGTAAAGACCTGCATGCCCATGGTTTCTTTTATGTAAACCCTGTTTATCCAATCCATTGGATCCCATCACCTACATGTGAGTAAATGATTATGTAAGGATAAGGATCCCAATTGATATGAGGTTATTGACGCTCCTTTCTATCACAAAGTTTAACGAATGGAAAAGGGGAATACCTTAACCACAAGAAGATTCATCCTTTAAAGAACATCAGAAATTGACAAAGGCATGAACAAGGGACTCGTTATGCATGGGTCATGCAAGTTTCATTATGGTCGTGCAAGTATACTTTTGTGCCACATATGGGTCGTGCAAGTCACTTGTGTGCCCTATTAGTTTTTCTCCCAAGGTCCTCAATGGCCTATAAATACCCCCTATGGCCCCCCCATTTCAGGGACGGATTTTCTAAAACTTAGAATTAAGCTCTGGTCTCCTTAGTCTCTGCTTGAAGTCTTCCAAACACTTATAAGGTAATTTCATACCTAGAATGGAAGATCTAAAGAGGGAGAATAATTACTAAGTGTTGGAAATAATCAACACTTGAACACCTAAGTGTCCAACCCTTAAGGGGGACGGATACACTTGCGTGACGCCCTGTCCTCTCATGGAAAATTGTGCGCCGCCCTTCTGGAAATATCTAGGGATAATACTAAGTGCTTGAGAAAAGTCTCGCCCAAGTATTACCCTCCTGGTTCTCCGTCACCCAAGTGAACTCATGTCGCGCAAGTATACTTGTGCGACCAGGACTTGCACGCCCGAACAAGACTTACGCGCCTAGATAGGACTTGCGTGTCTGCCTCTTTTTGGTTGCCCCTCCTGCCTATTCACTTCCTTTATTCAAATTCACCTTTCCTTTTCAATATCTGGCAATAAAAACCTTCTTCAAGGCCACTTATGGCATGATTTCTTTGTTGTCTTACTTATCTTAAAGGATTTATGTGGAACATCTCTCAAAAACTTGTGATTTATATAAATTTATATCACTATGGTTAGAGATTCCCATCATTCAACATCATCCTTTAATATGAGAGATACTTTGATCTGTTCATCCTACTCAAGAGTAAGCCCTACTCATAAGTTAAAGTCCCCCTTTAATCTGAGCATCCTCCTTAGGAGTAGGCCCTAAATAAAGAATCTAAATATCCATAAAACACAAATACCTTTATGGACACTGTTAATGGGCCTCCTTTTTAGGAGTAAGCCACAATCATATTTCCTTTACCTGGGCCTCCTTTTCCAAAATAAGCCCCAAGTCCCCCCTAATTTGGGCCTCCTTCTCAGGAGTAAGTCCCAATCATAATTTTCATTAACTTTGGGCCTCCTTCTCAGGAGTAAGTCCCAAGTAATAAGTCCCTTTAACTTTGGGCTTTCTTTTTTTAAAGTGATGACATGAACCAGTTTCCCGGTTCATGTTATGAAGGGAATTTATTAAAATCAAAAAGTTAAAGTACAAGCATGAGGTGTAATGTGTTTACACCAGCGGGGATTTAAAGAGAGAACAATGGAAATCATGAAAAAGTAACAAAAACAAAGAAACATATCTGTCAAGGTGAAGTCCTTGAAAGAGCAGTGTCATCCAACCTTCATAAAAGTGAAGAAGAATTACAGATACAGCCCTCCATGATTTGCACATCAAGCACATAAATAGAAATAACCGACCAGAATGAATACCTCAGAATCTTTAGCAACACAAAAAACCAAGCAGCATGAGGGATTCTCCAACAAAGAAATAGCATGCTGCTCTATAAATAAATTTTTTTCCAGAGTCCGAAGGGAACCTAAAAACTCAGTTCAAGAGTGGAGGAAAAATGAAGAAGATTCTGTCATTCAAATCAAACAGAAACCAACAGAAGCAGTGATCCATCCATCCAAAATCTTCACAACAAGCAAAGAAGCCAGCCTGATTTAAGCTTCTAAATCAATGAAGTAGACTTAAAAATCCTCAAATTTAATAGTTAGACTTGTTGGAAGCAGAAACCCGAAATATACTTCAAACATCCATCATCAATCAATGTCAAAAAAGCAAGCGAGATGTATCCTAAAGATTCTAGCAAGTATATTTCAAACAGCCACAAGAATCATGCCAATCCAAGGTGAGAAGATAATGAAAGAATTAGAAAGGAAGCTGAGCAGAGTTGAAACAGGACATAAAAGCTCCTTCAAGGCAAAAACTATTTGAATAACCACTGAACAGATCAGATTCAAATCCAAGAAGCAATCTTTGAAGCAGATAAGAAAGCTAGCATCATGAATCACTGCCAAGTTATGTTCTTAAATTCAAAATTTGTATTTTTCTCAAATTCCTCATCCACTTTGATAAGGATTCTTTTTCTAATCTCAAGATAATCCTCATCAGTCATTTCACCATTTTGGTAACTTCTAAAGGAAGTTGCATCATGTGCCACAATCCAGGAGTCAAGCTCCTCTAGGAATTTCAAAGACTCCTCACGCTGATAGGCATCCCTAAGTGTAGGATCATTATTATCATCACTTGAGGATGATTCTGAATCAAAACATTCAGAGGATTGTGATGGGTCAGGTAATTGTTCAATAGGTGCAGGTTGTGGTGGGACCTCAATCTCAATAGTCTTGGAAGCTAGAGATCTTGTGAGAATAGTCCTCTCACTATTGGCATTGCCCCGATATTTTCAGGTTTTCCTGGGATGTGGAGTGATAAAACCATCAGAGTCAACAATAATTTTTTTCCTTTTCGGACCATCATTGATGCATCAATATCTTCTATAACCTCCTCATTAGTGCCCATATCCTTAAGTGATTCATCTCTTTTAACTTCAGATGTACTGATTGGAAGGTTATAATCTTTTTTAATAATTTCAGATGTCTCATGATGTTGAACTTCATCCTTAAGAGTAGTGGTGTTATCAATCTCATCAATGACTGTGTTAATAAAATCTGATAATTTATTCACAGGGGCTTGTATGGTCTGGTCCACACTAACATTTTCTTGATTAGAGCAACCAGAGGGGCCAGCCTCCTTGTGATTGTCTTTAACCTTTTCAATCCATTTTGATTTCAAGTATTTATGACCTAATTCATGATTTCCACAGCTGAGAGAATCATGTCCCAACCTAAAACACTGCATGCAATAGTCTGGAACCCTCTCATAAAAACCTATTGTAAGAATCCTAAGTCACCACTTTGAATCCAAATGTTCAAGGGCAGTGATTTTAAAACATCAATATCAATGCATATCCTAGCTATTGAAGGTATTGAAAGAGATTTTGTAGCTGAATCTAGCCTCATAGGATTTGCAATGAGTCTGGAAATATGAAATAAGACTTCCTGTTTGAACAAGTGAAAGGGAAGTTCCGGAAATCCTACACAAATAGGGACAATCATAGGTTCAGAGTAGGGATTAAAATTTGGTGTCCACTTTAAAATTTTAATTAAACAACCTCCAAAGGACCATGAACATTTGACCCACAATCGATAGTATTCTTCTTTAGAATTTAAACGAAGCACGATGTGGGTGGGATTCAAGAGACTTATTTGAAAATCCACAAAACCTATAACTTCAAGAGTAGTTCTAAGATACATCATGGAAGGTCTTCACGGTGGAAATTTACCAACTAAAAGAAATCGAAGGTCCGATGAAAGAATATTTACCTCATCAGTTGAGAAAGCAATTGCCAGATTCCATCGATGTCGAAAGGATTTAGGAAGAATCTATAGATCTGGAGTCGCTGCATCATGTGAGTTGGGATTTGCATTTGATTTCCCTCCGACCAATTCAGCATAAGATCGAGAGGTAGGGTTCTATCGTGGCGGGCACTGCTCGTCTTCCTGTCGGGTCTCCATCCTCTTGAGAATCAACACAATCCTCTCTTTGGGCCTCCTTCTCAGGAGTAAGTCCCAAGTTATAAGTACCTTTAACTTTGGGCCTCCTTCTTAGGAGTAAGTCCCAAGTTATAAGTCCCTTTAACTTTGGGCCTCCTTCTTATTAGTAAAACCCCAAGTTACAAATCTTCTTAACCCGGGCCTACTTCTCAGGAGTAAGCCCCAATCATAATCTCTTTTATTCATTTGGGCCTCCTTCTCAGGAGTATGTTACAACCTTATTTTCTTTTAATTTGGGATTCCTTCTCAGGAGAAAACCCAATCATAAGTTCCCCCCTAATTTAGGCATCCTCCTCAGGAGTAAGCCCCAAGTTAGAGTATCCAAATCTCTATAAAGAACGAATATCTTTATGGACCTTGTTCCTAGGATTCTTCCCAGAAGTAAATCCTAGTCTTCAGCTACTTGGGCAGTCACACATACATAAGCCCCATATCATTACTTGTGAACACATCTTTCATGTAACAAATCATCAGGTTTACTGATACCTCTTGTTTATCACACCGAGCATGACTCACGTGAGCTTAGAGTGTAAAAGTAACCAAGAAACATCTCTTTGGGCCATTAATCATACATAATCCCCACACTTCTTACTCGAACTACATGGACTTTGATCTCTTCCTTAAAAGTAGAGTACGTAGGCAGCCTTTCGAAGGTTCAATCCCATCACCCATTAATTCTCATCCATCCCATATGATGTTAAACTATATATTAATTCCTGAATTACATGGGTTCTGATTCCTTTTCTAACAAGGATACATAAGTAGCCCATCTATGGGTACGATCCCAACTTTTAAATAGTTCATGTCTTTCTCAATGGAAATAAACATCAAGTGCCCCACTTAGTGGCTTTAAAACCAGTATGGTCATCATAATGTCCAAGAGATTTCTATATATAATGTATTGAAGGATACCATTGACTAAAGATCTCTAATAAAAATAGATGATTCTCCATCGATGAAGAACCTCAAATACATATAAGAGATTCTCTAAATCCCATACATATCAATCATTGATTGCAAAGTCTAAGGGAAAAACTCATTTTCATGCTTGGTAATTTAATAAGTATTCATGAACATAACTTAAATCTATGAGAGAGTCATGGAGTAGGAATTAATTCCCCCCAAAAAGGTGTGATGAGAGTAACCTCCCATCCTCTCGACCAATGCATATTCTTAAGCCTCATCGGTCCACGACTAATGAGAACCTACCTTTGGAAAGTAGGTCTAAATGGATAGAGAATCATTAGATGTTTCTGGTTCTATGAATAAACCCATTATAAACCGATTGGAAAATTTTTAACCTTAAAAAAACGAGGTCATCCCCATTTTTAGAAAGAAACAAAAAATGGTGAACCTGACGTGAATCCTTAACCAAGTTAAAATGATGTTTTACTTATTTGTTAGGCCCCTATTTAACTAAATATGAGGGCCAACAAAGCAATCAATAACATATGTTCTCATCCAAAAGATGTAGTTTGGAAAAAATTATCTTAATTATGTCTGTTATATGAAGCGGGAATTATTTTCCAAGATCTCTCGGCATTATAGAAATGGATTCTTTAAAGTTCACACCTTTGAATGATTTGGCTACTACTCCTGCTGGATCCTCGTCCGCTCTGAGGATGACATCACCTACTTAGCATTTGCAACGCTGGGTCTCAAATTCATTGGTTAAATAATACCGTCAACGTGGTACCATTTCAACTCTGGTGGCCGCTCGACAAGCCCTCCAAGTTAACAATTCACCCTGGTTGTCCAGATAGCGATGACTAGTGATCATGAAGAAGGCGGTGCTAACCAACGTCTCCAACCGTTTCAGGTAATTATCCCCAGAATGCAACAACCAGTCCCTCCCACATTATAGGGAGGTGAATTAAGAGGTCACTAAAGGCCTCGGTTCAATATGGAAGGAGTCCTTACTGAGGAATCCCATCAATAATCACCGCCAGAATCGTGCGGTAGTGCACCCTCAACATGATGAGGGTATCACCTTTAGGGGTTCATCTCATGTTCCTCAGACCCGAGAACACAAGAAGAACCACCAGAGGTGAAATTCGGCTAACAGGGAGCAGGTTCTTACCTCTTCCCCCTCCGAAGAAGTCCATAAACCTAACCTGATGTAAAGAAACGAGCAAGCACATACACCCATCTGTTCTAATCCCGCTGTCCAGTAGACTCGTCTGGTAGAAACCCACCAATCCCATTAGGAAATTCTGATGGAGTATTATAGGCAGGAATATACACCTATTTATAATTTATCATCCGGTCAGCAGGCTCATCTGACTACATCCAAAGGAGCTCGCCAACCAAATAATGTGACCACCTGTAAACAGGAACATACACCTTCTTACAATCACCAATTCTGTCAGCAGTCTCATCTTCCAGTATTGAAGTAAATACATCAACCATACTTGACGGGGAACATCCAGGAGGCACATACACATTCCAATGTTCATCAAGTCTTCCAATAGTCTCATTTGGTAGCAGCCATAGAAGTCAGTCAAAAAGCACCGATGACAAATTTGGAGCAGACTCAAATCTCTGTCCCTATGCATAAGTACTGTCAGAATTCGTTGATAGAAAAAGGAGGACAGGACAAGGCACATACACCTACTCTAGACATGGAATGAAAGTATATTCCCATTATGGCAGCTGAAGTCACCAAACACATTCTGAAGATGGTGAAAGAGCAGAAGAAAATCCCAGCCCATATTCTGGATTCCTGTCAAAATATTATAACAACTTTAACAGCATCACATGGAAGGAATCATAAATCTATCCCTATCAGTGGAGTGACTCGTCAACATGTCACTCTGGAGCAGATACTCACCTCTGTTCCAGTCCAGGAGGGTCGTGGGGCATACTCCCCCATGTCATGCGGACAATCAAGTCAGGCACATACACCCGATTTAAATGGAGATAATCAGCCGAACCTGACCATTTCTCTTGAGTAGGAACATACACCTGCCCATAATAACCACTTTCATAAACAAGTGGTTTATAGAGTTATTAATAAGGCATATAAGAAAAATAAACGTCCATCACAGTCGAGGAATCAAGATCCAATCTCCAATAAGTCCTTGGTTGATGCTGGAGTTCTTGATGCACTCAGACAATTGTCTGTTGCAACTCCATATTCTAATCTCTCATTTCCCAATAGTGGGAACAATAATTCTGAAGGTCTTCATCAGACACTTCCACATGAAGGATTTCTTCATGATATTTTGGTCGATCTCGAAGTATCATCTTCAGATGAGAGCCACAATAACCCTCTGCGTCGCCAAAAGACCAAGGAGTAAGAGGTTTCATCTTTTTCTATAACCCACCATGGTGGTCCTCCCCATGATGATGAATTTAGCTTCCAAAGTCCTCTATGAAGAAGTAATTCGCATTGCCTGGAAAATTCTCTAATGGACAATGTAGTAACAAGAAATCCCTCTTATCTTGAGGAACATGCAAATGTGAATCCAATCATGTCTGATGCTTTACCATTGGAAGGTGAAATAATTTCTCAATTAGAAGATAGCCCGGGGTGTAGGTCATTCTCCGAACCACCCCTGGGTCATTCATCATCTAATTTGATAAATAAATTCTCTACCAATATTTTTGAATTTGATAAAGAAAAAAATAAGCACCACCTTTACTCTAGTCAGTTAGAAGAATATTCATCCAATGATAAGGAGGAAGTGCTGAATATGAGAAAACAACTGGCTAAAGGTGAAGTACCAATCATGTTTTGCCCTTTGGTTGACTCTCAATATGATATTCCAGAAATGTTGATGGAAGATTGTATTCACGATATTCGTCTCAACATGTGGAAAACATATTGTCATTTAAAAGAGAAAGTATTATCATATGATGAATATCAAAATCATGTCAAGCTAATAGAAGGGTTTCAACGCCAAATTGACTTGACATCTCTCTCAGTTTCCTGACATCCAAAGGTTGAAAATAAGTAGAGATCCCTTCAACGTTCATGCCTTGGCGCATTAAAAAGGTTGCGCCAGTTAATTACTAATGCCCCATCTGGTATTCATATCAGGGGATAGGGTGTTTATGGAGCACTCCATTTTACTGTACTCTCTAGTCAACAAAGCCCTCCAAATGTGGTCTCATGCAATGTTATTTCCCATGGCCAGCCACAAACAATTGGTTTTGTGTGTAATCAAAGGCTTGCTTAGGAACAAGCCTCAACTAGTTCTTCCCAAAGTCAAACATACAAAGAACAAGTTGTCGAATTACTCTTGCATCAAGAAAATGAGAATATCGCATAGGCTTCTCATTTAGAGAAGGCACATCATAAAGTGAAAGAAGTGTCAGAAATAATCCAACAGTCATTTGAGCCAGGTGATTTGAGTGGATGTAGGTTGATGCACCTTCCAATTTCCAGACTAAAGTCCGCAAAATCAAGAGTGATTTTCAGAAAGTCTCAGATGTAGCAGCTCAAGAGCAACCTCAGCTTTCCAGGTTGGGGACACTATTAACCTAACCCTCAGAATCAATAAATAGGATTTGAGGAGTTGAGCAGGAACATCAGGAACAACCCCAGTCCACCGAACTGGGGAATTTTTCAAATCCTCAATATCTTCCTCAGTGAAATTCAGTCTTCTCTCGATTAGGGAAGAAGCCACAAGAGGAACGCAAAGCCGAATTATCAGGAGATTCCCTCCAAATTATGGTTCATCAAGAAGTTCCTAAGGGATCAACTCAACCAAGGGTAATGTCTCATAAAGAATATGGAAGAAGACAATATCGCAGAAATGCCGATCGAAGGGATCCAATGCGTTATGCATCGATAAATGTCATCAATGTCATTGTCACCAATCCCCTAGAACATGAGGCTCACTCAGAGGAATCAGATTAAGAAGTTCCTGTTCAAGAGGCTATACGCACTGAAATAAATGAGGAAGGTGTGAGTGCCTGGAATCAAAGGCTAACCCAGAATCTAGGTATTCCTTCAAATAACCAACTTCCCCCTCTCTGAAAGGCATTTATCAAGGGGAAATGAAAAATTCAGGTTACATTCCACCCTACCTATGTATAAGGACAATCACTCTCATTAGAGGAAAGGTTCACACAATAAGAGTCGAAAATGAAGGAGTTAAGGAGGTTGAATGCATAATTACTTCAAGGTAGTCTTCCTCCTAAGCGTGCAAGAGTTAGTCAGTCAAGGGAATTTGTTGCAGCTACTGGGATGGATAAAAAATATCCTCCTTTACCAGTACACCCTCATAGGTCCAATCCTATGGGTTATACGCAACAACAACTGGAAATACTACCATCAGTGGTAGTCCTAGTCGCCACACCCATCCAAACTCCACTTCTTGCACCTGCACAAGTCCAAGCCCAACCCGATGTTTCTCAAAAATTAATGACTACCATTGAGTCATTAACAGCTCAGTTGGAAGCTCTGGAAGGAAATCGTGCACCAGTTCAACCAGAGAAGATATCTTACCCTGAATGGGTGGATGTAATTCCTCCCCCATCAAATTTTGCAAGTACCACATTCCCAGTTTTTAATGGTTCTAAAGATCCATAACAACACTTAACACATTTTGTTTCTTATTGTGATCCAATTATGGGAACTCCTCAATAAAAAGAAGCAGTTAAGCTCAGGTGGTTTGTACATTCATTACAAGGACCTGCTTTTTTTGGGTATACAAGCTTGCAATCCCAATCAATTACTGTGTGGGAGGATCTCTGTCAAAAATTACTTCTTTAATTCATCTCAACGTTTCCAAAAACAACAGTTTTTTATCTTAAAAATTGTAATAAAAGGAAAAATGAAAGAGTTTCATATTTCATTGCTCGCTGGAAGGGATTAACATATTCCTTAAGCTTAGAACTCCCTTAATAAGAATTGTTGCTAATATGTGTGGGAAATTTGCATGATGAATTACGCACACTGTTGATCCCTGTGAAATACACAGGAGAGTTTCGAGACCTTACTTAAATAGCTCAGCAGATTGAAGATTCTCTTACAAAGACTAAGGCTAAAAATCATGTAATTCCATCAGTTCCAGAAAGGAGAATGGGGAAAGAAGAGATTGCTATAGTTACACTTAAACAAGCACTTGTACCTGCTTCCACTTCAAAACCTTCATCTTATCGAATGGATACACCTTCTGAGTGTCAAAAATAATAGTCACCTCATTAATATGATCAAAGAGATCAAAAGAAGAAATAGTTTGAAGATTTGAAGAAAAAATTTTATTCTTTATAGAATGAGAAAGTTCCAGGCTACTTTATCTCGGCTCTGGAAAACAATCTGGTTCAGTTGCCAAGGCCCAAAAGGCCGAACAAGGAAGGAGATGAAGACCTCCCCAACTATTTCCCATTTCATCAGATTTTGGGGCATCCCATTCAAGAGTGTTTTGTCTTCAAATACCTTCTGTAAAAGATGGTGGACTCCGGACAGGTAAAACTGAAAGGTTCTTTAGCCTAGGTAGCATGTGTTACTGCTACTGATCCAGAGGAAGAAGGTGAGTGGTATGAAGTCAAAGAAAAAATGCACAGAAATATGATGATTGGATCGTCAGGAAAATGATCAACCGAACTCATGCCATTTTACGAACGCAATTGAAGAAACCAATTGTGTCTTTTGATATGAATTCCATAGAAAAACCCCCTTCATTAGAAGGAAAATCTTCAGAAAGGAGGCATAATTCGAAGAAAGAAGAATAGTCTGAAGAAGACGAGTTCATGTCAAAGCCTAAATTTTCTTTGACTCTGGAAGATTTTATACCATCCACTTCAAAAGTACGGGCACAACCCCACCAAATGGCATGACCTATACTAGTTAATCAGGCAGAGTATTCGTCAGATAAAGAGTTGATCTTGGGTTCTGTTAACATGATTCATTTAACAGATCCTTATGCCAGTAACAATTTCAATCATGATGAGCTAGAGTTCCCTGTATCAAATAGAGGAATTAGAGGAAGATACAGAGGTCTAGGATATACGGGAAGACGTGGATATTCCAGAATCCACTATTTCAATCTTACCCCCGCTAGAACTGTATATGCCATAGAAACTCGTGGCAAGGCCCTTTAACAGGCTCAAAAAGAATAGGAAAGTTCTTCCACACATGGTAGATTCGGTCCTGGAACAGTTATATTGGAGGATCGGTTAGAGGTTTCCCCTTCTTCCTCTCAGAAAATAAATAGACCTATTCGGTCTAATTTTCCAAATCCAGAAGTATTTCCAACTCCTACCCCGATACAAGATGCATCTACTTCCAAAGCATCAACTTCTAAGGAACTTGCGAAACCACATGTTCCTGTTGGGAAACGCATACCTTTTGACCAAAAGTATGATTTCTTGAAACATTTTTCCCAAGTACCGGCCAAGTTATCAATTCTGGATTCCTTGAATATATCAAGGGATCTTCGGGAGGCACTCATTGAGGCTTTATCAAGTCCCCAGGAATTCAAAACTGAAATTGTTGTGGCTGAAGTCTACTATATAGAGAATGATCCTGCAGAATTCCATGCAGTGATATCTTTTATAGATGGAGACGAAGATGATCTTGTGCATGGACATATTAGACATTTGTATTGATCTGGAAAGGTCAATGATGTAGATATCTGACGAGATTTCTTTGATAATGGCTCATGAGTCAACCTCATATCTATTCGTACTCTTCGTCGATTGGGCCTTACTGAATCTGATTTATCTTATTCTACTTTGATGTTGCAAGGATATGATAAAAATGAACAAGAAACTCTGGGCGATATTACACTCATAACTCAGTTCGGATACCTTGTATCCAATTCAGATTTCATGTTTGTTCATCATGAAATAGCCTTCAACATTTTTCTTGGAATACCTTGACTACATCAACATGCGGTCGTACCTTCGTCATACCATCAGTGTCTCAAATATTGTTTCAATGGTCAAATTGGGACATTGTATGTTGTTAAAGCCCCATTCAAAACATGTGAATCTCAATACATTGAGGTAGAATTCTATCACATGGAGGGAAAGGAGAAATCCATGACAAAGGAGGTTACCAAAATTAATGCTCCATATGGTTTGGAAAAGATTCCAGTAAACTCATTCATACATGTGAGTACAAATTATGTGTTGCCTATTAGTCAAATTGATGGAATAAACCCAAATCCAAATACTCTTATAGAAACTTCCATAATGAAAATTACGGAAACCAAGCCAGATAGAATTGTAGAAATTGTTGATTCATCAGGAAATGATGAAAATTCAAATGGATATGTCTTCATTTCATCTGCTGAAATCCAGAAATTCTATACTTCATCAACCAGTCCAGAAGAAGTTATAGCAACGTCAGAGGTGAACAATGATGTCGATTATCAATCTTTCATCTCATATTTATTACCCAAGGAAGACCCCTCATCATCAATAGGGTCAGAAATGGTATTATCTTCTTCAAGATGTTCAAATTATAACTTCTCTCCTAATCATGGAAATTCTGCTTCATCATCTACTATGCAAGTAGAAACAGAAGAAGTAACACATATTGAAGAAGAAGAGGAATATCTCAAAGATTCTCCTCCAGCATTTGAAGAAGGTATCTCTACCACTGTGGATGAACTCAAAGAAATAAATCTGGGTAAAAAAGAATATCCACGCCCCACTTTAATTAGTGCATCCATGACTCTTGAAGAGCAAGACATGTATACTTTATTTTTAAAGAAAATCTAGATGTTTTTGCTTTGAATTATATAGAAATTTCAGGTCTTGATCCCAATGTTGCCACTCATCATTTGGGTTTTCCAAAAGAACATCGAGGATTCAAGCAAGCCGCAAGAAGAACACACCCAACTTATGCCTCCAAAATTGATACTGAAGTGGATAATCTTATCAAGGATAACT
Source organism: Viscum album (assembly GCA_963277665.1). NCBI lineage: Eukaryota > Viridiplantae > Streptophyta > Magnoliopsida > Santalales > Viscaceae > Viscum > Viscum album. Next base: position 1,820,556,672 of record OY728135.1, on the reverse strand, counting down.
TCTTCAGATTAGTTCAATATCCCAAATGGATGGCTAATATTGTCCCTATGAAAAATAATAATGGACAAATTAGAGTTTTCATTGATTTCAGAGATCTTAATTGGCATTGTCCCAAGGATGATTTTCCAGTTCCGATCACAAAACTCTTAATTGATGCAACCGCTGGCTATAAAGCAATTTCTTTAATGGATGGATATTCTGGGAATAATCAAATCTAAATGGCTCCAGAAGATGAAGAATCTACATCCTTCAAAACCCCTCAGGGTGTGTTTTTCTATCAGGTAATGCCCTTTGGCCTAAAAAATGCAGGTGCAACATATCAACGTGCCATGCACCATATCTTCAAACCCTTTTTAGGGAAATTTGTTGAATGTTATGTGGAAGATTTGGTGGTAAAATCCAGAAAACATTCTAATCACTTGGCTGATTTGGAAATCATATTCCACAAACTTCAACAACACAATTTGAAGATGAACCCCTTGAAATGTGCTTTTGGGGTAACCTTAGGAAAATTTCTCGGCTTTGTTGTACGCCATCGTGGTATCAAAGTTTATCCTGAGAAGACAAAATAAATCCTTGGTATGTCACCTCCTTGAAATTTGAATGAATTAAGAGGACTTCAAGGACACTTGGCCTATATTCAGCGTTTCATTGCCAATTTGGTACGCAAGTGTATACCCTTCACCAAATTAATGAAGAAGGGATTAACTTACCAATGGACCGAATATTTCCAAGAGGCATTTGATATCCTCAAGAAATATCTCTTAAGTCCACCAGTATTAATGACACCTATTGATGGAAGACCACTTATCCTCTGTGTGACAACCTTAGAGTGATCATTGGGTGCCTTCCTTGCCCAAAAGAATGATGTTGGGAATGAGAACAACCTTTATTATACTAGTTAGACTATGCTTGAGGTAGAAACTCGATATTCAAGTATTGAAAAGTGCTTCCTAGCATTAATCTTTGCAGTTCAGAAATTGAGACACTACCTACAACATCATGAGTTCCAATTGGTATCTCGTAATAACCTGCTCAAATTTAACCTTAGTCGTCCAATGCTTATAGGATGTCTGGAAAGGTGGGAAGTTATTTTGCAGTAGTTTGATATCCAATACGTGTCTCAAAAGGCAATAAAGGGCCAAGATCTCGCTTATTTCCTTGTTTGACACCCTTCAATAGAAGATACATCTTTAGATACTGAACTTCCTGATGAGGAAGTCTTCTCTATTCAAGATAATCTTCAAACATGGGAAATGTACTACAATGGTGCTTTCAGAAGTCCAACAGGGAAGAAAATGGAAGATCCTAAATTCAACAAAGTTGGGATAGTAATTGTGTTTATTTACCCAAAAAATGCAGTGCTACCCTATTCATTCTTATTGTTTGGAGGCGGTACAAATAATGAAGCAGAATATCAAGCTCTCATCGGAGGCTTGGAATTGGTGCTTCAGGCATAGGTGAATCACTTAATGGTAAAAGGTAATTCAGACTTGGTAATCAAACAAGTCAATGGGGATTATGCCATCAAAAAAGAAGAGTTAATCCCTTTATATGATTATGTCAAAGAGTTAATGGAGGAATTTCCCTTGGAATCAACATTTTCTTATGTCCCATGATCCCAAAATGCTCAGGATGATGCACTGGCTAATGTATCCACAGCTCTGGCAGATCCAAATCGGGACAAAACAATCATCAGTATTGCCCACCGTCATGTATTTTTACGTTTTTTTCAAATAAGAACAGATAAAATCAATGAAATCGGCCCCATTCCTAAACCATATGGTCATACTATGGGATGGATGACACCTATTAGGGAATACCTTCAAAATGAAACACTCCCACCTGAGAGAGCCGGGAAAGAACAAGTCTGGCAACGTGTGGTCAATTTTACTTTTTATGATAGCCCATATCACCTAGAAAAAATTCTCTACAACCAAGGTTTTGATGGAATTCTCTTTGGATGTATTGATAGTGAAGAGATAACAGCTGTCATGAAAGAAGTACATGCAGGAGTCGGTGGTGCCCACCAGTCAGGACATAGACTGTCAAATCAAGTTCAAAGACTTGGATACTTCTAGCCTTCAATGATACAAGATTGTGTTCATTTCACTAAGAAGTGTCATTCTTTCCAAGTATATTCCAATTTCATTCATCAACCACCATAGTTGCTTTGTATAGCTAAATACTCATGGCCATTTTCCACACGGGGAATGGATGTAGTAGGAACTTGACCTTCGGCTACATCTAAGCAGTTTAAGTATATTCTTACTGCTACTGACTTCTTTTCCAAATAGGCAGAGGTAATACCTCTCAAATAAGTTAGTTCTAAAAGCATTGTTAGATTCATAAAGTCTAACATCATTACCAGATTTGATGTCCCTCATACCATTTTTACGGACAATGGCACCAAATTCTGGTCATCCGAGGTAAGGAAGTTGTATCACGAATTCAACATCAAATCCAACCATTCATCTCAGTATCATGCAGCAGCCAATGGCCAAATTGAGTCCTTTAATAAGACTCTTTCAAACATACTACAAAAGCTGGTGTATAAAGATAAGAAATCATGTCCTCATAAACTTTTTCCTGCTTTATGGGATTATCGGACCACCACCCGCACTGATACGCGGTCAACCCCATATTCATTGGTATATGGAATAGAAGTAGTCTTTCCCATTGAGGTTCAATTACCTTCACTCAGAGTAGCCAATTTTTGATCAGTCATTTATAGATGAACAATCTCAAAAAGTGATTTAATGAATTTGAATAATTAGATGAAAAATGATTGTGCACCCTGCACCACTTGGAAGTCTATCGGAATCGAATAGCATGGGCTTTCAACAAAAAAGTTTGTCTTCGTTCATTCATTCAAGGAGAATTGGTATTGGTCCTCAGAACTCCAATGATACCAGGAAAGAAGCCTCCAAAGCTTGAGCCAAAATGTAAAGGACCTTACTCAATACATAAGGTCTACTCTAATAGAGCTTATTCTTTAATCTCAATGGATGGAGAACTCATTACAACTCCAACCAATGCCAGATTCTTGAAAAAGTATTTTTTGTAACACAAATACTTATGTCCTACAAGACGTTAAACTTCATAACCATCATCTTGGATACATGATGTTAAACTATACAACCCAACGTACTACATGACGTAAAATTGATGAAGCCCCTAATACATCCTATATAATGTTAAACTATATTTTATCCCTACTACATGACACTAAACTGTGCAGCACTGGTCCATGCATATGACCTTAAACTATTTTAGTCCTCACTGTATGACTTTAAACAACACGGTCCCCATTGTCCTTGAAGTAGGACATTAAACTGAATAGCCCCTCATTTTTCCAACATGAAATTAAACTGTGCCCCCTTTTTTTCGTTCAACATGACGTTAAACTGTTTATCCGAGCTGCAAGACATTAAACTGCTAAGCACCCCATGTTTGTGACACATGTCATTTAAATTGTGAAAGAGTCCCTTTTACGTCCTACATGATGTTAAATTGTGAATTGTTAGGGTTTTTGTTACCTCTTGTTTCTCACACCAAGCATGACTCACGCGAGCTTAGAGTAAACTTCAACCATAACACCCTCTCTGGGCTGCTAACCATGCTTAAGTCCCAACACCATTTTTTGGTCGTTGTCCTAAAGTAGAACTCAATCACCAATTCATTTTCAATTGAACTACACGGACTTTGATCCTTGCCTTTTAGGCTGGGTACGTAGGCAACCTCTCGAGGTTCAAGCCCAAAACCAATCTCTTCACATTGGTTCACCTTCATCTCATATGATGTTGATCCGTGAAGTAGACCAAAACCAATCTATTCACATTGGTTCACCTTCATCCCACATGACGTTAAACTGTGTACGTCCCTTTTTTCCCTGCTACATAACACTAAACTGTGCAACACCATCGTCCTCACTATATGAAATTAAACTATACAGTCCCCCATTGTCCCTATCCTGAGAGGAAATCATCATTGACATTGATCTCCAATCATGTCATATTTCAAAGACTACGTGCATACATGGTAATGCCCGAACATTTAATCATGGGTGAAACCATCATTGCATTAAGTCCTCTTTCACCCTTCACTTGTATAAACCAAATTTGTATAGAGGGTATTTCAAGAACTACGTATTGTTTGATTCTCATCCTTATGGGATACGTAGAAACATTCGAGCATCCCTAAAATCCAGCCCCAAGTCTTTGGGCCTAACCCCAAATTTCACTTTTAGCCCCTTGACTGAAAAGTTCCCCTATGAGCACATGAATGTGGTATGAAAACCCTGGTCTTTATTCACATCAGGTTTATAACAAACACACAATGTGTATTTCTCATTATGGTCCAAACTCTGTGACCTTAAAATAAGATATCTTACATTCTCATCCCACATGACGTTAAACTGTATTTCATGAACTACATTTGGCTTGATTATCATTCTAATGAGATATGTAGTGAAGTAAAATATCTCAATTCAGGACCCAGCCACAACATGATTATGGTCAACATTGGTTTATGTATCTCCTTCATGAATTGTACAATACCCATTTTCATGTGTCATACTCCTAATCTTAAATACTTCCAGATCTCCATAACCCTTTTCTTGACTTCTGGTCACAAAATGTATGATACTTGGGAATAATTTTGCCTGACTATGCAGCACGTGCCCTTAGGCGGCCTTGCATAAGTAGTCTACATAACGGACCTTTCAGCCAAAAGATGTTATTATTTGACTATACATCCAATGCCCTTAAGTGGCCCTGTATAATTCAACCCCATAATGGGTTTTTCAAATAGTGGTAACTTCATTCTTGGGGTGAAAACCTATTTTGTCCTTATTTGAATTAATGAAAATATGCAGGGATCCACAGATATATCCATCTTTAACATATTTTTCCCATACTCTTTTTCATGATCTGAAAGTATTCAAGTATATGGTTTATATTTCCCTTCCCAATATTTGGGTCAGACCTTCGCAAAAGTGACATTCATCCAATTCTTTGATAATCTTGATTGGGAATATCCTCTCCATATTCAAGTACCTCTCTCCATATAGCAGACTCTATGCTTTGGAAAACTTGAATTTCCCTAAACTTTCACTGGCTTTTAGAAAACGAAAAGTAAAATTTTCGAGATTTCTTTTTCCTGACTATGCAGCACATGCCCCTAGGTGTCTTTGCATAAGTAGTCTACATAACAGACCTGTTAGCCAAAAGATTCTATTATTTGACTATGAAGTCAATTCCCTTAAGTGGCCCTGCATAATTCAACCCCCTAACAGGTTTGCTAAATAGTGGTAACTTCACTCTTAGGAAATACTTCCTCTAATGCCCCTTATCCCTTTTTTCATATCATCCCTTAGATTCAAAATTTCTTAAGTCACAGTTTACAATTTCCCCTCCATACTTGAATATGGTAATATGTTTTCAAAAAAATTAACAAGGAATTGAGTAAATTTTAATCCATTTGGTCAAAGCTATTCGACCTTAAAAACTATCCTTTTTATGTTCGACATGAATGACTTTAAACTACCCACAAAATACAAGGGAACTCTGAACAAAATTCAAGTCCCAACTCACTAAACGTATATATTGTATGATTTAGGAAATATTGAGAAACAAAAGTTTCAAAGTTTGTGGGGTTGTTTATATCACCCTAGAAAAAAATAAAACTATTCTTACTAGGCCCATTGGCTTAGGTAAAATTATTTAAAGCAAGTAGCAAGAGAATGCGGGTACAAATGATTAAAGATGAAAGTGTTTTTCATTGATGCACAAGAGTTAAAAGGACATAAACATATTAGAGTCTCTTATCTTTTTCAAGAATTACAAGTGGCTTTCAACATAACTCTTCATTTGATTTACGACATCCCGAGCTTCATTAGCAACCACCTGGAATTCATTCATTCAACTGGATACAATAAGAGACACAGTGATACCGACTCTTCTTGGAACAATTGTAATAGAATGTTCTTGAGTGTGGTTTGAGAAATTTTTCTGCTGATCAATCAGTGACTCTGTTTCTGTCCAAGAGACTTAGAAGATGGATACATGGATTTCTTGTGTGCCAGAAGTATACCTACACGCCTAGTACTTGCACACCATAGTACCTTAGTTCTCATTTTCCTCAGAGTCAGGTACTCCTTCCTTTTTTGGATCCAACTCTGAGGGGGGACTTTTGTTGACACTCCTTTCCATTAGAGAGTTTAATGAATGGAAAAGGGGAATACCTTAACCACAAAGAGAGTCATCCTTTGAAGAACATCAAAAATTGAAAAAGGCATGAACAAGGAACTCTTTAAAAATGGGTCGCGCAAGTTTCATTATGGTCGCACAAGTATACTTGCGCTCCACATATGGGTCATTCAAGTCACTTGCATGCCCTATTCTTTTTTCACCCAAGGTCCTCAATGGACTATAAATACCCCCTGTGGGCCCCCCATTTCAAGGACCGATTTTCTAAAACTCAGAATTAAGATCTGGTCACCCTAGTCTCTGGTTGAAGTCTTCTGAAAACTTCTAAGGTATTTTCTTACCTAGAATGGAATATCTAAAGAGGAAGAATAAGGCCTAAGTGTTGGAACTCATAAACACTTGCATGCCTAAGTGTCCAACCCTTAAGGGAGATGGATACACTTGTGCGCCGCCCTTCTGAAAATATCTGGGGATAATACTAAGGGATTGAGCCAAGTCTCACCCAAGTATTACCATACAGATTCTCCGTCTCCCAAGTGAACTCATGTCGCGCAAGTATACTTGCGTGACAAGGACTTGCGCGCCTGAACAAGACTTGCGTGCCTAAAACGGACTTGCACGCCTGCCTCTTTTTGGGTGCCCCTCCTTCCTATTCACTTCCTTTCTTCAAATTCACCTTTCCTTTTCAAGATCTAGCCTTCAAAACCTTCTTTAAGGCCACTTATGGAATGATTTCTTTGTTGGATTACTTATCTAAAAGGAGTTATGTGGAACATCTCTCAAAACCTTGTGATTTATATAACTTTATATCACTACGGTTAGAGATTCCCTTCATTCAACCTCATCCTTTAAGATGAGAGAGAATTTGATATGGGAATCCTTCTCAGGAGTAAGCCCCAATAATAAGTTAAATTCCCCCTTTTATATGGGAATCCTCTTTAAGAGTAAGCCCCAAATTAAGAATCTAAATCTCCATAAAACACAAATACTTTTATGGACCCTGTTAATGGGCCTCCTTTTCAGAAGTAAGCCCCAGTCCTAATTCCTTTACTTGGGCCTCCTTTTCTAGAATAAGCCCCAAGTCCCCCCTAATTTGGGCCTCCTTCTCAGGAGTAAGTCCCAGTCATAATTTCCTTTAACTTTAGGCCTCCTTATTAGAAGTAATTCCCAATTTATAAGTCCCTTTAACTTTGGGACTCCTTCTCAAGAGTATGTCCCAAGTTATAATCCCCTTTAACTTTGGGCCTCCTTCTCAAAAGTAAAACCCCAAGTTACAAATCTTTTTAACCTGGGCCTCCTTCTCAAGAGTAATCCCCAGTCATAATCTCATGTATTCATTTGGGCCTCCTTCTCAGGAGTAAGTTACAACCTTATGTTCTTTTGATTTGTGTTTCCTTCTCAGGAATAAAACCCAATCATTAGTTCCCCCCTAATTTGGGAATCCTCCTCAAGAGTAAGCCCCAAGTTAGAGTATCAAAATCTCTATAAAACACGAATATCTTTAGGGACCTTGTTCCTAGGATACTTCCCATAAGTAAATCATAGTCTTCATCTACATGGGAAGTCACACATACATAAGACCGATATCATTCCTTGTGACCACATATTTTGTGGCAAAAATCGTTAGGTTTACTGATACCTCTAGTTTCTCACACCGAGCATGACTCATGTGAGCTTAGAGTATAAAAGTAACCACAACACATCTCTTTGGGCCGTTAATCATACGTAATCCCCACACTTTTTACTCAAAATATGCAGACTTTGATCTCCTTCTTAAAAGTAGAGTATGTAGAAAGCCTTTATAAGGTTCAATCCCATCACCCTTTAATTCTCATCCGTCCCATATTACATTAAACTATATCTTAATTCCCGAAATACGTGGGTTATGATTCCTTTTCTAACAAGGATACGTAGGTAGCCCATCTGCAGGTACGATCCCAACTCTAAAATAATGCCTGTCCTTCTGAATGACAATATACTTCAAGTTCCCCACTGAGTGGCTTTAAAACCAGTATGGTCATCATAATGACCAAGAGATTTATATATAATGTATTGAAGGATACCATTGAATAAGAATCTCTAATACAAACAGATGATTCTCCATCGATGAAGTGCCTCAAATACATATAATAGATTCTCTAAATCCCATACATATTAATCATTTATTGCAAAGTCTAAAGGAAAAACTCATTTTAATTCTTTGTAAATTAATAAGGATTCATGAACATAACTTAAATCTACGAGAGAGTCCCAGAGTAGGCAATAATTCTCCCAAAAAAGGTGTGATGTGCTTGACCTCCCATCCTCACGACCAATGAAAATGCATAATCCTCACCGGTCCACAACTAATGAGCACCTACCTTTGGAAAGTAGGTCCAAATGGATATAGAATCATTGGATGATTCATATTCTACGAATAATCCCGTTAGGAATCGATTGGAAACGTTTGAACCTTAAACAAACGAGGTCATCCCCATTTCTAGGAAGAAACAGAGGTTGTCTGAGTCAAGGATCCAAGGTGAAACCAATTAAGGAAATACATATAAACAATGGTGGAATGGTGAAATATGAAATAAGTTACGATTCAAGGTGTGTTTTCCTAAAGGTTCATGGGTTAGTGTATCTTTCATTTGAGAATATCATGATCATTCCACTTATATTTGATTTCTGTTAGTTTCATGGTTAATTATTTATGTTTGTGAATGTTGCACAATAACATAATAAATGAATTAAAAATCATGCAAGATGGAATAAAATATAACCAGATTACATGTAATTTTTTTGATCATACATGGTTAATCACTTAAGTAAAATCCAATTAATATTAATAAGACATGTAAAAGAGTAAAATAGAGTTTATTTATAAGGATAAAAATCTCTCAACTAAAATATTAAGTCGGTATATCCTTCTACAAATTATGTTATAAATGTACTCATTGTTCAAAGTGATTGAGAAACCCAAGTTGGAATTATTTCAATTATCATGGATCTTTTAGATTGAGGTTTTGGGTTAACTTAACTTACTTTACATCAAGTGTTGACTACCCAAGAAGGAATTGGTGTAACTAAGAGGAAATGGTTGAGTAAATATTTAAACATGATTTCAAGAATGGGAAGCCCACTAAATAGATCAAGGAAATATGAGATAATGTAGTTGGAAAGTTACACCGACCTAAAACCCTTCAAATAGATTTTTTGGATGAAGTATTGGTTATGAGAGAGGGAATATAGATCCTTTACACTATAATATCAAAGTGAAAAAATATTCTAAAACTGATGGAGAGGGATATTAGATTTTCAAAAAACAGTATTATATTAATGTAATTTAATTAAATTTAAATTTTAAAATCTAATTTTATAACCAATATAAGTGTTAATTATCTTCTCTTAATTTATATAAATGGAAAATCAACTAAATTTTATAATACCATTGTGATCTATACATGACAAGTAAAACCTTCTTAATAGTTCTAATTCCTAGTAATTGTATATGTTCTTGTATATTATAATATGACACAAATGGAAATTGTATGTTCTAGAAATCCCACTACCTGAGTTCATTTCCAAAGAGGGTAATGAGGAAGAAGTATCTATTTATTTGAAGCGTGTAAAAAAAATAAATATTTATAATCATTCATGATATCCTCAATGTCTAATGTGATTCTAAATCAATATGAATATATGGATGTGAAAAAAATCATTTCTCACATTAAGGATATATATCAAGAGAAAGTGAGATCAGTGATATATAATATCTACAATGTATTATTCACATGAAATATTGGAGAGTCATCACTATTTGAGGAACATGTAGTCAATATGATTGGATACATTGAGTGATTGGATATCTTAGGTTTTATAATCTGTGATTGGCTATGCAGAGATTGTATTATGTCCTCACTACCCAAAAACATCTCTAGTTTTATACTAAATTATAATATGTATAATAGTGAGAAGAAACCTTTAGATATTCTTACACTTATTTACTAAGTTGGTAAAGAAATGGGGTGTACCAAAATTGTTATCCTTATGGTGAATAATAATAGGAAGAAAAAGTAAAAGTAACTAAAGACTCCTTCCAAGTATGAGGCTCTGGAGCACCATCCTTCCAAGAAGAAGAAGATCCAAACGAATGTAAATGAAGTGAATGTGTTATGTTTTTTATGTAGAAATAAAGTCCATTGGAAGATTAATTTCACATAAAAAGGATAAAGGGGAAGATTTAGGTGCATTCGTTATTGAGTGTAATATTTCCATATCAAAAAGTTGGTTATTAGATAATACACGTGGTTCTAAAATTTATATCCAAATATAAGAACCAAGTATATTTCAAAATATTACCAAAGATGAGGTGGATATACATGCTTCTAATGGAGTGAGTCTGGCTAATCTATCCATTAGAGACTACCATATCATATTGTCAACATTATTGATTTTGGTTTTAAATAAATATTATTATGTTCCTAATGTCACCAAGAACAATATTTATATATCTTTTTTAGATATGGATAAATTTATTTTCATATTTGGAAATAATGGGTGATAGTTTTATAAAGATAACATATTATATGGAATGAAATAATTGAATAGTGGTCTTTATGTTTTTAATTATAAAAACCAAATATTGACAATTAATAATGAAAAAAATATGCATGATTTATATAACACCCAACTATATCGTCACCATCATGATAATGTAAACAAGAAGAATTTGAAAAATATCTATCAAGATGGTTACTTAGAATCTTTAGATATTCATCCACTTGATAGATGACACACACATTTACAAGTTATGATGAACAAACCACCATTCATAGGTCAAGGTGAATGGGTCATAAAGCTTCTATATTTAGTTAACACTAATGTGTGTGTACATTTTCAAGTAAAGAAAAGAGGTATATTCTATTTATTTATTACTTTTACTAATTACTTGAGTAGGTATGGTTATATATACTTAATGAGGTATATGTTTGAATTCTTTGATAATTTCAAAGAGTTAAAGAATGTGGTTTAGAATAAATTTGGTAATAAGATAAATAAACTTTTAACAGATCAAGGTGGTTAATATCTTAACCAATACTTCATTGAATTTCAATGGGAGTATGGTGTTATATCTCAAATCACTCCACATTATATACCACTATGGAATAGTGATAGTGAAAGGAGAAACCTTACCTTTTTGGAAATGGTAAGGTCAATGATGAGTCATGAAATCTTTTGATTATCCTTTTGGGGATATGAATTACAGAAAATAGCATACATACTAAACCGAGTACCAGCTAAAGTGGAAAATTATATTCCCTTCGAGTTATGGAGTGGAAAGAAATCTATTTTTTCACATGTTCATACATGGGTTTGTGAGGCATTTGTTAAGGAAAAATAAAGAAACAGACTAGTAACCCAAGGAAAAAAGTGTTTGTTTATAGGGAATACCAAGAAAAAAGGGGATACTATCTATAAAACCCTTCAGAAAAGAATGTAATTGTTTCAAGGTATGTTATTTTTCTTGAGAAAAAGAACAACCTCAATAATGATAGTGGGAGAATGATTGACTTCAATGAAGTTGATACTCAAGATATACAAATGTTTGTATAGGAATTAATTCCATAGGTATCCATGTAATAAGATTTTTTTGAAACATAAGTGTTGCGTATGAGTGCTGAAGTGGTATGAAAAATAGAGAGATATGGTTTTCTAGTCACAGATGATGGTGACTCATTATTAGTTAACAAAGACAATCATATATTCTATAAGGAGGTAGTAAAGAGATAAGAAGCTTCATTATGGAAATAATTCATAAATATGGAGAAGAAGTCCCTGTATGAAAACAAAGTTTGGGTTCCGATTGATCCATCAGTTAATGTAAAGCATGTTGGGCGTAAATGGTTACTCATGTAATGACCCGTATTTTCAATTAAGGTATAAAATGTTAGTATTTCAAATTGAATTCATTGAACAGGCCTAACCTTGAGTTATAATCAATCTAATAAGGTATTGGGTGTGTTTGAGGCTCATTCTGAGCATGGAGCTCTAAAATGGGAAGAAGGAACTAGGCCGAATGGTTTGTCTGCAACTGTGTGACCTAGGGTGAACGATCGTGCGACCGATTTCATTTATGGGGCAGATCCATTATACACATTTTTCACATGGTTAGTCAAACCATGTTTTTAACCATGAAGTGTGCCCTAAAGTTGCATTGAACTAAGCACATTTTTCACACAGTTTGGTTAGACCATGCATCCAAACCGAGCACCTTTATATTTTTTGGTTAAATGACCATGTCCCCCCCCCACTCAGCTTAAAAACATATTTTTATTTACATTTATTTTTATAGTGGACCAACACCCCTTTTATTCTCCATTGAGCTTATGAACACCTCCAATTTAGGCTTTGAACTAACTTACACCTTTGGTGTCCATTCCTTATCCATTGGAAGCATTGGATCCATCTCGGTAAGCTCCCCAAGTAACTGACCTCCCATCTCAAATAATCTTTGAATTTGTCACACTATCTAGGTTTAGGCTCATATGCCCTATTTTTAGGGCAATGGATTTTTTCTCAAATCCCTTCCAACCTACTATAAATATAAGGCTAATATTAGGTGAGGAGACATCTACGACCTTGAATTAGGTGGTCACTAATTTTCCCTTTCAGTTTTTTCATCTCGTAGCTATGCTATTTTTCCGTATACCGTTTTTTGCTGAGAATCCCAATTATATTAATTTATTCATGTCTAATTGACCCTTGAACCTAGATACATGTTCTTTGATCTTTTTTTGGTAGTTTAGAGAGTGCACATACAATATATGGTCACCCTATGGGTGTGCCATGGAAAGTTGGCCATTTTGGACAATTGGTTCAAATGCCCAGAACTCCTCCTAGTTGCTGGCATAGCTTTTAAATGAAGTTTCACTTGAGGCATGGGTATTTAATGTAACCCAAGGAACCTATTAGGTTCTTGGACCTCTTATATTTGGAATTTACCAATTGGTAAATTTCATTAATGATCTTTTCATCATCTAAATGACCCTTTGAGCCATATAAATGGTATTTCCATGTTTTAATGAATTGAATGAGTTAAATGAAAATGATCAAGTGAAATGGATAATGCGTGATGGGTTGAATTTTTTAAAATGAATCAATTGGTTTTAAATGGAATAACCCTAAGGGATGGTAATTCAATTCCCTTTTTTTATGTTTTATAAAACACTTCATGCAAATTGTAGTGTTTCAAATGAAATTGAACTTGGCTAATGACACACATAAGTGGTTATGCCTTATGTATTATATTATAAATGATTATTCCTTTATTTATGTATATGGGTTAGATAAAATATATGTATTAGAGGAAATTCCCCATCCTAGTTATAATTATATTGCACTTTAATATAGGATATGTATGATGGTAAGGGGTGTTGAGCATAGCTAATAATCATGCTCCCTTACATCAGGTGTAGAGTATGACAACTCACACCAGTGATTCTATATGGGCATTGGACTATACATGCCATATACCATGATTGGAGTGATTACATGATGGCTCAATCACCATCTTGAGTGTTCTTTCTTGGCGTCTTTCACTCTATTGGAATTCAGGTCATGTACCCTATTGTATGAGTGTATAGTATCATTAAAATAGTAATGGATGTCTGAGTTATGCTCTGGTCCATTCAGCACTACTATTCAAGGTATATGGAAACTTATATCCACACATACATAGTTTTTATAGGTGGATTAAATATATATAAATATACTATATATATATATTACTACTATACATATTTAGTGACTATTCAGACATTATATTATGATAATGAGCCAAATAAAATAGAGTTCTTATATGTCCTTCTATAACCTGAGCGACCTGATTATCTATTTATACTGATTTGTTAATTAATTAATACTTCTCGTATACTGTTTATTTACGAGCACTACTTTGATTACACATAGACACCATTGGTGGTGACCTACTAATATTTATATTCCACATGCTACTCGGGCATCCTTTGGTACCTAAGAATATTATATTACCATATGTATGAATAAGGGTAAAGGCCTTACTATAGATTATTGATATGGTCTTCTTAGGTGGACCTAGAAGTAGAAGATCTGGCATATTATTGAGATTATTGGAGCTATTTTTTCTTTTTTCCTTCTATAATATTCTGTAGCATGATTTTATAGGTCTATTTCCTTTCTATATTATAACATTCCATGAATCCATGTATTAGGCACTTCCATATATGAATTTAATTATATTATCAATTGTTCAGTTTATTATCTTTCACTTCTTACTTATTTATTTATATGTTTATGCCCTATAAGATTATTGATTCTATCTATTTATATTAGGATTGGGATTCAGATATTGTTTATTATTATTATATCTGATATTCCATTTTGATATGAGGGTATAGTCTCCCACATGTATTGCCTTTACACTCTTGCTTATTCTTGGAAGCCTCTAGCATAATGGGAGGTGCACTTGAGGCCATGTGACCCACCGACATGGGGCATGGGTTAAGTGGATCACAATTCAGGATGTTTCAAAGTGGTATCAGAGCTAAAAAATTTCCCTTGTCTTACTATTTATATATTAGATAGGAGGAAAAGGAATTTGGAATTGACCATGTTCTTATACATAGCTAACCCATCTGTAGAGGAAACCCAAATTACCTAGGATGGGTAATTGTTTTTACTAATTATTCAATTGATTGTTGATATGACTTCACCATTAGGTGACACACTTTTTTTATGATGTTATTGATATTGGATTGTTTGAAATTATGATTTCTTCTACCTAGGCCCAATGAAATGAGGGTTTTTTTCATTAGTACATACATCCTCATAGGCATAGTATGATTAATAGGCCATGTATTTTTCCATTACATGTTTATTTTGAGCATGAATTTTCCTGTTTCATATTGATTATTCCTTTATATGTATTGAATTGCGCTGACACTTCTTACAGGGATTGGAAAAAATAATCGATACTTAAAGTGCATGCTTTATTTTAACAGTGTTATGCTGAATAGGTTAAAGTAGACACCTCAATAAGTAAATTATGGAATGTTGATATATAGACCATTTTTTACATGAGTGAGAAAATTTTATTCTATGGGTTAAGTGAATTCCATGTTTTGATTCATAATGAGTATGGTACCTTATGAATCGGAAAATTGAAATCCATCTAATTCAACCATTGTATGTGATTTAAATGTTTAAATGGGAACAATTTAAAATTAATATGATTACTTAAGTAAAGTTATAAATCTTATATATTTATTTGAAATGGAAACTTAAAACTAAGCCCTGCCTTAATAGTGGGTAGTGGGGTATCTCTTATGTTCTTATGGCATGTTACGGTCTTTTCTATCATATAGACATGGCTTGTTGAGGAGGCATAGAGGCGTGATCATTTTTAAAGGAAGGATTTATACCTATCATAGTTTCTATCTACAAAATACTTAATTTATTAAATATATTTAAATTCATTCATTTGGAATTGTATAATTATCCCAATAGGATGTCCTCCAGTCACATGCCCTGAAGTCGGTGATGACCATGATCTTGAAGAGGTGGGCCATTAGCTTCTAGTGATTTATCTCATAGTGAAACCTTTGGCTTCTCGTATTATTCCATATGTGGGAACTAATTCCCAATTTCTTGAGAGTTTCTTATGATTGTTGAAAAATATGCAAGGTATCATTTGACCAACCCCATGTAAGGCAGACTTGACTCAAGAGATCTAACAGCAGCATCCTCCCAAATTTTCAGGGGACAGAGGACCTCATGTTATGGATTCTTGGATTGAAGAAATAATTTCTATTTTTGAGAATCATAAGAAGCCTCTGGAGAAAATGATCAAGGTATTTATGTATATCCTATGTGGATCTACTATGTAGTGATGAGACATAATCACCCATGCAGATTGGTATAAAGATATAGTATGGTCATATTTCTAGACGATATTCTATGATTATTTCTTTCCCCAAACTCTGAGGGATGACTGAGCTAAAGAATTCATGAACCTATAGAAAGGTAGAATGTATGTAATGTAATATTCAACTAGTTTCATATATCTACAATGGTTTGTTCCTTATTTAGAAGTTGATGATCTTATGACTACTAGGCAGTTTGAGGATGGGCTGGTATACACCATCTGATCACAGGTCAACATGTTCAGGTTGACTACCATTTATAAAATTATCAACCAGGACCTTACTATAGATCGGAACTTGAGGGATGATAAATGTGTGAGTTAGGGTGGTTCAGAACATAGATATATCAGTGGTTAATATTATAGAAAAAAGATGCGCTTTGGGGATACTCATGAAGGTAGAAACATTTAGGCTTCTCGTGCAGATAGATTTCTTATTTATCACCAGTATGGGAAGAAGGGACATACAAAACCAGAATGACCATGTGATCTAGTCGAGTTCAGAGGATTTGGAAGGATGGTCCATATCCAGTGCTTTAGTAGAACTTTCCCTCTAGTCCATAGTGATAAGGGATCTCCACTTACTCCTCAGCTAGGAGATGGACCAGTAGGATCACGTTAGGTAGGCAGTTAGAACACCATCAACTGATCAAGATGAGGTGATGATCATGGTAGAGGCAGTCAGTCATATGATTCTCATTTCAAGCATAGCAGGCTTGCTCTGGGCAGTCATGTAGTGACTCAGGGCCATGGTATAGACCATTTTCATGTATTCAAGCCTATTCTTGAGGAGTAGAGCACCAAACCTTCCATTGTATGAGGTACTATTCTAGTAACCTTTTCCTTAATGAATTCTTTATTTGAAAAAGGAACATATCAATAATCTATATCTGAGGTAATTACTAAGAGTCTAGGCCTCAAGATCGAGCACTATTATGGTGTTATGATGCTAGACACCCTGTTGGGTATCCATTCATAGGGTGTTTTTTTGTTTTAAGGACTCTTTTATTGAGATAGATAGTTACTTTATCATATGGAATCTTTTTGTCCTCAACATGAAGGTTTTTGATGTAATCATCAGGATGGACTGGTTAGTTACCTATCGAGTCTATATTGATTTCTATCATCAGAGGGTGATTTATACACCACTAGAGGGTGTTAGGCATGTGCATAAGGGAGAATGGGATGTCAGTGTGACTTGAGCTAGACCCAAGAAATAGAGTCTAGGTATTGTGACAACTCAGAGCACCATTCCTTTCCCCAATAACTGAGGGTTACAAACTGCTATTTTTCCTCATGTAGTGGATCATTTCAATGAAATCTTTCCCAATGACTTCTCCTATCTATGTTCAGTGCAAGAGGTATAGTTTAATTTTGATCTTACACCCAAAGTAGCACCACTGACCATTCCTTCTTATATGATAGCACCTAAGAAGATTATGGAACTCATGAAATAGTTGGAGGATCTGAAGGCTAAAGGCTTTATATGCCCCAATACATGTTCTTGTGGTTCAGTGGTCATTTTTTCTAAGAATACAAATGGTAACCTCAGTATCTCTATGAATTACCATCATTTGAATCAACTCAAAATTAAGAATTGGTATCCACTGCCTCAAATAGATGACCTCTTTGATCATTTATGAGGATAAAAAGTGTTTTTAAAGATAGATATGAGGTTGTTCTATCATAAGGTGCATGTTGGAACTTCATAAATACCTCTCGCAACTTTTAGGGGAAGGTATGGTCTACATGAGTACTTGGTTATAACATTCATACACACGAACACACCTACTATTTTCATGACTCTTATGAATTAGGGTTTCCACCCATATCTAGATTGATTTGTGGTTGTCTTTGTTGACAATATATTGGTGTATTCACACTCCAAAAACGACCATGAAACCCATATTGAGATCATGTTGAAGACACTAATATATAATTATCTATATACTAAGCTCAGTAAATTCCACTTTTGGATTGAGAAAAATGAACATCCTAGGTTACATCACCTCAGATGTAACACCCCAAGCTTCAATGGTATGCCTCTCTTTGAATAACACAATAGCGTGTGTTGTACGCAACTTCGAGTTCTTACACACCACAACCAATCAAACTAGCCGTTATGAATAGTAATACCCACTTTTTAAAATTTTATAAAATTTATCATTCAAAATGGACTTCATTTTGTGATTCTGGATATCAAAATAGCTTATGGTGAAATTTTCGTATTTTTTTGAAAACTTTCAATTTTTCATGAATAGTGAAAAACACTGAGTTATTGGTTAAAACTGAATTTTTATTTAAATAATTAGTTATTTTATTTAAATTTATTTGAGTTCAAAATAGATACATAATACCTATATAATTTGAATTTAATTCATTGGAGTCATTTCATAATAAGTTTAGATAAATAAAAATTTTATTGAACTTTTCACCGTCTTTTACCCACCCCCTAAGAGAATTTGCAAACTCACATAAAACTTAATTTTACCGCTTCTGTGAGTGGAATTTAAAAAATTCGAGAGACAAGGTTGATATTAGTAAGTAAAATATGGTTCAATAAGATGAAAATATTTTTTGGTGAATAATAACTTTTTTACTTTTATTTACCATGGTTAAAAGTAAATAGGGTAATTAAGGGTAAAAATGATATTATTATTACCCTAACACACATCCTAATTCTATTGGATAAGTATAATTCAACCAAAAACAATCTCAGGAATAAAATATGAATGTCTTTGGTCCACATGGATTAGATTAAGATATTTATTACTATTTAATTCAAAGAAGTGTTAAAAGAGTTAAAATCAAAGTTTAATAGCTAAAACATTTTTAATATAGGGTTATACATAAGATAAATTGAAATGTAAATATTAATTCTAAATATAAAAATATTTCCTAAATAAGGGTATTTTATTTATATTTTTTAGACATTAAAAAATTATATTTATTTATGACATAAAGATGATGCAGTAATTACCTAATTAATGAAATATTAAAATAATTGACATTATAAGTATCCAAATAAATGTAATTTGAGACTTTTTATGAATTAAAATAATTTTCTAGGTTAATATGAAATATTATGGTTGGTTAGATGAATTTTATTTGAAGTAATAATGCTGTTATAAATTTAGCAAAAACAAAATACCAAATAGTGTCAAAATTGACATAAAAGAGTTTTTAAAACAAATATTATATTATTAATTGATATTTTATTCCAAAAAATATAAGGTTCAGACAAAGGACTTATATAATGATATATGTATCATTAATGAACCACTTGGGGTTCTATTAGAAGTATATAGTAAGTTTATTAACCATATAATATAAAAATACAAAGAGACATGGTAAATGAAAAACTATTTAACTAAGAGTTAAATCTAAAAGATAAAGTTAATATAGTGACCCAAACCTATCTAAAACCTATTGTTTGTGTGATTTTAGACCCATACCCACCTTAGACATTAAATAATATAATTTTTATCCATTATAAACCAAAAATAATTTTATTATAAAATAATATTTCTAGCTTTTCCTAAGGTGCCCCTCACCCCTCTTATAAAAGGGCACTCCCCATTATCTATAATTCACACCTTCAAAGCCATTTATCTCGAAAAAACTCTGCCCAAATACCCTCTCAAATACCCTCCCTTAATCCTAGAGGCCATTCTTTAGTCAGAAATCCAACCTAACGAGCCCTTTTGGTCAAATCAAAAGGAATAACCCGAAGAAGAGGTAAATATTTCATCACCTGTTTCAAGTTCCTTTCTTCTTCCACTTTATTTTTATTTTTTGTTTCCACTATAAATAATAACTCCAGTATATTCTATATAATATGATGTTATTATAAATATGGTATAAAAAAATTCATTATTCTATCCATCCTTTGAATGACATGTCACCATACGTGCATACGTATGGCTTACCGTCTCCACGTCATGGTGTAATTGTTATTCAATACATTATTTTTTGGATGGGTATAATAATGATGTGAAATTGATGTAAATAATAAATATAACATGATAATGATTTGGTATATATTATATAATATCCAATTATATATTATTTTAATATCAAAAGAATGATATTGTCGCTCGTGCGTACGTACAGATTACCATCTCCACGAACGCAATGAGATTCATTACCCATCGTATCCATTCAAGACTATTTTTCATTATATGATTAAAAATAATGTTTACAGACTTGATATAATTCTGGATATTAATAAGATACATACCATCCAGAATAAATATGACCCACATAACAAAGAATATAAAAGTAAAACGAATCCTTTAACACCCGAAACAACGATAATACTAAGATATTTTTAATAAAGAAATGTTAAAAGATCATATATGATATAATATTAATGTATATGATTCTTGTATAATTTAATAAAAAAAATTTCACCATTATACAGTAGGTTAACCTACCCTCAACCATTGAAAAGTAAAAGGTAAGGGTTTATTTCACAATATCTTCATTATATGAGGTTGTTTATACATAATTATCTACTAGGACCTCTTTATGATCCACATCCATGATTCTTAAAAATTCATTTGAAAACATTCTTAATATTTTATAGACTTTGGGTTAAAGTAATTTATACTCTTTTTTGACTTTTTATAAGATTTTTATAAAGTAATCTTTCTATCATTTTCCAAGCAAGGTCATTTTTAACCTTTTCGACAAAATTAAGGTAAGAATGTTTTTTAAACTTATACAATGGATGTGGATATTTTCCACAATTATAACCTTTTAGAAGCTTCCCTTACAAGATTATAAGAATATTTTCATATTAAATGTTTTATTTCATAATTATTTGACTTTTAAATGATTTCAAAAATAGATATTTCTCTCAAATAGTTTTGATTTCATCTATTTCAACATCCTTTGATTGATTTTAATCATATTTGAAGTTTAATTATTATGATAAAAATATTCCATATTGTATTTAAGTTTTTGTGATATTTTTGATTGTGGATGTGTTATTTTTATACCATTCATGGTTTATGGTTAAAGTATTGACATTTCATATGCTAGTTTTAATACGAATGTTTATGTTATGTTTAAACCTTTTCATATGAGGAATGCATTGGACTTAGTAAGTGACGGGTGAAGCCCGCTATAGCTCCTCGATGCATTGGTAGGTCTCATGAGACAAACTAGTGTCTTGGAATAAGGCCTTGAAAAAATATTATTTGTAGTCTTGGCACAAGGCCTTGACTATGTTGTTATTAAAGTCTCGCATTATGCATTCCATCATTATGAAAGTGGTTGTTGATATTGCATGTGATTATTCAACTAGTAGAATATCCATGTGAATAAGTAAATGGAATTATTTCATTTTATTTTTCCCATATTATAATTAAGTTCAAGTCTAAAAGGATTTTTTTTAGTTATACATTGCCTTAAATTATTATGCTTATTTATAAAAGTTTTTGCTATATTGTTATCCTTACTAAGCATCTGTGCTCACCACTTTCTATGTTTTATTTTTCCTAGTATGAGAAGAATTATATTATGAATGACCTACAAGGATAGTCTATAGGATATCAGTGTTGTATTTGGAAATAATGTTGTTTCAGTTTTCTATTTTATGATGTAATGAAAACCTTATGAATTTATCTTGTGTTTCTACAGCTACTAAACTAATCGGTATTTCAAGACTTGATCTTTTGTGATCATTCTAATGTTATGTAATAATTCACTGACTCTGGGTAACTGGGGTTAAGGTGTTATAGTTGATATCAGAGTAAGTTTAGTACAAACCTTGGAAGCTGGATTTAGATAAACTCGGATTAGAGCACATTACCCTAAGATAAACTTTGAGGAATAGTATAGAAGAACTTCCTAGAATTTTGGTATTATAGAGATTCTGTGAGTTTTCCAAGAAATACATCCCTGTCTAGATACGAGCGGGTAGAGGTGGCTCTGGCACATATGTACCTAGGTGTAAAACCCAAAAACACCACTTTGAGCTAGACTCAAATGGGAACTGGTGCACGACAACGAGCCTTACTGCACTCTTGGTTACAACACTCCTAGGGGATATGCTTAGGATAATTATCATTTTCTTTACAAACCATTATAAATGGTTTATGAGTATATACTTCCTCAAAGAAAACATTTTTATGATTATGGATTATATCCATAAACTGTTCAGTTTATGTTAAGTGTTTTACAATTTGGTATTTATGTATTTTGATTCATAAACTAATCTAGTTTATGCCATTGTTTATAAATGATTCCTAGTGGAAGGAATGGAAACTGTATCAATGCACACACTCCATGTAGGTATTTCCCTCCTGATCAAGATAATTATAGTGGAGCTAGTGATAAAACTGGTGCTAATCAGTTTATCACTGCATTGGGACAACTCACTCAGGTTATGAATAATAACCTTACCCATATGGAGCACCCTGATCCGCAGCGTGGAGGATCAATGTTAGATCACTTCATGAGAAAACGACCACCAAAATTCAATGGGAGTAAAAATCCACTAGTATCCGAGCAATGGATAAATTCCTTAGAAAAAATATTCCATGCCTTGGGGAGTAGCCAAATGGAAAAAGTTGTCATGGCAGTTTACCGCCTCACTGGAGATAATGATAAATGGTGGTCATTGATTCAAAACACAAAGGAAGATGATGAAGTATAAAATATGGAATGGATAGAGTTTAAAGAAATTTTCTTAAAAAAAGTACTTTCCTCGTGACCATCGAGCAGATATGGAAAAGCAATTTCTGAGTCTAAGGAAAAATGAGGATGAGAATGTCGCAAAGTATGAAGCTAACTATACAAGGTTAGTGAGGAATGCTGTAGATTATATATGTAACCCAATAAGTAAGATTGATAATTTATTTGATTGGTTAAAACCATTTATACATCGAGCATTAGTCTCACAATCCTTCTCATCATACGAAGATACTGTCTCGTGTGCTATCAAGATAGAAAAATAATTCTCTAAGTCTTATGACTTTAAAGAAAAGCAATAGTATAATAGATCTGTTGAACACTCTGGAAATGGAAATAAGGGGAATAAGGAAAAGGTTTAATATCCATCCTACAGTAAATGTGGGAGGAAACACCCTGGTACTTGCCTAAAGGTAATGAGAGTCTATTACAAGTGTGGTGAAAAAGGCCACCAAGCTCATGATTGCAAGGGGAATAAAGAGAATCTTGATGTTGAATGCTACAATTATAGAGAAAGGGTAATTATATGAATGAATTTCCTAAGCTCCAAGGGAACATACCTCTGAAAATTACAAGGGATCAAGGACAAGCTTATGTTATCACTACTGCTGATGTTGAAGCTCTGAAAGACGTGGTGGCGGGTAATTTACTGGTTTCCTCAAGTTTAGAAAATGCTTTATTTGATTCTGGATCATCGCATTGTTTCATATCTTCCCAGTTTTCTAAGAAAATTATATATTTCCAATTTGATTTAACAAGGGATTTTTCAGTCAGTACTCCTAAGGGAAGTATCATCGCAACAAAGTTTTGTGAATTAGTTCCCATTAGAGAATATAAATGTTCTTTATCTACTGATCTCATCATCATACCCATGATTGAATTTGATATAATCCTCGGTATGGATTGGCTTTCAGACCATGATGAAAAAAATTATTGTAAGAATAAGGAGGTTACTATTTTTGATGATGATGATAAATAACAACTTATCTTTAGAGCAGAATCTTCACCACCTAATTCTTATCTAGATCCACCCCCAGTAGATCAACTAAATTCAATTATTAGAGAGGAAGGGAATGAAATAACTGTGGGTGAGGAAGGGAATGTTCAAATAGAGGGTATACCTATTGTGAAAGAATATGTTGATGTTTTCCAGAAGATTTACCTGGACATCCTCCAGAATGAGAAATTGAGTTTTTCATTGATTTAATTCTGGGTTCAAGGCCCATATCGAAGACCCCTTATAGAATGACCACTGTGGAATTAGTGGAACTAAAGAAACAACTATAAGAATTGAGTAATAAGGAATTTATTTGCCATAGTGTTTCTCCATGTGGAGCCCCTGTCCTTTTTGTTAAGAAGAAAGGTGGATCTATGAGGTTGTGGATTGAATATAGGGAGATCAATGCCATAACAATAAATAACAAGTATCCCCTACCCCGCATTGATGATTTATTTGACCAACTTCATGGAGCTCAATAATTTTCAAATATTGAACTTCGATCTAGATACCATCAGTTGTGTGTGAAGAAGGAAGACATTCCGAAGACAGCATTTCAAACCAGGTATGAGCATTACAAGGTTATAGTAATTCCTTTTCGGTTGACTAATGAACCCTCTATCTTCATGGATCTAATGAATAGATTTTTCAAGGAATATATTGATGACTTTGTAGTGTTATTTATAAATTATATCTTGGTATACTCCAAAATCTACAAAGATCATGAAAATCACTTGTGAATTATCATGAAGACTCTTAGAAGACATGAATTGTATCATAATTTTAGCAAGTGTGAATTCTGGATTCAAGAGATTTCTTTTCATAGCCATATTGTCTCTAAGGATGGAATCTCTATTGATCCTTTTAAGACAAGAGAAATCCAAGAATGGCCAGCACCAATGAGTATAACTGAGGTACGCAGTTTTATTGGTTTAGTAGGTTATTATCGACGTTTCATCCATAATTTTTCCCGATTTGCTAACCCATTAACGAAGTTCACACGTAAAGCGGTTAAATTTGTTTGGACAAAAGAGTGTGAAGAATGTTTTGAAGAACTAAAAATAATATTAGTCAATGCTCCTATTTTGAATCTACCATCGGGGAATGATGGGTTTGTTATTTATAGTGATTCTTCAAAGAGAACACTTGGTTATGTCCTTATGTAGTATGATAGGGTTATTGCCTATGCATCACGACAACTAAAAGTTCATGAGCAAAACTATCCAACTCATGATCTTGAGTTAGCAGCTATAATATTTGCTTTGAAGTTATGGATACATTATCTCTATGGTAAAAAATGTTATATATGTACTGATCACAAGAGTTTGAAGTATATTTTCTCATAGAAAGAACTCAATATGAGGCAAAGTAGATGGCTTGAACTACTCAAGGATTATGATTGCATGATACAATACCACTCGGGGAAGGAAAATAAGGTTGTAGATGCTTTGATCAGAAAAGATCATGGAGTTTTGAACAAGATGAGATTTGAAAAGGATCCTATATACATGGATCTAGTAAAGATGGATATGAGAATAACCATGGAAGGTAAAACATCAATGCTTTTTTAAATGGTTTCAAAACCATCATTACTAGAAAGGATAATGAGTTCTTAGACCAGTGATGAAGATTTTCAAAAGAAGATTAAAGCTGTGAATGATGGGAGATTGAGTGACTTTGTGTATGAAGATGGAATTTTGAAATTTGGGAAGAGACTTTGTCTTCCCGATATACCTGATCTAAAAAGGTAATTGTTGGATGATGCTCATAGTTTCAATTTCTCTATACACCATGAAAGCACCAAAATGTATAGATATTTGACGAAATATATTTGGTGGGACAACATGAAGAGGGAGATTGCTAATTTTGTGTCAAGATGTATGGTTTGTCAACAAGTGAAAGCTGGAAGGAAATAGCCTGGAGAAGTCTTGAAACCTCTTCCTATACCTGAGTGGAAATGGGATAATATTATAATGGACTTTTTTATGGGACTACCAAAGACTCCTAGAAGGAACGATGCTATATGAGTCATTTTTGATCATCTTACCAAGTCAGCACATTTTCTTGCTATAAGAGAAGATTTTCCACTTGAACGTCTAGCAAGACTATATATTAATGAAGTTGTGAGACTTCATTGAGTACCCCTATTGATTGTTTTTTATCATGATCCACGTTTTACATCAAGATTCTAGAAAAGTCTTCAGAAAGCCCTGGATACTGAACATCGTTTGAGCACTGCCTACCACCCTCAAACTGATAGACAATCAGAACAGACTATTCAAACCTTAGAAGACATGTTGAGATCATTCTCACTCAACATTCAAGTTATGTGGGATCAATATTTACCTATGGTAGAATTTTCCTACAACAATAGCTTCCATTCAAGTATTTATATGGCACCATAAGAAGTGTTATATGGAAAGAGATGTCACACACCAACATGTTGGGATGATGTTGGTGAAAGAAAACTCATAGGCCCAGAACTTGTGGAGGAAACAATGGAAAACATGAAGGTAATCCAAACCCACATCAAAGTAGCTCAAAGTAGGCAGAAGAGATATGCAGATAATTGAAGGAAGGATTTGGAATTTCAGGTAGGAGATCATGTTTTATTGAAGGTATCTCCATGGATGGGTGTTATATGTTTCAGTAAGAAGGGTATATTGAGTCCTAGGTACATCACACCTTTTGAAATTCTAGAATGAATTGGGGTTGTAGCTTACCGGTTGAAAATTCCACCAAGTCCCTCTAAAGTTTACGATGTATTCCACGTATCACTGTTGAGAAAATACATTCCTGATCCAACACATGTACTCACCTAGGAGGAATTATAATTAGAATCTAATATGTCTTATTGTGAAGATCATGTCAAGGTTCTTGATATAAGAGAACAAGTGTTGAGAAACCGGATGACTCTTCTGGTAAAAGTTCTATGGAGAAACCATAAGATAGATGAGGCAACGTGGGAACCCGAGGAACTTAAGATGGAGAACCACCCGAGTCTTTCAATGTAATAATATTCTAGAAATTTCAAGGATGAAATTATTTGAAGGAGGAGAGAATGTAACACCCCAAGCTTCCATGGTACACTTCTCTTTGAATAATACAATAGCGTTGCATTGTACGCAACTTCGAGTTCAAAGACACCACAACCAATCAAACTAGCCGTTATGAATAGTAATACCCAATTTTTAAAATTTTATAAATTTTATCTTTCAAAATGGAATTCATTTTTGGATTCGGAATATCGAAATTATCTTAGGGTGAATTTTTGGTATTTTTATGAAAACTTTCATTTTTTGATGAATAGTGAAAAACACTGAGTTATTAGTTAAAACCGAATTTTTATTTAAATAATTAGTAATTTTATTTAAATTTATTTTAGGAAAAAATAGATACATAATACCTATATATGTTCAATTTAATTCATTGAATTCATTTTATAATAAGTTTATATATATATAAATTTTATTGAACTTTTCACCGTCTTTTACCCACCTCCTAGGAGAATTTGCAAATTCACATAAAACTTAATTTTACCGCTTCTGTGAGGGGAATTTCAAAAATCTGAGGGACATGATTTATATCAGTAAGTAAGATGTGTTTCTATAAGATGAAAATAATTTTTGGTGAATAGTAACTTTTTACTTTTATTTACCACGGTTTAAATTAAATAGGGTAATTAAGGGTAAAAATGATATTATTATTACCCTAACACATGTTCTAATTCTATTGGATAAGTTTAATTCGACCAAAAACAAACTTAGGAATAAAATACAAACCTCTTTGGTCCACTTGTATTAGATTAGGACATTTATTATTATTTAATTCAAAGAAGAGTTAAAAGAGTTAAAATCAAAGTTTAATAACTAAAACATTTTTAATATAGGGTTACACATAAGATAAATTCAACTATTAATATTAATTATAAATATAAAAATATTTCCTACATAATAGTTTTTTATTTATATTTTTTATAGATTAAATAATTTAATTTATTTATGACACAATGACGATGCAGTAATTACCTAATTAATAAAATATTAAAATAATTGACATTATAAATATCCAAATAAGTATAATTTGCGACTTTTTTGTGAATTTAAATAGTTTTATAGGTTAATATGACATATTAGGGTTGGTTAGGTGAATTTTATTTGAATTAATAATGCTATTATGAATTCAGGAAAAACAAAATAACAAATAGTGTCAAAATTGACATAAAGGAGTTTTTAAAACAAATATTATATTATTAATTGATATTATATTTATAAAAATTTAAAGTTCGTCCAAAGGACTTATATAATTATATTTCTATCATTAATGAACCACTTGGGGTTTTCTTGGATCCATATAGTATGTTTATTAACCATATAATATAAAATTACAAAGAGACATGATAAATGTCAAACTATTTATCTAAGAGTTAAATCTAAAGGATAAAGTTAATATAGTGACCCAAAACTCTCTAAAACCTATTGGTTATGTGGTAATAGACCAATCCCAACCTTATACTTTAAATAATTCACTTTGGATCCATTAGAAACCGAAAACAATTTTATTATAAAATAATATTTCTAGCTTTTCCTAAGGTGCCCCTCACCCCTCTTATAAAATGGCACTCCCCATTCTCTCTAATTCACACCTTCAAATTCATTTGGATCGGCCAAAATCTGCCCAAATACCCTCTAAAATGTCCTTCCTTAATCATAGAGGCCTTTATTTAGTCAGATAGCCAACTTAAGAAGCCCTTTTCGTCAAATCAAAAGGAAGAACCCGAAGAAGAGGTAAATATTTCATCACCTCTTTCAAGTTCCTTTCTTCTTCCACTTTCTTTTTCTTTGTTGTTTCCATAATAAAATAATAAATTAAGTATATTATATATACTGTGATGTTATTATAAATATTGTACAACCAAATTCATTATTTTATCCATCCTTTGAATGACATGTCACCATACGTGCGTACGTACGGCCTACCGTCTCCACGTCGTGGTGTAATTGTTATTCAATACATTATTATTTGGATTGGTATAATAATGATGTGAAATTGATATAAATAATAAATATAACATGATAATTATTTTTTACATGTGATATAAAATCTAATTATATATTATTTTAATATCAAAAGAATGATATTATCACTCGTGCGTACGTACGGATTACCGTCTCCACAAATGTGATGAGATTCATTCCCCGGCGTATCCAGACAAGACTAATTTTCATTATATTATTAAAAATAATGTTTCAAGACTTGATAAAATTCTGTATATGAATAAGATACATCCCATCCACAACAAATATGACTCACATAACAAATAATATAAATGAAAACGAATCCATTAACACTCGAAACAACGATAATACTAAGATATTATTAATAAAGCAGTGTTAAAAGATCATATATGATATCATATTAATGTATATGAATATTGTATAATTTAATAACAATTATTTCACCATTATACATGAGGTTAATCTAACCTTGAACAAAGAAAATTACAAGGTAAGGGTTTATTTCACAATCTCTTCATTATCTGAGGTTGTTTATACGTAATTATCTACTGGGACCTCTTTATCATCCACATCCATGTTTCTTAAAAATTTATTTCAAAACATTATTACTATTTTATAGACTATGGTTTAAAGTCATTTATACTCTTGTTTGACTTTTTATAATATTTTTATAAATGAATCTTTCTATTGTTTTCCAAGCAAGGTCCTTTTTAACCTTTTCGAAAAAATTAATGTAAGAATGTTTTTTTGAACTTATACGATGGGTGCGGCTATTTTCTGCTATTATAAACTTTTTGAAGCTTCCCTTACAAGATTATAAGAATATTTTCAAAGTAAATGTTTTATTTTATAATTATGTGACTTTTAAATGATTTAAAAAAGAGATATTTCTCTCAAATAGTTTTGATTTCATCTATTTCAACATCCTTTGATGGATTTTAAGCATGTTTAAATTTAACTTATTATGATACAAATATTTCATATTTTATTGAAGGTTTTGTGATATTTATGATTTTGGATGTGTTATTTTTATACCATTCATTTTTATGGTTAAAGTATTGACATTTCGTATGCTAGTTTTAATACAAATGTTTATGTTATGTTTAAACCTTTTCATATGAGGAAGCATTGGACTTGGTAAGTGATGGGTGGAGCCCGCTATAGCTCCTCGATGCATCGGTAGGTCTAATGAGACAAACTAGTGTCTTGGCACAAGGCCTTGACAAAATCTTATATGTAGTCTTGGCACAAGGCCTTGACTATGTTGTTATGAAAGTCTCACATTATGCATCCCATAATTATGAAAGCGGTTGTTGATATTTCATGTGATTATTCGTCGAGTAGAATATCCATGTGAATATGTAAATGGAATTATTTCATTTTATTTTTTCCATATTATGCTGAAGTTCAAGTTTAAAAGGCTTTTGTTTTAGATATACATTGCCTGAAATGTTTATGCTTATTTATGAA
This sequence comes from Viscum album, assembly GCA_963277665.1. NCBI lineage: Eukaryota > Viridiplantae > Streptophyta > Magnoliopsida > Santalales > Viscaceae > Viscum > Viscum album. The sequence goes on along the minus strand of OY728135.1, from coordinate 1,820,526,339 downwards.
AGTTTCCGCTATATTATTTTCCTTATTGAGCATCTGAGATCACCCCTTTCTATGTTTTATTTTTCCCAGGATGCAAAGAAGTATATTATGATTGACATATAGGGATAGTCTATGGGATCTCAGTGTTTTCTTTGTAAACAATGTTGTTGTAGTTTTCCATTTTATGATGTAATATAAACCTTATTAATGTATCCAGTGTTTACAAGGCTACTAAACTAATCGGTCTTCTGAGACTTGATCTTTTGTGATCATGCCAATGTTATGTAATAATGCACTGACTCTGGGTGATTGGGGTCGGGGTGTTAGATCAGAGTTTAGAGTTTTTGTAGACCTAGAGAAAGTGAGAGATGTAGTTTCCTAGGAGAATCATAAGAATGTCTTTGACATTCAGTGTTTCTTGGGGATTAGTGGATATTATAGAAACTTCATCTAGTATTTATCAAACCTTGTAGCACCACTCATGGGATTAAAAAATAAAGGTGTGAAATTCATATGGTTGGAAGTTTGTGAAGCAGTATCTCAGGAGTTGAAGGGTCAATTTACTTTAGCACTGAAACTCTACCAAAGCCATGAAGGAGTTATACCATATATTATAATGTTTTAGGTATCAATATTGGATCTATTCTGTTATAGGATTAGTGAGTTGTCACTATAAGGACCTGGCCTTAAACATTACTTAATCATGAATTAAATGAATAATTCACAAAGAGGATCTTTTCAGGTTTAGAGTTTTAGAGAATTAGGTCATAACTATTACATCTCAAAAGATTACATGGTAGACACTTCTATTAAGTTTCCATAAAATAAAAAAAACAATTAAAAAGAAACATGTCTAGTTCCATGTTTTAGATAGAATGTCTTTCCTTGATCCCATCCTTGACCCTATTCATCTTTAAGTCCTATGGAAAACATTTCAAAAACATGGGATGAGCATAAAAATCCCAGTAAAGGATACACAAAGAAGGAACACTATTAGTTTTTCAAAACAACAAGTAAACCATGAGTACTTTACCAAAGTAATACTTTTCACCTTTATGAAGTAGTAAAAACTCTTCACTAAATAAAAGACCATTACTTACCCTTTTGTAACCAAAAGATTACCAGAAAACCCATATAAAGAACACATAACATATAAAGGTAACTTGGGAAATAAACATACTTAAATGGAATAACCATACGGTCAACTTCCACACATACTTAATGGAATAGCCATACGACCGACTTTGATACCCAATGCATTAGATGTTATAACGTAACCACCCGTCCTGGTATTCACGGCACCACCCGTCATATGGTTTATCACGTAACCACCTATCAAATGTCCAAGTACCATTATAAAATTATAACACATAAAACCAATATAAAGGAATAATTACATTTCCACATTTCAATCACAATATATAATTTAAATATATTGACATAAAATAATACTTTATCAAAACCATTTTCAATACCAAAATACATAAAAGAGTATATGGTATTTATTTTATTTTAAAAACATTGCGGCTTGTTGAGGAAGCCAAAGATCAAATAATACTCGCGGCGACAGAGAAGTCGTTGTCACCGCATACGTAAGACAAAAACGTTTCTTTTTTTGTTTAGTAAAAATATTTGTATAAAAATATTCCTTTTGAATCAAAGTAAAATTCAAAGGGGTTTATACACAGTATAAAAGAATGTTGTGTATAAAGAAAAATATGCCTCAATGAAAGGAGACTGAAATGAAGTCCCTTACAAAGACAACATCCCTTGATTAAGGATAAATCAATTACATAATTTTGTGTGAGAAAATAAAACACCAAATATAAGTGGATATTATGTGTAAAACAATCATATTTAATTCACACATATTCATAGGACGAAACATTCAAGAAGTACAAGTTTAACCTAAAGAATGGAAATTGGGTAATGAAGTTCCCTTACCGATTTGGGTAACTTTTGAAACGTACACCCCATGAAAGAAGGGTCATGCAATGAATATGTAAATGCCCATAAATTAAATTATATTTCACAAAGAATACAATCATGGGAAGTACATACACCACACAAAAATAAATAGTGTTACATGTAGCATGAATCTCACGGGAACAAAAAGTGAGATAAAACTCCTTACCTCATTATGATCAATCGAGTCGTATGACCAAAAGATAATAAACACAAAATTAATCACATAAGACCATGAATATAATCATGATAATATATATTAAATAGAAATACACAATACACCAAATGTAATAAATAAGTGGTGAACAATGGAAATCTCACGAAATTGAAAGTGAGATAAGAAATCCCTTATGAAATTTCAACAGCCTAACGACACCACTTAAACTTCCAAAATTAGATTGATGAGATAAAATAGGGTATCTCATAATATGAACATAAAAGGATAGTATTATGGATATATATATAATACCCCAACATAAGAAAAAGTAACTTAAAAGACTTGACATGAAAATAGAACTTTGAAAAAAAAAGAGAAGGGTGAAAGAATCCTTTACAAAAATTCAGCAGCCTAACGGCGCCACTTAATCATTATTAAAATGAATTGATGAGAGAAAGAGAGGTTATCTCATAATATCATAATAAATAGGACAGTAGTATGAATATAAAATAACATCCTCCTACATAAGAACATGGAGCATAAAAGGAATGACATAAAAGAGAGTACTTGAAAAGAAAGAGAGAGGTAGGATCCCTTACCTCAAGTCTGACTTGTCTTGTTCGTTTCTTTATATTCCTAAATAATAAACTTTGGTCAATTTATAATTTCTTAAGTACCTCTTTCAAAGATTATTATTCAGTTCATATCACATATTATAATTTTATAATAATTGGTTAATAATGTGAGTTCATATCAGACGTTTTTACCAATGTTTGGTACATGAGTCAAAAATGAACATGTTTGAAAATGACTATCCATGTAGATATAGTTAAATCATCTCCAGAATAGTATTAATGATTTAAATATCATATATATCCAGTAAATATTCATTTTATACTACTACATAACATTTGGATATAAAAAGAAATGAAATGCACCGTTCATGGAGACGGTAGGCCGTACGTACGCATGAACGCTGCTTTCATTTCTTTGTCATATTAATGGAATTAAAAATAATCGAGATATATATATATTATAATTATATTATAATATATATGTTATATAGGTCATATATGTTCATTAATTTTATTCTTTATACATTCCATGTATTTCATGAACGAGTCACATCACTTGAGGGGGTGGTAGTCCACACTTCCTCGTATGAAATTATCGCATATGCACAACATGAAAAGCATAAAGGCATGGTTTAAATATAAAATTCATAATCATATAGAAAAACTAAATACCATATATATCATATATAAAATATAGTGACATCATAATGGCCACCATGAAAGGTGTTAATAGAAGATTGAACAATCATCGTTTCGTGAGGTAGAAATTCGCCATCCACAGAAACAGTATGTTCTTTAACCATTAGACGAAGGTGTGTGTAAGTGTAGCTAGAATCATTCACATAAAAACATCCTAGTATATTTAATATACTTTTTTTGTTACAAAATAAATGAATAAAAATATTTTAGGGGGTTGGAGAAGCAAAATAAAACAAAAGAACCTTAAAGAAGACTTTACCTTTAAATTGGGTAACTCCCTTTGGTTTGAACCAAAAGGGTTTCTTGAAGAGCTTTCTGCCCAAGGTGAGGCTTCAATGATGAATATAGGGATGTGGTGAGATGAAATGGGCAGGTTTTGTCTGAGACAAAGGCTTGAGAGGTGTGGGTAAGGAGGTATTGGTGGAGGCCTTTTATAAGAGGAGAGGAGGGGAACTCTTGGAATGTCAAAAAAAGGTTACATTATTTTCAAATGCGTTTTGGATTTTAAAGGTCCCACATTGATATATTTCGAGTATAAGGTGATAAGTGTTCGAAATCCACCCATACAATAGTTTTTTGACATGTTTAGGTCTTAGATTTTACATTATCGTTTCATTTTATTTAAATCGTTAAATAATGAGGTAATCACTGCATCATCATGATGTCATAAATAATTTAATTTATTTAATGTCTAAAAATTATAAAAAAAATACTATGATGTATGAAATATTTTTATCTTTCCAATTACTATTTATAGTCAAAAATATGACTTGTATAACCCCATGTAAAAATTGTTTTAGTAAAACAATACATGTTTGTGTCATTTTTACTTTTACTTTAAATAAAAGGCATTAATGTCATTATCTTACCGATGTAGCTCCATGGGGTACCAAAAATCGAACCATGGGTTTTCTTGGTCGGAAATGACTCATCCAATAGGGTTATGACAAGTTTCAAGATATTTTCATTTTATTATAATATCATTTTTACCTTAAATCACACTAATTACTTTTAATCGTGATTAATAAAACATAAAAGTTTCTATTCACCAAAAATTATTTTAATCTAATTTAACCACATTTTACTTAGTAATGAAAATAATTTATGTCAGATTTTTGAAAATCAAATCACAGAAGTGTTAATGTTTCATTTAAACGAAAAATCAGTTTCTCTAACTACCACTTAGTGGTTTCACTATTCATCAAAAATTGATGTTTTTCAGAAAAATACCAAAAATTCACCCTAAGATATATTTGATATTCTGAATTAAAAAATGATGTCTATTTTACCAAATTCAAAACATTTAAGTTAAATTAATTAATTTAATAATTAATTCCCACTGTCAGAACAAATAGCGTGTTTTTATGAAATAATATATATCAAAAGATTGACACTAGTTTAAGTCCAATTTCAAAGTGAAATTAAATCCAATGACCACTATTGGATTAAATGGTAAAAATATATTCTAATTTCACTTTAAAAACAATCCAAAATATAATCTAATCATATAAATAAATTAGATTAAAAATAGGTTTTGAATTAAAATACAACATTTTTCACTATTCATTAAAAAATGAACTTTATCGGAAAAATACCAAAAATTTACACAAATTAAATTTTGAGGTCCCGATTATAAAGAATAATTTTATTTCTTCAAATATAACACATAAAATTTTCAAAAAGTGGATTGAAAAGAGGTTCTCCATCAAAAGGCGGTTAATCGGCATTTTAAAGAATATTAGAAATTTTACGCTTAAAATTGGATTCATTTGCATTTTTAATCCTCTAACATTTATTGTAAAAATTAAAAATATTTGAAATATATATAATCATTTTGTAGTTAGTTCTGTTCATTCCCTTCATTACAACGGCTAGGTTTTAACTACCATTTAAAATAAAATTATTTTATTATTAGAGTGCAACGTAAGATTTCAAAGGAAATCGTTGTTACGTATTGGGTAAGCCATCGAGAATAGAGTTCCCTTTAAATTAATATTAACATTTTATTCACAAATAGGGATAAAAATTAGAATGTAATATTATTTATTTACCTGGGATGTTACAGTCACGTACGAGTCTTGTCCTTTGAGGCCTTATTAATAGAATTGCATGATGCATGACCTCATGCTTTCTACTGTTGTGAATTCCTTACACTGTTGGAGACACTATCTAATTGGAGAGTGTTTTGTGGAATTAAAATATCAAAAAATACTGAAATACATCTTCACACAGTGGGATCTCAATCTCAAGCAACACAGGTGGGTTGAGTACCTACAATCGTTTCATTTCTAGCTTGCCTACATGTGCCTGGGAAGGGAAATTTAGTAGCTGGTGATCTGATCCAAATGACTAAAAAATAGACTGTTCAAGAATCCATTGGAGAATAGAGACTTATGGGCTTATTTTTATAGATTCACGCTGAGGTTTAGGCGGACCATGGTTAGACTATCCTCTCATCCTTAGTAGTGACCTATAATCTCCTTGAACATGTATGAATGAGGTAGTTATATGATCATAAATACCTTTCCCTAAAGGAAAGTGTCTTAGATAATGATACATATTCTAGTTGTACCATGTATGGGTATGATACATTACTATCCCCTGGGCGTGTATGGGTCTCTCCAGACAAAAACGAGGAGCTGATGTAGGAATTTCATGCCTCAACATGGGTGGTTCACCCTCGTGTCACCAAAATTTATCGAGATCTAAGGCACTAGTATTGGTGGCCTAGTATGAAACATGAGATTCATAAATTCATCATTAAGTGTTCCACTTGTCAGAAGGTGATGTTATAAAATCAGTGTCTTGTGGAGATTTTACAACCATTTTCCAATCTTAAGTGGAAATTAGATGATGTTTCAATGGAATTCATGACCGATCTACCCAAATCACCTCATGAAAATGATACAATGTGAGTTTTCATTGATTTTTTGATGAAGGTATCACACATTTTTCCTGGGTGAGAGACCTTATAGGTAGATAATCTAGAAATTATGTACACTAGAGAGGTTTTACATCTTCATGGAGCTCCTTATTCTATCGTTTTATACATAGATGCTCATTTCACATCACAGTTCTAATAGGGGTAACAAAAGGCCTTGGGTGCGTAGGTACTTATGTGAAAATCTTATCACCCATAGACTGATAGACACAGGGAGCATATTCTTTAGGTTCTAGAGGACCTATTTTATCCTAGTGTCCTTAAATTTGTGGGTTCTTGGTAGAAACACATTCCTCTTGTTGAGTTTTCTTATAAAAATAGCTTTAAGGCTACCATTGAGATGGATCCTTATGATTCCTTTTGTGGCAGGCCTTTTTTCTCATTTTTATTCTAGTTAGAGGTAGAGGAGGAAGATATTATTGGACCACATCTTGTACAAGAGACTACATACTAGGTCCAACTAATCAGAAATCACATGTTGACAGCTCAATCCAGATAGCAGTCATATTACAATAGACTCTGATGACATATCGAGTTCGAGGTTAGAGACTGGGGTTTCTTGTGAGTGTCACCTTGATTAGAGAATAAAAATATTTAGAAATATATTAATCTCTCACCATGATTTGTTGGACCCTTCAATGTTGTGAAACAGATCAGACCAGTGTCTTAACAATTGGCACTTCATCCCAGATACTGGTCTATGCATGATGTATTTCATGTATCTCAGCTTCACAAATACTATCCAGACGCAACACATATCTTTTAGCCTAGTGATTTCAAATTGGATATAGATGCATCCTTCTAGGAGTATCCAATGCGTGTAGTGGATCGGATCATGAAGAAACTATGAGGAAGGTTCATTCCTTTGGTAGAGGTTTATGGTAGCATGACTGAGTATAGTATGAGACTAGGGAGTGGAAAGATGATATATATTCTCAGTGGCCAGAACAATTTGTTGATAATACCTCTTTACCCTCGTAAGGACGACTTAGTGATGAGTTACATTAATGAAGGGAGGTTGTAACGACCCATATTTTCAATAAAGGTAAGAATCAATATTATTTCAATTTTAATTTATTATACAACCCTAATTTTGAGTTGTAATCAATAAAAAAGGTCTTGGGTGTGTCTAGGGATCATTTGAAGCCCGAAGCTCCAAAATGGGAATAAGAGACTGACCATCATGGTATGTCTACAACCGTGTGACAGAGGGCACACATTCGTGCATCCAGTTTCAGGTATAGGAAGGATCTATTCTGCATGGTTTGAACATGGTTATTCAAATCGTCCACCTAAACTTGAAGTGTTCCCCAAATTAATAGTGAACTAAGCATGATTTTTACATTTTTCTTTAGACTATGTGGCCAAACCTTGTACATTGATATTTTGGGGTGAAATCACCATTTTGACCCCCCCACTTAACTTAAAACCTTATTTTTCTTTCCCTGTAGTTTACCAGTAGACCATCACCCCTATCCTTATAATTTTATCTCAAGAACAACTTCGTGTTAGTATTTGAGATAACTTTCACATTCGGTGTTCGTTCCTCAACTCATTGGAGGCATTGGATCAATCTCAGTAAGCTCTCATAGCATATTACCTCCTATTTCAGTTAATATTTGAATCTATCATTCTATTTAGCTATAGGCTCGTACTCCCTATTTTCATGGAATTTGACCATTTCTCATATCTCTTATAACCTACTCTAAATCTAATGTTGATATTGAGCAACGATTCATCTACGACCTTGAGGTAGGTGGTCACGTCGTTTTCCCTATGAGTTTTGTCATCTCATAGCTACACTATTGTGCCGCATGCCAGTTTTTTCTGAGCATCCCAATTATATTATTTTCTTCATGTCTAATTTATCCTTGAACCTAGATACATGTTCTTTGATCCTTTTTGGTGTTTTATAGGTTTCAAACACCATATATGGTTATTATATAGTTTCTCTAAGCAAAATTAACCATTTTGGTCAATTAGTTCAAATGCCTAGAACTCCTCCTAGTTTTTAGATTAGATTTTAAATAAATTTTACCTTGAGACATGGGTATTAAATGTAACCCAAGCCACCTCTAAGTTGATTGTCCCTCTTATAGTTAGAATTTACCAAGTAGTCAATTTCCTTAATGATCATGTCATCTTCTAAATAACCCTTTGAGTAATAGCAATTGTATTGACATGTTTTAATGAATTGAATGAGTTAAATAGAATTGATAAAGTGAAATGGATAATTAATTAGGGGTTTCCTTTATTAAAATGATTTAATTGGTTTTAAATGGAATGAACCTAAGTGATGGTAGGTCAATTCCAATTTTTTATGATTTATAAAATGCTTCTTTGGAATTGTGATGTTTAAAATGAACTGAACTTGTATAATGACATGCATAAGATGTTATAACTTATATATTATATTATAAATTATAATAAATCTTCTTATGTATATGGTATATATAAAATAGATATAAGGGAGATAATTACCCATAATAGTTATAATTATAATACACCTTTATAGAGGTTGTGTATGATAGTAATGGGTGTTGAGAATGTAAGATAATAACACTCCCTTACATCGGATGTAGAGTATGGAATCTCTCACCATGGATTCTATATGGGTGTTTGGATTTATGATCCGTGTAACATGATTAGAGTGTTTCAATGATGCTCACTCACCACCACGAATTTTGTTGCATGGCGTCTCTCACTATATTGGTATATAGGGCATGTACCCTATTGCATGAGAATATAGGCTTGTTAGACTTGTAATGGATGTCTGAGTTACACCCCAGTCCATCCAACACTAGTATTCCAGGTATATGGTCACCTACATCCACACGTAATAGGTTCTTATATGTGGATGCAATATATATATGCACTATATATATATATATTACTATTGTACATATATAGTGGTTGTTCAGACATTCTATTTAGGTAATGAGATGAAGTAGGTAAATCCATTAGGTGTAATTTTGGAACCTGAGTGTCCAAGTTATATATTTATTCTTCTTTTTTAATTAATTAATACTACCTAAACATTGTTTAGTTATGATAACTACTTGGATTACATGTATACATTATTGGTGGTGGACTAATGAGATTTAGATATCATACCCTACTCAGGATACCTTTATCACCTGATAAGATTATATTCTTGTAGTTATGAATAATGGAAACAACCCAACTATAGGTTTTTGATATGATTTTATTAGATAGATCTAGTAGAATTGGTTCAGGCATAGGCTTGAGATTCTTAGAGCTGTTTTGTCTTCTATCCTTTTGTAATATGGTGGAGTATGCTTGTATCTGCTAGTTTCCTTTTTGTATTACAATATTCCATGAATCCATATATCAAAAACATCCATAGAGTATTTTGATTGTATTATCTGTTTCTTAGTTTATTATCTTCATTTACTTACTTATTCTGTTAGTTTTTTTCACTTATGTAGTTTATTGATTATGTTTGTTTATATTATGCTTCTGATATTGTTTATTATTATTATATCTACTATTCTATTTTGATATTATGGTATAGTTTCCCCACTTTACTAAATTTACAACCTCACTACTATTCGGTTGTATCTAGCATATGGGGTGGAACTCTTGAGACCATTAGACCCACCGACTCTGGGAACGAGTTATGTGGATCATGGGTCAAGATGTAACAACTCAATAGAAATATGGACAAGGAAGGTAAAGTAAATACCTATAAAGAAAATATAGTGGATAAAAGGTTTAAAAACATCAAGGAATTGACTATGAAGATACCTTTTCTATAGTTACCATGTTAAAATCCATAATTTTTTTTCACATAGTAACTTACCATGAATACGACATTTGGAAAATGGATTTAAAAACAACTTACCTTAATGGGAACCTTCAAAAAGATGTGTATATGACACAACCAAAAGGGTTTTTGACTCCAAGAAATTCTAAAAAGGTATACAAGATGCAGAGACCAATTTATGGATTAAAGAAAGCATCCATATCATGGAACATTCAATTTGATGAAACCATAAAGGAATTTGGTTTCATTAAGAATGAATCTGAGCCATGAATTTACTATAGGTTTAGTGGGAGTATAGTTTATTTTCATAGTAGTATATTCTAATGACATTTCACTAATTAGAAATGATATACCATCCATACTAGAGGTTAAGGAATGGTTGAGAAAGTGCTTCTTTATAAAGGACTTCATTGAAGCATCCTATGTTATAGAGATCAAGATCATTCATGATATATCCTATAGGATACTTGAACTAAGTCAAGGTATATACGTTAACCATCTACTAAAGAGATTCATTATAGAATAATCCAACAAGGGATTGAGTCGAAGGTCAAATGGTGTATATATTTCTAAAAAATGTTTCCTACAACACAATAGAAAATAGAGATAATGGGTAATATACCATATTCTTTTCTGACATGATCCATCATGTATTTCATGTATATATGAGGATTTTGGTTTCCTATGATTTGAGCCTGGTAGGAAAATATTAAACAAATTAAGATGAACAAAATTGGACTATTGTTAAGGCTATATTTAAGTATCTAAGGGGAACTAATGATATGTTCTTGGTGTATAGAGGTGATAAAGAGCTAGTCATCATGGGATATAAAGAGGATATCCTTTAGATAGATTAGAATGATATAAAGTCATAGTATGGATATATCTTTTGACTCAATAGAGAATCTGTGTGTTGGAAGAGTTCAAAGTAGAAATTTTTTGTCGATTATAAAGTATATTCCAAGTATATTTCCAATTATGATGCATCAAATAAAGTATATTGTATTCAAAAAAAATTCACGATCTTTATGTGGTACCTAGAAGTAAGGGACCTATCACTGTTTACTATGATTACATTGTAATGGTGTATCTCTCCAAAGAGATAAGGACACGCCAAAGGAAAGATGAAAATATATTGAAATATTCATCTCTTGATGTATTTCTCTCAATGAGGTTAATTTTTAGTGATTATAAAATCCATGTATAAAAACATGATACGCACCTTAACCAAAAATTTATCTCAATAAAGGAATTAGTATCATGTGAGAGCTAGTGGAATTAATGTTGATTTCAGTTAGTTCTAGTGCAAGTGGGACTCTATTGGTGTTGGTTCCCTAGAACTTACTTATTTAGTACTTGATTAATTTCATTAATTATTAATTATGTTTTCTTATCACATTATTTTTATTATTTTTCATGAAATTAGTATGTGATAATTTCCTAAGAATATATGTCGCACTGAAAGATTATAGCAGTTCCTTACTATAATGAGAACATTGAGGTTCCATACATGATTTTTGAATATTTTCTTATGTCCAGGAGATATTATCTAATGGGACATGGGAAATACAGGGTAATGGGGGTATGAGTCTCATAAGACATTGAGACACCTTATCATGTAGTTTTCCCTTGGTAATCACTAATATATGAGGTTATGAGAACAAATGTGTTAATAGGATATCCACATTTTCATGTGTCATTGGATGTTCCTATATACAGACATGTGTATTGATCCTTAAAATTTAATATTATCATTAATGGATATCATGAATTGCGTTCTTTGATAAATTGATGAAAAACATGATGACATATGCTAATGGTGAGGTTAGATATATTGGGTGCATCACAAGTGATATTGCATTAATGGACAATGCAAGGAAGGATTTCTCCCTTACAACCCTTGATGGAAGTTGATATCCAAAGACGTTTGATGGGAATGGAAATTCCTATATAAATCCATGGCCATGGTGTTTGGTGCGTTATTTCATTTTTGGGAATTAAAAGAAAGATACATTGATCATATAGGTTGATGTTACCACCATTAAACCAACTTGATTCAAGAAATCACAATAAAGGTATTATATTACACAATAGGAATTCATAGGAGGTTGGAAATCATTATGACATTAAATTATTTCTCTATGGGTACCTTATCATGTTTTTAGATGTTAACCTTGGAATTTAGGAAGTTATGCATAATTCAACTGAGAAAGATGCCTAGAGGGTCATGCACTAAGTGTATCTATGATCTCAATTAAATTCAAGTATTATATTTAATAAATTAAAATAAATAATGTTTATTTGGGTTTTTCTAATCACTATAATTTAATCAAAAATTATTCAAAATAATAAGTGTGTTAAATAACAGAAATAAATATTTATTTTCCAATCTAAAGAATATAATTTTTATTATACTTATCATATAATAACACATTGATATTTTTTATTAAATAATCATTATTCAAGGACTAGTAAATACTGAAAAGGGAAATTAGACTGAGATAAATAGTCCAATTATAAATTGTATAGATGATATTTATTTATATTCTTAATACATAGCAAATGCCATACGATTAATAATAATATTATTCATATACATGGGGTAAAATTACAATTTTAAAGATGGAAAGGGTTTAGTGTGAAATTTTACAACCCTATACCTTCCATAGCAAATATATAATAATATCACTTTCATAAATCAATATTAATATGAAAAATCGACAGATAGAGACTTGATTAAACCCTATAGTTAATTTTCTCTTCCACCTCTCTCAAACCTTTGATAGATCTCCAAGAGTTCTTCATCCTTGGAGAAGAATATGACTATGATCAACCACGAACAACGCAAGTGATTAGGATCATTCATGCTAGAACGTGATGATTAAATAACATCATTAAGATATTTTGGTGCATGTGTAGATCACTTCTAGAGTAATTTTTCACTTGGATCCTATAATGCAATGAAAGTGTGATAAGAACTATTCCATCAGATCATCAACGATAGTTGAAATACAAGATAACGTAATATATATTTACTTATAAATTGATTACAAATGACATGTGAAGATACTTCAGATATGATACTAACATTTTAATATAGTCAATTAATGTAACACACCATGATTTTATGTTATGTCTCTTTTTAAATACAATCTTTTAGATAGCTTATGTTTCGCAGAACTCCGAGCTTAAACAAAATATTAATATATTATTATTTAATTATCATAGTTAACACCTAGCCATTGGAATGGAGTCAGAAAAATGAGATTCACTAAATAATAAAAATATAGTTCACACATGTTTATAAAATTAATTCATTTCTTACCAATTTATTAAAAATGAAAATAAAATCCCATTGAATATAAAGTAAGTGTTTTAATAAAAAATATTTTAATGCCCATAATGGAATTTTATATTAATGAATTAAATTTAATCACTTTTAGTGAGATATATAAATGAAATTTATATTCTATATATTCATTAAAATATTTTTAAATTCATTCAACATGTCTGATAGTCTTAAGATAAGAATAAATACAGTTTTAAGCATAAAAAAATATTTTTCTAAAATGAAAGATTTTCACCTTTTAATGGCATGCATATTTGAAATATAAGTATTGATAATTTTATAATTTTTTATTTGAAAAAATAAAGTTCATTTTAAAAAAAATAATATCAAAATTATCTTAGAAAAATGTTTTGGAATTTTTTAGAGAAGTTTCATTTTTTGATGAATAGTAAAAAATACTGAATTTTATTTAAACAATGACTTTCCATATAATTTATTTATAAATTTAAATTATGTTTTAAATTGGATTTAAAGTATAATTTTATCAATTATACATCAATAAATACAATTTTGGTAATTAGAGTCAAATTTACATTGAAATTGGATATAAAAACATTTGAACATTTCACATTAAAATAACACTCTTTTTTATTTTGTTTACGAGATTAATTTTAAACCTAATTTCAAAAAATATGTGTATTTAATTTGACATAATAGATTAGATATTTTAAATAATAAATTCCAAAATAGTATTTAATTTCAATTTTATTTTTATACATAAAAAAAGTTATCGAGGTAACAAAAATATGCACCGTAGTATCAGTAAAATAGTGACAAGGGTTAAAGTTAAAAGGTAAAAGCTTAAAATACCTAAAAATTAAAACATTTAATGGTTGTTTAAGGTATATTTAAACCCTAACCATCATAAAAAAAATTAATTAAGAATATAATTTTTAGAAATTAATTCCACCTCAATGTGGTTGTCTTTAATTATAAAATATTCATTATTTAATCATTTAAACCCACCTCTCCTCAAGTATAAATACCACCCATCATCTACACATTTAAACTCACAAGACTTTTAGCTCACAAAAAATGTGAAAAAACATATCTCCATCAATATTACCAAATATAAGTTCTTTTGTTCTCACTAGAAGACCAAATCCAAGGTCCTCAAGGGTCTCTCAAGGAGGTGATATTCTAGAGGTAATTTTTTCAAAACACCTCTCTAAATTTCATTTCTTCTTCTAATTTACCCTCACTCCTTCATCCATCATTACATTATAATTCTAGAAACATGAAAATACTATAATTTTATGTTTATAATTAAATATATTATATACATACCTTTTATTACCTCCTCTTATTCAATGAAACGAAACTATTGTTCATGTTATGCTAGTTAATATCTTATATGAACAATGTTTTTGTTCATTTTCCATTACCACCTTAAATGATGGTCATAAAAATATTATTCTAGTTAAATAATATATTAATAATTATATTATATCCTATTTCATGTTCTGGAACTAATATAAACAAATTATATGATATAATAAAAACTATTTCGTGATGTTCAGAAAACCGCAAAAATAAATTAAACATTTATCATTGACACTTTTTCTAATGAATCATATTAATGTAAGAAATAATAATTATATATGGAGAAATTAATAATTACTGAATTTAATTAATACTTTCCCATTTCATTTTAATTGTTTTAATCCGATTTTACGACAAAATCCATAATTTTACACAAATGAACCAATAATGAATCCATGAAACGAACGCACCCAAAACCCTAAAAATAATGAAATATTATTAATAAATGGGTCATAAGATGTTATAAAATCATCACATAAGTTATTATAAATATTAATATAATTAATTAATGATTTAATAACAGTATTAAAACTATTATAAAAGATGTTAAAGTATGCTACACTAAAGGGAAGCGTGAGGTAAGGATTTTCTCATCCCGGTTTTACTTCTGTGAGATATATGCCTTATTCACCACTGATTTCTTGTGTGTGGTATATGTATACTGAAATTTGTTATATAATATCATTAATATAATTATATTCATGGTATTTAATGTTTAATTTTATAATTATTACTTTTTGGGGCATATGATTTAACTGATTACAAAGTAGTAAGGGATTTCTTAACTCAATTTTCATTCATTGGGTTAAACATCTGTTTCATTGATTATGTAATTATAAGGTTAACATTGAAATGAATTTTTATTATATAATGTTTAATTTCTAAATGTTTTATTTTTATATACAACAAATACAAATAATCAATTCATTTATAGGGGACTTTGTCTCAATCTCTTTTTATTGAGGCATATTTTGATGTTATACACTCACATTCTTTTATTAGGTGTATATACAACCCCTTTGATATATCATATCATAAATATCATTGAATTAATGTATTAAAATGTGTATAAGTGGTATGGGACACTTTTATTTAAAGATCTATTTTTAAATAGTTTAATCGATATATGAGAAATACTATGGACATGAAAACATGGGTGGGGCGCGGTTATAGATAGCCCCTTGATCCATCAGTACTATAATGAGAAGAAAATATTGGATAAATTAAATGGTTTTTTACCATAATCGTCAAAATATATTGTTAAAGGTATTAATGGTAGAGGTACTATGATTCCTGAGATCATGGAATCCAAATTATTAAGCATTTCTTTCATTCAACTTTAAGTTATTATTATCTGAGATATTTTAACTATGAAAAAATCTATGGATTCGTTTTAATTATTAGTTTATTCATTAAATGGAATGTGTGTTTAGTTATTTAACTTTCCAGATTTATTATTCTCATTGATTTATTATTGATTTCTTTGTACTTAACTCTTATTGATCATTTAAGCTCACCCTTTTATTTTCTCTTTTCCCTAGGTTATAGAGATGAAATGTTTGAATGAGTTAAATTATGAAAATTACATTACTTTTTTATGTTTTATTCTTAATTACCAATTTAATAAGGTTAACATGTATGTATCTAGTTCTCCAATACTATTAAACTTTTCATTCCTTTGGGATTTGAATATTGTATCTATTCTGATCTAATAAAGAAAGAAACTGGATCCAGGCTAATATATTTGGGGTTGTTACAATTAATATACAATTTTCATTAGACATTAAGTTTTAATCATGTATATATATTATTACTTATGATTTATGACTAAAATCACAGTTTTACATACCAAAAAAAGATGATTTTTATATGTCTAAAGCCTACCAAATCTGCTCAGGTACCCAAGTTCCATGGTCATCTGAGCAAGGTGTGAGAACAAAACTCGATAAGGAAATACTAATGGATTCCCATACATAACCAATATATTTAGTGTATGTACATATTATATGATTAGATTACATAAATAAATAAACTATAGAAAAATAAATAACCCCCATACTACCACCTTTGGAAACTATCTGGGTGTCTCTAATCACGTTATGATGACCATGCCAACCATAACCACTCAAGAGAGCCAAGTTCTACCCTGTCTAGAAACTATTTATGATACTTAGGCTTTTATCCTTGATTGATCATACCTTATTCATCTAGTTTCGGGTTGTCTCCAAGCATATCATGATATCATGACAACTATATAAATATCGGATCTTGGTGTAACCCAGAAATCCCTCAATCCCAAGATCTAATTGAAAAACATATTATCATAAATAGACCAAAAACATCTCCCAAGTGTCATAGGAATCGCTCTATAATATAATTTTGTAAATGGATCAAAATCAATACCAGACATCTCGAGCAGTCATAAACCCTAAGACCATCTTCCAAGTCACCATGTCAAACAACTGGATCCTATGCATCCTGGGTATCCCAATCTGAAAGTTGTAACATCAATTAGATTGATTGGATGGATCATATAGATTTTATAGACATAATTCCATAAAAAAGTGACTAAAGTAAAAAACCCCAAGCTTGCACGGTTGGATACTATACATGTTTGGAATCCTAAGGACCCGAGGCAAGGTTTCCCATATTGACCCAACATGGAATCTCAACAAACAAATAATTCTTAAGGTGTCTTAATATCAAGATCCTAAGAGGAATAGGGAATCAATGGTGATGTAAAATTGTCAAATTTTTATCACACCAATATCACATAAGGATCCAAAAGTCATATCCCAAGAAGTACCACTGGGCCTCCCCAAAGTCCCCATCACATCTCATCATGCTCATTGGTCGGGTCCCAATAAACACATCTGTGAATCTATCGCTACATGAAGAATAATTAAGTGAATGTATAAATATATTTTTTAAGTCATAAAACCCTAAAAACCTCACCTCTACCCATATCCCCTTGGGCTCACATTATCAATACAGGTTCTATGTTGACACCCAGTACCATATTTACCCAATCAAAAGTCCACCTACTCCCTTGGGTCACCAGTCATAGGGGGACATACTATTACCACTTAGGTCTCATCAACAACCATGGAACCTCATATGTATGTCACACTTGTCATATGGCCTTAATATCATTCTCTTTCCAAGTGTCCTAGGTTAGCCTAAACACCCGACCAATCTATCGGTATCTGGTGGGTCTAACCACCCAAGTAGTCACGTCCTAGTGGGGGAGGAACACTTGCCCCAATTTTATCTCAATGTGACCTTCAAATATAGGGTATATCTCATGTAAAACCCTTGTCCATACATCTTGATTCATAAGGTTAAAGTTATATTTCATCCATCAAAGGAAAAGACACCTAGTTAGTTCACGAGGATCCATCAAGGACCTCGACACCTTGTGCAATTTAATCATAGGATTTAATTTTTATTAATAAACTTATTTTTTTAAAGAGTATCACCACCTAAAGTGGAAGGGAAACATATACCACATGAATACTACTGAATTCATAATACCAATGGGTATTTTCATAAGGAACACATATCATCGTATAATATTTACACTTTTATTTCTGAGGGCTAACAACTTTTGCAAGGCCTATCCAAGCCTATCCAGCCTTATCCAAGATATATAAGGCCCTATATCAAAAAATTCATCAAATAGATTAATTATAATCAATTCATAATTAATTAATTAAAAAAAATAAACAAAAACAAATTTAATTTAAATTGAAATAACATCATAGAAGCTCACTAGTTGACCTCGTTGCACCAAAATCAGGACATACCTCTCACCAATGACCTATGATGTACTCCCAACTCTGAACATTACAAAATCCCCTGAACAAGAGCATAATTAATTATTAAATTTATTAAAATTTAATGCCAAAAAACCTAGAAAATTCTTAATGACAATGTACCTCATCGGAATGATGTGAAACCGTAAGAAGGTGTCATCTCAAGACATCTCCTACACAATAATAGAAATATCCCCAATGGGTTATGTAAATTAAATATTCATTTTAATTTAAATTAAATTAAAAAACCAAATAAAAATCAAGGTAATTACTTACCTCCCTTCAAATGATGTGAAATAGTGGTCAGACATCCTCATGATATCCCCTCTATTAAAGGGACATGAAACCCTCATAAAGAACGACTGGTTCCACCATGATTATATGTAATTGGAAATAAAACATAGACAAATAGAAATGAAAATTATAGAAAATATATGGGAAGAATAATAGAGGCTACCAAAGTTGTATATGTTCCTCAAATCACTGAATAATGAATCAAAATTTCTCCTTAATTAGATGATAAGAGAAAGATGGATGGATCTTGGATGATTGGGAAATGTTCACATTAATGGGAATAAAAAATTGGGATTCCACTTAAAAATTTATAGGGGGAAAATAATAATATCCCATCATTAATGAGGCACTTGTTTTGGATGCTTGGTTTTCTAAAATAGGAACAAAAAATGTGGTTGGAACTACCTCAAATCCATCTATCTCACATGGTTTGGTCGCACAGTTCTCCAAAATGTGTGCCAACATGTGGGTGACTCTGAAACCTCTCAATATTTCCCTATAAAACATTACATGGTTTGAATTTAACCATTATCTAACCATATAATACAATCATATCCCTTAAAAAATAAACTAAAATATCATTGAGGTTTGGGGTGCTGTATAATTTCCCCTAAGTTTTGTGTCCCAAATAGTTCTCTCTATGTAGGAACCTCCAAAACTATTGAAACCTACCCCAAATCTCCTTAGTGTCACCTAAAAATTTTACCTAACTTATAAAACTCATCCTTTTTTTAAAAATCACTTTAAGATATCCCAACCCTTGTAATTCTATACTAAATATTTTATATAAATTTAACCAGTCTGGTAAATGAAAAAATTAAATTTATGCTAGAATTTTTAACTCATACAGACATGGGTTTTTAAATATTTATTGATACAAATTGATATTTAATATCCATTGATACCATGATAGAAGGGATTCATTAAGAATCACTATATACTAGGTTCAATTGATTGTATGAGATTCATAACAATATTTAATCATCTGAAATCAACACGATGTCAAATTTATCTTAGAAATATTCCATGACCAATTCAACTCTAAGTCTACAGGGAATATAACTTTTTATAAAAATATTTATATAACTCTAGAAAATAATGTTTTCCACATTTTCATGTATGATACCAGTTTCTAACTTTAACATTTTGGGGGATGCACATAAAATATTTCAAGAAAAACATTAGAACTTGTCCTCACGTAACCAAATATATCAAATCATTTCAAGTTCCACTTCATATCCACATGGTTAGATAATCACCCCTGTAAACATAAAACATAAATGTTAAAATAGATATGAGATAATTAAAAACTAGATAAATCATTAGATTTTAAAGGGGTATTCCAGATTTTTAGATTCAAGAAGATTTATTGAATATATGCCAACTTCACACATTTTTAAAGGCTCCCCCTCAAGGGATACTCACTTACCATAATAAAATTATCCATAAATCATTAAAATACCACTAAACATGTTTTGGGTGAGGTAAGATCTTCCAGAAACACCTCATCTTGATAAATATGTCCGAGATATAATACTCAACCAAAAAACACTTTTTATTATAGTTTTGAAATGTTTATACCTCTTCATGAAATCCTCCATTTTGATTTTATAAATCTTTTCACCTTTGGTAAACATGGACTTATTATCATCTTGAACATTATTATTATGTGGAATGTACATCATCACCATCTAAACAAGTGAAGTTTGATCATTTTTAGCTTTCTCCAATATTCTTTCCTCTTCCAACTATTCTGACCTTATGATTATAAAATCATTAGGCTCATGCTCATATTTTTATTTGAGTACAAAATTATTATTTGAAAAAATATTTTTTGAACATTAGTTCATAGGTTTTTCTCTTTAAATTTCATCAACTCTTATTATTTAGGTAGACATGTAATATATTTTACAGTACAATGAACCACCTCATTAGACCTTCCATACACTTATTTAGCAGATTTGAATTTTCCTTTCTTAGGAAGTTTCTCATTCTCTTGAAATTAATTTAAATTTTATAATATTCAATTGTGTGACCTATCTTTACACAAGAATCAATTATTCTCTGTTGTCTTGATATAATGGATACATTTATTCATTGTCTTCTTAGGAGTGTTTATCTTCATTTATTTCTTCTGGTTATCACCCATGATAGATTCACTTACTTTCTTCACATACTAGTCAACCTATTTGGGTACTCACTTTTCATAATTTAGAGTATGATATTTATTAGGATTTTTTCAGAATTCATCACAACTATGACCACCAATCTTGAACATATCACATAAGTTCTTCAGTATATCAAATATGTTCTTAAATTATAGATTTTTATGTATCTGTGTTGTATTCTACACTGAAAGAGGTTATTTACATCCCTAAGATTTTCTCCCACTTACATCAATCCATATAGAACTAGTTCATACTGACTTTTTGTGATAGTAATTGATGTCACTGTGTGTAAAAATCCAACAACACTAAAACCTTCTAATTAACATTGTTCTTTTCACGTTAGGTGTTGGATGTCCAACATGACATTCTTACTATTTTTGGGCTGGAACCCCAATATTTTGGGATAATTTTATGGAATATTTTCTCTAGGAAATAACAATATTCATTCTTAAAATATTGTTTGAAGTCCAATAATTTTTAAACTTATATATTTTCTATATTGTTTATTTTTTTCAGTGCCTCCAAAAATTCCATATTTAATGAAATCCACTTTATCTGATTAGTGGGTTAACATTTTTCCATTAAATTGAGGTAGAGGATTATCTAGATTATCCCAATATTTTTGAGACTCCAATTTTATCCTTATTTTATATAGGTTTCACTTTTTATGTTTTTTTGGTGAAGCACTTTTTCTCAATAGATTAGGAAGTTCCATATTCATCTTTTTATAGATTTTTCATCCTGACTTCCAACTCAAGGCACTTCATGTGGATGGTGTACTTATCATCCTACAGTGATCTCATTACTTATTCCCAACTACTCTCAACCTTCTAAACTTGATCCTCATGGATTTTTCTTATCTTAAGTAAAGATTCATCCATCTCTTTTACTCTTTTTATTTTAACTTCTAAATGAAAATATTTAATGTTAATAGAGACTTTTTATAACTTCTCCAATGCATGGATAACTTCCTTTAAACCTTATTAAACACTTCTTTATCACATTTAGATCTCTATAATTGTTCATCATTTATGGGGTTTTTCATTGCAAAGAAAAACATATGTTTCCTTGACTTTCACAAGCTTAGTTGGAATATTCTAGAAACTCATATTATTTTCTAATGAATCATCCATTGCGTCAGTCTCATTATCTAGATATTAAATTTGATCAATTGGTGCCATAATATGTATAAATATATAGACAATAAATTCATCAAGGAAATTTTTCAAGAAATTATTAACTTCAAAATGAAAGTCACTAAGTGACTCATCAAGATCATCCCCTCCACAAATTGACCTAAATTAACTAAAGGAACAATTATAAATTGATTTATATAGATAATTACCACTTTGACTAAATTCATCTATTATTTGTTAACCTTTTAAAAATGTAATTTTCCTGAACTTCTTGGATTATCTCTTTATCTTGTTTTTGAAAGTATTGTCCAAAACCTTTATTTTATTAAAACCATGATTAGGAATAGATTATCTATTTTGAGAGTCCTATTTAAACATTTAAAATCTTCAATTCATATATATATATATATATATATATCAGATAACATGATTGGGAAATATTTTGAGTCCTTATTAGAGTAACCCTTTACTCTGATAAAAATTATGATTATATAAAATATCTAATTAGAGAGAACCTATACTCAAATACCACTTGAGATTCCCAATGGACCATGAAAAAACACCTGAGAGGGGGGGGGGTCATATGTGATCTAATTTTACTAAAAACTAATTTTTTATTTTAGCTTAACCCATTTTGGTTTTAAATATTTGACACATGTTAGGATGTAAATGAATATTTTTATAATTTTCCTTTCCAAACACCAATATGAACTCTAAATTATAAAATTAAAAATAGATTTGGTATTATTAAAACATTCAGCCTTGATGTAGGAAACATACTCCTTTTTATGTAAACTCTAATTAAATCACAATTTCTACCCTATAATCAAATCACTAATTAAAATGGATGGCCAATAATCATCCTAAAACCTCTTAACAAAATATTACACATGTGTGGTCACCATATTAAATAGGTGATACTCTTATACTATATGAAACAAGAGAAGCAGTATTTATAATACGTTCTATAGTATTTGGCTCTCATAGATCTCCTACTTCCTTTCCAACTATAAAGTATATCACAATTTTTACAGGGATGTCATTGCACCCCTAATGATGATATGTTTCCTCAATTGCACGGAGTCTTAGACTGCCAATATGTATTCAAAATACTCACATGAAACTCGATCTCTAAACTTTCCAAACTTACAATTCTTCTTTAGAATTCGTGTTGGCATGCTAAAACTTAAACTTCTATGTAATAAAGCATTAATTAAGTATTAATAATATCTTCTAACTAGTTATAATATATCATTGTCACTTTATTTGAGAACCAAAAGGTTTTATAGGCTCAACAGACTCTCTTATTATTATTATTATTCATATAAGGTTGTAGTGGGTTCTTATTCTTTTTTTAAAGATCTCTAGTTCTCATAAATTCTTAGATCTTCATCATGCACAACAACAATAGTAGTGATAGATACTTATATATTTATTTTAAACTCCTTGATATTCTCATTAACTCACATGCATTGGAAGCTACATTAATTACACATTTCATATTTAATTTTCCTTAAATGGAACATATATTGAAAAAAATGTCACTTAATAAAAATAAATATGATCAAATACACATATTTGGGTTCTCGTTATTTTATTTGGAATTATTTTTCATATCACTGAGTATTTTAAGACCAATCTTATTAAATACACTTCATTTTTGAAATATGGATGAATAAAATATTATTTTATTCTTCTACAGGAATGGTTTTATATTCTTCTTTAACTCAAAATATCTATACTAAATTCAAGAATTACAAATCTTCATAACTATATAAAAAATACACAACAAACATATCTATGGCATGAAACTCATCCTGCTTTTCTAAATACATCAAATTTTGAAATCATCACAACTTTTTAGTATTATAAAAATTACCTAACTTTAATATTAGTTCTTGTAGAGATCTTGAATAGGCTTTGATCAATAACTTGTAAAATATTTTATGTTTAGTTCAAGAATTTATGCGCTTTATATCTGGTTTCATAAATTACCAATATAGACCATCTTGAAAAAAAAATAATCAATGTGATTTCATTTTCATTTTACTTAAAAACCTAATAAGATCAGTTTCAACATAAAGAAACACATGCATTGGAACTCTAATTTCTATCCTCCTCAAAACAAGCTCATATCATGGACAAAATAGGCTCCATGATTTTATGAACTTGAGAGGATGACACAAGCATCTTCACAATTTTATTTCATTATAATTAACAAATTCTAAAAGCTCTCCATTTCATTTTTTGTTAATATTCCATTTCCATGGATAAAGATGAACTTCTTTAATCAATATTTGTTGAATAACACACTAATTTAAGTGTATGTGATGTGTGAAGTATTTAAGAATATCTCAAGAATCATCCCATATAGTTTCATCATCATTAGATTCAAAATATGGAGACTTTATTTTTCATTCGAAAGAACATTGAAAATTTATGAAGTGCTTAAGATTTACACTGAGGACATAAAAGAACAATGATGTTAATGCCTTATGATGAAACATTATGTTCTGGTGTGGGTACATCATTTTCATCCAGTAGCTTTATAAAAATTTCATTATGTGTTGATGTCATGACTCAACCCATTAGGGCCCCAACGGGATTGGTGATAATCCACATGTGATACTCCAATCCCAAATCCAATGATACTAAGGATCTAGACTAACAATGAGTAGGAATATCCCACAAATGGGAGGCCTTATCCTAATAAAACTGTATACACCCCCTCCCAATTACATCACAACCATGTAGGATAAGAAAACTATACTAACCCAAGATGGATAAATGTATGTAAAAACCTCTATAACAAATAGAGTGAAAACAAATACATCGAAAGTATGAAGTGGAAAAATACATGCTCAACTATAAAATAAAGGGAGTATCAATTAAAAAATGTATGAGGAGGAAATCCCTAGTCATGAACTCTGATACTGACCGAAACCTATGATCATTATCCCCCTATACTGCTAATCTCCACTAAAACTAGGCTTTCCAAGGTAATCACCTATCTTCCTACCATCTGTATAAGACATAAAAAATATAGGAAAATGACATGCATGGGTGAGTATTTACATACCCAGTAGTACACCTCAAAAACAAAATAGGGGAGAAAAAAATAAATATACAGCACAACCCACACGATAAAGAGGTTAAATGAAACCAAACAACAGATATACTAAAAAAACCAGGTCCAATAGAGAGAAAGTGATAACTCTAGATCTTCACAACAAGGTAAGGATTGATGATCCTATCCATAACTCAAGAATTTGTGTTGTCTTGATACTAGTATCCCAACATAAACTCACCATATCTATAGTAAGGGGCCCAAACCTTTCCCAAGGAACATCATGGCCAAGGGGGAACCAACTATAGTGGAGGACCCTTGCCTCATCAGGTCTCAGATGATGGGGTACTGACTCATCATATATGAGACCCATACCTTGAGTGGGTATGGGGGGTACTGACCCTATCTCTACCAAGGATGTGGGAGACCCACACCCTAATATATATGTTCCATAAAGGGGGTTTCTAACCCTAATTTTTCTATAGAGATCACACTATAGACTCAACATTAGTCATATATGTTGGAAGAAGAGAACTAATCACGCCACTTCACATCATATATTTGAGGTTGAAACAAATACTGTCATCGCATCCTATATGGAAATATACTATGTAAGGACAACTCATGGGTCTAATTTCAAGTCCCAAAGGATTTACATAAGGTAGATCATTCCAAGAGGAATATATTGGTGTACTTTGAAGTTTAGTATAGTCCGTTTCTTTCTTCCCAACATGGAGTGTGAAAATCCATATACACAGTGTGTCACTCAGGACACATTGTTTATTAGATCACCTGAGGTATCAGTTCTTGTACTTACTAAACATAGATCAACTTGACATATAGGGTTATATGGAATATTATCCCACCACATAGATGTGTGATATTTAACATATCTTGAAACTTAAGCCGTCATAGAAAGTAGACTATAAGATGTGTGTACTTCTAGAACACATGGAGCATTGTTAGGAATTTCACATACAATTATGCCTCTCATCCAAAATCTTCATGAGTTTGTTTATTTCAGTATCAACCTCTCCTAAATATATCCAAATCCTCAATATTGAAGAAAACTACTATGTTCATTGATTTCTACCCTCCTGTGTATGAAAAAAGGGATTCTCATCAACTCTTGTGAATCCCATCACACTTTCACTGTCATCTGAGGGTTCATCCCTCCATCATCCTTCTAAAATCTACATTGGATCATCATAAATTCTACAAATCATTAACTCTATCACCAACTACACAAAATGATGTGAATTTGGGGTTCAATTTCATCTCAAACCAAATTTACAATCGAATCACTGACTTAACCTAATAAAATGATAAAAACATGAAGAACGAGGGAAAAAAGGGGCAATAAACAAGATGAGTTCATCGATGGTTATTTCAAACAAGGCCCTCAATCATGAGTGAAGAAAAAAATATTAATTTAGAAGAAATCCAATTCAATGAATTAAATCTAGACCCAAATAAAATATTAAATTGATAGAACCATTATATAAAAAAAGTGGAATCAAAAATCTAGAGAATATAGATATTTCATGTTTGAAATCTAAAATAAAAATAAATTAATATAAAAATAACGAGACCTATCTCATTTGTATATTGAACGTTGATAAAGAATAGTATATCTTTGATGAATTTGATGAGTCTTATTGAATCTGATCATTGATCTATGATCCTCCCACATTTATTCATTAGAGATACTCTCAACAGGGTATCTCTTAATACTTAGGGTTATATAACTATACTTGTAAATTTTCAATAGTAGATATTATATAGGGTTATCCACTTGATTAATCCAATTAGACAAATTAAATTAATTATTTAAAATTATTAATTTAGTTATTCCAATATCCTCAAGTGGCTATGCTTCGACTAGAGGTATAATGCGAATGAGCCTTATGTCATTCCTAGGATAAAACCCAAATTTTGAAACCAATGGTGGTCTTGGTTTACCAATATGAGAAATAATTAAATAGGAAAACCATTATTTACACAAAGATTCATGAACATGGTTCAATATATTTTAATTTTTCAATATAAATTTTTTGGAGTCCTGGGACACCTAGAACACTATGATTACTCCAAAGAAAACCCCAAATAATGTATAGAAATATACCAAGGGTTCAAATGATAAAATTATAGTTGTTTTATTCTCCCCACATTCAAATATTTTCACCCTAAAAAGCAGATCCTACTCGAAAAATGTGAGGGTAATGAGCTAGTATCTAGATCTCATGCTCCCATGAGATCTCTTGGAGATTCTCACACTAAAAAATCACTCAAACTAGTGGGATGGTTCACCCATGAATGATACTATCCTTCGGATCCTTTATTTCTACAAGGTACTATGATAAGTTTACTCCTTTCTCAATGTCTAGCTTTCCTTAGTCGATAACGTGTGATGGGTTATGAAAATTTATCCTCAAATGTGACATGTGGAATATGTCATACACTCAATCTAACATCGATGATAAGGCCAAGATGTATGAAACTTATCTAAAACTATGTGGTATTCAGAACGACCACATGGAACCTAGGGATAAATTATTACCTTGACTGAACCTCAACATACCTATTCATTAGGAGACTTTCAGGAACATATGATCTCGCTGATAAAACTATAAAGGCATATGATGTCATTGTACATAATATTTTTATTAACACTAAGAAGTCTTTTTTCACTCATGGATCACCTAAAATTTCTCTATCATCTCTTATACCAAATCTGGCCCCATAAGAAATGAATTTATTATTTGTTTCAAATACAATGGTGAATTTCATGGTCTCCTATATATAGATTTTAATGGTTCCATGCTGATAGTGGAGTGATATGTGTTATTGTATATAAACTCCACCAAATTTAGGTAATCCTTCAAACTCCAACCAAAGTATAACACACATTCTCTCAGTATACCCTCAAAAACATGATTGGTTCATTTAGTTTAGCCATCCATCTAGGGGTGGAATGCCATGCTCATGAATATATATGCCTAAAAACCTCATAAAAGACTCTCTTCAACTGTGATGTGACCCATGGATCATGGTTAGAGACCTTAATTGAGAGTACCCCATGAAGCATGATGATATCCAAAATGTAAAAGAGACTCAAAATATCCACCGAACTCTACTATCAAATGTTCATAATGTGATTCTTCCTAGTAAGTTTATTAAAAATCACCTAGATATAATTGTTTATCATTACTATCCATGGAATCTCCATCCCAGAATACATAGATGCACCATCAAACTTCTAGTATGGGATCTTAAGAGGTTGAGTCAAACCTAATGGGACCTAATTCCCCACCTTAACCTATTTATAGGTGTGGAATTAGAAAAAAAGACTCAACAAAAATCTACCTTATGAATGCACTCTAAAACTGTTGATGAATGTATTGGTACAAATTTTAAACTCTAGGATTCACAACCAAGAGAGAGATATTGAAATCCCCCAAAAACTTTTCACACAATGAAATTATAACCACTATTAATCATTGGAAAATGATGACATGTTACCCACCATTATAAAAAACATTTGGTTCATCCCATAAGAATATCTAGTCATGCCCAACATTGAAAAATATATCTCTCAATTGTGCCTATCTAATAAACTAGAAAAGTATTAGATTCACTACCATCAACTAGAGATAAGTTTTCTATCTCTCCACTATCATGGTCAGTTGTAACATGGAAAATTGAAATGATTCCTTCTCTAAAAAGAAGGAAATGAAATGCATGATAATGGAATCTACTACCATGTTTCCCTTCTCATAAGCATAGACTATATTGAATTCATAGGCCCACAGGAACTCCAGCCAACACCTTTGTCTCAAGTGGAGGTCTCTCTAGGAAAATATATACCAGTGACTCTAGTGATCTCAGTAAATCAGAATACACTCACTCAGAAGATAATTTTTCTAAATATTTAAGAATATGAATACTACTTCCAACTCCAAGTCATGGGTTGTATAATTTTATTAATGGGGTCTCAGTTTCCATTACCCAAAAGTAACCACTTACTTTCTATGCATCAACACACACCTGAACCTAGCTTTAAAGGCATCACAAAACACTATGTACATAGCAACTTCCTCTAGATGCCTCAAAATAGGAGCATCGGTAAAATTTTTCCTTACCACCATAAAGGCCCTCAAACACTTATTGTTCTAGGAGAACAACAACCCATTTTGTATTAGTTATTAAAAGGGGTTCCAATACTTTAAAATTATGGAAAAAAACTTTGATAGTACCTAGACAAACCAAGAAAACTCTACAGCTCTAATTCGATGAATCCCAAGCTACCATTTCCTCTATATTACAAATTATACAACTACACCATGTTCAGATTCCTGAGAAATTGAAACTCTCTCATCCAAAAATTACACTTTAAGGGATTACCATATAACTGGTGATCCTAGAGTAAGTCCAATACTATCCCTAGATGCTCTGTATACTCCACCTCTTATATAGAATAAAGGAGAATTTTTTCGATAAATACAACACCAAACTAGTCTAAGAAATAATAGAAGATCTACTTAATAAGTACCATGAATACAATAAGGGAATTTTTCACACCAAATAGAATCACCAAGAACTCATAGTGACCATATAAATATTAGAATTACGTCTTTTGAATTTCCTCCTTGAAAACCTTGAAATGGAGGAAGCGGTGCCTGAGATAAATCATTGATAACCGTCTCGTGCCCTTCAACTGATCCAAGAGTCCATAGATCTTTAGAAAATGGTCTATGTTTTTTATCATTACGTAGTTTAGTTAATGATAATCAAAAAATAGACTCAAGATCTTATCCACCTTTTTAGGGAACAACACTGAATCCACCAAGGGGGGAAATGGGTCTAATAAAGATCTTATATTGAAGTTCTTCCAACTGCTCCATCAGCTCTCATAGCTCATTAGGGTACATTTGATATTCTACGGAAGATATTGTTCTTGTATTGAGGTTCAATTCAATGTAAAAGTTGATCTCTAGATATGAACATAGTACTAGAACATCTCTGGAGAAGACATATATGTACTCATCCACTACAACTGGAATCTAGTTATCTAAAGATCCCTCTACACTAAGGACCAAACTTACTAACTGATGGGATATAGATTTTATCTTCCTACTCAAATCCCCAATCATTCCACAAGTATTTATTTCTCTATATTGAAGAATAATATCATCTCATTCTATCATAGGCAGCTAACTCTCTTATGGTGATAGTCAATATGATCGCATCCCATAGATAACCAGTATATTCCTAGAATTATATCATATAAATTCATTAAAACTACCAAGATATAAAAATGTAATGATCTCTCCAATATGTGTCAGCTTGCATTTTTAAAAAATGTGAATAATATAAGAATCACTTCCGGTATGAACCTATATCCACAATTGATGAGACAAAGGCTCTACATGAACCTCAAACTCTTGAAAATGGACAATTATATGAAATAATGACTCATTCCTATGTCTATAATTATTTTTGATTAAGTATATAAGTTGAAAAACATACCCCAAATCTTCTCATGCATAGATTGATCACATCCCTCTATATATTGAAACTAACCATGCTCTCGGCCATCATCCCTCTGAGTTTAGAATGGTCCACCCCGAGGTGGTGGTGTGAGTAGATCATAGTTTCATCCTCCACCTACAACTCCCCCTCCAAGGGATCTTTCATCCCCTCTATTAGCACAGCCTCTCTGGGGATCACCCTGACCACCCCAAGGATATCCTAGATCAAGATGCTACCTCTATTATAGAGATCTATCCACTGTATGAACATCCCTAAAATCATTCCTGGTTGAGAAAACATAATCTATGTGACTCCACTGATCTTTAGCATAACACCATTCATCACTTGGATGACTGGATCCCCTACAGGATCCTTTCACTATTGATCATTGATATTGAGAACACTTGTGTGAAGGCCTCTTGCAATAAGAACCCAAAGTTTCATATATGTTAGCTATAATAGATAACTCAACCCCATGATTTCTACCACCAACTTCAGATTCCCGATGCTCCTTTATTAAAAATAACTCTTAAATCAAGACTCTCTCTAGAACCTCGACATAGTTAGGAATGGATATAGAGAACATGCTGCTTATATGTACATGTGAAGGCCCTAATCAAACTTATACCCCTAGAAGTATATATATTTCACTATATTTTGAGAGTAACACAATATGTTGGGGAACCTTAACACTTACTCCATAATAGTCATATCAACCTATTGAAAATCTAGAAGATCATTAATTCACATGGAATTAAAGGTTGAAATATATTACTCATCACAAAATAGGTGATCAAACTCCTACCATTATCATGTTTTATCATCATGGGTATAGGTAACTATAAGTCATAGGTTCCTTGTTACATCCTGAAGATGATTGGATGCTTATGAAAACATTTGATTGTCCATGGTTTACAAAAGTCAAAAAAGTCATAACAATGACTCCATCCAATCCTCTAATGTCTGATGGTCTAGATCAACTTAAAACATGAGTGGTAAATTCCACTAAAACTCATTTAATGCACTCAGGCTATGTGCATCATCATGTTTACCCCCTAGAATAACCAGTTACTCGAAATGTAGCCAAATATTAGCTTGAACATCCAAATGAAAATATATGTGTCACTCAATGGGTGAAATCACTGTTTTATGCACATCAAGAGAGAAAACCTTTTGAATAGGTCCATATACTAAATCCTAATCACTAAACTATATTTCATCATAATAGTATCTCAAAATCCTATCTAGTTATCATCATAAAGGCATCCTGAATGTTAACAAGTCGTATCGCTGTTATATAAGCTTATCTAGTGTAACGCCCTGAACCTAGTAGCTCGGAGTTGGTGCATTATGTTATTACATTGGAATAGATAAAAGCTTCAAATTCCAATATACAAAATAGTTTAGTAGTTTTGGAAAACTACATTACATACATGATACCCATAATACATTAGGAAATGAAAATAAAGAATAACATAACTAAAATCTCAGCATCCGTAAAACTCATTCAAAGGATTCTTCTTCATAACCTGAGGAAAATAAACATAATAAGAGTGACCTCAAATGCTTAGTAAGGGAAATTAAAGTGAAATAAATAATTAATTGATGAGAATAAATCAACATGGAAAGGTAAATAACTAATAACACATTCCATTAAAATAACTAGATAAGGAATAATAAACACGGAAAGGTAAGAATCCGAAACATGTTCCATTTAATAAATAAACTGAGAATAAAATGAAAACATAGATACTTCAGTGTAATAATATCATATATAATAATAATAAATGAATTCTCAATAAAGGAAATTTTTAATTATTATACATCATGTTTCCCAGGAACATGATACCTTTACCATCAAGATAAGATAGTTTAAAATATTCTGATTTGGCCAACTGATTCATCTCATGATATTAATGATGCATCAAGGGGATTTCAATAACCTGTCCCTAGCCTATAGGTCTTGCATTAAATTTTCCCCAACCCACATATTTTGTTTCCAAATCATTCGTAATATATTGAATAATAAATTTAATCAATGAATAAAATTACATATAAAACATCTATATTGAATAGAGAATATAGATTTATCAATATTTCCTCAGTGGAGGATAATTAAAAATAAGGTTTATTTACATTTATGAATATAAATACCATTGAAATATCATTATAACATTCTTGATGAAAATAATCTTTAAACAATCCAGAGTGTCCTATCCCACTTTGAAACATTTGAATCATAATACACATGAAGGAATAAAATTAAATGAAACTTATAATATCTTTAGAATAAGTATATTTATGATATAACATGCCAAATTTATGTATATACACCATATAAAAGTTAATTAGTTCATAATAATAAATAAGTCTCAATGCAATGTAAATTGAGACGAAATATCTTACCTTGAGAATGACTTGTCACATGTGTCTTTATATTCTTAAATAATAAAATTATTTTAATTATTTACTTTCTTCAAAACCTTTTTCATACTTATCATTAATTTTATTTAAATTATTATAATTTTTTAAACAACTATTAAAACAATTATGTTTACATCAGGTGTTTTGACCAAATTTGCTTCATGTGTTAAAAATGACTTTGGAAGGTTGAATATGGTCAAAGGGGTCATTACATAGGCATATATATAATATTAATCATGAAATATTTATCATATTTATACATAAATTATACTTTCAAAACAAATCATTAAATATGGTTATTAAAAATGAACCAACGTTACAAGCATGAAGACGGTAGGTTGTATGTATGCATGAGTAACGTTCCCGTTTTCAACGGTCACTATAGAAAGAAGGTAAGTGACTTTATATCATTTTATAATGATCATTATATCATAAATAAAATTTAATTTAATAATATATACTTATATATATATATATATAATTCTTGTGATTTAAGTGGAATCACATCGTGTCGAAAATGTGGTAGTTTACACGTTCATGGACGAAATAATCAATTTTTTTGTGTGAATAGGGTAATAAATAAAATGATATATTATATTAATAGAAATGTATATATTTAATTTATAGAAAATATATTTAATTTATTTAATATATTCTTAATTAAAACCATCCTCAATACATTCCATGTAATGTATGAACATATCACATCACTTCGAGGAGGCGGTAGTCCACACGTCCAGAAACGATGTTATCATATCCCCAGAAAATAGAACAAAATAAGGTATGTATTATATATAAATTAAAAAGTATTAATAAAAATTAAATATCACATATAATTTATATAAATATTTTTTCCATCATAATTCCCTACCATGATATTTGGTAAAGCAAAAATGAGCAATCATCGTTTCGTTAAGCGGTAGTTTGTCATACACGAACGGTAAGTTCATTACGCATTTGATGGAAGTGTGTGTAAGTGTAGTTTTTAACCTTAATATAACAAGGTATAATTATATTTATAATACTGAATATATTATTTAATAATGTAATAATAATTTATAGGTGTTTAATGAAAATAAAACCAAAAGAGCTTGAGGAAGGATTTTACCTCTTCTTTGAGTAACTCCTTTTGGTTTGTACCAAAGAGATTCCTTCGATGGATTTATTACCAAATGTTGGATTCTAGGATTATGGTAGGTATGTTAAGATATTATTTAAGAATATTTATGTCTATATAAAGGTCATTATATGTGTGATTAAGGAGGAGGGGTGAGTGCCTTTTATAGTGGAGGAGGTGTGATGGTGTTTTAAATTTTTGAAAATGGAACCCCACCATCATTTTTCCCTTGTAAAGTGGCTCCAATAATGATGCAAATTCAATAAAATGGAGTATAGTGAAAAAATATGGATATAAAGTATCTTTTTTACAAGTTTATAGATCATTTTAGCCTCTAAGTTTATGGTTTAGTCCTTTATTAAGCTAATTTTCCTCTTAATCACTGTAATTAATTTTAATCACTTTCACAAATATTTTTGGTCAAAAAATAACTTGAACTTACCAAAAATTATAAATTATTCTGATTCAAAATATTTTATCAATTTTTAAAAATTCTAATAATATAAGGGGAAGAAATTAATTTAAAATTAATCCCACAGACGAGATGACAAATCATGTTTTTAAAGTAAAATATTTCAATCATTTATTATGTTTTTATATCCAATTTCAAAGTGAAATTGATTAAAATGAAATAAATTGGATTAATTGATGTATAAATGATATAATTTAACTTTAAAACCAATTTAAAATATAATTTAATGTTATAAATAAATTATACAAAAATGAAGTTTTAAATTAAAATTCAGTATTTTTCACTATTCATCAAAAAATGAAACCACATGGAAAAATACCAAAAATTCACCCTAAGATAATTTTTTATATTAAGATTACAAAAATTACTTTTATTTTCACAAATTAAATTTATAAAACTATAAAAATTCATATTTAAATTTAGTTATCCATTAAAAGGTGGTATAATGACTTTTTTATAAAAATATAGGTTTTATGTATAAAAATGGGTTTGTTCTAATCTTATGCCTATGAAATATATTGGATGAATATAAAAAATATTTTATTGAATATATAATATATATATTTCATTAATATAATTCAATAATATTAATTAATATAATTTATTAAGATAAAATTCCTTTGGAGTATAAAAATAGTTTTTATAAAAACATTCCCTTTATATTCAATTAGTTCTTATATTCATTTATAATTAATTTGTAACCAATTAATTCAACCATATATTTTTATAAGTTATTTAATAATATTCATAAATATAAATTTCAAGGATACTTTGTGTCTTATTATATTAAATAATAATATCCTAATACAATATTGTTTTTCAGTAAAACTCAGTCTTTCGTGTAACACAAACTACCGAACTAAGTCGTTCTTGTGTGCAGTGAAATCCATTGAAGAAAATAATTGTGTGTAACATAAGATAAAATAATTTTTTCTTGCATTAAAATATATATAATTTATTAAATCCATTGAAAATATAAAATTATACTATAATGTCTTGGGATATTATATTCTCTTATTTTCTTGGTGCTGCGAGTCATACATGCTGTCGAATAAAAAGTTACTCTTCTAGATTTTTTATGGTTTTCATATGGGGAGATTACTCAATAAAGACATAAAATTCATTAAATAATTCTTATATGATGTGTATATAATTTATTTCCCAACAAATAGTGTCTAAACATGTTTAGTCAACCAACAAGTTATCAGAGTCATTATGTGTTGATATGTTGCTCTTCTCTCCATCACTGGGTTGCCTAACTAAGATACAAACTTGAGAATACTTAAAAAAATTTACCTAAGTTCCCAAAAAATACTAATGAAACATCTATCTCCAAATACAACCCCTTGGAATGATCAACTTTGACACAATTTTTTTATAGCCCAACTTACTAAGGCCCCACCAGGACAAGCAGTAAGCCGAATGTGACACCTCAAGCTCACCTCCAACAGGAAAGGGGATGGAAAATTGTATCGAGTAGACATATAACACAAATGGGAGGCCTTGGCCTAATGAACCTATACAAATGCACACCCCCAAGTGCATAACAACATTGTAGGATAAATAAACTATACTAATCCAAGATGAATAAATGGATGAAAAAAACTATAGGACAACTAAAGTGTAACAAATAAATATATAATGTCCCTATCATTTTTAAATATATTATTGCATGATTTTTAACATAATTACCATTAATACAAAATAAGTATTGAAAAGGCATGGTGTCTTTGGAAGACTAGTTCCATAATATATCAATGTGAGAGTAAAATAAAATCAATTTATTATAATCTCCATAATGAGGTCCTAAATTCATTTTATCTTCTAAAACCATATAGGATTAAATGAGGAATACAAAAAATAAATGTGTGAGATAAAAATCCAATTAAGTAAAAAAACATGATAAGGAAACATAACATGTGATTCAAAGGTATAACATAATATTATAATGGATAAGTCTTATCATTAATTACATGGAATCATAACAAAAAGAACATGGAATCATAATATCGTAGAAACATAGGAAATTTAGTAACAACATATAACATGTAATTAACACGATTCAAGTCCAACTAGAAAGATAATATCACATGGTGGAAAAAGTCACATAATGGATTAGGTTTACTCCATAATACAATATATAACATTCCATGATACAAAATACTTACCCATTTCATTTGAGTGTTGTATAGGGGAAACCATAATAACATGTACATGATTATGTGTTCCATAAAAGGAAATAAATCTTAATGTATAAACTTAAAAATTAACCATTGACAAAAATGGGTTTCATTTTATAAAATAACTTATGGAATGAATTACCCCATCAAAGAAAGGGAGAATAATATAGGTATATATGTGAGAGAGATATATACAAAAATTAGTTGTATTCTATAACATTAAATAGAGAGATAATGTTTATTAGAGAGAGGAAAGTCAAAACCTGAAGAATAGGGTGGTTTAGAGTGATCCCATAACTTGATTCTGACTAATCCCATACATTATTTATCTTCCAAAATAATAAAAACATGTTAATTATTTAATTTTTTAAGAACCTTTTTCATGTTTATTATTCATTTTATATTATTATTTACAATATTATTCTCAATTACTTAATCAATTAATTTTCATGTCATATGGTTTGAAAATATTCAATTCATATGTCCAAAATGACTTCAGTAGGTTGACTATGGTTAAATAGATAATTATTACTTCATATCAAAAAATAAAATCATGAAATAATTATAATTTTTATAAATCAATTATACTTTTAAATCTAATAATGAATGATTGTTATAAAAAATAAACTATGTTATGATCATAAAGATAATATGTCATATTCACGCATGAGTGACATTTCCATTTTCAAAAATAATGTTATAAAAAGGATAGGTATTATTTTATATTTCCAAAAATTATCATTATATCATTTTAGGGTCTTGAAAAATTGGTCTAGGGAAATTAAATACTCCCACAAATTTGATGAAGGAAAAGAATTCATGTTCAATTGAATGTTTGAATAAGAATATTGAAGAATCCAAATTTGAAAAAAAAAACCCAAATTGGTATGGATACTGGGTTTTGGGAATGCTTTTCAGAAATTATTGACTTCGAACCATAGTAATTGGATGGGGATGTCGGTGCCAATTCCACCACAAACTGTGTCATTGGAAAAAATAAAACGGAGTAGTACTCAGCCATGCATGACCCCCGCAAACCAAAACAGTTCATAGGCAAGGAGAAAACGAATGCATCCCATGAATAAGATAATATTTTTGTGGGATTTATGTGGTTATCACATCCTCCATTAACCTCATCCCTACAAACCTCAGTTGACGGAGTCGTCCGCGGGCCAGATGATTTCCCCATGGAATTTAAAAAAAAAATCCATTCACCACATTGATAAAGCCTCCTTGACAATCTATAAAAGGACCCCAAGGGGAGATGAGAAAGGGGATAAATTTTTTGGGGGAGCTTGGTGTTTATGGATGGAAAATTTTGAAGGAAAATGATTGGGGAATTATTGAATAACGAATAGTTTCTAGCAGGTATAAACCCGTCGTGTACTATGAAAGTAAGGAAGCATAATAATAATAATAATGAACTGGCCTTGAACCTAATTGGAGAACTGAGAACCATATTACCTTCATAGATGAACTTCCCATGAACCACAGGATCAAGAACCCTTCTTCAATATGGTGTATCGCATAACACATCTCCATACAGATGGCACCTTGCACTGCGTAGTGCTTCGATATGCTGATGGAATCAAGTTTTGCCTAGCACCACCCTATATGGATAGAAACTGAGGCCATATACCACTAAGGTATATGGATCACTTCTGGATCTATATACCACCTTGGTATGGAGATATCCCCAACACTCGCATAACAATATTACATGCGGAGGGTACCCCATACCGTATGAAAAACGGTACATGTAATAAGGTACTTTTAGGATTTCCACATTCTATTCCTAATCATGACCTTATATTTCCATCCCATACTCCATGATTCCTCCACAACCCAGTTCAATGAAATCTGGACAAATACTCTTCTAAAGACATAGTCTTGGATAATAAAACTACTGGGGGAATCACCACGCCTGATGGAGTTTACATACCCATGGTAAGAAGAGTTGCGTAGTTAATCTCTACAATGGTGTAGACCCCCAAAATTTCCATAAGACTACATCATCATGGTAACTCAGGGTAAAACCGTGGAATACTGATGTGAAATTCTCCATTCTAGTGATCAAGGGTAATCACTAGCTTTTCTATTCAATGAGGGATAATGATAAGTTTGAGGGATCATGCCTAATTTTCCTTTTGACAAGAGTGATGCCTCGCCCCTTTCCCAGATATCATTTCAGGGCACTCCTATAGAGGTAAGTCCCTAACCGTTCCATGAGAGGTGGTGCTCTTTATCCTCTTAGGATCATACAAGGACACATATGGATAGATCATCATACATGATTATCCTGGATATCAACATGTGAGAAGAAATTGGCACATTTAAAGCCCCCCCCCCCCCTCTCTCATTAAGTCATCACCTCAGCGTCTTCTGTCATCATACTCCTTTTCCATCAGAGGATAAGGTAAGGTGCGTGGTTATCTAGATTTACCACTTCTTCTTATTTCTCACACCGAGAATGACTCATGTGGGCTTAGAGGTTTACGATGATCACAACACCCATACCATAAGTCAATGAACTACAAGAACTCTAATTCCTTTTCCATGTAGGATATGTATGACACTTGTCTAAAGGAACAAGATCAAGTGGGAATCATCCTAGGTGTAATCCCCAGTCAAACCTCCAAATCATCATGAGTCGAGATCCTCCTCATGGTTCCAAAAACACAGGCCTCGTCTTGGGCATAAGTCTTAGACTTAATGAACCAAAATAACTCGGATTCATTCCCTAGACATGATATGTAGGACACTTGTATAAAGGCTCGATACTAAAGGGGATCTTTTTCAAATTTTAATCCCCAATCATTCCTCCAACAAATAAATCCTCTTCTATGGTATAATCCCCCAACTTAAACTGAATTATGAGGGCTTTGATTCCCAACTAACTGAGAAATTTAGGAAGCCTCCCTGAGGTCCAAACCCAACACCCAAATCAACATAGTGTTCAATGGGCCATATCCCCTATAGGGACAAATCCACCTAAGAGACCATGCCTCCTCTAAGAATCTTGGGCCACATCAGTGTAATTCCCACCCGAAATTTTGACTCGACATCCTCTGCATAGATGTCCTAGTTGTACGACATTAAACTGCATGGATGGTTCCTCATTGCATGACCCAAAAAGGTCACGTATCTAGTTAAGAAGCACTGAACTACATGGGTTATGATTCCTCTCCCAAGGATATGTAGGAAGCCCATCTTATGGATTTGATCCTAATAGAAAAATAGCTTATGTACCCCCTTGATGATGATAAACTCTAGAGAGCCTCATCACTTGGATTAAAGTAGATTTGTATCAGTAATTCCTAATCCATGTATATACATTGTTGATTTTGAAACCTAGGGGTAATACATAGACACATTCTTCAGAATGATCCAAGTATTTGTAAACATATGAACATTACTTAAATCTATAAGTGAGTCATGGAGTAGGAAATACTTTTCCCCCAAAAGGGTGTGACGATCCCGACCTCTCATCCTCTTGACTAATGGTGTCCATAAGTGGTGTTGGACAAATATTCATCCAAAGATCACCTGCCTTTGGAAATAAGGTCCTTGAATCATTGATAAAATGGTCATTGGGTGTTTCTAGCTCTGTGAATAAACCCATTAGAGACCATATGAGGACATCATACCCGACGTGGGTCGATTGCACAAAACACTTAGCCCCCTATAATTTCCCGCTATGACCAGTCAAATGTGGAATCTCCTTTCTGAAATAAAAATAGGATATACTATCCAATCTCAGTGTGACCATATCACCCACCAAAAAGGGACATGATTCACCTCGGGTCTAAACAAAAATGGTGAACCTGACATGAAACCCTTCATAATAACAGAAAATTGGTTACTATCCTTTGGGCCACTTTTTTTTCCTTGAGACAACGAAAATTAGTTTGAAACAAAAATGGTGAACCCAATGTTAATCCTTAACCAAGGTGGCAGTTTACCCCACCTCAAGCTCCTTTCACATCCAAAATGAAGAGATCCAAGGAAAAACATCAATTATGAAAGTGATTGTGAGATGATACTTTGACAAGGTTTTGTTGTTTGTATATTTCATATATATTATAGGCATTAGGTAGATATACCTTCAATATAATGGAATAATAAATGTTCTCATGAACACGCATGAAAATAGATGCACTGGATGAGTCCCCAAAAAAAATAGGACTCTCTCGCCTACCAATAATATTCAACACTGGGTTTCAAATGCGCTGATCAAAGAGTACCACCAAAATAGTACTCTCCCCATAGTTTAGGCTATAAAGAAAGACCTCCAATAAGTGAAAAATCACTAGC
Organism: Viscum album; assembly: GCA_963277665.1. Classification (NCBI taxonomy): domain Eukaryota; kingdom Viridiplantae; phylum Streptophyta; class Magnoliopsida; order Santalales; family Viscaceae; genus Viscum; species Viscum album. The sequence continues at coordinate 1,820,485,045 of OY728135.1, read as the reverse complement.
TACCTATTCCGTCACAACTTTCAATCCAGTATAGGATAGCCCCACTGGTCGTCTCAAATAATTTCGAGAGCCTATCCTTGGAACACGACAATGAATGCCTCTGTTATCTCAGGGAGGCGGATGGAGTCGACACCAATGACTTCATCCCATCTGCATAGGAACCCCGCTCGATAGTTCCTACAAGAGGATGTCACCACCAGTAATGTGCAACTCTATATCCTTTCTCTGAAGAGGATCTCATTCCAATGGAACCTGCTGAAGTCCAACTGATCGTACCATGATTCACTATATTATTTTCACCCTTACACCATTGTATTAAACTGAATTAGTATTGTAAATTCCAAATATAATAACAAAATTAACTTCATGTTCTATTTATTTTTTTTATTCTCATCACTATTAAAAAGGAAAATTTTACTTGTTTTGATAATATCGTTGAAGGTGGAGGTGATTTGGAGGACCCATGGTGAAGTCCAAGAAATACAGGCCAAACTGCGCAGGATCCAAGCACACCAGTGGATTAATCCACACACTTCTACTAGACCATGCATCCAAATGGGCTGAATTTCTGTGGGTGGGTCCAAATTTTAAAAGGATACATTATATCTCAAGAAAGACAATATAGATTTGGCTTCTATGCGGACCATCCGAACTGATCTGTACAATAAACTGAATATGAACAAAGTCAAATGTGGCGTTCTGTAATATGTCAATATTTCATGATTTCATTGTCCAAATGATGAAAAACTTTTGGTGGAGATATTAAAGAAGTGGGGACACAACTTTCTAGTTTTTTAAAATGGATAATAGACTATCTAGTATCTGAAAACCATCCTCTAAGTTGTTTATCAAAATTTGGGTGCCCAAAACCACTTCGCATTTTGACTATAAAAAGGCACCTAGGGAACCCCATATGATAGTTTGAACCAGAAGTTAAGCTCTAAAATTTTGGAGTACTGGAGGAGTATCCCCCTCATCCTTGAAATTCTGGAGGCCCCTATCCTCATAGGGGGATCAATAATGAAGAAGGAGTTCCACTCGAGCTTCCTCCTCCTCCTGATGTCGAGCTAAACGGTGGGTGGTCATTGCGTGGGAGCTACAAACTTGAAGAGGGAGTTTTGGAACCTTATATTCTACTGGTTTTGTGTAATTTTTATGTGAATTATTTCACTTATGTTTAATATTACTATTCTTCTTCTTTGAATGCATAGATTTGGTTTAATTAAGTGAAACATTTCTCATTTCAATACCAATTAGGTTGAGATTCATTTGGGAATATTGGGTTGTCACAATTGGACAACACAAGCATCCTATTTCTCTCACACATACATGAGATTTCATTATGATTTGGTAGACCTCCCTCTATGCTTGTGGTCCAAACCTTGACAACATTATTTTTGTGTCAAGGGGTGGTTCTTTGTGCATCATTTTAAGAGGAAAGAGGGGAACCAAGATCTTGGTTAACCCCCAACCAAAGGACTACACTAAATCCTAATAATCAATTTAGAATGAGGAACTCTTCAAGTGATTTAGTAACTTATCCATGATCAATTATTTATCTCCTATTTATCAAAATCAACTTTTTCTTTTAACTTTACAACTCATTACATTATGTTACTTTCAAAATATTCTTTACAAAATCATCCCCTCTTTTGTTCTTCTTATTAAAATTACACACTCCAAACCTATCAAAACTACTTGAGAGATGACCTATGGTATTCCCTATACTAAAACATATTCTTTAAATAACTATAAATTTGGAGTGTTAGGACAACGCGATCAAATTTTGGCATCATTGTCGGGGACCGCATTGGTTTTTAATGAGTGTTTTTTATAAGATTTTGGTAAATTTTGTGAAAAGTTATTTGTTTTATCTTATAAATTTACCTATATTTTTTTTGTTATGATTTATTTATTGTGTAGGTTTTTTTCATGATGAATTCTAATCTGGTATATTTACCACCTTTTGAACCCAAACTAGAGTGGATCCTATGTCAGCAACCCCGAGATGAACAAGAGAACCCTTTGATGGAGGACACACCAGATAAAAACACTCTTCTTGATCCTTCATCTTCTTCTTCTAGAAGAAACATAAAAAATGAAATAAAATTGCATAAAATCAATGAAAATAACCATAAATTAAAATAACTAACCTCACCTGATGTTGATGTCCAACCCACATACATTCAAATGCAAGGTGAGGCACCCAATTTTGAACTAAAATCTGGCCAAATTCATTTATTTCCAAGATTCCATGGACATGCTGGAGAAGATCCACACAAGAATTTAAAATAATGTCATATTGTGTGTTCAACATTAAAACTTGATAATGTGGATTGAGAATAAGTAAATCTTATATCATTCCCATTTTCTTTAGAAGATACAACAAAATAGTGGTTATATTATGTTAATTCCCCAATAAGTGGATGGGCGGACATGAAACACCTTTTTCATGAAAAATATTTCCCAGCCTCTCAAACCACAACAATAAAGAAGAAAATATGTTTTATAAGACAATCTCAAGGGGAAACACTTCATGAATATTGGGAATGATTTAAAATATTATGTTCAAGTTTTCCACACCATCAAATAATTGACCAACTTTTAATACAATATTTTTATGAAGTTTTAATCCCTATTGGTAGAAACATGATTGATACTGCTATAGGTGGTTCACTAGTAGATATGACCCCAATTGCTGCAAGAAACTTAATTGAAAACATGGCTAAAAACACTATACAATTTGGTTCAAGGTCCAATGTACCCATTCAAGGTGTCCATGAGATGCAAAGTACTAAATTCGAGAAGAAGGTGGACACAAAGTTTGATGAGGTAAGTACCCTTTTACGAAAACTCGCTCTCTCCTAAGGGAAATATCAATCTCATACTCCCATACATTGTGGAATATTCTCTTCTGAAACCCATTATTCTGACCAATTCCCCCAATTGAGTGAAAATTCTGAGAGTTGTGACACAATCTTCCTAGGACACCCCTATATCCAACCATTTAGGAAAGAACCATACTATCCATCCAACTATGGGTGGAATGAAAACCAAGCTTATAGGAAAGGGGGTATTCAAACCAGCCTCATAAACCATGGAACCAATAAGGATAGAGTAATCATCTACCACCACCACCCAAAAATCCACCACCGCCCCAAAGGCCTTTCCCAAAACCCCCTTCAAAACTTGAGCCTAGTTTAGAATATATTATGAAACAAATGGCTTCCAATAGTCTTCAATTCTATAAAACCATCCAAGCAGCCATACAAGACCTCAAATCCCAATTTTGAAAACTAGCTAACTCGGTGGTGGAAATTCAAAGTCACGGGTCGAGTAAACTACCTTCTCAACCAGTATTTAACCCTAGGGATAAGGTAAATGTTAGTTCCATCACCCATAGGAGTGTAAAAAAACTTAAATAACATATGAATCCTCCATTAGAGTCATCCCCTAATGAGGAAAACACCATCCCAACCACTGCTAAAAATAGTCCAAGAGAATAAAATCCTTCAATTGAGAGAAGTCCTTCCAAAGGAAATAGTGTGTATGTCAATGCATCTCATATTCCAACCATTCCTATTCCATTTCCCCAAACGTACACCTAGCCAAGAAAACCAAAGAAAATTCAACTTGATAAGAAAATATTAGAAAATTTTAAAAAAGTACAGGTTAACATTCCTTTGATTGATGTCACCAAGAAAATTACAAGATACACCATGTTTCTAAAGAAGGTGTTTACATACCGAAGGAGAATTCATGGAGATGAAAAGGTGAGATTGGGGAGTAACATATCATCATTGATAGAGAAATCACTTCCCACCAAGTGTAATGATCCTGGGATATTCTCTATTCCATGAACTATAGGGGAGTATTAATTTTCCAATGCCATGATTGATTTAGGTGCTTCTATAAATATGATTCCTCACTCCATTTACTCCACATTGCAGGTCATGAAACTGAATCCCACTAGAATTGTTGTTCAACTTTCCAACTGGAGTACCGAACAACCTTCGGGTGTGTTTGAGGATGTTCTTGTGAGGGTGAAAATTTTAATCTTTCCTACTGCTTTTTATGTTCTAAAAATGGATGGTGATAGGATGAATGGACATGCCCCAATTATATCGGGGATACCCTTCTTGAGAACCTCCATAACCATAATTAATGTTCATAAAGGTACATTATCTATGGAATTTGGAGGTGACATAGTCCATTTCAATATCCTTGATGCCATGAAGCACCCCTCAGAAGAACATTCCTCTCTCTATATTAATTCTATAGATGTACTCCATTACCTAGAAAAAACTTCATTTCATTCTGTTGTTCCCCTTTCTGAGTTTTCTTAATTTATATAAATTATAGGAAATGATTCATGTGTTGATTTTTGTAGTGGTCTAGAAAAGTGTCATGCATGTTTATTGATTGATGATTTCTTGAACACTGAGGATCCAATGACCATCGATGATACTTCTAAGCTTGTAAAATCTAATTTCTCATTTGAGTATGATACCATTAAGGAGTTACGTGAGATAAGTGACCTATCAATTTCACACAAACTCCCATTAATAAAAATCCACCTAAATTGGAAGTGAAAAAACTGCCTCAAGATTTAAAATATTCATATCATGAGAATAGAAACAATATTCTCGTCATCATTGCAAGTTCACTCCCCCCTAAGCATGAATTTTTACTGCATGAACTTTTGAGATATTATAAATAATCTTTGAGATGGACACTTGATGAAATTCCTGGTATTATCCCATAAATTTGTACACATCATATTTTATTAAACGGTGAGGCTAGAGAAGTGAGGCAGGCACAACGTCGACTGAACCCAAAACTCTTAAAAGTTGTGAAAAAAGGTAATAAAATTATTGGCTGCTGGAATCATTTACCCCATCTCTGATAGCCAATGGGTTAGTCCTGTTCAAGTAGTTCCAAAAACAAATGGCCTTATAGTAATCAAAAATAAAAACAATGAATTTGTTCCAACTCGTGTGTAGAATAGTTGGCGTGTCTATATAGACTATATCCAACTAAACCAACATGAAAGGAAGGAACATTTCCTTTTTCCATTCATTGACCAAATGCTAGAGAAGCTAGCAGGTAAGTACCACTACTATTTTCTTGATGGGAATTCTGGATAATTTCATATCTATATTTCCCCTGAGGACCAGGAAAATATGACCTTTACTTGCCCCTTTGGCACATTTTCATATAGGAGGATGCCATTTGGTCTGTGCAATGCTCCGGGTACTTTCTAATGATGCATGGTTAGTATTTTTCTGATTACCTAGAGAATTGAATGGAAGTATTCATGGATGATTTCAATATTTATGGATCTTCTTTTGATGAATGTTTGAGCAATCTTGCTTCAGTCCAACATCACTGTATTGACAAGAATCTCGTATTAAATTATGAGAAATTCCATTTCATGGTGCGTCAAGGTATAGTTTTGGGACATGTCATTTCTGGGTATGGCATCCAAGTAGATAAATCCAATGTGGATGTCATTTATTCCCTACCATTCCCAAAAAATGTACAAGATGTGCGGTATTTCCTTGGTCATGCTAGATTTTATCATTGTTTCATTTGTGACTTTAGTAAAATTGAACTCCCCCTCTCCCGATTAATCCAAAAAGAAAAAGAAGTTGTTTTTTATAATGAATGTGAGGAAGCTTTTAATAAGTTAAAATGGAGTCTCACATCTCCCCTGGTAATCCAACCACCATAGTGGGATTTACCATTTGAGCTCATGTGTGACACCTCTAACTATGCAGTTGGGGTAGTATTACCAAAAAGGTTTGATAGTGCTCCACGTGTCATTTCCTATGCTACACATACACTAGACCCTACCCAAGAAAACTACACCACAACTGAAAAATAATTCCTTGCAATTGTGTTTGCCTTGGAAAAATTTAAGTCACATCTTTTAGGGTCTAAAGTCATTGTATTCACAAACTATGTATCCCTCAGGTATCTCCTTAAGAAACTTGAAGCCAAACCACATCTCATTCGCTGGATTCTCCTCTTTTAGGAATTCAATTTAGAAATTAGAGATAAAAAAGGAGCATAGAATGTGGTGGTTGACCATATTAGTAGAATTCCCCCATCCTTGTACATTGATTCATCCCCCTGTATTCCAATAAATTACATGTTTCTTGATGATCAACTGTACCGAGTGCAAGATTATATTTCTTGGTATGATGAAATAGTTAATTATTTGGTAGTATCTTGCATTCCTACTGATTTCAACAAAAACCAGGCCGACCTTCTAAAAAAAGAGTCATGTTGGTACATTTGGGATGACCCCTACCTTTAGTGCTCCTATAGTGGTTAAATCCTTAGGAGTTGTGTTCCCGATAGCGAGTTTCAGTTCGTCTTTAGTTTTTACCACACTTTTGATTGTGAGGGCCACTATGGTCCCCAACAAACTGCTCGCAAGGTCCTCGATTCTGGTCTCTTTTGGCCCACATTGTTTCGGGAATCCCATGACTTTTGTAAATCTGGTCCTTGATATCAAAGAATGGGGAATGTATCTAAAATAAACGAGATACCAAAAAAACCCTCACTCTTACATAACATTTTCGATGTTTGGGGCATTGATTTTATGGGAACATTCCCCAATTCATTTGGTAACCTATACATTCTATTGGTAGTCGATTAGGTTTCAAAATGGGTAGAGGCACGAGCTACAAGGACTAATGATTCTAAGGCAGTTATAGAATTTTTCAGAACTAAAATCTTCTTTATGTTTGGATTACCTAGGTTCATCATCAGTGACCAGGGTTCTCATTTCTGCAACCAAACAATGAAATCTCTTTTGCATTGGTATGTGGTCAGACATAGAGTGTCTACAACATATCACGCATAGACCAATGGTCAAGCTGAGGTGTCAAATAGGGAGGTAAAATAGATTCTTGAGAAAATGGTTCAACACAATAGAAAATATTGGAGTCTTAGACTCAATTATTTATTATGGGCTTACCGTAAAAATTTTAAAACCCCCCTTCATATGTCACCATATCAGCTAGTGTTTGGAATGAGTTTTCACCTCCCTGTTGAGATTGAGCATCGGGCCTACTGATCCATCAAAAAATACAATTCTAATATTTCTGGTACGGGTTCCCAAATGAAGTTACAGATTCATGAACTGGAGAAAATGAGAAGAGATACATATGAGAACTCTAGGATTTATAAAGAGAGAACCAAGGCTGCCATGACCATCTCATCCTTCATCATCAATTCCACATTGGGAAGAAGGTCCTCCTCTACAATGAAAGGTTTAAGTTGCATCCAGGTAATATTTTTCCCATTGTTTTGGACCATACACTATTACTAACATCTCTCTTTTCAGTGTTTTCCAGGTTCAAAATAAAGAAACCAAGCAAACCTTCACTCTCAATGGGCAGCGGCTAATGAACATCCATGAATCCATTTTGGAGTCCCCGATGGAGGAACTCTATGTTCAAGAAGAAATATTTGAATGAAACTCAACAGCTTTTATCCTTTCCTCCCACATTCTCTTCTATTACAATGAAAAAACTGCACACTTTAGGTGTGGGGGGGGGGATGGGTACATTCCTATGTTAGTTAGGATTTTTCATCATGTTTCTTCTTTCTTATCTTTTTCGCCTTCTTTATAGTATTTTCACTTTTCCCCATCTTGTTTAGTTCGTTATATTTTTTATCTTTTTTCTTCTTTCTTCTCTTTTTCACCTTCTTTATGGTATTTTTACTTCCCCCCTTCTGGTCACATAATCATGGAACTTACTGAAAATGCATGTTGAAATTTTTTATTCTATATTGATTTAACATTTGATGAAAACATGATGCTATTATGGAATGAATGTTTGTATTAATTTAACATTAGGAAGTGATTTTTAGTGATTTATTTTTCTATCATTGATATAAATAGTTGTATCTTTGTGAAACCTCTAAGATGATTGATTCCCCTTGTGTGAGTAGTTTTTTGGGAAAACTATGTCACTAGTATCTCCACACATTTTTTCACCAAACCACAAAGTGTTAATATTTATTACTTAATATAAGTTAAATATATGTTACGTTAATATTTTTCATGTTAAATTGATATTTCCATACATTGATTTATTTTCCAATCTATTTCATTACTATACCAGATTGACCTATGCGTTTGTACCTGATATCCAACTATTGTATGCCCTAAAAAATCAAAAAAGAGATCAAAATCAAAACCAAATTTGGTTGTGTATTGGACAGGTCAAAAACCACTCTTCCTCAACCTTTGACCTTGTTATAACTATTACAATTAGTATCGTAAGGAGATCAAAAAAGGGTTGAGAGATGAGTATGAGATTTGTTCCTAATGTAGCTTCTGAAATAAAAATAAAAATAAAAAATGAGGGGAGTGATGAAATGTAAAACATATGGGAATATCTAGGTCAAGAACATATGGTTTGACTTTTGGGAATGCTTAAGTGAGTGGGTCTTGAAATATTATTTGCAAAGAATGTAGGGAAGGTTCGGTGGACAAAATATTTTAAGCTGAAAAATGTTAAAATAACCAATATTTATTCGATAGAAAGTAGAAAGAATAGCATGGAATGGTTTTTACACACACACACATATAAAGAGTTAGTTGCATGGTTGAATTCTGAATTCCTTGCTCAATTTGGTATCATGAATCTCTTTGAATTTCACTGTGATATGATTTATGAGACATCTTTATCCATTTTCACTAGAAATAACTCCTTGGTGTAGTTTGTGCATTGATCACATTACTTTAATGAATTAAAATTTCCCCAGATGTTAAATCTTTGAGATGTTGGTAATATATACATGCATAATTTCTGAAAATGTAAATTTTCCCAAGAGTGCAAATTTTTAGGTGTGGGGGTGTGATCGTACCATGATTCACTGTATTATTTTCACCCTTACACAAATGTATTAAACTAAATTTTTATTATAAATTACAAATATAATAACAAAATGAACTTCATGTTTGATTCAGTTATTTTATGTTCATCAATGTTAAAAAGGGAGATGTTAATTGTTTTGATAATATCATTGAAGGTGAAGGTGATTTGGAGGACCCATGATGAAGTGCAAAAAATATGGGCCAAACTCCGCAGGATCCAAGCACTCCAGTGGATTAATCTGCACAATGCTACTAGACCGTGCTTCTAAATGGGATGAAATTTTTTTGGATGGTCCAAATTTAAAAGTATACATTTCATGTCAAAGAACCCAATCCTGGTTAGGCTTTTATAGGCCCATCCAAACTGATCTGTCCAAGCCACCGAATATACACAAAGTCAAAAGTGGATTTCTGTAATTTATAAATATCTCAAGCTATTATTGTCTAAATGATGTCAAACTTTTGGTGGTGATAGTCAAGATGTGGGGATAAAAATTTACATTTTTTTCAAAAGGGATATTAGACTATCTAGTATCAAACAACTATCCTTCAATTTTTTTATAAAAATCTAGGTGCCAAAAACCATTTCCCATTTTGGCTATAAAAAGGAACCTTGGGAACCCCATTTGGTAGTTCTAACCAGAAGTGAAGCTCTATCATTTTGGAGTCATGGAGGAGTCTCCCCCTCATCCTTGAAGTTCTGGAGGCCCCTATCCTCATAGGGGGGGGGGTCAGTAATAAAGAATGATTTCCACCCGAGCTTCCTCCTCCTCCCAATGCCGAGCTAAATGGTGGGTGATCAATATGAGGAAGCTACACACTTGAAGAGGGAGTTCTGACACATTATATTTTACTGGTTTTATGTAATTTATGTATGAATTATTTCACTTATGTTTAATCTTCCTATTATTTTTAGTTGAATGCATTTATTTGGTTTAATTAAGTCAAAAATTTCTCATTTCAATACCGATTGGGTTGAGATTGAAGTGGGAATCCTGGGTTATCCCTATTTGACAACACAAGAATCCTCTTTCTCTCAAACATAAATGATATTTCAGTATGCTTTGGTAGAACTCACTCTATTCTTATGGTCCAAACCTTTACAACAGGATTTTTGTGTCAAGGGGTGGTTCTTTATGCATCATTTTAAGAGGAAAGAGGGGAACCAAGATCATGGTTAACCCTCAACCAAAGGATTATACTAAAACCTAATAATAAATTAATAATGAAGAACTCTTCAAGTGATTTATTAACTTAGCAATGATCACTTATTTATCTCATATTTTTCAAAATCAACTTCGTCTTTCAACATTACAACTCTTTACGTTAAGTTACTTTCTTAAAATTGTTTACAAAATCACCTCCCTCTTTTGTTCTTATTATTAAAAATACACACTCAAAACCTATCAAAGATCCTTGAGAGATGACCTAGGGTCTTCCCTATACTATAAAATATTATTTAAATAACTATTAATTTGACGTTTCATGATAAAGTGGTCATATTTTGGCATCGTTTCTGGGGAGCACTTTGGTTTTTAGTGCGTGTTTTTTTATAAGTTTTTTGTAAATTTTGTGAATATTTATTTGTTTTATACTATACCTTTACCAATATTTTTGTGTTCTGATATATTTTTTCTATAGGTTTTATTCATTATGCGTTCTAATCTAGGAGATTTACAACCTTTTGAATCTGAACCGGAGAGGATCTTACATCAGTGACCCCGAGACGCACAGGAGAACCCTTTGAAGGAGGATACACCAGACAATAACACTCTTCTTAATACTTCATATTCTTCTTCTGGGACTAACATCAAAACTAAAATAAACTACAATAAAATGGATGAAAATACCCAGAAATTAAAATAACTAACCTCACTTTATGTTGATATCCAACCCACATACATTCAAATGCAAGGTGAGGCACCCAATTTTGAACTAAAATCCGATCTAATTAATTTATAACCGAGATTCCATGGGCTAGCTGGAGAAGATCCACACAAGAATTTCAAATAATTTCATACTATTTTTTCAACATTAAAACCTACTAATGTGGATGAAGATCAAGTAAATCTTAGAGCATTCCCTTTTTCTGTCAAAGATACAACAAAATATTGGTTATATTATGTTAATTCCCTAATAAGAGGTTGGGCAGACATGAAACAACTTTTTTCATGAAAAATATTTCCCAACCTCTCGAACTGCAACAATAAGTAAGGAAATATGTGGTATAAGACAATTTCAAGGGAAAAAACTTCATGAATATTGGGAAATATTTAAAAGATTGTGCTCAAGTTTTCCACACTGACAAACAAGTGATCGAATTTTAATACAATATTTTTATAAAGTTTTAATCCATATTTATAGAAACATGATTGATTCTGTTGTAGGTAGTGCATTGGTAGATAAGACCCCAATTTCTACAAGGAACATAATTGGGAACATAACGCAAAACACTCAACAATTTGGTTTATGGTCTAATGTACCTATTCGAGGTGTCCATGAGGTGAAAAGTACTGAATTAAAGAAGAAGGTGGGAACAAAGTTTGAAGAGGTAAGTAACCTTTTATGATAACTCGCTCTCTCCCAAGGGAAATCTCAATCTCCTCCTCCCATCCATTGTGGAATCTTCTCTTCTGACACCCATTATTCTGACCAATTCCCCCAATTGAGAGAAACTTCTAAGAGTTGTGAGGAAATCTTCCCAGGACGCCCCTATAACCAACCCTTTAGGCAAGAACCATACTATCCATATAACTATAGGAGGAAAGAAAAACAATCTTATAGGAAAGGGGGTATTAAAACCAGCCTCATCAACCATGGAACCAACAAGGGAAGAGTAGTCATTTACCACCACCACCCAAAAATCCTCAACCACCCCAAAGGCCTTTTCCAAAACCCACCATAAAACCTGATCCTAGCCTAGAAGGTATGATGAAACAAATGGCTTCCAACAAACATAAATTCTAGGAAACCATCGAGGCATCCATACAAGACCTCAAAACCCAATTAGGCAAACTAGAAAACTTGGTGGGGGAAATTCAAAGTCATGGGTCGGGTAAACTATCTTCTAAACCAGTAGTTAAACATAGGGTTAAGAGAAATGTTAGTTCTATAACCATTATGAGTGGAAAAAAAATTAAAAACCAAATGTATACTCTGTTAGATTCATCCCCTCTTGAGGAAACCATCATCCCAACCACTTCTAAAAATGGTCCAATAGAAGAAAATCCTTGTCCTGAGAGAATTCCTTCCAAAGGAAAGAATGTGTATGTCGGTGAGTCTCATATCCCAACCATTCCTCTTCCATTTCCCCAAAGTTACACCCAACCAAGAAAACAAAAGGAAATTGAACTTGATAAGAAAATATTGGAAACTTTAAAAAAAGTTCAGGTTAACATTTCTTTGATTGATGTCATGAATCAAATTCCAAGATACTCCAAGTTTCTGAAAGAGATGTGTAAAAACCAAAGGAAACATCGTGGAGATGAAAAGGTGAGCTTGGGGACGGATGTATCAGCATTGAAAGGGCCATCACTTAACACCAAGTGTAATGATCCTGAGATATTATCGATTCCGTCCACCATAGGGGAGTATTAATTTTCCAATGCCACGATTGATTTAGTTTTTTCTATAAATGTGATGCCTCAGTCCATTTACTCTACTTTTCAGGTCAGGGAACTAAATCCCACATGAATTGTTGTTCAACTGGCCAACCGAAGTACCGCACACCCTTCTGGTGTGTTAGAGGATGTTCTTGTGAGTTTGTAAAAATTAATTTTTCCTACTTATTTTTATGTGCTAAAAACAGAAGATGATGGGATGAATGGACATGCGCTAATTATATTGTGGAGACCCTACTTGAAAACCACCAAAACCATAATTAATGTCCATAATGGTACATTATTTATGGAATTTGGTGGTGACATAGTCCATTTGAATATCGTTGATGCCATGAAGCACCACTCAGAAGAACATTACTCTCTCTATTAACTCTATAGATGTACTCCCTTCCCTTGAAAAGAATTTATTTCATTCCCTTGATCCCATTTCTTAGTTATCTTAATTGATAGAAATTATAAGAAATGATTCATTAATTGAATGTTGTAGTGGTCTATAAAAGTGTCTTTCATGTTTATTGATTGATGATTTCTTGAAAACTAAGGATCCAATGAAAATTAATGATTCTACTAAGATTGTAAAAGTACATTCCTCATATGAGGATAATACCCTTGAGAAGTTAGATGAGATCAGTGACCTCTCACTTTCACACACACTCCCATAAATCCAAAATACACTTAAATTAGAACTCAAACAATTTCCCCAAGATTTAAAATATTCATATCTTGAGAATGGAAAGAAGTTTCCTGTAATAATTGCTAGTTTACTTCCTCTTGAGAATGAATTGAGACTGCTTGAACTTTTGAGAGATTATAAATAAGATTTGGGATGGACACTTGATGAAATTCCTGGTATTAGACAATCAATTTATACACATAATATTTTATTAAATGATGAGGTTAAACCTTTGAGGCAGGCACAATGTCGACTAAACCAAAACCTCTTATAAGTTGTGAAAAGGGAGGTAACAGAATTATTGGCTACTAGAATCATTTACCCCGTCTTTGATAGCCAATGGGCCAGTCCCATTCAAGTAGTTCCTAAAAAAACTGGTCTTACAATAATCAAAAATGAAAATAATGAATTGGTTCCAACTTGTGTGAAGAATAGTTGGCGTGTTTGTATTGACTATCACCGACTAAACCAATACACTAAGAATGACCATTTACCTTTTCCATTCATTGACCAAATTCTAGAGAGGCTAGTGGGTATGTCCCACTACTATTTCTTTGATGGGAATTCTGGATACTTTCATAACCATATTTCCCTCGAGGACCTAGAAAAGACAACCTTCACTTGCTCCTTTGGCACATTTTCATATAAAAGGATGCCATCTGATCTATGAAATGCTCCAAGTACTTTCCAATGATGCATGGTTAGTATTTTTTCAGATTACCTATATAATTGAATGGAAGTATTCATGGATGATTTCACTATTTGTGGATCTTATTTTGATGAATGTTTGAGTAGTCTTTCTTCAGACCTACGTTGATATATTGAAAAAAATATCGTATTAAATTATGATAAATTCCATGTCATGGTGTGATAAGATATAGTTTTGGTACATGTCATTTCTGGGGATGGAATCAAAGTAGATAAATCAAAAGTGTATGCCATTTCTTCCTTACCATTCCCAAAAAATGTATAGGATGTGGGGTATTTCTTAGGTCATGCTGGATTTTACCATCGTTTCATTTGTGACTTCAGTAAAATTGCAGTCCCCCTCTCCCGATTACTCCAAAAAGAAAAAGAATTTGTTTTTGATAAAGAATGTGAGGAGGATTTTAATAAGTTAAAATTGAGTCTCACATCACCCCCAATAATCCAATCAGCACGATGGGATTTACTATTTGAGCTCACGTGTGATGCCTCTAACTATGAAGTTGGGGAAGTCTTACCAGAAAGGGTCGATTGAGCTCCATATGTCATTGCTTATGCCTCACGTACACTGGACCCTGCCCAAGAAAAATACACCAAAACTGAAAAATAATTCATTTCTATTATGTTTTCCTTAGAATACTTTAGGTCATATCTTTTAGGGTCTAAAGTCATTGTATTCTCAGACCACGCAGCCCTTCGATATCTCCTTAAGAAACCAGAAGACAAACCACTTCTCATTTGATGGATGCTCATCCTTCAGGAATTCAATTTAGAAATTAGAGATAAAAAAGGAGTAGAGAATTTGGGGGATGACCATATCAGTAGGATTCCTCCATGCTTGGACACTGACTCATCCACCAATATTCCCATAAATGACATGTTTCTTGATGATAAACTATACCAAGTGAAAGATGTTGTTCCTTGGTATGTTGAAATTTTAAATTATTTGGTAGCATCTTGTAGTCATAATGATTTCAACAAAAACCAGGCCATCTGTCTAAAACATGAGTCCTATTGGTACATTTGGGATTACCCCTACCTTTGGCACACTTGTAGTGATCAAGTACTCATGTGTTGTATTCTTGATAATGAGTTCCAGTCCCTCCTGAGGTTCTTCCACACTCTTGCTTGTAGAGTCCACTTTTTTCCCCAATGAACTGCTCACAAGTTCCTCAATTCTAGTATCTTTTGGACCATATTATTTTGGGATTCCCATTACTTCTATAAATATTGTTCTCTCTCTCAAGGAATGGGGAATGTATCTAAAATAAATGATATGCCACAAAAACCCTTTCTCTTCCATGGAATTTTCAATGTTTGGGGCATTGAATTTATGGGACCATTTCCCAATTCATTTGGTAACTAGTACATTATATTGGTAGTGGATTATGTTTCAAAATGGGTAGAGGCATGAGCTACAAGGAATGATGATTCTAAGGTAGTTGTAGAATTTTTAGAACTGAAATCTTCTATTGGTTTGGATTACCTAGGTTCATCATTAGTGACCAGGGTTATCATTTCTACAACCGAACAATGAAATTTCTTTTGCATCGATATGGGGTCGGGCATATAGTGTCTAATGCATATCACCCACAGACCAATGGTCAAGATGAGGTGCTAAATAGGTAGGTAAAATAGATTCTTGAAAAAATGGTTCAACTGAATAGATAATATTTGAGTCCTAAACTTAATGATTAATTATGGGCTTACCGTACTGATTTCAAAACCCCCATTGGCATGTCACCATATCAGGTAGTGTTTGGAATGATTTTTTACCTCGCTGTTAATATCGATCACTAGGCCTATTGGGCCATCAAACAATTCAATTTTAGTCTTTTTGGTGTGGGTGCCCAAATGAAGTTGCAGATTCACGAGTTGGAGGAAATGAGAAGAGATTTATATGTGAACTAAAGTATTTATAAGGAGTGAACCAAGGATTCCCATGACTGTCTAATCCTTCATCATCAATTCCACATTGGGAAGATGGTCTTCCTATACAATTCAAGGATGAAGTTTCATCCAAGTAAGCTTTTTTCCCATTGGTTTGGACCATACACAGTTACTAAAGTCTCTCTATTCAGTGTTTTCTAGGATTAAAATGAATAAACCAAGAAAACCTTCACTGTTAATGGGCAACAACTAAAGAACTTCCATGAATCCATTTTGGAGTCCCCGATGGGGGAACTCCATGTTCAATAAGAAATATATGAATGACACTAACCAGGTTTTATCCTTCCCACATTCTCTTCTATTACATTGAGTAGACTTCAAACTTTAGGTGGGGGGGGGGGTATGGGTACATTCTTGGGGTTTTTAGGATTTTTTTATCATATTTCTTCTTTATTCTCTTTTTCGACTTCTTTATGGTATTTTCACTTTTCCCTGTCTTGTTTAGTTCATTAAATTTTTCATCATCTTTCTTCATTCTTCTCTTTTTGCCTTCTTATGGTATTTGTACTTCCCCCCTTCTGGTCACAAAATCATGGAACTTACTAAAAATTCATGTGGAATTTTTTTATTCCATGTTGATTTAAAATTTGATAAAAAACTGACACTATTATGGAATGAATGTTTGTATGAATTTAACATCAATAATTGATTTTTAGTGAAATGGGTTTTTGTCAATGATATAAATAGTTGTATCTCTGTGAAACCTCTGAGATGATTGATGCCCCTTGTGTGAGTATTTTTTGGGAAAACTATGTCACTAGTATCTCCACACATTTTTGCACCAAACCAAAAAAGTGTGAATATTTATTACTTGATAGAAGGTAAATATATGTTAGTTTAATAGTTTTCATCATAAATTGATATTTCCATATGTTCATTCCTTATCTGATCTGTTTCATTACTGTACTAGATTGACCTATGTGCGTGTACCTGATATCTAACTATTGTATGCCCTAAAAAAATAAAAAAGGGATCAAAATAAAAAAAGGGGGTTGTGTCTTGGTCAGGTCAAAAAACCACTCCTCTTCAACCTTTTATCTTGTTATAACTATTACAATTAGTGTCGTGAGGAGATAAAACAAGGGTTGAGAGATGAGTGTGGGATTTGTTCCAAATGAAACTTCTGAAAAAAAAATTTAGGGGAGTGATGAAATGTGTAACATATAGGGATATCTAGGTTGGGAGCTTATGGTTTGACTTCTGGGAATGCCTAAGTGAGTGGATCTAGAAATATAATTACAAAGGATGTAGGGCAGGTTCGGTGGAAAAAATCTTCTAAGCTGAAAAATGTTAAAATAACCTATATTTATTGGATAGAAAGTGGAAATAATAGCATGAAATAGTTTTCACACACACACATAGAGAGTTAGTGGAATGGTTGAATTCTGAATTCCTTTCTCAATTTGCTATCATGAATCTCTTTGAATTTAATTATGATATAATTTATGAGACATATTAGTCCATTTTCACTAGGAAGAATTCCTTGGTGTGGTTTGTGCATTGATCACATTATATTAAAGAATTAAAATTTCCTCAGATGTTAAATAATCATGATGTTGGTAATATATACATACATAATTTCTGAAAATGTAACTTTTCCCAGGAGTGAAAATGTTTAGGTTTGGGGGTGTGATCATACAACGATTCACTGTATTATTTTCACCCTTACACCATTGTATTAAAATGAATTTATATTGTAAATTCCAAATATAATAACAAAATTCACTTCATGTTTGATTCTGTTATTTTATGTTTATCACTGTTAAAAAGGTAAATGTTACTTGTTTGGATAATATCATTGATGTTGGAGGTTATTTGAAGGACCCATGATGAATTCCAAGAAATATGGGCTAAACTACGTAGGATCCAAGAACACCAGTGGATGAATCTGCACACTGTTACTATACCGTGCATCAAAATGGGATAAAAGTTTGTGGGATAGTCCAAATTTAAAAGGCTAAATTTCATATCAAGGAAACCAATCCCGATTCAGATTATATGGGGGCCATCTGAAATGATCTGTCCAAGAAACCGAATATGAACAAAGTAAAAATTGGCATTCTGTAATATGTCAATACATCGAGCTGTTATTTTAAAAATGATTCTAAACTTTCTGTGGTGATATTAAAGACATGGGGATAGAATTTTTTAATTTGGTAAAAATTGATATTAGACTTTCTAGTATCCGAAAACCATCCTCCAAGTGGTTTATCAAAATCTGGGTTCCCAAAACTACTTCCCATTTTGGCTATAAAAAAGGCACCTTGGGCACCTCATTTGGTAGTTTGAACCATAAGTGAAGCTCTACCATTTTGGAGTCTTAGTTGATTCTCCCCCTCATCCTTAAAGTTCTGGAGGCCCCTATCCTTATAGAGGGATTAATAATGAAGAAAGAGTTCCACCCGAGCTTCCTCCTCATCCTGATGTCGATCTAAATAGTGGGTGATCATTGCGAGGGAGATACACACTTGAAGAGGGAGTTTCATCACCTTATATTCTACTAGTTTTTTGTAGTTTGTGTTTGAATTATTTCAATTATGTTTAATCTTCCTATTATTCTTCTCTGAATTCATTGATTTGATTTAATTAAGTGAAACATTTCTCATTTCAATACCAGTTAGGTTGAGATTAAAGTGTGAATCTTGGGTTGTCCAGATTGGAAAACACAAGAATCCTCTGTCTCTCAAAAATTCAAGAGATTTCAGTATGATTTGGTATACCTCACTCTATGATTGTGGTCAAAACCTTGAAAACATGATTTTTGTGTCAAGGGGTGGTTCTTTATGCATCATTTTAATAGGAAAGAGGGGAACCAAGATCTTGGTTAATCCTCAAACAAAAAATTAAACTAAATCATAATAATCAATTAAGAATGATGAACTCTTCAAGTGCTTTAGAAACTCAGAAACGATCACTTATTTATCTCTTATTTTTTAAAATCCACTTTTTCTTTCAACTTTACAACTCTATAAGTTAATTTACTTTCTTAAATTTTTTTACAAAATCACCCCCTCTTTTGTTCTTCTTATTAATAATACATACTAAAAACCTATCAATGCTTCTTGATAGATGACCTAGGGTCTTCCCAATACTAAAAAATTTTCTTTAAATAACTATTAATTTGATTTTTCATGACAACGCTATCACCAACAAACACGAGTCCCTTGGGCTACCCACCAAGGGTGGAAAATACATAATTAAGAGCAGGTCATCACCCTAATTCCTGATGAGAATATACTTCATTGAAAAGAGGCGACATACCATGGGTAGACATAAAAATATGCCTCCCCTTCTAAATCCCACTTAAAAAATATGTCGGTGACCAATGAGAAAACACATATTCCCGCTCCATCTTATGAACCCAGCCATAGATATACAGTGGAACAATACAAGCTGGTGAAAATTTCATCCAATTCTCACAAGTCCTTCTGTATAGATGGGGAGGGAAATTATAGGCAGATGAAAATACCTACCAATGAGTAATAAGCCCACCATCCAAATAGGTTGTCACCTATCTACAAGCAGGTGCGAATTTCTTCTAATTCATATCAATCCTGCCATCTAAATAGGGTGGAAAACTATGGGTATTAATACAACACTTCCAATGAATATAAATCCCACCAATAAAAGATGATGGCAAGGAAATATAAGTAGAGTCAAATTCTTGTGGATGAAAACCAAGACCGTGAAAAAAAATAGTGGCAAATAGGAAGTCTCAAATTCCTGTTCATAAATATAAATCCCGCTGGTTAAAAATAGTGGAAACTGGAGAAATTAGTCGATATATCATGGCTATAATTGGGAGGTAGACTCATCCCTCTACCCTAACATAGGAGAACTAACTGTAACCAATGGAAACACATGGAGGACCAGAGAAGGCACAAACTCTTTCTCTGACATCAAAATGATAATTTATACCCATTACAACCAAATACATATCTCATAACGTCATGGAAATGATGGAGGATCAAATTTCAATTACAAAGTGTATCTTCCAAATCTGTAAAGACATCATTGTGTCGGCGGTAAATGTAAGGATTTGGGCCCATGATCACATCTCCCCAGGAGGGGTGATTCATACACTAAATAAGATGGTTACTTAGGAGTACACTTGCATCCCCAATCTAGTCCAAGAGGGTCGATGACAATATTATGTGATACAAGGACAACCAGATCATGAATAATCACCTGTTCCAACTGGGGGACATCGGTTCAACGCGGTGGACACTCCAGGGCAAACATATATCCCTGCCAAATTTCAAGATGTTCATCGGCATATCCCAGGGACATCATAGGAACCAACCAAATAGGGACCCATAGATTTATTCCATTATCAACAACAGGTGATCCCAGTTGCTTGCAAGAGAGCACCAAAAAATCAAAGGCGCCAATGGAAGCTAGAAAATGAAGAGCACACTCACGATTCAACTCTTCTAGAAGCTAGAGTTCTTGAAGCCAGAAGATATATATCAATGGTGGATCAATATCATGTTAATCCATTATCAAATTATGGACGATTCAGTAGTAGTTGTGAAGGTTCTCCCTGCAATATTTCCACCAGCCACTATGAAGGTCCTCCTCATAGCACCCATGGGGAATTAATATGTGGGCCAGAAATGATCAGTTATAGGAGCCTATCTCCTAATCTGTGTCAATGTATCCCTCCTCTTGACCAAAAGATCAAACAACAAGAATGTACTCCCCTTACCGTCATCTGATCTGATGGTCCTCCCCATGGTATACATTGTAGATATGTTTCTCCCTATAGTAAGATGTCAAGCTATCTGCATGCTCGCACGTCCTTAGGAACATGCGAAAAACTATGATTTATAACATACTTACTACTCAGAACAGTGGAAATATAGGGTTGAACCACAAAGAGGCCTAATGTTGTGCTTGATGATCTACTAAAATAAAAACAAAAACTCACAAAAAAACCAAAAAAATCTGTTGGTGGTGGTGAAGTGGAGTGAGTGAAAATTAGTGTGTAAGAAAGTTATGGTGAACTGGTGAGTGCAAGGGGGTATTACAAACAACTAGCAGACAATGTGTAGTGGGAACAACATTGAGTAGTCAATATGATAGAGAAAGGGAAATCAACTGGAAGGATTCAATATTTTTTTCTACTTATTTATGCAATTAAATCAAAGGATCTGGATCTGATTGAAAGTGGTTGGCTAGATTTTTCATCTGGTCAACATTTGACTAAATAAACTCTATAATTATCTCAACTGTATAAATAATTCGATCAATTAATGGTTAAAAATCCGAATTCACGGGGTTCAACTTGTCATTTGAACTTAGTGAATCTCCCTCTCTCTTGAGCTTGACTAACATTTTAGTTAAATCATCTTGTTAAAAATAGTTAGGAATTGATTCCAATCAAGACTAGTTTTCATTGCTACTTGAAATTTAAAATAAAATAACTATCTAGACGATGTGATAAAGCGAGAGAGTTATCCAGAAGAAAATGAATGTGTAAACAATAGATCAATAACTCTAGCTGGCCAGCCTATTCCCCCCAAAAATATTAGCCTAGCATCATGATCGACTTCAACAAATTAAAAGACATAAACATAAGGATGTTCATAATGAAGAAAAATTCACAAAATAGAGAAATGAGAAAAATATTTGTCTCCCTGTTTGAACTCCAGAAAACTCCAATTCTTACTACTCAATGGTGGAGGAGGTGTTGGAGTGCGCTTGATGTCACACCCAGAGAATTGAGATGTGGAATCGTGTTCTGCTGCTCCAATGAATGGAATCTTCTCCCTAGAAGTGGTGAAGACTCAAGGGATCTCCGAATGGCTATGGATGGATGTTGGAAGTGGAATAGTGAAGTCGAAGTGGAGAAGTTTCATCAAGTCCCCCAGAATGCCCATGTGAATCCTAGATGCTCTCTATGAATTTTGATGACCCAATAATCAAAGTCTCTGGAATCTCACCCGAAGTGTTCCCCGGACTCTACGTTGTGCTTTCACAGTTTTACTCCTTCCACACTGGTCACTGGAGTAGTTTTTCCTAACTGAATGAATGGGTCGCAAACACCGAGCCACAACCCTCCCCCTACATAGAATAACAAAAACGCACATGAATCAGAAAAAATGAAACTATTATATATATATACTATATATTAATATCACTATTTAAAATTAATGAAAATAATTATATTTATATGTGTATATATATTTAATACCTAATGTTATTATTACTAATATATGTTTTAATAACTATTATATTTATCTAATAACATATATTATTATGATATATAAGAAACTAATATTATACATATGTATAATATTATATACAATTATTAATATATGTATTATTGTTATTATATATTATATATTAAAATAAAAAAATAAAAAATAAGAAGAAGTGGGGGGGTCAGTTCAGCGCAGGGGTAGGAGGGGAAGGTGATGGGGTTCAGGGATTGTTCGAGGTAGGGAAAAAAAGGGGAAACGCAACTCAGGGAGGTTCTTCCAATGGTGGGGAGAGGGTAGGGATACATTGGAGGCTTCGTAGGAGGATACAGTGGCTAGCGATGATTGGTCGATGACGTAGGGGAGCAGAGGTGAGGTCGAATCTTGAAGGATTTCAGCAGTTGGCAGAGATTTGGGTTGAACGACAAGTAGAAGATCATGGAATGGTGAGGCTCAGCCGAGTTTGAGGGATAAGGTCCAGTGGTGAGAGGTTGAGAATTTATTGACGAGCGGATTTGGGAGTGGTGAAGATCAAGGAACCAACTCAGGTTCAACCACTTTAGATCTAGTTTGAGATTTTGGTAGTTTGTTCTAAAATTTCTTCAATCTGTACATTTGGGGATTTTCGGTTTTTGTTCTTTCACTACTGTGATTTTTTGTGGTTTTTGTGTGGTTGAGATTGAGGTAGAGTTGTGGTGGAACAGAGGAGACACCATTAAAATGATGGAACGATGGCTGTAATAGGGATGGTGGCACCATGAAGGAAATAGAGGGAGTGGTGTGGAACGGTGCCACCATGAGGTAGGGTAGCGGTGACTTGGGAAATTAGTGGTGACACTGGTGATGGAAGAGTGGCTGGAATGGGGGATGGTGGATATAGATCAGCAATAGTGAAATTAATTTTGGGTGAAGAATGGTAGCAGTGGGACTATTGAGGAAGAGGTGGCACCGGTTCTGTAATGAAATAGTGCAACAACGAGTTGTAAGATGAGATGGTGGGAAACGGTGGCACCGTGAAACCTGAAAAACATAAACCAAACAAATTATGTTAAATAAATCAATAATTTACTAATAATAATAATAAATTAATAAGTAAATCAATTAAATTTAAAAATAGAATTAAAAACTAAATAAAAATAAACCAATGTTAAATGATAAAATTATTTATGCATTATTTAAAATAATGAATTTATTATTATTAAGAATTATAAAAAAAATTAATTTTAAAACAACCTAATATAATTAAGGTAGCTGGATTAAATTAATCAACCAGTTAATTAACCAATTAATAAACTAAAGAACTCATTAAATTAAAGAATAAAATTATTAATTGAAAAAAATTAAAATGTTAAAACTAATTAAATTATTAAATGAATTCAAAACTAAAATGAGTTATTTATTTAAAATTTACCAATAAAGAATTAATTAATTAATTTAATGTATTAATAAAATAACAAGAATGAAAAATTATAATAGGTAAAAGAATAAAAAATAATATTCAAATTCATATGAAATGATTTAATTTAAGAATTATTTAAAATGAAAATAATGCACATTAAAACACATGATTTAAACAAAAAAAGATTTTTTTACACTATAAAAGGTGAAAAAACACAACAATTATCAATTATTTAATAAAAAACAACATTTTAAAATTTAATTCAATAAAAAATATAAATAGTGTGTGGAAAAAGAGTGAAAACACTGCCACATCAAACTCCCCCACACTTAAAACTTTGTTTGTCCTCAAACAAATACATTCCTTTGAATTTAAAATAGAAAGATGATTGTGAGTTTTAGTTCAAAAAGGGCATGATTAAACTTTAACAACAGAGGAACAAGATCAACCAATAGGTCAGGATTTTAAAAGGTGTTAAAAATAGTGTTCTTCTTAGCTTCAAAAACCCACTGGAAGTCAATAGTATCATAAATTCATACATTGTCAAGTATTTCATGCCTCTTATGTGTACTCATTAATCTTCCTACCTAAATTTCCACTTCAAGTTCCGATTCAAGGGGTATTGACATGTTAGACTAGTGGAACTAAAAACAAAACCAAAGGAACCTTCCATTCTTAGCTTCTATCAGGTTCCAAAAAATAAAGTTCATTAATTTCATCGCTTTATTGACTCAACTGAAATGAAAATTAACCAAGTCAATTGCTCCTTTATTCATCTAGGTTCAAAATTCCCCTCTACTTAATGAGTTCATTTTTCAAAAGGGTACATTATTTTAATTATACCCAGTCATATTCCATGTGCAGAGCACTATGCATAACACTTATTAAGATTGAAAATGGATTTATTTATTCCCAGAAATGCACCCAGTGCACCTTGTCTCATATACTCACTATGGGATCCTATTTTACCATTTTACTCTAGTTACAACAGACTTAATTAATAATCAATCGAGATGACTCCCTAAAGTGATTGAATATTATTATTTTTAGAAATTTGAGTCCCCTAGGTTTTAGTGAGAACTTCTAGTTACCATAAGTCATGATCCTTATTCTACAAAACTTGTCATGTCACACTCCCATCCTCAGTTCCTAAATAGACAGATCCATAGAGATAGTGAACAATTCCACTCAGCAATCACTCAAGATTAAAAGTTTCTGACTAAGTGCCACTCTTAACATCCAGCAAGAAGTTATCCACTAACAAGACATAATTGATGTACTAGTGATTCTCTAATGAACCTTATGCAAAGAAAGAATTTGAAATTTTTTGAATTGTTTTTGGGAATTTTGAAAAAATTTGACCATTTTTTGAAACAAACACAAACCATGGGTTCAAGAAGGGGGAATTTGAAATGCCACTAAAATGACCCTTCTCCCTGACATTTAAAACCCAACATTGTCCCCAATGTTTAATTCTAAGGTGGGAGACAATATAGCTCAATATTGGTTAAAAATTAAGAATTTAACAGAATTTTGAGGGGAATTAAGAAGGTTAAAAAAAGAAGTTTTCCACATAAAAAAAGAAAAAAAGAAGAAAAAACACATATATAAAGAGTGACTAAAATGATTTTTTATTTTTATTTTTTAGTTTGTTATTTTAGTCCATAGAATCATAATTAATTTTGATTTAATCAGCAGTAGAATGTGACGTATGAATACAATGCACATAAATGATTGAATCATAATGAGATACAGGGTTCAATCATGTTCCAAAATTAAGTTCACATAAAATGTTCAACTCACTAGATACTAGTAGCTAAACACCCATGCAAGAGAACTGATTCACTTTTCAAAGAAAAATTGGGGACTCCCCCACAATTAAAACACAACAGCAGATTTTTGAAGATTAAGATGAAAATTAAAACTAAGAAGAGTAGAATAACACTTCCCTAAATTATTGGAGTTTTGACACTGATCTCCATAGATAGATACTCTTCAACAGTACTGGGAGGTACTCCTCTTCACTAACCTACAAGTTCAAATAAGTAAAATAATATTGCATCATTTTAAGTTCAATAAAAGTAACCCAAGGGAGTGAGTAGAAATAAATGCTATCCATATGATGCAGTGGATTACTCCCTTGGGTTTCCTTTACCATGTTTCTGGTAGTAAAAACTCAATCTCAAATAGCAACAAATCATGAGGCACCATCCAACAGTCAAGAGGTTAAACTAGATAATAAGCTACAGGGGTTAACTTTATTGAAAAAATAAAAGGAAAAAAACTAATTTCCCATGGGTTAGTTTCCATACAACACAGAGTTTATAGTCCTCAATTAGAATTGAATCATATCATTCCTCAAACAATGATATGGAATCCAAGCCCATTGGATTCCCTTCAAAGAAGTGCTTTATTCTTTTACCATTGACCAAGAAAGTTCGATTCTCTTCTCAAACAAGCTCAAAAGTTCCATTAACCAAAAATATAACAATGGTAAAGGGTCCTGACCACATGGTCTTCAATTTTCCTAGAAACAGTTTCAATCTATAATTGAAGAACTGGACCCTCTCACCGACCTTGAAATTCGTGTTTTGAATGATTGATTCATGAAAATACATTGTTATTTCTTTGTAAATCATAGCATTCTCATAAGAATATCTTCTAATCTTCCTCAGCTCACTCAGGTCTAACAGTCTTCTCTCACCAGTAGACTTGAAATCAAAGTTAAGAACATTCACTGCCCAATAGGATTTCTGTTGTAACTCAACAGGCAGATGACATGTTTTCCCAAAGAGAATCATGTATGGTGAAAACCCTATAGGATTATTATAAGTGGTTCTATAAGCCCAGAGGGCCTCATCCAACTTCCTTGACCAGTCATTCCTAGAGATAGACATTATTTTCTCTAAAATATGTTTAAGATCCTTGTTTGAAACTTATGCATGCCCACTCGATTGTGGGTGGTAAGTGGTGCCTATCATATGTGAGAACCCATACTTATCCATCAATACTTTGAACTTATAATTCTTGAAGTGAGTCCTATTATCAGTGATGAATTCTTGAGGTATACCAAATCTAGAAAAGATGTTTTTCTTAATGAATTTCACAACACTAGTAGTTGAATTGTTGGGCAGAGCGACTAACTCAACCCACTCGGACACATAGTCCACAAAAACCAAAATTTACTCATTCCCATAAGATGATGGGAATAGTCTAATGAAGTCCATGCCCCATACATCAAAAATTTCAACCTCCATAATTCCTGTTTGGGGAAACTCCTGCCTTCTTCCAACATTTCCCATCATTTTCCATTTCTCACAGCCAATAACTAGACTCCTAGCATCCCGGAACAGAGTTGGACAGTAGAACCTAGCTTGTAAGACTTTCTGATCAGTTCTATGTCCTCTATAGTGACCACCCTAGGGTGATGAATGACATCTCTCAAATATGGACAACATCTCATCCTCAAGCACACATCTTCTCAAAATCCCATCAAAACATAGTTTAAAAAGAAGAGGGTCATACCAAATATAATATTTCATCTCAGATATAAACATCTTCCTCTATTTATGTGAGAGATCCTTGGGAATGACTCCAGCTGCCAAAAATTTGGCATAGTCTACAATCCATGTAGATTTCTGCACTGAGGCAACAAACAATTGTTCATCAGGGAAAGAAGTGTTGATATCTCTTGGTTCCTCACTTGGGGTGTTGGGAATCCTTGAAAAATGATCTAAAACTATATTTCCATCACCTATCTTATCCTTAATCACTAAATCAAACTTATATAACTGCAAGGTCCACCTCATGAGTCTGGGTTTGGAGTCCTTTTTAGCCAGCAAGTACTTTAGGGCTGACTGATCTATGAAAATAATGACCCTTAATCCTATCAAGTACTACCTAAACATTTCCAAAGAAAACATGAAAAAAGACAATTCTTTTTCAGTGGTATAATAATTCCTCTTGGCCTCATCCTGTAGCTTGATGTAATAATAAATAATGTGTAGTTTCCTATAATTTCTATACCCCAAAATATCTCCTACTGCAAAATCACTAGCATCACACATCACCTCAAAGGGGTGCTGCCAATCAGGAGCAGTGATTACAGGTGAAGTAGTCAACTTCTATTTGAGAAAATTAAAGGCCTCTGGACATTTATTATTGAAGAAAAAGGGTGTGTCATTAACCATCAGGGAGCATAGGGGTCTAGTAATCTTGGAAAATTCCTTCATGAACCTCCTGTAGAACCCATCATGACCCAAAAAATCTAATTCCTTTGAAATTTTCAGGTGGGGGAAACTTTTTTATGACCTCAACTTTAGCATTATCGACCTACAACCCCTTCTTATAAACCTTGTGACCCAAAACTATGCTTCAGTAGCCATGAATTGACACTTTTTCTAATTAAGACCAAGTTGGTCTCTTGGCATCTCTCCAACAAAAGTTCCAGATTTTCTAGACAGTTATCCAAATCATTTCCCACAATAAAAAAATAATCCATGAACACTTTAATTATCCTTTCAATCATTTCTTCGAATATTGAAATCATACACCTCTGAAAAGTGGCAGGAGAACCACACTATCCAAATGGAATCCACCAGTAAGAAAATGTCTCAAATGGACTGGTGAAAATGGTTTTATCTTAGTCCTCAGGTGAAATAGAAACCTGGTTGTAAATATAATAACCATCAAGAAAGCAGAAAAATTCATTACCTACCAATATATCTAGCATTTGGTCCAATAATGTCATGAGAAAGTGGTACATTATTATGGAAACATTCAACTTTCTGTAGTCTATACAGACTCTCTGTTCATTCACTACCTTGGTCTGGATTTGTTCATTCTTCCCATTAGTGACCACTATTACTCCACTCTTTTTAGGCATGATGTGGACATGACTTACCCAGGGGCTGTCATAAATGGGAAAAGAAATTCTATCGTCTAGGAGCCTAATCACTTATTCCCTAACCACTTATTTCATGTTAGGATTGAGTCTTCTTTGGGATTCTACTCTAGGCTTACACTCAGGTTCCATGAGTATATTATGCATGTAGAAGGATTGACTTATCCCCATGACACAAGCAATCGACCATCCTATAATAGATTTTTTCTTCTTCAAAACACTAATCATATTTTTATCTTGACATACCTCCAGGTTAGATGAAATGATCACAAGAAGGGTGGAACCATCTCCTAAAAAGAAATATTTGAGATGGGTAGGAATAGGCTTGAGTTCAAGGATGGGAGGTGACTCACTTGAGGAAAGACACTTGGGCCTGGGTGGCCCTTGGTCTTCATGCCGGCTCTTGAAGAAGTCAGTAAAGAAGGCTTCCTCCTCATCACTAGAGATTCCAAAAAATTTCTTCTCAAACTTAGACTCATCTCTTGGGGTAAGAATGTGTTCCAAAATAGACTCATATTAGTTCTCCAAAAACTATCCCTAACACTCATCAATAGATTATCTCTCCTCACTTGAGATGATCCCCATGCAAGTGGAAGCATGGATTTATGGTTCACTACTTATTTCATCTATCATCCTCAAGAACTCCTCTTCCTCCTTATAAACACTACTCTCAGAAGCTAACATATCATCTTTAGGGAATATTGTGTTTGTGGGTTATTTGATTTTCTTAAACACATTGAATTATTCTATGTTCACCCAAATTGAAAATCAATTTCCCTATAGACACATCTATCATAACTCCCCCTGTGGCTAGGAAGGTCCTACCAAGAATGATAGGGACCTCCTGGTCACATTCCATATCAAGGATGATATAGTCAGTAAGAAAAAAGAGTTTACCTACTCCCACTAATATATCATCAACCCTACCCACTAGATGAGTAATGGACCTATCATCAAGCTATGACATCATAGTGGTGGGTTGGGGAACTCCTAATCTGACATGCTGAAAAAGTGACAAGGGAATCAAATAAATACTAGAAACCAAATCATAAAAACAATTTAACTTACTACCTCTATCCCCTAAGGTTCATAGGATGACAAATATTCCTAGGTCCTGAAGCATAGGAGGTATCCTATTTTTTAAGAAAGCACTACACTCTTCTGTTAAGCTATAGGTGGAAAATTATTCCAATGTCTTTTTGTTTGAACATATTTTCTGGAGTGGTTTTAGGTATGATGGGATTTTAATGAGAGCTTCAAGGAATGGGATATCAATGTTCAGCTTTTTGAATACTTTCAGAAATTTCAATAGTTTAGAATCAGGATTTGTTTTCTTTATTCTTTAAGAAATGGAATGATAGGGGAAAAAATTCTCACAATTGGTGGAAACCCCACATATTCTTCTTCAATATTTTTATTACATTTATTGTATTTTTTTCAAGCAATTTTATTTGGGTTTTTGAGATGGAATAGTAGGAATTGGAGGGATTCCAGTGGTGTTGTCTGGTTTTCCAGATTCAGGTTTTTCTAGATTTGGGTTTTCAACTTCATCTATTTATTTATTTTTAGTAGTTTGGGGTTATTTCATAGAATCTTGGTGGTGGTCATAGCCATGTAATTATCACTAGGATTGGCCTCAGTGGTTCTGGGTATCCTACCTTTGTCTCTACTGCCTACATCCCTATCCAACTACCCCATTTGGATTTCCAAATTTTTTATTCTTGAATCCATTTGAACCTTATCATAATATTTTTCAGTTTTTTATTCATCAAACCTCCCTATCAATTGATGGAACATGTATCTCACCTCATCTTTTGAGTTTTATGGTTCATCCTTATGTCAGGGTTGGGGTTGGAATTACTACCTAGTTAGCTGCTATAATCCAAAAGGGGAAGCAAGTCGAAGGACTCCCTACTCCCTCCAAGACAAGTTTAGATGATTCATATACCCCTGATTGTAGGTGTTGGAAAAAGGGTCTTACCTAGGCTGCATTTGAGGACCATATTCAGCAAATATGGCACTCAAAAGAGGTTGGACATGCATATCAAAGTTTGGAAAATAGGTTTGAGAATGAAGATACATGGCATAGTGGTGACATTGCTCCTTATGTGTGTTATGGGTATTTTCATTAAAAACCCAATAGCTTTGGATTTAGCTATAGGGGAAGGATTGGGTTCTTTCTTAATAGTGGTACTTCTCCTAGAGTAATTATGATGGGAGTTTTGAGATAGTGTGTTGAATATTTGTTTGAACTCTTTCGTAGTCCTATCACTAAAGTCTCCTCTAGAATACTGATCCACCGTGGTTTGGTGGTAAGGGGTGAGACTATTGTAGAAGGTGTCCATGATGAATTGGGGTGTAAATTGATGATTTTAAAACTACCAAAGAAAACCTCTAAACCTGTCCAAGGCATCATGGAACATTTCCCCTTCATCCTGAAGGAATCCAGTGATTTTGTGCCTAATTTCAGATGTCAACATCCTAGGATTGAATTACATTATGAAAGAATTATAAACTTGATCCCAGGTGACAAAGATTTCTTCTTGTAGCTGTTGAAACCAGGTCCTAGCATTTCCATTGAGAAAAAATGGGAACACTCTCAATTTAAGATCTTCCTCAATGAGACCCCTAAGTGGCAGTTGCTGGACACTATAATAGAAGGCTATAATGACGTCAAGAGAGTCTTCAATAGGTATTCTATTGAAGTAAGGCAAGTGACTAAGAATGGACTTCTTGATTTCATAAGTCCTAGACCTAGAAGAGAGCCTAATTTCGATAGGGTTACTACACACTAAAGGTCGCAAGAACTCTCTCAAATTGTGCCTCTAAGCTATCTCATTTCCAGGTGGGTTCATCATTCCAGGTTGATTCAAATTCTCAGGAAGTGAATTGTTAAATTTTTCATTTATGTTATCTTCTATTTTGATCTTGTTGTTGTTATTTTTCAATTCTTTGAGGTGCTTATCAATTTCAAGATTACCAGGTACTAAGTATTGAGACTTAGACCGAGTTTTCATGCAGCATGTTCACAATTTTTTTGAGTTTTCTTTTTACAAATTTCTTTAAATTTTTTGTATTTTTCTGATTTTTTGCTTATTTTTTATATGTTATTTTTTTATATCGCATGTGGCCTCCCCGACAATAGCACCAAAATTTTCATGGTCGTGCGTCGTTGGGCATGGGTGAAAAACTAAAATTTATAAGCTACTTACTACTTAGAATAGTAGTAAGACCGGGTTGAACCACATAGAGTCCTAATGTTGTTCTGGGTGATCTACTAAAAAAACAAAAAAAAAGAACACAAAAAAGAACAAAATCAGTTGGTGGTGGTGAAGTGGAGTGAGTGCAAATCAGTTTATGGGAAAGTAAAGGTGAACTGGGGAATGCAAGGGGGAATTACAAACAACAAGCAGACAATGTGTAGTGGGAACAATCTTGAGATGTAAATATGATAGATAAGAGGAAATAAACTAGCCAACTTCAATATTGTTTTCTCCTTATTTACGCATTTAAATCAAAGGATTTGAATCTGATTGAAAGTGGTTGGCCAGATTTGTCATCTGGTCAACATTTGACTAAATAACATCTACAGTTATCTCAACTCTAGAAATCATTCGATCAAGAAATGGTTAAAAATTAGAATTCACCAGGTTCAACTTGTCATTTGAACTTAGTAAATCTCTATCACTCTTGAGATTGACTATCTTTTTAGTTAAATCCTCATGTTGAAAACAATTTATAATTGGTTCCGATGAAGATAGGTTTTCACTGCTACTTGACATTTAAAATAAAATAACTATCTAGACGATGTGAGAAAGAGAGAGAGTTATCCGATGGAAAATGAATGCCTAAACAATAGATGAAAAACTCTAGCCATCCATACTATTTCCCTAAAGAATATTAGCCTATCATCATGATCGACTTTAAAAAAATAAAATATTTAAACACAAGGATGTTCATAATAAAGAAAAATTAACAAAATAGAGCAATGAAAAAAATATTTGTCTACCTGTTTGAACTCTAGAAAACTCCAATTCCTGCTAATGGTGGATGAGTTGTTGGAGTGCGGTCGATGTCCCTCCCTGGGAATCAAGATGTGGAATTGTGTACTTCTACTCCAATTCCTAGAATGTTCTCCCTGGAAGTGGTGAAGACTCCAGGTATTGTCAGATGGCTATGGATGGATGATGGAAGTGTAATAATGAAGTCGAAGTGGAGAAGTGCCATGGAGTCCCCCTGAATTCCCCTATAAATCCTAGAGTCTCTCTATGAATGCTGATGACCCAATAATTGAAGTCTCTGGAATCTCGCCTGAAGTGTTTCCCAACCTCCACATAGAGCGTTCACAATTTTACTTCTTCCACGCTGGTCACTAGAGTAGTTGCGCCAAACTGAATGAATGGGTTGTACACACCGAGCCACAACCCTCCCCCTATATGAAGCAACAAAAATGCACATGAATCAAAAAATGAAACTATTATATATATACTATATATTAATATCACTACTTAAAATTAAAGAAAATAATTATATATATATATATATATAATACCTAATGTAGTTATTACTAATACATGTTTTAATAACTATTATATTTATCTAATAACATATATTATTATGATATATAAGAAATAAATATTATACATATGTATAATATTATACTCAATTATTAATATTTGTATTATTTTTATTATATATTATATATTGTAATATTAAAAAAAGAAGAATAAGAAGAAGTGGGGGAGGGGATCTATTGGATGCATGGGTAAGAGGGGAAGGTGATGGGGTTCAGCGCTGGTTCGAGGTTGGGAATAAAAGGGGCATTGCAACTCAGGTAGGTTCGGACAGTGGTGGGGAAAGTGTAGGGAGATATCAGCAGATTTGTAGGAGGATGTAGTGGCTGGCGATGATTGGTCGATGGTGCAGGGGACCTGAGGAGAGGTCGCGTCTTAGAGGATTTCTGTGGTTGGCGGAGATGTGGGTTGGCCAGATAGTAGAAAATCATGGCACGATGAGGCTCATAATGGTTTGAGGGAGAAGGTCTGGCGGTGAGAGGTGGAGGATGTTACGATGAATGGATTTTGGAGTGGTGGAGATCAAGGAACCAAATCGGGTTTAACCACTTCAGTTCTGGTTTGATATTTGGGTACTTTATTCTAAAATTTCTTCAATCTGTACATTTGGGGATTTTTAGTTGTTATTTTTCTACTTCGGTTTGCTGTGGTTGTTGTGTGGTTGAGACAAAAGCCGAGTTGCGGTGGAACATAGGTGACACCATGAAAATTAAGGAATGGTGTATGGAATGGGGATGGTGACACTGTGAAAGAAATAAAGGGACTGGTGTGGAATGGTTCCACCATGAGGCAGGGTAGCAGTGACTTGGGAAAGTTGTTGTGACACTGGTGATGGAACGGTGGCTAGAATGGGGGACAGTGGATACAGAGCATCAATAGTGAAATGGATGTTGTGTGAAGAATGGTGATAGTGGCACCGTTGAGGCAGAGGTGGCACCAGTTCTATAATGAAATGGTTCCACAATGAGGTGCAAGATGAGATGGTGGGAAACAGTTGCACCGTGAAACCTACACAACATACACAAAACAAATTAAGTTAAAGAAATAAATAATTTACTAAAACTAAAAATAAATTAATAACTAAATCAATAAAATTAACAAATAGAATTAGAAACTAAATAAAAATAAAGAAAATTTAAATGATAAAATTAATTATGCATTATTTAAAAGAATTAATTTGTTTGTATTAATAATTATAAAAAAATTAATTGTAAAAAAACCTAAAATAATTAATGCCACTTTTTTAAATTAATCAACTGGTTAATTAACCAATTAATAAATTAAATAACTCATTAAATTAAAGAATAAAATTATTAATTGAGTAAAATAAAAATTCTAAAACTAATTAAATTATTAATAGAATTAATAAATAAATAAATTTATTTATTTAAAAATTACCAATAAATAAATAAATAATTAAATTAATTAATTAATTAATAAAATAACAAGAATGAAAAATTTTAGAAAATAAAAGAATAAAAAATAAGAGTCAAATTCATAAGAAGTGTCTTAATTTATGAATTATTTAAAATGAAAATAATGCACATGAAAATACATTATTTAAACTAAAAAAATATTATTTTACACTACAATGTACAAAAACAAAGAAAATTATCAATTGTTTAACAAAAAACAACATTTTAAAATTAAAATGTCTGTAAAAATATAAATAGGGTGT
This sequence comes from Viscum album, assembly GCA_963277665.1. NCBI lineage: Eukaryota > Viridiplantae > Streptophyta > Magnoliopsida > Santalales > Viscaceae > Viscum > Viscum album. The sequence goes on along the minus strand of OY728135.1, from coordinate 1,820,450,441 downwards.
GGAAAAATTGGGAAACACTACTACATCACTATCATGGTAGTCCTCGCCACAATGGAAGTCACTACAAAGGCCCTCCTTGCAGTGACACCATGAAATGAGAAGGTCCTCCCCTCATTACACTATATCCTAAAGGTCCTCCCTAGAATGTACACTATAGATATTATCCGTGTATCCATAGTTATGATGGTAGTCCTTGGCATAATAGCAGTTTTTGTGAAGGCCCTCCCCTCAATGGCATTGAACAGCAAGGAAGTCCTCCCTTGCTGCAGTACACCCTGAAGGTCCTCCCTGAGGTATACACCATAGTGACTCCCTCTTTGGTAGGAAACTAAGTTGTGATGGAAGTCCTCACCATCACAACACCGGTTACAAAGGCCCTCTACATAGTCAAAATTCACACCAGCAAGAAGGTTATCCCCCCACTAGTCCAAATACGAGAAAGACCTCATATTCTAAGGCACTTGGAACGATAGGGTCATATATGCTAGAAACCCTATCAATGAAAAGTTACATCCTTTCTCATCCAAGAGAAGACCTAGGTCCACACTCATCCTCTGAGCCACCCTCACACTATTCATATATCAATACAACCCCTACCATCCCTGCTACTCGGGATGAAATCATCACAAAGAATCCTAGTTGGGAACAACAAGTAGAGGATGCACTAGAAGAAGAACAAAATAATATGTTTCTTGTGAGAAGAAATATATCTTGGGACAGCATACCATTTATGTTTTGGTTCACAACCACTTCTTAATTAAGAATCCCAAAAGAGTTTTTAGAAGAATATATTCATAACATTTGCCTCAATGTCTGGACAACTCTTCGCCAGTTGAAAATGAAATTTCTTTCCTACAACAGGTATGCAGACCACGTCAGTATATTGTAGGAGCATCATCAGAAAATTGACCTAGAATCTCTTTCGTTTGCATGATAGTCTTGATCATAAAGGAAAAATGAAAACCTTAAATTGTCTTGCCTCCACACACTATACAAATTATGTTTCCTCATCAGTGATTCCTTGTCTGGTGTTCACATCCAAGGCTGGGGAGAATTTGGAGCTATACACATCACCCCACATCTTTTCTACTATAACCCACTGGAAATGGAATCATGTAAGGTCGTTATCCAATTATGGAAGCTGAATCAAGTACCTATTTAGGAAAAGTGTCCCACTTGACAAGAACAATCCTTGAGTAGGTATCGAAAGCATCAAGTATGATGAGAGAAATACATTGAGAAGCTTCTGAATCATGCCACTAATAACATTCACTAGGCTTCTCACCTAAGAGAATCTAATCAACAAGAACTGATCATGTCCTCAGAAGAAAATAATTCAGGTGTAGATCCGACACCACATCCATCTCATTCCCTCATTAGAATGTGCTAGATCGAGAAGGTGGCAATGGTAGAAGCAACCCCCGCAGTATGAGAGAAACTCTAGCCCACGGGGTTTTAGGAATTTTTAACACAAAATGCCCCTATAAGACTGAAAAATCCAGGACACCACATGATGATAAAGGAATAGGAGAAACCCCATCCCACATGGTTGGGGGAATTTTTACCTCAAATTACAACCCATAGGACATCTGTCTTCTCTCATATGGGGAGAATGAAAAATAAAGAGGTCTCCCTTTCTTCAATGCCTTGTGATTTATGTCCCTCAGGATGAAGAAATATTTCAAGGTCAGATTAGGGCTCTCTTAGAGTCACTCATAACCAAGAAACCTGAAGGGTACCGTAGAATGGAAGGAGAAAATCTAACAAAAGAAACATGAAGCTCTCTCTATCATTTGGAACCTGGTACACCACCCGCAATGTGGTCTGCATCAGTGAATGTTGTAGATGTCAGTCCCATATATGTCAAAGAAAATAATACAAATGATGCAGATGCAAGAGAATATGGTTCCCATCTTGAGGTGGTCTACACCAAGCATGAAGGTGTACATACCCGAAACTAATGGGCCACCAAAAATTTGGGCACTCCCTCAGATAATACATCATTTCCTTTAGTGGGAATCCCAAATAAAGACAAGAATAAGAATAAGGTTTCATACAACCCACCTCCTCCTCCCAATGTGAATGCTTCCCTCATGCTTGAGGAGAGATTCACTAAACATGAGGAATAAATGAAATAGCTAAGAAGAATCAACCCTGAGTTACTACAAGAAATCCATCTTACTAGGTATGTTCCCCAGGTGGATCATCAATACAAACTTCCATCATATGTACCTTTTCCCCATGAGCTCATCCTAACAGATAAAGCAAGGCTGGAAAGATTATTCAAGGAATCACCAAGAACATTAGTCCACTTAAACCCAATCCTATCAGGATATAAATTTTCCCTCCATTATAGAGGAAACCAGAACAAATTTAGGTGAATCCACAAAGGATTCCCTTGACTGGGTATGTTCCTCAAGTTCCAGCAGCACCACCACATCAAATCCTGCCCCCTATTACACCCGCTCATGCTCAAGTTCAACAGGTCATGCATCAAGGGAACATGAATACCATTGAATCATTGAAAACTCGATTATAAGCCATGGAAGGATGACGTGATCTGATACAACGAGAATGGAAACCTTACTCTGACTTGGTAAGAAACGTTCCACCATTGCTAAATTTTAGGCACCCTATATTACCAATGATTAATGGTTTAGGGAACCTAGAGAAACATCTAATGTACTACACATCTTACTATGACCCCTTTATGAGAACCCTAGAGAATAAATATTCTATGAAGCTCATATGATTTGTGAGAACTCTATAAGGTTCATCCTTTGTGTGGTACACCAGTTTTCTATCTAATTCGATAATAGGATTGGAGGATCTCCGACACCAATTTTTGTTATAGTTCAGCTTGACGTTGACAAAAAAAACAGTGAGTAACCTCATGAACTTCAAAAAATGATTGAATGAGAGGGTTTCAAACTTCATTTCTAGATGGAAAGGTCTTAATTACACCCTAAATTAGTTGCTCCCCCAATATGAGATGTTGGCCATGATCATCGATAATCTTTGTGATGAGATACGAACACCGCTTATTCTAGTATAGTATACAAGTGGGTTTAGAAAATTATATGTCATCACTCAAAAGATAGAATATTCTTTTTAATGTACTAATACCACATCCTAAATATCCCCATCATCCCTAATAAATAGAGTGGGAAGAGTTGGAGTGGCTTCTGTTACGCTTAAGCCACCAGCTGCACCAACCCTATATCCAAGGCCCACACCAAACTGAGCGGGGCCCCTAGACGTCAACAACCACCCCAACCTCGACAATATGGGTGAATGAGGATAAGAGAAATCAATTCGAGGAATGAAGATATAAACTTTACTCATTCTATGATTACATAGTCTATGGCTATTTTGTAGCCGCCATGAATTGTAACTTGCTTAGACTTTCAGAGCTGAAGGGGGCTAATGAATTAGGTCTCGAAAAACAGCCTGAATAATAACCCTTACATAAGATATTAGGACACAAAATCTAGGAGTTCTTTGTATTAAAGTACCCCCTTCAAAAGATGATATATTCCAGACAAGTCAAGCTGGGACCACCGCCAGTGCAAGTGGCGTATGTTTCCTCTACTGATATGGATGAGGAGGGGGAATGGAAAAAAGTTGTTAACAAAAAAAGAAGTTAAATATTTGGACCAAGCCCGTGGTACCCTCCAAGTATAGTTAAAGAAACTAACTATGCCTCTAGCAGCTCTTGATTCAACATATCCGACATCCTCAACCCCACAATCCTCCAAAGTCTAACCACGCAAAAAATAGTCCAATTAAAAGGGTGAAAAGCAAGTGAAAGAAGATAAAATTACACCAAATCCAATGTTGTATTTGAAAATATTAGATTTCATGCCAACATATCTAAAGATATAGGAACCACCCTTCCAAATAGCACAATAAGAGGTATATAGTGAGGTAAAGTCATCTTTAGAAGATGAACCGTTTTTGGTTCCGTCATTTTCATCCACATAATGGATACCTTCTCTAATGAGGCATATTGTTATCAACCAGAATTCCTGACACCCAATTGGGTGGATAGAGGAAGGATCCACTGAAGGTAGGGATATCAAGGGTGAAACAGACCTAACAGAAATCAATCTTATGGCCACACCCCCACTCAAACAGCCAGTCTTGCAGAAACCTATGGAAGGACACACCAATAGATCCAAAAGGGACAAGAAAATTATATTGCACCCACAAAAATCCACTCCAGTACAGTAATTATAGAATATCCATCATAGGAATAATATATTACTAATTACCATTGGCATGTGAGTAGGCCTTCCTGGCCCAATCCACAAAGGATGGAATCTCTTTCGGTTTCGATCCCAAGGGTCGACATGTCTTCATCAAAATCTCAAGACCCTAAAGCGCATGTGAAAGAGAATCCCTGAGTTGGGAAGTTCAAAAATTAAGATTATAAATATGATATTATGAAGAATTTAGCTTCAGTAGCAACCAATCTATCAATCATGGATGCACTGAATCTATCAGAAGATCTCAAGGAAGCACACATCGAAGCTTTCCTAAGTCCCTTGGAGTTTGAATCCAAATTAGTAGTCATTTTTGTCTACCGGATAGAGACCAATCCTACAGAATTCCATGTAGTTATCTCCTTCATAGATCTATATGAAGATTCCATCATAAAAGGAGACATCAAACCTGTATATGTTTCTGTCATGAGAAATGATTTCGATATCCCAATTGTCTTTATTGAAAATGTCTCTGGAGTTTATCTCCTTCCACTATGGACACTTTTTCAGTTGGGCTACAATGAGGAATATCTAATTCCCTGCACCATGACCATGTTTTACTATGACAAAATCAAAGAGAATCCATTATTCTAGATTAAGCTCGAAACCCAATTCGGTGACCTCATAGTTCACCCAGAATTTCTATTTTTTTCCGAAATAATACAGTCTTCAACACCCTGTTAGGAAGGACCTGGCTGTATCAACATGCATCAACCCCCTCCTCTTATCATTAGTGACTTAAATATATAATTAATGGACATATTTGTACACTACATGGCTATAAGGACCCATTCAACCTCTTCAAATCACACTATATTGATGTAGAGTTCTATGAGCCAAAGGGGGAGTTACTCTCGGTTAATGGTGTTGATTGTATCGCCACCCCAAATGGTTTGAAAATAGTTCCCACCAATCTCATCAAGTATATTGGGGAATAATACATATTTTACATTGATCATATTGAGTTCACAAGTCCAAATTCAGATGCATACTTAGCAGTATTCGTGATTTTGGTCATGTTTGTTGAGCCTGATAATGTTGAAAAGCTCATGGACCCCAAGATAATGGTGAGTGATTAGATTAAAATGCCCCTGAACCAACATCAAAACAACATAAAATCCATGGATTTACCACTAATGCAAGAGTAAGGGTTTATTCACTCAAAGAATATGAGGAAACTCATTTACCACTCACCGCATCTTCTCTAGAAATGCCCATGCTGATGGCCAAGGAAGAAGAGATGGTTTCACCTCCCAAACACCAAAATTGAAACTCTTCCCTCAACTATGGAGAAATAATTTCAAATATTGTTTCCCCATAAGAGATGAAGATGATGATGATGAGGATGCAAATGAGGAGGAAGAAGACCTAAGGGATGTGCCTCCCGCATTTGAGGAAGGTGTATCTTCCACCATTAATGAACTCAAGGAAATCCACTTGGGTATGGAAGAAGACCAACAAACCACTGTAATTAGTATGACCATTATTATAGATTAGCAAGAGGTATATACCTCCTTCCAGAAGTAGAATTTATATTTTTTTCCTATAATTATATAGAAATGTCAATCCTTGATCCAGAGGTGGCCACTCACCACCTGGGTTTACTAGAAGACCACCGTAGTTACAAGAAATCTTCCATAAGGACACATCCGACTCATGCTACTAAAATAGAGGCTGAAGTCGACAAGCTCATCAGATCCAAATTCATTCAGTAATATCAATACCCCATATTCTTAGGAAAACATTTCTCCATCAAAAAGAAGAATGCATAGATCAGTTTCTAAATTGACTTCAGATATCTCAATCATCATTGCCTGAAAGATGACTTCCCAAACCCAATCACAAAATTTTTGATCGATGAATATACTAGATATAAAGATATCTATTTCATGGATGGTTATTTAGGATATAACCAAATCTGAATGGACCAAGGGGATAAATAATACACCATATTCAAGGCTCCCCATGGGGTTTTCATCAATAACGTGATGCCTTTCGGTTTGAAAAATGATGGTGCCACATATCAGCACGCCATGCATCCCATTTTTAGACCCTTCTTGGGAAATTTCATCGAATGCTATGTGGATTATCCGGTGGTCAAGTCACAACAAAACTCAAACCACATGAAAGATTATGAAACTATCTTAAAAATACTATGACATCACAGTCTGAAAATGAACCCCCTAACATGTTATTTTGGTCGTACCTCATCAAAATTGAGCATCTTCATCATGTTCCACCATGACATCGAAGTTGACCTTGAGAAGAAAAAGGTCAGCCTGGGAATTTCACCTACTTGCAACCTCACTTAGTTGAGAGGACTCCAAGTAAACCTTGCCTATATTCGGTGCTTTATAGCCAAACTCACAGGCAAATGCTTGTGCTTCACTAGGTTGATGAAAAAAGGGGTATAATATCAGTGGGTTGATGATTATCATGAAGCATTAGAAAATAGAGGGATATATCTCTTAAGAAAAATGGTGCTACTACCACATATTGAATTTAGACCACTCATTTAGTATGTGACTAACCTAGAGAAATCCTTAGGATCCTTCATCGTACAAAAGAATGATTTCGAGAGCGATAATAGTCTCTATTACCTCGAACGAACCATGATCGATGTTAAGAATCATTATTCAAATATCGAGAAGAGATTAATTGCATTTATATTTGCGGTATATAAGCTAAGGCATTACTTGTATCACCATGATGTCCATTTGGTATCACATAGCCACCCGGTCAAGTATATTCTCTGTCGTCCAATGTTAACTGGATCCCTGTCATTGTTAGTGGTCATCCTACAATAGTTTGATAAATGGTTCATATTATAGAAATCCGTCAAATTCCAAAAATTAACATATTTCTTGGTAGAGTATCCCTTAATAGAAGTGGCCCCATTAGATACTAAGCCACCAAATGAGGAACTGTTATCTATTAAAGAGAACTCCCAGATGTGGGAAATTTTCTTCAATGGTGCATCGAGAAGCCCAATAGGAAAATTAATGGAAGACCCCAAACTCAAAAAAGTGGGGCTGAGAGTCAAACTAATATCCCCATAAAAATTATTTCTTCCCTATTCCTTCCTAAAATCAGATGGATTCATAAACAATGAAGTAGAATATTAGGATCTTATCGCATTCATGGAGTTAGCACTCCAAGTGAAAGCCGAACAACTGAATATTTGAGGTGATTCCGAATTGGCCATCTAGTAAGTCAATGGTGACTATAATATCAAAAAATAGGAGCTAATACCTTTGATGAACCATGTCCAAAAACTGATGGCATAATTCCGGTCAGATCCAACATTGACTTATGTCCCCCAATCAAAAAATACGCAAGCTGATGCATTGGAATATGTGGCCACGACTCTGACTGACCCAGATCGGGATGAAACAGTCATCAGTATTTCCCACTAATAGATGGTTTTACAATTAATTAAGACCAACACAGAGGAAATAAATCACATCTTTGAGTTGTATTGTCCTACCACTGACTGGATGACTCCCATTCTACATTACCTTCTGATAGGGAAAAAAGGGAATATATATGAATATGGGAAACCAAATTCCTTCTATATGATTGCGCAAAAAAAAAGGTCCTTTATAAGTGAGGTCTTGATATAGTCCTTATCAGGTGAATTGATGGAGAAGAGACCATATCCATCATAAAATAAGTGTATGTCGGAAACTAGAGAGCACATTAATCACCTTCCAACTGTCACAATAGATTTTAAGGCTTGGGTACTATTGGCCCACCATGATGTAGGATTGCACCATATTCACCAATAAGTTCTATTCCTTCCAATTTCTTTCAAATTTCATCTACAAACCCCTAGAGTTACTCCACACAAGCAAATACTCTTATCCATTTTCCATATGGGGAATGGGTCTCATGGGACTATATCCTCCTATCACAACTAAACAATTAAAATATATTATCACAACAACCATCTTCTTATCCAAATGGGAAGAAGTTTACCCCTCAAATAGGTTGGAGAAAGAATCATTTTCATCTTTGTGAAAGCCAAAATCATCACCATATTTGGTGTCCCTCATACAATACTAACATACAATGGCACCAATTTGTGCTATGTTGAATTGGACAAGCTATATCTAGAGTATGACATCAAGGTCAACCATTTATCCTACTACAATGTAGTATAAAACCGAAAGATAAAGGGATTAAACAAGTATCTATCCAATATACTCTAGAAAATGGTAGACAAGGACAAGAAATCATGGCCAGATAATCTCCTCCATGATTTGCGGGATTACTGGACCCCGACACACACCACTACTCAAGAAACCCCATAGTCATTAGTATATGGGACGTAGGTAGTTATACCCATCAAAATTCAATTACCATCACCCTACATGGCCATTTGTGATCAAATTTACACATATGATCAGTCCAAGAAATTGTTTGAGGAGCTTGATTGATTGGATGAGAAAATATTGCACACTCTACACCATTTGAAAGTCTACAAGAACTAAATCGCATGATCCTTCAAAAAAATGGCTCACCTTTGATATTTCCTAGAAGATGAATTGTTATCGGCCCTCAGTACTCCAATTTAATCAGAAAGAAACCTCCAAAATTGGATCCAAAATGGGTAGGACCATATGTCATACACAATGTCTACTCCAATGGAGCATATGCCTTAATTTCAAGGGATGGGAAAATCACCACAACTCCAACCAATTCAAGGTTCCTGAAGAAATACTTTGTTTAATTATACAACAATAGTCTTAGTTGCATGTTGTTAAACTATATAGCACCACCTTCATCTTAGTTTCATGACTTTCAACTGTATAACACCTCCTTTATCTTAACTGCAAGACATTAAAGATAATAGCACCACCTTCGTCTCAAATGCACGATATTAAACTACATGGCACCACCTTTGTCTTAGATTCACAATGTTAAACTGTATAATTCCAACTAATTTTATTCTATATGATGTTAAACTGTATAAAAATAATCATAACTTCATGATGTTAAACTACATGGAAAAATAATTCATAACCACATGATGATAAACTTCATGGCCAAAGAAGTCCTAAACACATGACATTAAACTATAAGGTATATGAAGAACTGTGTGTGGAATGATTCCCATTCATCAATGGGATACATAGAGACACCTTTACTCTAAGTATTGGTCCAACCATCACACAACATGAAATTACTCTAGTATACCCTCTATTTCCCCTTCAAAATAAATGAAATCATCATCTCTCCTTATTTCTCACATCAAGTATAACTCACATGAGATTAAGAATGGTGATAAGGGTTTCCCCACATAAACAAATCATAGAGGAGTATGATAGGCCCATGATCTTAAGGGAATCGTATAAAATTATCCCTCCCTATGCATGAGTCAAACTAGTATAAAGAATATCAAAACTATGTATGACTTGATTCCTACCCTCATAGGATATGTAGTGATGCCCAAATCCTATATCCTAGTCCATCCACCATCCAATGTCAACAATTCCCCATTACCTATATATTTGTCAGACTTACATAGGGGAATCCATGAAAAGTACTCACCATAAAACATTAAACTAAAAAGTTCCGCAAAAAATATGTATGGATTGATTACTTCCCTCATAGGATATATAGAGACACATGGACCCTAAGCCTTGGTTCAACCATCACATGATACAAATTCCCCACTCTTTGTGAACAGGTCAAACTGGCATGGAGATTTTTCAATAACTAAGTGTGGATTGATTACTTTGATCATAGGATATGTAGTGATTCCCAAATTCTTCATCCTAGTCCATCTACCATTCAAAAAAATGTTTCTCATTTTCTATGCATGGGTTAGACCAGCACATGGAACATGTATTCAAAACTACATGAACTTTTATTCCCAATTAACTGGGATATGTAGGAAACCTCCATGAGGTTCAAACCCGAAACATCACCCACATAATCATTTTCATGTCAATTCACTCTCATCCTTACCATATGATGTTAAACTACATGGGATACCCAAACTACATATGGCTTGATTCTTACCTTTATAGGATACATAGTGAAATCTAGATCCCATATCTCGGTCCAACCTCCATAAAAAGAATTCCTCCCCATACATATAGTTCTAGTGTTCACAAGGAAATTAATGAGTCATAATCGCATGATGTTAAATTGTATGGCCAAAGGAGTCCCAACCACAAAAAATTAAATTTTATGTTCACTCAAGAAATACGCATGGCTTGATTATTGACATGTTGAGATACATAGTAGCACCTAGTATTTCCTAGTTCCAACCACAAGGGAAACAAAATTCCCCCATATCTTACATGAAAATTTAAATCTATGTAGAAGATCCCTATCCTTGATTCCCACAACAAGGATTAGTAAAAAGATTATTCACCCTTTACATATGATTCCGATCACTGTAGAAGATTATATACCTCATAATTGATATCAGTCCATATATTTCTCACGTACCTAGATATCCACATTTAATCCCTTAAAATCCATGCATTGGGAAATATTGAATCCCCATAATCACCCACTACTATCAGAAATGGAAAGATAGTGTCCTGCCAACACCTTTTTTTAACTATGGACACAATGCCCTAGTGTCTCTGCATAGGTTGCCAACAAAAATGTCCTATCAACCAAAGGAAAATTCATCCTTAGGAGAGGATTTTTCTACTTTTGTATGTCTATTGGATCATAAGCCTCGCATCAACCCTCCTGATTTGAGGGTTCCCAGAATCATGGTTTACACTTTCTTCCCTCGCTCACGTTCAGGGTGTACCAGGGATATATCGTCTTGATTAGCTGATATTTATGCACAATTCAACTGATATTTCATCCCTGTAAATAATGTTAAACTATCATGTCAAGGTAATTTTTTTCAAGAATCAAAACTGTATGGACCCATAACATCCTTCTCATTCACGTCGAGTCACACACATCCTCACTGCATGACATTAAACTGAATGGCCCAACAATTCTCTTTTCTTTGATCCTTCCATCCCTAGGGGTGGATTGAAACCCTTTATACCCCTTGTTTCTTACACCAAGCATATCTTATGTGGGATTAGAAATTATAGCAAGGGATTCCACACAAAACATGGGCAATCCAATCCATTGGTCTTGTTTTCACAACTTTAAAATGCATATTAAAGTTTTCCATTCCATATGAGGAAACCAAGTCTGAACCATATGATGTTAAACTACAAGGTACCCCAAAATGTTTCTAAGATTCCCAAATCCCTATGCATGGGCCAAATCAATGAAGGGATGCTAATTTAAAGGAATCTCAATATTCAAAATTAGACTCCACTCCAACAAGGGAATCAAAATGTATCACCCCACATGTGAGTTAAATCTGTGTAGGAGAGTTCCAAACTCTATGGGTGATCATGGTCTGAACATTTCTAACATGTACAGGAACATATTTTCTGTCTATCAAACTTCCTACATTGAGCGATTTTGGATCCTCATATACCTCCAAGGCCATTATAAATGGAATTCCAGTGTCTTATGGACACCTTTGTTTGACTTTTCACATCATGCCCTAACAACTCTGCATATATTTCCCATAAAAATGGCTTACCAACCAAAGGAAAATTTTTCCTCTAGAGATGCCTTTATTTTTCACTTATTCTTAAGGGCTTCCAAGCCTCGTATCATCTATCTTGATTAAATATCCCTTGAAAAAATGCTTTCACTTTCCTTTATATCCACATCTTGGACATTTTGGAACACCTCCGTTCGATCATCCTCTTGTTAATAGAAGCTTCTACATGAATGTCTCAATCAAATAACATTAAAACTGTATGATCCTAGACAATAAATGTTCATTATTGGGTCCTAACATTCCATGTAACGACTTACGTTATATTCTTTTGCATGAAATTAGTCTTCAAAGGAATGTCAAACACGAGTCCTACCTCATTGGTGACCCCATGCACAAGATAAAGTCTCCCCCTTCATATATGTGAACCAAATCCTTATAAGGATAAACCTTAAAAGAACTATGTACGACTTGATTCCTACCATCATTGAATATGTAGTGACATCTGGATCTCATATTTTGGGCCTAGCCATTAAACATATTTTTTCCATCCATGCCTGTGCAAGGGTTAGACCTGTATAAGGAAACAAGTCACATGGATAGGATAAAAATTCCTCCACTAATTACCATTATTCTCGATAATGTACAACCTGAAATCCCCCTTTTTCATGATCAGGTACCCCTCTTCACATATCATACTCTATGTCCAGAAAAGTATGAATCCCCATAACCATCCATGGACATCAGAAATAGATGGCTAGTGTCATAAAAAACCTTTGTTTGGCTATAGACACAATTCCACAGATACTTTGCATAGGATTCCCAAAAAAATGGCCTATCAAACAAAGGAAAATTATTCCTTAATATAGGATTTTCTTATCTCCATAAACCCCTATGAAATTTACATCTCACCTCATTCCACCATTTTGAAACCCCTCATATTTAAGTTTACATTTTGTCTCTGTTACTCATGCCTGAAGATGATATAACATTACTGGTCAAACTATTGTGGGAAAGGAAAATTTTTTACCCCCTCTTGTTAGAGTAAAAAAATACTTTAAACCATAAGTCTCAAAATTCCTAGTTGTACAATGTTAAACTACACCATGCACTAGAACTCCTATGCACAAGTCAAATTCATGTGGGAGTGATTTCTAGACCAGAAGCAATGTAAATTACCCCATAATTTTAAACATAATTCCCTCAATAGTCCACCCACTATGGTCTTCAACAACGATATAAACATGAATTTCCATAAAATTTTATGGCCATCAGAAATGAGAGGACATTGTCTTAAGGACCCCTTTGTTTTAATATGCAAACAATGCCCCAACGACTCTACAAATAGACCACAAAAATATCTTATTAACAAAATGAAAATTAATCTTTAAGAGAGTCTTTCTATAACTAGGTACTCCCCATGGCTTCCATGCCGCATTTCATGTTCCATTTCTAAGAACAATATAAATCAGGGTCAAGGAAATATCCACAATCCATGTATGAAATATTTTGGGACATTCTCGATTAATGAGTCCTAAATTGGTTCCCTCACCTTGCAAATCATGGTCCAAACTATTCAACCTAAAACAATATTCACGGTCAAATCTGTTCGACCTAAAATTTTAGTAATGATAGTCTTGTTCATGGGACATTAAATTAACTATTAAGAAGAAAACACTCACTGAGATGAAAACCGTCAAAGGTAATCTTAGAACAAATTATAGTGCTATCTCACTAAACCTATGACAGATATATTTTTGGTGAAAATATTGAGAAAACAAACAAATATAAGAGAGACAATGCTTTTTATGTCAAAAACTCATTAAGAGCGACCTAAGAAAAAGTCAAGTTATGACTAATAAGACCACGCCAAATGGGTCTTAGTAAAAAATTAGGTTAATAACATAAAAGTCTCAATGATTGTAGGGTTTACCATGTAACCCTAGAAAGAGTCGAACTACACTCACTGAGACCCATATCTCAGGTAGAAATTAGTTCTTGATATGATTATTTACTTTATTCTAAATTTCAATTCAAATTAACATCTCATTAAAATTACTATTCAAAAAATAATTGATCATGAATAATTGAAATTATAGTAAAAGGTGAAGGAGATGTACTGGGGTGAAAAATGTTTTCATTCAATGTAGGTATGGAAGGCATCCACAACCTAAAGCATTTCTATATGGGTAGGACGTGACCATTACAAAAGATGTCCTGCTAATTCATAGAGTTGTATCAATGCCTAATTCGACTCTTAAATGGCTTGTAAGAGCATTAAAAAGGTTGAAATTTTTTCCTTCACACCTAACCGCAGTGCCTCTGCCTCCTGCATCGCGTCATGTCTAGCCTTTTACCCTTCCTCCACTAGCTGTTTCCCCTCATCAATTACAGCTATGACATAATCCTATTCTTGTTTAAGTTGTTTCAATTCTTTTTTCCACTTTTACACTTCCTAATAAAGCTTCACTGCTAAGGACCTTTATTTCAAAAGTTCATTCTGTAGCCTCATGACTACTTCGGCTTGGTTATCATCTTCATTCATAGGAATCTTTATGACCATATAATGATGATCCCCATACTCTATAGAGAAAAAATAGTACTCAAGAATGCTATATTTTTCCCTAGCCATGAAAACCTACTTTCCTATTTCATAAATACCATGGTATTCAAATCCTCTAAAACCCAAAAACACAAATTAGTGATTTAGTTTGGGAAGTGTCATAAGAAAAACAAAAAGTGGTGTTTGAGAAATCAATATACAAATGTTTTCCATTCCCTTTGATATCCCGGATGAAGTCTATACAATCCCTCTTTATTGGACTTGGAATTGCTCCTATATGATGGAATGTATTCAAGAATGAACATCACAAGGGATGTTTTTGATTCTATAGTTGTGTCATGGATTTACCTCTCAGTAGCCTCATCCTTAATAGTTACAACAAAAGGAAGGATCAAAGTATCTACCATAATCATTAATGAATGTGGATGTGATCATGAAGTCATTAGTGAAGCAAGTAAGAACTCTCACTTCTTAAAATTAGCTGAAAACGCCAAAAATAAATATGGTGGTAGGAGGATTGGGAAACTAACCTCCACTTGTTGAATCATAAATTCCTTCAACTTCCATGGTGGCATCACTACCCAGTAAATATGGTATTTCATCCTTAGTAAGAAACTGAGTCCCAAATCCATTCAAAGACACTTATGGATCAGGTCCATGCTCAACCAGGAAAGTAACCACCAGAGTGTCCTCTAGAAGACCACTCGTATAAATTATGATCATAGGGATAATCAATCTATAAAAATGTATGATGGACAATTCTGAGTATCTAGGAGATGGAATCACAACTTCAATGGTGGTTGCAGAAAAAGCCATAAGGGCCCACTCCAAATTTTCAAGAATTAGTGTAATGACCCCCCCTATGATTGTGACTTATGGGGGAGTAGAACCAGCATAATAAACTGGGGAATTTACCTCCAATGTTTTTCCCTCCACAACGGTAGGGTTCATCTAGTTTGGGGCGGTTGACTCCTCAAGAATTGGAACCCCTTCGATATCTAGAGGCAACTGGGGTTCCTCACCCAATACAACTGTTAATACAAAAGTTGTCCAGTCTTTCTCTATGGTGGTGGGATCAACATGCTAAGTTGGGTTTTCAAACTCTTAATTATCCTCCCCTTTTGGGGGAGAGGTTTTCTTATTTTTGACTGGTACATCTAGAGGGCTCAAAATATCCTCATCTCCTCAGCTGGTCTTGTCTATTTTTCCTATTCAACCATGACTACTGGTGGTACTTCTTCTACCATAGAAGAAATAGGAGACACAAACAACTGGTCAACTACCACCTAATTAATTATTGGTTCTGAATTAGAATATGAACATGATAATTGGTGAACAAAATAATATCACTTGGCATGATGACCAGGTAAACAGGTTTGGCAGTTACTTGTAATCTCCTTTTTGATGTGTTTCGACAGTTGGGATGTCTCTCGGCATTTCTTGGTATGCCATGGGGATGGATACTAGATGATAATATAAAGTGTAGACAAAGGATAGAATTACCTAAAAATATTTTCAATAACTGCCTACATATGTTTGGAAGCACCAGGAGAACCTTCTCCAAAAATCTCCACATCTGAAGGGACATGTTCCCTAGCTGCATTGCCCCTGGGGGTTTATATTAGAGAAAGAACCTTACCTTGAGACTTCTCATGTCCCTTAATAAATAAATAAGATAAGGTTTATGAAATTCCCAACAGAGGAAATTAAATTTAGGGTTATTAAATAGAATGACCTCTCCTTTGATATTAAATGGTTCCGAGAGTACCTCCATCCATGCCACCCATTCATACCAGTAAAGCCTATATTTGGAAGTATGTATGAAACTGTTCATCTCACTCAGGTATGAAGCTACCTCATGTAGTTGTTAGTTAAAATAAATCCATGGGAAATGGCTTCCCCAAAACCCGAAAGATTGAAGCACCCCTTAAAGTAGCTTCCAAATGCCTTCATCATAAGTGTTCTCCCTTAAGTTGTTCCAAACCCTCCATGCGCTTGAAAACGTAGCTATAATGGGAATGGATAGTGATGGAGGATTGGTATGAGTAAGTGAATCATGTTTCATCAATCATGGTTTCTTCTTAGGTGCCTCTGCAATCCTAGTCTCTTAAGGGGATGAACGTTTATGGGGCCCTGAGCACGAGAAATGAAATTCCCCTGCTCCAGCCGCGGTAGGAAAATCAAGAATATTGTCACCCTCTGAGGAGTGATCATCATCATCGTATTCTTTATCAACATCTGATCTCATCATGGAAAATCCTCGATGAGATTATTTAAAATGATTTTTTCAAGAATGAATCAATGCTTCAAGGTCCTAAAGGTAATAATTTTCCCACTCTGGATCATCATCATAGGAGATGTCAGCAGGTGATAACATGTAACCATGTTTGGTAATGGAAACCTCCTTCTCTTGGAGAAACTACCACAAGGCATGAGGGGAATGATCGTGAAGGAATTGGAGACTCCTCAAAATATCACATTGCCTCTAGGACACTAAAAAAGGCAACATCATAAGGAATGGGTGGTTGGATATTAGTGGCATCCTCAACAGCTTGTGAGGTCACACCCTAGTCTCTCGAGACCTTCCTCAGGGGTTCAGAACCAAGTGGCTTCTGAAGTAATTTCCCTGTCTAGGAATACTCAGTCATTTCCTTTTTCTTCCCCATGCCTTAGGGGTCGTAAAATGTGAACTAAATCCACTAATTGACCATTGAGATACGATTGCACCCAGGAATCAACATAACCATTTGTGAGGAAGGGTAAAGAATCCTTAGAATCTGGATGCATGATCTTGTACTGAGTGGCCTATAGGGTGAACATCAGCCACAACTTTTAGTCTATCATGAGATGTTTTTCCTGACATGTATAGTAGAGTGAAGGGGGACACATCATCTGAACGTAGTTAAACTGGAGGCTAAATCTACACAGTGTTTATCTCTCATTTATAAGTTCCCCATCAATCCGGGAAACAAAAATACACTATATTAATGGAAAAAGGTAGCATTGGTTAACAAAGTCTTATAATTCCTCATTCACAATGGTACCAGTAGGGGAAGCATAAGGATGATAAGTAAAAGGGTCATAATAGTTGATTCAAGTCAACAAGTCTCGTTCATTCTGTTCGGTCTAGTATTCTTTCATATCTTGTATAGACTAGACCACTGGAATAACCCTGTTGGTACTCTAAAGATATGGCTAAATAATGCCATGTGGAATTGGTAGGGAATTGATAAATTTTTAACCCCATGTGTGGGATTTTATTCAGTCCCATAGGATTTAGAAGGGCTCAGTCACCCGATGAGGTGGCCTCCCCTCATTTACTTGTCCGAGTAAGAGATAGATCTCAGAAAATAACAAGATGGCCAGGTTGATGCATTTTCTCATGGCTAGATGATCCAACATGACATAGGTTATAACTCTTACACTATGAGAATCACATATTGGAAAAATCCATCCGCTCATAAACATGGCCAAGAAGGCCACCAATCGGAACAATCGATTGACATTGGGGAAAAGTTCACATCCATAGCCACGAAATTGGCCCTCCTCCAAGGTAGGATAATATGAACATGCTCACCTTCAAGTATCCTTGGTAGGGAAGGACCTAGGTGTACGTACACTAGGCTCTAGACTCATCTTCTTAGTAAAGGCATTAGTCTATTTTGAAAAGGGAATGTCCTTCTTTGTGTACAGGTTAATGTCCTTTGAAAGTTTTTTTCTTGGGAAATAAGCCTCTTGTTCAGGGAAGGGGTCCTCCCCTTTTCATATTGAGTGGAATAATGAGGTATAAAATCATCATACATATCTCTAAGAATGGGGACCCCCAAAACCAGCCAAATGTCCCAAAGGCTAATACCCACCTTTCCATGGAACAAATGAAAGGTGTTGGTGTCGAGAATCCACCTAATCAAAAGATGAGAAATGAGGGAGTCAGTTCAATGAGAATAGGGATGCCCAGATAACCTCATATAACCCCACAGCCTGCAATTCAACCTAGAATTCTTCACAGCTTTAATGAACCTAGAAGGGCCACCCCAAGTCCAGACCAAATGAAACTCTAGGAAAAAGTTCTCGCTTGGATGACCAGCCATGTTGTTCATTTTTTATGTCCCTCCGTGTAATACTGTTGTAGTAGTGGTCCATTTCATCTGGATTTTGTCATGCACCATCAAGATATTGAGGGACATAGTTCAATATGGACCCAAAAAACGTTTGCTTCTATATGAATCATCCTTTAGATGAAATAAGGGCCTTATTAATGGTGTTATCAAATATCCAAGTAGTTAGTTGGTCATCCTGACACGGTTCCTGAATCACTGTATCAAAAAGTAGACCAAATCAGAAAATGGAAATCCAATCCAAAATTGGATACTCCCTCTAACCCACAATAACCATTTTCACTAAAAAGTGATGCAGTGGGATGATGGGGATCTTTCCATCAATAGATTTATCCATATTCTTCTGAATTTCATCAGTAACTGAAATGAGAGAGGCAACGACACCAACAAAAATGACATCATCAGCAATAAATTATGGAAGATCCATAATCTTTCTACACATAAAGACCATAAAAAATATATTCCAATAAAATATTTGGGAGAAAGAAAAAAAGTAAGAGAACTAAAAAGAAGTATTCAAGATAAAGCTCTGTGTACTGAACCCTAGAAACAGTTCATACAAGGCATTCCCAGTGAACTGACAGTTCATAAAATCCATTAGGCACTGGCCTGTAGGGCACTGGACAGCAAACCATATAGTTCATGAAGGATGTGAACCACACATGACCCTTAATATGTGGAAGTCCAAGATCACAGTTTGAAAATTTAATGTTTGGTTTCTGAGTTTAAAATTAAGTTCATGGGTGGAGATGACCAATGTATGACACTCGCTACATGGAAGCTCAAACTCACCATTTTCAGAATTTAAGTTCAATTCAGTATTTTAAAAGTTAATTCAAGGACAAGACCGACAATGAAGGGTTTTTTTGTTTGCGGAATGAAAATAACCATTCACGATCGATGTTTTTTTACAAAGGTAGTGGTACACATAAGTATATCAGGTAGGAGGAAAATTGAGAGTATAGAGTTTTCTGAAAATCTGGTAAAAGAATACATTTCTAGGGCCCTCTATATATAGGCGTGGTCCCCACTAGTTCCACATTTCATCTGAAAACTAGTTCATTTTAGGACCACTTTCTACATAAGAATAGCTTCCTGTTCATCGTGATCAAAACCCATTCCTATGGTGCGAATTTGTAGGGTCTTAAAAACATGGTAGAGGGAAATGAAATACTCCCAAAATTTCAATAAAGTAAAATAATGCATGTTTGATTGAATGATTGGAGACAAATTTCAAATAATACAACATTGGAAAAGGACCCAAAGTGGTCAGCATACTAGGTTCCAGGAATGATTCGTAGAAATAACCAACTGTGAACTAAAGTATACAAAAGAGGATGCTAGTGCCAGCTCTACAACGAATAGTGGCGTTGGTGAAAATGAGATGGAGTGGTACACCACTGTGAACCACCCCCACAAACTAAAATGGTTTGTGGGTAAGGTGAAGCTGAAGGCGTCCCGCAAATAGGAAATGCTGTTCACAGCCTCTGCTATAAACCTCAACCCTGGAAGCCTCGGTTGACTGAGTCATCCATAGGCTGGATGATTTCCCCATGGGATTTCACAAAAAGTGTTGTGAAACCCATAGATATAGACTTCTTGACACTCTATAAAATGACCCCTAGGGGATCCAATAAATGGGATCATATTTTTGAGGTATCATGGAGTTTATGGATGGAAGACTTCAAAGAAAATTGATCAACAAAGTATGGAATGACGAACGATTTCTAGAAGGTATAAACCCACTGCATACCATGAAAGGAATGAAACATAATAATAATAGTGAACTTGCCACAAACCTAATTGGAGAACCAAAAACCATATGTCCTTAGTAGATGAACTTCCCATGAACCGTATGACCAAGGACCCTTCTTCAATCCGGCATAACACATAGTACATTTCTATATTAATGACACCATGCACCATGTAGTGCTTCGCTACGTGGGTGGAATCCAGCACTACGTAACACCACCTTATTCCAATAGAACATGAGGTTTCATACAACTATGGTATGCGGACCATATTCAAGTCCATATACCACCTCGATACACAGATGACCCCTCCACCCACATAGCAATACACCATGTGGAGGGTACCCCATCCCACATGAAAAAATAGTACGTGGAATAAGGTTCCATTAGGCTTTACACCTTTCGGTTCTGATCATGTGATTTTGTTTCCATCCCATCCTCCATGACCCCTCTGTAATCTAGTAAAACTATATCAGGACAAATCCTCTTCCAAATCCACCAGACCTGGAAGGAAATACCACTGGGAACATCATCTCACCCTGTTGAGTTTACATACCCATGGTAAGAGAAGTCGTGTAGGTAATACCTACAATGGTGCAAACCCATAGAATGTTCATAAGCTTACATTCCCATGGTAACATGGGGTCCAACCTTAGGATACTTACGTGAACCTCCCCATTCTAGTGATAAAGGGTAATTACTAGATTTTCCATTAATTTAGGGACAATGATATGTCAAATGGATAGTGCCTACTTTTCCTTTTGATGAGGAGCAATGTTTCCACCCTTTCCCAAAAATTATTTCAGGGCACTCCTCCTAAGGTAAGTCCCTAACCTTTCCATGGGAGGTGGCACTCTTTATCCTCTTAGGATTATCCCAAGGCACATCTAGATTGATCATCGAACATAGCTATCTTGGATATCAATAGATGAGAAGAAATTGGCAAATTTAAAACCCCTCTCTCTCATTGAGTTTTTGCCCCGACCTCTTCTGTTGTCATCCTCCCTTTCCATCGGTAGAGAATGGAAGGTTTGTGGTTTTATATATCTATCACTTTACCTTGTTTCTCACACCGAGCATAACTCATGTGGTCTTGGATCTTTACAATGATCACACCATCCATACCATAACTCAATGAACTATGTGAACTATGATTCCTTCTCTAACTAGGATACATAGGATGAATGTCTGAAGTATTGATCTCAAGTGGGAATCCTTATAGGTGTAAGCCACAACCAAACCATAAAATCATCATGAGTCGAGATCCTACTCATGGTTACATAAACATAGGCCTCCTCTTAGGCATAATCCAAAAACTAAATGAACTACGAGAACTCTGATTCCTACTCCAAACAAGATACAGAGGATGTTTGTCTAAAGTCCTGAACTCAAAGGGTATCCTTTTAAAAGGTTAATCCCATATCATACCCCCACAAACAGTCCCCCCTCGATGGTATAATCCCCCAACTTAAACCAAAATATAAGGTCTTTGATTCCCAACTAACTGGGATACGTAGGAAGCCTCCCAGAGGTCCAAACCCAGCACCCAAATCACCCTATTGTTCACCGGTCCATATCCCCAATAGGGACATATCTACCCCAGATATCATGGATCTTATAAGAATACTAGTCCGCTTCAATTTTGGTCCCACAAGAAATTTTGACTAGGCATATTCTGCCTAGACGTCCTAGCTGCATGGCACTAAACTGTATGGATGAGTGCTCATCGTACGACCTTAAAAGGTGATGTGTCCCGTTAAGAGGTAATGAAATATGTTGGTTCTAATTCCTATCATGAGGATACATATATATCCCATATTATGGGTTTGATCATGATATAAAAACAACTTCCATCCCCCCTAAATGATAATAAACCCCAGAGCGGCTCATTACATGGATTAAACTAGCGTTGTCTCAATAATTCTTGATCCATTATATCTATGGTTGTTTTTTCAACCCAGGGGTAATTTGTAGAAAACTTATTGGGAATTAACAAAGTATTCACAAACATATGGACATTTCTTTAATATATAAGAGTGTCTCGGAGTAGGCAATAATTTTCCCCCAATATGGTGTGATGAGACTGACCTCCCATCCTCTCAACCAATAGAGAACTTATGTTTTTCTAGAAAAATCATCATCCAATGAGAATATAACATTAGAAATAAGGTTCATGAATCATGGATAAATGGGTCGTTGGGTGTTTTTGTCTCTATGAATAAACCTGTTGGAGACCATCTGAGGACATCGTACCTGATGTGGGTCGATTTCACAAAACGCATAGCCCCATGAAATCGCCTGCTAGGACCAGTCATCTATGGAACATACTTTAAGACATAAAAATGATATACTATCTAGTATCAGAGTGACCATATTTCCCACCAAAAATATACACAACATACCTTGGTTCAAAACAAAAATGGTGAACCCAATGTGAAACCCATTATAATAATAGATAATTTGTTACTATCTTTCGAGCTATTTTGTTTCTCCTATTACAACGTGACTTGGGTCAAAAAAAATCATAAATGTAATATCATTTCTTTAAATACACTTTTATATTGCATCCATGTGATATGGTAATGAAAAGTGAATTACATCGCTTCATGGAGGAGGTAATCCACATGTATGCACGAACGATGTTATAATTTTTCTATAAATGGAATTGTAAGAAAATATATGATATTTTAATTTTCCATAATGATAAATATGTCATTAATATCATATATATATATATAATATTCATCATAAATAGATGTGAGAGGTGATGATGGAAAATTATTTACATCGGTTCGCAAGACGGTAGGTTGTCGTACACATGATCTATGAATTCATTTCCCATTTGACGGAAGAGGAGATGGATATAGGTTATTCAATTAACATAATAAAATATAAATATATGATATCTAATAATTTTATTGTATCATCAAGTTTGAATAATATTTTAAGGAGTTGGATGAATAAATAAAATGAAAATTCATGGTTAAGAATTATACCTCTTCTTTGGACAACCTATTTGGGTTTGCATAAAAAGCCTTCCTACGAGGAGTTTATAATCAAAATAAGGCCTCTTGGAAGTGTGAAGGGAAGTAATTAATGTATTTTGGTATCTATTGGAAAAACCAAAATTATTATTATGTCTAAAGAAAATAGGATAGTATGTTCCCTTTTATAATTGAGAGGGGGTGACATTTTTGTAAATACCCAAAATTAATCAATAATGGGAAGTCTCTCGCAAAACAAATTCATTAAAATTTTAAAAATAATGGATTATATAAATTATAAGGTTTATATAAACATAAAATATTAAAAAAGTATCATTTTTTAAACATTTTATTCCTTTTACCTCTAATATTACTCACTTTTACCATTTTAGTTTTCACCATAGTAACTAGTATTTTTACCTAGGTAATTTGTCCTTTGTGCTACAAATAAAATGAGGATTATTATATAATTTATTCTCCCAAATTATAAATATTTAATGAAATTTATCAAATAAAAATACAATATGTGTGGAAAAATAATTGTACACAAACACATGTAATGCGAAAAACCTTGTTTTAACCTTAACCATGGTAACTAATTTTTACTATTTTACTATTCATTATGATTAAAAATTAAGTTAAACTTGTTAGTTTTTTTAAATATTTTGATTAAAAATATTTAATCCATTATATAAATTCAATTTATAAGAAGTGGAAAATTTTAATTTAAAAATAAACATTCAAAACGTGTCGAAAAATGGTTTTTCAATAAATCCATTTTTCAAGAATAAGAAAACTATACATTAACTATATGAATAGTAATCATAATTATATGAATTTAAATTAATATAAATAGATATATAATAAATAAATTTTATTTAAAAATTTCATTTAAATTGGTTATTTTAATTAATTAAAATGGATAGACTTTATGCACTTAAAAACGGTTTAGAGAAAACCAAGTTTTTTCGAATGAAAATAAACATCCACTAAAATCATGAAAATTTATTATTAAAATGAAATTAATTAAGTTATTATAAATAAAATGGTTTATATTTAACTTTAATACCACGTCCAAAATATATTAGGACTTTTAAATTACATTATTAAATGAAAATAAATGAATGTATTTGAAAAATCGGTAATTTTCACTATTCATTAAAAAATAAATCATTTCAAAAAATCAAAAAAAAAATCATCGTATGTTAATTTTTATTTTCAAATTTAAAAAATTAAGTTCATTTTATGAAATAAAATTTCTAAAATTTTTAGAAATTAATTATAAGATTTTTTCACAAAATAAATAAAAATCATTTTTAAAGAAAATATATTTTTTGAAGAAAATAAATGTCTATTAAAAATTGATTGCTTATTTACTAATAATTTATTAAAAAATTTATATTATGTAGATCCTATATATATATATTTCATAAATCATTTAATCCTGTTAATAACTGCTAATTTAATGGATGTGTTATAACATTCATATTTAAATAATCATTGTTTATCTGGGCTCGTTGTTGCGTATAGTATATGTTATCGACCATAGTTTTATTTTTTGAAAACTAGAGGTGTTACATTATTCCCCCATAATTAATTTCTCCCTAAAAATTTTATAATACATACTAAGGTAAAAAAAGGGGATGGTTCTTCTACTTCACGACTTCCTCTAATTCCCATGGAGCCTCTTCATTAAAATGGTTCTGCCATAGTACTTTTACTAGGTGAGTTTTCTTGTTGCATAGAAATTTATCTCTATATTCCATGATCTTTAACATATGCTCCTCATAATAGAGATCATTTTCAAAATTTACCACCACTGAATCTTGTACATGTGAGGGATCTACTATTTACTTCCTCAATAGGGATAGATAGAATATGTCATGTACTCGAGAAAGGGTTGTTGAGAGTGCTAGTCAATAATCCATAGCTCCAATGAAATAGAGAATCTCAAAGGATCCGATGTACCTATGGCTTTACTTACCCTTATTCCCAATTCTATTGAATCTCTTCCATGAAGATATGAGAAGAAAAAATTTATCCCCAACCTCAAACTCTTGGTCACATCGATGATTTTCAACATATCTCTTCTCTCGACTTGGAGCAGTCTTGATGTGTTTCCGAATAGTCTTGACCTTCACTACTATTTCCTCAACCATTTTTGGCCCCAAAATCTTGAATTCCATAAATTCATCCCAACAAAAAAGTGTTCTACATCTCTTCCCATAAATATCTTCATAAGGGGTCATTTGGATTCTTGAGTGAAAGCTACTATTATTCAAGAACTTGACCAGTGGAATATCTTTATCCCATAATACTTTAAAGTACACTTAGCATTCTCTAAACATATATTCTAGTTTCTAAATATTCCACTCATATTGTCCATCAGTTTTGGGGTGATAATATGTACTAAATTCCAACTTAGTATATATATTATTTTGGAAACTCTTCAAAAACATGGAGGTAAATAAGGTATCTCAGTTAGATACAATTGATAGTGGTGTTCTGTGATGTCTCACCACCTCTCTAATATATATCCTTACAAGTTGATCAAGTGGGAAGTCCTATTTAATTTCAATGAAGTGGTAAATCTTTGTAAGAAGATCCACCACAACCCATAGAGATTTATTTCCTCCTAATGTATTTATAAGACTAGGGACAAATTCCATGGTGGTGTTTTTACATTTCTATATAGGTTTAATTAATGGTTTCATCATACCCTTAGAATTTTTCTTTTTAGACTTAAGTTGCTAACATATCAGTCACTTTGATATATATTCCACAATATACTACTTTATATTGTCCCACCAATAGTGATGTCAAATATCTTGATATATCTTTATACTCCTAGGTTGGATGAAGAAGGTCAAGATATGTGTAACATTCAACATATATTTCTTTATATTTAAATTTTATAGTATACATAGTTATGACCCAAATATTACAACTCCTTCTCAGAAAATTTTGAACTCTATGGATTTACCTTTTCTTAATGATTCCATCTTATTTTGAATTTCCACATCATCTAATTGAGCATCCTTTATCTTCTCCAACAGGAATAGTTGAGAAATTATTTGATAAAGGAATGATGATATTCCTTCCTTCATGATTCTCCTATCCATCCTTTTCAATTCTAAGTAGATTTTATCTTTCTAAATTCTAATTGAGAGGACCAGTTTGGGATATACGTAACACTGAGAGGGGGGTGAATTAGTGTTGGGGACTTTTTAAACCAATTTCAACTTTTATCCCTGTACTTCTTGACCTATTAAGATCTTGATTCTCTTATTCTCTTTTCTCGTCGCATGCAATAATAGAAAGAGGTAAAAATATTCACACGATAATTTTACAAGGTTCACCACTCAATAAGACTAGCTACGTCCTTTCCATTCATGGGGATGACCAGTGCATGGATTATCCATTATAATGTGACATGCTGTTACAATGGAGTGGCTAAGAAAACAATCCTTTAGCCAGTGTGAGTCCCTACACATTGGAGGGGGGTGGTAAACAATCCTGTTCCTTGGACTAATGATGACCTAGCCCAACTTGCAGCCTCTAGCTGGTTCTTTATACTACCTATGGAGATAGTCTTCTTCCTTCTTCAAAAGGTAGGTTCTTCTCTTGATCTATTTCAGTGCTCTTCACTTTATTTCTTGCAAAGAAGTAGGTAAACAATTATCTTCTTTCTTTATCTTATTCTCTAGCTCAAAAATTGGTTGCACTAGTTCTTCTTCTTTCTTTTTATTAGTGCAATAACTGACTGCACTAATCTTCTTCTCTTCTCTCTATTCAGCAAACCTATAAGCTGCACACTCTTCTTATTCTTCTTCTACTTCTTCAATGCAAAACCAGCTGAACTGAAACCTACTCTTATTCATACGTTTTCTTTTAGTGCAAAACCATCTGCACCAAGCTCTTATTCTTATTCTTCATGCTATAATCACAATCTCTCTTTGTGATTGTAAAAACAATGAATTCTAGATCAACTTAGCATCATCACAGCAGAACAAAAGTTGGTAAGAACTTATAGAAAAAATCACAGCTTTCATGCCACCCTACTTGCGCACCTCCCTGCTTCAGCTTGCGCACCACCTACTTGCGCGCCACTCAGCTTGAACACCTTCCTGCTTGCGTGCCACCTGCTTATGCGCCTCACTGCTTGCGCGCCACCTACTTGCGCGCCTACTCAGTACTTGCGCACCACCATTGAGCCCAGCTCAAAACTTGTGCGCCACCTTTGGCTTATACACAGACCACTTCTTGAAATCACCTCTAGAAACTTGCATAGAAAAACTTACGGGGTACCCTACTTGCGCGCCTTCAGCTTGCGTGCCACCCACTTGCGCGATCAGACCACCTTCTACTACTTGCGCGATCAGAGCTCTAATTTTTCTCTTAAGTGTTGAGCCTTAAAAAATGAGGAGGCAGGTCATCTATTTATAGGAAGTTTTGTGACTTGCGCGCTCTATACTTGGACACCAAGACTTTCACTTGCGCGCCTCCTTCCACTTACACGCATCCTTTATAATTGCACACCTCTTTGTGCACAAGCATAACATCCGTGCCACTTTTATACTTGAGTGCCTCTTTGTGGACAACACAACACTTGCGCGCCACCTAAAAATGAGGCTCAACTTGCATGCCTCAACCACTTGCGCGCCACACTTCTTCAACATGCGCTCTCAGAGCTCAAAATATTTCTCTAAGTCTCGGGCTCATAGAAATGAGGAGGGTAGTCTCCTTTTTATAGGAATTTTTGCAACCTGCACATCACATGCACTTGCGCGCCTCCTCGGTACTCACGCTCCTTCGTGGCACTTGCGTGACTCCCTGGCACTTGCGCGCCTCCTTGGGACTTGCGCACATTCTTGGTACTTGCGCGACTCCCTGGAACTTGCACGCCTCTTTGGGACTTGAGGGCCTTCTTGGTACTTGCACGCCTTCTTTCCTTTTCCATATTTTTGAAATAATGCTATTTGAAATATGACTTGCGCGCCTCTACAGCACTTGCATGCCGACACTTGCATACTTGCGCGCCTACTTCATACTTGCGCGCCTACTGAATACTTGTGTGCCTACTTCTTTCCTTTTCCATATTTTTGATCTGATGATATTTGTGATATGACTTTTCCAAAAACACTTCTTTTTCTCTCCCTTTCCATCATAAGGCTTGCATCACAAGTTCTCCAAACTTATGATATTTGTGAAATACAAATCAGCAAAGCATCGTTTGGTTTTTGGGAAATCTGAATTCATGACCTTCTTAGAATTCCAAGCCCTTCCACACTCTCTCTTCTTCTTCAGCCATCATTCTCTAATTCATGCAAATCATATGATTATTTTCTTCATGTAATCACTTGTATGGTTCTCATGCAATCGTGAATCATTGCATGGTCTTCATTAAATCCTCATTCTTCTTTAATCATCTTTAGATGGATGATAATTCACCATTATTAATTGTTGTAAACAATTATGTCACCATTGACACAAGTTTTTTGAACTTAGGATCAGATCAACAATCCTCTAAATTGACTTCTAGAGAATTACCCAAGTATGAAATTCAATGATGTGATTTCATAACAATTCTCCAGGCATCCTTACTTCAGCCGATCTCCATTAACTTTGGAGTCCTTCTTCATTTTGACTGATATTGACAACTATTGAAAACAAATACAATCTTCATACAAAAATTGGTCCCAAAAATCTCCCCCTTTGTATTTTGTTGTCAATACCTCAAAGTATCATCAGATGAATGTGTCAATGTAAGAATGAGAATCTTATCTCTCCCCTTTTCTTCTGTCTCTCCCCTTGACATTCATTTCATTTCTCTCCCCCTTATTGACAAGAAATAAAAAGTTCATGGTAGAGAGGGTATCATTCCATACTTAAGCAATGTTCCATCAATCATTTCACTCTAAGTCTACTTGAGCAATGCTCAGTGTAAAAAACAATAGGATTTGATTTAGAAAACAAAGTTGTCCATTACCCACTGAATATGACCCCACATGTGATGAGAACTCATACACTTGTCTTCAAGGGTTTTCCACTTTCATTCTAGGATGAAGATATTGAGTGTGAAAGAAATAATCAACCTGAAATTCCTGAACTCACATCAACAAATGGATCCAAAACATTCATGTGCAATTGATAGGATAAGTGGCCTTGGATCACATTCACTCTTCTTATGTCATTGATTATCTTTGTTACTCCCCCTTTGTAGAATGATCTTCATTTTGAGTAACCAAGGATGAAAGATTTAGAAATAACATACCATTTCCAATGACATGATATTTAAAAAATCTTCAACGTAGTTGAATTTACTACCAACTGAAATTGATACTTATTGAGATAATGACTCTGGAAGCTTCTTCATGTGTATCCCTCTATAGAGAACACTTCTCATCACTTAATCTCAGGTTATCCCCATGATATCTTGAATCACCTTCAATTCCCTGTATTTAAAGAACAAATACAATACACAAAGATTTAAGGGAATAGGGTGGATCCTCCATTCTTCTTCAATGTGAGCAGGAGGTCTGAGATGATTTTCTCAACCAGGATGCTCCATTTTCTCCACTCCTCACACTTTCACATTTGATCTATAATTTTGAATGTATCTGTGTGGATCTCAATACTTATTCTATCCCTTTTTGTGTGAATCTTCTTTCTTTAAGAGAATTCCAAGCACTAGAATCTCTCGGTGAAACATTCATCCTCTTCATGAATTCTCGTTGGGATGGAATAAATTCAAATCACTTTCTGAAAGTGTGACCATCCTTGTTGCACCTCACACACAGAGCTTCTTTGTCTTCATGTAGAATCTTCTTTTTGTTTTTAGCACTAGCCTTAGCTTGTGCATCTTCCATCCTTCTCATTATTTCCAAATCTTCCGGCCAAATCACCAAAATATCATTAGGGACTGAGGCATCAAGATTGGATCTTCTACATGGATTCTTCTGAGTGGATTCCTTCATAGTAGTACTTTTGGATGAACCACCCTTCACCTTCTTGGACATGGAATCCAAGGAATTCTCAGTTTTCCCCATTGTAATCTTCTTGAGGTCATTTTCTTTTGAAACATACTTATGATTACATCCCAAGATAGATTCTTCATTCTTCTCCAGCTTTTGTGGTCTTTTTTCTTATTAGCTTTGAATACATTCTGAGATAGGAATCCACCATTCTTGTGACCACTCTAATTGCATACATCACAGATGTTGTCTAGCATTCCAAATCTATTTGCAGTATACAGATGTTTCTAGATCTGTGGATGTTGCTTCTTCTTCTCTGGATTTCTCCCCTTGAGATGGGCTTTCTCTGTGCTTTTACATTTAAGGGATTGTACCAACATTCCAATGCACAATGCCCAAACTTGTTGTAGCACCAACATTGGCCAACAAACCTTAACTTCTTGTCATCTTCTTGATAAGTTTGCTGAGTCTTCCTATTCTTGCTATGTTGTGATTTCTGTTGGGATCTATCTTTCACACTCTTTCTCCTATCCACCCTATCCATGGTGATAGGTTTCATCTCACTTTTCTTCATCCAAACTTGTTTATAATTTTTATTTCTACCTGCACTTTTTGTAGGAGCAATTTTAGAACCATTGATACAAGTTGGTATGGATGATACCTTTACTTTCTCAGCATCTTGTGATAGATCAATGAGTGAAGACATGATCTTCTTATCACATGTTGGAGGTCTTTTGACAGTAGAATCCTCTAGTGAGCATTGAGTACTGGCAGGAACTATTTCCTTCTTTTTTTGGAGACTCAATATGTGTCTTCTCAAGATTGGTTAGTTCAGCTTCCAATTCTAGACATCTCATATTGAGGATGACTTCCTGGTTTTCAATCATAGTCATCTTCTCTCCACAAGCCTTCTTTAATCTTTAAACTTCATCTTCATGCATATTTACTTTGTTTTGTAACAAAGATTCAAGTTCATTAATCTTATTCGAGCTATCTTCCAAATATAACTTCTTGACTTCATTGCCCCTTTTCAGCTCATCTTCTAGTGCATGGATCTTCTCTTCTAGAGTCTTGTTGACTCCCTCTTTTTCTTCAACATATTTGAGCCACTTTGAAGAACTTTCATCAAATCCCCTCTTTGTTGTTTCAAAGGCTCCATCCTATCTAGAGAGATTTAAACATTCGACATATTTTGCTTGTATGCCTTTCTCTAAAACATCAGTTTCTTCTTCCAGCTGAGTGATATTTTCTTGCATGCATTGAAATACCCCGCAAACCAGGGATGCACTCTCTTCAGGAATACCATGAAGAATCATTCTTAATTTATCAACTAATATTTCTTGAGATGTTGTAGATTGTTCATCACCACTTTTTCTAGAATTTTCATCATGAGGGTAATTTCCAAATGTACTAACACATACCTCTTGATCAGTTGAGGTAGGAAGGTTATCCATCTTCTTGGTGGGTACTTGAGCCACCTTCTCATTACTTACCAAATCTGGTGTGTCTTCAATGTCATCCAGATATGGAGAACCAGATGCTTCCTCTTCTTTAGATAAGAGGGACTTCTTCTTCAACTTTCTCTTCTCTTTCTTTTTCCTATTCATCATGGTCTTGGTAGATATAAATAAATCTTCACCAACAATGCTCTTCATTGTTGACTCAGGAATGGAACTCAAGTTTTCAAAAGAGAATAACTTCACTTTAGAGAATACAACAGAGTTTAACCTGTCCCTCTGATACCAATTGATAGGACCAGTTTGGGATATACCTAACCCTAAGAGGGGGGTGAATTAGTGTTGGGGACTTTTTAGAACAATTTCAACTTTTATCCCTGTACCTCTTGACCTGTTAGGATCTTGATTCTCTTATTCTCTTTTCCCTATCACATGCAATAATAGAAAGCAGTAAAAATATGCACACGATATTTTTACAAGGTTCACCACTCAATAAGAGTAGCTACGTCCCTGCCATGCATGAGGATGACCAGTGCATGGATTCTCCATTATAATGTGACATTCTGTTACAATGGAGTGGCTAAGAAAACAATCCTTTAGCCACTGCGAGTCCCTAAACTTTGGAGGGGGGTGGAAAACAATCCTCTTCCCTGGACTGGTGATGATGTAGCCCAACATGCAGCCTCTAGATGGTTCTTTATACTGCCTATAGAGACAGTTTTATTCCTTCTTCAAAAGGTAGGTTCTTCTCTTGATCTATTTCAGTGCTCTTCACTTGATTTCTTGAAAATTAGTAGGCAAAAAATTCTCTTCTTTCTTTATATTCTTCTCTAGAAAAAAACGGGCTGCACTAGTTCTTCTTCTTTCTTATTAGTGCAATAACTGACTGCACTAATCTTCTTCTCTTCTCTCTATGCAGCAACCCTGTAAGCTCCACACTCTTCTTCTTCTTTTTCTTCTTCAATGCAAAACCAGCTGCACTGAAACCTACTCTTCTTCATATGTTTTCTTTCAGTGAAAAACCATCTCCACCAAGATCTTCTTCTTATTCTTCTTGATAGAATCACAATCTCTCTTTGTGATTGTAAAAACAATGAAGTCTAGATCAACTTAGAAACATCACAGTTGAACAGAAGCTACTAAGAACTTCTAGAACAAATCATAGCTTGCACGCCATCCTACTTGTGTGCCTCCCTGCTTCATCTTGTGCACCACCTACTTGCGCACCACTCATCTTGCGCACCTTCCTGCTTGCGCGTCACCTGATTACTCGCCTCACTACTTGTGCACCACCTACTTGCGCGCCTACTCAGTACTTGCACGCCACCATTGAGCCCAGCTCACAACTTGCGCGCCACCTTTGGCTTATACACAGACCACTTCTTGAAAGAACCTCTAGCAACTTGCACAACAAAATGTGCGCGACACCCTACTTGCGTGCCTTCAGCTTGCGCGCCGCCCACTTGCACGATCAGACCACCTTCTACTACTTGTGCGATCAGAGCTCTAATTTTTCTCTTAAGTGTTGAGCCTTAAAAAATGAGGAGGCAGGTCATCTATTTATAGGCATTTTTGTGACTTGCGCGCCCTAGACTTGCGCACCAAGACTTGCACTTGCACGCCTCCTTCCACTTGCGTTCCTCCTTTATACTTGCGCACCTCTTTGTGCACATGCAAAACTTGCGCGCCACTTTTATACTTGCGCGCCTCTTTGTGGACAACACAACACTTGTGTGCCACCTAAATATGAGGCTCAACTTGCGTTCCTCAACCACTTGCGTGCCACGCATCTTCAACTTGCGTGCTCAGAGCTCAAAATATTTCTCTAAGTCTCGGGCTCATATAAATGAGGAGGGTAGTCTCCTTTTTATAGTAATTTTGGCAACCTGCACATCACATGCACTTGCGTGCCTCCTGGGTACTTACACTCCATCGTGGCACTTGCACGACTCCCTGGCACTTGCGCGCCTCCTTGGGACTTGCGTGACTTCTTGGTACTTGCGTGACTCCCTAGCACTTGCACGCCTCTTTGGGACTTGTGCACCTTCTTGGTACTTTCACGCATTCTTTCCTTTGCCATGTTTTTGAAATAATTCTATTTGTAATATGACTTGCGCGCCTCTACAGAACTTGCGCGCTGGCACTTGCATACTTGCGCACCTACTGCATACTTGCACGCCTATTGCATACTTGCGCGCCTACATCTTTCCTTTGCCATATTTTTTATCTGATGATATTTGTGATATGACTTTTCCAAAAACACTTCTTTTTCTCTCTCTTTCCTTCATAAGTCCTACATCACAAGTTCTCCAAACTTATGATATTTGTGAAATACAAATCAGCAAAGCATCGTCTGGTTTTTGGGAAATGTGAATTCATGACCTTCTTAGAATTCCATGTCCTTACAAACTCTCTATTCTTCTTCAGCCATAATTCTCTAATTCATGCAAATCATATGATTCTTTTCTTCAAGTAATCACTTGCATGGTTCTCATGCAATCATGAATCATTGCATGGTCTTCGTTAAATCCTCATTCTTCTTCAATCATCCTTAGATGGATGATACTTCACCATTCTTCATTGTTGTAAACAATTATGTCACCATTGACACAAGTTCTTTGAACTTAGGATCAGCTCAAAAATCATCTAAATTGACTTCTAGATAATTACCCAAGTATGAAATTCATTGATGTGATTTCATAACAATTCTCCAGGCATCCTTACCTCTGCTGATCTCCATTAACTTTGGAGTCCTTATTCATTTTGATTGATATTGAAAACTATTGAAAACAAATACAATCTTCATACACAAAGTGGTCCCAACACTAATCAGTGATAAGGTTTTCATATCCTTTCTACTTAGAGTATATTCTACTTTATTTTCATTACCATGATGGTAATGGATTGAGTAGAAATACTCCTTGATTATCTCTAACTATCTTCACTAGTTCAAATTAGTATCCTTATAAGTGAATATATATATTTGAGGCCCTTATTATCTACATATATTTCACACTTCTCCCCATAGAGATAATGTCACCAAATTCTGAACATAAATATCACAGTAACGAACTCCAAATCATGTGTTGGATTGTTATTATCCTTAATATTAAACTTCATTGAGACATAGGATATAAAATTATTATTCTACATTAGTATACAACAAAAAACTGTCTTTGAATCATTATTTTAAGCCATGACACATTTCTAATAAATGAAAAAAATGAGGAATTCTATAGTGATAAGTGTATTTTTTTAACTCCTTAAAGATGTATTTTTTTAAAGGTTGGGGTCGAAGCCTCAATTTATTATTTAAATCAAATACCTATTTAGTGTGGGTAGTGGTATACCCATTACATATATCAAACTCCCAAGGCCAGGTGGCCTGAATACAAGGCTCAAAATCTCATTTTTTGGACCAAAGGACCCCTTGGTGAATAGTACTACTATAGTACCCGCGCTGCTACAATACCTCCACCGCTATAGTATCTACTACAGTGCCTCCGCCGCTACATTGCCACCGCTGCTACAGTTCCACCATTTCAGTACTTCTACAGTACCCCCGAAATTTTTTCCTATCCCGAATTTGATCCTGTGTCTTTTGGATGACAAGAAGGAGCTTTTACCACTTTGTTATAGGCTCGTTGGCATCCCTAAAGATGTATTAACATTCATTGGTCCATAAAAACATTACCCCATTTTGAGTTATATTTGTTAGCAGGTTTGAAAATCAAGTGTTGTTTCTCACAAATCATCGATAATATCCATCTATTTGAAGGAGACTATAGATATCTATTATAGATGTTTGTCTGGACCACCACTCAATTTCTTTAATCTTATAAGGGTTCATAGATATCCATTTATTGGTGATAACATTACCTCATAATTAAACTTACTTTATCCAAAACTCAAATTTACTATACTTTTCATATAAATTCTCCTTTTACAAAGACTTTATCATAATATTCAAATGATCCATATACTCCTCCTTGGTTTTAGAGTATATTCGACTATCATCTATAAATAATACCACAAATTTTCCAAGGTAATATCTAAAGACTCTATTCATTAAGCCCATAAATATTTTTGGATCATGAGTGAGTCTGAAAGTAATCATAATGAAATCATAGTGTCTATACAATGTTAAAAAGGTAGTTTTGGGAATATCTTCCTTCTTCACCCTTAATTGGTGATATCCCGATCAAAGTTACACCTCTGAGAAATACTATTCACCATTTAGTTAATCAAAAAAATAATCAATCTGTGGTAGGAGATAATTTTTATTTATCATGATTTTTTTGAGTTCATGATAATCAATACAGAGGCTCATTGAACCATCCTTCTTCTAAATGAAGAGGATTGATGAACCAAATGGTTAAGCACTCATACATTTCAAACTATTTTCAAATGTATCTTATAATCTTTTTTAACTCTTACTACTCAACGATGGCCATTATATAATGAGTGTAAAATACTGGCAGAGGTCCAGGTATAATTTCTATTGGGAACTCAACCTCTAACTAAGGGGGAAAACCAAGAAACTCTTTAGGGAACACATTAGTGGAATCCCCCGTAATGGTAATGTGTTCAATAATGATTATACCATTTTTCTCAATCATTTGTGACTGATATACTTTATCATAGGATAATAATATCCACTATTGAACAGAAGATTATAGGGGAGATTTATCCTCCTCTTTACACTTGTATAGAATCAAAGGATGACATGGGACATGAAGTGTGATCCCCCTATCTCAAAAGTTGATGTTGGATTTATATAATGATAAAAAATCGATTCTAAATATTTTAGAAAACTCTATTAAATAATGTAAGTTGATATTTTATTGAAGATTATGTTTGAAAAAATTGATCGGGGAGGAGTTATATACTTGGGATATAACCATATATTTATTTTTTGTTCTCACAGATAGTTCAACCCCAGTGTTTTGAGGCAGTGCTTGAATAGTTATACTAAACATGAAAGATATGAAAGAATGCATAGATCTATAATCAAAAAGTAAATTTTCTATTATTGAATGAATAAATAAAATACATGTCACCACGTCATTGTTGAGATTCACCTTAGTAGTAGTGATAATATATTTTCTTCCTTTCTCTCTAGGCCTTAGAGGTTTTTGTAATTAATTGTATTTGATAACTCTTGGATTAGATAATTTCCTTTCATAATTCCAATGTTCCTTAGAGTTGAGATATTGTATGACAAGATGAGTGTTGATCTAAACCTTCTTTTATTCTTTTGTATTAGTGGGATTCTTAATTTTTATTTGTCACTGATTATCCATATAAGCCTCTTTTCCACATTTTAAAAATATCATAGTTCCCATCATACAATTTCTAGAATTATGCTTCCCACACTTTTGGAATGTTGGATATTGGGTTTTCTTTCCTCCATGGGATTTATCCATTGATCCTCTAAAAGAAAACTCCATTTTACACTTTTTGTCTCATGTCCCATGATACCACTGAGAATCTCTGATCTCTATCTTATCATTGAGGGAACAATTAAAATTTATTCATAACTACCAAATTCTAGAATCACTAAATATTTTCATAGACTTGGATTTCATCCACTAGAGAAGTGGTCCACATTACTTTGGAAATTTATGATGAATATGAAATCCTATCATGTAAGCCTTGTGATGTTTTCCTCATATTCCCCAATAGAATCATCTTTTTTTGTTAAGTCCTAGGAAATCCCTAATAATTTTTAGATGGTGAGTTTATGAAAAATATTTATTAAAAAATATTTTCAGGAAGTATTCTCATTCCACGGAATCTATATCATCATTGGAATTCTTGTTCTCAATTAGGGTCCACCATTGATCAAATTCCCCATCAATGTGATAAACAACCAAGACAAATTTCTCTTACTTTTTGTATTATATAATAGAGAACATCTTTTAAATGGATTTAATACATTGTTCCATAATGAGGGGATCAGAACATCCACTAAATGTTGGAGGCCTTGTTGCATAAATGATTCGACTACAACTTTCTCTTTTTTAGGAGGAGGAGGGTGTTCTGAATGATTTAATTTATTATTCATAACATGATCTAGTCAATCCAATACTTTAACGAAGTTATCATCTCCAAATAACATAAGGTTACACATATCATTGAGGGAATCATTGCAATGTCTATTACATTGGTTATTGGCATGGTTTCTCCTATTTCCCACCATTATCTAAAAAAAGAAAAACAATATGAGAATACATTAACATACAAAAGGTAATCTTATATACTTATAAGGAATAATGTATAAATGATTATTATATCATGGATTATGATTCTCTAGGTTTAAATCTTTGTTATCTAGATTAATGTTTCCTATTTGGTTTTCTAACCTAATAATTTTTTCAAGTCATTCATAGTGGTTCATAAAGAGTTTGTGAGGTTTCTAAAACAAATAACCAGGAGTGTGAAAAAAGGTTTTTAGAAAGGCATTTTTATCATGAACTAGGTGAAAATAAATTTAATGACCAATGTTCCCCTTTTAGGGTTACTACCCCTAGGTACAACTTTTTAGAGCCACATCCACTTATAATATCTACAATGGGATGCAATTTCTTTGAAACCACTCAATATACACCTTACCAAAATTCCAAGATATTTTTCATATACTTATAATTATCTCAAGGTTTCTTAAAAATTTATTTTATTCCTAATCCCCAAAAATAACTAGGCCATCCTTTGATACCAATGATAAAGACCCAGTACTTTTACACAAATTATTACATGATTTTTAACATAAATAGCCATCAATAAAAAATAAGGATAGAAAAGTAAATGTTTATTTGGAATACTGGTTTCATAATAAATAAAAGTGATAATAAAATAAAATGAATTTATTATAATCTCCTTAATTAGCTCTTAAATCCCTTCGAGCTTCTAGAACATCCTGGGGTAACATAAGGAATGCATAAAATAAAGGGGTGAGCTAAAAACCCAGTAAAGGAATAAACAAGATAAGGAAACATAACATGTGAGTCCAAGGTATAACATAATATCATAAATGAGAAGGATTATGAGTAACCACATATCATAATTACATAAATAACATGGAATCATAAGAACATAGTAATATAGGAAATTTGGCAGCAACATATAACATGACATAAATAAGATTCAAGGTTAACTACCTAGACAATATCACAGAGTGGAAAAGGTACTTTAATGGATTAGGTTTACTACCTAATATAATATATAATGTCTTAGGAAACAAAATATTTACCTAATTAATTAGAGTTCTATTTTAGTGAATTAATCATAACATTTACATGGTTATGTGTGCCGTAAAATGAAATCAATCTTAAGGAATAAACATAAAAATTACTTATGGAAAGAAATGAGTTTTATTTTAGAAAGTATCTCATGGAATGTATTACCAAATAAAAGGGAGGGAGAATAATAAAGGTATATATTTTAGATATATATATACAAAATTTAGTATCATTACATAACATTAAAGAGAGAGATAAAGTGAGTTAGAGAGATAATGGTAAAACTCGAAAAAGGTGGTTTAGAGAGACCCATTACATTTAGTGTGACTCATATCATACATTATTTATATTCCTAAACAATAAAAATATTTTAATTATTTAATTAAATAAGAACATTTTTCAAGTTTATTATTCATTTTATTTTATTTTTCAGCATGTCATATTCAATTACTTAATAAATTAATTTTCACATCCAACATTTTGATGATATTCAACTCATATGTCCAAAATGACATTAAGGGGATGACCATGGGAAAAGAGGTAATTATAACATCATTTAAAAAATAATAATCATGGAATAATTTTTATTTTTAATCATAAATTATACTTTTAAAACCAATCATGAATTATGGTGAGAAAAAATGAACTATGTTGTGATCATGGAGAAGGTAGGTCGTACATATACATGAGTAATGTTTCCATTTTTCAATTACCATGATGGAAAGAAGGTAAATATTATTTTATCTTTATATAAATATAATAATATCATAAATATGATATTATTTATTTAAAGACACTTATATCTATCATCCTTATGATGTGGTAATGAAAATAGATTCACATCACTTCGTGGAGGTGGTAATCCACACATACGCATGAATGACGTTGTCATTTTTTTGAATAGAATGGTAAGAAAATATATGATATATTAATTTTAAATAATTAAAAATATGTCATTAATATCAAATATATACATAAAATCCATCATAAACATCTGTGAGATGTGATTATGGAAAATGAATTACATCGGTTCTCAAGGGGGTAGTCTATCATACATGCAAATGATGGCTTCATCCCCCATATGATGGAAGAGGAGATAGATATAGGTTATTACATAAAAATAATAACATATTAGTATATGGGATATATTTATTTTATTACATCACAGTGATTGAATAAGATTTAAAGTAGTTTTAATAATAAATAAAATGAAAATGCATGGTTAATAATTAAACCTCTCCTTCAAACACCCTCTTTGGGTTTGCACAAAAAGGATTCCTAGGACGGTTTTATAATCAAAACAATGACTCTACGATGTGGAAAGGGAAGATAGTAAGTGATTTGGTTATGTATTTTATGAACTAAAGGCTTTTTAATTATGATTAAAAGAGGAAAGAAGGTTCACTTTTATAAGTGAGAGGGTGTTTTATTTTGGGTAAATAACCCAAAACTATTCAATAATGGGAACTCAATCTCAGGCATAGTGCATCAAAAATTGATAAATAATGAATTTAATGGTTTATAGGTTCTATAAACAGATAAAATATTAAAATATTATTTTTTTTAAATTTGTATTCCCATTACCACTAAGGCTACTCACTTTTAACATTTTAGTTTTCACCATGGTAACTAGTTTTTTACCTAGGTAATTTATCCTTTAAGATTAAAAAATGAGAATTATTAGATAACTTTGATGAAATAATTATAAATAATTATTCAATTTATAGAATAAAAATTCTTTTTGTGTGAAAAATTAATTTTAACACAAGAACATGTAATGCGCAAATCCACATTTTATCCTTAACCAATGTAATTAATGTTTATTATTTTTATTATTCATTGTGATAAAATATTAAGATGAACTTATTTAATAATATTAATTTTTTTAATTAAAAATATTGAATCCATTTTATCAAATTAAATTCATATAATTGGTATAATATAATTTAAAAATAAACCTAAAAAATGTGTTGAAAGACGGTTTTTCGAAAATGTATTTTTCAAGCATAAAATGATCTTACATTAACTATATGACTAGTAATCATAATTATATGAGTCTACATTCATATATATATATATATATTATATAAATTAAAATTAAAATGTTTCTTAATGGGTCTTATTTTAATTAATTAAATTCGATAGACTTTATGAACATAAAAACAATTTGTATAAAATCACGTTTTTAAGCATAAAAATAAACATTCAACAAAATCATGAATATTTTTTATTAAAATTAAATAAATTAAATTATTCTAAATTAAATGTTTTATATTTCACTTTAATAATAAATCCCAAATATAGTTTTACTCTTAAAATACTTGATTTAATAAAAATAAATGATGGTATTTGAAAAATCTGTAATTTCAACTGTTCACTAAAAAATCAATGATTTCCGAAAAATACCAAAATTTCACCCTAAGTTAATTTTGATATGATGATTTAGAAAATTATTTTTATTTTATAAAATAAAATTTCTATATGTTCTATAAATTAATTATAATATTTTTTCATAAAATAAATAAAAACATTTTTGAAGAAAATGTATTTTTAGAAGAATAGAATGTCTTTATTAAAAATTGAGTGATTATTTCCTAAGAATTTATCAATAGATTTATATTTATTAGGAAAATTGTATATATTTTATAAAGAAGTTTATCCTATTCATTCCCAATAATTTAAAATCTATTTTATAATGATCATATTTAAATAATCATGGTTCATTTAGGCTCTGTGTTGCGCATTGTATATGCTATCAAATATAGTTTTCTTTTTTAAAAACATATGGCGTTAAAAAATATTTCCAACGTATGGAGGGGTAAAATAAAAACCTAACTAGAAAATAAAGGGAATCCCAACCAAACAACTAATGAGTAGGAAAGTCTTGATGATGAACTTTGATACCGACCATTGTCTATGATCATCGTC
The DNA here is from genome assembly GCA_963277665.1 of Viscum album. Lineage (NCBI taxonomy): Eukaryota > Viridiplantae > Streptophyta > Magnoliopsida > Santalales > Viscaceae > Viscum > Viscum album. The sequence goes on along the minus strand of OY728135.1, from coordinate 1,820,408,617 downwards.
TCTATATACTATTAAACTCCACCCAAACTAGGTCAACCAAGGTTACTGTATATCTTTGTGTTGTATGAATACGACACAACACATGTGGGGAAATACCATGGTGGAGAGAGTATAAAAATATCCAATAGGATACTCCAAAAACTAAAGAGGGGAAAATAAAATAAAATAATGAACTCAACCCACAAGATATGGATGGGGAAAGAAACCCAACAATAGATATTATAATAGAAGAACCAGGTCTAAGAGAGAGATAGGTAACTCTTAGTATTCAAAGCCAGTTAATGATTGATGAGAATTTCTATATCTTTATGAATCAGTGTTTTATTGATTCTATTATCCCAATGTAACATTTATAGATCTGTAGTAGAGGACCCATGCCTCATTAAGGGAACATCAGGGTCGAGGGGGTACCAACCCCAGTAGAGGACCAATGACTCATAAGAGCTCAATAGATGGTGTACCGAATCCAAAGATAGAAAATCCATGCCCCAAGATAGTATTGGGAGGTACAAAACCTATCTCTACCAAGGATGTGGGTGACCCACACCCTAACATATATATGTTGTCAAAGGGGATTCCAACGTTTATTTTCCTCTTGAGATCATGCCTAAGAGTAAACATATTCCATCCATTCTAAAAGAATTAAACCAATCATGCCACATCACACCATATGTCTAATGTCGAAAAAACTCCACCATTACATCCTATGTAGAAATATACTTCCGAAGGACAATCTGTTAGTCCAATTTTGAGTCTCGAATAAGTAGATATATAAGTTAAAACATTCCAATAAGAGTACATTGTGTGTCTCATGGGTTACATGGGTTTTACTCTTTAGTTGATCCTTGAACATGTCTTGGTTCTTCACATAACATGTTAAAATCCATATAAAAAGTGTATCACCTAGGGAACATGGTGTGTTAGACCACTCGAGGCCCCATTTTGTGAAATTATCCAACATATATCAGCTAGTTGGATAGAGTCACAAAACAAGTGGGACTTCCACATAGTCGTGTGATATTTAAATCATCATGAAACCCTTTCTACCATAGAATGCATACTACACAATATGTGTTCTTCCATAATACATGATATGTAATCAGGTATTTTATAGAAAATTAAGTATTTCTTCTCAAATAATTACTTTTCCACTGATTTCTCCATCCAAATCATTTGAAGATGTATCCAAGACCCTGATCGTGGAAGAAACTCCTCCATTCATCAATTTCCAACCCCTAGTAGCTAAAAATCCGGATTCTCATTGACCCTTGTGAATTATATCATGCCTTCATCATCATCTAAGGGTTAGTTCCTCCATTTTTCATCCAAAATCCATTGTGGATCATCAGTTTTTCTATAAATAATTTCCTCTATCATGTATCAATCAAAACAATATGAATCTATTATTCGATCATGTATTGAACCATATTGATAGTTGAATAACTAGCTTATCACAAGGAAATGATGAACACATGAAGAATGAGGGGATAAAGGAACAATAAACAAGATTATTTCATCGATGGTTTTTGTGAACTCGACTATAGATCATTAGTGATGGAAAATATGAATCCATAAGAAATCCAATATAAAAAATTAAATCAAATGTCAAAGAAAATATAAAATTTATATTTTCATCCTATAAATGAAGTGAAAGCAGAAATCTAGAGCACATAAATGTTCCATTCTTGAAATCTAAAATAAGAAGGAAAGAATCCAAAAATAACAATCCATACCTATTTATTGGATCAATATTTGATTAAGAACAGTTCTATGTTGATTCCAATGATGAGTTGCATTAAATTCGACTGTTAATACATGATCCACCCATATTTGTTCATCGTAAATCCTCTTAATATTGGGTCTCTCAATCTCTAGGGTTATGTGGTTAAATCGAGATATTCTTTATAAAAGAGACTATATATAGTTATCCATTAGGTTTATCCAACTAGAAAAATTAAATTAATTATTTTATTAATTTAATTTAATTCCTCTAATATCCTCTCAGGATTTCTCATCGAATAAGGTTGAAATGAGAATGAATCTTATGTCATTCATAGGGGAAAACCTGCATTCTGAAACCAAAATCGGTCTCAGTTTTCCCATATGATAATTTTTTCAAGAAGAACACAATTTTTTCCATAAGGATGCATATGAAAGGTGTAATATATTTTAATATTTTTAATATATCAGCTCTGTGATCCTGTGATATTCGAAACACCATGCTAACTCTGAAAAAAATAGAATAATGTATAGAAATATCCAGAGGTTTCAAATTTGAAAATTATAGTCTTTTTAGTTAAATATTTATTCTCAAAAAAATATTAATGTTTAGACTTAAAATAATTAGTCTTGAAAATTCTTTTCTTTAAATACTTACACCAAAGTCATACACTCAATATTCTGAAGACCAAATTTGGAAAATTATTATGATCAATATGTATAATCAATAGAGTTATAAGATGGAACTAAAATAAATAAAATCACATAAAATATTTAATATCAACACATTATTCCATATAATCAGTATAAATTAAATAAAATCAATAGGAAAAGCCTTAATTTTAAGACTTGTCCATTTTTCCATGAACTCTAAAATCTTGATTTCTACAGGTCGCTTTGAGAAAACATATACTTTATTTAGGGATTATAAAAATTCCTCAAAGTCAACTCATAACTATCTAAAATTACTATTGTCATTATTAAAATAATTACAAACTCATTCAATCATATTTACAAGGTGTTTAATAATAAATAACACTAAATATTATAATATTTCAATAAACTCATCTACCAACTCAGGTGCGTATCTTCTTCAATCAATAATAATCCATCTATATTCAACATAGCCTTCATCCATGAGTTGTATAACGTAGAAAAAAATATGATTTATACTACTAAAATGGATTCTCCTTTAGGTTTCAATGAATTCATCCTTCTAGTTATTCCAAGGGCCTATAATCTTCTTATTTTCAATTTATTATTCATGGAAGAAACTCCTATTTTATTGGTGGTTACTCACTTCTCCACTTGATTCACTATATTTTCATTATCACATTAATAATTCTAATTTAAAAAAAATATCAAACCCCTTTGGGTAATTAAATTAAAAAAATAAATGATAAAATCATAATTAAATCCAACTTCAATCCTTGTGCTATTAGCATTGAGGAAAATATTCAATGGGAACTTTGAATAAACATTGGCTTCAACTAGTACTCTGTCATAGTAACCCAATTCGCCTTATATAGGGTTATCATCCATCTTAAATGCGATTGTAATACAATATATAATATCTCTGAGAATATTTGGGTACAAAAAACCCTAACTCAATCAAGGAATCATAATCCAGATTTGGACTGTAGTTTTCTTTTGAGTGTATGGATTGAAGTTTATATCCTAATAAAAAAACGTGAATGAACACAGTTTAAGATTAATATTACCAACCTTATATACTCTATTATATGATTCCTAAATCTCCATTATGATATAGAAATATCCTTTATCAACTGGGATTAACTTCCAATTGATAAATACTCATAACTTAATCAATTTCACTTTCAAGTCATGATTATTCCATGTTTCATCTCCTTTGGTAAATATAATGTGACCCATAAGAGAGTACATACAGAGGTCAATTAATTGATTCAATTAAATTGGATCCCCATTCACAATGAAATTTATATCATTCAATCTGGTAATTTTTTCATTGGTTTGTTGGATTGAGTTAAGAACATACCCTGGTCTTCTATTCTGATCTTTAGAAATGGAAATACCCTGTCCCTATACCTAAGGAGTAGAACCTTGACCTAGAATATATGTGACATCAATTTTTGAATTGTATCCATCAACAACCATCCCTCCTCCATTATCTTTTATTTTGGATAGATACATAGATAACATTTCTTGTGGATTATAGTAGTATTCCACAAGAAATTTTGACATGCTTATAGAAAATTAGTGCTCGTTGATTGATCACTATAGTAGAGAGATCTTGAATCCATCCCTCATAATCCTCATTAATAATAATAATAATAATAATAATAATAATAATATATGTATTTATTTTGGGTGATAAGAATAAAAACCAATACAAACACCCCACATGAGCCTATCAGACTATGACACCAACCCCTAAAGGGTCGACCCACCTCCAATTACCCAATTTTATTATACTAGGATAGATAACATTTTTTTACAATAGGGATTCAAGGATTTTATAACCACCTTTAAGGAATTAATATATATAAGTTAATTTAAATATATTATTAGTATATAAATACATTATAAATATACTTTATATGTGTTAATGTGTTTATATACTAAAATCATAAATAATTTTTTTGTAACATATTTATATATATCATTTTTTTATTTATATGTAGATAAATACATTATAAAAAAATTATATATGTAAGTTAATATATTACAAATAATTTTTTAATATAGTATAGTATGTATATGTATTATATATATATATATATTTGTGTATATATATTTAAATATATAAATATATCTTATATATAATATTTAATTTTTTGTGTATTTTTATACATAATATAAAATTTATTTACAAATATATATATAACTATATTTATATAAATATATGTAATGCCATTACTGGCTATCCCCTCAGGTTTTTGGGATCATTTTCTCTAGCAAATGACAATCCAGTATATTTTTTAATCACAACCAATATTCTAAAGTACGAGGCTTGCCAGTACTTTAAATTCATGGTATTAAACATTGAGTTCACACACATTGTTTGGATTTTATTACACATATTAATGGAGGAACCCTATAATTTTGTGTCTCTCAACCTCTAGTATCAATTATTCCACTAGATCCTCTTGGTAGTCTCAAACCCAAGACCTCTGATGGATGCTTCTGAGGTAAAACCTATATCCCAAACCCCATTGGAATAAAAATTATGTGTGTGTGTTTGTTAAAATATACAATTATATATATATTATGATACTTATAAAACCAAAATATGTCTGTGAACCAATAGAGTTTGGTAACTTTTCTATTCTAGATGGTTGGAGAATCAAATCCCACCTCTGTAAAAATAAAAATCCATTTGTGAAAGTGGTGTGAGGAAAATTTTTCAGGAACACAGGGAAGACATGCTTGAGGGGCATGGAAATGATGGTGGGACCCAAGTATGATTCACACTAAGGTCATGTTGGGATGGTAGATTCTTTGGGAGCCTATATTTTTTAAAATTAATATGTTTCCAATGGCTTTTTCAATGCTAGTAGTTTTTTAGGGAAAATATAACTACGAGTATAAAAACACCACTATGTTTCAAAATTATTTTTAAAAATAAAAACATTATTTTGTTTTATTTTTTGAAAGGGGTTATAAATACCCCAAAAATAACCATATATAAATTTTTAACCTTACGAATTGTTAGAAATAACCATCATTAGAAAAAGCTGGTAGCCATGTCTATAGTAATTTTGCATAACTGCTACAAATTCATTTAACAGGGGATATAACTATCACTAATAGGAAAAATTATCCCTTATAAATACACCATAATTTTTTAGTGAAATGAAGTATACAATTTTTATGTGTCGAGAATAACTACTTTTAAGATAACGTTTTTTGGATTTAGTTTCAGTTAAGATTCCTCCTACTTATCCTATATGGAACCCTAGGGACAAGTGATTATAGAATAAAAAATTTCTTGGGTTCCACTAGGTTAATTAGATAAAAATTATATAATAAAAAAAAGTATTTTTTTCAAAGTAGGTCATTCGATAAAAAATTATTTTCCCATTTAAACAATTTCTTATTGGCTATAGTGTAATCTAATGTTGAATGAACCATGTTGAAATGATATATGCATCCCTGATTTTGTTAGGATTTATTAAGAAAAATGAAATTCAATAGATATTTTTTAGGATTATTTTTTTGAATTAATAATTTTTTTAATTGAATGGTCCCCCAATAACAAAATTCCATTTGAGTTTCTCATGATCATTAGTGAATTTGGCTAATGGTTTCTTATAGTTTTATTTTTCATAGATTTATTAGAAAAACTAAATTTTTATATTAATATATTATATATGTTATATTATTATCTATTATAATTTTTTATTATAAATAATAATAAATTCAATGATCCATCATTTTTTGATTCATTCTAAATAAGACCTATTTTAGTTTTTTTTTTAAATTTTGCAGTAATAGAAAAAGGATTTGAGAAATCCATATATATGAAGATAAACTTGATGTCCACAGTACATTGTATGGAAAAAATTATACTTAGTAGTTTTATAATATGAATTACTCACAGGTTTTACATAGATAACATAAGGATCACATTTTTATCTTTCATATATATGATATAAATAAAACTTTGATCTTTCATTACAATCACTGGAGTTGGGAAATAGTGGAGAAATAGACCCACATGAGTTGTTCTATCATTGGGTGAATTTTGTACAAATTGTAAATGTATAAGATTATATGAAGTAGTAATTGAACCATTTTTTAATATATGTTTTTTAAAATAATAAAAAATCACTCTCAAATTTAAATATTTAAAATAAAAAATTTCATATAATTAATAAAATTTAAAAACTATAAGGGAATTTAAAATTTGAATGAATTTAATTAAAAATGAATAATGAAATTTATTAAACATTGATAATATAGATTTACCAAATCCTTAATTCAATTAATGGATGTGGGTTTTTTGAGGCATTGAATTTCTTCCCTTCATCTCACTATACATTCTCAATTTTAAAAGGCTTAAAAATTCCTATTTATTGAGAAACAAATAAAATCATAAGGAATATCAAAACTAAAAATACATAATAAATTTTAGTTGAAGTGTATCATTTATTAAACATGGAGTTAAATATTTCTAAATATGATAACTATTGAATTTAATATTGTAAAATAGCTAAAAAAGTTTTTTGGTGGGTTCAAACTTGATTCTAATTTCACTAGGGTTTCCTTCTTAAGATTCATGAGTGTATTAAGGCTGTAGTGTCCTAAAATTTTGTGTTGAATCCATGAATTTTTATTAATAATAACAAGTAGCTAAATATTTAGTTATAATAATTTATCTAGATTATGGAATAAAATTTATCATTAATTTTTCGTGTGAAAATTAAATCTTATTCTATATTTGATAAGGAAACATAGTGATACCCCACATTGGTATGATCCACTCTAATATAGTAAATCATATAATATGGGTTTTAAGTATGGGCCTCCATTATTTGGACCACCTTCATCAATCAACACAATTCTAACATGGTAATTCCAAAATCTATAAAATCTATTTTTGAAATAGAAATTTGAAAATTCATTTCAAGTTCAAAAGAAAATTCTATCAAAGTGACCCACCTCACCAAATATGATATGATTATATTCTTTAACGAATTGATTTTTTTATTAATAACACAATTGGTGTACCTAAATAAAATGAGATAAATTATTAATGAAAATATAAATTTAGTGTTTGAAAATAAGATTATCAATTTTATTAAGTCTAATGTGATCTAAGTGACTAAATTAAAGGGGTCTTGATATCGACAGTTCATTGATCTATCTGAAGTTTGACTTATGTTTATTCCTAGTGATGAATCGCACAAACTATATATTGTTAAAACTTAAGTATGGGAAGTTCCTTCACTGGTTTTTTATTCCTAATATTCATTAGTGTCTTAAGACTATAGTGTCTTAAAATAGTGCGCTAAATCCAAATATTTTTATTGATAACACCATGTTTCAAAATACTTTGAGATAAAAATTTATCTAAACTTATCAAATAAAATTTCTCATTATAGTTTGATGGGAATATTTGATCTTCTTATATATTTGATACTACACAATATTTGTTTCAAATTATGACCCTAAACCTTTTATCATCCAATCAAGAGATGATTGTTACATTGAGATTAATTCCATAAAAAAGTACATATAGGGAAAGGGTTTTCTATTCACTACAACAAAATCTTGAAAAAAAAGTGATGACCATTATCAATGTTAAAAAATTTATAATAAAGTATAACTTTATCAATAATAAAAATATAATTGATAAAGGTATACCTTTTTTCATGATTTATTTAGTGATGATCAAGGTTTTAATTTATGAATTATTTTGGTTAGTACTGATTAAGGCTGCCCTTTATCATCATTTTTATCACTGATAAAGGCTGTTATGTGTAATATAATTTATATATACATATTTATATATTATTAAATATGATTTATATAATTAAAAAGTTATATATTTAAATAAATACCCTTTAACCCTATATATATTTATTCATTTATATATAATTGTGTTTTTGTGCATGTGGTCCATCCAATACCAAAGTGAGATGGATTACTACTCCATATCCATGAGTTCAGGGTTTCAACCCCCGAATCACCAAATTTTATTGGGGGGGAATTCATGGGTATTTTAGTGGTACTGTAGCATTATAAAAATGATGGTTACTATAGCATATGTGGTTATTATATAATTACTATTAAGGTACTATAACATTACTATTTATAGAAGAATGGGTCTTCAATCCATGATGTATGGGAATTTTGTGTAGATTCCAGGGACATTATGGGACACTAGGAGGGGGTTGAATCAATGATACTTTTTTCTAAATTATATTTAATTTAACCTCTTGATCATGTTGGAGTTCTCTATCTACTCAAAAGTTAGTCATATCATTGAATCGCATTCAATAATAATATGAAAGAGATCAACACCCAATAATTACAAGGTTTAGAAATAATAGATTACTTCTTGTTCCCCCCAACATGGATTCTTTAATATTTTAAACAGTATTTAAAAGTAGGGAAAAAACACTAAAACATAGAATCAATTGTGTTCTCTATACTTTCAGATTCTACTGGAAGATATAACTCTCTTTAACAAATAATATCCAACAAAAAAATTTATACTTCTTCTTCAAGCGGTCCTCTTCTATGATAATATTGATCACCAATTATGCATGTGTACTATTCTTCAATTTTGTTAATAGATTTAATAAGTCTACTGGTTTTGAAACTCAAAAAGGATAAAATGTGATATGTGTATTCTACCTTACTAAATACTTAAGTGCAATAAGAATTATTTTCTTAGAAAACTCTTGGCTTCAAAGTCTTATCTCTCTTAAATAAAATGTTGTATCACACTCTTAGAATTATCATAATATTATTAAAGATCACACCTGATTTATTCATCACTTTTATGAATATTTATATTCAATGAATAAATGTTACTAATTCTCATTAAACATCATAGGCATTATTCCCATATTTGAATTTTGGAATATAAAAAATCCTCTTCAGCAAGTAATCTTCCCATTCAAAACTGGAGAATATTTCTCTATTTTGAATTCTCATTTTAACTTGGTCATCCTTCTCATTTAAATTATCTAAGACTCGAGATTTAATCTTCTTTTAATTTCTTATTCAATATCATATTAAATATTCAAAATACTGGGGATCCCATTTGTTATTCTTCACATGGTTTTCAAATAATTTCATCCTAATATTTAATAAAACATCACATGAATTATTCTAATGTGGATTCTTATTTATTTTCTCGATTTACATTCATGCACATGAAACTACATTCATATATCGATCTCTACTAATATCACATTACTTGGATGTGAATCCGATGAATCTCAAATTAAGTGAATCATCACATTTAATACACATAGGATCTTGGGTATTATTCCCACACTAAACTTATTTTGAATATGTTAAGAATAAAACATTATTGGTTCCTATTTAAGCCTCATTTTAAATACCTGAAGGGTTAAGGTATTCTTCTTCACACAACATGAACTATTCGATCTCAAATGTAATGAATTCATTCATCTCATATTCATTCATGCATGCATTAATATCATGCATATTTCATGGTTTCTCTTTGGATGTCTTATAAACATGACTTCTTCATTTTCACCTACAAACAATTACAAAACATTTCAGGTTAATGTGTGGTACACATGCATGGAATGAACAACATATTCTTTATCATGTGAAACTAGTAAAAAAATTATTCTCAATCAATTTACATGCATGGAATGTGAATCTTCATGCATGTGTGAGTTTATCACACACACTTATTTACACCTTCTTTTATTTATCGTATTGAAGAACCAAAACCCTAGTAAATATGATTTATAATACATATCACATGCATGAATCTTGGACTCCACTTGATGAATATATCTCATACACACCTTCCTCTATTTTTCTCAACCAGAGGCATTTTGATTATGTTATAAAAAATATATAACTCATAAAGGTAAGTCCATATATTCACATAAGATCGTATTTCTGTTCTACATATAAGATCCATATTCATAGAAGATCAATGAAAAACTCATATAAGCTGACACTCATATAAGATTCATTTATATGGAAGATCCATGATTCAAGGAAGATACATATTAAATATATTCATTCCACTTACAGAATCAGTGTTCATATCATGGAAGAGGAATAGAAGATCCATGTTATAGACTCATCATGTATGAAATAACCATTCTCTTCATAGATAATATCTTTTCCTCCATGCATGGTTGATTCATATCATTCCACATGAAAGATCATCACTATATGTGGTCAACCTCCTTAAAACCCACATAGTATATATCATTCAATACATATGGTCAATTAAACAATTATGTTGTGCATAGAACCCTCAACCGACAAAGGAAAGAGATGACACATGGTAGCTTCTTATTCAGTGTAACATTATGTTATTCATTTTAATGGTAAAGTAATAACCTCCCTTGTAACATGTATCCCACATCAGATAATACTTTGTATTTAATAAGTAATATCATACTTTCATTGTCTTAGTTATGAGTATATGGGTCCAATTTGGGCACCCTCTCCTCTACTATCATGCCACCCACATGGAGGCACTATGCCGCTTTTGTGCATGCATTTTTTACATGAAATTCCTACATGTATAGGCATTATACCTCTTAAATGAATCTTCTATGACACCCTGGGTTATCCATGTTGGGATTCTTCCCATATGGTGATCTCAGCTCGAACATATGAGGTTGAGATAACCCCTTGGATTTATAGTGGATGGACATATTTTTAATAAAATCTTATAAAAATTATTAAGATAAATCTCAACATATTTTCAATGTCAGCTCAAATATCTTCATACAAAAATATAAATATTTGTGCAGGGAATTCTAAATATAACTCATCATGAAATAATATAATATTTTATGGCCCTATATAAAATATTATTCATGAAATATCTACATAGACTTCTTAGTGTCTTTATCAATGTAGTAGACCAATATAAACTCTTCGGTACATGTTATCCACATTTAAGAATAGTTAAAAAATCATCAGGTATTCAAGGAAACTTTCTCAAGGATGAAATTCAATGTCATTTTATTAATCCATAACATTACTCTAAGAAACATCATCTCATCTATACTTTCCAAACACCTATTTACTCATTGGAAATAAATGAAACACTTACTTGGGCTCATTAATATTCCCCGTTATATTTTTTTGTTGATATATTCTCACATTATAAAATCCAATACATGTGACCATTTCTTTATACCCTTATTGAAAATGAAATGAAAGGGGATAATGTAGGGGACTTATCATCTTTACATATACCTTTTAAGGAACTGAAAAATTATCTTCCCCTTTTTCTTTGAGAGAAGGATGATACAACATGGTTCTATTAACAAAGAGTTTTTAGTTGGTCTACTCTAAGTCTATGTAGATTAACCCAATGTAGAAAACAAGAGACATAAATTAATGGTTGTTTATGTTGTACATAAACAACCATGAATTTGATATCATTCTTATAAGTTTATAATTTCTCAATAAGGGTATAAACAAATTTATAAAGAAACATGTAATCATACACACTTCATCAAACGCATAAGAAGATTCATGTTCAAGATATGTAACTCCCATTTTTTCTCATCCTTTTTGGTAATAAACACACTTTTTTTAAATATATTTGAAATAATCAAGTTTAAGGATAATAAGTTTGATTGGAATACCCCTATCCTAATGTTCTTCAATCTATCTATAATTTCCAGATTCACTTGAATTTAGTACAGTGAAAGATTCTTATCAAATTTTATCCACCTTAGGGGATTCACTACTCTTCATCCATTTCATGGTAGTTATTATATTTGTTTATAGACAATCTCTTCATGTTTTCCAAGAGTGACAAATTAAAAATCTCTCCTTGAATTCATTTCATGTTAGCTTAAAACATATAAGATAATAGGGAATATGAAGATACCTTGTGGTTTCACATAAGTAACAGAAAGGCAATGAGATTCTTCTCAACCTAGGACACTATTTACTTCTAATATAAACCGTCACTATGAGTGAAACCTCATTTTTAGGTATATTCATTTTAACATTTCATGTTTTAGGTGCTTTCTATATATTTAAAAATAGAACACACTATTTAGATAGAATCTCCATGCAATTGTGGAAGCATGACTAGATTTACTAGACCTTTCACCCAAGTCATAATCTCTCTTTAAGATTCCACTAATTGAAATTTTTATTTATTTTTTTGAATTCTTGTGAGTTTTTTGATCAACACTTTTATTTCTTTTACTATAGAAGCCATACTCACATTTATTTACTTTTATTATTCTTTTGATCATAATGTTTTCTCTATTAATCAACCCCGATCCCCTTTACTTATGGCCTTATAATATTTTCTTGAGTTGAAAAGTTAATCCAATATTCCAATTCTTTGTGTCCAAACATCTATCAATACAAAAAATATTGTATGAATTTTCTTCTATTCTTTTTTGGTTTAATCTATCTAGATTTCATAGGATGTGAACCTTGCTATTTTTAAGTGGAAGGAACAATATTTTAGACACTTATTGGGGAACATACTTTTATAAATATTCTCTTATACACCCTTGATATGGTGGTTTTATAATTATTTTTCACCATCCATAATTTCCTAAAATTTTGTTTAAAAACAGTACCAGTAATTGAAATGGAACCAGTACATAAGACATTTTCTTCATTATGGTATACCTTATTATTAAGGTATGTTTCCATTTTATTATAGGATGATCTCATGATATTATTTCTACTAAAATGAGTATTTTAATATTCAGGAATCTTAAAGAAAAACTATTTGGGTATATCTATTTTTCTAGAAACTTTGGAAGTTTTACCTTGTGGTGAAACTTGATTCCTAAATTTCACCTATAACCCAAAACAGTTCATATTAAGGGAGGTCTTCTCATCCTCAAAAAATCTCACCCTGTCTTCTCAATCCACCTTTATCCTTTTTTGTATTCATTCATTTTTATTGATAATTTTAAATTATTTTAAAGATCATTTACCCTTTTTTATTTGACCTATAATTGAGTATCTTTTGAAATCAGTGAAAAACATGTACAATATTTCAAGTGCATGAATACTTTCCACAAAAACAATCTCAGAAACAACTTTTCCAAAGATGTACCTTTGAAACTCTTCTTTAATAAGAATAATGTATTTATACCTTGATTATAATAGGTCTATGAGAGTAATGAACTTTATAAAAAATTTACATATTGTATCCTCCATCTCTTAAAATTGTTCTTCTAGTGATGATTTATAAAAAAAGAAGTCCCTTGATTGTATCACCAATACATTTTATTAATTATTCGGGAACATTTTTTAGATGTTCTTTAAGTTAAAAATTAAGATCAATAAGTGATAAATCATCATAAATTATTGAAAAATCTTTATTAGGAGAATCATAATCAAAATAATTAGTAACATTTTTTCCACTCTAATTACCATCAACTAGTGGTGTTTCTTAATTTACTTTTGGATTATTCATCAAATTATTTACCTCTATTTTCTTTCTATTTCTCTGAGTTTTGGAAGAAATATTTATATTTTTATCCTTTTGAGAAAATTTATTTTTCTCCATCTAAGGTAGTTCAAATTTTTTTAGAAATATTCACTTCATTAAATATATTAAAAGAAATAGGAAAAAATAGATCTTTAGAGGGAACCTGGATCTAATAGCAATTATAGATTCTAAGGATTGGATGAACCACTGATAGGGGTGAATTTGTTATACATTCTTATTAATTCTTATTAACTAAACCTATTGAACTTATTAGAGTTCTATATCCACTAAATAATTACTCATAGTGTCACCTCATATGTAATAATAATATGAAAGAGTCAACGTGTGATATTTACAAGGTTCATCCAGAATAATATACTCTTTTCCATATTGGTTACCACTTGAGTATAATCCATAAAATATTGAATACATTGTGTTCCCTGTAATTAGAGATTCCATTTAATGACACAACTCTCTTCAACAAAAAATATATGAAAAATAAATACCTCTTTATACTTCAGAAGATCCTCATCTACGAGAAAATAAATCCACATGTCTTCATGTGTAATATTCTCCAAGATCTTCAATAGCATGAATGTGTATTCAATTCTTGAAACCCACAATATATCTGATGTGATATATGTACAATGTTTCATCATTGAATGAATGAGTGCATCAAGACTCATTTTATTGGAAAACTATTGAAATAAAAGTATTCTATCTCTCTGATATAATGATGTATGAAGATCTTAGAATTCTAAAAATATTATCAAGTATATTATTTCTACATCACCTGCATGAATATTTATATTCATATAATAATAAGTATTAATTTTCATTAAACATTATAGATATTATTCTCATATTTTATGTATTGAATCTCCATGATCCTCAGCATCACGTAATCTTCATATTCAAAACTAAAGAATATTTATCCATTTTTGAATTCTCATTTAAACATGGTTGTCCATCTCATTTAATTCCCCAAAGACTCAGAATATAATCTTATTTTTATTTATTATTCAATATCATTTTGAATAACCAAAATACCTAGTCTCCCATTAATTATTCTTCAAATAGTTTTCAAATAACCACAAAATCATCTTTCCTGAAACATCATATGAATTATTCCCATGCACCATCTTATTTATTTTACTAATTTACATGCATGCATGTGAAACTAAATTCATGTATCCATCTCCACAAATATCACATTACTATGATGTGTATCCCATTAATCTCAACTTAAGTGCATCGTTACCTTTAATACCCAATGGATTTTGGGTATTATTACAAATTTAAAATCATTTTGAATGTGTTATGAATAACACATTATTATTTCTTATTTATGCCTCATTTTAAATACCTGAAGTATCTAGGTATTCTTATTCATAAGTTATGAAATCTCATGGATCATTTGACATGCATTTATTCTTCTCATATCCATGCATTTCATGAATATCGTTCATCATTCATGGTTTACCTCGGTATCACTTCTGAACATGACTTATTTTTTCACTTAAAAACTAGTATATAGTATTTTATTTTAGTTCATGGTACACATGAATGGCATGTATGACCTATTATTTCTCGGGTGAAACTAATTCACAACTTCTTTTCAATAAATATAAATAAATGAAAAGTGAAGTTTCATGCATGTGTTATTTTATCTCACTCACTTATTTGTGCCATCCTCTATTTATCATATTGAAGCATAAACTCCCTTATAAATACACATGGAAATATGTATCAATTTCATGAAACTTGAACTACCCATAATGCATATATCTCATACTCAGATTCATATTTTTTTTACAATTGTAATCATGTTTATTAAGTTATAAAAAATACATAACTCTCAAAGTTAGATCTGTATATGCATGGAAAATACATCTTCATGGGTGATCTATGAAAAAACTCACGAAATTTGACACTCACAGAATTTTAGTTCTCATAGAAGATCCATGCTTCAAAGAATATATGAATGGAAAATCTGTATACCGCTTATAAAAGTAGTCACTATTATAAAAATGGTCTTTAGTGTCGGTTTTTTTATTTTGATGTTAGTTTCTAATCGAATTTGAATCCACTGAGGTAAAAGATACAACTTTTGATGTTGTTTTTTGTAAACTGATGCTAAAATTGATTTACATATGTTTTTTGACATCAATATTTTATAAATCCAATACAAAAAATACCCATTGGTGTCATTTTTTCATCAGTTTCTTTAAAAACTAATGATAAAAAGTGAAAAAATATATTTTTTTGTTTGTTTTTTTAAAACTAATTCCAATAATTACATTTTTTTCTTCAATGTTCTAGATCATTTCATAATATTTAATTTCACTGGTTATGGAGCTAAAATCAAGTTATAGATCAATGGTTATGGCCATCAGAATATGAACTTATCAAAGTTTCAATAGATACAACTCATTTAAAAGAAAACATGAGAAACATGAATGAAAATTACATACACCGAATTAAATAAATTTAACTTAAGACTTTGAACATATTTCAAATAATTTAGGAGTTTCCATCAAAATGATATGTTTCTTATCATCATATCTTTTAGATTTAGGGTAGAACTCATGAGGCAATAAAAATGGTGATCGATAATGAATTTTTCTCCTTGGTTGGTAAATCATAAACATATGTTTTATATTTTTAACTCCATCATAATCATAAATCATCATTATAAGCAATATTATCGAGTTTTTTAGAAATTATGTAAAATAATAAGAATGAAATTAAATGATTAGAATAAATACCATGTTCACATCATAGTTTGAAGACTCTTTAAAAATTTTATTGAATTGAAGAGGTCAAAAATGATGAACAAAAGAGAAAATGGATTAATATATAGTAAATGAAAATATTTTCAATGGTGTTGTATTAAAATTTAGGTGGGGTTTTAAAAATTGAAACACGTGTTGTGAAAAAAATAAAATATCAATTCTGCATATTTTTGAATACTTTTTGGCGTCATTTTTGTTTAAAACTGACATAAAAATTATTAATCTATTTTTTATTGGTTCTTTAAAAAATAGACACCAAAAATTCCCATCAATATAATTTTTTGCGTCTATTTTTAAAAAAATGACATCAAAATTTAATACTTTTTTTGTTAGTTTTTTAAATAACCTATGGTAACGATTAAATATTTTTTTACAATATTTTAGATCATTTATTAAGATTCTCTTTGACTGGTCCTGGAGCTAAAATAGAGTAATAGATTAAAAGTTATGGTATTCAAAAATTGGACAACTTTAAGAAATTAACATCATATTTTTGATTTAAAAGACCATTTTTCTACTAGTAATTGTTCATATTATAGAAGAAACATGACTCTTCACATATTAACTGCATGGAAGTTTCATGGAAGATCCATGTTACATCCTTATCAAGCAAAAATTAATCATTCTCTTCATGTGGAATATCCTTCTATTCATGCACAATCAATCCATCCCATTCCACATATAATATCATCAGTTCGTGTGGTCAATATCATTTAAAACCATATTGTTGAACTCATTAAAAATGTATGGTTGATTCATCGACTGTTTCATGCATATATCCCTAAACAAGAAAAATTATAAGACAATTATGTGGATTCTTCCTATTCAACATAGTATTATGAACTTTATTTTAAGGATTGTGGAATAGTATCTCATGTAGCGTGTATCCCGCATTAGTGAATAATTTGGACTATCACTTATTAATAAGTAGTATCATTCCTTTTCCATCTCAATTGAAGGTATTTGAGTATTCTATAGGTACCCTCTCTTTTTTCATTGTTCCACCCTTCTTGGAGGGGCTATGACACTCCTCTGTACGCATTGTGTGTGCACTATGCCTACATGTGCAGACATGTTTCCTCTTCAATGCATCATTCCTATCACCTTAGGTTATCCATGATTGGTTGGATCCCATGTCGTGATCTCATCTCCCAAATATACATTTGAGATTTCACCTTTTCTTGTTAGGGGCAATCCATATGTTTTTTAAAAAATATTATAAATAGAGTTAAGTAAAGTATCAACATAATTTTAATTCCATATAAAATTTCTTCATGAAAAAATATAAATATTTTTTCATGGTATTCTTGTAGAGACTCGAAGCCTGACATACATGGAAATTACATTACTTTTGTGTAATACATAGTACATAACAAAAACTCACACACAAGGACCATAATAGTTTAGTGTCTTTGGAAACTCGGAATATAATCTTCTAACCGTGGTGAAAGATCTTCAACATCTCCCATAAAGATCTTCTTCTTTTTTTCTAAACCTAAATCCTTTATTTATATCCTGGGGAAAAGAAAACATAAAATGGTGAGCTCAAATGCTCAGTAAGGGTAAACAAAAGAAATATCAATCACGTCATATTCATAAGAACATATCTTTTGGAAATCTTAACCTGCAAAAGAGATCATAATTTCATAACATGGGATAAATCATAGTAGTGAAATGTAATCCCAATAATCATAAATTAAAACATGAAACTTTGTGGCATACACACATAATCATATAAAATCATATCTTATTATTCAAGACTCATTGCCAAGACTATCTTAGTGGACAAAGTCCATTTCTGAATCGAGTCACCCACGTTTCAGTCCTGTTTCACTGAACCGGTATAACCTACCATTCCAGCCATGTCTATCTCATGAGATATAAAATCTTTACCCAATCAATTTGAGGGAGATATAGGTCCCACCCATATCTTAATGATACCATTCTTATGTGTGCCACAAAATCATAAACCATACATCATAGCATAACCCATGTAATAAAAATGGGAATCTTAAACATCGTGACATCATAAAACAATTCATATAAGATAAAGGAATTCATAAATATAATTCCATCACAACATAATCAAATCAATGTAATAATAGGGATAGAAACAAAACCCTTTATTATATTAGATGGAAAATAATTTTGATAAAACACTTGAACTCCATTCTTGAGGAAAATATCCTTTCTGCTTCAAAAACACTTTTCCTTTCTTAACATGTCGTACAATTATAAACTAAAAGAAGTTGGTTAAAAATAAACATGAAAACTTGTAAAGGAATCTTCTTGGAAATAATTTTTTAAAAATCCATTCATGCCGTATAAGTTAAAAAAAACATTCTTCGTACTTTTGTCTGAAAAGTCAAAAAGTACCTCGTACGAAAAACGACAAAAGATTCCTTTCATATCTTTTACTAAAAACTCAACGAAGGGTAAAATTGGATTTAAAAAATTGTATGTGGATGGAAATAAAATTACATATTGAAGAAACATGGATGTGGATGATGAAATACACCCCAGTAAATACCATAGTATAAACAATCTCGGATAAAAATGAGATTGTGATATTTCCCTTACCTTAAGTCTGATTTGCTTCATAAGTGTCCGAAACTCCTGTATAATGATTTAAATAATGTCATTAACTTATTACAGAATCATATTCATTGTTATGATATCATATATGGTTCACTTATGACTTTATATTACCCGTTCTTTTGTAAATTCCATGTTAAAGAAGCGTTTTGGGTAAAATCGTTTCATTTATCGTAGGTGTTTGGACTTGTTGTTCTTGACATTATTATTACTTATATCATGATTTACATACTTCCAGAATATAAAACATGATTTATATATCATATATATTCAGTATATATATATAATAGATAGATAAATGAAATGAAACACACCGTTCATGGAGATGGTAGTCCGTACGTACGCATGAACGATGTTTTCCTTTCCTTATTGTCTTGAATAAAAGTAAGTAGATGTAATACATATATACATAAATCCAGAAGCTTTATAATGTCATATATTTCATTATTATTGCTCATATATACTTTATAGTCATTCTTAAATGGTTAACATGGAGAATGAATCTCATCGCGTCGTGGAGACGGTAGTCCGTACGTACGCACGAGCGATGATATCGTTCTCATGATCGTGAACTTGTGTTGAAGTGTATGTATACTATTTCAGTATCAATATCACTTTATAATAATCATATATAGTTACTCATTACACCATTATACCCATCCAATTAAGGTGGTGGCGGAAAATAGATTACATCACGGCGTGGAGACGGTATTTCGTACGTACGTACACGCGGTGATTTCCTTTTTCCGTAGGATGGATAGAAGTTTAATTAGAGTTGTTTCATATTTATAATAACATATAAGTATATAAGGAATAATGATTTTATTACTTTATCATGAAACAACTAATGAAGAAGAATTTGAAGAATAAAGAAATTGAAAAAGACCGGTAATGGATATTACCTCTTTTTGACGCGTCTTTTCATAACCTCCACTTAAAGAACTAAGGAAGGTCTTTGATGAAGACCAGGACCTCTAGGATGATACTAGGGAAGTGGATAAGAGATTTTTTCAGGGGTTGACCGAGCTTGAATTCTCAAATTTGTGTGAGGGGGAGAGGGAGGAGGTGCCCTTTTATAAGGGAGGAGGGGGAACCTTTGGAATTCTTAAAAATATTAATTTATAATAAATCTTACCCTACTTAAAAACCTCCAAAAATGACTCATAATAGAATATTAGATGATATAGGGTTTTAATTGCATCAACCAATCAAATTTAGACATGTTTGGATCTTATTTTAAACCTTATCATTTTGATTTATCCTTATTTAATCTATTTAAGTTTATTTGTGGTAATAAAATTATAAATTTTAAATTATAACAAATAATTACTTATTTGTTGTTAATTTTCCATACTTGTTTACTTTATAACATTCTAGACCATATAAATTTAAATTTTCAATTTTTAAATATTTTTGGTATTTTTAAACAATTGTATAATATGTTATTTTTATAAAATAACAATAGTGTCAATTTTGACACTATTCATTTATTTGAATTTAAATAAAATATATACAGAAGATATGTTCGAAATAAAAGCTTTAATAGATTAATAAAAGGTCATATGTATCTATAAAATTAGTGGATCACATTAAATAGTTCATATAATATTTATTTTATTATTTTTAAAACCATTTATTTGGTTTATCTCTTAATAAAATAATTACTACAACATTTTTGTATAATTATTTAATATACTTATTTTTTGTGTAAAAATTTAAAATAAAATCCTATGATGAAGATAAATATATTAACTTTCACAATAATACTTGTACTCAAATTTATCATCTTATTATCACAATATTTAAATTGTTATATTTATAAAATTATGAAGGTGGCAACTTTGGCATCATTTAAAATAAAATAATATAAGTGTCATAATTGCTTGTATAAGACTCAAAATGGTCAAATATTCGACCACTGGATGATTATAGTTTACATTTACATGAAAAATTAGTTTTGGTCAGGGTTTTGTGCCTTTTATGGTCACTATTGGTTTAATAAAAACTATATTCTTGATTTTTCACTAGATAAATAATTTCTGCATCACTATTTTGTCACAATTAATGATAATTATTTAATCCCAAAAAATTCTAAATAAATTCTTATGATGTAGATAATTTTGTTAGCTTTCTGGAGACTATTCATTTTCTAAGTTTTATGATGTTTATCACTAAGTTAAAATTATTATACTTATAAGATTTAAGAGAGTGACATGTTGTCACTTTCATTGGTTTTAATAATAATTAAATTATTTTCATGGTCAAAAGTCCTTAAAATGAATCTAATCCGACCCTTAGTTGATATGGGTTTACTTTTAGCCATCAAATATAATTTTTGCATGTGTTAGGGTTATTTTATAATATTATATTTACCTTTAATTACCCGATTTACCTTTAACTATGGTAAATAAAATTTACCGTAGTTACTATTCATAATTCCAAAAAATAAAAAGAATCCTATTAACATAATTTGGACCCACTTATTCCAAATATGGAATCAATTTTTTCAAATTCAATACACAGAAGTTTCAGAAATTAAATTAAAATTAATCCCGTTGTCGAATGAAAACGGGTTTTTGTTTAAAACATTGCAAAAGATTGAATTGATTTAACCTACGAATTCAAGGTAAAATCAATGCTAATGACATACATTATATTAAATGGTAAAAATCTATTCTATTTATACTTTAAAACCATTCAATATTATAATTTAACCACATAAGATATTACGATGAAAAAAGTTGTTTTTAATTAAAATATAGCGTGTTTTTACTATTAATTAAAATATGAAAGTTATCGGAAAAATATCAAAACTTTATCTAATGTAAATTTTTATATTCTGATTCAAAAGAAGAATTTTATTTTGTAAAATTGAACATATAAACATGTCAAAAACTAGATTTAATGTGGGTGTGCCATCAAAAGGCGGCAAAACTGCATTTTTTGAAAAATACTTATTTTACCCGAAAAATTTATTTTGTTCTTATACCATGTTCTAGAAAATGTGTAAGATGAATAATAATGTTATAAAATTAAAAATTTAGGTAATACTATTCATAACGGCTAGTTCATAATAATATTATAATAATATGTCGTTGTTTAGTAAAACCTAGTATTGCGTACAACACACACTATTGAGGAAGGTCGCGATTGCGTGTAATGCAAGCCAAGTCAGGGTTGCGTGTTGTGAAAGAATCCTTCGTTGTTTCGTATAACAGAATCCAACCATATTTCATTTATACACTGAATATATATAAATATATATACTCAATGTTGCGTAGAATAACTATTATCAAAATTGTGTGTAACACGATCCAAGAATAGTGTTGCGTATACTGCAAGCTAATACGGTGTTGCGTATAGCGTAAGGTAATTTTGGTGTAGCATAAAACACAAGACATTAATGAAATTAAAATAATATTTTTCATAAAATCTCGGGGTGTTACATTCAACCCCCCCTTAAAAATGAATTTCTCCCTCGAAATTCGTCGGGGTTATAAATGGTTTACTATTCGAAAGTTTCTTTAATAGAAACCCACATCGTAAAAAGGAATACCAAAACCAATCTTTAAAAACAAAAGTATGAAACGTAATGGTTACCCAAATAAACTAATCATTGGGTTTCCACATAGGTGAAAATATGGATATGGAAGGGAAATCTAACCATCAAGTTCTGATGGAGAGTGGTAGAGAACATAGCTATGAAAAAGCCAACAATCTCAAAGCCTTAAATTTGTGATGATCTAGGGTACCATTTGATTCATCAGATATAAGATCACTAGGACAACAATTTTGGTTTTCAAGATAGTTTACCTAAAGTTGATGAAATTGGAATTAGAAGAAATACTTTCGTGATTTCGGTATAGTCTCACTGTTGGTCATTCTTTGGACAATTTCCACTTCATCTCTTAAATAAATGAAGTTGAATTTGTCATTCGTGATGTGATAGAAGATCATGTTATAGAATGATGGGTTATTCCATCTGTCTCAAACAAAAGGTTAGAAAAGTTATCAAAAAATACATAAGTCCATCTATAGTGAGATTAATCGTATATGGTACCTAAAATGGACTTATACTTCATATATCATACTGCTTAATATAATAAAACTAGTTTCTACTAAACAGGGACTTCCTGTAGGCCAGTGGTAGGCGATAAAGGCCAGTCGCACTTCAGTTGTGGGTTCGATTCTCACAGCCTTGTCCGACGCGATGGGCTGTCGCCCGTCCTGCAGGTTGTCCTTTTCAAAAAAGTTTTATCCTTAAACAATACTAACTTATGTCCAACATAATCCATTCCAATATTTAGGCTTATCTAAAATACTTCGGTCCAATATCATAGTATAGAGAAAATGATCACGTGAATGCCATCATTTATCCCTCATATATCTTGTTCGTCACATTCCAGTCATGTAAATACCATAATCATGTAATCTCTTGAAAAATGAATACCCATTGAATCTTAGTGAAAACATGAGTGCTGTCAAAAGATAAATCTTTCCACATACCAAAATCCTCAAAATTCTATATACTCAAACCATGATATAACTATTTCCTTATATCATTCATGAGCTCATGAATACTATCAAACATTTAATTCTCTCCTTATCCCTTCATTATGCACATATCATCTACCTTCCAAAAATATCTGAATAACCTTTCATGGATACCAGTACCATTAATCATACAATTTCAAAACTCAAGGAAAGACAACAGTGTAACAATCCTTAGATGTCTCTTTATTCCATAGTACCATGAGATTACTTATACAACATTACACTTGATAAACATGTAATCATTCCACTACCTTCTTAAACCATTGACCGAGCTTCAACAATTCTTTCATCTCACATATCATTTGTAGTCTCTTCATCATCATCAACATAAATACTACCCATACGACCATACTGATTCTCTTCATTAGACTTTCCCTTAGGGAATTTGTTTTCATAATGCCCGTACATTCCACATTTAAAACATTTAACCATTTTTGATGTCATAGCAAGACCATTATCCTCATCCCTGGTGTTAACTGAACCTTTTCCTTTGCACTTACGGGCTTTGTGTCCTTATTTTCTACACCCAAAGCATCTTCCAGTTCCTTTTAAGCATTCTCCTTGATGCCTCTTCCCACATGATTTACATAGGGGAAATTGAACTTTCTTTCCTCTATGATCATCATGAAACTCCATCTTTCTCTTATTAGCCAAGTCAGGAAACTTAACAAATTTTACTTTATTGATCATATTATGAGATTGCTGATTCAGCATAATAATGATGTTTGGACTTCCAAATCCCATTTCATTTGGTTTCTCATTAATAATATCATTCCATTGTCCATCATATCCTCCATTATCGTGAATCATCTTGTTTCCAGCCATTTTTTAAAACCCAAAAAGAATAGTGTGAGAGGCAAAAATCATAATAAAGGGGAGTAACTTCAATATCTAACATCTTTGGTTTAATCTAATATCATTACCATAGTTCTAGGACTATATACTATACGTATACGTATCCTTAGGGACATCCCTAGACATACCATAGAAATATCTCTAGGGATCTCAGTAACGTTTTCGCATCCTAGTTTCCAAAGGTTGACTAAACCTTTCCTCTGATACCAACTGTAGAGACCCAAAGCCTGACGTACATGGACATTACATTACTTTTGCGGAATACATAGTACATAACAAAAACACACACACAAGGACCGTAATAGTTTAGTGTCTTTGGAAACTCGGAATATAATCTTCTAATCGTTGTGAAAGATCTTCAACATCTCCCATAAAGATCTTCTTTTTTTTCTAAACCTAAATCCTTTCTTTATATCCTGGGGAAAAGAAAACATAAAAGGGTGAGCTCAAATGCTCAGTAAGGGTAAACAAAATAAATATCAATCACGTCATATTCATAAGAACATATCTTTTGGAAATCTTAACCTGCAAAAGAGATCATAATTTCATAACATGGGATAAATCATAGTAGTGAAATGTAATCCCAATAATCATAACTTAAAACATAAAACTTTGTGGCATACACACATAATCATAGAGAATCATATCTTATTAGTCAAGACTCATTACCAAGACTATCTTAGTGGACAAAGTCCATTTCTGAACCGAGTCACCCTCGTTTTAGTCCTGTTTCACTGAACCGGTATAACCTACCGTTCCAGCCATGTCTATCTCATGAGATGTAAAATATTTACCCAATGCATTGGAGGGAGATATAGGTCCCACCCATCTCTTAATTATACCATTCTTATGTGTGCCACAAAATCATAAACCATACATCATAGCATAACCCATGTAATAAAAATGGGAATCTTAAACATCGTGACATCATAAAACAATTCATATAAGATAAAGGAATTCATAAATATAATTCCATCACAACAAAATAAAATCAATGTAATAATAGGGATAGAAACAAAACCTTTTATTATCTTAGATGGAAAATAATTTTGATAAAACACTTGAACTCCATTCTTGAGGAAAATATCCTTTCTGCTTCAAAAACACTTTTCCTTTCTTAACATGTCGTACAATTATAAACTAAAAGAAGTTGGTTAAAAATAAACATGAAAACTTGTAAAGTAATCTTCTTGGAAATAATTTTTTAAAAATCCATTCATGCCGTATAAGTTAAAAAAAACATTCTTCGTACTTTTGTCAGAAAAGTGAAAAAGTACGTCGTACGAAAAACGACAAAAGATTCCTTTCATATCTTTTACTAAAAACTCACCGAAGGGTAAAATTGGATTTAAAAAATTGTAGGTGGATGGAAATAAAATTACATATTGAAGAAACATGGATGTGGATGATAAAATACACCCCAGTAAATTCCATAGTATAAACAATCTCGGATAAAAATGAGATTGTGATATTTCCCTTACCTTAAGTCCGATTTTCTTTCTAAGTGTCCGAACCTCCTGTATAATGATTTAAATAATGTAATTAACTTATTACAGAATCATATTCATTATTATGATATCATATATGTTTCACTTATGACTTTATATTACCCGTTCTTTTGTAAATTCCATGTTAAAGATGCGTTTTGGGTAAAATCGTTTCATTTATCGTAGGTGTTTGGACTTGTTTTTCTTGACATTATTATTACTTATATCATGATTTACTTACTTACAGAATATAAAACATGATTTATATATCATATATATTCAGTATATATATATATATATATAGATAAATGAAATGAAACACACCGTTCATGGATACGGTAGTCCGTACGTACGCATGAACGCTGTTTTCCTTTCCTTATTGTCTTGAATGGAAGTAAGTAAATGTAATACATATGTACATAAATCCATTAGCTTTATAATGTCATATATTTAATTATTATTTCTTATATATACTTTATAGTCATTCTTAAATGGTTAACATGGAGAATGAATCTCATCGCGTCGTGGAGACGGTAGTCCGTACGTACGCACGAGCGATGATATCGATCTCATGATCGTGAACTTGTGTTGAAGTGTATGTATACTATTTCAGTATAAATATCACTTTATAATAATCATATATAGTTACTCATTACACCATTATACCCATACAATTAAGGTGGTGGCGGAAAATAGATTACACCACGGCGTGGAGACGGTATTCCGTACGTACGCACGCGCGGTGATTTCCTTTTTCCGTAGGATGGATAGAAGGTTAATTAGAGTTGTTTCATATTTATAATAACATATCAGTATATAAGGAATACTGATTTTATTACTTTATCATGAAACAACTAATGAAGAATAATTTGAAGAAGAAAGAAATTGAAAAAGATCGGTAATGGATATTACCTCTTTTTGACGCGCCTTTTCTTAACCTCCACTTAAAGAACTAAGGAAGGTCATTGAATAAGACCAGAACCTCTAGGATGATACTAGGGAAGTGTAGAAGAGATTTTTTCAGGGTTTGGACGAGATTGAATGCTCAAATTGGTGTGAGGAGGAGAGGGAGGAGGTGCCCTTTTATAAGGGAGGAGAGGGGCACCTTTGGAATTGTTAAAAATATTAATTTATAATAAATCTGACCCCACTTAAAAACCTCCAAAAATGACTCATAGTAAAATATTAGATGAGATAGGGTTGTAATCTCATCAACAAATAAAATTTAGACATGTTTGGATCTTATTTTAAACCTTATCATTTTGATTTATCCATATTTAATCTATTTAAGTTTATTTGTGGTAATAAAATTCTAAATTTTAAATTATAACAAATAATTACTTATTTGTTGTGAATTTTCCATAATTGTTTACTTTATAACATTATAGACCATATAAAGTTAAATTTTTAATTTTTAAATATTTTTGTGATTTTTAAACAATTGTATAATATGTTATTTTTATAAAATAACAATAGTGTCAATTTTGACACGATTCATTTATTTGAATTTAAATAAAATATATACAGAAGATATGTTCGAACTAAAATATTTAATAGATTAATAAAAGGTAATATGTAGCTATGAAATTAGTGGATCACATTAAATAGTTCATATAATATTTATTTTATTATTTTTAAAACCATTTATTTGGTTTATCTCTTAATAAACTAATTACTACAACATTTTTGTATAATTATTTAATATACTTATTTGTTGCATAAAAATTTAAAATAAAATTCTATGATGAAGATAAATATATTACCTTTCACAATAATACTTGTACTCGAATTTATCATCTTAAGATCACAATATTTAAATTGTTATATTTATTAAATTATGAAGGTGACAACTTTGGCATCATTTAAAATAAAATAATATAAGTGTCATAATTGCTTGTATAAGACTCCAAATGGTCAAATATTCGACCATTGGATGATTATAGTTTAAATTTACATGACCAATAAGTTTTGGTCAGGGTTTTGTACCTTTTATGGTCACTATTAGTTTAATAAAAACTATATTCTTGATTTTTCACTAGATAAATAATTTCTGCATCACTATTGTGTCACAATTAATAATAATTATTTAATCCAAAAAAATTCTAAATAAATTATAATGATGTAGATAATGTTGTTATATTTCTGTAGACTATTCAGGTTCTAAGTTTTATGATGTTTATCACTAAGATAAAATTATTATACTTATAAGATTTAAGAGAGTGGCATGTTGTCACTTTCTTTGGTTTTAATAATAATTAAATTATTTTCATGGTCAAAAGTCCTTAAAATGAATCTAATACGACCCTTAGTTGATATGGGTTTACTTTTAGCCATCAAATAGAATTTTGGCATGTGTTAGGGTAATTTTATAATATTATATTTACCCTTAATTACCCGATTTACCTTTAACTATGGTAAATAAAATTTACCGTAGTTACTATTCATAATTCACAAAAATAAAACGTAGCCTATTAACATAATTTGGACCCACTGATTCCAAATATGGAATCCATTTTTTCAAATTCAATACACAGAAGTTGCAGAAATTAAATTAAAATTAATCCCATTGTCGAATGAAAACGGGTTTTTGTTTAAAACATTACAAAAGATTGAATTGATTTAACCTACGAATTCAAGGTAAAATCAATTATAATGACATACATTATATTAAATGGTAAAAATATATTCTATATATACTTTAAAACCATTCAATATTATAATTTAACCACATAATATATTACGATGAAAAAAGTTGTTTTTAATTAAAATATAGCGTGTTTTTACTATTCATTAAAATATGAAAGTTATCGGAAAAACATAAAAACTTTATCTAATGTAAATTTTTATATCCTGATTAAAAAGAAGAATTTTATTTTGTAAAATTGAACATATAAACATGTCAAAAACTAGATTTAAAGTGGGTGCGCCATCAAAAGGCGACAAAACTGCATTTTTTAAAAAATACTTATTTTACCCGAAAAATTTATTTTGTTATTATACCATGTTCTTGAAAATGTGTAAGATGAATAATAATGTTATAAAATTCAAAATTTAGTTAATACTATTCATAACGGCTAGTTCATAATAATATTATAATAATATGTCGTTGTTTAGTAAAACCCGGTATTGCATACAACACACGCTGTCGAGGAAGGTCGCGATTGCGTGTAATGCAAGCCAAGTCAGGGTTTCGTGTTGTGAAATAATCCTTAGTTGTTTAGTATAACAGAATCCAACCATATTTCATTTATACACTGAATATATATAAATATATATACTCAATGTTGCGTAGAATAACTATTATCAAAATTGTGTGTAACACGATCCAAGAATAGTGTTGCGTATACTGCAAGCTAATACAGTGTTGCGTATAGCGCAAGGTAATCTTGGTGTATCATACAACACAAGACATTAATGAAATTAAAAGAATATTTTTCATAAAATCTCGGGGTGTTACAATTCTAAATAAAATTCCTCATGAAAAAATAGAATATTTCTGGGCCTTCTTCAAAATATTATTAATGAAATATTTTCTTGGACTTCTGAATGTATTTATCAATGTAGTATACTAATATGAACTCTTCTGTACATGTCATCAGCCTTTAAAAATAGTTTAAAAATCATAAAATATTCTTGGATAATTTCTCAAGAATGATATCCAATGTCATTTTATAAATCCATAACAATTCACCAAGCATCTTAACCTCATCTTCACTCACCAAACACAAATCGACTCATTGAAAAAAAATGAAACACTTAATTGGGCTCAACATTTGGGCCATTAAAAATACTGGGCCTATGTGAATTTAAATATTGTATTGCAAAGTTCTATGGGTTATCCATTTGGGGGCTATGACATATCCTTCCATATTGAGGATGTGTGTGTTTATTTATATTGTACCCAGAATAATATAATTAGATAATTCTATATATATGTTATAAAATATGTATTTGGGGGATTTCTTGAGTGGTAGTCACATTGTAATTTTTTATATTTCCAAGGTTTAAATCTTAGCAGCCTACCTTGGGGAGGATTTATGGGTCAATTTATGGCCAATGTCATAGGTAATGGCATGGGAAGGGGTATAGACCTAGGTATGAACTGATATTGGTAGTGATACAACACAAAACATGGGATCCTTTGGTCTATGAAAAATGGGGCCTTTGAACCATCAGAAATGGTGGTACTTTTTTGGATGGCTAAAGTTAACATAGAGGGGATGATGTTACACGACTAAGGCAGTAGAAAATTCAAGTGAACATGGAAAACTACCAATGATTCTTGTCTAATCAATCACTATATAGGTTAATGTATATAGAATATAATACTACAAATATGTGGCAGACTTTATAAGGTTTCCATCAAGGGCCTTAATTCCATTATCTTAAGGATTTCAGGCAACCAACCATGGGTCTTCAATCCATTGAAAATGTAATAATATAGGTTTAGTGCATGCTTTCGATTTTCAGTGGGATGGAATGAGGTTTGACTCATTGGGGTACATGTGTGTGTGAGTTGTTTTCGATTTTTAATCCCCTCTACCGAATAAACAATACTTATATTATAAAATATAGTAAAATGAATTATATAAATACATTAAATATAGTTCATATTTAAAATTATATATTTATTTTCAAATTATACAATTTTTAATATACATGCATATATATATATATTATAATTATAGGTTTTTGAATGAATTTATATTTATATATATGTAATTATATAACAATATTACAAATAAATAAATATCTAGTATATATAAATAAAAATAAAAATAATTAGATATTAAAAATATGATATGTGGTTTTTTGTTTATGTAGTATATAAATATGTGTATGTAGTATTTATATATATTAATATAAATTTTTGTACATGTGAGATATAAATATTGTAAGTGTGTGTGTGGAATATAAATATAAATTTAAAATGTGTGTTCATGAATGTGTGTTTGTGTGTGTGCATGCATGTTTCAATATAAATACTTAAGTGTGTGTCTGTCTGTCTGTCTGTCAAGACCCGACCCATCGGGGCCTACCTGGTTGGTGGAAGGCTGAGCTGAAAGTACCCAAATCCCGCTATCATAGGCTAGGGGATGGCGATAAGCACTGGAAGGTAAAACTAATATGGGAGGCCTTTGCCTAATGTACTTGTAGGAATGCACCCAATCATCTCTATATAGAAGTGAAGAGGAATAAGAAGAAAAGATAATAACATATAGAGTAATAACCATTCATGCAACAACCTCTAGGAAATACTAATGAATATGACTGCATAATCTGAAATGCAAAGGAGAGAATTCACGCCCAACTAGAAAAGGTGTCCCAGCCTAAAAATAACTATGAATGTAAATATTGGGAGAGCCTAGATTTAGATCTCCAATCCTTGACCACCGTACATGGTAAAATACACCAAAGTATCCCAATGCTACAATGAAATCACTGCTAAAAATTTTATAATCTTTAAAATACATGACATGTGTGGGAAAATATCATGTAGGGGTGAGTATATACATACCCAGTAGGATGACCCAAAATATAGAGGGGGGAAATTGGAAACATGATAGAAGTAAACAGTTCAACCCATATTAATAGAGGAATTAAATACAATACATAGATATACATATATTCTCATAATTAAACCCAGATGAGAGGAAAAGGGGATCTCCATCTCCAAGCCCAGCCCAAGATTATAAGCCTACCAATAGTTCCAAGAAGGTCCATCAACAATGCCCAACAGCGCATGTGTCTTTTTGAAGAAGTAATCATGTGGTGTTACACCTTGACACTATGTGACATATTCGAGAGGACACAATATTTATGTAGAGGACCCATGCCCAAGTATAACAGGATGGTTCCACTCATTAAGTATATGACCCATTCCCTTATGAAATAGGAGGGTGCCACTTAGCAGGTAGAGGACCCATTCCAAGAACAAACATGAGGGTTCCAGTCAGTTGATCCAATAAGAAGTCTCCACTCAATAGGTAGAGGAACCATTCCTCGATCCAATAGTAGGGTTCCACTCATATGGTAGATGACTCATGCCTTGAATTTATAGGAGGGTGCCACTATGATAGTAGAGGACCCAGGTCCTAACTCCATAGGAGGGTGTCAATCAGATGGAGGAGGACCCATTCCCTAGATCTGCATGGGGGAATCACTTAGATAGTAAATGGATCATTCCGTGACTCCATAAGAGGGTTCCACTCAGAAGGGTAGAAGACCCATGCCTTGACTCCATAGGAGGGTTCCACTCATATATTAAAGGACCCATGCCCTTATCCAGTAAGAGGCTTTCACTCTTGTATATCTGATGATCCTGTTATATCACTGTCATCATCGAGCATCACCTAAAGAAGTGTTATGCTTGGAAATTGTCATATACCTATCTAAAAATACACTATGAAGGCTAAAATCATGTTCTATATAGGAAAAATTAGGATAGGATATTCTTAGGCTAAAATACTTGTATAAATAAAGAAGATATGAGAGGTAGAAGTATCCTAAAAATGGAGGTACATGGCCTGTAAGGGGTCCACTTTGCATGTGGCCCCACTCCTCAGCTCGGTCATGTCCTCATCGACACATAGATCACTGCCCATGTAGTACTACACAATTTGTAACGGTACTACATGGTGTGTCTCGTCTACCTGGGGTCAAGCCATGTTCCCTTGTTATGTCCTTGTACATTGTCCAGGTGCTAGTACATGTCATGCGCCCTACCCTACATGGCATGTAAGTCCACATGGGATCTTAGGTGTGTACCCTCTAGACATGCAGAGTTTTTTTATCTAGGGGTCAAATAGAATTTGGTCCTTCCACAGGGCGTTCTTTATTTAACTACAACATGAAACCATATCCACCATAGAATCCAAACTACATAGTATGTGTTTATCCTAGTATAGGCCCTATAGTATGGATTTTCATAGAATGTAGGATTTGTCACATGGATCCTAGATCCACACCCACCGCTATGATTTTTGGCCATTTACCACTCTAAATATGTCTAAATAGAGCATAACATCTCCATCCATCTATTTTCAGCCCTCTGGTGGCTAGAAATCAAATTTCCAAACCTTCACTTGAATCCCCCACACACCTCATGCACCTACCATGCCACTGTCATTCAGTCCCAAATCCCAAATCCACAGGATTCATTACCCATTTCTTGAAAAACAACCCAATAAATACTTTCATCAATAATCCCTTCATTTCACATGAATTTTTCATGTATCTAGGGGTTTGATCAAGCTAAAATCTTTCTAGAAATTCAAACCGTGACCCTATAGGCCAATAGTGAAGAATGTGAAGAATGATGGATGAAAATAATAAAAAAAGGTGAAACAATCATTATCCCATCATTCATTCACAATTAACTTTAATCAAGGATATATAGGGTTAGAAATGTTGTATAAAAAGAATAATAAATTGAATAAACAACTTAAATCTGATACATGTTATCGTGAAAGGTGTTTATTTAAACACGGATCAAATAATAATGTTTGATCATGATAAATCTTTTAATAACAGTGGAATAAACCACAAATGATGAGTCTTACCTTTATTAGGATCAATAATTGGTAAAGAACACTATCAACAATGATCTTTAAGACTTGTTGGGTTAGTTGATCCTCAATTCACCTTAATCCACTTCTTATTCATCATTCGTTCTTGATTTACCCACAAAGGGTGTTGGAAACTCCTCTCAATGATCCGAGGGTTATGTGGATAACCCTGGAGATTCCCCATAACAACATATTTATAGAGGTAAAATGTTTTAGGTCATTAAATGAATTAATTAAATTAATTAAATAATAAATTCACTTAACATAGACTCTAATGGATTCTTTATCTGAATTTCCATTGCAGATAAACATTAGCTCTCACCTAGGGTAAATCTTATGCTCCGAATTCAATTATTGTATCAGTTTTCTAATTAGAAAAATTGGTTAGGATATATTATATTATTTATGAAAACATATGCATGTATGATATAAAATATATTTAATATTTCTATAAAATTAATTTTGATCTCACCGGGCCTCATAATAACATGTCGTCTCAAAGACTAGCTCTAAAAACATTTCTTAATATATTTCAAAATCTTATAAGTAAAAAATAGGGTCTAAAAATCATTCCCTCATTCTATATTTTCATCTTCAAAAATAATTAACTAAGTAAAATAATAGGAACACTAAGACCTTATCTGGCTCTCCCACTCCTAGGAGCACTCTTTCATGCTCCCATACTGGCATAGCACATGAACCAAGGGAATGGTAAACCCATTCAAGATCATCTATGACTGATCCTCAATAAATATTGGGTGCTCTATAAAAATATATACATCCTTGATGTTCATCTCACCCTAGTTAACAATGTATATATGATCATGCACGTATCTCCTCAGATACGACACATCAAAGTAGGGGTGTTCAGACCAGAACCAACATGATGGGTTTGACCCAATCTGATTGGGTCAAGTTACATGAAAAAAAATAATTGGGTTGGGTTATGTTGGGTTGACGCATTCATGGGTCAAGTTAGGTATTAGTTTGGTCAAATATAGACCCAACTCTACCTGATGACCCGATGGGTGTATGAATTATTTTCCCTTAGTCACCATACCACCCTATCTATCCACTCATCTTCATTCTATCACACTCTCCTCCTCCTCCTCCTACTCCTACAACATCAACCTTATCTCACAAGTTGAGGATGTGAAACCCGATACCCACCCTCCCTAATTCATCTCTTCTCATACTCAATTTATCTTCTACTCTTTCCTCATCCTCTTTCCTCAACCTTCCCTCATGAGAAAAACCTGACTTGCTTTCTCTCATATCATTCCTTCATGTGAAAACACTATTCCATCCTCATACACTAGATCCTTTCACACCACAGTTAATTTACCCACCCCAAATCCCTCCTCACTCACCTCCTCCCCCATTCTTCCCTTGTGAGCGATTAGGAGAAATCCTAATCGCCTTATTCACCTCCCCCTCATGGTGTTGTGTGTTCTATCTTTTATGTATCACTTTCTTATCATGTTAGTTATTATTATATTATCCCTTTTTAATGTTTTGAGGTTGATAAACACCAATATAACTCAAAACCTATTTCTTATTCTTCTGCCAGGGGTGTGCCGTAGCCAGAGACTCACTAGTGCAGTGGGTCATGGGTGGGAGTATTTTTCACATAGATAACCAACCCCATTATATATCCATTCATGGAAGGTGGTACAAAACGTATTTCTAATACTCATGTTTCCAAAGGAACTAAAAGTCATATGTGTTCTACTACAAGTAAACATTCAATTATATAAATATGAGGTGGGATTAATCGCAAACCAGTTTAAGAAACTGCGGGTAATAAGTCTCTAAAAACATAAAAATTATTAAATATCTTTCTGATTCTATATTTTCTCATGCTTGGGATAATTTTCATAAGACAAATGGAAGGTATTTTTGTAATTATTGTGTTAAAGATTATGCTTGAATGTATGGACAACATGGAACTAGTAATTTGAATAGGAATTTGAAAAAGTTCAACTAAACGACTCACAAAAATTTTAAGAAATTTAAAAACACTATTTTTCTTAGAAATAAGTGTTAAGATGAAGATGATGGGAAAGTTAAAATATCAGTAACTCATTTTAACCAATAAGATTGCAGAATAGATCTTGATAAAATAATAATCAATGATTAGTTATCATTTAAATATGTTTATAATCAGGGATTTAGAGAAATTATTGAATTTTTTCAACCTCGATTTCATGTTCCATTTGGAAAAATAGTTCCTAGAGATTTATTATTGTTATATTTGATTGAGAAATAAAAATTAATGTCTATGTTTTATATGTTCTCTCATAGGGTATGTCTTACCCCTGACACAAGGACTTCAATTTAGAATATGAATTATATGTGTGTGACTGCACATTTGATTGATGATAATTGGATATTAAATAAAAAAATATTGAAGTTTTTTCTTTTTTTATATCACCAAGAGGAAATAATTAGATGAGTTTATAAAATAAATTGAAAAAATGTGGGATTTAAAGGATTAATATTTTTACCATGAACAATTATAGTTCTAATAATACAATGATCAATTATTTGGTAAGGAGGGTTAATGATTGGAATGAGTCTATTTTTAAATGAGAGTATATGCATATGAGATATTGTGTACATATTTTAACCCTTATTTTAAGTTATTGGATAATGTAAATATCAACATTAATTTATAGAATCATAGTTTCTTACAAGTTGGTGATAAGTCCACCTTCTAGATTGGCTCAAGTTAAGAGATTTTCTAAGGAGTTAAAAATTATTAGTAAACATTCCATAATTCTTGATGCTCTGACTAGGTGGAATTATTGTAACATTATGTTGGATTTTCTAGATAAGTACATGAAAGTATTTATTTTCCTTGAGTAGGATTAAAGTTTTAGGATTTCTCTTATCTTTTATGGTGGGGCTCCTACAACATATTATTCTTATCATGCTTGTGTATTTTTCAAGTTTTTAAAATTATTTTATGATAGCATAGTTGAATTTTTAGATTCTATGCATGTGACATGTCACAATTTCTTTCATAATCTTTGTGATAAAAAATGAAGAAATGGATGAAGAGTAATGGTATTAGTATAAGTGAAATGTCTATTGCAATAGAGGTGAAGTTGGAAAGGTATTGGGGTATTCATTCCAATTTTAATTCACTATTACTAGTGGTGGTTTTTCTTGATCCATGATATATATTAGAATATATTTGTGATAGTTTGGAAATGTTGATTTATGATGAAGACATGAATGATTTGATCATAAAATTAATAGAGGTTTTGAATAATAACTTTTTGTTTTAAAAATTATAATATCCCATCCCTATTGATCAATTTGAGTCAAATTCTCATCAAGATTCACATATTCATGATGATAGAAGTGGTAGAGAGGATGATGAGAAATGGAAATATGCATATATATATTAATTAAAAAGAAAAGAAAATTAACACAACAATGGAATAAATTATATATATGTGCAGAGATTGATGATTGTGAGGATTATTTTGATGGATTTGATATTTTAATATAGTGAAAAGGAGAGGAAAGAAATAATCATGTTCTATCATGAATTTATAGATATATTATAGGAATTCCATCAACTACAGTGCCTTTGGAGTTCACATTTTGTACGGGAGGATGAGTCCTTGATCCCTTTCATAGTTATTTGAATCTCAATACCATTGAGGCATTAATTTTCTCCCAATTATTTTTAGAAATTATAAAAATTTGAAATTAGAAATCCAATAGAATAATTTTAATTGATTGAATAATGTACCATTAAAAATAGTGTGATTTTTTTATCATTTTAAATTTATCAATTATAAACCAGTAATTGAAATATATAAATACTAACCTATTATTTCTTCTATTGTGTTTTTAAGATATTCCATCATCTAAGATTTTTGATCCAAGTTTCACTTTCTAAAATATAAGAAGTAAGTATGATGGAGGACTCCTCATTAAGGTATAAATTTTTTAATGTTTAACAAATTCTTTACATTGAGTTCCATTTCTATTCCGCACATGGAGATCATGAAGCATGTGACTTGACTAGTTCAACACTCTTCTCTTTTCCTAGTATGTTACCATATTTTTTATTATATTTTCCATGTCTCCCATGATAATATTTGTACTTGAAATAAAATTATATATTTCAATGTTCTCAATGTGTTGAATCAATATTGTAAAACATTTTTCCTATAAAAGATTTCATAATACTATGATTGATGGTATTCTTGAGAACATGTGACTTTATTATAGGTGAGCCAAAATATAAATTCTCTCTCTATAATAATTTATATAATATTTATTGAAATAGAGTGAAATATTATAATTTGATACAACTTCACTATCCCACTAAGATAACCCAATCAATGACCATATTCTATATTTTCTACTCACCTCATATTTTCAAAGTATGACAACCACTTTTTCAAATAATATAGTACTTATGTTAGTGTATCCAAGAAAAAAATCACTTTTATTTTACTTTGTATATATCTTATGGATCATCATTTTAGAAATTGGATCCACTAAAACAATTATACATTAAAGGGATACTATTCTGGTTTTCTCATGAAACTTGAGAACCTAAAATGATGATTTTACTTTGTAAGTTTAACACCACTCCTCCATTCTATTTTATACCCACATAGTTTTTGATTCTAAGTGGTGAGTGAAAATTCATGTGCCTGAAATCCCTATTCATCATGATTTGATCTAACATGTGTCATTAGATTAAAACTAAAAATTCAAACACTTTATACCCCACTATTTTCACATTTATGTTATATTCATTACAAGATATCTTAATGGAAACTACCATTAAATAAAGTGTATCATAGTTATTTATTTATAATTTCTTGTAGTGTGAGGAAGGAAAAATCAACAACATATGGTGTCAATTAATATCCACAATTATTTGATTCATCACATATATTAGATAAATAACTGATCATTTCTTATAGGTTGGGGAAGAAAATATCAAAAACATATGGTGTTGATTAATCTCTATGATTATTTGATTTAAAGTTGTGGCGCCCTGACCCCAAGGTTTCGGGTTTAAGTCCTTGAAATAAAACACCTACGATTCCTTTAATAATTACTCTTGGGCCCTCTAACCCACTGGGAATAGGCCAGATCCCAATGTTGGCCCCCTTGGGCCTCGTTGGGGATGTGTGGCGCATGGGTGGTGAGGACACACCTATACCTTGTTACCTGAATACACATTTTTTAGCCCTAAGGGGGAAACTCAGTTGGTAGCTTCCCCTAAGGGTTTCGACAAGGTGTCAAGTTTGAGTCTC